>CM022404.1:29416049-31916049 GCA_011833715.1 Carcinoscorpius rotundicauda
GTGATGACGAGAAAACCCGATTGTAGAGAAATATATATATATTTAAAAAAACAGCCGTTTTTAATGTATACTTGTCGTAAAGCTTCTTGAGAACACGCTTTTTCCAAAACTAAACAAAATAAGCCAATAGGTCACTAAAAGACATTTGATTCACCAGGATAATGACATCATACAGGAGTCCATTTTAAATTAATCGAAAGAAAAACGATTACAACAAATATGAGAAGTGATTTTTTTATAAATAATAACCGTAAGAAGTGAAAATCCATGACACGTAATTATGACATTTTTTTAAGTGAAATGACTCCAGACTGTTTGTTTTAGAGCAAAGCTACATTGGGCTGTACTCTGTGCCCGCTATGGGGAATCGAACTCCTGATTGCAACACTATAAGTCCGTAAATTTATCGCTATCCCAGAGAGTAACAATAAAATGACACTAACATTTACGGTTTTAAATTAAAATTAAGTATTCCAGTTTCCAACAAAATACCCTATTTACCATGGGTAACGACACTAATACATAAGGATATGAGATTATGGCATCTAATTATGAATGCAAGTTCTACAGTGATAGCTCATGTACGCTTATAGAAAATAAACTGCCTGTAGTTGTTAACATCTCATCAATGCTTGTCTAAGAAATTCACCATTTGATTGGACTATGCATTACTGAAATGGTTAAGGAGCTTCAGAAATCTATAAGGCACCAGTTCCACGAAATTTTGAAACTGTAAACTATAAACAGTTAGTGTAAATATTCATAAAGTAGCATTGATCAAAATCTCAACCAAACAGCCATCCCAGCATAAAGTTACTGGTGATTATTTAATGCAGTTCATATAGCATTACAGCTTGGTACCTTGGAAAGCAAGGAATGCCACTTTCCTTTAGTCAGTATTGTTAATTACACTGGACCATGCCCATGCCGTCTTTGTATGATACCTTATATCACCACATGGGGACTGGAGAAACAAGGGTCACTAAACACTTTCATTAGTTAATGGACAACAAAATCACCATTTTAAGTAATACGAAAGTGCAGCACGAACCAAATGACTAACTTAGGCAATACACCATTGACAATTAGACTCAAAAGTCAAAGATTGTTAAATCATTTCAGTCACCGATTTTTTTGACCAAATGACCACCCTAATTAATAACCTACAGTTACACTAAACGACCAATGCAGTTGTAAAGCTACCTATCCTTATCGTTTACTTGATTAAATCTTAGAAAAACAATAATTTTGAAAATATAATTAATTATCTAATATTACATCAGGAATATAGTGATATATTATATTAGTTACCTTGAATATGCAACAGAAATTTTTGTTAGTCAGAGCGCTGAACTCGCAACATACGGATAGCAAGCAAAAAATGCTCCACCAAATGTGTTCGCTCTTTTAGCCTTGAGGGTGTAAAAATGTGGTAGCCAATTCCACATTTTGTTGGCAAAAAGTATCCCAAAAGTTGTTGGTGATGTTGACCAGTTGCCTTTCATTTAGTTTATCACTTCAAAATTAGGGACGGTTAGTACGAATAACCCTCGAATGTGCAGGTGTTTCCGTAAAATAAGGTCTAAGGTTTATATATTTGATAATTATAAAGTATAACAATAGAAGATATGCCTTTTATTTTTTCGCCAACGTAAAGATACCGAAACATCGCAACAAAAACAATTCAAAATGGTCCCAATATAATCAATATACAATAAAAAATATCAAGATACTAACGAAGAAATCGTCATATATATTGATTTTGAACACAATGCTTTCGTCTAAACCACCCTGTATAATGTTTAGGTTAGAACATGTAAGCTTTGAGTATAAACGCAACAACAAGGAAAACAGGTGTGTACAAATAAGAGGTGCTTTCCGGAAAAAAACAAAAACAACATTATATGTTCAATATGATGTAATTTCCACACACTAAAATTCAACAGTGATTAATACGTCGATACATAGATTATCACACACGAACATAAGTAATATACTCCAATTATATGATAATAAAAAACAAGGACTCGTCGGTGATAATTTATCCGTTGTTAAGCACAAAACTCTGTGTTCTGAATTGCACAGATATGAAAACCTGAGTTTAGTGTTATAAACTTTCAGACTTAACCGTCGTTAGAAAGTGTTGTATTTTTAAGGGATATTGATTTCGGAGGAACATTACACTGAAACCACCTGGTAATTTCGAAACAAATTACTAAATATATTGAGCCTCGATTTAAAAAATCTCTCAAATATGTCATATATTTATCGAAAGAACTATTTTAAGCTATCATTATCGGTGACTTCGACTATTGACCGTCGATTACTTAATCCATATAATTATTTTGCAGTAATTCCTGTAACTACTAAATATATACGAAAGGCATGACCTTTTTCTTCTTTTTTTCTATTGAAACCACATATACAATACAGTGTACAGCTCAAATCTATGCGTGTTCTTAAAGCAAAGACACATCGAGCTATCTGCTGTATCCACCAAGATGAATGAAACCCTTGGTTTTAGCACTCTAAAAACGAAGACTTACCGCTGTCCCAAATCTCAAATCTATGTAACTACATATAAACATTAATGAAAAGTAATCTTAACTACCATATGTTCCGGTGTCGAAGATGCTATTTTGTCCCCAGAATAAGTCTCAAAAATTTACTCTATGTCTTCCAGGCCGAATAACAAATAAATAAACAAGAACACGTCACGATACACATGCTGTTGTAATACCGGCTCTCTTTTTTACTTTTCAGGCTCAGAATAACGTTATTAGTGAAAATAGTACAGATACTCTAGTGGTAATATAAGGTACACAGTTTCAAAGGTAGATATAAGCATACAACTCACAAAAAAAAAGAAGTGGACAAGAGAATTAATGTACCATAAGTCACTAAACAATCCATGAAACATCTTGGTAAGATTAATGGAAGTGCTTCGACCTTATTCCTGTGTTTATCTCTTTTTTTCAAGATTTAGCTTCTCAAAATGGGGGTGCGTCTTTCACGCCGGTAAATACAGTATTTTGTCTTTAAACACATTCAAATATAACTCGTTATGCAAGTGTTGTCGTTTGTATTAGAGGTATTAACAAAGTTTTATGCATCTGATTCAAGTCATAATTTAATTAGTTAACATTTATACAAACATCTAAAAGTGCAATGAATATCAAGAGGACTACAAAATGTATGTTTTTAACAATGGCAAAGTACAACATATTATCAGAATTACAATATTTATTGTTCTCCTTCACCAGATTTCTGTGTCAGGGATAAATAACTCTTAAACTAACATTATTATTCTATGTTACATTAACCAGAAATACTAAAGAGTAAAGTATCATTTATTTTAAACTAATTTTATGTTAACACATGCTACTATAGTCTGCCTTATTAGCTTTGTCTTGCTTTTCCTTATGTCAACAACTTAATAAAATAATATAAATATTAAAGTATTGTATGTAAAAAATATGTTTCCTCTATTCTGTATCAATTCTTTTAAGAATTAGCTCTTAAAGACTGTTTATATTACGTTTGTCAAATTTTAGCGTACAGTTCACAAAGTGAATAACCTCTTACTATTCCTATAAACTTTCAAACAATACTACATGTAGTGGAGCATTGTAGGCATGATGACACAAAGAGTTCATATTCATGAACGACAAAGATGTCATATCCACAATGTGCTAAAACCGAACGATGCCTTACTTTGTGGGTCAATTTTTTCTTAAACCACCCTTGTTTCTGTTAAAATGTCTGTAATGCTTAATAGCAGCTTTTCACTGTATCTATACAATCGATGATAAAGAAATATTTCTTTAAAAACAAACTTTTAGTCACAACTATCTTAAAACGTAAGAGGATCAACCTGTTTCTGATAAATTTAATCGTATACATCTTAAACTAATTTTTTTTTGGAATTTTAGAAAAATATAATTATCTCATTGGCAGTGACTTAAATCTTAATCACTCTTGAACTAAACAGTAAATTGCATTTGAATAGTGAGATTAATCAATGTTTAATTTTCTTTTCTAACTTTTATCCAACTTCCTTCATATAAAAAAGAATTTTTAGATGAAACTTTGTAAATTAAACGTCACCTGCTGTCTTATAGTTATTTTCTCTTCAAGATTTCAAGGAATAATGACAATTATATTCTCGTTTATATGCTAATGACGTCGACCCTGTATACTTTGTGCTGGTGGATCGTAATTATCTGTTTGGTCCAGATGCTTAACTGGCAGATTTAGTACAAAAACATTGGAAATAAAAGAATAACATAAAACTAAGACAGCGATATTATTTAACACTTAGTTATATATAAGTTAAAGTCACTAAATGTATGCATTAATACTAATCTTCAGAGGAAAAAAATGTTATAACTGGAAATAAATATTTTGCTTTATCTATTCTTGTTCGAACACTTACAACAAAGGCATTGATCATAAAGTTATTTAAATACTTTCGTTTTTTTCTTCCATAAATGTTTCCTTCAAGCTACATACAAGTTATGTTAAACATTCGTATCAAATCAATTAAAAATATTCATCACTAAGAAAATGATATAAACACACCAGGTTTAGTAAAATAAGATAGAAATTACGTTAATGTAATGATAAGGTAAAATTCTTTGGTGTGCCTAAAAATCAAGTGGCACCTTTTGTTTCAATAGTGCCTTAAATTTTACATTTTCAGTAGCTTTGCATTAATGTAATAATATAATAGTGCTTTTCGAAGGAGTTTTTGCCCTAAATCAGTTATATTTTAGAATGGTATGCCACATTACTGGTTTCCAGTACATTTCAATTGGTTCTTTGTCACTATCGAAGGTGGCGAATGAAAAAAAAAAAAAAGATTGCAAAAAATAAACCTCAGAAGTGATGTAGCATATATTCTGCTGTCCTCTGGGTCATTTCCGAAGAGTTATCACACACACTCGACTCGTCAATGGCACAGAACTCTTTGATGAGCCTCTCTTCCTAGCTACATATTTTGAGGTCGCCACAAAAATTCTCAGCGATGTGCTTTCTTTTGAATGAACTATATTTCACAATCTTATCTGTTATACGAAAAGTACCGAAAGTCAGTTGATTCGCTCGTTTTTGGTGTTTTTTTTTACCAAATCAAGAATATGATTCATTCGTAAGAAAAGCCAGGAAAAAAAATTGAGGATGATAAAATAATACACAATTTTTTTCTAGAAAAGTGCGCATAAGTAATTTATTTTAATTGTATATGAAAGACTTCATCCTCACAAATGAAATGACTGCGAAAATCAGAGTAAAACAGCTATTGTAAAACGTTTATTCCACTTACTTATCTGCAAGTGCATTGATTATTTCAGGGTATTAAACATGTTCAGTTTTATATTCTTTATCGTCAAAGTACAAAATTCTTAAAAATCAAATACAATAAAAAGCTCAGAGTTAATGTTTACTATGTTACGTAAATTTAACCACAAAGGCAGTGTAATATATTTATACCAGTTCTCAATCGCATGGTTTCACATTTCTCTCATAAAATCATTTTTGATTCTTTTTCCTTGTGAATAAGACAAAATGCCGTGTCACTATACACAATAGTATTTCACTACGCTTTAAGGCAAACTTAATAATAATTAAGTTTATTATTAATAATTGAGTGTAGCATGTGTCACTCATACCTTGTTTTATTCTATTCCTTAAAGCATCTAGTTCCCTCTGTTCTTCATATCTAAAACTTGAAATATTATATCTAAAGGAATAATGCTTTCTTGCGAACTAATGTAAAATAATTACCAGGCGATGAAACAAGTTTGGATTATATATATATACATACTAGTTTGTTATAACTTAAAAAATAAGCCAAAACAAAATTAAAATAAAATATAATGAAGAAAAAACGCTGAAATAATTTAAATGATCCCAGTGCAACGTTTATTGTTTACTATTTTTAATCTAGTTTTCTTTTGGCTGGAATTTTAAGTTATATTGTTTGTTTGTTTGCTATTAATCTCGCGTAAAGCTACATGTGGGATATCTGTGCTAGCCGTACCTGATTTAACAGTGTAAGACAAGAGGGAAGGTACCTAGTCATCATTATCCACCACCAACTCTTCGGTTACTATTTTACCAATGAGTAGTGGGATTGACCGTCACTTTATAACTTCCGCACGGCTTAGAAGGCGAGCATATTTAGTGTGACGTTCAAGTTATAGCAAATTAATATAATTGTCAGAGACGTGGATTTAATGTTTTTAATGCAGTCCTGCCTTTTAATTTTGTTTACTTAACCTTATCAGCATTAATATTCTCTAAAATATGTATATGATCCAGATAAACTAAGAGCATTCAATGGCATTGTTAGTAAAATGTGGCAGAATATGTAAGAAAAGTTATTAAATATATCATATGATAACAATACACCTGTTACACTTAAAACAAAATACATTCAGTATAATACAATGGTTGGATACACTATATTATAACGATTTTAGAGTCTATACACATTCAATGTCATCACGTAAGGCCATGCTCTGTCTGACGGCCGTTTATTTCGTTCAGGTCTCTGATGCATAGTTTTGATTACTAAAGATTTCATCATAAAACTGTTGTGTTCAAACCATACACTATAAACTACTTATTTTCAATAATTTATCTGGTTTACGAGGTAGACCAGTTTTCAGTGTCATTTTCTTTAGTCGAATCACATAATAATCCGTCGGCCTTCGTCCAGCGATTTGACTGGTGTACCTTCGTGTTGAATAGGATGAATATGCATTTAGTTCTCTGGCTACTTGAGGAAAGACATTGTTAAACAGTAGATTGTAGAAACATTATATATATATAGATGATAACGTTACTGGGATATGTTACTCAATGTTTCTGGCACGCGTGAACGGATTTTGCTTCTGACCTTTATGCTCGCATTTGCCTATTACAAAACAACATACACTGCTTGCATCACCTTGGGTAAGAAGAGTTGTAAGTCTCTTTCTCAATGGTCCTGATTTCACAGTTTGATCCATATTCCTATGTTTCGAATACCATTAACTGTAATGGATATTTCCAATTTGGATGTTATGTATCTTCGATCTGAGGTCATCTTTATGATCTAAGTGTATATTTATTTTGCTTCGAAAATGGGTGTCACACATCTTTTTCAAAAATGACTTATGCTTAGTGGCACCATGCTACTTACATAACCATAACACAAGATCCCGGCATGGCAAAACGTATTAAGGCGTGGAACTCGTAATCTGAGGGTCGCGGGTTCACATCCCCGTCGCGCTGTCTTAGGGACGGCTAGCACAGATAGCCCTCGAGTAGCTTTGTGCGAATTTCAAAAAATAAACAAATAAACATAACACTAATGTCAAAAAGGTCCGGCATGGCCAGGTAGGTTAAGGCGTTCGACTCGTAATCTGAAAATTGCGAGTTCAAATCCATGTCGCACCAAACATGCTCGCTCTTTCAGTCGTGGTGGCGTTATAAAGTGACGGTCAATCTCACTATTCGTTGGTGAAAGAATAGCCCAAGAGTTGGCGGTGGGTGGTGGTGATTAGCTACCTTCTCTATATTCTTACACTGCAAAATTAGGGACAGCTCGCGCAGATAGCCCCCTTATGGTTTTGCGCGAAACTCAAATAACAAGCAAGTAAAAAACATGTCAAAATATATTATAATGCGACATTATACCGGATTTGGCTGTCTGACAATAACTTTTTGATTTGCCAGTTCAAAATCATCTTAATAAATCATACTCAACCCTCTGTACGTGACAAGCCTTTTTAATATGCATTAATCATGTCAACGTTATATCAGACGATAGAAGAATTAAAATACCATTTGGTATTTCTACATAATTCAACATAAATACCGAAATTGGCGTTAGGTAAAAGATAACGTGCATAACTATTTATTTCCACATAAAACTCGTAGAATATCACTTTATACTTAATTTGGCAACACATTTGAAACATCAATGATGCTCTAATACCAATATCAGAGTTTCCAAAGCTTATCATTTACATTGTTCACGACTATTGAAACGTAATCAAAATTTATATTAGATTAAAAGCATTCCAAAAATAATCCCCTTAGCTCATTATTATGAAAATCTAAACACCTGAAGATCAACCACGTAATATGAAATACAAATAATCAGCCATAAAGTTGTACTATAGATTACGGTCATGTTAACTCTTTCTCTTAGTTATCACTCTGAAAAGAATTCACAAGTATTCAATAGCGATCGCAATTATGGTTAGATCTAAGATAATATGTATGAATTATTTTATTTATGTGGAGAACCATCACACAAATGGAAGCAAACGAATCACGGCAAATTGTTGCAAAACATCGTAAAGTGTCGTTAACAGAATTCCAAACTAATGATTCTGTTGTTTTGATGCTTAAATAAGTCAGAAGCAAACGGCTGCTTCATGTCGATTCTTGTTCGCTGTAATCTTAGGTAACGAAATTGAAACAGATATTTGCAGTCCATTTGGATGCCGCAAAGTTGTGCAAAAGTGTTTGCAAAAACACTTTAAAACACTGACCAATATTATAGACGCCTAATCAGATACATTCTCTTTATGGCTCAACTTTAATGTTTCTTATAATATATGTAGTAAATCAACAAAACCATTAGCTGTATGAATTTTACCCATCACTATTATTTTAGGTTTATGGTCCTTTGGAGAGATCCTGGAACGAACTATACTTCATTTTTATTCAGATGGTGGTAAAAGAGTACACTGCTGAATTAGGGACTAGCGCAGGTAACAAAAAAAGAAAGAATGAAATATAAACGATCATTAGCATACACCTTTACAACACTGAAATTGTATCGTTAATGACAATATACAGACTATATTTAGACACTATGTGATACTTTGTACTGATGCATTTGGCCCTTCGTTTAGTCTACTGGAAGATAACGTTCACTTCTACCATTCCAAACCGATCGATACATTTCCTGACACTCATTTCAGTTTCATCAACTATGTGTGAGATGATGATTTCGTGAGATTTTTGACAACCCTTCAAATGACTCCAGACACTATAATAATGACCCCAAAATAGATCTTTCACTGTAGTGGTCTATGACACAGCATAACATTATTCACACTCTGGTAAAATATGCAACATTGGTACCACGTTCTCTGTTCTGTTCTCGATGAACATACTCCATGCTGGAGGGAAATGTTATGAACATTGAAGATGTAAACCTCGTATGCATGATTTATTTAGAAGTATAGACTGAATAACAAATCCTTTCCATTTTAGACCAAAGCTGAAAGGATGATTCCTATTATTTTATAATAATAATTTTACCTACTTGAGGTTCTAATGTTACAAAGTTATCTTTTAAACGTTCTGAAAAGTATGTTAGTGCTATTGCTATAACTCGCCTTGACCAACATATATACACTGCTGGCCAAAATCTTAAGGTCAATGAACATAAAGAAAAAATATGCATTTTGTGTTGTTAGACTCAACCACTTATTTGAGTAGAGCTTCGAAAGATGAAAATAAGAAAAGGGAAAATAAAACTAAAAAACGTTTTTAGCATTTAACAGAGAAAATGTGAACACTATGAAATTAGCCGAAATACCAGCTGGTCAAAATTTAAAGACCATACTGAAACGAGGCTTTAATCGGTAAACACTTAACAAAATGTAATCATTTGTGTTAAAGCGTTAGCGTTATCAACATCTCCCACTGACATCTTTTGTGTTACATTTGGTAAAAACATAGCAAAGGCTGAAACGTTGACAGAGTTTAAACGTGGCAGAATTGTCGAGCTGCAAAGGCAAGGTCTCTCTCAACGTGCCATCGCTGGTGAGATTGGGCGTAGTAAAACTGCTGTTACAAGTTTCTTAAAAAAACCCTGAGAGATACGGAAGGATAATTTCAAATGGTCGGCCTAAGAAAATTTCGCTGGCGTTGAGCAGGAGGATTCGACGGGTTATTTGGTAAGACTCCAGCCGATCGTCGAATGCAGCTCAAGAACAATAAGACGGCATCTAAGAGAGAAGGGCTTTAAAAACCGTAAACGTCTTCAAAGACCACGCCTCCTTCCACATCAAAAAACAGCTCGGTTAAACTTTGCTGAGAAGCACCAAACATGGGAGCAAAAAGTGGACTAAGGTTTTGTTCTCTGATGAAAAGAAATTTAATCTGGATGGTACAGATGGCTTCAAACATTGCTGGCACGATAAGGATATCCCACCATAAACATTTTCTATACGACACAGTGGAAAAGATTAGATCATAATCTCAGGTGCTTTCTCCTTCGAGCAATGGAGCTTCAGATCATATAGGGGCGTCAAACAGTAGCTTGCTACATTGGCATATTAAAGAAAAAGAATCCTTATTGACTGAAGGCCCTCTCTTGTGTGGAAATGACTGAATCTTTCAGCAGGACAACGCTGTAATCCATAATGCCTGCAAGACAAAGAACTTTTTATGGCGAATAACGTGATTCTTTTGGACCATCTAGCGTGTTCACCCGAACTGAACCCATTGCAAATCTTAGGGGTGGATGACAAGGGAAGTCTACAGAAATGGTCGTCAATTCCAAACAGTGCATGATCTTCGTGAAGCCATCTTCATCACTTGAAATAAAATTTCAGCCAGCCTCCTACAAACGCTTATATCGACCATGCCAAAGCGAATGTTTGAAGTTATTCACAATGACGGCCGTGCAACTCACTACTGAGACCTCTTGTTGGGCATTTCTTACACTGTTTAGGACTTCTTTTTGGCATGGTCTTTGACCAGCTAGTATTTAGGCTAATTTCATAGTGTTCACATATTTCCCTATTAAATGCTAAAACTTATTTTTAAGTTTTAGTTCCCTTTTCTTATTTTCATCTTTAGAAGCTCAACTCAAATAAGTGATTGAGTCTGACAACAAAAAATGCATATTTTTTTCTTTATGTTCATTGGCTTTAAGATTTTGGCCAGCAATGTATGTTCATGTGTCAGAATATTAACTAACATCTTGGACCAACATTAAATACTAACACAAAGACTACAAAACTGTTTAGGACTATTTTTAATACTTCTTTCGAGTGACGCACGAAACTATATATATATCAAAAGTTTCTAATCAAAATGTTGTAGTTCTTGAGTTCTTGTTTCATTGACATTTGCTATAACTCGAAGCATGATTAGTGTAGGTTTTCATTTCAAGAAGTAATAATAAACATAAATATTCGTTGCATTAACCGGAAGCAAATAATTTTTCAGAAATTAGTTATAGAGTTAATGCACTTATATATTCTCTGAAATATTGTCGGATTTCGATAAGCGTAGTGGGCAGAGCACAGACACCCCATCGTGTAGCTTTGTGCTTGATTACAAAGAACAAGAAGAAAAAAAACACGGCAATTTAAAAAAAATAAGATCAGCTTGTACAACAACAAAATGCATACAACCAAATCATTATTTCACAAATAACTTAGCAAAAATATTTGCATGTAGTAAGAAAATAAATTTGGCCGATAATTTAAAATTAGATCAACTTCTCTTCTTGGGTAATTTAAATATAATTAACGAGAGACCTAACGCAAATATCAATGCTTGTTTTTTATCACAGGATCAATGAAAAGTTAATCTAATATTATTATATTACCTCCAACATTAAGAATATTCAGAGGGTATGTGCATTTAGTTTTTTACAATCACAATTACAACACTTCTACCTTCAGTCAATGTGTTATGTTAAAGTCCTTATCACTGCTATATGAAAAGTAGTCTAGCAGGAAAGTACCTATAAATTTTTGTAATCAGTTTAAGTTATCAATAAACTTTCTACTTTTATTAGTTATATCTTAAATTATTCCAAGTCAGTATATCCTTTGATAATTTATCAATAATAATTGCGTGATCTTTCATTTATTGAAAAAAGTCTATTTTGACGTTCCTACATTTAGTACGAGATTAAAGTGATTTACTTGGAATTCAAATGTCATATTTATGGCTCATTTACTTGAAACTATCATGATATTTAGTGACTGATATATTTTAATTCTATCTCTTTTGACATAAACGAACATACTTTACTTGTATGCACCAAACCTTTTCAAACAGCCAAACATCTAGCCAAATATTTGTCACAAATTAGTTTCTTTTGACTCCCAGCGCCCAGTCCACCAGAAAAGTTCTGGTATTTGTCAAAAGGTCTCTTAAACAGTGACTTGTGAAGAATTTAATAAAATGATCCAAAATACTATTTTTAAAGCCTGCCTCTGATTTACAACCTGTGAAGGATAAAATAAGGAGAATATGATAAAGATATTTGAATTTAGAAACAAAATTATAATGGTAACGTCCTACCGTCCAAACAACTGATAAAATAAGCTTTCAAATCACTTTAAAATTATTTGCTTCTCTTCATGATTTGGCTTGTTGTACACAATAAAAGCATTTTTGACTGATATAGTTTCTGAACAATAAAACAAACGTATAACACATATATGTATATGTTTGTTTGTTTTTGTTTTTTTTAATTTCACGTAAAGTTACACGAGGGCTATCTTCGCTAGCCCTCCCTAATTTAGCAGTGTAAGACCACAGGAAAGACAGCTAGTCATCACCACCCATTCTTGGGCTAGTCGTTTATCAGTGAACTAACTGGTTACTTTATAACGCCCCCACGGCTGAAAGCGCTATCATAGTTGGTGTGATGGAGTTTCGAACCCGTTTCCCTCACATTACGAGTTGAGTGCCGCACCCACCTGGTCGTTTAATGTGAAATATGTTGTTACGAAAAATCAAAATGAAAACGTCGGCAATGAGATAAATACAGAGTAAACCATGATTTATAACGCAACCAATTTGCCTCAAAGGCTATATGGTAATGTCTAACCAAGCAAAAGCTGACTAGTTTTACGTAATCTGAGGACAAATATTTTACAAAATATTCAATTCCAAAATTATCAGGGAAATACAATGACTGAAAAATGCATTGAGACGTTGTTGTTGTTGTTGTTTTGAATTAAGCACAAGGCTACACAATGGGCTATCTGTGCTCTGCCCACCACGGGTATCGAAACCCGGATTTTAGCGTGTAAGTCCGCAGACATACCGCTGAGCTACTGGGGGGCATACTGAGACATAAACTGTACTGTTTGTTTGTGTTTATAAATGTCGCGCACAGCTACACAAGGGCAACCTGTGTTAGCCGTCCCTAATTTAGCAGTGTAAAAGTAGAGGGAAGGCACCTAGTTATCAACACCCACTGTCAACTATTGGGCTATTCTTTTACCAACTAATAGTGAGACTGACCATACATTATAACGCCCCCAAAGCTGAAAGGGTGAGCATGTTTGAAATAACGGGGATTCCAATCTGTGACCCTCAGATTACGAGTCGAGCATCTCTAACATGTCCATACCGTGCCTACAAATTATAAATAAGAGTAAAATAGCTACACAAGATCCATGTTAACTAACTACCCGTGAATTATCTGATATAAAGATTACGTTTTCCACTAGTGGTAATGAACATAAATATACATTCTTTTCGTGCTAATTTTGCTCGTAAATCATTATCTCTACCAACTGTTTTTGTTCTCAGAATTATATAAACAATGCATCAACCTTATACTTTTTTCGGTTTCTTTACAACATGCTTATAATTAAAATAAAATAAAATTAACCCTAGAATTAAGGTCCACCCCCATGGGTTTTCTAAACTATGTAACAATCCGACGCTGTTTTAATAAATTACCTGCACATAACTGCTATTTACTTTATATATATTTTCATTTTCAAACTTTTTAAGAAACAAGTGTTCATAACACTAGGATTTTATTTGTTACGAGAACCTTAAAAACAGCATTAATGTGAGAATTAATTCCAACATTTTATGTATAATATGAACAGTTATATTCTTTTTTTACGATCAGTTTTTTTACACTGATTTTCTTCACCGGCATGTCTAAATGTGACAGAATGTGCAATAACTTTTAGTTCTGTTTATTCAGTAAAAAGCGAATATCTATGCCCGATCTGTAACGTTATAATCAGTTCTAAGCCACCGATGTCCCACCGAGGACATATCTTCTTTTCTATTGCATAATATGGAGATATCTTTCTCACGTATGCAAAGGCCGGCACTTCCGGTGTGACATTCATCACATTTATTCTGGTTCCAGTTTTCCTCTGTGTATCTTGTTTCAGATAGTTTTGCAATGAGGAAAATATGTTATATGTATGATAGCTAACAATTCACAGATCACTATGGCCAATAATTGAAGAAGATCATTCTCGAATACTTGTAAAGAAACATTATATCCAACTATAAACGTGAGAAAATAAATGCGAATACAGTGTCACCTGTACCCAAGTTGTTTATATTAAGAGCCTTATTGGAGACAAAAAGAGAGGCTGTACTGAAAAAAAGATGAAGTCATTTAGATTTTAACAAATTGTAATGGGTTCCAGTGTGATAGTACTGGCTTGTGCTTACAAAAGTCTAAATAATGGTAGACCAAGTATTTAAAAATAGACACCATCAGATTTTAAGATGGCTTTGATTTTACAGTGAAGAATAATGAAGAAATAGAAACAGATGAATAGTTATCCTATAAAAAAAAAGCATAATCGTTAATTAGTTGCCTACTCTACATTAGTGGAATGTATCCTCAGAAACTGTGTCCGTTGTTGAGTAACAAGTTATATTCTGTGGCAGCTCTCTTTTTAAGCAGTATATTCGAATTCAACCTGGAATATATTACCTAAAACGATGGACAGGTTTTGGGTGTTGCATCCTATGTTTCTAATATGTAAGGGTACTCAGAAAGTAAATGGCTGCCAAGAGAGCAATACTAAGGTGAGAAAATCGTACTGGACACAGTCCAAGGAATAAAAAAAATGCTTTGTTTTCTTAAAATCGAAACCCAGTTTCTAGCGTTGTAATACTGTAAAAATGCTACTGTGTCACTTCCAATCGTTTTCGTAAAAGAAACACCAATTTCTGAATTAAATTAACCTTAAGTGATTTTGCTACCCAAATTTCAATTGAAAATACAGTTGTGTCAATGTAAATTATACGGAGCCAGAAAGCCAGTAATGATGTTAAATTACCCGAAGACTGAAGATGAAATGGATACTCCTGGCAAAATGTTAAGAGAAACTCAACTGAATGAAACGCAAACGGATAAACTACTGTTATTTGTTGTACGTGTGACATAACCTCCTAAATGCTTTTATCATATGGATCTACTCTGCCTCCAAAATGTAATAGTGGAAGATCACATAAGTTTTGTTTGTTTGTTTCTTTAGTTTATCACAAAGATACACAATGGGTTACCTGTGCTTTACTAATCACGAATATCACAACCCGGCTTCTAGAAGTGTAACACCGCAGACATACCATAGTGCCACTGGGGAGCAATCATTTTTCTGAAATTGCTAGTTAGAGATTTGGATGAACAAAAAAAAGAGGTAGTGACCAAGTGCAACAAAGTCTGATACCAACTGCAAAATCAGAGACTGGCATAATAAGGCACAATCATTGCAGTTCTTCTCTCAAGATGTGTAATGCAATAAGGAGAAAGGAGTAAAAAATACCAATATTTTGTGTGTAATAAATATTCCAAGAAACTATGTGACATCTATGAGGGTTGAAAATTATTATTTCTGAATTTACTGATATGTGTTTTTTTCTTCAGTTTCTCTACTAGTCTCACTTTTTAATTTCTAGATGATATTTCAAAGCTTTATACCTCTGATAATTATTTTTCCTAACTTAAGAATTTACAAATTAAAATTATTTCAATTTCTTCACTATAAATCTGTGTGATCTATGTGGACAATCTGAAAGTCGAGGGTTCGAATCCCCGTCGCATCAAACATGCTCGACCATTCAGCTGTGGGGCGTTATAATGTGACGATCAATCCCACTATTCATTGGTAAAAGAGTGGCATAAAAGTTGGCGGTAGATGACGATAACTTGCTGCCTTCCCTCAAGTCTTACACTTCTAAATTAGGGACAAGAAGCGCAGATAGTTCTCGTGTAGCTTTGCGCGAAATTCAAAACCAAACCAACCATGTGAACAACACTGTTTACTGGAGGATTAAGTTAAAGGTCTAATTTAACTCCAAATACAGACTATTTGTGTCAATAATGTAATTAAACAAACGTTCAAAATATTTAATCATAACCAATTCTTACTGGATATTTCAGTATCGCAGCAGTAGTGAATATATACTACACAATAAAATAAAAGCAAGCTAACATGGCAATAAAGTTTAATAATATTTTTCAAAGTAGATATTTTTCAATCACTTTTTAAACGTAAGGAAAATACGGTTACTTAGAAATCAACAATTTTACTCACCAATCATGCACTCCAACTGAAATTGGACATTCCAAATTGAAACTGCAAATAAAGGATATTTTTCAGTTATATATAGAGACGCCTGATCCAGATGTCTATGCCAGCTATTCCACGAAACATTTTGCTTTATTGACACTTGTTCTTGAATGGACAGATCTGACGCTAAAATTTTCAAAATGTCTTCCAGGGTTTGAAGTATATAAAATACATTTTCGAACGACGCTGGCTTTACTGTCAACCCAGTTCTGTCACAGTCTCGAAGGTGCGTGGAAAATTTAATAACTTCTGTCAGCAAAGTCTCAAAAACTGATTCCACCAGTGCTACACTTTTCGCTAACGATGATAGTATATAGCTTCGACGGTCCTGTAAGTAATGCTACAAAAAAGACGAAAGAACAATAATTTGAAAAATAACTACAACTCTGAAATCATCGTTTATTACCACAAGCAATGATGGATATTTCTTCAAAATATTTTTTTTATTGCGTCTTTATTACTTTGAGCCTTACGCTTCGTTAAAAATAATTTTGTTTCACCATCAACACCTTTAGGTGACATTGACAATTATTTTTGCATCACTTAATTAATAGAATGAAATAAATAATCTCTTTAAAAAAAACAGATATGTGCTTTACAGCAGATTTTATGTTATTTGTACTACGTTTGTAGATTCAAGATGTTCAAAGTAATAACAGATTAAGCATTAGAACATAAGACACACAGATAAACCTTTTACATGGCTTCTAATAGAAAAACAAAATTTAAAACAGTTTTAGAATGATAAAATGGAGTCAGAATTTAATTAGAAGACTTTTCATTCGAAATTCTCTTTTAAAGAACACAGAAAAAACAAAATAAACAAAAGCTGTGTGGTGTTTTATATAATGTTGAAACTAAGTACACCAGTTCCCATTAAAGACCGTTTTATACTTCATTTGACCTAGTAATATTACACAATGCATCCCAACTTGAACAAGTTTTATACCTTAGTGGAAAGAATAAAAACTTTACTCTCCAAAAACAACTAACCAACGTTAACACAGAAGCAACTACTTCTTTACAGATCGATTTTCGGCCCCGCATGGCCGGTGGTTAAGACATTCGACTCGTAATATGTGGATCATGGGTTTAAATCTCTCTTACACTAAACATGTCCGCCCTTTCAACCGTGGGAACGTTATAAAGTTACGGTCAATACCACTGTTCGTTGGTAAAAGAGTAGCACAAAAGTTGGCGGTTGGTGGTGATGACTTTTCTCTAGTCTTACCAAACGGCTGAATGAGTATGTGGTGGAAGAGGCTTAAACCACTTTCCCAGACGGACATCTCTCTATCTTGCACGGACATCTCTCTCTCTTGCTTAGTGTAGTTGCCTAAAACAGATGAACAGCTGACAATTGTATTTGTAAACCTTCGCCTGTTACAAGACGGTACATGCTTACCATGCAGGTGTCGTTTTAGTATATTTAGCAACCACAGTTAATCCACATTGCTTTGTTTTCTAGTATAATTAAGAACAAAGAATGCTCCTGCCTTGAGTACCTACGGAGTTAACCTGAAAAAAAAAATGATCTGAGTGTATAAATATTGGTATTTTGCTTCGAAAAGAACTGCTACACGCCTTTCTCAAAATCGATAAATTTTAGCTGGTATCATACTATCTAATATGTCAAATAATGCACGTTGTAGTTCTGGTACATTCTGTTCTACCATGAGTTTATATCGGATATAGTTTTCATGTGACTTGCTGATTTGCATATTGAAAATCGTTATAATATAACTCTGAATGTGTGATATAAATGTAAAACACATCCATATTATTTGATAATAAGTAAGATAATATACGGAGTACGAAATTTACCGATACTACCAGCCCTGGAAAAGTTCACCTCCACGAATTCTAATCCAATACATAATGCTAACTCAACTTTCAGCTGGAACATCATCGTACTTATTACTTATTACCTGAGAATATTAAGTACTGGTTACAGACATGTTTGAGTAAAAGGGGACTATGCCTGTACACAAATATATACGTATGGTAATTCAAGTAGCATATAGCACGTAAACGAAGCTACTAAAAATTTTAACTAAACACAACAAATTAACCATTTGTGGTAATAGTTAATGCTATCGAACTTTCATGATCAGTTTTTAAAATGAAATCCAGTTTTTCACCATATGTTTATCTTAGATATAATTGCCTTTTGGTTATTAAAGAATAACGTTAAGACGTTCTTTTATAACTCCACATTGCAGCTTGTACCCTGGGATATTTTCAGTTAATGCAATTTGTTTGTTTTTGAATTTCGCGCAAAGCTACACGAGAGCTATCTATGCTAGCCGTCCCTAATTTAGCAGTATAAGACCAGAGGGAAAGCAGCTAATCTCCACCACCCATCACCAACTCTTGAGCTACTCTTTTACCGACGACAAGTTGAATTGACCGTCACATTATAATACTTCACGGCTAAAAGGGCGAGTATGTTTGATGTGACCCTCAGATTACAAGTCAAGCGCCTTAACCACCTGAACATGCAGTGCCTCGTTCTTTGTTTGTTTTTGTTTTGGAATTAAAACAACATATAATTAGTCAGAAGTTTAGATTTGGTGTTTATCTTTCAGTTCTTCCTTATGATTTTACTGATTTTACCATTTAACCTCATTAAAATGTAATTATTTTCACTATATATATATATATAAAACAGGTTAAGCGAAACAAAACTTAGTTTTATATTCATATTTTATTTACGCAGTTTACTTAATTTTGAGTTTTATGTCCTATTTATTTTAAGAATTCAGCGCTAAACTGAAAGAAGTATAGACCCGTAAATTTGTTTCTTTTTGATTTTCACAAAAATGTACACAATGTCTAACCAACTATCCAAAACTTCGACTACTAAACAGACTTTGAGAAGAGAATGAGACGCGAACGTACATAAGATTTAGCAAGTTAAATGTGTAATAACTTTTGGTATTGTGAAAAAAAAACAAAAAACATTTACTGTAATATAGGTCATAAATTTATCTTAACTCAATTCTTGAGTCCCCACTAGTAGATATCTTTAGTTTATTTCCACCATCTCTGTAAAATATATTTGAACTGAAGCTGCACTTGACAGGAAAAACTGATTAATCTCCATTAAATCTGTCAGCTGTGAATCATGTTACTAGCCGAAACACATCATTAGTCTATTGAAAAATGTTTCACTATATTTTTTCGTGAAATACGTAGAAGCCAATTACAATGCATCTTTCTGAACAAGATAAAAAACCGAATTAAAAGATAGATAAAATACCTGATTTATATCCGTGCTTTCCATAATAGCTTTAGCAACAGTTTTTACAAAATTTTCGCATATATTCTGCACTTTTTCACGATATGAATCAAGAAAAGTTGAATGAAATAGCTTTTTGACGACATCTAGAGCTTCCTCAAGTGTAACATCTTTTAACTCAAATCCAACATCAGAAGAAATAAATTCGAAAAGACCTTGTAACGATTCCATTATGGTATCTTGTACTGAAACATCAGAGATTCTCACAGTTTCACAGTTGGCTGCTTTCATATTGGACTTTAGAGATAGCAGTCTAGTGAAAAAATTGGTGTGATGTTTTACTGTAAACTCGGGTGTACTGTTTCGTTCCTGCTTTTCGAAATGTGTTGAATTTTGTAATTTATTTTCACTTCTACGTTTCATTAAATGTTCATCTGTAAAATATATATTTAAATTGGTGACAATTATACCACAACCATTTAAATATTTATTTACAAGTCTATAACAGAAATCCAATATTAACATAGCATATTAAATTAATGTGATATTACTAACTTTTTCCCAATCTGATTTTTCTCTTCATACTACAGAGATATACATTCGTAACATCATATATTTAATGTTCTGTGCTAGTCCGTAATATTTTTCTTCTGTCCGTATTACAGACAAATATAGCAAGTATTTAAATTGAATTTAATATTAATAAATTTAGTATTTTCTTTAAATTTAATAACATCTCAATATTTAAAACCTATTAACAACAAAACTGCATTACTTTTACGGTATTTTTAATGTTCCTAGAAGTACATAAAAGAAATATTACTTAGTGTTTTTATATGTAAAATTTTCTTTTTTCTCATCAAAACGTGTAATTTAGTAACGAAAAGAAAAAATCCGTCAAGAAATTATAGGTATGATTTATTATTTGACTTGTTACTCCCAATGTAGTAAACCAGATTTGTTCCATTTTATGTAATAACATAAAAAATAGTGGAAATTAATATATAACAAAACCTACGCAGAATTTCTGTTCATGTATGTAATGCCAATTTATTAATAATACATAGTTTATAAATGAGTTTAATTTATTGGGGTAACAAAAGTGTACAGAAATGATATAGCTCACGCTGTTTATGTAACGTGTAAATTCGTGTTCTTTACCTGTTGGCTCATGCTGTTTATGTAACGTGTAAATTCGTGTTTTTTACCTGTTGATAGTATGTCTGATTCCGACTGGATCCCCGATGTTTGTGGCGAACTATCTCCCTCACCTCCAAATTCCATTATTAATAATTTCTGTTTCAAGAACAAAACATTTTTCTCTAATGCTTGGCATCTCTGATTCGTTTCTTCTTGTTGTCTGTGCATCTTACACGCTAAATGCACGATGTATTCTTCATCCGTTACATCAGGAGGTTTACTCTGGATAATGCTCAAAGCTATTGCAATCTTTGCTCGCCAAATCCATGGGTCTAGAAGTTTAACTAGTGAAATAAGGGCAGAAAAAGATTTAAAGTATGATTCCCAAAAACATTAGGCTTCAAATGTGTACATATAACCACAGTCAAAGGTTTGATATTTCCTGTTTTCTATATATGTTTTGCAGTTTAGTTCATCATGTCTTTTTTCCGTCAGATGTATTATAAATACATTTTATTGTGAAAAAGTAATCTTTTCACAGGATCATATATAAGAGATGTTATATTAAAATATTAAATATGTAAATACAAATATCTCGCTCTGATTTTACCTCCTTAGAAGAATAAACACAGTTCATTAAATGCACATGAACATTATATTGTGTTATAATATTTTCATTAAATACTAAGTATTCCTCACACTTAAATTTACAAAAATCCTGAATTTCCTTTCAAAACAAAGTCATAGAAGTACTGTTTTCCGGGTATGTTAATTCACACAATATTTCACAGTGCTCTTATCTCCCAAGTAAAATTACAAATAAAAAAAATTCTTCAGAATAGCCTGAAGATGACTTAGGAAGGTCGAAACGTTGTTCTCTGCTTATCAATAAAAGTGTTACTATATGTACCAACTGTTCTGAGATATAGAATCTACAAAACATAAATCACATCTAAACTTGTACTCCAAATGTCTGTGTTAAAAAATAGAACTTTCAAATAAAATTTCAAAAAAGCGAATACTAATTTCTTTCATTCTGACTGTTAAAGCTAAAAATATATGATGTCTTGAGGGAAACTAATGGTTAACATACTTTCAAAACTTTATGAGTTTAATTTGTTGAAGAAAAACCATAAAACTCCACACCTTGGAAGATGTATCGTCTATTAGGTTTAGTTCGTATTCACAAGTTTCATAATTAGAATTAAATAAAACAAAGCAAATATGAATGTTAAAATACAAAATGTTCTACTTTCAATATTACAAGTTACCGCCTACAGCCAGATGTGGAAAAACAATTGCTCTTAAAGAAACAGTAAAGCAAGAAAAGCGAATTAAAAATAAAAACGGATTACTTCAAACGTGTCTTATTTTCTGAGGTTGACGTTAATGTTCTTATAATTGTTACATCCTTTTATGAAAACATAAACAAACCTAAAGTGTTTAGAATTGATACTCCCTACTATTATAAGAATAAAATGATATATAGTACATACTTCACGTTCCACAAAAATAGTAATAATACTCCTCCCCTATCTAATCAATACGGTGAGAAAATGATAAATAAAACGCATGTGTACTCTCAATTTTCACATAAAGCTTTAATACTATTATAGTTTGAACTTGAGTAACATTTCATAATATTGTCAAATACTAAAAACTACAAATCGTGTTGTTTAAATTCACAAAGTACTATCACTAAAAGTCTACATTAGCAATGACATATTCTAGTTGGTTATATCTTCTGCAGTATATAAGAAGTTGATAAATAGTTTTGTTATTGTTGTTGTTAAGCGTAAAATTAGAAAACGGGCTATCTATACTCTGCCTAATGAGAATATCAAATCCCTATTTCTATCATATAAGACTTCAGATATACCGAGGGGGAAGGGGTGATATAAAAATGTGTAACATGTATATACACATATTTGGAAAGAAAAACTTTGATTTCGTGACAAAAATCGAATTGGTTCAGTTGAAACTTACATGCCAATGGCACAGCGGACTTACAAGGCGAGAAACCTTGTACAGATGTACAAGAAAACAGATGTACATGTAGAACATATTTATGAGAAGAAAAAAAAAAGGAAATACGCAAAATGACCTTCAATTCAAAAGTGTTTATCACGTAGCAACAATAGATACTGCTGTTAAGAAATGTTAGTATCATGTCATAACTCCCTGGCTCATTAGAAACAGGACTGTTACAATTAACCAACACGAAAAGAACGTATTCAATATTACGGAATGCATGTCTCTAAAATCCTCTAGTAGCTTTGTGCTTAATTCAAAACAACAACAAGAAATCCTCTATGCTATCACGCCATACTATGTACAAATCATATGGGAGCAAATTAAACACTTGACATTATTTTCAAACTTATAATTATACAACTATATTCCTAAAACATATTGTTTCAAGTTAATATTCCAATGGCAAATATGGTCTTTTTATCCCTTCTTTTTTTCCGTAACTATATATTTCTGCATACGTTTTTATACACCTGTATCAACTGGTAAACGAAGATATTGCACTAAACTAATACTTTATCACAATACTCCACTTCATACGGAATAATATTTTTCTTACTAAAAATGAATGCTTAAAACATGTGTTAAACTTGCAAATTCACGGATAAAACTTAAGGAATGATGTATCTGCGTTTGTACAAATTTCGACAAAACTAAGCATCTTATATCATATCAATATAACATGATGTCAAAGTAGAAAAGAAGGGTAAAGCATACCAATACTTTGTTTTTACAGACACTTTCACAGCCTTCATCCAACTTCCTCACCTAAAACATACTACACAAACTGGTCAAGCAGGGCTATGATAACATTTATCCAAAACGTTTTTAACATAAACAAGTTGCTGATGAATATACGGTAGCCCACATTTCGTGTACAAAACTCTGACCTTTTTCTATAAATTTGCAGCAGTTATTTCTGACCTTTACGAATATGTTCTCGCAAAGTGAAATTGAAGTCACAAACTTACTTAAGCCTCATAATGTGAAATAAAACTGTTTTTCTACAGCGGTGTATCACATTGACAGAAGTTGAATTTCATCATCTCTACAAGTTCCTAAATGTTTTCAAAATGGAACAAAAAGAAATTGAAAAGGTAATAACTTATATTAAATGTTTTTCATTTGGCGCACAACACTCAACCTTCTGAACTTTCACAATGTTTAGTGTTTTAAGTAGAATGCATTTTAATGAAACCTTTCTGCAACATTTATTTTCAAAATCATTTTGGCTTATAACTAGTACAATATGTTTCGTAAAATCCTTATGAAGATTTTAATTTGTACTTCTGTAATTTCGTCTTTAATCTGAAGTATATGTTTTAGACTATTTATATGTTATTATCAATGTTATTTCCATCCTAAAGTGTATAATAAACATTTAATAATGCCAAAAAGCTTTTAGTAACCAAAATACATAACAGAAAACGCTACTATGAGAACATCCACATTCACAAATAATAATAATGAATATATTCACTACATCTCTGAAAAGTAATTTGCTAGTATCCCCTGTACACAATGAGACTGATTTGAGACTGCTGAGTTGTCCTATGAATCTTGCAGCGAACGTTCAAAGTTGAGTCACTTGCAATATTTTGCAGCAAAGTAAAGAGTTATAAGGCGACTAGAGCCATCTGTTGACCGTTTACAAAAACAAAAGTTTTATTTTACGATCACGAGAAGCCGAATTGAAGTAAAATGCATTTAAATGAGGGCAGGTGCAAATATTAAAACTTTAATTAAAATAGAGTACAGAACAACGTTTCGACCTTCTTAACTTATCTTCAGGTTAACATATAGAGTCTGTGTTGGGGACGAGAGTATGAACGGGTAAGAGGCTGTAGAGGGCGTTGCAGTTAAAACTTTGTAAAGTTTTGAATATCGCGCAAAGCTACACGAAAGCTATCTGCGCTACCCGTCCCTAATTTAGCAGTGTAAGAAAAAAGGGAAGGCATCTAGTCACCACCATCCACCGCCAACTCTTGGACTACTCTTTTACCTACGAATAGTGGGACTGATCGTGCCATTGCAACGCCCCCATGGCTGAAAGGGTGAGCATGTTTGGTGTGAAAGAAATTTGAACCGCGACCCTCAGATTACGATTCGAACACCTTAACTCACATGGCCATGCCGGGCCTTGCAGTTAAATGTTAGGTTATTAATTAATTTTGTTAAAAAGGTTTTCAGCCCTTAGAATATTTGCTATAAATTTTATATAAATACTATAAATCACTATCACAATACCTTTTTACGTCCATAATATCTAATAAGTTGATTAATCATATAACATAATGTTTAAATTGACATTCTTGAGTACATTGTGGGTCACAAAATTTAAACATATCTCGCAACAGTAATATTTGAATTAATGAAACTATGAGTGTTAATGTTAAGGGAAAAAGAAACATTGGAAGGTATAATAATAGTCAAAACACTTCTAATGAAAACTTACATATACTAAAGTTCATCACGAGGGTGTTATCCATCAAAACTAAACAATCCTACTTACCGTTTTCTGTTTGATTGCGCTGAGGTATTTCCATGATGACATATTTAGTAACTGGCCACCTTAACAAACGGTTTCCAAGACTATAAACATTAAATAATGGAAAAATAAAGATGTTAAGTAACTGTCTTTTAATAAGGACACATATTTAGAATTGAAAAATAAACACAAAAAACCTCTTATATAAATAAACGGTAAATACTTATAATTAAAGTAAACATTTCAGTGTTACATTTACGACAGACAGTGTTTGTATCCCTTAGTCGATAGTAGTTTTCCTCGTAACTTAAAAAAGTATCACGATTCGGATAATGAAAGTATGGTACATTATAAATATTATATTAACATACATCTACATAAATTTTATGAAAATTGAACAACTCATAAACTGTTTATAAACAAATAACCAAACATAGGAGAGGCAGAAAGTATTCGTGCATCTACATTAATGGTCAGTTGTATAGCCTTTCAGGTAAATTAATTGGCACAATCTCTCTTCATAGCCCTCCGTGATCGTTTGAATGTACTCGACTGGTACTTTCTTCCATTCTTCTTGACAGAAGGCTTCCAATTCTTGCAAGTTCTTCGGTCTTTAACTCATGCCAAACGTTTCCAAATGGGTTCAGATCGGGTGACTGCGATGATTATATGGTTCTTCTACAACCATAATTGCACATATTTCGATGTGTGCTTAGAGTCATTGTCGTGTTGTAAGATCCAACGACGCCCAAGCAGCAAGTTCCTAGCATCATTCTTGATATAAGTGCCTAATATATAAAGTTACTCTTCTTTTTTTCATGATTCCTTTGATGCAGTAGAGGTTGATTACACCAGAAGAGCTGAAGGAACCGCATAACATGATCCAGCCACCTACGAGTTTAACTGTAGGAACGGTGTTCTTTGGAAAATTTCGATCCACCTTCATACGGAAAATATAGGGAACATCATTGTGGCCGAAAAGCTCGATTTTAGTCTCGTCTGACCAAAGAACACTCTTCCAATAGGTAAAGAGTTTATCCACATGCCTTCTTGCATACCTCAATCGTGCTTCTAAATGAACAGGCTTTAAATATGAAGTTCTACGAGGACGGCATGATTTGAAACCAGAAGAGCTTAACGTGCTTGTAATTGTAGAGGTGCTTACTTCAACCTCAGTTGTTTTACTAGTTTCTGTATGTCATTACGTGTTAAACGAAGGTTTCTACTAACTTCTCAGAGAACTTTCCTCATGGTTCTCTCTGGAAATTTTGGGGTCGTCCGGAACGAGGGAGGTTAGCAGTTGATCCTGTAAGCTTAAACTTGACAATTATACTTTGAACTGTAGATTTCGGTACATTAAGTTGTGTAGCAATAACGGAAAGAGACACACAACACTTGTATTTTAAAATAATTCGGGTTTTTAAATCACTGGACAGTTATTTCGTGTTCGCCATGATGGCCAAGCAGATAATGACGGAGACGGCGCTAAATTGCCGGAAGTACATTTTCTGCTGGTTAAATTTCAATAATTACACTGGGGAACACTTTTTCAGTAACTTTGAGTTGCATTGGATATTTTAACTGATTCGGAAGGAGTTTTAGGCGCTGATTTCAAATCTGAAATTAGTTTTTCTCTACAAGCTCTAGTTTGTATGCAATTTGAGGTTAATGAAATTGTACAAATGTGAACTTGCGTAAACCATGTATGTATAAGCATTTTCACTTCCATATATATAGATAGCTTCTAATATTTTGATCATTCTTCTTTTGTTTCAGATCAAACATGGCTTCCAAAAATAGATATCATTGCAGAAACAAGCCTGATGCTTTCTGCTACATATGTGGATGCTACACACTCAATCGTCAGAGACGTAACATATCCTCGTTCGTCAAGCGTGCCTACAAGGCACATTTTGAAGTTCATCTTGGTGATCAAGACAATCAATGGGCTCCTCATTTTGTGTGCCACAATTGTGAGGAAATGCTTCGAGATTGGACCAAAGGAAAACGCAATGGTCTGCCTTTTGTTGTTCCAATGATTTCGCGCGAACCCACCAACCATGTAACTGACTGTTATTTCTGCATGGTAAACACAACGGGTGTTGGGAAGAAAAACCGACATAAGATTACGTATCCGAACATTCCCTCAGCTATTCGGCCTGCTCCGCACTCTGAAGAAGTTCCTGTTCCAGTTTTCAAAGGCTTGCCTTCATTGGACGATAAAGACATTGGACATGATACAAGCGAACAAGACAGTTGTGACAGTGAATTGTCAGAAAAGTGTACACAATCGGAGAACTGTTTTTCAGACATTGAACCTTTCCCCGTCCCCAAGCCTCTTCCCCAGGCTGAACTGAATGATTTAATGTGGGATTTAGGTCTTTCAAAGAAAGCAGCAGAGCTTTTGGCATCAAGATTACAAGGCAGAAATCTTGTTGATCACTCTGTTAAAGTATCATATTTCAGAAAGCGTGACCAGCTTCTTGTGACCTTCTTTTCAGAAGACAGACAGTTTGTTTACTGCCATGACATCCAAGGGCTTCTCAAAGAACTGGGTGTACCTTACTACAGTCCTACTGAATGGAGACTCTTTTTAGACAGTTCAAAACGCAGTCTAAAGTGTGTTCTTTTACATAATGGGAATGTTTATGGAACAGTACCTGTCGGTCACTCAGTGCATTTGCGGGAAGACTATGATGATATGAGAATGGTCATGGACTTATTAAAATATCATGAGCACAATTGGATCATTTGTGTAGACTTAAAGATGGTCAACTTTCTTCTTGGACAACAGAAAGGTTTCACCAAGTTTCCATGTTTCCTCTGTATGTGGGCAGCCGAGCACGAGACAAACATTGGGTCCAGAAGGACTGGCCTATTCGTGACACCCTTGAAGCAGGCATGCCAAATATCACACAAGACCCAAATGTAAGCAGAGATAAGATTATCTTTTCTCCTCTTCACATCAAATTAGGTTCGATGAAGCAATTTGTCAAGGCACTGGAAACCGAAGGTGAATGTTTCCAACACATCATCACAGCTTTACTAGGGTTATCATTTGAGAAGATCAAAGCAGGCGTGTTTGATGGCCCACAGATTCGAACCCTAATTCGTGATGATTAGTTTGTTGCTAAGATGACCGCTCTAGAAAAGCCAGCATGGTTATCCTTTGTGGCAGTCGTTCAGAACTTCCTTGGAAACAATAAGGCGGAGAACTACAGTGAACTTGTGAACAGAATGCTCCTCGCTTTTCGTGATCTCGGGTGCAACATGAGCATCAAGCTTCATTTTTTAAACAGCCACCTTGATAAGTTCCCTGACAACCTGGGGGCTGTGAGTGACGAACAAGGAGAACGATTCCACCAAAACCTAAAGGTCATGAAAAAACGCTACCAAGGGCGCTGGGACAAAAGTATGACGGCTGACTACTGCTGGAGCATTAAACGAGATTGCCAGATGAAGTGTACAAACGCAAATGTTACAAACGCAAATTCCTACCTGAATAAAATACACAAACAAATTGATAAGCTATTCCTATAATAACGAAAAATTAAAAAATAAATAAAAATGTCAAATTGCATAAAATCTGTAGCTTGCAGACAAAAACCGACTTCAGATTTGAAATCAACACACTCAAATTGACTATAGAAAGGTCTTTTTTTAAATGCAACAAAATGAGTGTTCCCCAGTGTTATGAAACCAGTGTCTAGTTCTGTAATGGTATAATGTTGTTTATTCATCAAACTATTCACGGAAATATCAGTTTTTTTTCACACGTTCTGAAGTGCATGAACATTTATGCTCCTCCTATTTTTGGTTATTTGTTGGTAAATAGTTTATTTTTCGTTTAATTTACATAACAATTTATGTAGATGTGTGTTAGTGTAATATCTAAAATATATTATACTTCTATCAGCATATTCGTGATACGTTTTAAGTTATGAGCAAAACACCATTCGGGCGCAGGTGTACAAACACTTTCTGTCATAACTGTATATTTTATTTCGTTTTCATGAAAGACATAAAAATTCTCAACACTCTCCTGACTCGTTTCAGCATAAAATTCATAAATTGTTTCACTTACACACAACACATAAAATTTAAAACATAGATTCAAAAGAACTGCGAAAAAATATATTATTTAATCAGAGTTATCAGAGTAAAAAAGATAAAACAAAAAGAGTAAATGGTAAATATAAAGAGTCTTTAATTTCAATTTTACGATTTCAGAGCAGGCCGAGCGTTGCCGTTAGTCAGAATCTGGCCTATTTTTCGCACCACTGCACCGTAAATAAGAAATTATAATTATGCTCTGTTTGTTCACAGTCTTCAAACGTTGCACCTATTTCTCTTCCACCCACATAAGGCAAGAACGAAAGTAAAAGGAGTGTGAATCATTAAAGTTAACACAGTGTGGTTCCAGTTTTTGACTCGTAAGCATCGTGATCTTTGCCACCACAACGAGCATATGTCAGAGAACCATGACATGACATTTCTGAATGATCAAACCGCTGACAATGCAAACTTCTGAGACAGATGGGATTATATGGACATACCTTACAGTTCCAAAATCATATCTTGATGGCGGCAGGTAAATATCAAAATAAGTACATTTGTAGGCAGCATTATTCTGTCCTTCTGAGTGGATGTATAGTGGTCTGCAAAAACACCTTGACTACAGAAACCAGTGAGGATCTCTAACTCAGGAATGTTCTTTAAATCCCTCTCAACAAGAACTCCTCTTGAGGAATTCAAAGTATGAAATAGCATGGGGAGTAACTTCGATGGGTATATCACCCATGGCCTTCGACCTCAAAAGAAACTTGGTGTGTTGTGGTGAAGAAATGTCTACTAAAATATCTCCAGACTGCAATTTCCTGACTGACTTGGGGTATCCAGCAAACCTTTTTAATCCTTTTTGAATGAAAAATGGAGACATCTGCCACAAGGATTTTTCACTCAATAAATGTAAAACCTTAAATCGAGATCCTGTGTCCAACTGTGATGGTGATTGTTTAACAGAGTCGCCAATATTTTGTCGTTTTCAAATAATCTGTTGTTTTTTTCAGTTTCTATATAATTCGGGAATCCGTAATAAATATAATGCATTTCAATGTCCAGTGCCCTCACCCATCATGGAGCCAAACTAAAACATAGCAGGAAGACATAAGAAACATATGTTACTGACAACGCAAAGAGGAAAAACCTAGAAACATGACATTTTGCACCCATACAAAGCAGATTTTGAGGTTGTACTTCGGAATATTATTATTCAATTGGTACGCGCAAACACGTGATTTTGATGAGAAAAGCTAGCGAAAATCATATGGAAAAGAATTTATTTATGTTACAAATTATGGTTATAAATCACATTTAGACACAAGTGCGCATACACATCTATATAATGAAGCAATCTAATGAAAACCACAAATAAAGAGTAGTTCTTTATTTAGCAGCTTTTAATACATGGAAGAGCAAGTGCATTTTGGTAACAATGTGTTCTAAAACTGGCTTTTATATCAAATTGCTTAGGAATAATAATGCAACATCATATCACTCTAAAGAGCCTATGCACCAAAAGTAGAAAAATGAAACGTATAAACCACAAAATTTACAAAAATGTCTTTTTCAAATTTAGTCTTTGTAAATTAAGATGTATTTTTTATTATTTAAGTTTAAAACTGGACATAATCGTCTATAATATATCAACCTAATAACAAGAGCATAGTCGATCATTCGTTTATCAACATAATCAAATAAATATGAGCATAAATTACATCAATTAGTAGCTTCTAAACTGATCAACTAACTGAAATTGTTTAAGTTTATTAATCAAAAGTATCGATTATTACTGTTTTTTGATGATTCCAGTAATCAATTAATCAAAATCATAATTATTTGCCACGAAAACAAATGAACTCATGACAGTTAGTTTCCATTTATTACTATTTTCTAACATTCCAACTATTCAAATAATCAAAGTACTACCATTATGTTCGTTTCTCATTCAGCACAAAGCTTGTTTGTTTGTTTGTTTTTGAATTTCGCACAAAGCTACTCAAGGGCTATCTGTGCTAGCCGTCCCTAATTTAGCAGTGTAAGACTAGAGGGAAGGCAGCTAGTCATCACCACCAACCACCAACTCTTTGGCTACTCTTTTACTAACAAATAGCAGGATTGACCATCACATTATAACGTCCTCACGGCTGAAAGGGCAAGCATGTGTGGCGCAGCACAAAGGTACATAAAGTGCTACCTTTTATCCATTCAATATCAGCACTTTGAATTTTTAATTTATTCGTCTTTAATGATTTGAGGCCCCCGCTAGTACAGCAGTATCTCTCCGGAATTACATAGCCCTAAAATTAGGGGTTCGATTCCTCTCGGTGGGCTCAGCAGAAAGCCTGATGTGGCTTTGCTGTAAGAAAAACAAACAAATATTAATGATTTGAAAGTAAGAGTGGACATGATGTGAGTTTTCGGTTTAGTTAGATATACAGTAACTGTTTCAATTTAAATATAGCATAAGTGTTAAATTTAGTTGTTTTTAGAAGAGATAATGTATGACAGGTTTGATTATGTAATTGTTTGCTAAACACACACTGTGTAGTTCAATAGTTATGAATGGGTGATTGTTATATTATTGCATCATGCTTTTAGTATGTTTTAAGTTAGCTTGCTATGGCCCCCCAGTGGCTCAGCGGTATGTCTGCGGACTTACACGCTAAAATCCGGGTTTCGATACCAGTGGTGGGCAGAGCACAGATAGCCATTGTGTAGCTTTGTGCTTAATTAAAAACAACAACAAAAAACAACATCTTGCTATAATTGATAATTACTGTATCATATCTCCCAGTGTGTGGAACATTCTAGGCCTATACTGGGCATTAAATATGCATCCAAAATGTAATTCAATTGTTAGATACAACTAGATTGTATTACTTTAAGTTAAGTTAAGAGCATATAATGGCAATTTTAATGCGAAATTATCAAAAATTGTTCTGTAACAACACAGAAGTGAAGCATATTTTGCTTTTCACTTGTATTACAAAGTAACTGAACCAGCCTATATGAAATTTGACAAAATAAAAAATATACAATTATTTAAACCTTTGAATAAAACTATGGTAATATTCAGTTATAGTTTTGATTTTAAAATTAAATTATTACAGCATGTTTAACTCTTCTTGACAAATTGTGTTATAAAGTAATTGAGGGGAACTGTATGGACTGACGAAAAAAGAAGACAATCGTTTAAAGCTCTGGATACATCTGTGATAACTAACGGTGTGACTATCATTTACATATACTTTGACTTGATTTAATACATTATTTTAAAATAAGTGGAATGTAATCTGTTTGTTTATTGTTTAAATTTACCATCACCAAGTCACATACATCTACTCTAAAGAATATAGTTCCCACACAAAACTTTACAAACTCATTGTGACCACACTTTTTATATCAACGTAACCAAGACTATCTGCCACAGTAATTAATTTTGAGCGGCTAACTAGAAGAAAACACAACATGTTGGCAATATACTTTTGTAGTATTCACTACAGTTTGGTGAACATGATACTAAACAGTTAATTGTATTCAGCAAATACCACTAATTCTCTAGCTTTAATACAGCTTAATATAGTTTAAGTATAAATACATTTAAGTTTTAGTATTTCTTTGAAATAATTTTGTCTAAAATCCAAACTCCAATTGGTATTAAGTTTATTTTAGGAAGGAATTTGTCGTGAAGAATTTGGCTTTTGTGTCGGACTACACGACATTTGACTACAGGTTATTCTTCTTGACAATCTTTATAAGTAGCCCAATTATGGTTTTGAAATTAAAATGTGTGTAGAAAGAGTAATTTCAATATGTTGGTCTTAAAGTATCCATTCGGGAGTGTAGATTTTAAATAAAATTGTTGCATTTCAAAGAAATGCTACAACTTATATGTATCTAAGTTTAAACTATTTTACAATGAATGAATCTGCTGTTTACATAAAGTCTGAAATTTATTTAAAGATAACAAAAAGCTCTAATTTGTATTAAACCAATAACCATCAAAATGCGATAATTAGGACGAGAAATGACTAACGTTAGCATTAAGCAAGACTACTTTTTATATATCTTATATTGCACAGTTATGCTTAAGTTTCATATAATCCTTACAACGGATTGCATCTAGTAAAAAAAGGTTTATGATATCTGTATATATATATATATTAGTATTAGACTGCACCTTAAAAATGGGTTAACTGAAAATGACAGTTAAGCATGAAATAAGCCAACATAAAATATTTAACCAGATAATTTTCTTTTGAAGTTTTCAGAAAAACAAGAAACTAATTTAAGTGTTTGTTTTATTTAATCTATCACAAAATATCCCTAAAAAGTAGAAAGCCTTAGCCCTAAACTAGAAATTATAATAGTGACTTTTAATTTTTCAATTTGTATACTACATGGAATCACCTAAAATTGGCTCCTAACCTGTATAAAAGCAAATTCAAAATTACTTGTAAAGAGAAATAATGTTTGTAAAATTTTATTTCAGTTGTGTTGAAATTCAGACAAAGCTATGTAAGGGCTTTTAGGCTTAGCTGTCGCTAATTTGAAAATTACAGATTAAAGAAAAGATAGCTAGTCAACATCTACCACTTTTCTCTAGTAACGAACAGAGATTTGACTGTCATATTACAATTGGCTAGAGCTAATGGAACAAGAACGTTCTGTGATGGGATCCCAATTCATAGCCCACAAAACTTGTTATGAAAAAATCACATTAATGTGATAAAATATACGGTATATGACTGAACATAAAGCAAGTGAAACAAAACGTGGCAGCCTTTGTTAATCATGCCTCCATCTGAACATTGTTCCAGTTGAATGTTTACTTTATGTGGTGTATGATGGGTTATTCTGCCAAACAACAAAAACAGATGGGCAAGCACTTCAAACAAATAGTTCAAAAAGTGCCAGAGACTCAACACTGCTCATACATTTCAAGCATTAAAGTTGGCAAGGCTATCAATTCCAGACAATAACTCCAAGGATACTGGAAAATGAAAAATACACATACTTAGCCAAACAATGGAGTAAGCAAAACTACTGGTTTTCACAGAAAGTTAAGCAGATCCATAAGAAACAACAACAGGTAAATGGTACTGCTACAGTTCAAGGAAGCTTTATAGTCCAAGTCAAGCCTGATCATTGATTTAGAAGCCACAACAGGTAGCTTGTGCCAAAGGTTTGATGGCAGCCCAGTTCTCTCAAGGTTGGTTGAATTTTGGTACTTACGTGCCTATAACTGTACAAAAGCGAGAAATAAATTTCTAGCTGATACAGGATCAGCCAGAAGAGGGGTATATCTTGCATTAATTTAAGCATTCAAAGTAAGACCACCAAACTGGCTTGTGTAAAGTGGAGAGACATGTCTCGGTTTTCAAGGGAATTGTTATCTCAGACAAAAGCATGAGATCTTCAACACGTGATTCAGCATTACCATTCTCATGTACATATTAAGGACATTCTTAGTTAGTTTTTGCCCGTGCAACTGGTTAATTGACATTTGGTTGGAAAGTTATGTCACTAAATCGAGCCCAGGAAGAATGAATTGCATCAATGTATACAGAAAAAGGAATAACAATATATCTATGGTTTACTATGGCTAAAGTCCAGTGCATCAGCACCTTTCAATCTGGATATGAGAGCCAAAATAAAATGAATCATTTCTTATCCAGAAAGCATGCAGCATTAGCATTAGTTACCTGTACAATAAAAGCCCAAGAGTTGTTTTATAATTTTGAGAAGTCATCTATTTAGCTTTATACAGGAATGACCATAGATATTGCAACCAACGTGGAAATAATGAGACTAATAGTAGCAATGTAATTAATTCCATTGCACTATGACTAATTAGGCAACTAAAAACACATCTGAGATCATTGACTGAGGGTTGAGCAGACAATGTAATTCTAATGCAGCGAGAGCAACTCAGTGACTTGTTTCTTGACTATGGTGATATATTTGTGGATATACATGAGTACCTGGATCAAAAAGTGAATCACCACTACAAAGATAATACCAGATACTTCTAATAAAGCAACTAAAGTGCCACCTTTCCTGAGATGCTAGAAACGTAGACCCATTAAATGTTAACGAATAGAGCCACGTATGAGTGCTTGCTTTATATCAAGTTCTGTTTGTCAGAAAAAGCAATGTATAACAAGAATCTGTGTTTGAATTTAGAAGGCTAAACAAAGTAATTCATACTTATGCCTTTTCCTTACCACGAACACACCAATGTCACAATACATTGGTGATAAATTATATTTATACTTACACTTTAGCCTCTGGCGCCATTTTAAAGTTATTTTTTTGCATTGGTGCTGTGTTACATTTCAAATCTAATTAAACAGCTTACAATGGGAGATATGTCAATTTACACTGATGATATTTTAATGTTTGGTCACATGTTTAAGTCTACAGCTGATAAACTGAAAATAATCTTCCAGGGAAAATTAAGCTGGTTTGAAACTTATCCCAAAAAACCTTTACGATCGTGCAAACACAGAATTGAGTTATTGAGTACGTGGGGGAATCCACAGTTACGTGAAGAAGAAAAAAACAGCCATGACACATTAACCGCTAACAGGAAATTGTTAGATCTATTCTACAGAGAATAGTCCTGGATACCAGTGGTATGGAGATATGTTATTGACACATATACCATGCTATCAACTACAGGACGAAGTGGTTCAAGGTTTGTCCATTGTTTAAAACACTAGTAGAGTTCATAGCTGAAGCAATAAGTAAATAGCGTGGTTTGAAACAATGAATGAGATCCATATGGATCAAGGAACTAATTTTTAACAGCCAAATTTTCTTTAAGTTGTTTAATGTATTAAATATGGTGAAGATGCGAACTTTGCTTTATCACCCTAATCTGGTGGTTTAGTAAAATGATTCTACAAATTATCTAGCTAAACAAGTTTTGTTGAATGTTTACAGTAAGTTATTAGGACATATGGAACAACTGAACAGAAATCTACAAGTTTGCTTGTGCTGGTTATTGCCTGTCAAGAATTATGAGCGCCACTCAATGACACAAGATGGTAAAGGAACGGTACTATCAATATGGATATAAGATCTAACTGTGGGACATGGTAGCAGTACAGACACAGTTGTAACCTTTTTTTGTTTTCGGACTTCGCGCAAAGCTACTCGAGGGCTATCTGCGCTTGCAGTCCCTAATTTAGTAGTGTAAGACTAGAGGGAAAGCAGCTAGTCATCACGACCCATCTCCAACTCTTAGGCGACTCTTTTACAAATGGTGCGACGAGAATTCGAACCCGCGACCCTCAGATTACGAGTCGAACACCTTAACCCACCTGACCATGCTGGGCCAGATGTAATGGATTTAATTTTAATATCTATGTTTGTTTCAGTTTAACGTATATTTAGAAATGTATGTAACTAATATAGTTACATGTGTAATGTGCAAGTCGCGTCTACTATCTAAATTTATATAAGATTCTCGATTGTACGAATCAACAATATATGTTTTACATTGTTGCCTACCGAACGTCCGAGAATTTCGCGTAACGATTATAAATCAACGCACCAAGAGCCAGTTTAAGAATATTTTCGGCCCACAGCAGTCAGTATACTACAAACCTCTGTTAAAATTGTAAAAATTAATCGGAAAATTACATATATTTGACCAGGAACGTTTATAAATTTCGAATATTACAAACGTCAGTGAATTAACTTCGGACGTTAGCATTTCTACAAGAACATTAGATATTTTCGTCGGGAAAAAATAGTGTGAAGAATAGAGCTAGACAGCATTCCCGTTAAGTGAAGTGTATCTGTGTATCAACACAAAAGTAATTTTCACCTCGTGAACTGTCAACAAAATATTCAGCTCCAGAACGGATATTAGTTGTAAGTTTATATCTAAATTATTATCTGTAGTATCCTTTATTATAGATTGTGTTGTTTATTCTATATTAAAATATATTTGTATTAAGAAAGAAAACTGTGTGTATCATTATTATAGGCAAATATAATTTAAAAATATTTCTTCAATTTTTAATTTATATTTCCGAAATCAGCATTATAAACTACATTCACAAAATACCCGTTACGAGCTGAGTCTTTCCAGCGAAAATATTTAACATTCGTGTAGAAATATGAAGGTTCGAAAAAATTCATTGAAGATGAACTGGTTGTAACGTTCAAAATCTATAAACGTTCCCAGTCAAAGTCTGTAGTTTTCCTATTAATAAGCGTATATCGCAATTATAGCTTTCTAGGTTTATAGTATGCTGACTGTACCTAACCAATAAACATTCTGCTTCTTTGTACGTTAGTTTATATAGTTTAAGGAGAGATCTTCGAACGTTCAAAAACACGTTAGCATTTTCGTAAAAAACAAATATGGTCATACTTACTCTCAAGAATCCTATACAAATCTGAAGAATAGGCGGGACTTGCGCAGCACATGTCCATCAAACTGAAACAAACATAGATGCTTACAACAAACGTACAACGGTAAATCCGTTACGGCTGCAGTAATGTTTTTTTTTCTTGTAATGAACATTGTGAAAGGTTTCGCGCAACATATTCGACCCCAAAGTGGTTCCGTGAATTCACAAAACTTGATAACTATTGCCTTAGTTAATCCTTCCATTAAAAAGCGAATCTACCCAACACTACGCAAATCTATTTATCCTGGAAATTTTACATTATTTCTGATATTAAAGTTCCAGTATATCATTGTTCTGTTCGTACTACCCGAGTAAAATATTCTCAATGCACACATTTATTTACATTATTGTTTCTGGAAAATGACTGAAAGGTGTGATAAGCTGGCTGGGATATCATTTGCAATACAATGACATTACACATTTATATTGTAAGTCATACTGAAAAAGAAATTCGGTTTTCTTGATATATGTTGTTACTTTTATTTAAATCAACAGTAGAGGTCTTGGGTGGTTTTTTTATGACAGTAACATTCTACTTTTTAATTAGTGTTTTACGCACAATTATTTTCAAAACCGTAACGATTTAACTGAAAATACTGAAAAAATTGGATAAACGAAGAGTCGAAAACGATTTCATCATTTACCTACGGTATTAGGCATGAAAGGACAAATTCTACGCTAGTTTACAGTGTAGGCGTGTAACACCACATTAGGCAGGTACAACTACACATAAATTAAAGTTGTTAGCTTTATTCTATTACATTGGGGTAAAATTATTGTTCATTCTGAGGTCTGGCACAGATGAAAAAAATGATTTAATTTGCGATAAAAAACAAATTTTAAAATGTAAACAACTGACCTATAAGTATAACGTCCGTTAGCATTAAGCTAGAGCAGTTAACGTATATACCGTCCTACGTATTTTAATAGTTACGCTTAGGCCTAGTATAATATCTACAATCAGTTGGATATCAGTATATATTTATGATATTGATACTTCTTTTTTAGTAAAGAAAGTAACATGTTTATATACATATATATATATTAACGTCTTTCACTTGCGAACTTCATGTTAAGTAAAATTACATTGCATCTTACGATGTTGTGCATTATAAACCCTAAGGGATCGGTATCACATTAGTTTGTAAATAACGTCATATTATTTCTAATACCAACAAAGTTAAGTGATTAAATGAAATCTTCTATCTTTTAAATTTTTCACCAAAGAAAAAGACTCACCTACTTTAAGGCGTTTTATCCTACATACTTTATCCTAAATTTCTCTTCAGAAAATGAAATGCCTTAACCCTAATATCGACTACAGTTTTGAATTTTTCACACCAACTTCAAAACATCAAAAAGACCTCTAACTTCTTCTGAAGTGAAAACAAAATTATAAGACGGTAACATATTTGCATTATAATAATATTTTAAGATAAATTACATGAATACGACATAAACAACATGCAGACAAACCACAAAAATAAAATTAAATAAAACAAATATTTTCTTTGATGTTAGACCAAGATAGGAAGAAGTATTAGATATGAATAATAATCGATATACAGATGCCAGAGCTCATTTAGCAAAAAACTATTTCCAAGAGTATTTATAATCTTTATCTTACTTAAAGTGTAAGTTTATTACATCCGAATGCAATCGACATATGACATCTTCACAAAGTGGACTGTTATCAAAAAAAGTTTCTGAAATTTGTCGCTCAAAACAATTACATTAGAAACGTAATTTATAAATTTTAGGACCGCAATAGGCTAAACAGCTGCTACAATATCAAACATACCGAAATACGTTTATATGTGAATTTTGAATCTGATGATCAGCCATATAGTCTAAAATGGAAATGATTGATGATATAGCCTTCTCAAAGAAATCAAAAATTGATAGATATGGTTTTATATTTTTATACTTCGTGACAACATTTATTTCAATTTTCAAAATAAACAGTCTATCAGAAATATTCCGTGTTTAAAATAAAAGTATTGATAATCTTCTGAAAAATTTCATAATATTTTTAGCGCCTGGAAACACGTGAGAGAATTTGATGTGTCTCCCAAGAACATTTTGTATATGCTAAGTTGTATTGAAGTTTAGTCTATGTGAAGAATGCTCCATATTGTCAATTTATTCTACTTCAAATAATGCGTCGGCCATTTTAGTATCTTATCACTCCTTTGGCTGAAATTAGGACCAACTACATCAACCTACAGTGGCACAAAATGTCATAGGAACACTTTCGTCTTGAACATTAGTCATACTATTGTGCCGATTAAAGATATTCGTTACTTTAATTGCTTATTCCTGGGCACGTAATATTTCCAGCTGTGCCACATACAACATGTTATGTTGTTTCTGTATGGATATGAGTTTAGTCTGATTCAAGACATTCTATATCAGTATGCACATGTTATCTGGTTACAAGGTGAAGAATTATTCATCTTTGTAGGAAATGTTGCTCTATGTGTTGTTTGTCCATTTTATTCCGTACTATAAGTGCAATATTTACAGATGTGTGAAGACTATTTCTAATCATCTGTGCATTGCTACAGCTGTAAACATTTAAATTTTGCTCAAATCCTATATTATATAACTGCGGAAAGCAAAAATCTACGAATACCACGCCTGCTTGTGTTTTGAATTATTGGTCGTCTTGCTTAGGCTTAGGGATAATTTTACAGTTGATTAGGAAGCGAATTCATATTTATTTAACGACATTTTAAAGTATTTACATCTAATTTGCAACAACCTGCTTTTGTTAACTGGCTTCCGTTTGTTCAACTGCTTTTCATATGAGTAAAATATCCAAATGCGTCTCTGAGGTATAACCATGCTTCTTGAACAATTTAGAGTATTTTGCACTATATAGATCACATCGAAGTGACAAATAAGACAACAGTGTACGAAACTATTGTAAGTTTATTTTACAGTTGTATAAAATATGTCATTTTAGTATAAAATATTTTACGTGCAAATGTTCCAGTATTATATTACCAAAAAAAGAAGAGATGTGAAACCAGACATTTATGCTTGCATTTAATTCTCTTATTAATTAAATGAATAATCATTTTGATCTGGGAACACCGCTTACAGACGACGAAAACTGGTTTTTGTTTGAAATGTTAAGGATGACTAACCCTGGTAGATTAGTTCACAATAACTTTAAAATCGCGTTTAATACATAAATATATAATTTTCTGTGAAATATATTTAAAAGTACATTGATTTAGCTTTCAGTTGGCATTGAAAATCTGCTATAACTATTACTTTTTTTATTCATAGCCAGCTCATGCTAAATATGGGACGGCTAACGCAGATAGTCCTCGTTTAGCTTTTCGCGCATTTTAAAAATAAACAAACAATGTAAAGAACACAATATCAAAGACTAAGTGAATATGATGACAGTAATAATAATAAATGAGCTAATAATTTCACAACTGCATTACATAACGCGTTTGATTGTTTTTCGTAAGCAAGATGTAGAATAAAACAATTATTCACAGTATGCAAAATAATACAATAATATTATATATTATAATAAATATTCATAGATCATTTATTATTTTATTAGGAATAATATACATTTATAATATACATAAATATATACAACTGGTTCATATGAATATACAGGGTGGTCGCTAGAAAAGCGGAAAATTTGAGAGTCAGATGAGATCATGAATAAAATGCGTGCTTACTCATTTCTATTTTGATTTCTTTACATCATGAATAAAATGCATGATTTTAATAATTTTGAGCATCTATGAGTGTAATATAACATATGCCTTTAAAAAACTTTGTAAAAGTTATTCTTTGTAAAAATAAATAGCCGTTTGACAAATTTTCCGCTTTTCTAGCGACCACCCTGTAAAATACAGGGTGTTCGGAAAGTCACTGTGTACTTATATATTTATTATCAGAGAAAACTGCACATTAACTTTCCGAACACTCTGAATTATCGATTGAAAAAATAATAATTCTAATAGAATCGGCCAGATCAGGAATTTTGTTAGTTAAATTTGTTTGTAGTTCGTTTGTTTGTTTAATTTTATCAAAGCTACATGAGGAATATCTGGGGTAGCCGTCCCTAATTTAGCAGTGAAAGACTAAAAAAACAAAAGCAGCTGATTATCACCATCCACCATCAATTCTTAGGCAACTCTTTTACCAACGGACAGTGGGACTGACCGATCGTATTATAATGGACTCATGGCTGAAAGAGCAAGCATGGTTGGTGTGACAGAGATTCAAATTTGTGACCCTCAGATTACGACATGAAAGACCTTTGTTTGAAATTTAACGCAAAGTTACCCAATGGGTTGTTTATAATTTGCCCACCAAGGGTATTGAAACCCGATTTCTAGCGTTGGAAGTCCACAGAAAAACCACTGTGCCAATCGAGACGTCAGCTCAGAGCTTTAATAAATCATTTAAATGTATTTTAAGTTACACTTTTACCTATAAATATATTAATGAACCTACTAAATTAATTACTAATATTAATCTAAACTGAATACATAAACAGTAAATATAAAATGTAATATTATCATGTTTAAACTAATACAAATAACGCCTTATATATACATATATTTTAATGAGTGTTACGTCACAGGTAGCTGGGAAGCCATTGCTGCAGATCAAAACATGTCGAATAGCATACCAGCACTAAGTAAAGCACGCTATTTAAAATAATATTAATGCAGCTCTGTATATATATGAATATTAGGATAAATTAAGAGGCCCGGCATGGCCTAGCGCGTTAAGGCGTGCGCTTCGTAATTTGAGGGTTGCGGGTTCGCGCCCCAGTCGCACCAAACATACTCACCCTCGCAGCCGTGGAGGCATTATAATGTGACGGTCAATTCCACTTTTCGTTGTTAAAAGAGTAGCCCTAGAATTGGCGGTGGGTGGTGATGACAGCTGCCTTCCCTCTAGTCTTACACTGCTAAATTAGGGACGGCTAGCACAGATAGCCCTCGAGTTGCTTTGTGCGAAATTCCAAAACAGACAAATTAAGTCGAATGCATTTAAATAGTTTGAAAAAGAGTGATTCTTTTGATGAGACAGCAATATATCTACGTATTTATAATACTCAAATTCTGGATTCGTTTCCCTGCTATGCGCACTGTAAATAGTCCAATGTGACTTTGCTCTCAAATACACAGATAAAACAGCAGAAACCAATGATTTAAAATGATCAAACTATATTTCATTTTTATTTAGCCTTAACATAATTTCATGTGAATTTATCATTTAATTAGAAACCGTTCAATTTATTGCTTTCTAGTCAGTTAAAAGAGCTGAATAAAATGCATACTCGAGGGCTATCTGCGCTAGCAGTCCCTAATTTAGTAGTGTAAGACTAGAGGGAAAGCAGCTAGTCATCACCACCCATCTCCAACTCTTGGGCGACTCTTTTACAAATGGTGCGACGAGAATTCGAACCCGCAACCCTCAGATTACGAGTCGAACACCTTAACTCACCTGACCATGCCGGGCCAGATGTAATGGATTTAATTTTAATATCTATGTTTGTTTCAGTTTAACGTATATTTAAAAATGTATGTAACTAATATAGTTACATGTGTAATGTGCAAGTCGCTTCTACTATCTAAATTTATATAAGATTCTCGATAGTAAAAATCAACAATATATGTTTTACATTGTTGCCTACCGAACCTCCGAGAATTTACAATTTACAAAATCACACTTTACAATTAAAAGTTAATTTGCAATAACATAGTAATTTGTAGTATGTCTTAAAATAAGAATACGTTTCTTGTTTGTTTTTCAATTATGAACTATTTTAGCAAAATAAATCATATTTTTGGTTGTCAGGATTATAGGCTGCAACTTGTTTTCAAGAACCGAACAACAATAAAGAAACAGTATGCAGTCCATTTGTTTTAGAATATTGCATTCAAAGAATTCAAACATATATATAACTTTTACCATATTTTTGGTTATCATAATTGTATCCAGAGCTGTAAATGATTCTCTATTTTTCGTCAAAGCCCTTACAGTCTAGTTCAATTACTTTAGAACACAATTTATCAAGACAAATTAATCATTCTGCTCTGTTATGACAATAAATGCTTTGATAATTTCACTTTAAAATCAGCACTACAACTGTTGGTCACCGCAGTTATATCCAGAGCTTTTTTAATAATTGTCTATATTTCATCAAAGTTTACATAGAGTGGTACAACTACTTTAGTGTACAATTAACAAGACAAAATATTTTTCCCCACACTATTGTTGCGATACAATAGGTGATCATTTCATTTTAAAATCGCACTATTCACACTCTATGGCTGAACTCTTAATCACGTTGCCTGAAGATCAAAATAACTTTATCGAACTGCATATTGGACAATATTTATTGTCCAATAGCGGCATAATGGTACGTTCCACACAGTACGTGAAATTATGATGTCATAACACTTAATTAAAACAACGAGAAAAAGTAGAAGATTCTAGTAGCATGACACAATCTAATAGCAATCGTCAATTCTTAACGACTGAATTACACAATCTATGATTTGTATATAGTAATGTAAACAAATTTGTGACAAGCTATCGTTTCTAAAAATAACTAAATTTAACACTCATATTATACTGAAATTGAAACGCTCTTGTATATCTAATATAACTGTGTACTATTCCTGAATGTATAAATCATCAAGGAATGTGACATTAACAAAGTAATAATTGTAAAAGCACAAGAAGCTGATTTGTTTTTATAAATTAATAGGCAATTATTAATAAAATTTATCGTGTATACTGTGCAAATTTAATACTAAATAGCATTTAATATTTAATTCCCAGCAATTTTCAGTAGCTAGTAAGGGCACTTTGGTGAAAAAACAAATCACAACGTAATAAAGATCTAACTTTAATTGACGTCAGTTAAAGCTTAGCAGCATTTTACATAAAGAACTGTGGCAAAAACGATTCGAATATTATCGTTCATTTAATAATTCCGTATAATTACATGCAGTTCAACATTCGTTAGCAAGATGGCATAAAGAATTAATTCTTCAGAGTTAACGATGTTCTTCGTTATTGTTAAACTTATTCATGTGTATAATGGTAACATAAAGGATAATTCAGCTACTGAGTAGTTTAAACAGACTGCTTCTAACAGAAGTTAAAATTGCTGTAGGTTTAACTTCAAAGACTTACATTCAGTGCCATATAAAAAGAATCTATCAAAGCAAAGCGGTCGAGATTTCTCATTTGCTAAGAGAGCCATTTGACAATTATTACTGTTAGTTGGATAAAATGTCAAATGTTAACAGCATATAGCTGTAAAAGAATAATCAGACAGCAACTTGATGTTGAAAATGGACACAAAATTATCACATATTCCGTGTATGAAATTAAAATAACTTTCTCTGAGAATGATACATTTAATGGTATTTAATATTTTTGTTTAAATCTCTTACCTCATAGATATTATTGTTATCCCAGGTAAATAATAAATAATTTTTGTAACAAATTAAGGTATGGGAAGTCTTGTATCAACAGCTACACGATGAATTCCAACACAAGAACGTATCTTCAAATGAAGAAACAAATGTTTACTGTTTACTTAATTACATTTTCAAACAACTATCTTCATCTAATGATGGTTAGCGTAATTAACAGAATTAAAAAAAAAGTATTTGTGTGTGTATATGTGTGAAAAGAAAGTTAACATATTCCCGTTTCTTTTAAAACATCCCAGTAGAACTATAGAAAATTCATTATTCACTACAGTACAACTATACAAGTGAAAAATACAAAAAAATTAAGTGTAATTAAGGACGTTAATGAGAAAAAGTACATAATACATAAACACAAACAAAATTCCTTCATAAGTAACCAGATCTTTCCAAAAATTATGGTGATCTACAACTAAATGTCAGCTGTACAAATTAAGGTTTGAATAAAAGTACTTAAACTGTACAGTGCTGTACAGCCATACAGTGGCTAGTTACCATAAAATTAGCTTCATAGTCACTGGCTTCTTACGTAGGAATGTTTATGTAGTTTGTGTATTTATTCCTACCTTGTTTCTGTACTTTTCGGCATTGCCATCTATACATCATGCTTAATTTATTAATTATTTTTCCATTACTTGTTCCCTCTTTTTTTTTTCAACAGTTTTTTTGAAGTAAATTGATAAGTTAAAACTTGTTTTATGTTTATAACTCAATTGTAATATGTGTTTTTAACATTATTAAATTGATTTTAATATAATCATATTAGTTTTGTCAATTTATCTAATTTTGGATTACAATAGAGGCCAGCACTGATAAAATATTTTTCCTAGAATAGTCCAAGCACATGAAAGTGCTGAAATGACGTTGAGGTTTGTTTGTTTGTTTTTGAATTTCGCTCAAATCTACTCGAGGGCTATCTGTGCTAGCCGTCCCTAATTTAGCAGTGTAAGACTAGAGGGAAGGCAGCTAATCGTCACCACCCACCGCCAACTCTTGGGATACTCTTTTACCAACGAAAAGTGGGATAGTCCGTCACTTTATAACGCCCCCACGGCTGAAAGGACGAGCATGTTTAGCCTGACGGGGATGCGACCTCGTGACACTCGGATTACGAGTCGCACGCCTTAACACGCTTGGCCATGCCGGGCCCTAACGTTAAGGAGAGAGTTACAGAGCCAACACTTTCTAACTTCATCCCAACTCATTACATGGATATAAGATCGACTCTATCATATGTTATAGCCTTGTCAATTAAAAACAAATGTAGGTTCAATGCCATGAAGCATGATACAATTTTGAAATTTAATTTAAACAATAAATAAATTAAAAAAATACAGTGTAAACGTGGGAAACAAAATGTGTGCTGTTAAAAACAAAGTTTAAAATTTATTTACATAATATAATGAATAATACAAACGGGAAATTGTGACAATAAGAATAAATGTACAAAAATAAAAGATACTCAAACAGATTTACAACAAAATATACTGGAAGTTTGATAGAAAAGGTTAAGAAGTGATTACATAATTACAAAAACAATGTGTGCTGAAGTACGTTTAAAATATTATTGTTGCTTGTCGTAAAAATTGGTGAAGCATCAGGACAATGAAACGGTAAAAAATCCTTCAGTTAATAACAGCTGATAATTCCGCTTCTAGACTGAATAAGAAGTTGAACCTGACGAAAGATCGTAGAAAACTGCTCGTAGACAATTTGCTTTCTCGTAAACCAATTGTTTAAATTGTTCAAAAAGAAGAACATAATAAAATGTGAATGCTAGGTGACTGGGAACCGGAACGGAGACATGATACAATGCAGACCTAGCCGAAATTGGAAGAATATGGAAGAGTCAAGCCACAATTTTGATACCTGGGCCGATACTGGGCAGAGGACTAACAGGTGAAAAAAAAAAGACTTCACCCGAGCGTAATCCAAGAGATATGATTCGGTTGCACTGATGTTAAATAGCTACAAACGTTCTCTCAATGATAAAATGATGTAAAAAATGCTTGTAAATATTGACCAACATGACGTAACTTTACTCTAACCCAAATATTATCCTATAGAATATCAAGTTGCTGTAGTTCTTTCCTATGGGATGGACCAGTGAACAGTGAGGAGAGCAAGAGTCTGTGGATAAAACAAAATCACTATCAACACTTTGAAAGTGACGAACTGCTACAAGAACATCATGGAATCAACTGGGATAAATCGAAACACATCAGTTTATTAAGACTAAACGATGATCCAAACTCCTTAAGGCGACCAAGTGGCACAATGATATGTCTGTAGATTTAGGCCACTAGAAACCGGGTTTGGACACTCATGGTGGCTAGAGCACAGATATCTTTTAATGTAGCTTTATACTGAGGCCTGATCTAACAAATATTGTGTATATATGCCACAAGGATTATCTGCGCAAGACAAGCTATGCATAGTCAAAGCGAGTAGTAGTGATAGACACTATGATCAAATACATATTATCCCAAATCCACCCTCAGAGAGGCCATGTTGAGAATAACCTAGAAACTAGCTCAGTTCTATAACTACAGGAAAAAGAAAAGACCTGGCTTTCGACGATACGAGCACAGTGCTTGCCCAAGGAAATATTGAGCCAATATACCACAATAAGGAGAGTATTCGCATACAGATCACTATTTCCATGTAAAATAAGTTTCAGGGTAGTAATGATAATCTTCCACTAATGAGCTGACACAACTAATGTCTTCTTCCTAGAGGGACTTGGGGTCCAAATGTAGGTGAATTTCAAAACACTTGTTGAATCAAATGTGGTATAAACAGATAAAATCCACTTTCCCAACTACGTAACTCTAGTCCTGGTGAGGTTAATTTGTGTTGCACTAGCTCGTAAGTATTGAGCAATAACAGCCAGTGCAGAACCAAGAGAAGTTTGACGAAAGAGAAAAAAAGATTTACATCATCTGCAAGATTAACATATTTTATAGCCGTGTGAAAAATGAGGAAAAATACACTCAGTAACTGGTGTATATAAAGAAGATGGTAAACGGTATTCTTGATGGTCGCTTTGGGGATACCAAAAGAACCAACAATATTCCATTTGCTTGAGATGGAGATTAAGAAAATTCTCAAATAATGAGTAGAAGTTGGAGGAAAATCATATCTCTCCAAAACATACCACAATAATTTATGGTGAACCTTACCGTGATCAAGTGAAAGAAAAATTGCCAGAACACGACATTCTGTGACACAATGAAAGAGGTCTCGCTTAAGTACCAGATTTTGTTGATTACTCTGATCTCGCACAACATATGTTTAGGCGCTGAGAACAAAATTGAGCATGACAGAACTCAAACCTGCACACAAAACCTAATTACATTTTTTGAATTCACGTTAAGAAAAGATATGGGTCGTCATGAAGTGTTTTATTCCAAAACATTATGACATCTGGGTAAGAAAGAAAGCAATTACTTGTAATATGTAAAACGTGTCAAATATATCAGTAATGTCAAGCGACCATCATACCTCAACAGGCAGAAGGTGTGTTTGTCCTTAGATATCTCCCATGCCTCACATAGAGAAATCCGACAAGAGTTTTTGGGATGTAATGACTCCATTAAGTTGGAAATGCTGACCATTCAAAATAGCTTACCATATTCCAATTTTATGTCTCCCTAAAGCCTTTCATCATCCAACCACATCCACTAATCTACTTACTGGTTTACCCTGAAGTAAAGCCATCAAGGTCTTTTTTTTTGGCATCATAAGGTAAGATAGCTGGTTATAGATCGTTGTATGCCAGCTTGCCTCGGCAAGGAGGCACATTCTTCCTTGAAAACCATGGAATGCAGTGAGAAAAGCCCAGTGGTCAGAGATATAATTTATAACATTAACAACTAAGTAAAGAACTGCCCAGGCTAGGTTTTACAAAAAGTCACCTGTAACATAAAAGCACTTGAGACGACTAGATACGCCATGACTTGTGAAGGTGACGAGAAAAGCAGAGTCATACAAGAAAAAACCGCCAAACATCATGAAAAATAAAGTTCGACAATAAGGAGTGCAGGGTTTGGATATCTTGACCCACAGGTTTGCCTCCAATTTTATCTAGAGGGGATCCAGCACGCAGTTAAAATCCCCATCCAGGACAAAAATAGCCTGTGTGATCATGAACTTGTCTGAAGAGGAGACAAAACATCCAATGTACTTTTCTTAAAATGGTAGAGTAGATATTAACATGCTAAAAATTGCATCACTGAGTGAAACATTAATATATACAATCCTTCCTTCACCATCACTGTTGAGTAAAAGAATACTGCCCAAAGAAGTTTAACTAGACAGTATACCGACCCAACAATCTGAAACACCAAAATTCATGGATAGGGAAATAATTCACATATGTGAAATGATCCCTTTTGGAAGCAAAATTAATCTTCTACAGGAACATGACATCAGCTTATAATCAGTCGAAAAGGACAACTACATACCACTGCTTAACTAGGGTACACAATACTTGAATGTTTAATATTGAGCAGGAAAATGCCATTGTCAGTTATAGAACGGAGAATTACCAAGAAGTGTTGTTGTTGTTTCACAGCTACATCTTGTAACGAGGAGTTACAATACATGTTTCATAGAAATCTACTCTACAGATATATTTAAGTCATCCAGGGGTGGGAGATGGATAATTATCCAACTGTGATAACCAAAACACCACATTACAAGATTCTGAAAGTAAGAGGGGTACAACAATTGGGAAATGAAAGTGTTGCGATGGTTTAAAATCCGTAACTGACGGCTTAAAGGCTGATGGAGAATCTGTATTTCTCCCAGAATCTTGTTGATTACAGTATAATCCATCGAATCTCTAGGATCAGTGGAAGATGATGGCCTGGCTGAGCTCTCAGATGAGAACTCGAAAGACTAGAGAAGTTGTTATCAAAGCATATTGAACCAAAGTTTCACTGTGAAGACATCTCTAGGTGACTGGACTAGGGAGAGGTCAGTGAACTGGATCACTTTTATGTTTCATCCATCACCAAACAAGATGTCTGCAACTGCAGGTGAGAACTTCATTAAAATTTATTTTCTGCTGGAACATCCTCTGTTACCTTACTAGCGTAGTTATAACTCGACGAAGAAATAACAATGATTGCCATTACAAATTACACAAGTAATCCGATGCTCTTCAACTGTATAGTGGAAGGCAAAGTACTTTCACACTGTAGTGTGACGCGGTGAGTCGAAAGATAACCCTCAGTGCTATATTGGTCGCATAAGCAATCATAACGTTTATCATAATAATAAACCTAATTTTAACAAAATTAAGCACTGATGTTGTCATTTCGATGTGAACTGACATTTGCCAGTGTAAACACCAGGCCTCATCTCATAACACTCATGTTTGATCTTGAAAATCCAATCATATTTTTATGTTAAAACCACATCATCTATCAGAACTTAAGGTCGTTTACTTGATCGTCTGTCCCGCTGGTCCAACCGATAGAGAAACACTTGAGAACAAAGAGTTTCCATGTCCTAAAATCTACTGTGCAATTGTTAACGAATATAAAGTTGCTATGTAACGTCCAGTACCAAAATGTTGAAGACACTCGAGAACATTAATGTATCTCAAAACGGCTGGTATGGATATTAACACTTTTACTAAAAAGCAGAGGACAACGTTTAGGTTAACCTAAAGATAACCTAAGAAGGTCGAAACGTTATTAGCTGCTTATCAATAAAAGTGTTAATACCCATACCAGTTCTTCTGAGATACATTTTTATTTCAAGTTGGTTTCTCTTCATCAAGACTCGAGAACGTTGCCACCTAGGATCTCACACAACGAATCTTTCACCACAGATGATAATATGTCTGTTGAGACGACAAACCTGACCAATCGCCCCTGGGCTAGGTAAGAATTGGTGACGGAACTCATACAGACCAAACATTACGTTTAAAGAGAATAGACCAAAGTCAAGCTTAGCAAAGTACAAAATAATGATAAAAGGTTAATAAAAAAATAAACAACTCACAATACGTACACAAGAACACTGAAGTTACTGACAATTATCGCTTCCACACAGCTCGGCTACATTGAAAATTTGAAGAAAAGTAGACTACTCTATTATTGCCTTGATAATTAATAAGCTAGTGTTTATAAATTCAGACACCAGTAACAAGTGCAGTGTTTGTCCCTTGTATAAATGCCTAAATTTCTTTTTACTTGAAAATAAATTTGGATTATTTTTCACTGAAATTGTTTTAGCATATATCATATTTGTGTAGCAAAGTTACAAACGGTCATTAAATAAGAACAGTTTCTGTTACCGTTTAGCAATGAGAAATAAAAGTGTTATTTATGAAACATGGAAACGAAATACACTCATAATAAACTAAACTTATTGCTAAGTAGTAGTTTTCCTTTTTATTATTTCCCTACAAAAATATGTGTGATTGAAGAACAGAATAATATTACTATTATACAAGCTGTGAACAGAATAATATTACTGTTATACAGGCTGTGAAAGATTCGAAGATGGCAGTTAGGTGCTGAAGTAAAGCTATAACCCAACCTTAATATTTAATTGTAAGTATCATTGAATAACAGACTGAATGCGGTTGCCTTTTTCACTCTCGGCTCGTCTCCACGTACTTGGCACAACAATATTTAATGATGAATGGTCATGTTCATTGTAATTTAAGAAAAATATTAACTGGATGCGGGTGGCCATTTATTTTTCTTATCTCATACTAAATACTAAGCCCTACTGTGCTTAGCAATAGACAAGATACAAGGGATATTTTCGTAATAATTTAGGGCAAATACAGTCAGTAAGTTAAACAGTTTGATTGTTTCAAATAATTATGTACAAAGCTGCGCGATGGACTGTCTGTACTCTGGTCACCACCGTTATCGAAACTCGATTTTGAGCGGTGTGAGTCAGCAGACATATCGCTGTACCACTGGAAGGCAAGTTCAATATCATAAACTGCTATCGGTTCTTCCCGTAATTGCATATGGTTTCATATGAATAATTTTATATGTACAATAATATATAAATATTGATCTTTTACAATAGCAATGTTAAGTTTTAAACATTTGATAACTTCGTTATTTACTTGACTAATTATATCTCCCTTAGCTAACGATCATTAGCTGGTGATCATTACAATTTTTAAAGAAAATCTGAGTTAATATTATATTTAAGTTGTTTTCTCCTAATGAAAATTATTGTGTTGAATTTATGGTAAAGTTAATAAGGCTGTTTGTTGTTCTTCCCAGTTTTGAAACGCTTACTAAAGTCAGAAGCACTCTACCACATATCGCCCACACAAAGGAATTGGATGTCACTCTCATAACAAACCACACCTCACAAAACTTAAAGTGCAAAATAATATGTTGAGGTACTTCATGAACTCAACCCGACTCTCTAGTTCTGAAATACAAAATTGTACCACAGAGACAACTTAAACTTTCATGTATACGTGATCTAAAAGGTGTTGTTTTGTAGTTTTTGTTTCGAAAAGTATTTGTCATATAGTTAAGGAAATCCAACATCTTCAGAAAATACAATCAAAACAATAAGATTTTTCGTAAGAAGCTGGAATGTAAAAGACGTAAATCATAAAAAGCAATCGTGTAAAGTTTGAGTTAAAACTAATCAGTATCCAATAAATAAGCTAACATACATAAAATCTTGTGAAATACTATGTATTAAATGGTTATTTAAAATCAAGATTAGTGTTTATTAAATTAAATCTGTTTAACAAATCACCGAATTTAGTATTTAATATTTGTCACTTATAAAAATGCTTAAGGTTATTTTTATTACTTATATCTTATAGTTGACTTTTTTACTGGTAGTAAATGTTTCCTATAATAACGTGTAACATAACAAACTAATGTCTTTCAAGTACATTGTTGGCCAAAATCTTAAGGCCAATGAACATGAAGAAAAATATGCATTTAGACTCAACTATTTATTTGAGTTGAGCTTCGAAAGATGAAATTAAGAAAAGATAAAATGTTTGGAATTGCCATCCATTTCTATAGACTTCCCTTGTCCCCCACCTCTAAGATTTTCGAAGGGTTCAGTTCCGGTGAACATGCTAGATGGTCCAAAAAATCACGTTATTCACCATAAAGACTTATTTGTTCTGCAGGCATTGTGAATTGCAGCGTTGTACTACTGAAAGATCCAATCATTTTCATACAAACGAAATCAGTAAGAATTCTCTCTCTAATATGCCAATGTATCCAACTACTGATTGACGCCCCTGTATAATCTGAAGCTCCATTTTTCCATGGAAAGAGAAGGCACCTGAGATAATGATCTAACCTTTTACACTGTGTCGTATAGAAAATGTCTCTAGTGGGATGTCCTTATCGTGCCAGTAGCATTGGAAGCCATCTGGACCATCCAGGTTATTAAATGTTTTCTTATCAGAAAACAAAACCTTCGTCCACTTTTCTACGTTCCATGTTTGGTGCTTCTCAGCAAAGTTTAACAGAGCTGTTTCGTGGTGTGGAAAGATGCGTGGTTTCTCAAGACGTTTACGGTTTTTAAAGCCTTTCTCTCGCAGATGCCGTCTCATTATTCTTGAGCTGCGTTCTGGATCCGTAAGGGCCTTAATCTGGTTCGATGATTGGCTGGTGTCTTGTGGAACAACCCATCGAATCATCCTTCTCAACGCCGACGAAATTTTCTTGGGCCGATCACCTGAAATTCTCCTTCCGTATCCCTCAGGGTCTTTTAATAAATTTGCAACAGCAGTTTTACTACGCTCAATCTTACCAGCGTTGGCACGTTGAGAGAGACCTTGCTTTTGCAGCTCGACAATTCTGCCACGTTTAAACTCTGTCAACGTTTTTACCCAATGTAACACAGGAGATGTCAGTGGGAGATGTTGATAGCGCTAATGCTTGAACACAAATAACTAAATTTCGTTACGTGTTTACCGATTAACGCTTCGTTTCACTATGATATTAAACTTTTGACAAACTAGTATTTAGGCTAATTTCTTAGTGTTCAAATTTTCCCTATAAAATGCTAAAAACGTGTTTTATTTTTATTTTCCCTTTTCTTATTTTCATCTTTCTCTTCTCAAATAAGTTGTTGTTGTTTTGAATTAAGCACAAAGCTACACAATGGGCTATCTGTGCTCTGCCCACCACGGGTATCGAAACCCGGATTTTAGCGTGTAAGTCCGCAGACATACCGCTGAGCCACTGGGGGGCTCTCAAATAAGTGGTTGAGTTTAACAACGCAAAATGCATTTTTTTTTCTAGATGTTCATTGGCCTTTAGATTTTGGTCAACAATGTATTTATAAAATAGCTATTTTCCACAAGAAATTAAAAATTTTGAAACATTAAAATGGATTTTAAGGAATAATTCATATAAGTAGTGACTCTGTACAAAAGGACCGATTATTTTTCTCCAAAATATTTATTTACTTGAAATTTTGTTGAATGGACGGCAACTGCTTGTTGTAAATACACAAGTGTAGAGGACGTCTTTCGTTTTCAAATCAGTATTCACAAGAGGCTGTTGCCGTGGGTTCTACAAAGTTTTATCATGAATACTGTACCTAAGCATATTTATTTGCTTGTTACTAAGTGCAAAGGCATACAAACAGATATTGAAACCATGTTTTTGGTGAGCCACAAAGACAGAGGGAGGCTCTCTCAAGTGGCAAGATTTACAAATTTAATACAGGGAAAACCTTTGATACCTTTAAAACTAAATACTAAATGTATAAGCTTCAGGTGCATATTGATATATGATATTTATTTTTCTCTCTTAAATCAACCTCAGTATTTGTTTGTTTTCCTCATTTTTAAATTTTTAACTAAACTTGACAGTTTTGTGCTTATATTTTTATTGCATTTTAGAGCATAAAGTAAGACACTTTTGAAGACAGTGAATGTAACATAAAATACTTCGTATTTTATCGTGTGTGTTTTTAAAATCACATATATTAACATTTAAACGATAACATCTTAATGAGCTTAAAATATTTATGCAGAAACATTATTAAGCAAAAGTTCTTTTATGAAAAATGATCAAATTTTGCTCATAAATTTTTCTATTTAGGTGGAAGAAAAAGTGTAAATTCCTCTTTTTGCTGAAGAGAAATTCGTTTGTTAAAATATAAATTATTCAAATTGAGTAAGAACGCTCGAAAATTACTAAACTCATTTAATTATATTTTTAAATAGCATGTACTTTATAGTAAAACTTTTAATGAATAATTTCATGCTGATTGGCGTATTGAACGAAAAATAAGAGGAAACCTCAGGAGCCACACTATACTTGAAATTATTATGCAGGATTAGAGTAAATTAATCTGTGAGATATTTGACGTGGTCAAAATTGTGATTAAATCCAAATCCGTCATAATATGACAGAGTTACGAGCTAAAAGTTTGTACTTTAAAAACTAAGCTATTTTATAAGTCGCTACGCCGCTGCTAAACAGGAAACCATTTGAAGACGAAAAGCGCCACCTCTTTATTCCACCAATAAAAGAAGAGTTAAAAGGGCCAATCTCGATAAAATCCGACTGCAAAACTGATATAACAAATGAAAGAAAGGTTATTTATACAGAAGCTAGAGCTTGCACAGAACAATGATCTGTTATCACTTTATATTTAATGCATGTAACATTTTACAAATTCGTGTTTAGTTGATGAGCCGAGCAATGATATGTAATAATGTAACTTGAATATGGTTGATAACTGAGAATATATTTAGTAGCAGATGCTTAGTAAGTTTAAAATTACATTATTCTGTTATAATAATCACCTGTAATCAGTTAATCGTTCCTAAATGAGCAGCGTCTTGTCCACGATTCTTCTGTCAATCCCAGTTGTTTTTTATGACAATAAAGCTCTTGTTCTTCTGAATAACATGTATAAACTGTGTACAAGTAAGCTGAATGTGATTTCTGATCTTCTGATCATCCCAATCCGGTAGGTCAGCGGTAAGTCTACAGAATTACAGCTCTGAAATCTAGGACCAATTCGAAAAATGGTCATTTGTTTTTCTTTTATTAGTTCAAATTCCATTCCATAGATGGCAGTGTATACTTCTTTATCAACCACAATTTTAAAACTGGTTTAAAACACAAAAATGGAGATAAAACTGGTGAAGAATGACTAAAAAATTGGTTTTTATGCGTTTAACTTTCAATGACTAAATATGTTTCATATTTATAGCTGTTTAATTATGTTTTGTGAAACAAAAGCCAAAACTACAAAACCTGCACAATTGTTTAACGTGTTAGTTTCGCTACTATTCTTAAGGTTTAAAATTCAATGGAGTCATAGCTGTTCTTAATATTTTATTCCTACAATCTGAACATAAAGTTTTAACTATAATTTAATATCACACTTTTAATCTATTTATAAATTTCACAATAACCAATGCATTTCGCGTTTCGTAATTTTTATGGAAAAAAAGTTCTTTTCATAAACCGTTTACCACTTTTATATATATATATATATATATATATATATTGGTGTGCAACTTGTGTTATAGTTTTCACAACGATTTTTAAAATATTCGTTATTTTAATTACTTCAATGTGACACATAAAATACGATTAGCCTGGGTATTCTAATATTTCAGTTTCCGAGTTGATTTGCTTGTTATTTATTTATTCTACGAAAAGTTTACACGTATCACAAATGTCTTTGGCTATATGTTTATAATATATTTTTTTCAAATATAAACAAGCATCACGTATCATTTCAGGAATTAACTAAAATTCAAAATTGTTGTGGAACGTAAAATGTTTTCGGGTTATCTTCAAAACATTAAAATAAGTTATAACAAATTAAGATAATACAAAATTTGAACGATTTTAATAGGATAAAATTTAAAGTAATAAAGCTCTTTTTCACTGTCGTATTTTAGTGTTATAGTATCCCAGAGATAATAAAGGAAATGATGTAAACCTAACATTTCGCTGAAAGCAATGTTTTATAAAAAATAAACATTGTATATTCCCAGTACAGACAAGCATGCATGAATGTATACTGAATATTTTTTTTGAAATGATATCAATTTCGAACAGTTACAACACTGATACCCCTACCAAGGAATGTTATCGTGTGAAAAAAATGTTTTAGATTCCCAATACACATTTTTTTTAGTGTAACAGTAGGTCAAGGTATTTTTGTTTCGTTTGTTTATGTATAAAGTGACTAGTAAAAATATGTACTCTCCCTGATTTGTTTCATATCTATATTATAAACCGACAAGTGTAAATTTGTACGATTTAAAATGTTCTGACATATATATTGCATATTTACTTATAACGCAGGAGAAAGCTCAATGCAGCTTTGCTTTAAAACAAGTCATCAAAGAAACTGATCAATATAAATGATCCAATGTTAATAAGTATACCTCGGGTCTTTTTGTTTTGTTATCATTATTGTTTATACTTAAATTAAGACATTTCTTAACAAACTTCACATAGCAACATTGATATCATTCCTTTCATAAAATAATAAAAAAACGAAGAATATCATGCTACTCGTAACTCAACAAAACATGTACTCAAATAATATATCCTAGAAGAGCCCATTAAAAGTTGGTCATACATAACAAGAACATTAATTATAAAATATCAAAAATACTTCAATATTCCATTTTTTTCAATATACACAGAGTATCTAAAAGTCTAGTCAAAAATTAGTTTAGATAACCTTAAATAAAATAATATCATTGCTGTTGTTGAACTAAGCACAGAGCTACACAATGTGCTATCTGTGCTCTGCCCACCACGGGTATCGAAACCCGGATTTTAGTGTGTAAGTCCGCAGACATACCGCTGAGCCACTGGGGGGCAATATCATAGCTACTGACCGTTTGTTCTGCCTACTGTGTCTTTTGTTTTTCTTGGGTAAGATAAAATATGCATACATACTTATTGTTACACGAGTATGATCGATTCATTGATTTGAAGTAAGCACAAAACTATACAAAGAGCTGTGTATTCTCTGCTAACTATTGGTATCGAAACCCAGTTTTAAGCGGTGAGGGTCCGCAAACATATCAGGGAGCTACATGGGTATGATTTAGAAATATATAACGTTTGATAATTTTGATCTTTTCAACAGTCTGATGTTTTGCTGCTGCAGTAATTTTATATAACTTACAAACTAAATTTACCTTGAATATTGTGATAAAAACATTTGCATTCTTTTTTTTTGATCACCAAGCTAGAACTAACTCTCCAATAATGGCAACCTTTCTGTGTTACTAATTGAATTTAGTAGTCAGAGAACAGTAAATATTTTGTCGAATTTTCCAAATCCAGCTGACTTGTTTTATAACTATGAATGGAATCGTTCTTACCTGACAGTACCACACCATCAGAGAAACGAGTGTTTTTAATTATTGTCAAATAGATGAATTTAACATTTCTTGAGGCTTGATTCTTTTTCGATTATTCTTTTACAGTTCTCCTCAATTGTAAGGAGTTTAACTCTTTACTTTTGTTAATATATACCGCAGTCTTTATTGTTGAAATATCGGCGTCTATTAGGCGTTGTTAGTGATATTTCTTTGAGCAAAAGCAGTTGAAAAAACTCTCATTAGCCATCAGTAAAAAAATGTTGTGTTACACACTTTATCAGAACGATGAAGACTTTTTGTGGCTCGATCAACTATGTTTGTAATTATATTTTTTTGATAAACGTTTTAACAGCAGGCGGAAATGACCACAAATGTCTCGGTTGTTCAAGGCGTAAGAAAGAATTTGGAATAAAGTAGGAAATCAAAATAATAGAAACATAAACACTTTAAGTATGTTTCAACAAAAAAATACTTTCTTTAAAGTCTAACCATCACAACTCTCAGAACATAAGTTACTCTAATATGTTTTAAGTATCCATAACGACTAATTCTAAGATGGCTTTCACTTGCTCTCCACAAGGTTCAAGTACGTTTTGCTAAAACCTTAAAAGCATAAACTGTTTAAGTTGTGTTAGACTCTGAATTAAGAACTGTTTTAAAGTACAACAATTTTCGTCACAATTTGTTTGTTTGTTTGTGAATTTCGCACAAAGCTACTCGAAGGCTATCTGTGTTAGCCGTCCTTAATTTAGCAGTGTAAGACTAGAGGGAAGGTAGCTAGTCATCACCACCGACCGCTAACTCTTTGGCTACTCTTTTACCAATGAATAGCAGGATTGACCGTCACATTATAACGCCCCCACGGCTGAAAGGGTGAGCATGTTTAGCGCGACCAGGATGCGAACTCGCGACCCTCAGATTACGAATCGCATGCCTTAACACGCTTGGCCGTGCCAGGTCCTATTCGTCACAAAGTCAAATTTGCTAACAACAGATTTTATGTTAGGCGTGTTTCGTTGTCTTAAAACGATAATGTGTTTACAATATCTAAAAACAATTCCTTATAGTGCCGTCGCTACCTGATTAAATATTTAATGATCTATTTACGAGAAAGGTTTACCTGCACTTTTCTGTTTGAAAAATTAAAGCCTCTTTTCAAGTATTGGTTCCTTGGGAAAGATTAATGTCTTCAAAAGTAATTATGGCTTTAATGGTACAAATGATTTGTTATAACCAACTTATTTGCCTTAAATAAATTACGCAAGCAAGCGAAAGAAGTTACTTTTACGGTAAATTCCTTTGGTCATCTACTTCGTTAACTCTAACTTGAAGTTCACATTGATTACAGATTTTACCAAAAATGACCTCGTTCGGTTTGCAGTGATTTCTTGATTCACTGATAAAGCTCATTTATCCAGAAGATAATAAATGATAACTACGTGGATGAGCACGTCAGTGCATTGGTCCAGGAAAATCAAGTTTAATCAAGGGGGACAAAGTTTAGCTGATCCCATGTCTTGAAAAGTATCTGTAGAACGAAGGTGGAAAGATCAAGAAGGATAAATAAATGACAAGAATTTAGTTGTGACTGGCCACTCAAGCATGTAAGCATTTGTTGTAATGAATTGGTTTCATTTTCAACTCAATTCCTAATGAGCATGGAATTATTACACATTAACCACGGTAACAATCATTATCATTACAATTCTTATTTTAGATCCGCTGAAATTTATTTTCATAGCGATAGAAATAGTGTACAAACACATACTCACATATATATATATACATAGATACAAATAAAATGTGAAACCAGTTCAAATAAAAAATAGAAAATGAAACTGAAATTGAAAAAGTTAATTTTTATAAAATTGTTTTTATAAAAATTCAAAACAAAGTAAGAACATTTTACAGAATGTTTTAATTTAAAACAATCACATCTTTATGAGCTTAAAAATCAAACACAACTGTGTTTTAAGATGTGATTATCAAACAAATACAAACTGTATCTTCAATTTCGTTAAAATAAAGGCATTACCCAATGAGTTTTCAGAATAAGAATAAAGATTGATATGTTTTAGCGAATTTATAGAATAAAAATAAATATTTGTATTTTTTAAACTTATTTTATAATAAGAATAAAAGTGGGTATGTTTTGGAGTGTTTGTAGAATAAGAGTTTCATACAGATTTAGAATAATAACAATAAAATGGGTACAATTTGAGAAGTTTGTTAATCTTTTGAGTTATGCTCACGACCAAAAATTACTTTCTTCATTCAAAAAATTATTTAACATATTTACACCTTATGAAAATTTGAAAATAATTTCCCTATAGAGATACAAAAATTAATCACTTATCTTTCATTAAATTACTCAGCAGAGTTATTCAATCATATGCTTATTTTTGATCTAATGGCTTGGTAAGGAAACAATTTATTCAATATTTTGTACAATATTGTATTAGTTGAATGTCAAATACAAATATTAAACAAGTAATATTTATCTATTTTGATAAACATACAAGTAATATCGAAATAGCGTTTTTTATTCTTTATCTTAGTATTTTTTTCTGCAAAGTAACATCAGAATAATTTATATAAATAAAAATACGGCAGCTTTGAGACTGGACTGTAAAATTTGTGTAACAAAAATCACTAAGATTGTTTGGGAATTTGTTGTGTTTTGTGCATATTGAATGAAACGTATAGTACACAAGGTACAAAAAGTGTTTGTTAATGTGAAACTGATTTCAATTTTTATAGCAATTTAGGTATAGACGTGTTTGTAGGAAAAATGGTTGATAAAAAATAACAACTTATCATATATACAAACCGGGAAAGGTAATTAAGAACAAAATATATATTGTTGTAAACTTATTATAAAGGGTTGCGATATATTAAAAAAATAATTAAATATTGCTATTTGAATGCTAGAAATATGACTGTTTGAATGACGAGAAGAGCGTTAGAGACCAACGAAACGTATATCTGCGCTATGGAAAGGTGAAGGGGGGAACAAACATTATCTTCTCATTCACACCTGCGGCTAGTCATTAGAATACGATTATTAGGTTTTACTTGAACCAACTAGTTCTCCAAAGGCGAAAATACTTAAAGAGAAATTTTCTCTATAACTTCTGCCTGTGGCAGATGGAAATCTGCTGATAACGAAGTGGGAGATACTGAGCTTTCAGTATTTTGTTATATACTCTCCACTGCGGTTCATGCCGTGTCTTGTATCAGCAGTACAAGGGAAGCGCCAAAACATGGTTTTCATATTATGCTAGAAGGGAGACAACACAAGAAGTGAAAACATAACGTTAGAAAGTGAATCTTTAACTTCTTACCGGTATCTTCTTGAATAAGACTTTCGAGCGTAAAGAATCCAGCTATTTTCTCAAAGGCTTTACAAAATATGTTTGCCTTATTAGATTATTTTAAAATAATTCGATAGGAACGACCAAATCAACAAAATTTCACACACTCTGGCAATACTTCTGAAAAGTTGCTTTGATTAGTACTAGAAAAACGACTTAAAAATATTAGTTCTCACACTTTTATATAGGTTATTTATACTTTTATTATGCTGACTTGAGATTTTATTTCATAACAACTAATGATAACTCTCACTTAAGCATTATTGTATTTCAATCTTATTAAAATCATTTATAAAATCGGTTTTACAATGATTTCACTAATTAATTACTGACAACAGTACATCTTCAGCTTTTTTTTGTTTATTTCTTTGGAATTTCGCATAAAGCTACCGGAGGGCTATCTGTGCTAGCCGTCCCTAATTTAGTAGTGTAAGACTAGAGGGAAGGTAGCTAGTCATCATCACCCACCGCCAACTCTTGGGCTACTCTTTTACCAACGAATAGTGGGATTGACCATCATATTATAACGCCCCCACGGATGAAAGGGCGAGCATGTTTGGCGCAACAGGGGTGCGAACCCGCGACCCTCAGATTACGAGTCGCACGCCTTAACACGCTTGCCCATGCCGGGCCACATCTTCAGCTAATAATAGCTTAGCGATGTAACCATTAGCAATTTTATTTATCTTTTTATTATCCGGTGATTTAGTTTTCCTACCTAATACTTCTTTCAGTGGTTACCTCACTTGTAACCACAAAATATTGGTAATTTTCATTACATATGTATAAAATTATGGTTTTACTTTTACAGTCGTTGTGCAGTAATACGTCAAAAATAGAGTTGATATTTGCATTTATAAGCGATTTTAAACCTCGTTGATAAAGAATTAAAATACACAAACTTTATATATGTGTGTGTGTGTGTGCGTGTATATGCATATAACAGTGCATATATCAAATAACAGTAGCTGTATATGCATATAACAGTGCATATATCAAATAACAGTTGCTGTATATGCATATAACAGTGCATATATCAAATAACAGTTGCTGTATATGCATATAACAGTGCATATATCAAATAACAGTTGCTGTATATGCATATAAAAGTGCATATATCAAATAACAGTAGCTGTATATGCATATAACAGTGCATATATCAAATAACAGTTGCTGTATATGCATATAACAGTGCATATATCAAATAACAGTTGCTGTATATGCATATAACAGTGCATATATCAAATAACAGTTGCTGTATATGCATATAACAGTGCATATATCAAATAACAGTTGCTGTATATGCATATAACAGTGCATATATCAAATAACAGTTGCTGTATATGCATATAACAGTGCATATATCAAATAACAGTAGCTGTATATGCATATAACAGTGCATATATCAAATAACAGTAGCTCGCAACATGAATAAGCGAAAGATAAGTAATTATTTTCCAGAGACTGTTTTTGAAGACAAGTTGATTTGAGCACTAGCTATTGAACGAAGATAGTGCTTATCCAACAGTGTTTTAACCAGTTAAAAGTAATAGAAACACTGCTTACAAAATTACTTTCATAAATTAATGGTCTACTTACATAATGTGAATCTACTTCCAGGAAAATTGCTGGTATAAACACATCTTGTCAGTGGAGAGTGATTATAATCAGTTATGTTTGTCATAAGATAATTTTACTAGGTTTATTTAGTTTTACAATCACTGCATTCTTTATTCATTCTATTTCGTAAAAAGTATCTAAGTTTCAAACTGTGTTTAAATGCCGTCAATTTATACTGATATTTAGCTATCGATTACCTTTCAACAGTAGTGATAACCCATGATTTCGATTCAGTTCCCTATTTAGAGAAGTTTTAATGCTGTTAATCAAAAGTTTTGTTTAATTATTTGATGTATTGTTGGTTCTGCAGAGTAATTCAGTTGTGAATGGAATATCGTGATTGTTCGAGCTCTATTTTTCAGTTGAGTACTGAAGTTTGGTCTTGAATGAGTGTGTGTGTGTGTTTTTCTTATATCAAAGCTACATCGAGCTATCTACTGAGCCCACCGAGGGGAATCGAACCTCTGATTTTAGCGTTATAAGTCCGTCGACTTACCACTGTACTAGCGGGGGAGGTCTTGAAGAAATGTAAGAATCTCTAGTTTTACAATATTAAAATTGGCCATGAATGCTATCATAAATATATCTGTAAATTTCGCTCATGCAACTCAAACAAAAGGCGAAATTAAAGTGTGTTTTTATTACTGATGTTATTTATTTGGTTTTTTAATAATGTTTTGAAGCTTTTCTGTAGACAAGCTTCCAAGTTAATTTATATAATGCATTGTTTACGTATACAGTTAACTTTTAACGGATAAAACAAGCCTTTCAATTATTTTGAGGCTCAGTAATACACTAAAATATTTCAAACTAATATTTTACAATGATATTTTTTATTTGCATCCTAGTTTATATCTGTTGTTTGTAGTTAAGTCTTGCCTGTAAAACTCAACAATGTTTGAAATTCGCTACAAACAACATATAATCAAATTTTTATGTAATTATTTATTTATCTTCGAATGTTTTAGTAAAATAAAACAAGCAATTTCGTTTGATATTAAAGGAATGAAAATTAAGCTAGAATAAATGTTTTAAATGAACACAACTTAAGGGTCAAGCTACAAACAAACATGTACAATATTAGTTAACGTGCAGTTTAGTGAAAAATAAGGACAGCTTCAGAGATTAAATCGTTATGAACTTTAATTTAATGAAAATCCAAAATAACAAAAAGTAGTACTGTTTGTTGTTAAACACAAAACTGCACAGTGTACTATCTTTTCTATGCTCATAGCGGGTAGCAAAACTTTTTTTTTAATTCTATGAGCCTCCAACCACTGGTGGACTAGTTTATTCTTTAGATCATTTTTAAAGATACGTTTTACAACCGGACTTATTTTGTTTTTTAATCTCTTTGAAAGTTTTCTGAATTTCAAGAATTTTCTAAGGCAACCAGGATTAATAAAAAGCTTTCAACTTTACAAACTGCTGTCTTAGCTAAGCATTTTAACATCACGTCCTACATGACCGTTAAATACCTTACTTCTTTATGTTTCTTCAATGCAAAGAAAACTTAATGAAACGAGATGCGAGTGTTAAATGAATATATAGACGTAAGAGCATTTTAACACATGCCTGAGCCTCAAACTTCCGAATTTAAGCGGAAAGGGATTTATGAACTAAGTTAAATTACTCAGCGAAAAATGATTAATAAAGCTTTGTAAATAAATTTTTGTTTGAATTATATATAATAGTGATTACAAACACATGGGGTGTAGCTAAATTTTAAATATGTTAATAACCAATAGGTTTACACTGGTAACAGTTAGTTTGAGAAACATTATTCCAGGCTTAAAATTATGTTCTTTAAATACGCGGGATGCTGGAGAGTCAACAAAATTTCGCTAAAATATCTAAAACGATATGTGACATTTTAAAACTGTTCCTTACATGCATCATATTCTTAGCTTTAAAGTTTTGAGGAAGTGATAAAATAGTTTTATTACTGTTTATTGGTTATTTAACTTTATCTCAAACGAGGCAATTTTGCTATATAAAATACAAGACAATAACCTATATATGCATACATTTCTAAAGACGGCCTTTCCGGAACTGAGAAGGTCTTTAGTTTTTATTTTTCCTACATGCTTTACATTTAATCCTTAACGTATACGAAAACAAGAACACAGTGAATGTATTGTGCTGTTTTCATGATCTGGTAAACATTTAATGAAAGTGAAAAAAAAATTGAACTCCTTTTTTCATCCAAAAATATCTTCACATAAATTGCTTCCTATTTCATAACACCTACTCTCATAGTAAGCAGATTTGAAGTTGTTTTAGTTAATTTCAAACCAGTAAATCTAGAAGGTAGATCTGTTCTGATCTTAATATTAAATCATGACGTTACACGGTTTTAACATGTCTATTCAAGGCATTCCATGCTCATTCATCTAGTACAGTATCTAATACACGCTGTTACATTCATGTAACACGTATGGAGTAGTTATTTAGAAAAATTAAATTCCCTAGTAGTAACAGAGAGGATAGCGTTATGATCGGACAAACATGAACGTGTTGTTATTTTGGTCTGTATAAATTGTTTTGAGCATCACTTTGTCAAAACACACATACACACTTGTTTTGTTTAAAAGATTGTCTTTTGGTATAAGCTGTCAATTTAAGGTTCCTTCAGACAATTTATCTGTACTTGGTGAAACGTCATGCCTACTCACGTACCAGAAGCAAAAAGGTATCAGATATTTCGACTGTCCATAAATGGTATGAAGCAAACGGACATTTCACTGATAGAACAGTATGGTACCCTTACACGACCGTATTTTGATCAGGTTAATACGTCAAAGTCGATAAAAGTTTTGTAACACCTTACGGCAGGATTGTAAGACAGCTGGTATAGGTATTAAAACTTTTATTAAGATAAAGTAGAGTTAACCTGAAGATGACCTGAGAGGTCAAAACGTTGTTCTCTACTTTATTTTAATAAAAGTTTTAGTACCCATACCAGCCATCTTGAGATACATTTTTACTTCAAGTGAGTTTCTCGTCATCATGAATTACGACGGTATTGGTATGAATACTTTCATTCCAGGGTATCCAGGAATATGAAACTGACCAAACAATGTTAACTTGCAGTAATGGCTGTCTGCAAACGTATGTTAACCAGAATTCACCACTTTCACTGTGTTACGTGGACAAAGCAGCATGGCAACTTACAATTAAGACGCAAAGCGACATGTCATCTTTTCATATTTCCGGCTTGTGAAAACTGATTGTTAGATAATTGTTTGTCACTTACGTAGCGAATAAATGAGGGAAACTGTCTTTCCCACAGAAGGTTATGCAGTATTTATTTGGTCAAAACATCAAAAGCGCCTCCTACAAACATCATGTGATGATTATATTTTTGCCGTTTCATAGGGCAACGTTTGAAATAATTTTGTATTCCAGGATGACAATGCTACTGCTCACAATGTATGTATTGTACAATGTTATGTGAATGTCATGTAAATGTTATGTAAACGACAACATGTCGTGTTGTGTTTGGATTTCCATATCTATTATTTATATTTCCATATTTATATTATTGTTTCGAAGTTCAAAACAATGAAATACGTTGTTATTCATTTAAAATAACATTTAGAAATTTCTAGAATTAGGTAAATCAATCATATGTTTATAAATAGAATGTGTATGTCGGCTTTGGTGTCTAGACGACGAGTCTCGTGCAAAAACAGACATGCGCGGATTGCTCTGGAATTCTGTGAAAGTCACGCGATTATTCGAGAACACAGTAAGCCTACTAGTATATAAACAGACGACGATGCGAGGAAAGTCAGTCAGTCATTCGTTTTTTACTTTCGATTCATATTGTTTCCGTTTGAGAAATTTTCAACGTTTGCTGTGTGTTTATTCAACTTGGATTTGTGACTGGAGCTAGATCTACAAAAGCTGTGATTTTATTTCGTCAATCTTTACGATTCATTCGAATTACTAGTTATACTGAAGGTCAACATGATTAGGACTGTTTAGGGGAGACCGAGCAAATTGGAAAACAACAAATTTGAGATATTCGTCCAAAACATCGTAAAAAGAACTTCGTCAAATTTATTGAACTGTGAATTGTTTCTGAACTTCTCCATTCAAACTTCGGACTTTCTTCGTGGGACCAAATTCATACCCTAGAATGGAATTTTAGATTTCTGATCTGGACTTTTGGACTTTCATTCTAGATCATTATATTGGACACAGGCCAGTACCATTTTGTATTGTAATAAATTATATAAGCTGTTATCTGTGTCTTTCTGTTGCGTTCAGTCCTCATACATAAAAAACGTAACAACAAGATTATTTCGACCATGAGGAAATTTGGAAATTATAAGATTGTCATAGCCATCAACGTCTCCAGAGTGTAATACTATTGAAAAATGTTGGGAATAACTGAGCCAGAAAATGGTTAACCACTAACAACCCAGCTACTGTAGCTTCCAAGTGAAAAATTGGGATGAAATCACTATGGATTACGTCAGTAGCCTTATCGACAACATGCCACGTCGCTTTGCAAAAGTTATTAGAGTACAAGAAGGACCAACCGACCAACCGAGTTTGATATGAGCTTATATAAGGTTATCGACACTATTGATAATAATTTAATATTATACAGTCATTATATATATTTTAGTAAGGTTTTGGTATGATAAGCAAAATGTTAAATTACATATCTTTCTTCAGGTGTCTGATAAGATTATCTGCTCTTCTAGTAAAGCGTTCGTGATGTCCATGATGTTCATATGTCTTATTAAACCAATTTCATATTTAAATATTTAATACAACACGCATTGTTAAGGTTTGCATCGCTAAGTGTATTTCTACTCCATCTTAATAATAATAATTCGTTTGTTACAAAAAGTACAAACAATCTGAATAACTCTGTATAGCTTAAATAATCTTTGTAGTTTCCGAATTTACAAACTTCACAGACACCCACTCAAACAGCAAAGATGTCACTTGGACACTAAGAAACTACTTTAATACAGGAATATGACGACATCTTAAAACCTAAGTAATAGCAAAAAGCTCCTTTTAACATAAAACGTATTTTATCCGCCACTGTGGAATATTTTTTATCACAAACGCTGTACAATGCATATAGTATTTTAGACTAGTATTGCCTTTTTACAAAAACGCAACTAAGGCTGCTTGTTGCCTTCCCTAAATTTAAATTACTGAACGAAGCCGCCAGATGACAGTACCCTACCACTAATTATCTACACTAAGGGATTGATCGAGACTGTTATTTTGCGACCACAGTTTAATGTGCAGGGTTGTTTTTTGAATTAAGCTCAAAGCTACACAATGGGCTATCTGTACTCTGCCCACCACGGGTATCTAAACCAGGTTTGTAGCGTTGTAAGTCCGCAAACATACCGCTGAGCCACTGGGGGGGGGGCTAATGTGCAGGGAATAATTTGTTATTGCATGAATTTGATCCAGATTTGTTAACTATAAACCTGCGCCCACATGTATAGATAAAAAGGTACTAAATTGAGTTTTAATTTTTAAAGTAACAGCGTGCGCTATCAAACCGGTAAACTTTTCTTTGTTTCAAAATTTTCACGTGATATAAAATGGCTATCTGCTCATAGCTGATTTTAATTCAAAACTGATAAACTAGATAGACTAATAGAGATGCAGCTAATCAACAGCGCCCATCGAAAACCTTTGGGCTGCTCTAGTCTGACCAAATGGTGACATTTTATCGTCACTTATAGTACTACCTACCGTCCGAAATGTGGAGTACCTTTTTCACATGAACAAGTCTCTAACCAGAATTACAGTCCTAGTATTGTGTTGGATAAAAAGGAATATACTTTGACTTAAACAGAAAGTGCGTTGAAAGACAAGCGTTAATAATAAGTTGTTGATTTTTTTAATTTCTTATTAGAAATAATAATATTATTATTCATCCTTCATTTCCTTCACTCTCTTTGTTTACTGTTTTTGACAACAATCTAAAATGTTTGTAAAAAAAGGAAATTAATAAATTTCATTAGAAAACATCATCCGTATTTAATTAATTTGGTGATGGGAATGCAAATATTAATGCTCATTGTTCTCATTTGTAAATATACTGAAAGATTTTTGGAAATAGTTTCACAATAAGGTTTAATTAAAGTTCAACGCTTTATTGAAAACACAAGCCAGACTAGCTCATAAATGATTAATTTGTTAGAAATAATAAATGACTACAATACGTTTCTTTTGGAAGTGATCACGTTGATAGGTAACAATTGTAAAGTGCAAAGTGAAAATGAACTTGAGCTTGTTTTTTACATCACAATAACTAATAATAGTGTTATTTAACGTGAGATATTATGAGATAAATAATTACCTGCAGTTTTTGTCTAAGTTTTTCTTATCCTTTGTTTAGCTTTCAGGTAATTCATAATTTCACTTTACTTCAGAGTGTTTCAATGACGTCTCTTGGGAAAATTGGGATCAAATTAAAATTAGCTTTACCTTTAGTTGAGAGCACGTGAATAAATTGAAGTCACGTGAATTATGCTAAATTGCTTTGTTTTACTAAGACATTTATTTTGTGACATGTTGGCTATTGTCTGAGCTCACGTAGAAATTTGGCATTTTTTTTTTGTCACGCTCAAGAGGTTTTGGATGGATTCAACATATTTTTGTGTTACAACAATCCAATAAACTTATACTCCACTATTTTAACAAGATATTTAAAGGGAAGCAACTTATACAAAAACATAATATGCATGTCATGATTGTGATCATACTATATACGTTATAAATGTATGTTATATGAATTGTTTTTAGCTAAACCGTACAAAATTATGAGAGTTACCGAAGGAGTCAAGGAGGCATTTTTTATTGTTTATCAGTCGATTTTGTTTCTTATTTGCATACTTTAGAGAAGAAATATTTGATTACATCTAAATAAAAGACGTAAATAAGTGCCTCAACTAAGTAGATACAGAGTAAAGTTTCTGCGCATGTCATTAACAATAAATCAGTATATATCGTAAAAAATGTGATAGGTGAAGGCATCAGACGCTGTCCATGGTCGCAAGGAACTAGTGTAGAAAGTTCGCTAGGGTGCTTAACGTATTTTCATTTTGGCGGTGCTTCTACTATCTTTATTTTAAAAAACACTTTAAAGCTTAATTTATATTTTTCACATTGAAACTGTGCAATAATATATACTGAATTGCTTTCTTTATATTTATACCAATAGAAAAAATATTATCTACATATATTTTATTCTTCGATAAAGGTTAGAATTGCTGAAAATTTGAATTTTTCTGGAAAACACAAGTAGTTTTAGAATCAAAAGTAGGTAAGGCTAGTGAATAAAATGCATACTTGCTCTAGAGATGAATAATGTTGATGATAAAGCAAAACATTTAATATTTATGATTTTGGAAAAATCTAACACAAGCATACATATGCATAACAGCAAAATATTTACAGTAGTTTTATTTCTTCTTTCTCATTTGTGCTAGAAAACTACATATCTGTTCAACAAAAATCTTACTCAGCATTTCTTGCACCACCAATAACAAAACAAAAGAAACAGCCGTAGTGTAAAGACTGTGTTATCAAAAATAATTTTGTCTGAATTATTTATTTATTAGCAGTGAAGCACAAAACTACACATTGGATTATCTGTGCTTTTTCAACTAGAATAGACAGCTTATGTGACAAAATAACGGGGTTTAAAAACAAATCAATTCCACCACAAAGAAATAAGTACAACAAAAAACAAAAAAGAGGGGACAATGTATTGCATATTGTGGTTGAGCAGCAATATTTATAATTAAATATAGTGGTTCAACTGAAAGAATCATTTACGGTTTATTTTGAAACTCGTCTAAAGGTGCATGTGGGCTATCTGCACTAATCGTTCTTAATTTTGCGGTGTAATTTAAAGGGGAGGCAGCTATTCATCACTCCCACTGCCAACTCTTGGGCTACTCTTTTACCAATATAAAGTGGAATTTGCTGTTTCATTATAACGCCCTCACAGCTGAAAGGTCAAACATGTTTGGTGTGACGGTAATTCGAAACCATGACCCTCAGATTACGAGTCCAATGCCGAGTCATGCCAAGCCATCACTAAGGGAAAAAAATCTCCCTTTTTTAACTTTTTTTTAATCAGTGAATTTGTGTGATGAATCTGAAGAAGCTGGTTTGGTTTGTTTTTGCTATCAAACGTTAAATGTCGCTTCTCCATTTGTATAAAGGTATTTATGGTTCTTTATCGAAAGCTTACTATTTAACATACTAGTTTCAAACAACAATCAATGTCTGGAACAAATTCCTTTAATCCATAAAATAAATTAATAAAATATTTCAAACGTTGAAGAGAAGTTTAATTTTCGTTTCACGACTTAACACACAAAGTGTTCAATCATATAAAACCTCGAATGATTACGCAAATCTAATATATATTATAAACTTTCTCAGTCATTCTAATGTTTTTGTAGTTATAAAAATTTACGTTTCACTTGATACAACCTTGTTCTAAGAATCTCTTAACTTTGTGGAGTAGTTTTACATCTAACTTTAAAACTTCCTTTCAAAACTGTTAAATTTGTACAACAAACTCTAAGAGTATTTTATATGTTTTACTTTCTATATTATATTTTCCATATTAACGAGTATTAATGCGTTCACTAGAAGAATATCAAATATTTTTTTTATAATAATTAGGTAAATTATGTTCGTTTATACAAAGTAAAAGTTTATTTTATGACAGTTTTATTATAATAAAACATCTAGTTTTCAGCTTACAATTTTTACATTTTTTTAAATATTATAAATAATTTATTCGCTGAAGGATCTATGACCATGAAGATCAGTTGTTTAGAGATAACCAGTTGAGATCATTACACTTACATTTTTATTTATTCCTAATTAATCGTAAAAATTATGTTATACAAATGCATAGGCTTAGCATCAGTTTAAAGAGTGAAAGGTACTTTCATTTTCTTTTATAAATGAATGTGAAATAAATAAAAGCTACACTTTATACTGTTAGTATCATAATGTTGAAATATTTGATGAAAATATAAATTACACATTGATACAGAGTCTATCTTCAATGAAAACATACACAAAATATTTAAATATTTAAGCTGTAACAGCTTCAGTTTTTTCTTCCTAATTTATTTAACTGTAAAATGTATTCTCATATCTAATACATCACAAAACTGATGTAAAATTATGTAAAACGATATCAGTTAACCATATGATAATGCTTCAAATATGAACAGTGGCCAGGTGGTTAAGGCGCTTGACTCGTAATCCGCGGGTTCAAATCTCCGTCACACCAAACATGTTCGCCCTATCAGTCGTGGGGCGTTATAATGTTACGGTCAATCTCATTATTCGTTGGAAAAAGAGTAGCCCAATGGTTGACGGTTGATGTAATGACTAGTTGCCTTCCTTCTAGTCTTACAGTGCTATATTAGGGACTGCTAGTGCAAATAGTCCTCGTGTAGCTTTGCGTGAAATTCAAACCAAAAAGCAATCAAATATGCACAGACATATATATGCTACAAATTGATACTGTCATCCTGTTGGCCAGCGGTAAACTTACATAATTACAATGTTAAAATACAGCGTTCGATTCCCTGTGGTAAGCCCCCCAGTGGCTCAGCGGTATGTCTGCGGACTTACACACTAAAATCCGGGTTTCGATACCCGTGGGGGGCAGAGCACAGATAGCCCATGGTGTAGCTTTGTGCTTAATTCAAAACAACAACAAAATCCCTGTGGTAAACCTATCAGGTATCCCAATATAGGTTTACGCTAAAACAAATAAACCAAAACCAATATATCTACATATATGTATCACGTGTCTTTTTTTAGTCATGTATTAAGTACTTATAAAACCATGTCTGTGATGTTTTTCCTTCTACTGTAAAAAAGATTATAATATTTAAGAAGTTCAAGATTCTGATGCTTCTTAAAATTGTTTTCTGATACATCTTGAATTTTTTATATTTAAGTCCAAAATGTTATTCTAATAAACTAACTGTGAATGTGTATTATGCGGTAATGTAATCTAGATTATATTTGAGTTTTAGTTGTCTGTAATAAAAAGTAGTGTTTTAAATAGTTAATGAGAGAGATCCTTCCGGAAGAGGCCCGGCATGGCCAAGCGCGTAAGGCTTGCGAATCGTAATTCGCGGGTTCGCGCCCGCGTCGCGCTAAACATGTTCGCCCTCCCAGCCGTGGGGGCGTTATAATATCACGGTCAGTCCCACAATTCGTTGGTAAAAGAGTAGCCCAAGAGTTGGCGGTGGGTGGTGATGACTAGCTGCCTTCCCTCTAGTCTTACACTGCTAAATTAGGGACGGCTAGCTCAGAATGCCCTCTATGTCCACTACCTGTGTTTTGGGGTAAGTATTGAATTTTATTCCAAGTATTTTTTGTTGTTGTTGTTGAACCCAAGTTGTAGAAGCATGCTATATTAGACCGTTAAATTATTTTTGCTCAGTTCACTGGTCGTAAACCCAGGAATTTATAATGCTAAAAATCTAGTTCCGATACCACTGAGGGTGGAAAACAATTTCACGATTTCATCTATGTGTGCACAACAAATACATATTTAACAACTTGGTACGCCAATGCAGAGTGTAAAATCATTTTTTCCCTCTATCATAATTATTTGTGTGACGCAATACTTAAATCCGTAAAATAGATATCTAGTATTTAAAACAAAGAGCACTCAACAAGATGACGTTTTTGACAACCTACCGAGTTCATTCATAGCCAACACATTATCAGTGGTAAGAAAAAAACAAGAACATTTCAGAAATAAACCGAATATTATTTGCGGAAGGGAAGCTAAGACTAATTACATCCAGTAAATATACTCCAACGTGATATACGTAACCAAAATAGTTCTTCATTGTTATCTCAGTATCATTAAACAACAGTCATGTTTAGGTGTTCTTCATGCAGACTATTTATGGGAGGACGAAAAAAAGATAGAAATTACAATAAACTAAGTAAGACTTATGAACAAGAAGGGAAAAGAACTGGTCTTACGAACTTCTCGACTGCAATTGTTACACTACGGGTAATATGGGTTTAGATCCTGTTACAATAGCTTTTTGATATTGTTATTGATATGTTTGTGTGTGAACAATTTCCATCTGTGTAGAGAAGTGTGACGTGTGCATAATTTCGTAACTATCCATCATTATGAAGTTGTTTACAGCAACTTACACAAAATATATGTCACTCGCAGTTGCTATTTGATGAATGTGATTAAAACTAGTTAGAAAGAAAGCCGAAAACATGTGATGCCGTTAGCAGCGTATTGACACTGTCGAACAAAGTTTACTTTATCTAATGGAACATAAATTGTTTCTGAATGAACATGTATTTGTTTTAATGCATTATTTTATACAAATACATTCTGAAATCATACAAGAAGGAAATACTTGAAAATTAATTTCGTGTTTTATAAGATGCAGTGATATATATATATATATATGTAACTATTTATTTGTTTTACGTTTTTTTTTGTTGATATCATTGAACAATATAAGAAGCTTCACTTTCATCTATGAAACAGATGTTCCATTACATCAACTAAAATACAATAAATAGAAAATCAAATTAAAACATTAACATAAACGTAAAAGGAAAAATTTTCTGTGATTCATTGTTAAACTTTAAGACTGATTTCGCTAAAAATTTGGATTTAATATCCGTACTTGGCAAAGAGAAAACAAACTATTACGTAGATTTGATATTAAATAGTAACAGAGAATTAAAAGAAAATGGCGTTATATAACATTATATTATAACTATTTGAATTGACACCAGTAAAGGAGAAGGTATATAACAGTATTTTATTTACTAATGTCTTGGTAACTATGTAGTTTAACATCATTAAGGCAGTTGACGAAACAGATATCCCTGAGTGCAAGTTTCGAATCATAAAAGAAATATTCTTTTACCAATCCATTATTTGTATATGATAATGCATTTAACACGTATTTGAATTATTAACACACAAGGGAGGAACTTTATATACATAGGTCCGCATGACCAGGTGGTTAGGTCATTTGACTGGTAATCTGAGGGTCACGGGTTACACCAAACTCGCTCGCCCTTTCAGCACTGGGGGCGTTATAAAGTCACTTCCATTATTCGTTGATAAAATTATGGATGGCTAACGCAGATAACCCTCATGTAGCTGTGCGAGAAATTCAAAATAAACAAACAATGTTCACATATACTTATGTATATATATATATATTTCAGTTTATGCAAAATACGTAACGCCTGCTATGAGACATTTCATACTTCATTGTGAAAAGCTCATTCAAGGAAACTCTTCTTCAGTATTCGACCTTCAGAGAACAATTAAAGACTCAGTTATACAATGTAAATATATTACAGTAAGAAATAATAACAAAGCTTATAAGGAGATCAAATGTAAGAGTACGTCAGGAAAACATGCTCCAAAACGTTTTACCAGAGACTGGAACAAATGAAACCAAAAGAGGAATGGAGTTGATAAGAAAAACCTGTCTTATCAACCTAAAAAAAAACAAAAGGTAATGTGTGGTTTACTGAAGTGTAGCCAGTCTTTATTAATCCAATGTCTACACAACTTGTACCACTATAGACGTTTGTCTTCTCGTTGGTAACTGAACTGGTTTATACAATGGTTATTTTCCGTCATTATCCATTTATTACAACGTTCTACGCAAGGTGCTATTCGATACAGGTGTGGATTACACAGCACTGAGTGTGTATCAGTTGGTGTACTGTTGAGTTTTATCATTTTGCCAAACCTTTTTTGTTTTTCTTATTCTTTCTTTCGTTATGTGTTTATGGCCACAATTCTTCCTCGCCTCAGATATTTTATTAAACTTTATTAACTGTTGATAAACTAAAATGGCTAATGTCTTGTAGCAGTCTATTAACGAAGCTATATTTACAGCTGTAGCATCCGCTTTCATGTCTTTTATGGAAAACTGCGATATTTTCGTTTTCCCCATATCTGAAATAATGTGCTTCTACCATTATTTAAAGTGCTACAGGGATCACCTGACACATCACGTGATTAACCTAACAAAAAATCTCGTATCAGGTGTTTAATTTTACAGAAATGTAAAATTCTCAACTGCGGTGTTTAGGAATATTGATATCCCATTTCGTTCCGCTCGCGATAGAATTTTGACGTGAATATTAGGAATTTGGATGAAATTTTTGGCCTGGCTTGGTTTTGTTTTACTCGATTGATACTGAAGATTAAAATAGTGAAGTAGTTTTGGAAAAGAGCAAATGTAGGAGTCCAGTCGGATCAAGGTGACGGAGAGAAAGTAACATAGACCAACGTTGTTCTAGCGTTGTTCGATGACGTGAATTAGGGACTAACTTGACTGAAGTACAGAAAGAAGCAAGTCAACGAACTATCACTCAAATGTTCTATGGTCAGAGCGACAGAATGGTTGGGATCTATAAATCCAAGTGCCTCAGAGTTTATTGTGGGGAGAAACGGGAGTATTCTAAGAAAACCCACTTTCACAAAACAGGCACCAAATATTTTACCTGTCCTGTGCCCAGAGTTGAAATATGTAAAAACATCAATAATAATTAGTAAAGTGACATAGCGTGTTCATTATTAATTTATGACGTCTTGGAGACCAAGTATGTGTTGTATGGGGATATTGTTCTGTGTGGGGCTTGTCATGGTGTGTAATCTAACAGTTTGGGATTTGTGTATCTCTGAGTTCTCATAATAATTGTAAGCCTGTGTTGTAAAGCAATTCTTGAGTAGAGGTATATTGCAAACTTTATGCATGTAGTTCATTGGAGAGTTTTGAGGTAGACTAAGAGTCATTCTCAGAACTCTGTTCTGTTGGGGTTGAAGTGTTCTGGTTATGTTTGTTTTTGTATGTTTTATGTGATTTGACCGCTGTATTCAATTAAAGGGTGAATGTAGGCTTTGTAAGTTTTAATGATAGTGTTAGATGTGCATCCTTTATTATTTCTTGTGTTATGTATATGTGTAAATATTTTGTAAACGACAACATGTCGTATTGTGTTTGGATTTTCATTTGTATTATTCATTTTTCCATATTGATATTATTGTTTCGAAGTTTAAACTAAAATATGTTATTTATTTAGGGTAACATTTTAGAACTTTCTCGAATTAAGTAGACCAATCACATGTTTGTAAATGAGTGCTGGTGACTTCCTGTCTAGACGTGTAGTCGCGTGCAAGAACGGATATGCGTGGATAGCTCTGGAGTTGATGGAAATTTCAAGATTGTTCGAGAAGTAGGCCTATCGGTTTAAAAGACGGTGACAAGAGAGAGATTCAGTCATCAGTTTTTATTCGAAAAGAGAGATATTCAGTCATCAGTTTTATTCGAAGACAAAGAGTGAGATTCAGACACCAGTTTCATTTCAAAAGAAGAGAGTTAGTTATTTGAGAAAGATTAAGCGTTTGCTGTGAATATTCAACTTGGATTTGTGATTGAAATTAGATCTACGGAAGCCGTGATTTTATTCCGTCAATCTCTACGATACATCTGAATTACTGCTTGTGCTGAGAGTCGGCGAATTTATTGAACTGTGAACTGTTTCGGAATCTCTTCGTGGGACCAAATTCACACCCTAGACTGGAATTTGAGACTTTAATTTTAGATCATTACATTAGATACAGGCCAGTACCGTTTTGTATTGTGATTTATTTTGAAGTTTGAAACTAATATTATTTTGTTTTGTAATTAATTTCGAATGTCGTAACTTAATATCTGTCACTGTTATTATACAATTTATGTCATATTTGTTATATTTGTTAATAGTTTAGTGTAATAAATTATACAAGCTGTTATCTGCGTTTTTCTGTTGCGTTTAATCTACGAAGAATATAAAACATTAAAAAATACGTAACACTTGTGATAAGTATTAAGTGATAGGTTCTCTTCCTGACAGATTTGTTTATAATTCTGAAATGCATGAAGACAGTTTTTCATGAAGTGATTAATAAAAAAAAACAGAACATAATAAAATACATGTGGTAAGAACGAAGGATCAATGACTTCTTAAGATTCTTCTTTCTTTACCGGCGCAAAATAAATAAAGATAATGCAGAAATGATTAGTCTTCATTCATCTAATTTAACAATGATTAATAAAAATAGATGATCGAAGTGAAGAAAACAGCATATGATATTGCAGACATCAAATCACCTATGCTCACTACTTTTATAATTTTACGATCATCCTATCCCAACATGTTACTCCCTTGGGATTTGATCTTATGTTTAATAAGGTAATAAGTTGAAAGCTTTTCACCAATAAGCTAAAACGTCTAATCTCAAAATTCGTACTATTTCGACATATTTTAGCAACTCAAACTATGTCAGTTTCATTGAAAGTATATTACAATTAGCCCAATAGCGGAATTTGTCTGCCAATCTTTTTTTTTAGCATAATTATGACCACAAAGTGTGGGAAGAATTTTTCAGGAAACTAGATTAGAACGATGCGCCTCAAAATTCATAATATTTCATAGCAACAGCTAGGCGTTGTCCGACCCATCCCAGAGGTGTCTAATATGTGCTCTTTACTGCTACCATGAGGATCGACTCAATGCTTTAGAGTAAAACCAATTTGAAAATACATAGAGTTAACCCAAATGTTTATTAACAATGTTTTTGTTAAATATATATATTCACGAAAGATATACAAGGACTATTTGTGCTACACGTTCCTAAATTTGAGCTAGTAAGCTAGAGAAAAGACAGCAAATAAATATCTTGGGTTATACTGTAAACTCATACTCTGTTGCTCTTATTTTCAGACGAAAATCTTTCTTAATTATGTTTGGTTTTGCTATTTGGGTCTTATGTACCGATTTTGTATTCATAAATACTCACCTGGTGGAAGATGTCACACTTTGTTTATTATAGCCAGACTTTCTGAACAGTCTTGTTCTCTCAAGTTGATCCATATTATTTTGTTTATCAACGCCATTAAGCGTAAGAAATATATCCCCATTTTGAAAACTCTAAATTCAAACTCTAAGCACGTCTTTATCATCTGAGTGTAATAACAACTTTATGTCGGAAATGGGTCGTTACATATCCTTCCTGAATTCGATAATTTTCGATGTGAGCACACTACTTACCATAAATTAATCATGATTAAAATTAATTATTATACAACTCCAACAAAACTTTATATCAATTGTGATTGTCACTTGACTTACTGGTTTCCATATTCAAAATTGTTTTACCATAACGTATTAATCTCTGTATACAGTAGGTCTTTTTTCACACCTATACAGAAGAGAAATTCAAATATTATTGTACCACACTCTCCAAGTTTGACTTTACTCAGTGGAACGTTGTATATACTGATTTTCTTTCCGTTTCTAATGGGCCTGACATGACCTGGTAGTTAGGGTGATACACTGGTAAATTGAAGTTTTCGGGTTGGAATCAGTATCATTATATATGGTCACCCTTGCAGCCGTGGGGTGTTATAATGTGTGATCAATCCCACTAATAGTTGATAAAAAGAGTAGCCCGAGAGTTGGTGATGTCTAGCTGTCTTTCCGCCTGTGTCAAACTACTAAATTAGATATATTTATTGAGTAGGTTTGCACAAAATTAACAAGAAACAAACAACGTTTCTAATAAGACTAAAGAGTTTAAGTAACTGAAGGCTAGTGTTATAAAATAGGGCATAAATGAACATGAAAAATTAGCGTACTTTTAATAAAACAAGAACTACTTAAAATATCTTTGTTTTATTATTTCATTCGTTTGATTGTTTCACGTTAAGCACAAAGATATACAATGGACAATCTGTGCTTCTGCTCATTACGAGTATCAAAGCCCGATTTTTAGTGGTTTGAATACACATGTATACAACTACGCAACTGGGAGGCTTTTATTATTATTTCATTAGTAATATTTAATAAATTTAATATCAACTAAAATACTATATTAAAATATTATCTATATATGATTAAAATGAAACCGAAATAAAATGTTACCATATATATGAAGGGCGCCTATAATTCTAATCATGATTTTGAATTTTCGAGCTAGAAACAAAATATTGAGTAATCCCCAAGGATAAGTTGTTGAACGTCCAAAACTAATATCTTACTTTTATCATATAATCTCAACAAAATTAATCATAGTAGAAGAGCAATTTTATTCATGATTTTGAATATTTACTGACATTTTCTTTTTGAATCGTAGACTTTTTTCTAATAACATTTTTAGTTTCTATCATTTGTATTTTCAACAGGTCATTAATCTTTCTGCATTTTATAAAAAAATCTTCGCTTCCAAATCTGTTTACGAAAGACTAGTCCTAATAATCTAAAAGATTAAAGAGAGTCGATCTATTTTCTGCAGAGACGAATAAAAAGAAAGGCATGTTTTCAAAAAAAAGTTCAGAATATAATAGGTTTTTATTTTGTGATCTGTTTAATTTTATGTTATTCTTAATATCACAACTATTTGGCCATTTATAAAAGTTTATAGAACCAACAGATGAGGTTAGTGTCTTTTGTTACAAGGATATGAAACTTTTTGTTTTTCGAGAAAAGATGCACCAGCTGCACCAAATTGTAATGCTGCAAATAAGACAATTGATGATGTATAACTGAATATAACCTCAAACATTTTAAAAACACAAAGGTAACTTATAAAGCTATGAAAACAAATGCACCCATTTCAATACTTTTCAAACATTACTACTCACTAGTTACAGTTGTACATATATATATATGTATAAATGTTTGCTTTCCAAGTCACTATTTTAATTTGAACATTTTTAATAGCCAACTATGCATACATTAAAAAAAATTAATGTTCTGAAATAGAAACATTTCAGTAATGACAAAATTATATATACACTTAGCATGTTCAAAATATACAGGTTTTTATTTTAACAGTAAAAGTCTGTTGTTACAAGTTAACAATAATTGTCGACTAATTTTTAGAACGTTAATTATCAATTTCGGTTATTCTAGAGACTTCACAAAATATTATTAAAGTAACTAATATATTTATGCTAAAATAAAAACTAGGATTGTTTTTAATGAAAAGCTTATAAACAAGTGGTAAATATTAGAAAAATGTAAACATTCTAATTAAAGATATATATATATAAGCAATTAAATTTAACATAATATCGTTATTCCACGAGATGACGTTCTCGAGTAGCTATGAACAGCACATACGAAACACTTACACATAAAACTTTAACGATCAAAGTGAAACGTGAAGACCAATAGCGATAGTGAAGAAGAAGAAAAAAAAAGAGAACCAAACACTACATTACCAAATAGACATTTTACGATCTTATTGCTTCCAGGTTATCTAGAAACTTCTTGATAGCGAATCTCGTATTGGTTTAAGGTCTCTCTGGTGACTAATGGTCTGTCTGGTCTGCTTAGACCTACATATTGGTCTAATTCGCTGGTCTGACTTTCGGTATAAGTTAATGCTTCGAGCTTAAATCCTTTGGGAAACTGGCAAAAATTAGATGATACCGTATCAGATAGGTGTTCGATCTTATCGAAATAAATATCTAGAAATTACTTACTTTAATGCTGAAAAAGTGATATAAACTCGAATGAAGGATTAAAATAGTTATGTCTAAAAATTTGGATACACGATCAATGGTATTTATGTTTCTATATATTTGGTTTATTCGTTATAGCACGAAGCTATGTTAGCAGTTTCTAATTTTGAAGTGATAATTGGTTGTTGATTATCATTGCCCACCACGTTTTTTGATACATGTATATTTCGCTGTACTGTTACTTTCTTTTCTCATAAACCACAATATAGCTATAAACGAATAATTTCAGTAAAAGATGTGTATAACATTATTATTGTTTTATGATAAAATGGAGTAATATTAGAAAATAATACTGAATTATATATAATTTAAAATAAGAATTTTTTATAAATTGATAAACTCTATAAAATTATAATACCTCTGAAGTAAGAAAAATCTAAAGATTACCAAACACACATTCTTACTTCATTTTATTATTTTTATGAAATCTTTGTGTTTGTGTGTATGTTCAGTAGCCGTACCCTCTTATTATGGAAAAGTAAAACATTTGTACGATAAATACTATTTATATTCTAAATAGAATAAAGCTCATATTCAGTTGTTTTACACTGCCCCGACAGTCAAAAACAAAACAAGAGATAATTCTGATTAAAGAAACGATGAAATAACATAAATGCAAGGTCTCTCAAATTGTGGAGCGCGTCCCTAAGATGATGCAAATGAAATATTACGGTAGTGTTGCATAATATTGCAAAATTAAACCTCTGATATATTTTTCATCAAATAAAATAATAATTACTACAACATATATAGCATATTAATATTAATCGGTGTATTTATCTCATCACAAACTCACTCTTTCACTCATGTAAAAAAGGGAGGACCCAAAGATCCATATTTATTAAGGTAGGGGGCGGAGAAAAAAATGTTTGGGAAATGCTGCTAAAATCCTTAACCATTTGAAGTCAATTTGAAGTTCGTCCAATGATACGTTTTTAAATATTCCTCTTCTTAATAAACGTTGTACTGAACTTTCCTGCACATAGCGTTGTGTAGGTTCTTAGTATTAACAGAGGTTGCGTTGTTGTTGTTGTTTTGAATTAAGCACAAAGCTACACAATGGGCTATCTGTGCTCTGCCCACCATGGGTATCGAAACTCGGATTTTAGCGTGTAAGTCCGCAGACATATCGCTGAGCCACTGGGGAGCAGAGCAAGAGATGTAATACTACCTGGAAAGTATCGTAATTTTCTGTATAATTTTTCATACGTCTTGTACTATCTAAACTTCAAGTACTAACGGCTTGATTACGTTTACAAATATGTGAATATTGGTATTATTTCGCCCTGGCCTGGCATGGTCGAGCGCGTTAAGGCGTGCACTCGTAATCCGAGGGTCGCGCGTTCGCGCCCGCGTCGCGCTAAACATGCTCGCCCTCCCAGCCGTGGGGGTGTATAATGTGACGGTCAATCTCCCTATTCGTTGGTAAAAGAGTAGCCCAAGAGTTGACGGTGGGTGGTGATGACTAGCTACCTTCCCTCTAGTCTTACACTGCTAAATTAGGGACGGCTAGCATAGATAGCCCTCGAGTAGCTTTGTGCGAAATTCCAAAACAAATAAACAAACAATCAGCTTATGCTATCCAGGGAGACAAGTGAGAGATATAATTGATAGGGCAAGAGATATAATAAAGGGGAGCTAACAGAGAGGTATTTTTGTTGTGCATGTCAAGGCCAATGATGTATGAAAAGGTAGTTCAGAGGAGCTAATTAATAAATACAAAGGGTTGATAAAAGCATTTGTAGAAAAATGCTATGACTTAATTTTGTCAAGGATACTTCCTAGATTTAACTGTGGGATAAAGTCACTGGAGCTAAATGCTAGATTTGGGTAAGTATATAAGGATAACTAGGTAAACTATTTTGACTTGTAGGATCGGCTCAGCTGAATAAAGCTGCTTATTAAAACGAATGACTTACTTTTAAAATGGATTAAGGGCTAGGTTGTTTGCCAAAGCTATTAACTCAGCTGAAAGATAAGTTTTAAACTAGAAGTAGATAATGGAGAATAATAGAAAAACTAAATACATAAATAATAAGAGGCAGAAAAAAGTTTTTCATAGGAAATGAGCATAGAAGTAGTTATAATAAAAGGTTAAGTTGTTATTATTGTAATGCTAGAAGTATCAGAAATAAAATAGATGACTTTAAAACATAGGTATGAATGAATGATTTTGACATAATGGGAATAACTGGAACGTAGTTAAACATATATGGTTTTGAGGATAAAAGTTTCTTTGAAATACAGGATTACAGACAGTCTAGTAGGGATAAAGTATTAAAAAACTGAGGAGTTGTTTCCTGTGTAAAATGTTAGTTACATCCTGATGAATTTCGATTACATGAAGGACGATAGCAAAGAGATTGAATCCATTTGGGTTTCTATTAGCAAACAAAGAGGAAAAAGCTTGTAGTGTTGATTAGTTGAAGACCAATAAATGATATTGGCAATATTAATAATCAAATTTACAATTAGACTGAGGTTTCAGCTGTTAATGAAGCAATAATTATGAATAATTTTAATTTCAAGCATATAGATTGAGAAATGCTAGAGTCAAACCATGAGGGAGATAGGTTTTTAGAAACGTATCACAGATGGCTTTCTTTACTAATTAATTAAGGAACCCCTATAAACAATGCTATTTTAGATTTTTTACTGACTCCAGGTAGAGAAATGATCGAAAAAGTAAAAACTGTGGAACATCTGGATGCTCTATTAGGTTTGATGTGTTTTTGTTAACAACTTTCTATTTACTATACCAATTACAATAGTGTAAAATCTTAGCAAATAATCGATATTTAATAGTATAGATTTTTTTGTTTCTTAATTCTACAATATAACATTTTTTAAAAATCCTGAATTTGCCAAAGTATGAAACACTTGCCAAATTTTATCCTAGCATCTCATCATCCAAATTTTTAGCTATCATACCTTGAACAAAATACGAAATTTAATGTAAATCACTCTCTATAAACTATTTTTTTTCCTATAAATCACATTTATTATAGTATTCAACTATGTTTCGTTACAGAGCTAATGAATAGAAAATTAGATCTCTCCTGTCAAACCAATTGTCATATCTTCTCTTTCATAAATTTTGAATAGCTCACTTTTACCTTAAATTACATATTACCTTTAACAAATAGAAACTAAAGTTTTCAACAGTCAACTGAAATGTTGTATAATGTTACGTTTTGAACCATTAAAGTTAATTTCACTCAAAGTAGTTCTATTGTTTTCGAGAGAAAGTTAACGACTATCTTGGATGAATTTGTGACGTTTGTTGTTACAGAGCTAGCTACAAAATCAGAGAGATAGGGGAGTGTGTCTACTTTTTCGTATCTTATTAGTCTGTGTCGTTTGGATCATTGTTTAATAAAATAAAAATTATCAATTGCAATACTATAAGTAGTATAAAAATTGGCTAAACCTCTTCGACAACAGGAAACAAGAATGAAAAATATATAACAAGTATTTTATTTCTTGCTTTTCATGTTTATTCTGCATGTATAAAAGCAACTAAAACTTAAAAATCAGAATATGTTTAGATTAGTTAGGATTAAATTAATTAAAATAAATACTAATAAAATAAAAATGTTTCACAAGGCATGGACTCGTGGTGTTTGTACTAGTTGCAGTAACTCGTGAGTAATGTAATTCGATAGTGTAAAGTAAACTACACGTTCCCCGAGTAATTTAGAACTTATAAGTACAAATAGCAGTTAATTGCAGTTCAAAGGGCAACAGCACAATACAATATAATTATAAATGGATGTATATTATTACGAACTTAAAGATAATTAGGATAAACGAATGTGATTTCATATCAGAATACCATATAGACGTGTTCGTGGTTATGAGGTCGGTCACACTGACTGATCACGTTTTGAGTTAATAGCATAAATTATCCATTTTTGCTAAAACAAACTCTTGAAATGTGTTTAGGAAGTCTTAGAGATTACATAAAATACGTTTAAGATTTTTCAGACAAAAAGTATTTTTAATTTTAACATGGAAATTATTTTGCTCATAGAATATTTAAAACAAATACTCCATATATTAATGAATAAATCTTTATTTTATTTTATCTAATAGATCGACCCCGTGTTGAAAAAGTTAACTAATATAATACATAGAATATGTAGAATCACATCTTGAACACATAGCTATAAAAATATATCTGTCATGAACCACCCATCAATATTGGAACCCAAATTTCAGCGTTACAAAGTGTTAGACTTGCCGCTTAGCCTTCGGTTAGTGGTAAAAGTTGCGTATGTATCATAGGCAGCATTATGTAAAATAATCAAGAAGGAGATTCACCTTGAAAAACGACTCAAGTCACCTGTACTCAAGATGCTTCCACAACATACCAGTTCAACCGTCATATTCCACAAGTCGCTGGAGTATAAGATGCTATTTCTAATTAAGGCATCCAAATCAAATTGACTCTAAATTATAAGATTCAAACAGGCACAAGGAAAAACGCTTTTATATATTCGAGGATTTGTGGAAACTTGCAGGGAGGAATTGTGTGCTTTGGACAAAGCAGTCTTGCGAATGAGACTTCTTCAATGAAAACTCTGCTTCAGATCACAATACATAACCTTCACACAGAGTATCGCCGGAAATATCAACATCAGCTGTAAAATCGTTAGATGATATACTTAATCTTTTTATTTAAATGATTCTTAACTATGCTTGAAAGCTAAGTTGTTCTAAGTACACGAAAACTAGAGAAAAGGTTACCTAAGCAGTTGAATATGTTTCACCGCTGCAGAGTCTACTTTTATATTAGTACAAAAAAGGAAAAGACTTGAGTGCAACCTGTAATTTGTAGACAAATATATTATATTAATGTGTAACACTTGTAAAATACACAAGTGCTTTTAAAACAGAATTTTATTCCCATTTCATTTTGTCTGCAAGGCTGTTATTGTATAAATTTAAAATAAATAATTTGGGCATTAAATAAATTAAATAAATATATATACAAACAACCACTAAGAAAGGATAACTATCGTAAAAAGGCCCAAAGTGATCAACGTACCAATCAGTACATCATATAATTTAAGATTCGCATCTCAATATCACTGACAATTTTCTATGTTTTCAGCAGTATACGCGTAACAAAAATGAAAGTAAATCATGTGATTTAATTCAAAGATTACTAGAACCCTTGTAATATAGCAGGGCTGCAAACTCCTTTCCTTCCCTTTGATCAGTACCTCAAAATTATGGTCGGTTATACCTGAACCTTATGAGACTTTGGTTTACCCATTTAATAAAATTAAGAACCCCAACTTTTGTTTTTTGTTTAGTTGTTTTGCGATATACCTCAGACATTACTTTGAAACAAATCTACGTTATTTATTCTATACTTAAAAGTCACTGCAAAAACAGGTTACACTTGAACTTTATTGGAAAAACAAATTGTAGCCTAAAGGATAAGTGACCAAACATAGAAGTACTTACACAATAATTAAAAAAAATGTAGTGGTACAATGGTATTTCTGCGGATTTACAACGCTAGAAATCGGATTTCGATATCCGGGGTGGGAAAAGTACAAATATCCCATTGTGTAGCTTTGATACTTAACTTTAAACAAAGAAACAAATAAACCAACTATAGATAAGTTTAAAACAACATTCTTACACACTACTAATCTAAATGCCTTAAATCTAATAGCTAACCTGAGTGATTTATTCCGAATGCCAATATCAATAGTTAAACTTACGTCTTGTAGCTCATTACTCACAGAGTGTTACAGACTAGTAACATCTCCTGGTGCAATTTATGTTATTTGCACAGTCCGTTTAGAAATGTTATTATGAGGTATCGCTAATGATATTGGCAACGGAAGCAAATTCACAGGTTTAGAAGAAATAATTTTTCGCTATAACACCCAAATTCTTAAATACGTTTAGCTTTTATTGAACGCTAATAGAAAATGTATTTTACAACATAATTTTATGGCTTGTTATCTCAGTAATAAAGTAATAAAATACGTCTATAATAACGTAAAATGCTAAAGAAAGTAATTTAATTGTTAGGTACCAATATAAGCGGCCCGGTATGACCAAGTGGATAAGGCACTCTACTCGTAATCCGAGGGTCGCGGGTCCGAATGCCCGTCACACCAAACATGTTCGCCCTTTCAGGCGTGGAGGCGTTATAATGTTATGGTCAATCCTACTGTTCGTTGGTAAAAGAATAACTCAAGAGTTGATTGTGGATGGTGATGACAAGCTCCCCTCCCTCTAGTCTCACACTGCTAAATTAAGGACGGTAAGTGCAAATAGCTCTCGTATACCTTGGGGCGAAATTCACAAACAAACAGATATACACATTATTAAAAAAAGTAATCATTCCTTAACATCTATACTTTCAGTAGACTGCAGAGTGCTTTATAACAAGAAAGTTTTCGTTATAACTAATTGCAAAGAAAAGTTTCCCAAACTACCAATAACAACATCTCTTCGAATTATGCTTGTTCTGAAACAAACATTCTAGAAACTAGTCTCATTAGTTAATTTTTAAAAGTATAAATTTTGTAATTTATAAATATATCTTATAAATATATAAGATATATTTTAGTGTATGTGGTGCAACGTAAAAGTCATATTTTTATTAGTTGTACAACACTCGCTTGTTGCTGGTTTATCACCTTTACCAGAGTCCGTGTTGCCTTAGCATGAGTGACTTGTTGATTTAATTAGTTTGATATAGGCAAGAATGTTTACAGATCTAAGTGTTGTTATCTGTAGAAATGGCATTTCAGTTTAGTTTCACTTGGCCTGCATTAGGTCAGCAGCCTCAAGAAGTGTTAACACTAATTTATAAATTAGAAAACAAGTGAAGTATTGTCTTTACAATCCTAAACAAATGCTTAAAAAGTAAGTTATTTTATTTATTTGATTTTAAGCAAGAACTTGCTTTAAATTAGACTACGCCAAAACTAGCAGATTTAATATAAAATTCCAGCGATAATTTTATTTTGTTTGCGGTAAAATTCAAACACATCTCCATTTATTTTTAAAACATTCTAATATTTCCTTAGCGTATCTAAAAAAATTAGAAATATTCATACTCTGTTTTCTATAATTTTATCCAAAAATATTAGTATTAAGATATATTGAGTCCTAAATTTCTATATATATTTGGAGCATTCGAGCTTTTAGACAAGTGAGTTTACATATAAATCTGTAAAAATACGATATAATTAAAAATAGCAATGAATAGCAAACAATACAGGCAAATAAATATTATGCAACTTAACTTTATCATAATAAATATAATGTTTTATGTGAGTGAAAAGAACGAAGTCATACGAGATTAGGAGCTTTAAAGGTTTTCCTTTTTATTCATATTATTTCTCTTAACATCATGGAGCTTTACGAATGATGGTATCATCATATGATATTTTCCAAATATTGTTAACTTTGTTTAATTGCACTCAACAAATGATATCATATCACTTCATGCATTACAATTTCTTCGAACAGAAGAGCAGTGCACATATCAGGACAATAAAGAGTTACCAGTTTCTGTAAGTACTTCATGCGTTTAAGTTAAGCAAAAAATATTGAAGAATTTTGATACACCACTCACGCGCAGTCATTGTACTCATGTTTATAGTTTGTCTTTCATACCCATAAGGTATTACTCAAATAAAGTATATTTTTCTCTTACAAATCTAAAAGAGCAACAAACTAAAAAAGTTGCTGTGTTGATAATTTAATGCATTCCACGTCCATTTCTAATTTCTGTAACGTCACTGAGAAGAATTACCTATTACTGTGTAAATAATTCCTGCTGGGCAGTTGTCATATCAGTTGAACCTGCTTACTTATTCGTTTAATTTTAAATAAAATTTAAAACACGTGATGTTTTGAGAAGCCAAGATACATAAAGGCTGACCAATTACAACAAAATCCGTAAGCACATATTCTGGCCCTTTGTTTCCACACATAACTCCAACGTTTATCAGTAATGGATTAACTAAAAAAGTAAGCTCAGCGGCAAACTAAAAATAATCGGATATGAATGTGTTTCTGGTTTTTCAGTTAAACGTACTTTAATAAATATCCTTTTCATTTTATCTTTAATATTATTAAATAATAAAACATTCGCAATCATGTTTCTTTTATAAGCACACAGAAATTATAATTTAATGTAATTATAATGAAATTCGGATTTTGACATGAAGTTTATGGCCAATTAATTGTCAGACAAATGTTATTTGTTATACCAACTAATCTAGTGATTAATGTACTGAAATTAAATTGAAAAGTAAGGTCTCAATGTGAACTTTTCATAACCTGTGTAAACTGATAAAATGATATTTCCACAAATATGAGTCAAAACGTGATTATCCAGAAACAAATGTTGTAATGTAAACAAAACTCATTATTATAAAACAATATTGTTCTTATTACTCTTAATAACTAAAAATAGTTGTACAGGTTTCAGGCTAGACACAAACTATTTTGTTCAGCTTGTTATTTACGATAAACACAACCGTAAAACCAAGTTTGGCCTTTACGAATATTTATTGTTACAAACAGCTTTGTTCGTTCGTTCATTCGTTTGTTTTTTAAGTGCAAAGCTACACAGTTGGTACTGAACTAATTGTGGCAACTAAGCCTCGATATTTAGCGTTATTATCTCTGAAGCCAGTCAGTGAGTCACAAATGGGAGAATGAAAGAAACACATATAATATAGAATTAATATGTGTCGTAAAACTAAATTTCTCTCTTAAATTTTAAGCAACGTTTTTGTAACCATAACTGAAATTTTATAAACTTCTGTTTAAAACACCAATTACCTGTCTAAAAATCAACTTCTATAGCTCCAGATAAGCGGTTAATATTGCTGCATGTTTTATCATTGATGCTTATTTAAATACGTTTCACAACCTTAATTATCTTTAATTTCGAAGCATGTAATTTTATATATCTTAATATTAACAAATTAATTTGTAATACTATGCGATGTCATATACACGTTCAATATTATTTCGATAATATAATTAATAAAATGTTTTAAATATCTTCGTCACAATAAGAAACGAAACCATTTTACCGATACCGACGAATATTTTACGCTCTAAAACATTTTAAGTTTAAATCACGACAAAAATGTTTTTAAAAGTCTAAATTCGAATCCGATATCTATATGTTTTTCGTTAATATGTACTGGACCTGGCATGGCAGAGCGCGTTAAGGCGTGCGCTCGTAATCCGAGGGTCGCGGGTTCGCGCCCGCGTCGCGCTAAACATGCTCGCCCTCCCAGCCGTGGGGGGGTGTATAAATGACGGTCAATCCCACTATTCGTTGGTAAAAGAGTAGCCCAAGAGTTGGCGGTGGGTGGTGATGACTAGCTGCCTTCCCTCTAGTCTTACACTGCTAAATTAGGAACGGCTAGCACAGATAGCCCTCGAGTAGCTTTGTGCGAAATTTCAAAAACGAATAGTACGTACTGCATTTCAACACAAGCACAAGACATCAGAACAAAATGTTTATGCTTAATAATGAAACAACCGTAATACTTTTGATCTGTCGATGTCCAATCTGTAAGTAGTTATGTTTCTCACACAACACTCTTAAATCAACTCTTAAGTAAATAAGGGGTAATAGGGAAAGTAACACCGCTATACCGTGTTTAGGGAAAAGTAAAGTTTGGTTTTAGTGACTAACATATTGTTTTAGTAAGATTAAAAATAGCCAAATCTACTTAACAAATACAAAAAGCAATACAGCATACAAAATACTGTATCGTATAGTCAAATATTGGTATTTGTTCATGAATTATGAGAAGCTGTATAAGTTAATCTTTGTCAAGAAGGTGATGTTTTTTTTAAAGCTGAAGAATTGTAAGATTCAACAACAAAATAAATGTAATCAACAATTGTATTTAAACGAGGTAAAAAAGAATCAGATTCTTGACTTAAACAGAATGGAGCTTAGGCTGATAAATGAAACTTATTTCATATCTAAATGTATGACGTAAGAGTACTTCATTCATTGTTTCCTATTGCCGATTTTAAGGTTCTGAAGAAACCGTTTCGCAAAACGAAGAGAAAAAAATCGTATAAAATATAAGATTGTTGTTTTGAATTAAGCACAAAGTTACACAATGGGCTATCTGTGCTCTGCCCACCACGGGTATCGAAACCCGGATTGTAGCGTGTAAGTCCGCAGACATACCGCTGAGCCACTGGGGGCTAAAATATAAGACGTAAAGGATATAATAAGAATATATTTATAAGGCTACATAAGAAATAACTGATTAAATGATTAAATTTTAAGGATAAATTGTACTTTTAATCGACAAACAAATAGCCAGTTTCCTGTAAATAAATTTGATAAATATTTAAAAAATAAAAAATGTATCATAAATACTTAGATTTTAGTTTACTAGCATCAGCACAAATATCCTAATATCACAAGTTTTATAAATTATTATTTGAACAACTGATTCATAAGATGTAAATCCTAACATAATTTTTTGTTTGTTTTGGAATTTCGCACAAAGCTACTAGAGGGCTATCTGTGCTAGCCGTCCCTAATTTAGCAGTGCAAAAGTAAAGGGAAGGCAACTAGTCATCACCACCCACCGCCAACTCTTGAACTACTCTTTTACCAACGAATAGTGGAATTGACCGTCACATTATAACGCCCCCACGGCTGGGAGGGCGAGCATGTTTGGCACGACTCCAGCGTGAACCCGCGACCCTCAGATTACGAAGCGCACCCCTTAACGCTCTAGGCCATGCCAGGCCCTCCAAACATAATGAAAAAGCAGATTATTATATTTTAAAGATTGGAAATAGTATTTAATAGGAAGGTTTATCTCTGTAGTTCTATGCTGGTTAAGTCTGTAGATAAGATTGAAAATCGGGAAGTAATTTTGTGATTGAAGGTTACCTGTGTATATAATTTGTTCTTTTTTAGTTAAACTCAAAACTACATAATGGGTTATCTGTGCTGTGCCCAACACGGGTATCAAAACTCAGTTTATAGCGTTATGAGCCTTTAGACTTAACGTTAAATTGCTGAAGAACCACTGTGCATGATTTAGGAGTTGTGAAAACTGGTGTTTTTTGTTGTGTTTTTTTCCTTTTGCTTTAAATTCCTATATATTCATGACTATGCACAAACAAATAGTGTATTGTTTAGTTTATATACGTGATCAAGCTTGTAGTTTCTGCACTTGTATGAGCATACAGTTTGTTGGAATAGTCTTTGTAGTGAAATAGGTAGTTTATTTGAAAAGAAAGTTTAAACACAGAGTTTATGGATGTACCTGAATATATAGACGATGATGTAATCCTGAATAAGCTTAAGGATTTCGAATGTGAAGTTAAAAGCCCTATTGTTTGTAAGCGTGATCAGGGTATCTATTTAGGTATACGCCATGTTCGGGTGTCGTTTAGTGAGAAATGTATATCTTTGCCTTATGTGGTTAAAGTTTTTGATCCGTTAGGAAAAGCAGTTATGTTGAAGGTGAAGCATGATCGGCAATCCAAAGTGTGTAATATGTGTTTAGGAGCTGATCATTTATATCGCGAATGTCCCCAGTTCATTTGCCGACATTGTCATGTGCAGGGACACGTCCGGCAACGTTGTCCCAAACTTGTTGTTCCTCGACCTTCTTCTGGTGACGACGCTGCAGTGGCAACGCCTTCCTCCGGTGGTGCCGAAGCTGTAGTGTCCACACGTGTTCCTTCTCGTTCAGATGCTGGTGTAGCCACGGCTGGAACTTCTGGTCCAGTTCCTGAAAATGCGGACAAAATCTACCTGAGTTCACGAGTTGATTTGAAGACTCCTCTTTCTGGGGTGGCCTCAGCTTCCAATTGTGTGGTGGAGAATGCTTCTTTCAGGCGACCGATGGTATCTGGTGGGGCCAGGGAACGGGCCAGTAGTCACCCTCCTTCTGGTAGACGTAACTTCGATAACCACTTCCCCCCTCTTACGAACAGTGGTGAGAATAATACCGGTGATGTGGAGGTGCCTATACCTCGTCGTTGGAAGTATGCTAGTGTGGTTGCAATGGACACCTCACTGAAAGGTAGTGGACGAAAGCGAATGTCGGACGTGCCAATACTACGCATAGCTCGGGCGAAGGCGAAGGCCGTTTCTCAGCCATAAATGCATTATTTTGCCATATTATTTGTTTCAGATTAGTGTAAGACTGTATTTTATTGTATATAGTACTTTGTGCGTAATTGCTTCAATTTTTATATTTGTTCTTATTATTTTTGTGTTCGCGTCGGTTTAATTTAACTTCTCATCCAGTTTATTGCGTTTTGCATGGCGCATTTACTTAGGGTGGGAGTTTTGAATTGTAATGGTTTGAGTAATGTTAGTAAGCTAGTATATTATATGGATTACTTTGTAACTAATTTTGATGTTGTTTGTTTGCAAGAAACTTTCTTCACTGATGTTTTTCATAATGTAGTTCTGAAATTTTGGCCAGGTTTAGTTTTTTTAAATAATTCTCCCACTGGACGACAAGGTGTTGCCATCTTGGTAAAGCGGTTTTTGTGTGACCATGTTACATTCTTTTCTTCTGATGGGGTGGGTAGGGTTCTGACACTAAAATTAACTTTTGAAATTTAGCTTTCCTGTTATCATCTGTTTATGCACCACGCGATATTCATGAGAGACGTAGTTTTTTCCAAAATTTATCCTATAATGTAGATGGTTGCACTGGACTGCTCGTTGTGGGGGATTTTGTGTGGTGGATGTAGCTCGAGATCGATTCCCTGTTCGTTTCTACCGTGGTGCTAGTCGTTCGGCATTTGTTCAATTCCTTACTACGTTCGATTTAATTGATGCACATTCTCTCTCGTCGCCGACTACCCCTAGTTTCACGTGGAAACGCTTTGTTAATGGCGAGATGAGGTCGTCTCGGATTGATAAGGTTTTACTTTCATCCACATTGCAGGGGACTGTCCAACGTTTACATACTATGTGGTTCCCTAATACTGATCATGCTTTATTAAGCTTTGCACTTACTCTGCAACCAATTCTCAGAGGTCCTAATTTCTGGCATTTTAATAACCAATTGTTGAGGGATCCTGACTATGTGAAAACCATAAAGCTGTTAATCGCCAGAAGTCGTACTTGGTCAGTATATGGGACAAATAAACTCTTATGGTATGAAACATTGAAATGCGCGATTCGGGACCTTACCAAGCGATATTCGCTACTTCGAGCAAGAGCATCCAGATCTCGCAAATGTCACCTAGCGTCATCAATCGCTCGTGAGCTTTGAAAGCTGTCGAATTGCCCGGGAAGGTCCAAGGAAAAATTGTATGAACTTGAGGTCGAATTGGAGACTTTGGATCACGATGCAATAGAGGGGGCGAGGATTCGTTCCCATATTCGTTGGTTTGAAGAGGGTGAGAGGTCTACCTCTTACTTTCTCCGTATGGAAAAGGTCCGTCAGAGTCGAATTGAGTTTCATTCCATGCTCAATGATGGGGGTGTGGAGGTGTTCAATGTGAATGATATCGCTGCTGTTCTGCACCAATATTATTCAGTGCTGTACACAGCAGATATTGTTTTGCAGGAAGACATCGATTTCGTACTCACATTTGTTGACAAAACTCTCACCTACGAACAAGCTCAGATGTGTGATGCTCCATTCACGGTCTCAGAAGTTATCGCTGCACTTGACAGTTTACCCGTTAACAAATCTCCTGGTCTTGATGGTTTTACGTCGGAATTTTACAAATATTTTTACCTCATTTTGTTGACGATTTTGTGTTTCTCTTATCTGACCTTTTCCGCTCTCCACAGTTGCTCCATTCTATGTGTTCTGGGGTGATTGTTCCTATCCCGAAAGGGGGAGATCGACGGTTGGCAGCTAACAGCCGGCCTTTGACATTGCTTTGTACAGACTATAAGCTATTGGCGAAAGTGCTGGCTCGACGTCTTTCGAACGTGATATCAAGTTTAGTTTCAGCTGACCAATCCGGTTGTATACCTGGACGGGATGTTATTGATACTCCGTTAACTCTTGTTTTGCTATTGCAATCGTTAGAGCAAACTGGTCAGGGTAGGATCTTTCTAAAGCTCGATCAGATGCAAGCATTTGATCGGGTTCACCATAACTATATATTTCAACTTCTTCTGCGTATGGGGTTTGGCTCTACTTTTGTTCATTGGGTTCGTCTTTGCTACACGTCTATATCTAGCTGTGTGAAGTTTAATGGGTTTCTGACTGATGGTTTTGCTGTAACTCGGGGTATTCGACAGGGCTGTCCCATGTCGGCTTTACTGTATGCTCTCAGTGTAGAGCCATTGCACAACATGTTAGCTCAAAATGCTTTTATTACTGGATTAGGGGGTGATGTGTTCCTTAACAAGCCATCCCTTATTTATCAGCACGCTGATGACACCACGTTGACCTTACGGGATGCCTCTTCTTTGCCACACGTATTGAATGTATGCGACTCTTTTGGTAGAGCTACAGGTGGGAGGATTAATTGGATGAAGAGTAAGGGTTTGTGGGTTGGGTGTTTGGCCTCTTCTGCAGACCTTCTCCTGGGAGAATTAAGAATTTCCACGGATCCTATAAGGATTTTGGGCATCGTCTTCTGCTCAGATTTCGATGTCATGCTGCAAGATACGTGGCAAGGTGTTTTGCGCAGAATATCTCGCATTTTAGTGTCGTGGCGATTTCGTTCTTTGTCACTTAAGGGAAAATCTCTTGTGGTTGGTGGCATCGGTATTGTGGTACCCTTTGCAGATTCTTCCATTGCCAAAACAGTTTGAGGCACGTTTTCGCAAATGCATACTGGATTTTATTTGGCGGGGAGGTATACATAAAGTGGCATATGGTATTCTGATACGGCATTATGATTGTGGGGGAATCAACTTGGTTGATGTTAATGCCCGTAAACTTGCTTTCCGTTTGAAATTGTTGCAGCGTTGTTTGGATGTTTATTGTCCTTCCAACTTGCGACAAATTCTCTCTGGTTTCTTTTCTTGTTATGGGAATCTACATTTGGGTTTTCGGATTTTTCAGTGCCGTATTTTGCCACGTTTTGTGCAATTGTTGCCTTTGTATATTCAGGAAATGTTTCAAGCATGGAAGGTTCTTCTTGGGGATAAAGGGCTCGTTCCAGCACCTCTTTCTTCACATATTTTTGATGAATCTTTGTTTTACAATCCAGCTATTGTTGATGTTCGGCACCGCACGCTAAATTTTCCTGAATTTATCACTGCAGGTTTAACTCAGGTCCGACATTTGTTGTATGAGGTGCTCCCTGGTTTTCTTCCTGTCAAGGCAGTGATAGAAATATGTACAGATGCTGACCCTTCAGCCAATGTCCGCGCTATTACTTCACACTTTAATATGCTTAAGCGGGCGTTGCCTGCAGACTGGTTGGAGTTTTATCTACCCAGACGGCTCCCTTACCATCGACCTCACGTATAGTGGATTTATACTTTCTGGACCACACTGATACCCAAGTTCATTTTCAGGGGTTATCCCTGAAGCAGTTGGTCTTTCATTTACAGTGTTCACTTGCTACAAATGTTCCTGCTCCATTTTACTGGGGGGATATTGTTCCTCCTGGAGATTGGAAACGCATTAGACAAAACACTTATTCTTCTTTTGTTGGGTTTCATGTTTGTAATGTGGATTATTTAGTGTGGTTGCGGGCGATAACCACAAATGTTAAGCTGGTACACATGGACAGACATCCCACGGGGCTGTGCACTTTCTGTTCACAGGCGCGGGAAACAATAGAACATCTGTTTTTCCTCTGTCCTTTTGTACAGCCTTTGTGGCAATATGTATATCAATTATTGGCGTACTATCTCGGTTGCCCTATCTCTAACTGGGTATGGAGGAGATGCCAATTGGTGGGATCTAGTCCTACGTTACCCAGGAGATGCTGCAACATTTTTCGTTTGTTTACCAGCTTGACAAGAGAGGTTATATGCTCTGCTCGGTCTGTTTGTTTGGCAAGTCATAGGGACATTCATTTACGTTCAATGTTTAAAGTAAGTGTACGCAAATATGTTTATCTCCATTATCATAGATGTTTGTTGCATAACTCGTTAAATGTATTTTATTATATGTATTCTTATGTTGGTACCTTGGTAAACCAAGGTGCCCAGGGTTATTACTTATGTCCTTTGTTAAGATAAGTTATTCTTCTTTAATTGAACTGTCTTTTCATTTTTCTTGCTAATGTTTTATATGTATAAATTGTCATTTTTAGTAGATTACCTGCTGTTCATAATTACCACTTTTAATTTTTACTGACTTTTATTCACTTTGTAGTAAAGTCCAGCACGGTAATCTGTCTAATTTTCATTCCATATTAATCCAATAATTTCTGTTTTATTTGTTGTATTTTTTGTTCATACCCCCTCATTGAGGTGGGATAAATAAAGAGAAAAAAAAAACAGTGACGCAGGAAAACGTTACCAAAGACTGGGTTTAAAGATGTATTCATAGTAACACCATCTCTCTTGTTAACCAAATGATCATTAAATATAAAACGAGAATCTGAGTTGAAGTATTTAACAATTAAAGATTTTCATTAACTTAATTGTTCATTTTAATATATTTTCTAGACAGAAAATTATTATTTCGTTAACAATAACGTTAGTATTAATGAAGCGATGCGAAAACTTCAAATAAAGTATTATATCTGTGTCGTATTCAAATGTTATTTTGGTTTCGATTTATTTCTTTCGTTAATTGATTGATTGTTTGGAATTGAACACAAAGCTCTACAATGGGCTATCTGTGGTTTGACCACCACGTGTATCGAAACCCGGATTCTAGCGATGTGAGTCCGCAGATATACCGCTGTAATATTGGGGGGCTATTTCTTTGGAAAAAGATATATTACTGTTTAGGATAAATGGTAAATCTACTCAAAGAATATGCCATTGTCCTCAATTCTGAGCCACTGACAAGTGAGAGGGTACCACTCTGAAACACATACAACTTACCATCACTCTTATAATGCACCCACACCTAAATTGCGCAGAATACATTGGAATATTTTGCGGATTTGAAGCCTGCTTGCTAACTCGAAAATTCAGAACTCTGTCATAAAACAAAAGTGAGAGTTTTTAGCTATATAATAGTTGTTCGTTAAAGTGGAATAGCTTAGATAAATTTAGTTAAAAGACAAAAGAGAACTCTAACGATTGAGACAAAAATTTACAGTAAACACCTGTTGTCTAGCATGTTAAGTGCGTAGCATGAAGCTTATTGCCCAGGATCGAAATAATTTGGAATAAATAAACGCTTTCCTCTTTCGAACTTAGGTGGAAAGAAAATTTAGTATTTCCCATTTTTGAGCTAAAATAATTTTAGCTTCCATTACACATTCTTTAGTTTGTTTTTAATCTCACGCAAAACTACATGAAAGCTATCTGCGCTAGCCTTAACTAATTTAGCAGTGTAAGATTAAAAAAAAAACAGCTAGTCATTTCCACCTACTGACAATTCTTAAAGTACTCTTTTTACCAATGAATAGTGGTATTGGCCGTTACAATATAACGTCACACAGAGATGAAAGTTTTAGTAAATTTATATAGAATGCGAAGGTATTCTAAGAAAGGGTATATGTGATTTGTGCAGACTAGATAATGCCTTTATTCCACAGAACTTGTCAATGTACTAGGTTCTCATAACGCTCCACGATTGAAGGGACTAGCATGTTTGACGAGATGGTAATTCGAAACTGCGACAGTCAGATTACGAGTCGAGCACCCTAAGCACCTGGTTATGCGAACCCATTTGTTCTCACTTAAAAGAATTTTTAGACAACCATGGGTTGTATTTGATCAATGCTATTTTACACCATGTTTCTTTAGTTCTATTATATTTTTCATCATTCAGTTCTACTTAATTAAAATCGAGTAAAATCATTCTAAAATAAAAGATAAATATATTTCATTGCTATCTTGGTGGTCCTATTCTTCCTTGTTTTTAACTGTACTCTATTATTTATACGTTTAGGAATAGGTAAGCTGTCAATATAGACAGGAAGACTAAAGTTAGTAATTCGTTCCATGGATAAATTTTACAATGAAAAAAAAAATCCATCAAACAATTGTTTTTCATTAAATAACTTTACTTGTGAAACGAGTTATTTTTTTTATCCATTAGAATTTGGTAATATACTGTGTTTTTATATAACTGAGTTATTATGAACAATAACTAGAGAAGTAGTTGTTACCCAGCTGAACAGTTAGTGTAGACAAATTGTGCCGTAAACAAATACAACCCTTGAAGGACTCCAACTCGAAACAGTTAAACTTTGCTTAATTAAAGTATTCCTCATATTGAGCATTTCAAGTAAAATTGGCTGCCTGCCTTCACTTTCTGCAAGTAAGGCTACGTTGGCAAACTTTGACGTTTACGACTATTGCTAACAACCAATAGAATCAGGACTGCGTCAGCATTGCATGATACACGACGTAAGTGACTACTGTGTTGTATATTGAGAGCGAATAAAAGAGATTACTTATTTCTCATTTAAACTCCTCTGGCCTCCACCCTCGACAATGTCTGGATTAGTTCCAGTTTTAGCAGCTAAATGTTCTCCTTCCGTTTCGTCTATTATAAGACGACTGTGTAACTGAGTCAGTTTTTTTAGCTCTTGAAAACCAAAATGAAACGAAAGAAGTGATTTACATATGAGCACTCCCTAAAGCATGTAGACATGAAAGAGGCAAAACATAATTAATTCTCGTATTTTATCAACAACTTAAGGTCAGTAAATAATCGTTTAAGGTGCATGTCCATGTGCCTAATTTAATTTACTGCGTGCGTATGTGTGTGTATTAAATATATATAGATTTATTACCGCAGATACAATGAGTGTGTACAATGCTGTAACAATGAGTGTTTTTAATTTAAAAGTTTCAGAAATGTCGAAAATTAAGCATTAATAGCAATATGTATATATACACTTTATATATATATATATATACACACACACTTTCAAATTGGAAGGTTGATGATGCTTTTTCAAAATACTAATTTACTATAATGCGCTCACTTCCATTCAACTTAACAACGTTTTATTCTAATTTTTTTATAATTACATAGCCATACACAAAATTTACTATGAACGAACTATATTCTCTCTGCCATTTGTTACCATGCTGCTTATTATGTTTCTGATTTATGTTAATTCAAATTATAAACAGAGGGATCGATCGAACAATAAATAATTCATACATGGATTAAGCACTCTTAAAACACGACGTGTGTGAGGCACTCTGAAAACACAACGTGCATCCGTTAAATTTACTTGCTGTGTGCGAAGTACCATAGTCTGGTAGGTTTGGTTTAATAACAATTTATTAACATATTAATTTCGAGCTTAGATTCACCTACCTCACAAAAAAGCAGAAAAAAATTACAACATATGCCTGGAACAGGAACAGCCGACGATTTAAACAAATGCTCTATTAGAAATGTTCACACTGTAACTTTAATTTTAGTCTTCTCCATCTTTATCATTCGGACTCCTTTTTTAATTTTTTAGTTGTGCATAAACATTTATTAATAACATTCGTGCATCTTAGATGAGTGTGGCAAAAATGATCTAGTTTTGAAAGTGTTTATTGTTCAAATACTTGTCAAAATGCTTGAAAAATGAAATTCTGTAGGGGAAAGGTTAGGGGAATAAGGTGGATTAGTCAGAACCTCTATTACCAATTCGTTCAATTTTTGGAGTGTCAACCTTGACAGGTCTCATAACGCCGATTTTGTTGATCTTCAGTCAGCTCATGCAATGCTTGACTTTCCTGTGCCTTGTTTTACTGTAAGATCATGTACTGTTGTGCGAGAGTCTGTCTCAACTTCTTCCCTTAATGTGTTTTCATCTAAGGTTGGCTTCGTTCTGCGACTTTCGTGGTCTTAAAGACTTTCATTTCCATATTGAAACCTGTACGCTTAGTAACATATCTATGACCTAATGCTTGGTTGATGTTCCGTGTAGTTTCGTCGAAGTTTAAAGTCGTAGAGGAAAATCTGACGAAAGTTTTTTCATGCTACCTTAGGGATTACGAATCTTACTAAAGTTGAAACAGCAGACAGTTAAGACACCTTGTAAGGACAAACGTCTGATTAAACTAAGCAACGATAAGTTATTTAGCTTCTGAATGTTATCGTGTCCAACATTTATTTCTGAACAACCTAACAGTACTCTTGTTTTGTGGTTCAAGAACAGATAAGAGGAATATGGAAATTATTCGTGATAACGAGAAACCCACTTGAAGTAAAAATGTATCTCAAGACGACAGGTATTGGCATTAAAACTTTTATTAAAATGAAGTAGAGAACAAAGTTTCAACCTACTTAGGTCATCTTCAGATTAGCTTGCAATAACAGAGTATATAAAATGTATAAGGTTTTCTGATGATAAAATTGAGATCTCACAAGTAGGTACATACTTTTAAAGGTTTCTATTGTCACTGTACAAAAATACTTAGATCTCTTGATTTAGAAGAATCAACATTATAATACTTGTGTATCTTCAAATGAACCGTACTTCTTCCTGGACTATAAATTAACGATCTTACAAACCTGGTAAAACGGTGATAAAAACAATATAGACGTAAGAAGCTCGAAGCTTAAAATATAGATTTTTTCCAAGAACTTTTAACCTGCGTCCTTCACACAGCTAATTTATCACTTCTTTAACGTTTCACATCTTAAAAATACCGAATGGTTCAGAATTTCAGTCATATAAGATATTGAAAGTTGGGTATTTTGTTTTATGGAAACGTCTTGATACAAAGTAAATGAAACAGAATTATCCTGGAATATCTTATGTAATATAAAAAGTTAACTTAAAATGTACCAAAATATCTTCTGAAACACCAGATAATCAAGTGAAAATTACTTACATGAATCATTTGGTTCGATTGAATCTGTTTAGAAAATACAAAACAGGTTAATGATTGGTCGTGACATTTATATAATACAGCAAATAATTACAACATATATATATAAATCAAATATTTATAGAACCATTGTTTCAATATGTGTTAAAATAAACCAACAGTACACTTCAAAAAATATATTTTAGCTATGTCTGTGTATTTGCACTTTTATCTTTTATATGTCAATAGACTTTGATAACGGTGCTTTTAGGTGAAAGTGAAACACATTGTGCGTCTGTTTACTTATAGTAAAGTCACACGGACTACCTGCTATGTATAGCAAGAGGAATCGAACCCTTGATTTGAGCGTTGTAAATCTGTATACTTGCCAGGGGACAAAATATTGCTTAAACTTAACAATACAGTAATTTTATCATACTTAATGACCATAGAGTTAAAGTTTATAAAAAAATTAACATATTGCTGTTTGATGCAAAACAATGTGTATTATACATGATGAAAACACATTATCTAATCATACAATACTTTGCCACAAACTGTCAACATTTTTGCTTCTTCCCAGTTCACCAATGAAATGTGTGTTAGCTCTTAGTATTTTACTTTGTCTATGAAAATTAGCTGTTAACAAACAAATAACAAATTAAATATCTTCTTTAAAGTTATCAAGTTAATAGCTCTATTAAAATTATACTAATCAAATGTATGTATACATACATTAAAACAATTTAAAGTTCGTTAACCAAGTCAATATAGTTTTTACTGCTAACGCAAGCTTCTCAAATTTATCTTTTTGTCAAGAACGTATCCAAATGTGTGTTTGTTTGTAATCAAGTACAAAGCTACATAACACGTTATTGTCCCCCAGTGACACAACGGTATGTCTGTGGACTTACAACACTAAAAACTGGGTTTTAATAGCCGTTGTGAGCAGAGCACAGGTGCTTTGTGCTTAGTTACAAACAAACAAAACGTTATCTGTACTTTGCTTACCACCAATATCGAAAACCCTTATCTTCCGCTGTGCTACTCGAAGGCCTGAGAAGAAATTTCTATTAATTTATAATTACTTTTTCAAGAGGAACTATAGATGTGTTCTGTTACAACACATATCGTCTCCAGCAGGTACAGCGGTAAATCTACGGATTTACAATGCTAACATCAGGAATTTGATTCCGCGATGGACTGAGCAGATTACCCGATGAAGCTTTGCTGTAAGAAATCACACATCAGGATAAGAAAATAACGATATTGTTTAGTTTTAAAAGTTTGTGCCTTATTTTTTTAAAGTTTTATCCAAAATTTTTGAATTATTTATAACATGTTTTATTTTAGAAAATAATTCAAAATTTGAAGTCTTCTTTTTCAATTATATATTCATTTTCCATTAAAATTTAAAATCAATAACCAGAAATTTTCATATTACTTTTAACTATGGAGATTTTATAATTTGTTTTAGAAACATTCAGGAAAAATTTGATTAGAAATGTTTAAGTACCTTAAAATTCAAAAACAAAAGTTATTTTACGAAGAATATTAAAATTTTTCTAGTCTATTTAAAAGTATATAGATGTAACTATTTTAAAGAAAAAAAACACACTTAGAGATATGGAAGTCACAGAGGTTTAACAAAACAAATGCTTTAATCAGCAACATTGAAAATATAATTTCATCGTACATTCGTTGATATGGTTTATTTTTCCGGAAAAGATCTGTTCTAATGTGTCTTTTAATTGTATTCCTTCGAGTTCGTAAGAAAGAAAATCAAGTCAGTCCAAAACTTTTATCATTAAAATACAGATGTTTTTTTGTGTGTAGGATATTCATGTTTAATCTTTTATTTTTGCAACGAAAACATTATTAACTACAAAAGGGACTTCGTGAAGATTAAAACATTCTGAGTGTTATTCTAATGAGCTTCGCTAACTATGATGGCAATGATAGATATTTGTAGATAAGTAGAATAAAAAGCAAGTAGAACTTCAATTAAGTTCATATATTAACGCTTCTCGTCTTAAAATACTCTGACACCCAAGTACAATCGTACTTAAATATAATTTATCTGAAATCAAAAATTAAGAATAAGGTTAAACTATGTTATTATTAACACTACCTTGAATCTTAAGCTCTTTTGTACTTTGTTATACGTTTATAAATAGTTAAAAGAGAGTTTAGTTTAAAATAATGTTATACACGTTTCAAACCATGGTTCAATAAGAGACCTAGGATTTATGTTAATAACAATTAGAGTTCTGAAGTCAAAATATAAAAGGACTTTACTGCAACCACGACATATATAGTATTTAAAAACTTTTAACAAAAGCTCATAAATAGTGTTATAAAGAATATAACTCATTATGCTTTATCTAAAAATACCATGACATATTCTAATAATCCAAACAGTTTTCCACAAAAGTTCAAGTAAAACCTAGAATTTTTAGTTTCAGGAAAATTAGATTGCAATCAACAAGAAAGGTAGGTGGTTGTAAACAATAAGTTCATTGAAGGTCACATTTGTTCACAAACGTTTCAGTATGTATTATACTTAAGATTTTACTCACGTATACTAAAGTACCAAGTACATTACACTATTATTAAATTGGCCTTTATATAATAAAATCAAAGAACACTGGCTTGTATCATTAATAAGTGAAAGCATAAGATATGTGAGGAAATATATGTTTGAAATAATCGATAAACTAGTTTTCCTGAGTCTACTAGCTTAACTTTAACCTTCTTACTTTGCACAAAATCATTTATGCAGTAGTATGTCTTTAGTATGATGTCTCATGTTAATTCAGTTTGTTTCCACGTATTGTTACATGAATGAAAAATATGAACTCTAAATATAAAGATATAAATTAGAAGTATAAACATAATGTACAATAAATTATATTATAGCTATGTATTTTATAAGGTAAGGTGTATCAGTATGAGTAATTATAGTATATTTTGAAATGTGAATAAGCAGTTTATAAAATCTAATTGAATAAAAAGTATGCAATAATTTCATGCTAACTGAGATGTTTTTTCCAATATCGTGAACATGCAATTAAATTAAACATGAAATTAAGCATTCGTTTAAAAAAAATTTTAGTTGTAGAAACTATAAACGTCAAAAAATGTAAAATTTTGACTACTAACTCACATAACAACCTTTGTATTTCCGAACTAATAACATTTTTTGACGTCAAACAAAGGTTTAACTCATAGTTTTATGTACAGAATATGAAAGAAGTGATAGTGTTGCTATTTTGAAAATTATAAGGGTGAAAAGTAAGTTAGTCATTTATTATGTTTAATTGTCGAATTATGTTAGGACTTTCACCAAACATTATAGCATGTATTACATGTGATATATTATTATAAACTGAAAACGTTTATTAAATTATATACAGATTTAAATAAGCATCCTCTTCAAGATAATAAAAGTATTTAAAGTCAGTTATTGGTTACAAAAGCTGTCTTATTCAAATAATGGATAATACATATGAACTTATATGTGTTATAATATTTGTTTCATCAAATTTTAAAAGTGAAATAGCAGAAGTCTTAAAATCTTGTGAAAGAATGTGTACCTAAAGTAACACTATCCTTAGTGAGACCTTGTAATAATATCTTCTTGGACCATGGAAATACTGCAAAAACACATAAATGAAATGAAATATTTCTCAAAAAAATAAAAATTAAAGTTATATGGATGGTATAAAGATAAACTAATGAAACAGTAAAGTTGTCGTAAGTTTGCATGTTTAATAAACATCCTTTCTAGGATGACACTTAATGATAAATTATTTATAGATAAAAGGCCAGAAAATGTAAAGAGAAAGGTATGAATAAATATAGAACTAACAAATTACTGAAGTGTTTTATGCTAAAAACAACTGAATTGCTTTTGAATCATAATTAAATCTTGTGATTGGTTAAATATTTAGACACATAAAGAAAAACCATCCACGCTGGTAAATATCACATAATCTACCTCGTAATGCCTATAGAAATCTTATTGATAACATCCACCTTTAGTAACAGTATCCCGAAACTTTAATAATATCTTCCGCTTACAGAACCCTAACAGCGCCATCCGACTATAAGCCTTACTAACACAGTTTGCATTATAGTAACAGGCCCTCTGATATAGCCCTATGATATTAAAGTGGGCTATGATATTAGCCCTCCTTAAGATAGTAGCACTTTTTGTTTCCATTTCATGGAATTTTGACATCATAATCTCTTCCCCTCTCTAATGCCTTGACATACGTGTGGCGCCCTCTAGCAGCGTGGCCGTCAAATGCCACCCTAACTACTAGTATAGTAAAAAACAAATATCATTATAAATATCTTAAACTCCCTTTCACTGCTATAAATATATATTTTACGCGCATTAGGGTGCAACCATTATCACAAGTATAGGAGATACTAAACAGCTTCTAAACTACTCCTGAAATAACTCAATATTAAGTAAATTTTCCAAGAAAGGATGGCCAGTAAAGACAATACTTTTGTCATTAATTATATGTATTTAAGAATACAATTGTCAGTAATAGAGTTGTTTATCTATAAGTTTGGCAACAACAAAACTAAACTCTTAATAATTATGTGTATACTTTATACAAGCCATCGAAGGTTGGTTATAGTTATATCTGACATAATTAATTAGTGTTTGATCTATTTCATATTTTGATTTTAGTCCCTTACAGAGAGTATGGTATTAGTATTTAAATCGCATTATATTTGTCATATCCATTGCCAACCATGCCTTTTTCTCTATCCAGAGTTCTTCAGCCTAGCTAGGAAACAACAAACACTTATGCACTCGGAACTTTATTTACAAAAACCAAATACCAACACAATTGTTATGGTGTGTATGCCTTTTCCAAGCCGATGGAGAACAACTGCAATTATATTTTTCAAAACCCATTAATATTACACCTGTTACTTTTCTAAACATTAAATTCTAAATCTCGCCACTCGGGAACTATAAATAATCAGAAAGTTGTATTAGAAGAGCTTTGAATTGAAGATGATGTGTCGCTGGTAATAGATATGACAAATATAGTATAGCTGGAATATCATTATTATACAATTTTCTAATTCTTGAAAAATCCTTAAAGAACTAGATGGTTATTGTTTTGAATTAAGTACAAAGATACACAATGGGCTATCTGAGCTTTGCCCACCATGGGTATTGAAACTTGGTTTTCAGCGTGGTAATTTCGCAGACATACATTTGAGCCATCGGGGAAAAAGAATTAGTTTAAAAAAGTAAATTTTAAAATGCAATAGGCCTAATACTATTGTCTTATGACAAATATAATAGTTTTTGTGCTTTTATTCCGGTAAGTATAGCAAGTGTGAGTTTGGCAACAATAAAACTAAACTCTTAATAATTATGTGTATACTTTATACAAGCCATTGCTTGCAAGATGGTGACTATGAGAAAAGAGGGGAAAGGGTGGCCCTACCTCCGACATCATAGGCAAATAATTCCACATTGTAACATTAGGGAAAGATTACAAAAATATGAAACAAGAGGTGAATGGTTCTAATGCAAGTAAAGAGCAGATAGTTCCACAATGTGTAACACATTTACTAATATATGTGTTTAAATATTCATGTTTCTTTTACTTAAACATATATTCAGAAATGCGTGTATTGTTGAATGTGTATTGCAAAACTCCTCCATCCTGTTCTCTACATTTGCAGAAGATTATCGAGCGTAAAAATCAAAAGTGTATATAACTACGCAAATACCAGTATTGTTGGGCCAACTGAACTTTCTATAACCTCGCCTTAAAGTTTATAACTCACAACATCTGGAGAAAGAGCTTAATAATACTGTTCATTTGCTACAGTTAGTATGCTATAAACCTCGGAAGCTATAATTGTCATAAGCACTTATCAACCAAAAAATATAGATATCTGAACAGAAATGCTTATAAATTTCGAACATTAGGAACCATTCAACTAAAGCAAATTAACTTTGGTGAATATTATTATTTCTACGAAGTGTTGAATATTATAATTTATCTCGGACTATTCTCCAATTTGTTACGTTATGTAATTACATATTACAATTTTAAATAGCCAGAAATTATAATTTAGAAGTCAATATGTGTTAAATTTATGATATTTGCCAACAACATGGACATACACAATTTCCTTCCTTAACACAAATATATTTTAATATACAAACAACAATACAATTTATAATGATGGTTATTACAAATAATGATTTACATACAAATATTTTACAAAATCGCACACAACATTCATTCTTACATCTGGTCTGAAACTAAATATTTTATCAACAATCCTGGTCTACGACAAGAGAATTAATTCTGAGTTGATATTGTTACACCTCGCTTAAGCTAGCTAGCTAGCTGTCTATTCTGGCTGGCTTCATGCCGACGAAGATATTATGTCCTTGTAGAAATACTGATGTTCGAAGTTAATACACTAAAGGTAATCGGTTTGTAATGTTCAAAATGTATAAGGGTTCCTGGCCAAATCACTGCAGTTTCCCGATTAGCAAGCGTTTATCACAATTTTAGCTTTCGAAGTTTGTAGTGTACGTACTGTAGCAAACTAATAATATTCAACTATCTTTTGACACGTCAATTTATAAACCTTTAGAGTGAGGTTCTCGAAAGTTCAATTGCCAGTAGTATTCGAGGATACGCTAGTGCTTTCGTAAAACATGTATTGCTGATTCTTACACTCGAGAATACTCTCCAAATTTAGAGAACAGGCAGAGCTTGCGCAATATAAATAGAACAATATAAATTCCTTATATATATATTATATATATAAATATATATTATACTGCTATGAAAAAACTTAAGTGAAACTAGAGAAAAATAATTTGCTAACTTCTCGACAAAAGAAATTTATCTGCGTATGAATGTTTCGCTCTGCTTGAAGCGTGGATGAAATATTTAATCCTAGATCAGACAGCGAACTCAGATTTATTGGTAAGTTTATGAAACTCTTCTACATAATCCACTATTTATAATAACTATTTCTATTAACCGTCATTATAGTTATATTGTTGTTTGTATATTTAAATATATTTGTGTTAAGAAAGAAAATAGTTTTTATCAATATTGTTAGCAAATACCTTAAATTTGAAACATACTGTTATTCGATTAACTTCCAAATTAAAATTAATATTTCTGGCTACTTCAAATCGTAATATGTGGCATACTTAACATAATAAATCTAAGGCTTGTCCGTAACATATGTCACAAAAGAGATAAACGATAAAATTATCGATTTTATTAGGATTAAATCTGCTTCATTATATTATTTTAAAGAGTTTGCAAAACACTGAGTTTATTTCATCAGTTACTGTGTTGTTCAGATATCTGTTGTTTCAATGGTTAGGCTAACACAAAAAACAGTCTCTTTTAGCACTATGTATTTGTAAGATAACTTACTGTATGAATAGTATACGTAGCCCATAAAGTTAAGCTGCATTGTATTATCATAGAATGTTTTATGTCGAGACCAAAAGCAGGGCTTTTCAATACGATATTATAAGCTACATTAGTGCATGAATATTAGTATCTGTAAATTACAAATTAAGATATACAGACAATAAAACAGTATTCAAACAATTTGTTTTTATCAATTAACTGAAAACTGAAGTGAAATGATAACGTGCAAAATATAGCGCAAAAATTAATATTTTAAAAACTATAAAGAATGAACCAGTAGCTTTTTTATTTTGTATAAAGTGCCATATCCTGACATTCATATTCCGACAGGTTCATCAACACCCTCTTGTGGTTCACTCGCGAACAACGTAACAAAACATCTTTCCTTATAATTGAGCATAAGACATAAATAGTTTCATTGCTCACCTTTCTCTGGAATATTTTGGAATCATGCATCTACTGCTAGCAGGAGTTAGAACTAGTTTGCTCCTAGTAGAAAATTTTGCAGTTAAATGCAATTTGCAACTGTTCACCCTTGCAGTATATTTCTGAAGTATTCCACAATTAGCACTTTTTGGAATTATTCGCTCTTTGGAGGCACTGTTTGAGAGTTATCAACCCATGACGTCCGAGGTCAGAGACCATATCTCCTCTTAACTGCCATCTTGTAATCGATACATATCACATATTAATAAAGATAATGATCTAAAAAAATTGCAGTAATGCGGTGGTAATTTAAACACAAAATTTTAAGCATAGGATTCGCAATCAATCTTGTAATTTTAAACCTTTTTCTTTAAAAGTATGAAACCTTTAAAATTGTGCAAATAAATTATTTAAGAACAAACGATAAAAATGCAATAACTAACCATTTTCTTAATAAGAGTGGTATCACCCCTTTTCTTCCAGATGGTGATTTTCAAAAGTACTGAATTTATATATTGTATTACATTCTACAATATATTTTCTGTTGTTGTATTTTTTCATGACCGTAATAAGTTCAGAAACTGTTTTCATTTACTGATTACAAATCTAAACCCTGAACATAAAGAAGTTTCTAAAGTGTGTTCATAATTATTTCGAGGACTTTGATTTTCAAAGCTTACAAGATTGATCTTTATTTAGCACTAAATATCTGTAGTTACACTGTAGAAACCACAAAACTTCATGAGCGAGGGCTACGGATACTACACGATGTGAGTAAAAATTACTGACTGCCGTATATTTTATGATATAGAAAATTGATGTATTTTATTGATAGTACAGTCGTTTCTAAGCTTATAGTATAAAATATGTTTGTTACATATTTTATTATATGCTCTAACAAAACAGTTCAATTCCTTGTAAAATCATGAACATGTTCACGCCATCATCATTTTCTATTTTTTGTTTAAATTAATATAATTTCATAAATATATAAAATTGTTTTCTGGAACTGACTTATCATCTTGTAAATTTAGTAAAAAACATTTTAAAATACTTGTGAAACAAACCTTTATCGTAATTTTCAAAATTAGTTTACATAAGAACTATAATTAACACTTTTAACAATCAATTAATTAAGAATAAAAACTTTCTTATCTAATGATGTCATTTTCCTAATAAGGTATAATTTAGAATCTAAAGTTATGGTTATTGCTTATGAACTAACTGTTATATTGTACTTACAAGTCAGCCTGTTTGTGTGTTTTCTTATAGCAAAGCTATAGGGCAATCTGCTGAGCCCACCCGAGGGATTCGAACAGCTGTTTTAGCGTTGTAAATCTGTACTTACCGCTGTACTTGCAGGGGTTGACCAAGTCAGCTCCTTCCATTCTATCAATAATTTGATTCAACTTTAATTTGTCTATGATTGTAATACGCACTGGAAGAAAAAAGTTTGAGATGAAAGTTTATTCGAAACAAGAGGGTTGCAGTAAGCCTTTAAGGAAACTGGAAGACTGAATTGTAGTTTATTTGAGCTACAGATTGAGACAAGCATCGGATGGTTTTAATAAAGGTAGAATAATTAGATACATTCCGAATATTGGTTTGAATAAGCTTTTGAAACATTCTAAAAAAAGGTTAGATATCTGAAATATGATTTTTTTTCGATCTAAGGTAAACATTTGCATTATTTGAAATAATAGACATATTTGATCAGGGTTTACTGTTTTAAGTAGATGTACACGGAACATTAGATAAAAACAGATTAATCTTAAAAGTGTTTTAAATACAATTTCATTTGAATAAAACATGCCTATCTTTTAAACCCTTTTTCGAGTGTTTTGTGTGATTTTCTTATACCAAAGCCACATGTGGTTATCTGTTCTATCGACCGAAGAGAATCAAACCGCTAATTTTAGCGTTGTAAATCCATAGACTTACCGCTGTCCCAGCGAGATACTCGTGTTTTGATCAATATGTCATATAAAACATATTCTAAGCATTTAACTTGTATGAATCATAAGACTAACAATGCTAATTAATTAATCAACATCCAGTTTGAATTAGCTTTAATCCATCGAATGCCTTAAGAACATTTAACTTCAATTCGATTGTTAATATTACAGCAGAGTAATATATTAATTTAAAATTTTATGACGAATAATCAGTTCGTATGTATTTTGCATATTTGGTAAACTTTATTGCATGTTTTTTAATCATTAATTCGAAAATACGCATCCTCTTTAAAACAAACATCAGTGTTGGTAGTATTTTAATGAAATACGTGTATTTGTTGTAAAAGTTACATTTAAAAACTTAAGTCCATTCGAACTCGCACTCCACTAGTACAACGGTATGTCTCCGGATTTACAACGCTAGAATCGGAGGTTCGAGTACTCTCGGTGGGCTTAGCAGATACGCTGATGTGGCTTTGCTATAAGAAAACACACACCGTTCTGAGTTCAAGACATGCCGGTATTCCACCAACACTTGTTATATTCATTATGGTTTTGTGTTAAGTATATTAATGGTTGTTCCAACAGCTGATAAAGAAGAGCTGTTTTTAATATTGCGATTTATCAAATTCGACAGATGGCACTAAAATCCTGATATGTTCATCCAAATATATTTCGTAAATGTTGAAATCGTCTTCAAACACTATAGTTTTAGTTAGCTGTGTTCTTATATTCAAATAACCAGAGTTAGATAGAAAACAAATAAAATGAACTCTTGTTTGTTTTCTAGAGCAACATTTTTATTTGACATATTTACCACAAAACATAACCATGATTAAACACACGTGGCACTTATTTTTGTAGTTTTACATTAACGTAAAAGCACGTAGATATGCTACAGCATGAAACATGGTTCACATTCGCCACTGTGTACAACACTACAAGTTTCTAGGTTTCCATGGCTACAGAAAACGTCAGCTATTTCTTTTTGAGAATTTGATATGCATTCTTCAAGTATACTTGAGAAGGTTCAATAAGATGACATATCAAAGTTGAAGTCACGTGAACAGACATAGCTGCTTGCAGGGCTGTAAGATGTGAATTAACACTCTTTATTTAGTTCCAATACCAACACACATAAGAATTACCTATAATTGAAAAGGATAACAAATACCAAAATATTGTGTGAGAGATTTGGCATGTGTATAGGAATATAAATTTACATCACTTACACGTACAAAGCGAACGGGTGCCACGGCTTCACGTAGTCCAAGTTTTGTTTTGGAAACAAAGATTTTATAATTATAACATATTCATTTAAATAGCATTTTTAAATGTTGTGTTGAAAGACAAAGTGAGGAATGCAACACCTTTCCAGTTAGGTGTGCTGGAGTTTCACATTACACTACTTATGCATTGCAATATTAAATACAGACTGTATATATCAAACCATGTGGAAAGAGCCATGCGAATTACTCTTTTCGTTATTTAATTTGTAATGTGAGTCAAATTAGAAAATAAAACATTAACTTTAAAGAGCGAAATTAAGAGCTTCTGGATGTCATCTTCACATCATAAACATTTTACATCAGCTGGAAAAAAATCATTTTATAACTTAAACAGTCACTCTATTTATTTTTAAAAAAATCATAATGATAAACGGATTAGTTGCTTTCACGGAAAGATTTCGTCATCACTAGATTATTTTAATTCTTGAGTAAAAAAATATAAAAGATAAAAATTGATAATTTAAAATTAAACTCCAATTAAAAACACAGAATTCACATGGCCGTTTTCTAAATACTAGCATATATATATATATATATAGTATGTGTATCACTAAATATACATTGATATCATTTTTTTTCATTACTACGACAGCTCACATAAAAATATGAAGTATATTTTTTGAAATACATAAAATGTCATCTAAGATTCGAATAGAAGCTCAAAATAGCTTGTTCACAAACAGATTTATATTACTGACATTAAAATTTAAAGTATATGCTCCAGAGACACAGTTCAAGCTTACTGCAGTGCACGGACAGCTCAAACAGACTCTTTTAAACAAACACTGATTGTGGCAGTACTTGATTACAGAACCACACTATCTCAGAAAGAAAGGAATAATGCAGTTGATATTACATTTAACGTCACATTTTATAATCCCAGATGAAAACAAATGATAAGCATCATTATTTTCTAAAAGAGTTATTTTGGTGTTGAATATATATATTCGTTTTCATATTTAGTGACAAATACTTAAACAACAGTTGCTGTGTTTTTTTAGAAACTATAAAACAGTAACCGTCACAGTAAAAGGTTTATTTCAGTATTTGATAATAAGGAAGCTCAACTCACATTAGGCCTACTTAATACTTCTGAAAGTGATTCTCCTTTTCTTCACAACTCATATAAGAATATCTCTTTACACAAATAAATGTATATACATATTATGAAAGAATGACGATGAACAACTGTTGTTTTTTCATAGATTCGAATTTATACTCAACTTATAGATACTTTATTGACGGTGCACGTGACAAAGTGTCTGTATGTTCATTTTGAGTTAAAATAAATAAATGGGTACTTTATTTATTTTTACATATATTTTAATTAGTAATAGTTAATAATATTAGGTTTAAGTTTAGAAATACGTCGAAATCAAACGTTTAAAATCATTCGTAAACGAAATTTTTAACTCAACTCAAATTCCTTGAAATTACAAAACAAACCAAAAGCTCAAAACTGTCATAACTGATGTTTTAGATCCCCTTCATTGTATTCAAGAACATATATGCTAAGGACGTTAGAGATGTAATTTCAAGCATTTATTTGCTATACACTAAATGACAATTCAAAGTTAAAGATCTCCGATAAAAACTAGGCTGATTACAATACCTTGAAATCAAATAAAAAACAATTCAGAGATTCCAGGTGCTACGTTTAGCTTTGCTCTACAGTGATCAGTCATGAGTATTTGTGAATATTAGATGAATGTCTAAAGAAAAACTCGGTTATGGAACCAGATGTAAAAACTGGAAAGAATCTGCTAGCAGTTTATATAACGAAGCACGCCACATGCTGGTAACACTTATACAAGAATATGTGCCCAGTAACGAAAAATCTAATACTTTGCTTATGTGCAAATACCCGCCCTTAAACGTTATCGATAACTGTGTGTGTGATGTTGAATAAAATCTAAATATGTACAGTATATATACATATATATTTATAATTTAAAAAGAAACACAAAATAACAGTATTTATTAACAATGTCGCAATGTCTTGAAGAGTTGAAATATTACAGATAGCAGTGATAAGTTTTTCTGTAAGGTTATAAGAAAAACTGTATATAAAAAGAGTACAAAATGAGAGTTTATGGTAAGATTACTGGTGCCAAGTCTCATCTCATCCGTGGAACAGGTTTTTGTATCTTATTTTTCATATTGTGATTCTCAAGTACACTCTGATTTTTTGTTCTTATGATTTCTTTAGAACCAAATACAACACAAAGTATTTTTCCTACCGGAAAAGTCGCTGTTTCTATACTCTTTATAATTAAAATGTTTAGATGATAAAAATATAGATGTTCGATGAGAAGAATTATTCATAGAGAGATGGGTAAGTGAGTATTTGTAACGAGGCAATGTGAGACAATGGCTGTTTTAACGAATTATTAAAGTTGGACCAAGAAAAGCTTTATGAACCTAGAGTAAACAATGACAGGTAGAAGAATAAACCAAAATAAAAATTGTTTCAGATAAAGTTGAAACTAAAAGAAACTAATGGAAAGGCTAAATTAATACAATAATTTGTAGATTAAGCTCTTTGTTTAAGGGTAAACGTTAAGTCCGAATGCTTTTAACACTAAAAGCCTGGTTTCGATACCCATTGTGTTTAACTACAAATTATACATATATTCATATAAATATTGTCGATCGTACCAAACCACTATACGTTTTTACTCAAAATTATGGAATCCAACATTAAAGACCTGATATCAAGCAAAAATTAATCTTGAAAAAAAATGATGACACAATTTCCATAAAATATCGCTTCACTGAAGGTGTTATATGAAACTTGAGTTTCTTCTTGGTATAAACATTATTCATTTTATTGTTTTAATCACTTTCTTTTCTTTTAAGTACTTGGTTACACCATCATGTGGTAAAAACTTTTCATAACTTCAAATGTAAAAACAATCTACCAACTATCTGGTTTGACTAGGAGGGTTGAAATTTTCCTTCTCTAGTATTAGGGCGTAATCGTATACTACGGGGTATGTCATCTTTAATTCTACTAGAGGAAATGCTATCACTTCCTGCTAACATTGTAAAGTCTGGTTTCTGAGCGGAAGCCCTTGCTTCTGATGTATGTGCACCTGTGAAGGAGTTTCCACCAGGGGCTCCCGAAATTCTGTTACTGCCTAAGCTAATAATAATATTTCTATAAATACCACTTCCAGGAGTGTCTTCACTACCACTACTTGCACTTTCCTCTACAATGGAGGAAGCTCCTCCATCTACAAGACTCTCCTCACTTTTTTTCGAATGCATGGAGTTAAGAGCAGCCATTTCTGATACTTGTGATGTATCAGTTTTTACGTCTCGTAAAGGATTGTCCATTCTTCGCATTTTATTATAGAATGGTGAATTTGACAGAATACCTATTGATTCCTTCTGCTGTTCGATGTCACCCAGCAATATTGATTCTTTTACAACATCATCTTCGAGATTTTCTTCATCATCTATATGACTTTCCACAAAAGGTAATTTGTATTCGACCTCTACTCGATCAAATGGATTTCTGTGTGAAAAACATGGTTTTATATGACCTCGACTCGCTTGTGAATAATAGTCGTTCGGGATATTATGATTCACAAAATTATTCTCTTCATTGTAGGATAACTCTGTAAATGCCGGATAACAACGAGATCTGTTGTAAGCATCATATGCAGCACTATCTCTTCGATTCGTGTGATATGATGACAAAATTCCTGGACCATTGCTGTCAGTTGCCTCTTCCTCAGGGGTTAAGGTAGACAAGAGAGTTTCTGACCGAACAATGCGTCTTCTTCTCACAGGTATCCAAAAATCTAATAAGTCGTCAGTTGTCTGACATGATGCATCGTCAAGTCGTTTCCGAACTGAGGTTCTCAAACCTTCTTGTAATACATCAAAGCCGGGTATTTCTTCAGCTTCACTACCGTATGTTTGTTTCAGCAACCCAACAAGTTTCCTCTTTTCGTGGCATCCGGGACTTTCGTCTCCGCTGGAGGTGCTGCGTTGTGCTGCAAGTTTAGGCTGTTCAGAAGACAGGCCTGAATCAGTATGGCGCAGCTTTGACTTCCGATCTAAAGCTTCAGCGGCCCGTATGGCACGAATGTGTTCAGCAATGGTCGCAGCGTTTTTCTCCTGCTTATTCAGGCGAAAACGCTCAAATAAGTTCAAACTGGAGCGACTTCGGTGTTGTGAATGTAAAGAAGAATCTCTTTGCTTTACGTGAATGTCCAGGGAATGATTTCTGAGAAAATAAAACAAGTATTATTTAAAATTCGTGTGAGTGTCAACTAACCAATACTAAAACAACTTGAAAACAACATTTAAAATATATAAGACCAAATCAGTGACAACTTGCCACTCTGTCGCTGTATGAAGAACTTACACTATAATAGTGGACATCTGCAATTAATTTAAGATTTTTTACCAAACAAACTTTACCAAAGTATCTACTTGATAATTTAATATAAATTGATTTAACAATTATTAGAACTCCTGTTATTAACAATTAATTTCTGGAGAGATGGCCATCAGTTTGTTTTTCGTAAAGTTCAATCGAAGATTATTTTAGCCAACTACACAAAGTTAAAAGAGAATTGAAAATAGAATAATGAGTTATTGCACTTTTGAAAAACAATGTATGACCTATGGAAGGAAAAAATGAGTTAATCGAGGCCTTTAGAATCGAACGTCATCTTTCATCGTTTTGAGATTGAATGTAATACCGAATCCCTCAGACATAGCATGAAGTGTCATAGCCTCTTTTTTATTATCATAATAAATATATGCATATATATATATATAAATGAACGGTAATCCTTGTGAATCAAGCCTGAAAGAAACATTACATTTAAAAAGCGTTTTCCTCAAAGTATTTAAAAGGTTTCTGTGGTTTTCTGTTATATCAAAATAGTAAACTTCAACGTTTATCATTATTTTAAAGTTTAAACATCTCTCTGAACTCTTACTTTAACAAAAATACTTCTGGAATACTATATATAGGTGTACAACGAAATATATACATCTGTATGCTGTTTATGAGCTTTTACATATCCTTTTTGAAAGTTCAAGCACCATTTATTAATCGTTCACGATCTAGGTTAATTAACTCATGCTACTCTATTGTTCCGAAAAATACACAGAAAGTTTTTTTTTTCTTACGGTTAAAATTAAAGGTTATTTTTCAATACTTACTCTCGGATACTTGGGAGTTGCAATGTTAAGTAATATTTCTGATAAATAAACGTAAAATTAAAAAAAACATTGAAAGTGTAACATTGCACACTGTTGAAGGAAAAAGTGAGTAAAATATGTTGAGGAGATACTTGTATGGCGTGGCCAGGTGGTTAAGGTACTCTGAGGGTCGCAGATTCAAATCCCCGTCACACCAAACATGTTCACCCTTTAAATCGTGAGGGCGTTATATTGTGACGATCAATTCCACTATTTGTTGATAAAAGAGTAGTCCAAGGGTTGACGGTGGGTAGTTATAGCTAGATGCCTTCCCTCTATTCTTACACTGCTAAATTAGGGATGGCTAGCGCAGATAGCTCTCGTGTAGCTTTGCGCAAAATTCAAAAATAAAACAAGTATTTTAACCAATTCTTATTACATTTTTTTAGTTTTGAAAAAAATTGTTATTCTTTATTATACGGACTTATAATGCTAAAAACTGGTTACGATACCTGTGGTGGGCACAGCACAGACATTCCGTTGTGTAGCTTTGTGCTTAACTACATAGTAATAGCCACCCCTTATCACTTTCTAGTATGTTTTAAAAGGTAGTTAATCTTTATTGATGTAAGGTTATATAGAAGTCAAACACCTTATTTAAAACGATTTTGTAACAGTATATATGAAATTTAAATTTTAAAATTATTTGGCGTTCAGTAGGTAATGTGAATCCACTGAAAAGTTTATCGTGTTTCAGGAAGGGTATGTAACGTCCCATACGACGCAAAACATTAATATACTCAGATCGTAAAGATATGTTCCGATTGGGGTAGTTTTGGAATGGCCTTGGAAAATATGAATAAACTGGGATCATCTTAAAAGGGACCTGCAAAATTAGTACCATGCAGCAATAGACAAAGAGTGACATCTTTTAAAATGCAACAATTTACGAACATAAATATCCATGACAAAAGCCTTCTATGCCTCAGGCAGTACTACCTAAAATAATCAAAAAATTTTCAGCCTAGAAAAGCAACAAAAGTCACGTGCTAAGAAGTTTAACATACATGTTCAATCGTCGAATATCTCAAGCAGCTGAAAAATGAAGGGGATGTTATACTTCTCCATACGAAGGTGTAAAGTCGTTGGGTGTAATCCCTGGCTATTTTTTGCAATAAGACTAGTAAAAACGGATACTGGGAAACAGTTGCACTCTAAGACTAGATGACTCAAGGAAAGTATACCTGGAGGAGATGTGTGTAATAGACATGATATAGCTTTACTTTCTACAGTATAACATGATTTTGATCAAACTAAAGTGCCTGTAAACAGAATGTTTTACCTTTTTCTCTTGCTAAATTATACTAGAATATTATTAGTTTTGTTTGACTAATGTTAGTGATGAAACATTAGGTTTACATGGTTACGCTTGTTCAAGTAGTGAGTTAACTGAAATATTTCATCTTTAAACCGGTAATTTTGACAAGTGTAATCATATTTTTAGGTTGGTATAGTTTAAATATTTGGATAAGCAGAAAGCCCACGTTAGGATGATTGGCATTCTTGATGCCTCTTATTGGAGGGTAAAGTCGCTTCATGAATAAGTGGATAGAACGCTGCCTACGTATCTAATGTTAAATCAAACTGTAATTAGATCTCAAGTGCTCTCAGCTTATAAAACACTGGCACTAAATAAATTTACATTATCACTTCAGATCATAAGCTCAGAAAAAACAACTTGATAATCTAAGGGGATTCAATCTCATGAAATAAGCTTGTATATTACCAAAGAGAACATTGGCTAACTATGTCAAAGTAAGACATACCAGTACTTTTTAATTTTGAAAATTTGTAATTATTATGATTTCTGAAAAAAAGTTTTTATTATGTATGGTATATTCATATATCTATTAGTACTAAACTATTGTTAACTATTTTACCTAATGCTACTGGTTTTATCACGACTTTAAAATTCCGTTTAATGTCAAGATAAAATATTGCAGTTAGCCTGCTATTTGAAGATCACTTATATGTACTTCTATTGATTAGTAAAATGTTTTGGAAAATGTTCTGTATATTCATTCTATAATTATTTCTATGACTTGTTGCTACGTGTTAATAGTTTAATAGTTTCACTTGCAAGATGTGCAAACAAAAATACATGCTAGAACACATAGAACGACAAAATATTTTATAGTAAAAATAAAGTGAAGCACAACAATGACTTTTAGTCTTTCAGCTGCACTTCAACGTATAATATTTTCTACTTAACTACCGATATTTGTTTGTTTGTTTGTTTGTTTATTTATTTGTTTTTAATTTTGGTCAGAGCTACACGACAGCTATCTGCACTAATCGTTTCTAATTTACCTGTGTAAGACTAGAGAGAAGGCTCCTAGTCATCACCACCCATCGCAAACTCTTGGGTTACTCTTTTACCCAACTAATAGTTGGATTTACTGAACAATATAACGCCCCCACGGCTGAAAGAACGAACATATTTAGTGTGACAAGGATACCATCCCGCGACAATTAAGCTTCGAGTCGAGCGCCCCTAACAACCTGACCATGCTGGCCCCCACTGAGGTTATTTAATTGTTTTGAAAAGATAATGTATAATTTATACGATGTGATTTTCTAAGACCTGAGTTATTAATTTGAAACAGTACTCCAACTGGTGCTGTGTATCTGAAAAACACTGACAATTTCCAACTGACAAGCTATCTGCAAAATATTATTACGAAATCCTATTAGACTGAGTAATAAATGTTGATAAACCAAACACTGAATTGAAATAATAACTGATAGTTCACTGCGATAAAATCGGCAAACAAATAATTGATCTTTGTTTCCTTAAAAGAGGATAATTCAGGCCGAATTTGAAATGCAGTTTTTATAATTCGCTATTTTATCTTAAACATTTATTTTTGTGTGTGTGTATATACATACATATATATATATATATGACGTTATACTTAACATCACATATACAACTAAAATCACCCATAATTGTTATAATGTAAGTGTACATCTTTTTTATTTAGAAGAGGTAAATTGAATTAATTATTATCTAGTCAGCTATTTTAGAATCACAAAATTCAAATCAAAATGCTAACATAAAAATTATATTTGACCATGTGGCCAACAATTAGCATGGTCGATGCTAACTATGAAGACACAATGCAGAAACACGCTTCTAATAATCAACCAATCACAGGCCTTCTAGTGGCACAGCGGTATGTCTCTGGATTTACAGCGTTAGAAACCGTGTTTCGATACTTGTGATAGGTAGAGAAGAGATAGTCCTTTGTGTATCTTTGTGCTTAACTACAAACAAACACACAGACCCTGATTTCAGCAGAGTAATTTTGTAATTATTTGTATATCAAGATATAATTCAGCACAAAACCAAAGAACATTGAAGAATCAATACTGGGCCTTCACCATGAACCACAGTAGTAGTTAAAATAGAGATCACCCATTTTTTTCTTTTTATTATTTTTAATATTTTTCAGCCGTATATATCTGTTCTTTTAATGACGAAGTTGCTGACAGGATTAACCTTTTTTACCACTGCAAGATCGATTCCGGTGATGTTACACGAAACGTTTTACATACTTAAAGCTAGAAATCCTTTAGCCGTAGTTTGAGAGATAGCACCAATTTCAATTTAGAGCACCTGATCGGCAATCACGGTAATAGCTGATGGTAAATGTCGAATTATGGTCAACACTTCATGGCTTAAAATCTTATAGAAATTCAAGATGGATTAGTCATCCTTGAGGCTGATTATAAGGAGTGTCAAGAATGGTGAAAATTTTGGTGATTCTGGTTAAGGAAAGGCAGATAGTTTTAGCTATGTATTTTATTTAGAAAATATTTAGTATCAGATAACGTAAGGAGAAACATCGGCTCATCAGAACTTAAAACCGTTGTAGTAGAAAAGAGTTGCAGAATTATCATCCATCCAATGCTTACAGACACCCCGTATCGCAAAAAGGTTTACGCATAGCAGTTATCTATGTTTTACAAAGATATAGATAACACGTAATATGCTAATCACCATGCATCATAGTAATTATACATACAGTACTGCCATCAGTGATAACACTGTGGCAGTTATATAAGGAACTATAGGCATTGAATCTGCATAAAGCTAAGCCAAACGTTGTCACCATTCCCCGAGAGGAAATCATACACCAATTACATATTTTATTAAATTGAACTGTTTCAAATATAACAGTATTGCTATTATATGGATATAAAAACTACACAAAAGAGGCAAGGTTATTAAAAATGCTTGATTTAAAAGTAACAGGGATCTTTAAAAAATTACAAAAAGTAAACAAAAAGCTTTAGGTTTGAAACACAGTAATGAATCCCCTGCTGCTAAAGCGGTAAACCTACAGATTTTCAACGCTAAAATTAGGGGTTCGAATCCCTTCGATAGACTCAGCTGATCGCCCGATGTAGTTTTGCTATAAGGAAACACACACAGTACTGGCATTATTTACTTAAGCTACACATTTTTGTTTTCATTCCTACGTCGAAAGTCAATATGCTTTGGCAGAGCCTTCTATTACAGTGTCATTTACATTTTATATTAAATTTTCTATTTGTAAGATAAAGAAATACTAAAAGCAATTATTATGTAGGATAAAGTTAAATGTCAAAACATATACAAACATATATCGGTCAACAAAAGTGAAAACTTTTACGAAATTAATATGAATATAATCTTTCTAGTAGGAATTCCATTTTATACATCAAATGATTTAAAATATTAAAATATTAATTCACTAATAACACATTTTTATGTTACGATGAAGTTCCATCAATAAATTTCGTATTTTATCCAAAACACATTTAGACATATTCATTGAATGAACTCACTTTTAATTATATTCTATTTCACGTGCCCCAGTGCCTCAGCGATAAAACCATAGGGTCATAACGTTAAAATTAGGTTTCGATATCCGCTGTCAGCAATATACATTGAAAAAATTGCTTAAATATGCGCTTAGCAACAATATATTCTAGTGATGAATATAGGTCAAGAAACAAATCCACTATCACAAACGATGTTAAACGTAGGCGAGAAAGGAATGTGTCCCAACAAGATACAAAATATATTATTCTATAAGGGTAACAAATTCTAACTGATTTCTAACAAACGTTTTAAAATCTAAGTCAAAAAGAATACGATCACGTAAAACTATCAATTAAATTTGACTTAACACCCACTTAGTGAGTGAAAAGGACTAAAGAAAAGAGCTGTTTGTAGTTTCTGTTTGTTAGATAGGCCTGGCACGACCTGGTGGTTAGAGCGCTTCACTCGCAATCTGAGAGCTAAATCACTACATGAGAGTGCAAATTCGCTACAAGTGCTTTAAATTAGAAGACATCTCTAAAGAAGAAGATTTGATGAGACAGATCATCATTCACAACATTAGCTATATACTGATTCTGTTTCGTTCCAGCTATACGGTATCTATACCGAGACAGAATCAGGTGGTATTAACGATGAAAACACTGCCTTAGCATATTAATGTACTTAAAATCTGCAGTTCGGTGGTTTCAATCCTTGTTACACCAAACATGCTCACCCAGCTGTAGGAGCGTTATAATGTTACAATCAATCCCACTATTCGTTTTTAAAAAAGTAGCCCAAGAGTTGGTGGTAAATGGTATTGACTAGCTGCTTCTTCTTCAACCTATCACTGCTAAATTAGAGACGTCTAAGGCAGATAGCTTTTGTGTAGCTTTGTGCACAAAACAAAACAAACCAGTTTTTGGTAAATATAATTCAGTTTTCCAAGAAAAAAATTGTAACAAAACTGTAAAATCTGATGTATCTGTCAGATACATTATTCGTTATGTGAAATACATCATTCTCTCATATGGTATGGCTCCAGAGTTTAAGGTGTATTTAAAAAATATTGTTTTTTGTGATCAAAATTAGGTACAATTATTCCCACCACTGCTTCTTATTCAGTTGTTTGTTAGAGTGTATATGCAAACTGTTATTAATATATTTGTATATAATTATCACAAATTTTTGAATTCTAGTTAACTTTAAACGTTAAAAGTTAAATCTTAATACTGTTAGACTAGCTCATAAATAACTTACATTTATGTATATCTGTTAACTTGAAGAAAAACGAAGAACATGATAAGTGACAGAACACGTAATTCAAATGTAATTTATTTCAACAAATTTCTAATGCTTTTTTATTCAATGTTGTGCTATACGAAAATTATCCCATAGAAGTTACTTTCAGCCATAGTTTTCGTAGCGCTAGAATGCATATAACAAGCAAGAAAATGCCTACTTGCTGTGTAAAAACATACTTACAAGTTATAATACATTATATGCGGTTTAATTTGTTGTTGTTGTTTTGAATTAAGCACAAAGCTACACAATGGGCTATCTGTGCTCTGCCCACCACGGGTATCGAAACCCGGATTTCAGCGTGTAAGTCCGCAGACATACCGCTGAGCCACTGGGGAGCGTGCGGTTTAATAGAAACATGATTATAATAGGATTTAGAGTACACTATTTGTTTATTGGTAAAATAACCATCAGCGTTAAGTGTACACAAAAGACTGTCCGTGCTTTTCAAATTTGTTATGGATATAGATAAAATCTACGTCTTAATAAATTGTATTAATTTGTGTTCTAATACACTTAAGCTAAAAAATATAATTAAATATTCTACTTCAGAATATTTTGTTTTTATACAATACTTTCGATTTTAGGAAAGCGTATCTGTATATCTGTTACTTTTGTGGCATTGGATCATAATTGGACTGATAATAGTGTTTCTTAAACGGATCTGTTTCGTTGACATCAGCGTGTTGCACACCAGGTGTGCGTTCGATTAACTATTTCAATTTTTAGAAGACTTATAGTGTTGGAATATTACACTAATAATCCATTAATAGGTGTGCTATTAAAATGATATAATGTTTTATAACTCCATATATTTTTTATAAAATTATATCAGACTTATTGTCGTGTAACCTATACAGGTAATTAAAATGTTTCGTACTTAATCTCCCGGTCGCGCCAAACATGCTCGCCCTTTCAGCCGTGGGGGCGTTATAATGTGACGGTCAATCCTACTATTCGTTGGTAAAAGACTAGCCCAAGAGTTAGCGGTGGGTGGTGATGACTAGCTGCTTTCCCTTTAGTCTTACACTGCTAAATTATGGACGGCTAGCACAGATAACCCTCGAGTAGCTTTGTGCGAAATTCCAAAACAAACAAACAAACGAACTTAACCAATTGGAGAAAACTCCATTATATTCTTATGTAAGCTTAAGCAAAGCTTACGTATAGAAAAGGAAGTCCACTTATTACTCTTGTTTCAGTGTGACACATAGGTTTGAATTCATGAATTGCTAAATAACTATAACTATATGATACAAAATTAAAAGAACTTTATATGTTTCTAGGCGGCACCAATTTCGCAACGCGTTTAAGAGCACAATACTTTGAAAGATACTTTTATATTTGTTCCACAGTTGCTCCCAATATTATTTGCAGCACGTAATGATGAAGAAACTGAAGACGTGACACAGATACAAACAAGTACTTTGTCTTTTGAATTCTCTAAAAGTTAGACAAAGAATAAAACCTAATATAATCTTTCACGCAACAACAACGAAAAAAAGAAATTATTTTAATCAAAATTTATATAGTTTGTACTTTACTCTTAGAAGATGCTTCTCACAAAGAAACTTTACTTTATTTCAAGGAATTTGAGAAGTTACATTGAAATAAAAGACTTGATATTTTTTTTATACTGGTGCTTACGTATTTGACAGTAAAATTGCCATTAATAACTAAAATTATTCGTTGACACAAAATTATTCAAAATGTACACCCAAATTGGTTTGCGTTATCTAACCATTTTTTCGCATTTGAACTACAAAACGGCCAAAATTTAGACAGATAGTATTCTATCTCTCACACATGACTTATCTAAGATTTGTATATGTGTATTATAAAGTAAAATATATATACATATATATAGGTAAGTGGAGAACTATACTTGGCTTAGTAGTAAGGTTCAAGGTTCGAGTTGCACTTTTCAACTGATAAGTGCTCTACACTTTTATTCTGCGGAGGCCCTATATGTGTGATAGTCAATAGCGCTGTACGGTTAAGAAAAAATAGCTTATGCCGTGTTTTCCTTCTGGTTAGTAGTTCTAAATATAGGAATGATTATGCCTTAATCTTAGGAAGTCTATTTAGCCAATGTGTTACTTAAGTTGCTATTCAAGTCAAAAGTACCAAGTATCATGTAATTAAATACGATCACACCAAACACGTCCGACCCTTCAACTTTGGGAGTGTTATACAGTGAAGGTCAATTCTACTATTCGTTGGTAAAAGAGTAACCCAAAAGTTGGCAGTAAGTGGTAATGACTAGCTCCTATCCCCCTACGTCTTTCACTGCTAATTTAGAGACGACTAGCACAGATAGCCCTCGCGTAGATTTGCGCAAATTTAAAACAAACAGACACCTACGATTTCATCGTTTAACGTGAAGACACTGAATAATATTAATTTATTTTTTATTCGTTAAGAAAATGTAGCAGTTTTTATAAATTAAACAAAACAGACAATCAGTCACAAGTTTAGTATTTCCAGTTTGTGTCTGGAAAACTACGTTAATCCAAAATTTAAATTTCTCATATGTACTTATAAAAAATACGCATTTTTATAATTTAATTATTATTTCACGATCACATCAGAACATGTTTTGTTTTTACGACAGAGAAGTATTTAGGATTTTAACTTTTATATCATTATTCAAAAAAAATAATTATGTGTCTGTTTTTTTCATGGCAAAGTAATATTGGGGCATCTTTCTGTTGACCCTCGCTAGTACAGGGGTAAGTTTACGAATTTACAAAACTAAAATCAGGGTCTTGATTCCCCTCGGTGGACTTAGCAGATAGCCCGATGTGGCTTTGGTAAAAGAAAGAAACATACATATATCTGTCTGCTGTGTTCATCACGGAGAATCAAGTTGCGGAGTTTATCGATTAATCATAACAGTTACCACTGTTGAACCTGAGGACTAAATTAAGTTGCGTGTTCCGTCGTAAGGATAATGTTTAATTACGAATAAAAAGTACAACATGTTTTACCACTTGTCTACAAAAAGCAGAACTACAATGTTGAACGATAGGAACAATCCTACAAAGTTTGGTCAAATATTGTGATTTCTAAATGCGAGGAGAACTATTTACAAAATGTAGAACAAATTGATGAACAAAACTGTGTATACTGTGTTACGTTGAAAGACATGTATATCACTATATTACATAACTTAAATCAACTTATAATATATTAAAGTTCGTTATTTAGCAAAAGTATAACAATAAAAACAACTAAGAAATCTGCATAGAATATTTTATTTTTACGTTTTGCGTTCATGCATTGTTTAGTTAACTGTACTTACACTTGTAAGGTATAAACTTGACATATTAGCTAAATAAAACTTGAAAAGATAAAAAAATATTGTTATAGTCCTCTTACCTTTAGTTCAGCAATTAAATATGTTCTCTTATAAAGACAGTAAATTAGTGGGTTTTATGTACAAACATTTTGAGTAACAGCTTCAATTATTTTTGGGTTTATTTCGGCAAGTTATTAAAATAAGTAATGACACACAGTGAAGAATGCTTAACTGTTTTCAATGTTTTTCTTTATTTTAGTTCGTTATTGACTAAGAATAAAAACAAAAACAAGTCATGCGGCGAAGAATTCTGACCAACCTTTGAATATTTTATGAGTTTGTTTTGAAATTAGAAAGGAAATAACTTTCTAATCTAAATTGAGTTAATTTAATAATATAAATATAATTTTACATTAAGCGAACAAATTACTTTGTAAAGCTTTATTCAGTCAACAAGTATCTTGTAACGTCACATAGGATAGTGCACGTGTGTGTAGTTTTCATTTGTTTTGAATTTCGCGCAAAGATACACTAGGGCTATCTGTGCTAGCCGTTTTTAAGTTAGCAGTGTAAGACTAGAGAGAAGGTAGCTAGTCATCACCATCCAACGCTAACTCTGAAGCTACTCTTTTACCAATAAATAGCAAGAATGAATGTAACATTATAACGTCCCCATGGCTGAAAGAGCGAGAATGTTTGGTGTAACGGGGAGATTAAGTACGAACGCCTTAACTCGCCTCGCCATGCTGGGCCTTTATTCTGTCAGAAAAACTTTGAAGTTTCTGTTGAAGAAAATAATTTATGCCACTTAAATCGGGATGTGTTTAGGAAAATAACACACTATAACGCTGGATACAAACATTATTGCCTTAACCGCCTGGTCATGCCAGACCCTGGTATGTGTGAGTGTGCGTGTTCTTACAGCAAAGCCACATCTAGCCACATTAGCCGTCCCTAATTTAGCAGCGTAAGACTAGAGGGAAGGCAGCTAGTCATCACCACCCACCGCTAACTCTTTGGCTACTCTTTTACCAACGAATAGTGGGATTGACCGTCACATTATAATGCCCCATGGCTGAAAGGGCGAGCATGTTTGGCGCGACCGGGATTCGAACCCGCGAGCCTCAGATTACGAGTCGCACACCTTAAAACGCCTTGCATGCCAGGCCATGTATGCAAGAAAGCCAGTGTTATTTGATTGTAATAACTCATTTGAAATCTTTCATGAGAATTAATTTGAGTTAAAGAGTACCAAAATAAAATGATAAAGAACGCATGAATTCTTTTTAAACGATCAATTTATTGTTTTCCAAGAGAGATCTGGAGATACACAGGCTTAACCAATTGACTGTAGTTTTTATGTAAAATTTCTACCGAATTCTAAACTGCAAGTCTAAAATACGACTTATCTGTGAAAATATCTCAAATTTGCCTTTGAAGTGAAGAATAGTCATATTCAAACCAAACTCACCTGAGAAATACCCATATCTCTTTTAATATTAAAAATTGAAAAAAATCTATAGAAGTAATACAAATAACATTTTTTTCTAAAGGATACAGTAAGTAGCTTCTAAGTGAATCAGTTTTTAATGAAATCGTTTCAGTGTTATGGTAGTGGGAAAAAGTTAAATCTCATCTTTATGTCTTGCTTTTGAAATTTCATTTTTAATTTTACAAAATTATTCATGACGGTTACCCCAGCTGTTTTTGCCTGGTACTATCTTTTGCCTTTAAAAATATATTACTTAAAGCTTTATTAAAATATCTTTCATTTTATGGAGAAAAAAAGCGATTCTTACCCCTAGACAGCATAGAAAGATAATTTTATATAAGAGTTTGTGTTTTTTTTCTTATAGCAAAGTCACATTGGACTATTGCTGTGTCTACCGAGGGGAAGCAAACCCCTCATTTTCGTGTTGTAAATCTTAGATTTACCGCTGTCCCTGACGAGGACTTTTACCTAAGGAAAACGTTGTTTTTTTGTTTCTTTCTGTAGAAGTCAATAGGTTAAATTTCCATATTTCGAGAACTGAGATAATTATTTATTTGTTTGCTTTTTTTTAAATTTCGCTGAAAGCTACATGAGGCCTATCTGCGCTAACCGTCCATAATTTAGCAGTGTAAGATCAGAGGAAAGCCAGCTAGTAATCAACACCCACCGCTAACTTTTGGGTTACTCTTTTACCAAGGAATAGTGGGATTCACAGTGCATTATAACAGCCCCACGGCTGAAAGGACGAGAATGTTTGGTGTGATGGGAATTCGAACCGTGGCCCTCGGATTAGAACAAAGAAAAAAGTTAAATTATTGAAACATTAGGTGCTATTGTTTCAAACATATAATCATGTTATCTCTCTTAAATTTTTGACCATTTTTGTATTAATGACGTTGAAATTTTACACGGCGTAAACACTGAAGGCATTTCATCGTGTTTAAATACAATATTTTTGTAACAACACAGTCAATTGTCATGAAAGAATCCAAATGTTTATTCAAATATTTTATGCTTATAATCACACTGACCATATTTTTTAAAATGTTGCTGTTTTTTTGTTGTTGACTTTTTGTGCAAACCTACACAATGCGTTAGCTGCACTCTGTAAACCGCGGGGAATCGAAGCCCGGGTTTACTGCTGTAATTCCATGAACTTACTACCGAACCAACGGGAAATGTTTCAGAAAGAAACGACAGTTATGAAAAACAGGAACTCTCATGAACGGATACCACAGAAAACGAATTGAATATGTCCTCAGAGCGTTTTAAAATTGTACAGGTTTCGCTCGGGAGTGAAATTTGTTTTTCGGTTCTTAAAAGAAAAGTAACTTTAAAATCACGGTTTACTTTACAACGAAAAGTTATTTTTAGAGGGATTCTGATCTTCCGGTAGAATTACTTGACAAAGGTGCATATTTTATGGATTGTCTACGATTTAAGATATTGTTATGTAAACTTTTCTACACTTCGTACAAACATCACATCCACAAGTCATGTCAGGCACGAGTGATGCAGCTACCGTGAGATCAACGGGAAGCTATTATTTAAAGAAACTAATCAACCACAAAAAGACAATAGTCGGAAAAACGTGTCAAACGTTCCAGACATTATTTACAAATGAACAGATGTTCGAGAAAGAAAAGCAAAAAAAAAATACTTCTTTTGGTTTCTATCTAATTTGAATATGTCAAAACAACGTTTACTCTCGTCCATTATGTGTTCTTTCACACACAAAAACTGATAAATAATTTGTAGACGAGATTTAATGGACATGTGTACAGTTATCTTAAGACGTTGCTAAACAAACTCTAAAGAAGTCGCTTATTATGATGTTTGTGTTTAATTACAAGACTAGACACTGAACAAATGTGCTAAAATGTGTAGATGAACATAGTCATTTGTAAAACTATTGTTTCAAAATTCTGACTCTTCTATTAAGAGAAATGTCTCGTATATTAGCGTTAAACGGTTGAAGGGACACTGAATGATTCAAGTTTTTATTGTGCATATGACATGCGTAAAGATAGGTCAAAGGAGCTAATTGATAAAATCACATGAAAGAAAAAAGCATTATTTATTTGTGTCAGGGATACTGTCGAGGATTAATTGTGTGGATGAAAATATAAATAAGATAAGCAGAATTATTGGTTTGACTTGTGAGATCAGTGTAATGGAAGAAGAACACTCACTACTTTAATAGGTTTGATATTTTGCTGCATATGGAAATAAGTGATAATTATATTTTGGTTACAAATTTTTTTAAAAATTGTGACAATTTTAAGTATTCAAAATAACCATATTCCTAAGAAAATAAAGAGCGACTCACAAAAGTTATAACAGATAAGATTAAAGAAAAACATAAGAAATTTAAGAAATTTAAATTAATTGGTATGACAGACTTTGTAAAACAATTAGTCAATCAAGAAATTTGGATGAAAAATGATGTACGGGAAAAAGTTGCTTAAAATGTAATAAGCAATAGTAGGGATTTCTTTAAATACATTAAGAGTCAACAAAGTGTTAGGATAAGGTAAGTACCTTTAAAGATGACACTGGAAACCCAATATCTGAAGGTTATCGGTTCTATTTTCATTGATGAAGTTTAAATAATATTTCTCATCCTAAATAGTTTATATATATAGAAAAAAAAGAACAAGAGTATCACTTTAATTCTAAGCTTGTTAAGATATCATTGGGAAGTTGAAAAACAAAAACGTTTCGAGACAATATAATATTTCACAAAAGGTTTTGAAAAAGGTTAAGAATTGGATACAAGAGTCACTTGCTATTATTTGTTGCCAGTCCTTAAGCAGTGGATAGGTACCACAGGATTAGAAGTTAGTTAATGGAACTCATATTTTCAAGAGAGATTATTAAGCTTGTGCCAATAATTATAGACTCATTAGTCTTTCACAGTTGTGAGAACAAGTCTGAAAAGTCTGACGAAAGATGATTTACAAAATAATATAACAGAGTTTAGATTTTTTTAACGAGTCAATATAGGGAAAATTTAGTCTTACAAGTATTTTGACATTCTTTAAAAAGGTTACTGCTTATATATATAAGGGTAAGGGTGTAGAATTTTGGTTTCTGAATTTTCAGAAAACATTTAACAAAGTGCCAATAAAATTCATATGCAGCATTACTTCTGTAGGTGTTGGGAATAAGTTAGTTAACTAAACAAAAGAGTAGCTGAATGGAAGAAAGCAGAAGATTGTTACAAATGGAGTTCAGTCAAACTGTATTAATGTCAAAAGTGTAGTCTGTCAGAGAAAGTCTTAGGACTTTGCTGTTTTTATTTACTTAGTGACACAGACAAAGGAATAACCAACAAATTACTTAAACTGGATGGAGATATTAAGGTCTTGGGTGCTGCTAGTTGTGAGGAGGATGCTGCTGCCTTAGAAAAAATGTAGATCATTTACTGTGTTGAGCAGATGGATTTTAATTTAAAATAATCCATAAGTTATTATAATTTGAATAATATATACATTTTTTTGCAATAACCTTAACAGCGTTATGAAAAAAATATTTTGGTACAATAAAAATGGTAGATCAGTTTCTTAATTTACTCAAGCGGTGTGCTGTTGTTAACAACAGGGTAAATAGGATAAGCGGTGTGCTGTTCTTAACAACATGGTAAAGAGGATAAGCGGTGTGCTGTTGCTTATAATAGGGTAAATAGGATGTTTAGGTGGTATCTATAGAAATATTGAATAGAAATCTAAAGAGGTTATAACTTCATTGTAGTTGTTGTTGTTGTTTAGAATTAAGCACAACGCTACACAATGAGCGAAATATGCTCTGCCTAACACGGGTATCGAAAACCGGGTTTTAGCATTGTCAGTCCGAAATCATACCTCTGGTTAGGCGAAAGTTGGAGTACTGTGTTCAGACTTGGACTCCTTACGTTAGAAAAGACATTAAATTGTTGAAAAGAGTTTAGATAAGAGTTAGTAGAATTGTGCCTGGGATTGACTGGTTAAAATCTCTCAAACTGTTTTTTCTTGAAAAAAAAGTCAGGGTATATTTGATTCAGATGTTTAAAATTCTAAAAAGCAATATCTGGTAATGAATCATTGTTTTCTCATACTTAGCAGTGAGAATAGTAGGATTAGAGGGTATAAATATAAATCTTGGCAAGATAGAAGTCCTCTTCAGCTGAGGCTGTTTTATTTTTCTACCAGGTCGGTTGGCTTTTCGAAAGGGTTGCTTTCAGATTTTGTGGAGGAGGTAAAATTAAATGAGTTTTAAAAAAAAGCCTGATAAAGGTTGACTCTGAGAATTCTTTATTTGATAGTTTTAGTTCAGTTTAGAGAGGAGACAGTCTAATTGGAACAGTAAATCCGTTTTTGTCCCTAAACATTACTTTATGTTAAATAAGACATTCCAACTTTTCTTTAAAAATGTTTCGCTGTCTTCATAGATCATTTTATTCTTTTAGATTGTTTGTTTTGTTTTTTTAATTTCGCACAAAGCTACACGAGGGCTATCTGCGCTAGCCGTCCCTAATTTAGTTGTGTAAGACTATAGGGAAGGCAGCTAGTCATCACCACCCAACCGCCAACTCTTGGGCTACTCTTTTACCAACGAATAGTGGGATTGACTGTAACATTATAATACTCGCACGGCTGAAGGGGCAAGCATATTTGTCGTGACAGGGATTCGAACCCACGACTTTAAGATTGCGAATCGAACGCTTAACCCATCTCGCTATGATGGCTTTTATTCTGTTAGAAAAACTTTGAAGTTTCTGTTCAGGAAAATAATTTGTGCCACTTAAATCTGGATGTGTTTAAGAAAATAACACACTATAACGCTGGATACAAACATTATTATACTTAAAATATAAACTAAATATTATTTTATTAGTTCGTGTTTTAAATGTGCTAATAATTCTTTGGAAAGTAAAGATGAACTCTTATATATATGTTATGGACAAATAAGTTTGTCAATCGCATAAAACCTCCCAATGGCACGACGGTAAGTCTTTGTCTTACAATGCTAAAAACTGAATGTCGATATTCGTGATACACAGATTGCCCATTGTGCAGATTACAGTCATGTGAAAACGTTAGGACACCCTATGAAAGCCTGTGTATTTTTGTAACTTGGATGTATTGATATTTAATCTCAATTTAAACAATACTGAAATATTATAGAAATATAACTAAACAATTAAAGCTGTAGAAAAATCTTCTGTAAATGTAATTGTGCAGAAATGCATATTCTAACTGAGGAAAAAGTTAGGATACCCTACCCCCTAATAGCTATTGTGGCTGAAATAACTGCAGTAAAACGTTTTTTGTAGCCATCTACCAGTCTCTGACATCGGTCTGAAGAAAGTTTGCCCTACTCTTCAATGCAGAATTCTTTCAGCTGTGAGATGTTTGAGGGGTTTCTTGCATGTACAGCCCGTTTCATGTTATCCCACAGCATCTCAATGGGATTAAGATTTGGGCTTTAACTCGGCCATTCCAGGATTGTCCATTTCTTAGTTTTCAGCTGGTCCTTGGTGGATTTACTTGTATGTTTTGGGTCATTGTCGTGTTGCAGGGTCCAGTTTTGCTTCAGCTTTAATTTTCTTACAGATGGACTCGCATGTTCCTCAAGCACCCTCTGATACACAGTATAATTCATGGTGGATTCTATGATTGTGAGCTGTTCAGGTCCTGCTGCAGCAAAGCAGCCCCAAACCTGGACACTTCTACCTCCACGCTTCACAGTTGATATGAGTTTCTTTTCCTGGAATGCTGTATTTGGTTTACGCCAATCATATCCCTTGTTTTGGTGTCCAAATAATTCAATTTTGGACTCATCTCTTCAAAGAACATTATTCCAGAAGTCCTGGTCTTTGTCTACATTCTCTCTGGCAAACTTCAGTCTAGCCTTGGTGTTTCTTTTAGAGAGCAGAAGTTTCCTCCTTGCACACCTCCCATGCAAGTTTAACTTGTGCAGTCTTTTTCTCATTACAGAGGCACGCACTTTCACATCAAAAGTAGCCAGAGCCTGCTGTAGGTCCCGTGATGACATGTTAGGATGTTTGGAGGCCTCTTTTAGCATCTTGCAGTCTGCTCTCGGGGTGAACTTGCTTGGACGACCAGACCTGGGTATGTTGGCAGTTGTTTTGAAAGCTCCTTGACTTGTTGACTATTTTCTGGACAGTGGAATGGCTGATTTCAAAATTATTGGGGATCTTTCAAAATCCCTTACCAGACTCATAATCTGCTACAATTTTCTTTCTGAAGGTCTCAGACAGCTCTTTTGCTTTCACCATGGTGCTCACTCTCACTTCAACAGTCAGAAGCACACCAAACTAAATGTCTGAGGTTTAAATAGAGCAAGTCTCATTCAAAATTCTGAGTAACAATCTTCTAATCATGTGCACCTGGTGTGATACACCTATATGTAAGTTGAGTCATTTTAAGTGGGAATAAATGTGGGGGGTGTCCTAACTTTTCCTCAGTTAGAATATGCATTTTTGTAGAGTTACATTTACAGAAGATCTTGAAAAGTCTTTTCTTCTGTTTTAATTGTTTAGTTATATTCCTATAATCTCTCAGTATTGTTAAAATTGAGATTAAATATCTACATATCCCAAAATGTTACAAAAATACACAAGCTATCATAGGGTGTCCTTTCTTTTTCACATGACTGTATGCTTAACTTCAAACAAGTAAATAAGTAAAGTAGAAAGTTATTTCAAGACATGATATACTAATCCTAAGATCGCTAATAGTTTTGTTTGTAAGTATCAATCCCAAAACAAAGGTAAATTAAAGAACAGAAACAAGATTTATAAATACATACAAATATATTTATGATACCCAAATAACACAAATGTATAATTTTATTTATCTTTAAATTCCTATTTGTTTAAATATCTAAACTACTAGAAGTTTGGAAGTGTTAATCTTAGTTGTTTTTTTTATTTGATACTACACTACACGTATGTACGTATATGTAAATGTATATGTTTCTATTCATAATTATTTATGTTGTTCATATATTTATGCAGAGATAAAATACATGCGTGTGCATAATTGAAAGATAGACTAAAAATCTCAGATTGATTTTTCGTTTGTTCTGCTGTAATTTGCGCAAAACTGCATGAGAGCTATCATCTGTAGCTACATATATAAACTGCATGAGAGCTATCATCTGTAGCTACATATATAAACTGCATGAGAGCTATCATCTGTAGCTACATATATTTTTGAAATAGAGATTTACAGTTCAGAGACGCTAAACTCTGGCGACACTGACACAACTTTTGGGATAAATGTAACAAATGTGTGTAAGTTGTGTGTATATGTATGTTATATTGTTATATCTTACAAAAAACAACCCGAAACAAAAATAAGTTAAACAAAAAACGCTGGACTAACTGAAAAACATCCAAGGATACAACTATAATGTGGTGTTATAAAGTGTAACCTAGGTTTTGGAGGTGACTGCGAAATTCGGGCCCACATTGCGGTGGGATACACCGTCTATTAGTCTTAACTTCCATTCGCCAGTCTCACATAAGAAATAAATGTAGCAATGATGTATTGCATATTTCAAATAAATAGTCAAACAGTAAAGCACACGTATATTATACGTACACTATCGTTTTTTTTCTGAATACTTTCTATATACTTATGCGTATGCTATTTAATTGTAATACATATATATTCAATTGGATTGCATATACTAGTGAATAAAGTTTTTTAATTTGTATAAGTGTATGTTACCTTGGAGACTCCAAACTAAAGTCTGAAGTGGTCTGGGAAGAGTTTCTTGACACGCCTGTGGTACCTGAAGTCAGGTATCCAATATGACAACGGACATCCTTGGCTGTGGTGAAAGCGCTTCTATTGTTTCTTTCCGGCCGGAAGATAATTATGTACACTTTGGGAACGTAAAGAAGAACAAGGGTAACTATTGCACTAAAACTGATACACAAACACATCGTAATAACTTTTGAGTTACTACCAAAATAAATAGGAACGAACGCCAACCAGATCACCAATGTTGTGTACATTGTAAAACCAATAAATTTGGCCTCATTAAAGTTTTCTGGCACATTTCTAGTCTTCACGGCATAAACTGTACACATTGCAATCAAAAAGAAATCAAATCCTAACGGAGCAATGATTCCCAGAGTCGTAGTATTGCAGGTTAGCTGCACTCTGTCAATTCCTGGATAGATTAATTTCGAGTTCGCAGGTTCTAAGATAAGCATCGTAGCAATAATTGCTCCTTCAATAGAAATGAGTATTAAAGTAATGATAACTTGAGCTGTCGCACTCATAAATCTAGGTTTCTTTGTGATAATTTTCTTTTTACTTCCTGCTAGAATGCGGGCGATACGATTTGTTTTTGTGACCAGAGCCGTATAAATCATGGAAAAACTCAAACCAGGCAATACACGCGAGAGAAAACAGGACGTCTTTGTAGGTCGGGCTAGTAGTACTATAGTTGTAGCGTAACATAGATACATACCCACCATTATAATGTAAGAGAGTTCTCTGGTGGATGCCTTAACAACAGGAGTGTTATTGTGACGAATAAATACAATCATCACTACGACTGTTGCAACGAATCCCAGGCAAGCAATGGACATAGACACAACAGCTGTGGTATCCCACCAGTGTATATACTCCACTGGAATTTCATCACAACCTAAAAAAAGTGAAAACGTTTCAAGGAAAACAAACTTTACTGGAAGAACAAATCGAACATTTATAGACACTATACATTAAATAAAACATGTTTGTTTGTTTCACTCTCTACTGAATAAAAACAGAAAATAGAATTACTTTATATCGAGAGTAAAGTTTTAACTTGAAATTTTTGTTCATTTTATTTATATAAACAATGGTGGGCGCTTACATTGGAATATCTTTTTAAGATATATCAGGAAAAGAAAAGAAAAAATATACTTATAATTTCATATTTTATATGGTAAAAACTTGTTTATGCTATTCATAAGTTATTGCTTCCCGTTTATATAGCTATACTTGTGGAAATACCTGTAAGATTCTCATTTGGCCAGTAACCCGGAGAGCATTCTTGACAAGTGGTTTCGTTCATCACGAATGCGTTATCTTTACATTTGACGCATTTCCAACAGCACTGGACCATTTCAGACACAATATTCTGAAACAAGAAGAAAGTGTTCTTTGTTAATACAGTCGTGTATAAGTAAGGTGTTGAGATTTCGACCTTTTGCAATCACATATTCTTTACAAAAACCTTTTTCTCAAAATATTTTTGCGACGTAAATATTTATTTAAATGAGAATTAATTCCCAGAAGATATTTTATGCAAAATCATTTCCTTTAAGTTTTAAGCTTCAAGAACTTTTGTGTTTCATATATTATTCGATTTTAAATAGTATGCCTTTCGACTCTTTATCAAACGTTTGAAGTACTTATTCTTTCCCATAGTCAACATGTATAACAATAATAGAAGCAAAGAGAAACATTATAAAACATTAAATAAATTAAACAAAACGTGAAATGCGAAAAAAATTACTTTTAATTTCATTACTTGGAATGTTTCTCATAATAATTCATTATAATCATTGTTAAATCTGATATAAAGCAATGTCACACTTAAGCCAAAGAAAGTATGTCGCACGTGAGCTTTGCTTCTAATTTTTTACCGAGAGATTTATTAATTGAGTTAGTTAATTAAACTATTTGAAGTCAAAAAAGTAAGAGAAAATAAAGAATATCAAACCATTTTAGATTAATTTGTTGTTTTTTTATTTTTCTTTAATTGGAAGATAGTCAATCCGAGATAAAAGCTTCGTAATAAACTTTTCTAAATTGAAATCCAAACAATTAACTAAATACAAACGTATTTATCAAACTTCCGTAGAAGTAAATAAAATAATAAATTTTAAAAATCTTAATTTTGATCTTTGCTAAACATACAGGCGAAAACACACTTAAATAATAATAATTCTACGTTTTCTCATGAATATTTTTGATAAAAGAACATGGGAAGCATTAAGATAATTAAGGGTTGTGAAAATGTTAGTTTAACTTAATGTAATGAAAAAACATTTTGGTCATTCCAGACTTAAGCATATAAAAAATTACTAGACACTTTCTAATGATTTTTGTAATTCATGGCATGCGCACATTTTAAAGACATCACGACAGTAGTCATTGCATCGTTAAACGTTCTTATGTGACGTCATTTTAGAGTCTCCTGGCTAAATGACAGACAACACAGTATTGTAAAGTGGTGCGAGTGGTTAAAGCACTTGGCTCCTTGGGTCAACTTTCGGCCCCTTTGATTTCAAATGAACACTATTAACATCTGAAGATGCCTCATCCGCAGCCTGGATATTAGCTCTATAATCAATTTTGCTAACGTATAAAGGAATTAAAATGAAAGTTGGATTATAGATTTCCCAGTCGTTACCAATTAGACAAAATTGTGAATTAAAATTGAGACAATTGTACCACAAAATTAACAAAACTTGTAAAACAGCTACATTTGATTATTTTACCTTCCCTACAGTTTGTCATTCTAAAATTATGGACGACTGCCACAGATAGCCGTTGTGCAATTTTGTGTTGTAAACAAAATAACTAGCCGATTCTGAAAGAATACACATTTATATACAGATATTAAGACACACCAGTCAGGGTAACAACCAGTACATTATTCTAAAACACCAAAATTATTTGTTTTACGACATTTAATGCTCGTAATTAAATAGTTAATTATATTAAATCAGCTGCATAAGTTGCTCAATAAAGTTGTGTTTTAAATTTATTTTGTTAATGCCAGAGTAGTACTTTATCGAGAAATAAAAAAACACTTAATGGGTTGGGTGTATTTGCTAACTAGATGTTTCAGTCTAGAAGAATAATCTACTGATTAATGTGATGAACCATTTTGTGATAGTTTCAACATCATTTGATCAAGTAGCTTTTCAACTACTTCATTCTAGTATAGAAACGTGTTTGGACTATAAAACAGCTTAAATTCTTTCTTGACACAAAATTCGCTAATAATTGAGCTTATGATTACAAATTTTTAATTGCCTTGTTGATAAATATATTTCAGAATTGGAGTAAGGAAATCACTCAGGTGTTGTAAATTAGTTACAAGTGTAATGTTAAAATTTCCAGGTTTCATTATTTTATTTTGTTCTTTTGTCAAAAAGAGCAGAGTAGTACGTCTAGTTTATGTTTCAAATAGTCAAATGGATCCAATAAAATTCTCTGATAGCTCGTACAGTCTATGTCGAAAATACAGGGTGGTCGCTAGAAAAGCGGAAAATTTGTCAAACAGCTATTTATTTTTACAAATAATAACTTTTACAAAGTTTTTTAAAGGCATATGTTATATTACACTCATAGATGCTCAAAATTATTAAAATCATGCATTTTATTCATGATGTAAAGAAATCAAAATAGAAATGAGTAAGCACGCATTTTATTCATGATCTCATCTGACCCTCAAATTTTCCGCTTTTCTAGCGACCACCCTGTAGTATAAGTCATTCCTGTCTGGTGGTGATAACAAAATTTATTTTTCATAAGACTTTGTAATATATTTTGTTGTGTCAAATTCACAGTTTAGAATATACAAGATCTCAAATTGAAGAGAAAATCTGAAAGCCCAACATAAAATCTTTGTTGGTTGCATGGACTACAAAACTGATGTGATTTATTCTATACCCCATCTTTAAAGCGGCAGAACGGAACAATTTGAACTTGTATTTAATAACACTACTAATGTGTAGGGCATATCTTGAAACGTTATGTGTATCAGAGTGGCAAACGTACAACACCAATACATAGGTTGTATTTTACTTCAATCTCCAAATTTAAAATTAAAAAAAACTAATAAAATATGCCCTCTTCTACCTATCCATCTTATCTGATATTCCTAGAGATAATGGTACTCCCGGCAGAGAGAAAAACATGAAGTACAACACATATATATATATAATTCACAGTATTATCTTTTAAAACATTATTAACTTGACACTTTACTGTGAAAAATGTATCAGAACATAATAAATTGTGACCTTATACATTTTCCTTAATGATGTATTCAAAGTGAGAAAACTTTACAAGTAACAGTTTGAGAAAATCAGACATTCTTCGACACTGTATGAGTACTTTTTAGAACTATGTCAATAAAAACACCATTGATAACAATTGCTTATAAAGTTTATTTGTGCATAAGTGTCTTTAAGTTCTGTTTGTTTGTTTTGTTGTCAAGCACAAAACTACACATTAAGCTATTCGCTCTCTGTCTACCGTGGGTATCGAAACTCGATGTTTAGCGTTAGATTTACCTTTGAGTCACCTGGGCTCTCTAGGTTTAGAGCTTCTTGTTACCTGAATTGCGATTATTTTTCAACTTTAGCTTTTGTCAACTTAAAAGAAAGTCAGATCCCAAAACTGTATTCTCTTCCTTGTGAATATTGAAACTTTGTAGAATGGACTGCAACTTCTTCAGGTCAGTGTTTGTGTAAGGTGTTTTTGGTCTTTTATAGTGGATTGTGGAGAACATGTTATAATTGGTTGGATTATCACTATTTCTGATTGGAAGAGAGTTTTTCTGTAGTTTGAACCAATAGTAGCCACAGGCTACTCACCTTTAGTCTGGAATCTCTGTTTAGTGAGGGTTTGATAGTATTAATATAAAACGATTCTTTGATTTTTCTTGTTTTCCAGAAGGCCCGGCATGGCTAAGCGTGTTAAGGCGTGCGCTTCGTAATTTGAGGGTTGCGGGTTCGCGCACGAGTCGCGCCAAACATGCTCGCCCTCCCAGCCGTGGGGGCGTTATAATGTGACGGTCAATTCCACTATTCGTTGGTAAAAGAGTAGCCCAATAGTTTGTGGTGGGTGGTGATGACTAGCTGCCTTCCCTCTAGTCTTACACTGCTAAATTAGGGACGGCTAGCACAGATAGCCCTCGAGTAGCTTTGTGCGAAATTCCAAAACAAACAAACAAGTTTTCCAGAATTTGTCTGTATCGATGATTCTAGATTTCTTCCAGTTTATTCTGTGTCCAGTTGACGTGGCGTGCGCTGCAATGACTGAATTTTGTGTTTTCATAAGTCTTGTACTATTTTACTATCAAAGAATACCTGTGGCTGTTGTTTGCAATGTATTTTTATACCAGGTCTCTTTGGAATTAACAGAAATAATGGGAGCTGCACTCTGAAAAATGTTTTTCTTTTATGTTTGAACCACATTGAGAGAAAAAAAGGTTATTAAAATTTTCGAACGTCATTCTCGATTGTTGATTATATAATAAATACAATCGTAAATACTGAAATCAATCTTGACTACGTTTGGAAACAACATAACAATGTAGTTGTAGAAATTTCATATCTCAGTTTTATTATATAAAAACATTGTCTTCATTCAGAACATACCTTGCTTGAGGTAAAGGGAAATGCAATAAAATATTACAATAAAACAATCTAACAAGAGATCATTCAGATAAAAATAACAATTCTTTTGTCCAGTCTTCATAGTCGCTAACCTTTCGGTCCAGCATGACCAAGTGGTTAAGGCACTTGACTCGTCATCCAAAAGTGACAGGTTTGAATCCCAGTCATGCCAAACATTCTCGCCATTTAGTTGGTAAAAGAGTAGTCCAAGAGTTGTAGGTGGGTGGTGTTGACTACTTTCTTCCCTCTAGTCTTATAATCCTAAATTAGGTGCAGCTACCATAGGTAGCCCTCTAGTAGCTTTGCGCAAAATTTAAATTAAACCAAGCAATCATATTTTCAAAATTTGTTAAATAAACGTAATTCAAAAAATCTCAGTTAATTTTATAGCATTGACGTAGTTCTACCATATAGTTGCTGAAAACATAAGAAAATAACAGACAGGTAAAACCAAACTTGAAATTCATCCCATCATTCAATTTATCAACAAACTAAGCCACTAAATGTCTCAAGAAATCATACATGAAATAAAAAAAGTTGTTGTTTTGAATTAAGCACAAAGCTATACAAGGGGTTACCTGTGCTCTGCCCATCACGGGTATCGAAACCCGGATTTTAGCGTGTAAGTCCGCAGACATACCGCTGAGCCACTGGGAGGCAATAACAAAAAAGTAAAAGGTTCACTCTTCAAACTATTAATTGAAGCAGTTCATTTTACTATATCCTGAAATATAGCACACGGTTTGCGAATTTGACTTTCTAATGAAGGAAGAGAAATCACCAAAGTTTCTCTTTATAACTGACTTGCTTCTTTAATTGGAATGAAAATAAAGAGGTCTTATCATTATTGTTAGCTATTTTAGGTGACGTACATTTTCATACGAAACTTGTAAAAAAATAAAATGACCAAATAATTCAATAATTTAAAGAAGTACAAAGTATATATTGTTAACTATAAAAAGGAAAATAACTATTTGAGGTTGAAGACCGTCCATAATTTGCTACATTTTTATGATTTTGCAAAGCGAATAGTTATAACTGTGAACAAGTTAATTTGGAAAATAGAAAAGTGTGTTTAACTCTCTACAAAATTGCTGTTGTTATAAATGATTGATAATTCTGCAGCAAATTGATAGCAAATTACGTGATTTCCTGTTGTCATCTTTTCTTACTTTTTTTAAATCGTAAATGACCTTCCTCTTCCACTTCACATTTTGTACGTTCGTGAAATATCAAAAATTATGAAAGATTATTTTAACCCGTAACAATTTTCTGATTCTCAGTACATTCTTGCTACTGAAAAGAAGTAATTAGTTCACAAGTTTTAGGATGTAAATAACAATGAACGAACTAGATATAGTCTTACATTTGAAATTATCAAGAAAATGTAAAAATCAAAATACCAAATTCAAGGAAAAGTTTTCATTCAAAATTTTGAATACGTTCTATACATAAATTACTCAGAAACTTTGAAAATGACAATAAATAAAATCCGCGAACCTCACCTGAAACAAATCGACTTAATGATAGTAACAAAGAGCAGTCATTTATCACTCGTTGGTTAAAAAGTTGGGAAATTAGTATGTTTCAACGAGTCCATCTTCTAGCTCAATAAAAGTGTCTTTTCAAAGTAAAAGAGCCACCGAGTTGTTGGCGTTTTTTAGACATGGTAATGGCAAGGAAAAAGAGTGATATAGTTCAAATGGCATAAGTTCAAGGAAGTACTTGCCTCTTCATTAGTTTTTTTACATCTTACACTTGGATGTTTCGCTTACTTAACTAAAGATGGCTACAACATCTTTGTCTCGTCATGAAGGGAAACAATGATAATAATTATAAAGTTTCTTAACTAATCAGTTGATGTCACGGTTATATATATTTCCTCTAAGATGTTTGTAGTTTAAACACAAAGCTACACAATAAAATACCTATGCTCTGTCCACCACGGGTATCGAAATCCAGTTTCTAGAATTGGAAGTCTACGGAAATACCTTTGTGCCACTGGGGGTCATCCGAAATATTATTTTGTTTTTATTACTTTACGATTTATATAGTTTAGAAATTCTATAATATGATAAAAACTAAAATAAATTCAAAGAATTATATTTTACATTTTCGAAGAAACTAAGGTTAATCAACGAATGTAATTCAAAAACACATAAATACATTTTTTGTTACATATAATTGTATAGCTCTAAATGTGATATATTTCATATTAAATAAAGCAATTACCTTTACTTCACCTCGAGAGCACGGTTTGCTGCAAACTGATTCAGGAGGCTCAGTACCCCCATTTGTAATGCTTCCCCACTGGACTGGCTTATCTATTTTTAACACTGTGTCTATCCAGGAACCGACCTTAACATAGTCGTACTTGTTGTTTATTTTCTGGTAGTTCATAATATCATATCTGTAAACAAAATTACTAGATATAATGTGCGATGCCTCTTCAATAGTATAATAACTAATAATCAATATTTAATATTTAACTTATCCGAATCATTTATAATTCCAGACTAAGTATTTAGAAACCGTCTGTCAGCAGACAGTTACATAGTATATATATGTATTTATTATTTAAGTATATGATATCACCAAACCCAAAATTTTCTTTTGTGTTATTGTATCCTCACTGTGTATTAATAATAGGTAATACGATATTAGCGTAATGTAGTTTGGCTGTATCATTGTAATCAGATTACTGTTATCCTATATGCAGGGTGGTTATATACACTGCTGGCCAAAATCGTAAGCCATATTAACATAAAGAAAAATATGTTTTTTGCGTTGTTAGACTAAACCACTTATTTCAGTAAAGCTTCGAAAGATAAAAATAAGAAAAGGAAAAAGGAAAATAAAAAAATTTTTAGCATTTAATAGGGAAAATGTGAACACTATGAAAGTAATTGAAATACTAGCTGGTCAAAAGTTTAAAACCATACTGAAACGAAGCGTTAATCGGTAAACACGTAACGAAATTTAGTCATTTGTGTTCAAGCATTAGTGTTGTCAACATCTTCCATTGACATGTTATGTAAACGACAACCATGTCGTGTTGTGTTTGGATTTCCATATCTATTATTATATTTCCATATTTATATTATTGTTTCGAAGTTCAAATCAATAAAATATATTGTAATTCATTTAAAATAACATTTAGAATTAATTAGAATTCATTTAGAATTAATCATTTAGAAATTTCTAGAATTAGGTAGATCAATCATCTGTTTATAAATAGAATGTATGTCGGCCTGGTGTCTAGACGACGAGTCTCGTGCAAAAAGACACACATGCGCAGATTACTCTGGTTTCTGTGGAAGTTACGTGATTGTTCGAGGACACAGTAAGCCTACTAGTATAAAAACAGACGGTGACGCGAGGAAAAAAGATATCAGTCAGTCATTAGTTTTTATTCGATTCAAGAGGTTGTCTTCGTTTGAGAAAGTTTAAACGTTTGCTGTGTGTTTATTCAACTTGAATTTGTGACTGGAGTTAGATCTACAAAAGCTGTGATTTTATTTCGTCAATCTTTACGATTCATTCGAATTACTAGTTATACTGAAGGTCAACACGATTAGGACTGTTTAGGGGAGACCGAGCAAATTGGAAAACAATAAATTTGAGATATTCGTCCAAAACATCGTAAAAAGAACTTCGTCAAATTTATTGAACTGTGAATTGTTTCTGAACTTCTCCATTCAAACTTCGGAATTTCTTCGTGGGACCAAATTCATACCCTAGACTGGAATTTTGAATTTCTGATCTGGACTTTTGGACTTTCATTCTAGATCATTATATTGGACACAGGCCAGTACCATTTTGTATTGTAATTAATTTTGAAGGTTGAAACTGAATATCTGTCATTGTTATTATATAATTTATGTTATATCTGTTACGTATATAATAGTTTATTGTAATAAATTATACGAGCTGTTATCTGTGTCTTTCTGTTGCGTTCAGTCCACATAAAAAACGTAACAGACATTTCCTGTGTTACATTGAGTAAAAACATGGCAAAGGCTAAAAAGTTGACAAAATTTGAATGTAGCAGAATTGTCGAACTCAAAAAGGATTCGACGGGTTTTCCGGCAAGACACCAGCCGATCGCCGAACAAGATTAAGGCCCTTATGGATGCATAATTCAGCTCAAAAACAATAAGACGGCCTCTACAAGAGAAAGGCTTTAAAAACCGTAAACGTTTTCAAAGGACACGCCTCCTTCCACACCACGAAACAGCTCGGTTAAACTTTGCTGAGAAGCACTAAACATGGTATGTAAAAAAGTGGAAGAATTTTTTTTCTGATGAGAAAAAATTTAACCTCTATGATACAGATGGCTACTAACGTTACTAAAACTATAAGAATATTCAACCGAAGATATTTTCTACACGACATAGTAGAGGAGGTTCCATCACTATCTGGGGTGCTTTTTCTCCTTCCATAGAACAACAAAGCTTCAGGCTATACAGGGGCGTCAAACAGCACCGAGATACATTGGCATATTAGAGAGAGCGTTCTTATTGACTAAAGGCCCTCGCTGTGGTAAAAATGACTGGATCTTTCAGCAGGACAACGCTTCAATCCACTATGCCTGAAGGACAAAGGATTTTTTCATGACGAATAACGTGATCCTTTTGGACCATCTAGCGTGTTCACCCGAACTGAACCCATTGAAAATCTTAGGGGGTGGACGGCAAGGAAAATCTTTAGAAATGGACATCAACACCAAACAGTGCATGATCTTCGTAAAACCATCTTCACCACTTGGAATAAAATTCCAGCAGCCTTCTGCAAACGCTTATATCGACCATGCCAAAGCAAATGTTTGCAGTTATTCGCAATGACGACCGTGCAACTCACGACTGAGACCTCTTGTTGGGCATTTCCTACCCTGTTTAGGACTTATTTTTGGTATGGTCTTAAACTTTTGACCAGCTAGTATTTAAGCTAATTTCATATTGTTCGCATCTTCCCTATTAAATGATAAAACTTATTTTTAATTTTTATTTTATTTTTCTTATTTTCATCCTTCGAAGCTCTACTCAAATAAGTGGTTGAGTCTAACAACTCAAAATGCATATTTTTTATGTTCATTGGCTTTAAGATTTTTTGGCCAGCAGTTTACTTTAAGACGAAGTATGTAACATGCGAACAAAATAATTTGCGTGCTTACAAAATAGAGTATGAAGTGATATGCCATGGTTCTGGAAATGGAACTAAGGAGTTTAAAACAACTGTACGCACATTAGAATGGCGTATATGTTCAAAATGAAACAGACAACTGTTATTTAGTTGATAGCTGTGGAAAATAAAAAGTTTGAATGACAGTCATGGTGTTGTAATTGTAAGATAAAACTAGTTACAATACTATAGCAACATTCCTGGTTTAGGGCAAAATATGGATCACACACAATTGTTGTGCACACCAAAAGATTTGAAAATAGAAAACGTATAGTAATCGTCTTAGCTCAGAGTGTCTACAAACATTAATGAGCATTTTTTGTAGAGGAAATATGGACTAGAGTCCTTCCTGAAGATGGGAATCTATCATTGCAACCAAGCAGATATTCTCAGTTGTGAGATACAATTGCAACAGAAGCTCGGATAATTCCTAACTGTACATTATATGCTGTGGTATCAGTTACTGCTTCGAGAAAGGGGCACAGAAATTGAAACTCTTGGTAGTATCCTTGAATAGTTGCTGTAATGGCATCCTTTAATACTATTGTTGTATGGTAAGGCAAATGTAAGCTAACCTTAGAACATTTGCATATGTTTACTTGATAACAGGAGCTTCAACAAAGTATGTATATCAAAATAACACAGAATCTTTAAGTAACTGAATTTAAGAATGAAATTAAGAAACTGGAAACAGTATGGTGCACATGAAAACCTTTTTAAAAATAAATACCCTGAAATACAAATGTAAGCACATACCCACATAAAAAAATGTCGGTATAGGAAAATCCTTTAACAACAATACAGGACCCAACTAAAACTTAACACCAAATGAAAATACAAAGCCTTTAACGAAGAAATATGCATGAAGACAACACTGAAAACGGTGGTTATAATACACGATTCAATTCCTCAAATACAAAACAAATCCTTTAGAAAACTACAGACAAATTTTAAAACAATACAAACTAGAGAATCAATATTTCAACAGACATAAGTAAACTACAAAAAAAATCGTTAATAAATAAAAATGAAAAACAAGAAATGTATGTACTATATCCTTCTATATTAAATAAAACCCATTTTACAAAATATGAAAAACCCATAGTACAATAGGCTAATTAATTGAAATACTAAATAAATATTTTAAAATAAATCATGGTATAAAAATTTTCTAAAGTAAAGCAAAAGTAAAAGAAAAGATTATAATGAAAATAAAATAAAATGCAGAAGTATGTATATTATAGAATACACTTATCGAAATAAACCAAGAAAATTGACACACCCGAAATTAAGCACAAGTTTCCATTTCCTCACCTAAACCCCACGAACAGATTCTCTACAGTCACAGTTGACCCTTTAATAGCTGGTAGTGGGATATATAAAGTCAAAGACAATTTTCATCTTCATCAACTTCTTCATAGATAATAAGATTGTTCTTCCAATTAGGATAATGTGGTGTCACAAAGATTTTTTAGTTATTTGGGGTCTAACCTTTGGACTAGTGTTTTGCCATCTCCTGGTTGTACAGCTTCAATATCCAGATGTGCTAAAAGATTAACGTCACGGTGATGGTGATATATTCGGCCATTGTTAGGTTCTCTTTTCACTCCCATTATGGTGTTTCGTGAGACCTTTTGTTTTTAATCATGAAAACTCTAGTTATCACTCTGCAAGTGGCGATGGTGGTAATTAGTAGTTTTTTCTATCACAGGGATTTGAAAGTTATCCCTTCGTGCTAAAACACTTCTGTAAAGCCCATTTGGGTCTATAAATGTCTTGCGAAGTTTCTAAATGTGTTGATCCTAACGCTGATGTGCACAGATATGATGCAATTTCTTTGAGGTGATAAAGCATATAAAAATTGAGTGTTGAATAGAAAGCTCTAATTATGTAAGTTATTGCCAGAACCCTTTATTTACAGAAGCTGTAGGAGATGTTAAGGATATCTCCTCTCTTTGAATTGCTCTATCAGCAGCATTGGGTCTCCTGGTTTCTCTGCAGCCGGTGTCATTATGGCAATGATGAAATTGTTTTTCGATAACTGACATGCAATACGTTGGAGCTTTTCAACCCAAGAAACGACTTGGTGTAACATGAGAACTGATACAATGACATTCCACATTCCAAATATGTATGATGGCAATGTATACCGTCCATAAGCTCCTCCAAATGTCGGGTTAGCATTAGAAACCATAAAATTAGCCAGCTCTTTATAACATAAAAACTCGTGAGCATATTGTCGATAATTTTTTGCAGAATTCGCTCATTAAAGAATCAGAGAAACTTTAAGAATTTAGCACACAAGGGTTAAAATTTCCTCTAATTAACTGATAAACAGGATAGCCATAATGGACAAGAATTTAATCTTAAGTAGATATGTTTCAATTGGTCAGAAGATCAGACATATGTTTAGGCTTTAGAAATAATCATAACTATTTGGTTAAACCATTAGTGTTTTCTAAAATATCTCTTTATAGAGAGTAGTTATTATATTACATTGGTCCAGCAACATTACTCTGTGCTTCTATACACCTGCAAAACATGTAACCTTAATGTACCTAAACGACTTTGTTACCATGGTTCATTGGTTTGCCTCATACCTTTGCTGTTCACCCTTTCTCGTCATCATTCCCACGAAAAAACCAACAAAGCTAAACCCTCTTGACAATTACTATTGGAAACAACCAATACTTCTCTGACTTCTGAAAGATCCAATCCATTATTACCCACTCTAATTTGATGTTAGCTACATCCTTATTACTCCAGGGAAATCTTCAAAAAATTTATTTAATCACATTTGTCACTTGTATATTGTTGTTTAACTCAGTTGGTCATCTTTTTCCACAAGTATATAGGCATAATCAGCCCACAACTTGCTCAGATATGGGCACTTTGATGAGTTCTGATTGTCTGCACAATACCAAGTGATCTCAGATGTGTTGGTAACCATGTACCCAATTTTTGAAGTAGCATGGTGAATACAAACCTAACATCCCTTCCACTTCATCTACAATCCTGATCCTTCACAGCTTCAGAGCAGCACAGAGATTTCATCTCTTCTTTAACATAAAAGTACAGTACTAATACGACAAAAAACGATATTGTGTCAAGGAGCACTGTGACTTTCTCTTTCACGAACATTTATATAATCCATTGTACGTGAGTGTGTTTTAATTGATATTGCACAATTCTCCAATGGAAAGTAATTCACCTGTTTTCTGGCACAAATGACTGATAAAATTTGGGTTACATCCATTTGCCAAATGTGAGATCATTAAAAACTATTTTTATTGTACAAGATCTATAACAGCGTCTTCTATACATAGACAAAAAGATAACTTGCCATTTACATTTACATATACTCGATTTGCTAGAACAAGTTTGATGCCAACTAGTCTGAGCAGTGATTTTATTCGAAGTTTCTGCTATACCACGAGATCTCCCATTTCATCACTCGCGTTTGTATTAATACAGTTAAATACCAACTTCAAACTTGACTTATCACAAATTTTTCTGGTGAAATCCTCCATAGCATACCATGGTCCAATTAACTTGGACTGCATTAATTTTCTAGAGATGTAATGACATTGGTTTCTTTGTGTTGTTGGTTTTTCAACACCTGTTGTTCTGTCTATCGAAAGTAATACTTTCTTTACCAAGGTGTTGGGAATGCTAGGGGTAGTTCACCCAAAAGTGACTCTACGCTTTGGTAAATTACTTTACTACTCCCTTATATGATAGTATCCAAATAGAAGGATCATCAACATATGCTGCAATTTGTATATCATAGAAAGTAGGCTATCCCTGCATATTTATTATGCAACACTGTATTCCATTGCAGCACAGGATGAGTTAGTCGTTGGTTAGAACATGGGTAGGATAGTTTACTCGTGATATAATAGCTGCTTTAGGCTTCTTTCTCTCTTTTAAGCAGCTGAAAGGAACCACTTTTATGGCCTCAGAAACTGCTTATCAAGAATGAGAATAATTCTCACATTCAGGTGATTCTGCATCATTTTATAAGGTAACTTCTCCATCTAGTTGTCTATGAGTATATGCTTTTAATGCACTGAGGCCATTACAGGATATGTTATATCACTCACGTAACACAGGTAAAATATGTAAACAATCAAGCTTTAAATGCCACCCCTCTTCTAAGCCAGTAACTTAGTCAAACCTCAAGTGCAACTTAATAATGTCTATCTCATTATCCCTAAGTTGCACTTGGCATCTATGCAGAAAGTCCGGTATTGCATAATCTGCCCTGTAATCTAACCATCTCAAGCAGATACCTGCTTAAAATGTTTCCTAAAATGGTCTAAATCTTCCTTTGCTGTAAACTTAAAAGTTATGGGCGAACAGTCTCCTTAGCCTTACTAATGGAGAACTGTGATCATGGCCAGTTTCTCTCCATTACGACTTTCCTGCCGTACCTAATGAAGATATCCTTAATGTTGTAAGCTCAGCATTGTAGATATTTTGAACGAAGAATGTTCCAGACTTCTAGAGTAACAAGCCACCGGCAGCTTATGAGTTGGCCCTGTATGGCCCCAGTCCTTGATTTATGCTTATTTTTGTTGTATATTTCCTGCCTTGGAAAAGTTTATGATCCACCTATATCATCATTTGTCACTCCCCACTTCATCTTTTGATGACTAAGCTTCTGTTGAAGGGCCTGTCCACCATCAGTATCTATAATATTTCTATCAGGTTTTGGATGGTTCTGATTAGAGTTGTAGTTGGATTAGAGTGCCTATCGAAGATTTGACAGTACTATACAGACCATTTCACTTCATTTCAAACTTACCAGATGTCACACCACCACAATGATCCTCATTTCTTCATGCTTTCATCACTGAGGTCGATTTTCAGGGGCTACTTTGGATATACCGGATATCTCGTGGAATAAAATTCAGATCCTAAAGATTAGTGATGGTCTTACATCTACCAGAGGGTTACTTTCATACAATCATCTTTCTTTATAAACCAACTCTTTACCTTCTTTACCAACTCTTCTAGTCTTTGTTTGTTTTATTTAAGAGGAGAATAGTAGTAAAGTGTAATGTAAAAGCTAGCAGTAAAGAGCAAAGTCTATAGCAAAATAGCCTGTGGTAATGGTTGACACTAGTATTTCATTCTTCTAATCTACTTCGTGGTATATTTACATAAAAATCAGTTAATCTTAAAATCAATGATATTATGAAGCAGTTCTGAATCTCGAGTTAACTCGGTTCGAGAAAAGGAAATAAAGAAACTGGATATAATATAATGGACAATTCGCAATATTTATAACAGGCATAATAAGTAAAACTGTACGTACTTGCTTTTAAAGAGGGGGTAGTCGTTTGTAGTGGGGTCAGGTAACTTCTTTTAATTCTGTTGAAGCACGGATCATTTACCAGACATCTTCACTTCAATGTGCCAACAGAAAATATCCAATTTACCAATCATTCTAAATCAAGCACAGAGGTTTTTGATACACCACCTGGCTTTAATGACACTTGTCTAGCTTCCTGCACAAAGTGTAGTGTTAAAGATGAATTACCCATTGGTAAAACAAATGTGACCTCAACAAAATGGCAAGGAACAAAGACAAATGAAATGACATTAACTTAACCAATTCCTCGATCACGTGTTATGCAAAAACTGCAAATTACTTTAAATAAACTAATAAATTTACAGTAGTGCTATATTAACATAAGAAAGTAGAAACAGATGGCATGTTTTTACACCACAGTATTTCCAAAAACCAGTGCAAACCTTATACAGCTTGTTACGTACTTTGCCATATAGCATGTTTTAACTCTTGGGCTCGGGATGGACTAGCGCGTTAAGCGTGCGCTTCGTAATCTGAGGGTCACGGGTCCGCGCCCGAGTCGCGCCAAACATGCTCGCCCTCCCAGCCTTGGAAGCGTTATAATGTGACGGTCAATCCCACTATTCGTTGGTAAAAGAGTAGCCCAAGAGTTGGCGATGGGTGGTGATGACTAGCTGCCTTCCCTCTAGTCTTACACTGCTAAATTAGGGACGGCTATCAAAGATAGCCCTCGAGTAGCTTTGTGCGAAATTCCAAAACAAACATCCAAACAATGTTTTAACTCACGAAATTTTATTACCAAAATAAGTTGGTTACTACAATTTGGTCATACTATTTTACCTTGGTCAAATAATATTAAAGTTGTGCCATCGTGGCAAGTTTGAGCTCATAACGTTTAAAACTTAGCTGAAATCTAGCCTCAAAAATTTAATTTTTTTAAATCCCTGTTTTCAGCAAAATTAGTATCTAATCAAATATGTTATTGTTTATAGTTGTTATGCAGTTTCACGATGTACTTGTACATAACACGCATTTCAACATGATATTTTTATTCAGCAGATAGGATTCTCTAACAAACTGGTTTCGTATGATCCGTGTTTATTTGATGAGAATAACAAGTTTATTATAGTCCTTGTATGCTATAGTGATCAATATACTACAATACCACATCACTGTGATCAGTCTGTTATTTTATTGCGCTGATGTAATCAATATATTACCCTATTGTAATGGCATTAAACATTTATTATTCTAATGTATTACTATGATTAGTATATTAACTTGTCGTATCTCTGTGTTAAAAACTATTATGCTATATATCTGTTACCAAGATTATTATCTTACTCAGTTGTGTTATAAAGATAAGACAAGGATTTTTACCTTCTATCGTTGGGGTTACTAAACTAGATATTGTTCTAGTTCTTCAGGAAAAAATTTTCTTGTGGAATTTTAGTTGTCGACTTTTTTACTTAACAACCTTATATTCTTCACACTTCTAAGTTGTGTAATAGCTGGTGTAAATAATATGATTTTTGACATATTTTGGAATAAGAATTAATTTTAGTATTTAAGTTTGGTTTTGAATTTAGCGTGAAGCTACACGAGGGTACGTTAGCCGTTGCTAATTTCTTCGTGAAAGATTAGATAGAAGACAGCTTTTAACCACCGCCATTTGCCACCTGTTGGAATACTTTTTTTACTAACAAATAGTAGGGTTCACCGTCAAATTATAACGCCCCCACAGCTGAAAAGACGAGCATCTTTGGTGGGACGAGGATTTCAAATAGTAAACGCCCAAATCATCTAGTTATTCTGGATTTACTTTCCAAAAATGTTAATTATTTTACAAATATAAATTATCTTTATTACTATACTCAATATTTTAAACCTTCGCTTTTTATAACTCAGGGAAAATAATAGAATAAAAGTCGTGTTTTTTCCTGGTAATAGAATAAAAGTCATGTCTTTTTCCTAGTAATAGAATAAAAGTCGTGTCTTTTTCCTGGTACTAGAATAAAAGTCGTGTTTCTTTTCCTGGTAATAAAATAAAAGTCGTGTTTCTTTTCCTGGTAATTGAATAAAAGTCATGTCTTTTTCCTAGTAATAGAATAAAAGTCGTGTCTTTTTCCTGGTACTAGAATAAAAGTCGTGTTTCTTTTCCTGGTAATAAAATAAAAGTCGTGTTTCTTTTCCTGGTAATTGAATAAAAGTCATGTCTTTTTCCTAGTAATAGAATAAAAGTCGTGTCTTTTTCATAGTAACAGAATAAAACTAGTGTTTATTTTCCTGGTAATAAAATAAAAGTTGTGTTTCTTTTCCTGGTAATAAAATAAAAGTCGTGTTTCTTTTCCTGGTAATAGAATAAAAGTCGTGTTTCTTTTCCTGGAAATAGAATAAATGTCGTGTCTTTTTCCTGATAAAGCGCGAAATTTTAGTTTAATCATCGATAACTTTGATCATGCAATTAACGTACATATAAATTACTGAAATAAATTTACAGTAATACAAACCTCACATATCACGTATCAAAGACATGAGAATAAAACTGTTACTTATTGTAGGTTTGCAGACAAAAGTTTTGCTTTAAAATGCATGAATAAAATAAAAATTAATTATATATTATAAGCTTAAATTTTTAACCACGAATCTGCCAAAAAAATATAGACTGAACTATGAATGTGTGCTGTAAAGTTTCCCCATTTAAACGCATTTGTCTATATATATTTTCATTCTTATGCACTAATTTCTTCCATGCAATTTAGTATATCCTGTGATTAACTGATTTATATCATTTTTCTACTAACTTTAGTAAGACTTCATTGTATCATAGCATTTCACGAATACATACACCTTAAAAATCCCATTTTGAAAAATACACAATAGAAAATTTTCCTTGATAACACATTGAATATTTATATCTAGTTCTCTTGAACGCTCTCCTTCAATGAAATAGACAACCTTTCTACATACTATTTATCTTAAGAAAATATCTGTGCTTTGAAGTGTCACGTCTACGTTTGTTTATTTGTTTTTTGCGCAAAGCTTTACAGTAGACTACATGCACTCTATCCACTATGGGGACTCGAAGCATTGAATTTAAGCTTTGTGAATCTGTATACTTACCGCTGACCCACTAGGAGATATAAGACTATACTTAAGTAATAATAACTTAAGTTTAATGTATGTAAAATAGGGGAGAGTTTACGTAATGCAAGGGCTATCTGCATATAGCGACTAAAGTTTTAAACTGAAAATCTAGATAGATTCATTTATTCAAAAGGAACGACTTTGGATTACTCTGATCCTACCAAAAAGGCGAATTTCACCGTGATTGTTACATCACACTTACTGTGTGGAACATGATTTTGCAGCAACGGAACTTAAACATAAAACTTCGGATTTACAGACTAGTCATGCAAGAAACTAAGCCACTCCTGGCTAGGAGTTTCTGAGAAGTCGTACAATAATTATGTAAACCACATATATAATTAAAATGTATCAAATCTTTGTTGGAAAAAAGCAACTAATGTCAAACAAGCTATTAAGTAATTGATAAATAGTTTATATATACACACATATATACATATATATAATACTACATTAAATATTAAATACCTCGTTTCCTGTAACGATGTATAGCTTTTGAGCGAAAAATGGCAGAAATATTCGATTTAACAAATCAGCGTATAAGAACATGTATATATTTATCTTATTTCGAAATGTCTGATGTTGGAATCGTAATGTAGCAGACTACTTTAGGAACTCGTGTTCATATGTTCTCAGTTTTAACGTTAAAGTGCTTCTTTTATTTAACTGTTGAGCTGAGGCACCTCAGACACTTGAGTTCATGTACTACTAATAATGTACTCAGTGGATGTTATTTATCTTTCAAGTAGAAGAACACTTTTAATGTAGTCTTAAAGGCACATTTTAATATAAATTGTGGATTTGTTTACTTGACAATGTTTTTTTAATCATTTATAAAATGGTGCCCATGTTGCAGTTTTATTCGGAACATCTAACAAAGCATATGGGATATTTAGTCTTTCAATTTTCATGTTAATTACTAAATATGGGGACCACAAAAATTTTTCTTCGAACGTTTATCGAATTTTTATGTTCGGTAAAGAAATTTGATCAGATTTCTTTTAAAGAATGAAGGAGTAAAACATAAAATGTGAAGAAAGTGGTTTAATATACACCATCGCTAATTAAACGTGTACATTATGATAAGCTCTAACGCACAAATGTTTAGGAGTTAAAAACATAAAAAATGCCATAAAGATTCTGTAGAAAGCTTGTAACTATATAACACGCTAGTTAACTACAATTCGTAGATATGTTTTCATGATGAATTTCATACGAAGTGGTTAATAGTTACTTTTAGAATTACATAAAATATTCTTCTCAATGACTTAACATTGTTCAGGATTTTCGTTTTTTATTTAAATAGTTTGAAAATGTAGCCCTAAAACATTAGACTTGAAGATTTATAAAGTATAGAAGAGTTTCTGTGTAATTTTATAATACGTCTATAAATCACTGATATATAATGCATAACTGTGATTGGTGATAAAGAAACTGTTAAAAATATTATTTTATAATTATTAGTTACAGAATCTGAAAGTTATAAAAACAGACATAATTATTCAAGTGAAAATAGCAAAATAACGTTTATGTTTTACACTTGAGGTAATACGGCACCTTAGTGAGTTTTTAACTGTTGGATATCACTCGTAATTTTAAAAAAATGCAGTATATCGAGGTCATTATATTTTAGAAAATACATCAGTAAAATCGTCAAAGGTCCTTAAATTCTGTTTTCACACGTAGAGACGTTTTAAATAATCGTTTCCACTTTTTAGTTATTTTAGTCAGTTTTTACTAAAACACGACAAAATAATGTTTTTTGCTCTGGGTTTATGTGACGTATACCGAAAAACCCAAAGTGGTGCTACTGCTTTGGAGAGAAGTATATTGCTCTTCGTTTTTGTATGAAACAACTTTAGTAAGTATATCTATAATAACATATTTGCTTTGTTCAGTGCTTCACAGATATTTGTATTCTATAAGACATGTGACTATTGACATACTACACACGTTATACCTTGTCAGTTTGATAGTATAGGTGCATGAACCGTGTCGGATCTTCTGACATTTCTTACCGAAACGTTATCTTTTTTGTGTAAAATAGTTCAACTGCGAGTAATTCACATGTGTTTATTTGTTTTGTTTCTACTGTTAGTTGAAACTGTTGCTTACAAAAAACACTGCCATTTATATCAACTTTAAAATACACATTGTTAGAAGATCAGAGACCAATAGGAACTTTATTTTGTAAATTCTTCTTCCATTGTTAGTGTTTCAAAGATTCATGTTTTCGAGTTTTTTATCACAAATATCAAAATGTACAATTTGTCACAATATATCTTTAAAAACTAAGTTCTCCTTCTGTTAGAATGTGACACTTGTTGGAGTATTAGTTACAAATTAAACCGTGATTATTACTATTCAATATTCACAAGTGTCTCTACTGGAAACTCAACTGTTTACAATTTATTTTCTTATTAGAATCTGAATCTATATCAGTACAAGTATTCTATTTCTCTTTTGAATCTTCTATAAGGCCAGCGCAAACAGATTCAACAAATACACAACACTTTATTCTAGAATGCACACTAAGTAACTTTTGTTTTCTTATATTTTCTGCCTATTCGATCTTCTAAATTGAAAAATCAATCAAATTTCTAATAAAAGATATTCATTGATTTGTTTCAAAGAGGCGCCTTATGTGCGAAGGATTCGGGAAGATTTTAGTAGAATACTTACTATTATGACGGTTTCAAAATGAATATAATTATTTCAGTAAGTATTTAGGTTCAAAAACAAATATTTGTATCTCAATATGTAACATATAAATAAAAAATATATCTGCATTTGAGTCGCAATTTTGTTGTCATTATTATCCTTATTCAATTTTCACCGCTTTTCAATGTTTCAAGAAATACTGCATTGTTATAGGTTTGATTTATAAATTAGGGTTAGAACTGGCTATGAAATTAAGTCATTAGTACCAAGAGACTGGGTGTAATAGTACAGCCAGAATACCATCGCTCGTCTGACATGATTCACGCAACCGCGATATAATTGATAACCCGTAACATTTATCCGTAATGTTTCAAGTATCCTAATATTTGTTGCCAATCGTATCATACAACGTGTGTCGGCGCAAAATTAAACGTACGAGTACACATAAAAACAGAATTGATTTTTTTAACATGCGATTTCTCCTTCTGTATTACTCACAGACCATTTAAGCACCTATCGGATAAGAATAAGTGTAACTGAAACAATTCATGTAGCTGGTCATTGTCCACTTCTACTTATTCTGTATTGTAAATGGCAGAATTGTTAAAAATTGTGAAAGACGTTACTGTTCACGTGCTAAAGGGTACTAGGATTAAACTATAAATTGTCTTGTTCTATTAACTTAAATTTATGAAAATCATAAAACATAAACTTTAATTCACGGTTAAACTACATTTTTGTAGTAAAATATGTTCTTTCAGTCAATAAATTCGATATAACTACAATATCTTCTAAGAATTAATTAATTTAAAAATAACTAAAATATGTGTTTGCTTGTTTAAAAGTGATGCTGTACAATGGGATTTCTTTGCAGGGAAAACTACAATTATACCCCAGTTATCAGCTGTCAAATTTATCATGCGACAGAAATTCAAACACATCTGTATATTTGGTTAATCCAAATATATATTGTGTTCTTATTGTTTCTTTTCGTTTAAAACTACAAATTACTGAAAGCGAAGAAACATAACATGTATAAATTTGTATTCGAAGGGCCTAAATGAAACATTGGAATACTTTAAAGGTTTTTGTTTCTTGGTTAAAAAGAAATAAAAAAATCCCGTTATAATTTATAAGAGATCACTTATATATAAGTATATTCCAGTATAGTAGCATAAATTCAACTGAAATTCTGACCATAACAAGGATACATTTTTCAAACCAAAATAATGTTTAAACCGACACACTCAAAATTTTGAATAAAATATGAACTCCGTGTTATGTATATGTGTAAATATTTTGTAAACGACAACATGTCGTGTTGTGTTTGAATTTTCATTTGTATTATTCATTTTTCCATATTGATATTATTGTTTCGAAGTTTAAACTAAAATATTTTATTTATTTAGGGTAACATTTTAGAACTTTCTCGAATTAAGTAGACCAATCACATGTTTGTAAATGAGTGCTGGTGACTTCCTGTCTAGAAGTGTAGTCTCGTGCAAGAACGGATATGCGTGGATAGCTCTGGAGTTGTATGGAAATTGCAAGATTGTTCGAGAAATAGGCCTATCGGTATAAAACACGGTGACGTGAGAGATATTCAGTCATCAGTTTTTATTCGAGGGAGAGAGATTCAGTCATTAGTTTTATTCGAAGAATAAGAGTGAGATTCAGGCATCAGTTTTAGTTATTTGAGAAAGATTAAGTGTTTGCTGTGAATATTCAACTTGGATTTGTGATTGAAGTTAGATCTCCGGAAGTTGTGATTTTATTTCGTCAATCTCTACGATACATCTGAATTACTGCTTGAGCTGAGAGACGGCGATTTCATTGAACTGTGAACTGTTTCGGAATTACTTCGTGGGACCAAATTCACACCCTAGACTGGAATTTGAGACTTTAATTTTAGATCATTACATTAGATACAGGCCAGTACCGTTTTGTGTTGTGATTTATTTTGAAGTTTGAAACTAATATTATTTTGTTTTGTAATTAATTTCGAATGTTATAACTTAATATCTGTCACTATTATTATATAATTCATGTTATATCTGTTAATAGTTTAGTGTAATAAATTATACAAGCTGTTATCTGCGTTTTTCTGTTGCGTTTAGTCTACGAAGAACATAAAACATTTTAAAAATACGTAACATCCGTATACATTTATTTATCGTTAAACACAAAGCTACCCAAGGGGCTGCCTGCTTTTTGCCCACATCAGTATCGAACCCAAATTTTAAGCACTATAAGCTCTCTGACTTACAGCTTAGCGACGGAGAGTTCAGTAAGTTCACGTTTTCTTCTGCGACTTTGAGATAATCAATAATTATGTTTTATGTAGAAAGACAAATTTAAAACAGTCCTTATTTCGGTACATGACATACCTTGTAAGATCCCAGTCCTTATTTCGGTACATGACATACCTTGTAAGATCCCAGTTCTTATTTCGGTACATGACATACCTTGTAAGATCCCAGTTCTTATTTCGGTACATGACATACCTTGTAAGATCGGTTTGTATACGTTAACGCACTGACATATTGTCACAGATGTGAGTCGAGACATCACATTAATAATGTGTTAAATAGCTGTCTCTTTGTAACACAGTAAAGTCCTAACAATTTAAAGATGCAATGCTTCCATGCATAGATCATTGCTGAATGTATATGCTACATCTCCTTACGACGATAAATAATAAATGCTTAATTTAATTGATAAGCGAAAAAACATAGAGGGCACAAAATATTGATGTTTATGATGTAAACAAGAAAAGTGCCCAACAGGTTAGTAAATAAGCGATTTTCAATATCAGACACTCTCAATCTGGAGCAACATTCTCATCCGCAAGGTTATACTTACAATCGAAAATCCTTCGGTCTTTTTTTTATTTTTTAAGTCATTGTAACAAAGACGAGAGAGTCTCAAGGTACCTTTAACAGAACGCAAAGATTTAAAGTTATCCAGGTTTGCAAGCTGCCAGCCACAGTTCGAAATACACGATTGTTTTGATAGGAAAAGTAGATGACGAGCATAATTAAAACAACGTCAATCGACAAAATTCCTATTAAACATCCAGCTGTAGTTTTAATAGTCTTTTGTCTATTGGTCTGTTTGATTAATATTGGTCTTCGTACAAAGGAGGGTCTGTACAAAATATTCATGAAAATATGTGATTTGAGTTTGACATCACCGTCCTCCACAGGTTCGCGTTTCGATAAACGTTGTAATAACAGACAATAGTGTGCAGTTAGGCTCATCAGACTGAACACGATACAATCGAGAAATAAAGTAGTTCTAAAGGTAGCATGGGAATTTTAATATCGTTGTTAGAAAGTGCGATTTATCCTCAGTGTTAGTTCTTATAATGTTAATGGTTTATCGATAAAGCAAGGAGTATTTTTTGTTAGAGACAAAAGTATTTATTTACACACATAATTTTCTCTTATTCTGATTACGCATTTAATTAATATTATATCACAAGTTATCAGTCATTCAAAGATAATGAATAAATATTGAGAAGTTAATGTTTAGGAGAAATCTATAAAACTGAATAGTTAATTTAAAAAAAACAATAAAACCAACTTTTACAATAGGTAAGCTATTATTCTTTTTTTCTGTAAAAGTTGGCGGTATTATATTAGGACCAGATGATTAGAGCGCTCGACTCGTAATTTGAGGGTTATGGGTTCAAATCCTTTTCACACCAAACATGCACGCTATTTTAGCCGTGGTTCATTGGTAAAGGAGTAGATCCAGAGTTGGCGGTGGGTGGTAATGACTAGCTCCACCTAGTGTTACAGATAACCCCTGCAGCTTTGCGCAAAATTTAAAAAAAAAAGCAGTTTATTGTATTTTTGAATTAAATATCAAATAAAACTCATTTGCTAAGGTTTGGCGACAACATAGGCCTTCTTATGGAAATAATTGCAATACTTTAATCTCAAAATAGGAAAGAGAAACTGAGAAAATATAAAAATTGTATTGGAAAACAAGTTAACTATAACATTTGATAACCATTGACAACTAATATATATATAACAGTATTTTCTGGAAAAAAAGGGGTAATTTAAAAATTGATCTTCAAAATAATCTTGAAATTTATATTCATTCAAGATTCATGTTACGTCCTTCTGTGATACAATATAATTCAAAGTTTCCTTTAGACAATTACATTTTTGTTACTGAATATTAGATATACTCGAAAACTTCCATTTAAAAATATGAAACGCTTTTGACAAAATGAACTGCAACAATAATAACAAGAACCTACAAAGGTGTTTTCTACCTCCCCGTAACAATAATAACAAGAACCTACAAAGGTGTTTTCTACCTCCCCGTAACAATAATAACAACAACCTACCAAGGTGTTTTCTACCTCCCCGTAACAATAATAACAACAACTTACAAAGGTATTTTCTACCTCCCCGTAAAAATAATAACAACAATCTACAAAAGTGTTTCCTACCTCTCTGTAACAATAATAACAACAATCTACAAAGGTGTTTCTTACCTTCCCGGGGGATCGCCATTTTCGTCAAACTTTACCATTTCGTTATTCCAAGAAAAGGTGACGTTCATAAGATACTGAAGAAGTACAGAACCATTGATGGGGGACATAGTTGCACATGTTCCATGAGTTTCTTTACACATATCCTTTTGCATATTATGTAGACCATAAGCCATCGTATAAATCGCTTTCTTTACAAACTCCATCTTCGTGTCTTGTTTATATCCATCTCTCAGGTTTTCCTTTCCTGCCAGATATAAATATATAAAATAAAATTTGAAGCGACTCGTGGGTCTGTACGTACGAATGTTGGTATTATCAATGAAATCCTACAAAGCGACTTATCTGAGAATTATATAAAGATTGTGGAATCCCGAAGTTACACAAGTATTTGAAGTTGGCTGTTACGATATATCAACATGCCAGAAAGCTGTCAAGGTTTCATACTAAACATTTATAAGTAAACATGTTACTCGCAATCTTAGTATACATGTGTATAATGTTTCTGAAATTTGTTCATTTTTAGTATAACTTATACATTTGTTCTTAAGGTTTTTGTTATATATGTAAGCTTCAATTAAAACTTTTTTAACTGTTTACTGAAATGTCTTAGTTTAATATATGCAGTCAAGTGCTACCAGCTGATTGCACTAATATATCACAATGAGAAATAACTTTCACATATTTGTATTTAAAATGCTTTCTTAAGGCATTTAATAATAATTTAAATTGAGTTAGTAAAGATAATTCTATTGTGATTAACTTTATAATGGATATATACATATAATTTCTTTATTTATTTATAAATGTGTATTAAATATATCCCTATAACGATAATGAAGATATAACTTTATTGTATATAAATGATTCATATAAACAAGGTTTTCATGTAGAATATGTGCTAATCACGCACACGTTTCTTGGATAAAAATTTAAAATAAACCTCTATTGATATGATGCAGTTTTGTTATCGTTGATATATATGACTATAGCAGTTGTGAAAGGAACTGATATTTATTCAGAAAATATAATAATAAAATATTTAATAATAACAATAATACTGACGTATTAACGATAAGTAATGGTTATAAAACTGACCGAATATTCCTCAATATGACAGCTACATTGTTACAACTAGATATGAAATTATATTTTATTCTATGGCCTCACATGTGTATTCATATTTCTATTCAATAAACGTTTATGAAATTTGTTAAATATTACATGAAAATTAATTGTTGCATGATTTCACTGAAATTATTTAAAATTGCCGTCTGGGAAATGCAAAGATTTGGTTGTTATGTGTATGCGATAAGTGTTATAAAAGAAATAAAACTGTTCAACGTGCTAAAACAACTTATACTAAATAATTGAAGTTTTCATTAAATAATTTTACTGAGAGTGTATAAGCAATATATTTATATATATTGTGATTTATAGTCAATCCTAAGAGAAAACGGAAGTTCCCTTTGTTTAAATTTTATCCAGTAAAAAACTAAATTAATTATTTTATAATTTCAAAACATTTCATTTATAGACAATAAAATTTGTCAGTAGCTTACTCACCTTTATAATCCACGTATAAACTTCATTGATATATTATAAAAGAAAATGAACACCTAAGGCACTTTTCATAACTCAAAATAATTCAAGAGTAATTGGAATATATAGTACTTTTAACAACAACAAGGCAAAAGTCACTATTATATACCGGTGTCAGATGCCTTTCAAAGTACTTTATGCAAGTCAGTCATGTGATCGTAAAGACAGATGATTCGTTAATCAATTTACTCCCGTATATTTAGCATTTAGTAGAGGCGATATGACTTTTGCACAGTTCATAACAGTCCACCTCAAAATGAACAACAGAGGAATTTCGGCACTAACGTTTCATGCTTAAAACCAAAGTGTTGATAGAATCCTCAAGTATTATCGATTTCTTCCAAGAAAGAATTGTTTTCAAGGTATCTTTAACGCCTGGAGTTACTTGACGGGATGAGACATCTCTCCTTCCATCAGTGTTCATTATATGTTCAATTGAATTGAGATCTGGCGAGCGTGCAGACCACTTAATTCAGTCAATTTCCACTTCTTCAAGAAATGTATCAAATAGTTTACAAGGTTGGAACTAGAGTAATCGTCCGTTAACGTTGACACAGGGCCAATATTACACGAGCATTAGACAGAAGTAATAAGTGTGCCTTAATGTGTAGCAGTAACAGTACCACTCCACAGGATGTTGAGATCGTTACCTCAAACAATGTTTATTCCTGCCCAATAAAACTTCTAAGAGCGTCATATGTGTTACGTTTCCATACTAAAATTGGATTTTCCATCTGGCTCCAGGTTCTCTACTAACGAGATACGTCTATTACTCGATTACAGAATAAAGCGGAACTAATTTATAAGCAGAATATTATTCTCCATGTCGTGTTCGTGAGATAAGTTCTTAGCAGTTTTTCAGAAAAAACTGTTTTATGCCTTATTGTAAATGGAATGCACCTCATTAAGAACTTGGCACACAAAACTCGTTTCGTGAAGTCTGTTTTGATCATTTATATACTAACGCAGGAACGAATGCTAACAATATTTCGTTTTCCTAAAATTTGCTAAAAGCTACTCGTGGTCTCCAAGCGCTAGTCGTCCCTATTTGAGTAATATATTATGGGAAAAGTATTTAGTTAACACCACTCACTACCTAAGCCTAACGCTTTATCAACAAATAGTGGGGTTAATCAACACATTATAATGCATCCAGAGCTGAGAGACACAAGCATATACGATAACGAGATTCTAGCGTACGAACTTGAGATTAACAGTGGAGTAGCGCAACCACTAAGCTATGTCAGGCTTTTTTTGTCGTTAATAACATCTGATCCTGTCTCGAGGTAGATACTCTGTGATTGTGATGAAACAGAATCGATAGATAACTGTCATCTCCTTGTGTTGTGAATAATGGTCTGCTTCGTAGAAGTTTCTGATAAACTATATAATTTTTCTCAGAAGTTTTTCCTAATTTAAAACACTTGTAGCGAATTTGCAATCACCTGGCGTGATTGGCTGGTTTCCATTCGTCCCCCATCTCAGTAGTTTAGGCATGATTTATAAATTAAAACAAACTTGAAGTACTGTGAGGTCCATAATTCATTCAAAGAGAAAACTAAGACAATACTTTGGGACCAATAAAAACATAGCACAGAGTAAATGACCAGTCAGTCGCTTTTCAGATCAATTTTATAACCGCCGGTTACCTCATTTGAAAATAAGTAACTGATTGAGAACATTTTATAAGAGTTTCTTTCATTTTTAGAGTTATAGTTCAGAAATTTCTATCATAATTTAATTATCTCATGTGATGTATTTATTTATTTACCCATAATTTAGCGCCTGAGGTTTAGACTTTTGTCTTTTATTTATATATTACATTCAAGATCAAAGCAGCTGAGTCTAGAAACAAAAAAATATGATTTTACTCACACATTTGCTTGTAAAATCTGTCTTACTCACTTTAACATGAACTTATAATTCTGTAAAGAATGTATGTTATCTTTAATTTTCTACCTACCAAACTGTAAACCTATAATCCCATAATTTTAATTTTTATATATAATTTAACATTACAATAATAAAACCTCTTAAAATACATGGATCTAAAGTTTTCTGTTAGTTCAGTTTAGTCTGATATAATCTTGGTGTTATTAATAACGACCCCCGCTAGTACTGTGGTAAATCTTCGAATTTACAACGCTACAATTAGGGGTTCGATTCCTCTCAGTGGGCTCAGCAGATGGTTTGGTATGAGAAAAACATGCATATACATTATTAATAATATTTTTAAGTAATGAAAAACTCTTATTATTATTACTACAACCATACACCCAAATTTGTATTAGTAAAAAAGTTTTAATTAAACAAATTAATTTGTTACTTAAAAGTCTTTAATTAAAAGTGGTTTCACATTAAAAAGTAATCCCCCTCTGCAGTCCATCAGCATTTAAAGCTAAAAACCGGGAACTGATACTCAGAGCGGGCAGAGCACAGATACCCGGATTACTGGTTAGCTTTGCGCATGACTAAAACCAAACAAAAATATTAAGCTCAAAAGCAAATGTAAGATGTCATTGAAAGATGGATGAGTACAGTGTATATTTCCTATAGGATGTATGTGTGCGTGTTAAGACAATGTCCTGAATTCCACTGTGATGAGTGACAGGACATAGATCTTGAAACGTCTTCTCCAAATGACAAAAATAGTATACATATAATTTTAATCCAATAGTCATTAAGAATTATTTCGCCTACACAACAAAAATAATGTCAACTTCAAAACTATATCAGTTTTTCACCATGTGATATGAGGAATGACGAATATGTACGAAATGTTTGGTATAAAACATTGCAGCAGCTTGGATATTTTGATATATTTATTTAACTGTCCTTCAGTTGAATATTGTACCATTATTTGGGCATAGCTGTAGTACATATCTTATGTACTAAATTATGCAAGAAGCTATTATTATAATATTTTAACTTTTTGTACGTCACGTTTCGAAGTTGCAACGGTAAGTTTATGCAAAACAGTAGCCTTGCACTTCAAATCTAGATCTATGTAACAAGTCTTGATACCGTCAGATTATGATTATTTCCAATATAATTCTGTAACAACTGATTGAATATATTATGATTATAATCGTACTTACTAACTTACAAGAGATATTGTTATTTTTTTGTTTAAATATTTCATTTGTTATTATCAGCACCTTTGTCATTGACGTTTTGGATGTCTAGTGCATATTAATAAAATTTCAGAACAAAATGACCTTGAGTGATCCCAATAATATTGCTAAGGGTTAGGCCCACAACAACTCACTACCCTAACGATTATCTTACATTATTTTTCCATTTCAAATTTTTATTTTTTAATAGGTTTCATATTTGTGAATGAAGTAAATATTATGTTGTTCTTATTATGAAATGAATCATAATACATTGTTCTTCCAGTGAAGCGGATGAGTTGAGCTTGACCCATCGGTTAGCGTGTCAGGTTATGTATCTTTAGATCCAACTTTTGCGTTTTGTTTATGCGCATAAAAAATTAAAATCCGCACTTTGAGATCGTGCATTTGATACGGAGATAGCTGTCAAATACCACTATTTGGAAAGACAAGAATAGCTTAGAAGATAGTTCGTCAGTTGAATATTAATGAACATTTCACCAAACACCCGTGTGTAGCTTTACTGGAGTATATAAGGTAGGACGATTACATTATATTCTTTTTGCTACCTACTTACTACCTTCTTCATTCTATGAGGCGGTTGTCATGTTTATTTCGTTGTTAAGCGCAAAGTTACACACTGGGTTACCTGTGCTCTGCTCGTGACAAATATTCAAATAATATTTTTGCTTTGTAAGCTCTGACGCCCACAATTGAGCCACCGGGTGCGGAGGTGTAGTAGATGAAATTCTTTATTGTTATCTTTGTAAAATTCAATATTATTCGTATTTTTAAGTAAAACTGCATATTATGTTGGCCTTTCCTGAATCAAACGAAATGTTATGTAAGAACAATTTGTTTCTGAAGCAAATGCTTCTCTTCTCTTTAAGGAGAAGAAGCATTACACCATTTTATTTACGATAAAAATATAAAATTGTTGGTACAATAAGCTACCTGTTATACTGGTATTTTTGTGAAGCGGATAATATGTTATATTATTCTTTTAAAGCAGAAACGAAATATTTATTTTGCTGTCAGATAATTAATTTCTATAACATTACTTTTTAACTGTATGTAACACAGGGAATCTAAAGTATAATAAAAATGTTATCTATGTAAAAATGGCTGGTATGGATAAAGAAAGCACTATGTCGAGAAGAGAAGAACGTTTCGACCTTCTTTGGTCATCATCAGATTCACAAAGAAACGGTTACTGACTGGTAGCTGAATAAAAAAACAAAAACATAAACAACCGCAAAATTAAAGAAGCTTTATTTATACACAATTCATGCCCGAAATAAACCAATACAAAGGAACACCTTTATACCTATATTAATAAATATATCCAACACATAAGCACGCCCTCTACATTCCTACACTCAATTACACAACCGTCTTCAATCATGTGGTCAGCTATCGGTCAGTAACCTTTTCTTTGTGAACCTGACGATGACCGAAGAAGGTCGAAACGTTATTCTCTCGTCCACATAGTGCTTTCTCTATCTATACCAGCCGTTTTTATATATATAATTTCCTCTACAAGTGGTTTTTCACGTCACCACGGATTACGATAAGAAATGGTTTTGCTAAGAACATTGATTATTTAGAAATTAATTAACTAAAAAAACGTCATGCTCACTATTTGCTTTATAGCTAAAGGGCACCAAGAGATATATATTTTGATCATGAAAATTAAGCACAGTTAGAAAGCAATGACATAGCTTAAGAAATGAAATATTGATGTCATAAACACTAAGATTCCAGAAGAATTATATGTTACATACCTGTGCATTCTTTAACATACTTTTTATTAGAGTTCTTGTAACATCTTAAAGAACAATTAAACTTATATTCCCAGAACTCATCAAACCATGGGTTTCTTTTGTTAACGCAAGGTTTCAACTTGAAGTAGTAATCATCAAATTCAAGATCTATTTCCGAGTGAATTCGGATGGAAATCCCTCCCCACGCTTCCTCTCCATACTCTTCCACAACATCCTTCCTATCTGACCAGCCGTCGCTATACATAAAATAAAGAGAGAATCAGCCGTTAGTATCATCTTAGACCTACCCGCATCGATTCTAAACTACAACGCTTAGAACACGATTACGAATAGCAAAAATATTATACTGTAATGTTTATCAAGGGATATTTATGTACAAATTATCAAATGTTTACTTAAATCGCACCGAAGCAGGCTTGTGTTAACCTAAAGAAGACCCTTAATAAAGAAATAGTCTTAGTGTATTTTCTTAAATCACAATTTCTGAGCCTATTCTTGTATCCGTTAAAATTATTAAATTAAGGCTTTCGAAACATATTCGTTAAACTTCTCCAAAAATCCTCACAAGTACTTACATAAAACCGCATGTGAAATGCCGTGTCCTGTAATGAATCAGTTTGTTATTCATTATCTTTCAGAGAATCGTGTTTGTTTCCAGTATATAGACATAGTTACCATACGACACATAAATTTAAACAAGAAACTAAAAAACGTACTAATATGAACTTTGCCTATTTGATATATTTCATAAATTAGTCATTAGTTGTATGTATTGTAAATAATTCATAATATCATTATATACTATAATAGTTAAGAATAATAACATATATTTAGTTAATATTTATCATTTTGGTAATCGTTTGCATATATTGCACTTTAATAGTATATAATTTGCACTATATTGTAGCAGTTAAGATTGGAATTTTATTGTTATTTCTCTAAAGTAATTGACCTTATTATAGTAGTTAATATTTAAATTTTATTACAATGTCTACAAAGTAATTGACCTTATTTCAACGAGTGCAATTAGCAGCAAAAAAGTTCATATGTTGTCCTCAGTGTTATGTTTTAGATATTTTAACATCAATTTGCTCTTTATTACAACTCTTTTGTTATCCGTTTTAGCTGATGTGTTGTGTTGTGCCTTATGTTGCAAAACATTCCAATATTATATAATATATAGTTTCATTATTAAAATAAACAAAATGAACTTATGTCTAGTTAGTGTGTTTGGGCAACAGAATAAAAAATGTTTTGTTACATTTTCTATTCGTAGTAAACATGGTAATGTATAACAGTTGCTTTGAAATTAAATACAATTTCCTATATACAATTAATAATGATTAAATCTCAAAAGTGTTGATAGTTTGTTTCATAAATACCAGTAATTCTTAACGTCATAAACGACGTAAATTTAAGATACATGATCGCCTTACGTTATTCGAAGTATGTCGTTTAAGCGTTACAAAAAATCGGAATCTCAAAGAAAGCATTTAAAATAAGAATAATGTTTTTATTTAAATTCGAAAGTACAACATATCGGTTTTGTGGTGTTCCTGGTAAACAAAGAAACATGTGTTTCATTTACAAATTAAATCTAGTAACTTTCATTTTTATCGTATTATAAAATACTTTATATTTAAATATATAATTTTGATTTCAAAACAATGTGGTCTGTTCAAACGTTAGTTTCTTAAGGATAATTCTATACAAACTGTGATTCTTGGTACAATAACAAAGATATGGTTTACAGTTTCTGATGAAACCAACACATTTTATGCAAATCCAGTTGTTAGTTTGTTTTGAATTTCACACAAAATTACTCGAGGGCTATCAGTGCTAGCCGTCCCTAATTTAGCAGTGTAAGACTAGAGGGAAGGCAGCTAGTCATCACCACCCACCGCCAACTCTTGGGCTATTCTTTTAGCAACGAATACTGGGATTGATTGTCATATTATAACGCACCCACGGCTGAAAGGGCGAGCATGTTTGACGCGACGGGGATGCGAACCCGTGACCCTCAGATTACGTGTCGCACGCCTTAACATGCTTGGCCATGCCAACCCAGTTGTTAATCAAAAAATAGATTAACATTAACTGTTATAAGACGACCACCATTAAAAGTGCGTAGAGTATTTACTGGTATGTTATAGGTTCGATCTAAGACTTTCTGCTTGTCTTTCCGACATATTAACGAAGGTCAGGTCTTTGCACAGTTTATTCGCTCATTTATAGTTTCCTTCTATCCGATACAAATCAAACTTTATATTAAGATTGAAATAAATATTAAAACTAAATAAATAAAACATTTAAACTTGCATTCACCAATGCAAAATAACGCTGTTTTCATTGTTATAATTTTTATATTAAAGTGCCGTATAAATGTCTGACATACATAATTTCAGTGTGTCATAAATCATTTTAAATATTGTTCGAAAACCTTGCTCAGTATAACTCTTATGATTTGGCAATAGTTAATATGACAACTAAGGAACGATGATTATATAGTTTGTAACTAATTTAATGGACCTTTGCTTATACCTAACTTGTTGTATCTATGCATAATCAATCTTATTTATCCTAAATATAAACAACCAGCCAGTAACTAAATTGTCCTGATTTGTCATGTTCCTGGATAATAAGTGTACAACTGAGTTGTCACGTCTGAAGTTTACCAGCCTGTAATACATTTATCGTGTATAAGGGTAGTTGAATTACAAACATTATGTTTATAGATAAGTATTCTGTAAAGATAAAGTGTAACTAAAACTTCTACACCAGCTAAAATCGCATTTACATCTCTGTAAATCATATCACTTACTATCTCTAACACATACAATTTTAGTAGTTCAATATTTCTATAGCCAGATATACTGATGTATCAATGGATATCTTAAAGTAGCAGTATAGATACGTAGGGAGAAATTGGTGGATTAATTCGTACACATAACGTATTTGATTTTATATCAAATGATCAAGTATTCTGCCTATATTGCTTAGCAGAAATAATTTTCATAAATGTATCCTAAGGCAGCTCATAAATTAAAAGACAATAAAATTACAAACACTATATTAAAAGTTAAAGTAGCACTGATCCTTAAAACGCGCCTCTTATATTTCAAAAATAATATTTTTTTCAAATTTGATCTCTTTTCAACATAAATAACTCATTTTTATTTTAACCATTATTTTTTTCAAAACGTAGTTCTCATTGGAGTTAACAAGTTGTTAACATGATAGCTTCACGATTAAGGCCAATATTTGCATGACATTTAGTAAATTTACTGAAATTACTCTCTTTCATAGCATGAGTTTCTTTTTAATTCAAAAATCTTTACCAGTTGTCTTGTTGAGAGTCTGATTACCATTAACAAAGGCATTAATTAAAATTAATTGCCCATAGCTCATAAACGTTGCAGAAAATTTGTAGGGTGTTTAATTCAAGCTATGAGAATGTTTACAAACAGCATATTTATGAATTTTCACGATTTTATCATTTCTAAGTAAAGTTACGGTGTTAAAACAGTTTATGTAATGTATGCCTTTATCCATGCCATAATAATTATGCATAAGAAATAAATGACTGAAAGTATATTTTTCAAGATTTCGACATCATACTTTTGTTTTTTTACTGAGCTTTATGGTTATAAGAAGTGTTTAACAGTTTCTTCAGCATGTTAATTTGCCCAGTTTTAAGTGCAAATACCATTTTAACGATGCAAAGTCCTTAATATAATGATAAAATGTAAAAAAAATGATGTTCAGTTCGTTTTAACCAAGAAAAAATAAATGAAATTATAATTAATATTAACATGTTTAATAAATAAACTAAACATTTTATGCTATATTAACAGAAAACCATCATATTAAAATATTTTGAATGTAATTATTGTTATTTCTCTTACAATGGTGTTCAATAAACATTTTCTAGATAATTCAAAATCTAAATATATTCAGTTTTATTATTTACATTATTTGTATTAATAGCAGGATATTTTGTTTTACACATAAGCTTTACCAATTTTATGGCTCATGTATAAAAATTATTATTAATGCCAAATTATAATTTTGTGCATGCACTAAGAATATTCTGTATATAAATATAATAAATAAATTATAATTATAAACATACATTAAAATATTCTATATATTAATATAATAATTATCTCCCTATTTACAATTAGAACAAGTTTCAATGTTCACATATTTAGATAAAGAGTCATTATAGAATAGTTTAGTTTGGACATTCATCGCAATTATATGTTGAATATAAAAAAAATGGTCTTCTACCTTTTATAAGGAAACTCATAGAGTTATTATCACCATACTACTGTTTATTTAAAACACACACCCTCATACATGTATATATAACCATCTTTATGTAATTGCTTGGCACTTTTGTATTGAAATAACACATCAGATAAATATAAATATTATTTAAAATATCTTTATCAGTTATATCAATTATACACGTAGTAGATATTTCATGTAGAAATTTGATTTTTAAGTATATTTTAATTTTTCTTATTATTAGGGTCAAATAAAGTTGGTATAGTTGACTAAGTGTCACAAGAAGAGATTATTTACTGTGTCTTTTTTCAAATTCAACATTATTTGAGACTTAATGAAACAGATAATTTGAACCAAAGAGTCATAAAGCGACGTATTAGTGAAATAAAAATTACTGTTTTCTTTTGAGTTAATAGTTCTTCAATTTTTCTCCAGCTTTTATTCAATTTTTTGCATTTAAGAACAATGTTATCGATTAGTATTTAAAGTAACCAAGATTTTCATGAATTCAACTTTATCATTTTAGTAAAAAGACCATTTTCAGTGTGTCTTTTCTGATTAAGTTCAATTAGTCGTTTTTAATACAAATATGTACACAAACATTCCCAAGTTCTATTTTGTCAATATGATAGTATGACACAATACTCTTTGGGTGAAGATGATTGATTGGCAAAAAGATGTCATAAAGTGTTTAACGGTTTATCATGCAAAACTATGTGATTACAAAACAAGGACATAATGGAAACATTTATATTAGTATATGTTTTTTTGGCACCATACTATTTCTCTTGTATTTTAATGCACTTCTTCGCTTATTATATCACATACTAAATAAGGAATTTGAAAAATAATGAAAAACACAAAAATTACAACTTACAACAAAAAGTGACGCGTTTCACTAAAAAAAGAATTACATAAATCAATATTATCCTAACAAATTATAAGGTGGTTTGAGCGCTCGACTTATAATCTGTGGTCTGAGGGTTCGACTCCCTATCCCATCAAATATTATAATCCTTTCAGCTGTGGGGGCGTTATAATGTTACGGATCAATCTCATCATTCGTTGGTAAAATATTAGCCTAAGAGTTGGCGGTAGGTAGTATTTACTAGCTACTTTTCCTCTGGTCTTATACTTTTAAATTATGGACGGTTAGGGCAGATAACCCTTGTGTAGCTTTGCCCGAAAAACTACGCAAACAAATTATATTTTTCTTGGTTTGAAACTTACTTAGACAGTTCCTGCTGAAAACATTTAAAATTGTAACTCTGAATAGCTTAATAAAACAAATTAGTTCTTTTTTTAAGTTGTTTATCTATGTTTAATTCTGTTAATTGAAAAAAATGTAAACCAGATGCTGGTTAAAATTAGATTGACACAATTAAAGAAATTGAACAACATTAAAGGAAAACAGAGCGGCTCTACGGTTTTCTTAAGTAATATAAATAAGTAACATAGATCTATCATTACACCACAGACCTATATTTTACTGCAGATACGAGTTGCAAGTGTCCTGTACTAGCAAGAGTGCTACTTGTACAATTTACAATCTAGGTAGCAATTTGAACTGATTATCTAATGAGAAAGTAATAGAAACTCTGGCCTCCCAGTGGCTCAGTGGTATGTCTGCGGACTTCCACGCTAAAATCCGGGTTTCGATACCCGTGGTGAGCAGAGCACAGATAGCCCATTGTGTAGCTGTGTGCTTAATTCAAAACAAAACAGAAACTGTGAAGGATGTAATTCTTTTTTTGTTATTTCATGTACCAATAAGTTAGTGATTTAATTTCCGTTTATACTACCCACACTGCAGACAGTCTCATAATTAATCTGTTAATCTAAGTTACACAATAATTTCACAAAAAAAACTCTGTAAAGTTCAGTTTATTCGTATCTCTAATTGTATAACATAAATGTAAAACAATTGTATGGTACTAAACAACAACAAAAATGTTCTACCAATTTTATTAAATCCAAATTGTAAATTACGTTTTTCTGATCAGTTTGCGTTAAAGTTTGTTGAACAAAGTGTTAAATGCAATAAACATACATTTTTGATAATACTGAGTGTGGCACATCTAGATCTTTAGCGATAAAATAATTAAAGCTTAATACAAAAACGTCACCAGTTTTGTTTTTTTTATAGCAAAGCCACATCTGTTTATCAGCTCAGCCTACCGAGGGGAATCAAACCCCTGATTTCAGCGTTGTAAATCCGGAGACATACCTCTGTACTAGCAAGGGACCACCAGTTTTTACTCTTGTGTACTAGTTCTGTAGTCTATTTAGTTTAACTTTTACTCTAATAAGCTCTTTGTATGGCATTCTTTACAAGTTTAATACCGTGATACTTTACATCCCAAAACCCGAAACCAACATTTTTAGCTTCTCTTTGCCCTCTGTAGTGTTTTTTTGTTGTTGTTGTTTTTGTTATTGTTCTGTCCTCCTCAGTTGCTTATTAGACCGCTTGTATTATTATGCATTGACATTTATTTGGAACTGGGCGTGAACTAGTGGCTAACATGCTCGTACTGGGAATCACGGAGTTCATGATCCGTGCACCGTTGCTGCCACAGTTGCTCTGCATTTTAGGGCCATTGATGCGCTGTAAAAGAGACAGTCAATTCTTACTGTTTGGGCAAACAAAAGTGGCCAAGTATCAGTTCAAACTTAGAGAGTAAAAAAGGAAAAAAATATTTTGCAAGTTTTCACCGAAATACAAAAAATAAATAAACAGACAAAAGATGTTTATGCATAATTACCTTCAGTTGCTTTTATAATCTGGTTTATTTAGTATTTATAGCCTTTTATTCCCTTTCTATTGACGTATTTCTCACATTTCTATTGTGTAGTGTGAATCAAAACATATTACATAATGTTGAGTAACTGTAGGATTTTAAAAGAGATACTGTGTACAAGAATAGCTCAATTCTAAAATTAAACACTTCAATTCATATAAATTCAATTTTATGAAAAATATTTTTATTCTATAAATCTTGTTTCTTTAATGAAAATCCAGATGTGAATTGTGGATCCCCGTTTGAGAAAATGTGCATGAAACTATTTCTCGGGCTGAAAAAAACATTTCACCAGTACTAATACGAAGAAAAATCATTATAATAATATTTAGATAAAATAAAATATAATAACACACCACTATGACCTTGAAAAACTATTATTTTAATTCTGAAACTCCGCCAACATAACATTATACAGCTAATAAGCAAAATAATCATACAGTTTCTGTGACTCATCTTCATATAATGTATACTACACAAATAAACAAACTCAAAACATATTAATGAGCAACTGAGATATGGTAAAATTAGTGTTATTAGATGAAATTCTTCAATTTCTATGTGAAACAAGTAATACATAAAGAATAACAGGCAGTTGGACATTATTTGGTATTAATTGCGCTATTTCTTTCTCTGTTGCTGCTACGTTGTTGCAGTCCCTGTTATTCATAGTCATTGGTTTGTTGTTAAGCGCAAAGCTACACAATAGGCTATTTGTAATCTGTCCACGTTATAACCTTTATCACTGAGCTTTTGGAGGGGGGGAGGGAAAAAAATTATGGACCAACAAACAAGTTGGTTCTTGAAAACATTTTTATATATTTGGAAGTTTTAAAGCTAAAAAAATTGGTCTTTTCCTGTTTTTGACGTATTCTTTCCTTTAAAAAGCAAACTTAAAAGTCGTTAAACAGTATTGTTTAAATGAACCAACTAATAATATTTCATGAAAAGACCAACACAAGTTATTTTTTAGGTTTTTGAAATTGTACGCTGTCCACAATGCGTAGTTCCTGGAACGATTTTATTTTTCATGTAAATATATATCAACCAACTTTATGTTATTATTTGAAACTATGAAAAGCATGCCAGATAAATCCCATTTTCACGATAAAACATTCATTGTTGTTGTTGTTTTGAATTAAGCACAAAGCTACACAATGGGCTACCTGTGCTTTGCCCACCACGGGTATCGAAACCCGGATTTTAGCGTGTAAGTTCGTAGACATACCGCTGAGCCATTGGGGGGTAACATTCATTGTATAAGCTGTGATAAAACTACTTCTAAACTAACAAAACAACGTAGATATCGTGCTCAATCAGAGAACATTATTCGATAACGTCAAAATATATATTTTTAAATATTCTTTTCTTATATCATTCGCAGCAATACTGTTGTGAGGTATTAATTTGTGCGAACATGCTCAGCTAGACAGTAACCTTTCATGAGAAGATGTTAATGCTCCTTGACTTATCCTTAAATAACTCCCTATGAAGCTTATTAAAATAATAAAAACTTATAATTATACAACTAAACATAGAATAATACAGAAACGTTAAAAACCTCCGTACAGCAAGTAAACCCTACAATGGCAGAGATATTTTAATTTTCTTTTCTCAATGTTATAAAAACACTTACCTTCCAATTAGTAAAAATTCGCCGCTTGCATTTAAGCGTCGAGCAGCTTTGAGAAGCCCGCGAATAGTCATTCCTTCACAGAAACATACCACAACACGAGCATTCGGGTAGTTCTGTAATTCCTTTATTATCTCATCAAACCTGATATCTGGAGCTTTACTGTAAACAGATGAACCGGATGCTACACAGATTCCGGATGACTGAGCCTGCTTTTTAAATGCATCGATACCACTTACCCCGTAGTTTCCTATCCAAAAGAAATAATAAATCACAGTTCAATTTGCATAGATTGACTGATATTCTTCAAAAAATGCCTATTGGTTAATCATTGTCACCACCAAAATATTTTATACGTTTGGTATTTATCAATACAGTTCTTTAGAAGAGGATTTAATATAAAAAAGAAAACTATATTATATATCATGTTAAAAATGATAATTTCCAAACGTCTGAGGCTAATACTGACTGGTAGTTAGAACGCTCTACTCGCAATCTGATTGTCACGAGTTTGAATCCTTTTCACCAAACATGCCCGCTCTTTCAGTCATAGGGACGCTTATAATCACAAACATTATTCGTTTGAAAGGGAGTAGTCCAAAAGTTGGCGATGAGTGTTGCTGACTAATTGTCTTCTTCCTAGTTTTGCACTGCTAAATTAAGAACGGTTCTCATGTAGCTTTATGCTAAAATCAAAACAAACTTCAAAATAATAAAAAAATGCTTGATATGACGTAATGTATAAAAATCTGTCAATTACACAATTCTAATACAAATTACACATTATATAAGTTTGCGCAGCTTGAAAATGTTCAAAGTTAACTATGATATTTTGTTGTTAGGTGACTTTCACCTCTTCCAAGCACTACCAGGGTTTCTACATTTTAGCAAGCAAAGGAATTTTTGTTTTACATGTTAAACAGTTGATTTGTAAAAGGATGTGAATTGATGACTCACTATTTGAAAAAAAATATTTTTCGAGTTGCTGATTCTCAATCACTGAAGAATGCCCTGAGCGAGCTTTAAACATAGAGCTTTACTCTAAGTAATAACATAGAATAAACAAAACATACACTGATGAATGACCTAATAAGTAAGAGAAAAAAGGAAAATGTAAAGTACGAGGACTGTTCAAAAAATACATGGACTGACGTCATAAAACAAAATGTACTTTATTTAGAAGTTACAGGTCTGGGACCCCTTCAAAGTACTCTCCTCCCCAACGCACACACTTATCCCAACAGTGTTTCCACTTGTTGAAACAGTCTTGGTACGCTTCTTTTGTAATGTCCTTCAGCTCTTTCGTCGAATTTGCCTTAATCTCTGGAATCGTCTCAAATCTTCTTCCTTTCAAGGGTCTTTTGAGTTTGGGGAACAAGAAAAAAATCGCAAGGAGCAAGGTCAGGTGAGTAGGGGGGTGGGGAAGAACAGTGATCGAGTGTTTGGCCAAAAACTCACGAGTTCTGAGGCACAAATTTCACAGCAACGCGGTGCATCTTCAATTTTTCGGTCAAAATCTCGTAACAAGATCCAACTTATATCCCACACTCTTCAGCAAGATCCATGACAGTCAAACGTCGATTTGCCCGCACCAGGGTGTTGATTTTGTCGACGTGTGGGTCGTCAGTTGACGTGGAAGGACGTCCAGGACGTTCATCATCTTCAATGGACTGTCGACCATCCTTAAAACGTTCATGCCACTTGAAACATGTCATACGCTGCATAGCAACATCACCGTAAGCCGTGTTAAGCATTGCAAAAGTTTCAGTCGCAGATTTTCGAAGTTTAACATAAACTTTTACAGCAAGTCGTTGCTCCTTCAGGTCATTCATTCTGAAATCGCACTTCACTTAAAACCGCGAAGTTAATGCACAAATAAAGATATCTACAATCGAAAAATGCCGTCGTAATCAGCTGATCTGTGCAAATCTAGCGACACCAAGCGGATTCCCCTGGAACCAACTGGTGTCGCGAAATTCAAACAGTCCGCGTATTTTTTGAACAGACCTCGTACTAGATCAAGCGAGAAACGTTTTCAAAAGCACCTGTAGTTGATAGGATATACATATCCTCTCTCCATATGAAACTACTTCAAGTTCGAAAGATAGAACGTTATCTATAATGAATAATCATTGAAGACTAAGGACTCATAAAAGACTTTGGATCGAAATCAAGTAAATTTTTTCGAATAGTATCTCATGATGGCTGGTATGGATATTAAAACTTTCATTAAAATAAATAGAGAACAACGTTTCGACTTTCTTAGGTCGAAGCTTTGATCTCTACTCTATTTTCATGATAGTTTTAATACCCATACCAGCCGTCTTGAGATACAATTTTACTTCATTATGGCTTCTCGTCGTCACTAACTTTTTCGAATAATGTTTCAGTGATATATTAATATTGATTTAAATGAAAACAAACATTTAAGAAGGGACAAAAGGTAATGCAATGTTAAAAAATTTAATAGCTTTTAAACTATAAAAGAAATATAAATCTTTCATCTCTAAAATTAGGGTTCGATACTCAAATTGGCAGAACAGAAATAGCCTATCCATATCTTTGCGCTTAACAGCAAACATACACAATCTTCACTAACTGATATTTTGAAATATTAGCTATAATAAAGTAAATAAAATGTATGTTCAAATTACAAAAATAGTGAAAAGAAAATCGTTCTGTAAAATATATTTATATGATAACAAAATAAACAAGTAAATCTTTGCTAACAGAGTAGCAGAAGATGAAGAGCGAGATAAAATAATATTTAAATTATAATAATTAAACAAGTATTTGGGAATAAATGTTTAGATTTATAATTTTAAAATATTTCACTAAAACTAAAACGTAAAAAATGGAAAACTGATATTAAACCACAAGTATTTTAAATTATAAAAACCTAACAAATAAAATTTAATAAAACCAGAAATAAAAAAATAGTTGAAGTGGAATACTGAAAATCAGAAAAAAAAAAATTTATCTTAACCTGTTGACTGGAAAGTATTTCAGCTGCTGCAATACAACTCTATTGTTTCTTCATTTTGCAACTTTTCTCGTGACGCCATTTTGGATCGAAAGTGAAACAATTTGTAAGTAGGTCAAATGCTCGCCCTTTCAGCCCTGGGGGCATTATAATGTTACAATCAATCCCACTATTTGTGGGAGTATCTCAAGAGTTGGCGGTGAATGGTAATGACTATCTGCCTTCTCTCTAGTCTTATACTGCTAAATTACGGACGGCTAGCGCAGATAGCCCTCGAGTAGCTTTTTTGCGAAATTCACAAACAAAACAAACTAGTCCAAAGATAAGCACAAAGTTACACAGTGCTCTTTGCTCTGTTCGCTACGGGTTATACGTTTATAATGGATTTCACAATCCTAAATGAGGTTTCAAAAAATACCCTTAACACACTGCTCTGTGATAACGAATAAACAGTTAATCAGCTCATTCTGATCTCTTAGGCCGATATAAACAATTTATCATTGCTGTTGAAATTCTTAGAGTGTACTAAGACTTTTATTCAAACTTCTTTTCTGATATTTTGTTCTTTTCAGTAATTTCACTGACATTTTTGGTTTATCAGAAAGGCTGTATTTATTGCATAAATGTGTAGTTTACTTGCTTGTATATAAATGTGTAGGTTAATTTAATTTTTGCGTTATAACCATTTCTTTAATTTTATACTACATCAATATTACGCCTGTGAGAACTTTAATCTTTAATTGTAAATAACACCCATCTTAGAAAATGCAGGTCTGTTTTCTTTTCTCTGTTTTGCTTTGTTATTTTCCAACGAAGGTTCAGTTTTTTTATGGAGAACGCACTTTTGATGTTGGTCATTTTTTTCGATTGCCTCTAGTCCATATTTCATATCACATTTATCTGCTGTCTTTTACAGTCCATGTGTTGTGTTCTTTTTCATTAATACTTTTATTTTCTTCTTACTTTTTTGAAGTCATGCATCTGTGGCTAAAAATCATGTGACATATACCTGTGGTGCAGGGCCGGGCATGGCCAAGCGCGTTAAGTCGTGCGATTATTTATTGACTGGCCAGGCATGGCCAGGTCGTTAAGGCACTCGATTTGTAATCCAATGGTCGCTGATTCACATCCCTGTCACGCCAAACAAGCTCGCCCTTTCAGCCGTGGGGGCGTTATAAGTGACGGTCGATCCCACTATTCGTTGGTAAAAGAGTAGCCCAAGAGTTGGCGGTGGGTGGTGATGACTAGCTGCCTTCCCTCTAGTCTTACACTGCTAAATTAGGGACGGCTAGCACAGATAGCCCTCGAGTAGTTTTGTGCAAAATGCAAAAAAAAAAAAAAATTGTGGTGCCGAAAGTACAAATTGAATTTGGTCAAACAATGCCAACAATTCATTGATAAAGCGAAATGTGTTAAACCTGTTTACTTGCATACCGAGAACTAAAGTTATTTCTAATCGAAATAATAAACAATTATTTTTAATAACATGATTATATTTACTTATTTTACCATTTAATATACTTTATAGTTTTTATTTTTAATGTACGAATGATGCTAGTTTTGATGTATTTAGTTATATGGTACAATGATACACCCTAGGATCACAGGTTGTTAATCTTTATATATTTATGTCATATATAATAGACATACTAATAATTTACAGGATGCTAATTTTTATTTTTTCTGACATTTGATAGACACACCACTTTAATAACTATTTTACGTATGATATTTAAAAATATTTTCCAAAAATATTCCACAATGTCATGTTACTAAAATTACGCTATTTCACCAGAAGGTTGTCACCATGGTATGCTGCTGCAACACAAGAACAGTACATATGGAATATCGTGACTGGTATGCTCAATTTGTCATCATACCTTCTGGCATCAAATACCTCACAACGTGATTTCTGACTCAGACATCTCACAACATGTTTTCTAGCCTTAAACACTTTATAACATGTTTTATGGCCTCTATCATATCACAACAAGCTATCTAACATAAATCTTAAGAATGTATGTAGATATATATCTGAGCTACTTGTCATGGGTTATTGTAATTAAAATGTATATGTAAGTATATGGGATGACAAAAACAGAATGTAAAGAAACTGAAATTTCCGGTACTGTATGCTGTTTAGTTTACTTAGTTTTGTTTTTTGTATTTCGCTCAAAATTACACGAGGGCTATTTGTGTTAGCAGTCCTTAATTTAGCAGTATAAGACTAGAGGAAAGGCAGATAGTCATCACCACCCATCATCAACTCTTGGGCTACTCTTTTACTAACGAATAGTAAAATTGACCTTCACATTATAACGCTCTCAGGGCTGAAAGGACGAGCATGTTTGGTGCGATGAGGAGTCGGACCCGCAACTCTCAGAGTCGAACGCCTTAACCCACCTGGCCATGTCGGGCTTTAGTTTACTTTGCATAGATACGACTATCATTAACAGATTAGTACATGATTCAAACTACTGTGCTACTAATGTCTCGGAAGAACAGTACTCGTCTGTCGTCTAAACTGCTACGTCAGTCTTAGTGTTTCCAATAAAATAGTATAGGCTATATAACATTATATTAATTCCAAAGTTATTCAAAAATAGCAGTGCAATTACATATAAATACACTAATCTGATGTCAATTTTTACTGATTAGTTAATCACTCTTTAAAATGTAAATACCAAATATCAGATGTTATGTCCTATGAGTACTTAAATTACACCACTTAAACGTAATATTAATAATCTATGTTGCTTTAATGATGTTTTTTTAATATATCAGATGCAAGACCCATAAGAATTTCATTTTAATAGCTTTGAAAAGTCTTCTCAAGATATCACATTGTAAGAAATCAGTTCAATTGTGTGATTAATATCCGTAAATATTCATTTTGACTTTTCAATACGCAAAGAAGCAAATACAAATACTGTGATGGAAAAATCATGGAATGACCTAATTCTTAACATTTTTCTTTGGAATCGAGACCTGTTACTAGGCCCTAATACATGTAACTGCAAAGTTGTTTCATAAATGAAAGAATAGTGTTTGCTTATTACATCATCAGTTTCACCTGAAGTCAGCTGTTTATGGCTATAAATACAGTTTCTTACTGACAGCTATTAGCATGTCTGTGGATGTGATACTTCCGAGTCAAGGTTGTGAGTTACGTCAACGAACATATCAGTTATTTGTTATATCAACAAGACAGATTCAAAGATTGAGAGAAATTGACTGTTGGAACAGCTGAAACAAACATCTAGGAAAACGCTTTCACAGTAGCTGATGATCATATTCTGAAATGCCACAGAACTGTCGAGTGTTGTCTACTGATCTCAAAAGAGTACAACAAGATATTTAGATGGTCACTGTCACCATTTAGTGAATCCGTTTTCTCCTGTTTTCAATCGGTCTTTAAACAAAATACTCAAGAAAGAAAATTCTCCTTACCGACAAGGAGGGCTCAGCTGAGCCATATAGTACTGGACTGCACTGAAGCAATGTGGAGCAAAGTGATCTTCTCAGATGATTCAAAGTTCAATTAGAACGGATCTGATGGAAAACAATTTGTATGACGTCAAAGTGAAGTTGAGAGACATGAAGATGGTTGGACACAACTATTATGCATTCGAAGATCATATTATATATCTACACATCTCTGGCCAAGGAGTCGGAAGCAGGCATTTCGGCCCTCTAGAAACCGCATTTTGATATCCATGGTGGACAAAACACAGACAGCCAATTGTGTAACTTTGTGATTAATTTCAAATAAACAAGCAGTCATTTCATGAAAGCCATTGCCAATGCCGACAAGAAGATCATAATTATGGAGTTCCAGTTAAAGTCAACAAATTGGGCTACATTAATCGAGCCGACCAGTCAGAGCACATTTCAATATAACTCTGTTCCATGCCAAAAGTTTAAAAGGCTGTTAATATTTATGTATTTTATCAGTAGTTGTAAAACAATATGGAAAATTAACATAATATAATGTTAAGGTACAACAAGGGAGTTACTGGTCGATCTAGGATTTTTAATCAAGTAAACGAAACGAAACTTATTGAATAAGTAATAACAAACTCAAAAAAAGTCCTAAATAAAATATATAATCTTAAGAAATTATCAATTATTCCACTTTTCTATTCAGATTGTAATTAAATATAAAGTTACACATTGGTCAGTCTCTGCTTTGCCCGCCGCGAGCATCGAAATCAGGTTTTTGAGTTGTAAGTCTCCAGACATACCACTATCTCACTGGAGACTTCCAATTGTAAAAATTTCATAAAACAAAAAGTTTAAGACATTAAATTATGTTCTGTCGTTCTTGAAATCCTCATAAAGATTATTTTCTTTAACTAAATAATGTCTTTTTATTATTAACTTCATCGTGAAATTTTAACATAATTTTTAGACAATTTTTCAGAACTTGTTGGAATTTGGTTTTGTCATTTTTGTACATTAAGTTATTCCAATGAATACAAATCCGAAATTGCTGTTAATGCATATCTGATTGTAATAAGACGTTGGCCCTCAAATCAAATATCTCTATTGTTACTACGTGAATCAAGTGGTAACGCTTGATTAACAGTATAACCTCGTCCGTTCGGTTTAACAGTACTTATAGGTTCTTTTATGGAAAATCCAAATTACACTCTGATGACTACTTGAGGTGATGGCTAATAAAGAACGAACTGTTTCTCCATGGTATCACTTATACAACTTATTTAATGGTCAAACACAACACAATTTTCTTGATTTGTGACTGGCAAAAACACTTCTTATACACTTTTTATAACCAGCAAGTTAAAAATTTATAGATATTTTGTCAATTTCCCATTCGATAAGATGAAGTAACTTTCAACTTCAATTAAGTTCTCGTATTATCTACACAATAGTGGCATCTGTAATAAAGTACTATATTGGTGTAATACTATAAATGCCCACATAATTTTTATTGTATACCGTAAGCCCTTCTGGCAAACCAGAATACTCATACTGCAAATGTAGTTAACTGTATGCTTATATTCTAGTGTAAACATTTTCTTCAACATAACAATAATTATTAAAAACAACTTTAACACTGACATAAATACAAAAATAGCTTTCTGAAAGTCACTTCACAATGGAATATAATATATATAAACGTTATAATTTTTTTAGATAAGTAAATTTTGGGAAAAAATTCAAAATACATGTTGTTGTTTTTTATTTTTCATGTTATCAAATTTTATTAATTTGCTATTACATTCTTTAATATAAATAAAAACATTGTCAGGGAGTCATAAAAGTGAATTTTAAAACAGTAAAAGTAGAAGACAACAAGTAAGCTTTCGAAATGACTTTTGTTTGTTGTTTTTTCATCTTTAAATGTTAGAAGAACACTTTCTGTGATGTGTTGAGCTAAATAATTTTTCAAGCGAATTAATGTAAGACTTGATAATGTATTTCAAAATAAAACATTGAATAGTAGTTGTACATTGATATTTGGAGCGATATAGTTTTCTTAAACAGATGTAAGTTTTGATCACAGACAATGGTACTAAACTGAGATATTTATGGTGATCTATCATTACTTGTAAATTTTAACAAAAAGCTAATCAAATTCGTTGAGATAACAGATCTATATAAAAAAATAACCAGTTATCAATTGTTTATTTCCACGTAAGCTACCAAAACGAAGTTGTAAAAACACGATTATCTAAACAGCATATTGTGTCGTTTAGTTTCTAATTTTGTGCTGCCATCTAAAATAAATGATATGTAACTAATGTTAATGTGACTCATTGGCTGATGGACAGGACTATAAATGATAAAAATACGACTTAAATTCTGTTGTTTTTGGACAACTTTAATTTTCAGTTTAATAATTATACAGAAGACATTTCACGAAATCTTACTTTGTTGATTTCAAACAATGAGAAATTATTTGTGGCCTTGCATATTTTAAAACAAAAGTATTGTAGTTTAGTGTTTTTTTATAACGTGCGATTGTTTGAATTTCCTGCAAAGCTACACGAGGGCTATCTGCGTTAGTCATTTCCAGTTTAGCAGTGTAAGACCAAAGCGAAAGATCCCCTGTTGGTACAGTGATAAGTCTACGGATTTATAACGCTACAATTAGGTGTTCAATTCCACTCGGTGGACAGAGAAGATAGCCCGATGGGTTTTGGTATGAGAAACACTCACACACTCTAAAAGGAAAGCAGCTAATCATCACCACCTACCGTAATTCTTGGGCTACTCTTTCATTAACAAATAGTGAGAATTTCCGTCACATTATAATGCCCCAACGGATGAAATCGCAAAGAATTTTGGTGTGACGAGGATCCGAACCACTGACCATCAGATAGGAGTTTAGCGCCCTAACTACCAGCCAACTAAGTTACTCTGAGTGATTTAGAGTATAATGTTCTCCACCACATGCTCGTTTCCTGATTTGTCATAGATAACGAAATTTATGGATGATAGTCCCTTGGTCAAAAGGCTCTTTAATCCAAAGGTGCAAGATTTTTGTTGTTGTTTTGGTTTGCAAAAGTTTAATGTCAAACTAATTCTTTTCTTAAATTTGTGGAACACTATGAGGAAAACACTCCTAAAAAGTTGCAATTTCTCATACGACGGGTTTACTGTCACATATCTATTTTAATATAGATGTTTATTTAATTAACATACACATTTACGAATGTACCTAACATATAAAGCTCAATCAGTATTGCGAAATTCCAGCCTATTCACTAAAGTTGTGGAAGTTTATCGAGTTTAAAAGTCAATAACATATGTGTGTACGTAAACACTAATGTATCGTTTATATTATTGCTTAAGTCGAAGTTTCTAGAAAATCTTCTCACATCTCCAAATATAATAAAAGTGACGTGCCAAAAGACAATACATATTATTGGTTAACGTAATATAAATTTAGGAAGTTATAATTTTGATTAATGCTCACTCATTTGAAACATTAGATATTTTACCAGGAACGTTTATAAATTTTAAAAACTACAAACCATTTAACTTCATCGAATTCACATTGACACATTATGAAAACATTATATAATTTCATAACTTCAGCGATGAAAAACTCGACGTAAGATCAGAAAAAAACGAAGAACGCAGGGCCAGCTAGCTCTCTGTTGAGTGAATTACATCTGCATTAACTTAAGATTATTTTTTCTATCATAAACCCTTGGTAAGATACCCAAAAAAGTGTGTTTTCTTACAACAAACTTACATCGGACTATCTGCATAGTCCGCGGAGAGGAATCGAACTCCTGATTTTAGCGTTGTAAATCCATAGACTTACTGCTGTACGAGAGGGAGACACCAAGAAAATTCCAGTACAGATAGAAGACTAAATATTATTAGTAAGTTGGTAAACTTTTCGTACATAAATTATTATTTGCGATCACGGTTATTGTAAATTGTTATTGTTTATTTGTTAAAATATGTTTGTATTAGAAAAAATTATTTAAACTATCATTTATTTACTATGTTTCAGGTTATTTGAAATTGTAATACGTAACCCTCATCAATGGATGGATAATACTTATCATTTCCATGATGTTATTTTCTTGTATGCATGTATAGTGTTTGGTCCAGAGCCCGAATATTTATAAATTGTGATTGGATTTGGGAATCTAATTCGTCTGAGATAAACTACAATCAAGATTCTTATCCCATAGTGTTGTACCAATAAATATTAGGTTCCAGACTCAGAAAACATGTTAAAAGTTTCCAGTCAGTAAAATGATCTTGACGCTGAACCACTGTATTGTCGTTTCAACTATTTCTGCCGTTTATAGTTAACAGGTAAGATGTCCGTAGTGGCTGGTCTCTCGAACCCCTGCTAAGATGTATACTTTAAGCTTTTCATTTCAGATTGTATTAACCTCTCATAATCTAAAGTCTTTGACTACCGTGCTTTCATAATACTGAGTGGACACTAACTTATGTGTTATAAATGCAGTAGTTACCAGTTAAGTGAGAGCCATTCTGCCCCATCTTGAAGTATGTATGTATATTTTATATATCTCTATAAGTAACAGTCTAGATCACAAAATACACATTATTTTTCAATATCTAAAGCAGACGAGGGTCAAATATTTGGTTTGAATGAAACAAAAAATTTAAAATAAAACACGCTTCATCGTAAAACCCTTTAATTTTCCATGGCATTTATTTAATTAGTGTAAACCGCATTTACCTTACAATATAAGATTGCTTTTGTATAACTGGAAACGTAATACAAAGTTTTGAGATTTTCTAACTTTTTTATAAACTGAATAGCCATACTTATGACCAATTTCTGATATATTTATGTATATATATATAAAGAGAGAGAGAGATAAGCAGACAGCTTGGAGGTAAAAATAAAATAGTTAAAATTAATCAAGGAACAAACAAACAAAGCAAGACATCAGTATATCTACTAAAGATTTTCCACAGTATACAGCTTAAACTTCTTACACAATTTGAGGTGGAAAGAAAAAAAAACGCACAAAACGTAGAACATACAATGTGTAATAAAATGTATCCATTAGAGCAGAAGATTGGAAGGTAAAAATACGTATTTCACAAATTATATAAAAGAGTACACCCTTGGAATCAAAATATGCTTGTTCTACAAACATATATTAGGAACAATAAAGTTGGGTTTTTTTCAATTTCGCGCAAAGCAAGACGAGAACTATCTGCGCTAGCCGTCCCTAATTTAACAGTGTTAGGCTAGAGGAAAGGCAGCTAGTCGTCACTACCCACCACCAACTCTCAAACTATTCTTTTTCCAACGAATAGTGGTCGAGGATGTTTGGTGTGACGAGAATTCGAACCCGCGACCCTCAGATTACGAGCGAGCGCCATGCCGGGCCTCATTCAGGTTGTAACTAACATAACTTTCATCTATCTGTATGCCTGTAATAAACTAACGTACATATATATTTATGAATATTGTATAGTATAGCTACCCTTAACGAAATTAGCATTGGTATAGTATAACTCTCCTAAAAAATCAGCAGTTGAAACTAATCTTATCCATAATTATACTTTTTATTGTTTTAATTGCTATTGTTTTGAATTAAGCACAAAGCTACACAATGGGCTATCTGTGCTCTGCCCACCACGGGTATCGAAACCCGGATTTTAGCGTGTAAGTCCGCAGACATACCGCTGAGCCACTGGGGGGCCATAATTATACAGTAAAGAGTAAAGTGTTAAATCGCAGTAGTAATAGACTATATAGACTATGATGTCTAATTCCTTACTATACATAGTTTAAAAAATATGTTAAACCTGAATATGTTACTGGTAGTCAGCATAGGTCGTGTAATAACACCAGCTTCGTAAGCTTGTACTTTTAAACATTTAAATATACTGAAAAAATAACAAGCCCACTGGTATTGTTTGTAAAACCTCCATTTCAAATTCAAGGAAACACAAACATACAATCTCCTAACGTTTTAAAACAAGTTTCTTGTCTTTTCTCTTCCTTTTTCCGGTTTTGGAGTATTGGAAGAAAGATTACAAACCTATTTTAATTTAATCACTAAACTTATGCCGAAAATAGAACATAGCTGATGCTTTCAAACAACTGTTAGTGCCCTGGAAATAAAAACAAATACAACTTATTCGGTAAAAGTAACCTAAAAGTCCACAGTTTTGCATGAAAAAGAACATTTTATCTTATCCTACACCCTACGTTGACCTTAGATGCATAAAAAAATGTCATCTTCTGTAACGCCTACTTTGGATACAGACCTAATAGAAATGTATATATATGTATATAGTTTGTAAGAAATTGACTGAATTCTATAACATAATATGTTTTGAAACACATTGTATCTTTTCTAGTCCTTTGTACATGAGCATGTGCATCTCATGGTGCTTCTGTAAAATTTATATAATAATATATATATATATATATACATTAAGTATGTATTCTTCAAATGGTTACAAAACAAAGCATTACACAAAAAATACGTTTTAAAGTAGCAATTTGCTATGAAATTAAGAAAGACTTGAAACATATAAATGGAAAATAACTTAATTTTTTTTAGCATTTCACTTAACAACGCATCTAAAAGTGATGTTTCCTGGCGAAGATTAACTTTAACACAAATTACTATTAAACATTTAAACAATTTCTATGCCACATTTATTAAACTAGATAACTTTTTCTTTAGAATTTATACTACTTTGAAGCACTAATATTATATTTCCAATTTATAAAAAACATACACTTTGTAGAATACAAAATACTTATGAATTGGAAACCTAACATATTTCGTAATTTTTGTCACATACGTACCAGTATGCATTACTAAACAATATATTCAACACAATTTAGAAAGTTGTAGCTAACATAACGTAGCGTAGGTATTTGAAGATAATAAAAATAAGATTAAAACGAACTTAACGGTTAGGATACCTTTCAGTTATTTTAAACGATTTTAGTATATAAAAATAATGTAAAATTGCCTGAAGCCTACATAAATTAAAATAATTAATATTATTATTTTAAAATGTAACTATAGGTTACAAAAGTGTATTGCCATAGCATGAAACGGAAGATAAGTTATAACGTTACAGAATTCATTACTTACAAAAAATGTAACTTAATTATTTTAATAAAATATCTGTGTATTAGGTACAGATACAATGTTGGTTATTTTATATTTGTTAAAAAGTTGTGCTAGTTGTCATTATTTATATATGAAGAATACTTCATAGGTAGATACTTTATTGATGGATAAATATATCAATAGCTTTAACAGTGCAAGAATATAATTAATTAGTTATCCAAACAGATTTTATGAAAGATTTAAGCTGCTCTACTGCTTAAATTTCTTGATTAATTTTGGCTTTATTGATACAATCATGTGAAACTCGAAAACTGTAATTATTTTCACTTGTCTACAACCAGAACGAAGGTATTTAGTTGTTCTATACATCCATACTACATAGACACGTCACGAGTCAGTCGTTTAATTAATATGCCAACGTAGGTTTAATTGTATTCTGGTGTAATTATTTTGTCTGTAAATTAGAGTTGGGAAGACAAATAACATTTACAAATTATTCTTAAAATATAGATCAAATATTTTCATAATTATAGAATAAAAGTAATTGCTATAAATAAGGTGATTTGGGAATGAAATACAAATTATTAAAAATGTGGCAGTTAAACTCCTACACTACGTTCTCCCATATATTGTTAACTACGGAACAGTCCATCAGAAATGGCGGGACAATTACTGTCACTGTCACTCCAAATAAGCTATAACCTTAAATTTCATAGTTAATTGAAATAAAAAAAAATTGTGAAATCAAATTTGACCGCATAAAGGCAGAAAAAGTTGCAGAAGGGGCAGTCAAACATTAATAAATTCCCTTGTGAGTCAATCGAAATTAAGATGACTCATGAAATGAATTCGTGAAATATTCACAGAATAATTAACTGGAAAATCGGTTAGATTAAAAACGTCTAACATAGAAAAGTTAATACGCTTTGGTAACACTACATTCTAACAATATTTTTTTTGTTTATTCTTCATGTTGCTTAGCAACAAAAGTATAACCTAATGTTGTTATTCTATGAACTGAAAATATAAAATGAAATGTATCGTCAATGAAACTGGAAAAATATTTGTTAATTTCTTAATTTAGTCTTTGTTGATTAAAGAAGTTTTTTTTTGTCAGAAACGTTAATGATATAACAGAAAATAGCTTAATTCTAAAACTATTTACGTTTAAAACTGAATCGATATTTTTTTATTTTAATATTAAACTTTGTGCACTTGGCTCTAGGCTAAGTGATCCCACACTCTTTACTTTTGACTTATTATGCCAACAATCACTACACTTATAAGGTTTCTCGACCACCACTCTCACGGGCCCTTTAACTCCGTCACCAAAATCGTAGTTAGCAGGCAATAATCTAACTATTTTATCCAGAAAAATGTATTTTGACCTTTATGACTCTTACTCTTTCGAAAAATGTAGCGTGACATGACAAGCACTGAATTTTACATAGGTTAAATCACTGTGACTTTGTGCCACGTTCTGTAAGAAATACATAGAATCACTGTATAAAATGACTTATCAAGCTCACCGGTAGTGTAAAGTTAAAAGTAACTTTTGATATTATGGTATGCAGTTCCTTCCCAATACAAAAGCGATCTATTATAGACGTAGATATAGTTTGCTTTTGTCGTCAAGTTCTTTAGAAAAATATGTTTTGAAAATGTACAGAGCAAAGAAATGTTTTATAGTAACAAATAAGAGCGTGACGGTAAAAAACAAATGCAATAAAATCTTCTATATTGTTACGTATTTTTTATGTTTTATGTTCTTCGTAGACTAAACGCAACAGAAAAACGCAGATAACAGCTTGTATAATTTATTACACTAAACTATTAACAAATATAACAGATATAAAATAAATTACAGTGACAGATATTAAGTTACAACATTCGAAATTAATTACAAAACAAAATAATACTAGTTTCAAACTTCAAAATACAAAATGGTACTGGCCTGTATCTAATATAATGATCTAAAATGAAAGTCTCAAATTCCAGTCTAGGGTGTGAATTTGGTCCCACGAAGAAATTCCGAAGCTTAAATGAAGAAGTTCAGAAACAGTTCACAGTTCAATAAATTCGCCGACTTTCAGCACAAGCAGTAATTCAGATGAATCGTAGAGATTGACGAAATAAAATCACAGCTTCCGTAGATCTAACTTTAGTCACAAATCCAAGTTGAATAATCACAGCAAACACTTAATCTTTCTCAAATAACTGACTCTCTTCTTTTGAAATAAAACTAATGTCTGACTCTCCTCTTTTCTTCGAATAATAACTGATGTCTGAATCTCTCGTTTCTCTGAATAAAAACTGATGTCTGAATCTATCTCTTGTCTCTCGCATCTTCGTCTGTTTATATATTGTAGGCCTAAACTCCTCGAAAGACCACGAAAATTCTACAGGTCTCCAGAGCAATCCACGCATGTCCGTTCTTGCACGAGACTACACGTCTAGACACGTAGTCACCAGCACTTCATTTACAAACATATGATTGGATTACTTAATTCAAGAAAATTCTAAATGTTACCCTAAATATATAACGACATATTTTATTAGTTTAAACTTCGAAACAATAATATAAATATGGAAAAATGAATAATAAAAATGAAAATTCAAACACAACACGACGTGTTGTGGTTTACAAAATATTTACACATTTACATAACATAAATGCATAAAACTACTCACTGAAGAATGGTTTGCGGACCTGTGAAAACTTAAAACTTTTACGTATACAGGAAACACCACAGATCAGATTTTATTTTAACCAAACTAATAAATAAATAAATAATTCATACGAGTCTATTGTATATATGAAAGGTTTTGTATTCTGAAATATATATATCATGGTTTAAAGCATGAACTATCTATTTCGTAAGAAATACTCCGCTTCCGTAAATAAATTCAAATGCTAAGAACAATTAACATGGTAATTTAAACAAATAAATTATGGCTTGTTGTTAATGCTATTTTATTTAAAATTTGTACTGTAATTTTTCACATAGAGGATAATAAAGTACCATAATTTTCTCTGTTAAGTATGAAAAATGTTTATACATCAACATCATCAGTTTCTTATAGAATCTTAGATCCTCTCTAACTTTTTCAAAAGAAAACAATTTTAAGGATCGAAATCTCTCCTCATATGAAAATCCTTCCATTCCAAGTGCCATTTTAATAGCCCTTCTTTGCACTCTTTACAAAAATGCAATGTTTTTTAAGGTATGGAGCCTAGAACTGAACGCCATACTCCAATGAAATTATAAACTCTTTAGACTTATATTTGATATTTCTGTAGATACAACCTAATATCCTATTTGTCCTACCACTAGCAATAGCACACTGTTTGGATAGCTTAATAAATGAGACATCCATTATGCTAAGTTCCTTTTCTTTCTTGACACTCTTAAGGTTATTCCCATTCAAATCATATTTATAATTCACATTATGATAATCCACAAATACCATTATGAATTTACCACAATTAAAACCAATCTTATATTTATTTACCCAACTCATTAAATGATCTTAAAACTTTGGTAGAGCAGCATCGTTCTCTTCACAACCTGCAGCACTCAAGACTCTAATATCATTAGCAAATTTCTTAAATTTGCTGACTATTTCTTCACCTGTGACATTAGTGTAAATCAAAAAAGGCAGTAGTTCTAAGAGTAAGTCATGAGGTATACCCCTTGCAACAATAATCCAGTTTAACTGATCTCCATTTACTGCAATCCTCTCTTTTCTTCAATCAAGTTACTCTTCTATCTCCTATTACTTAACTTATTCCACAGACCTACAGAGATAAGTTTATTTACAAGCCTTTTATGTGGTACTTTGGCGTGTGCTTTCTTAAAATCAAGATACAACAAATCCACACCTTTACCGTTATATGCATATGCATTAATATTTTCACAGCATATCAAAAAATTTGTAAGGCAAGATTTTTTCTTAGTAAAACCATGTTCACTAACCAATAAAATTCTAAAAAAATTTAAAATGATTTTGCAAAATGTATTTTATTACACTTTCCGAAAATGTTTACACAACTGTTGTGTGACTAATAGGCTAATTATTACTGGAGTATCTTCAGTTACCTCTCTTGAAGATAGGAGTTGTTTACAAAAAATTGTGACAAGTAGTTCACATACCTAGTCCTTGACCTTCTAAATACCCTCGGGGTAATATTATTTGGCCCAGGAGCCTTCCTAGTATTTAAACTTCTTAACTTTGTTTTAATGAGCTTAATTTTTATAAAATTCTCATGTTCAACTTTGTTGTTCAAGATAAGTAATATTGCTTGAATCTTCATTAGTAGAAACAGAAAAAAGGCAAATTTAATGGTCTGTTTGTCTCATAACCATCAGATACAAGCCTGTTTTGTCATACTCTAAGGTTCTATCCCGATCCTAATATTTTGTTTTGCCCCTAAAGTACTTAAAAAATCCTGACTGTTCATTTTTATGTTTTAGCCAGTTTTTTTTATACATCCCATTAAATGTTATAATTTCTTGTTTGACCAACTTTATTCATCTTTCATAATATTCTATAATACCAGTAAATTTAGATTCCTTATGTTTGTGATGATTTCTTTAATTTTATTTCTTATAACAACATGAGTCAACCTGAATTTTTATTTGCAGCTATCCGTTTCTTTTGTAAGGAACATATTTACTTGAATATTGGAAATTGTTTCTTTTTTTTCAACATTTGCTCATTGTCTCCAAATAATACAGCTGTAAAATTCACAACAGATACTTCTTGTTACAACCCTTCAAAATATGTTTTTTTTAGCTTTGGATGAAAATCTCATCACTCCTGATTTTCATAGGAAGCAAAATACCAAACCGTATGAAGCAACAATTACTTGTATTTATATGTTTCTCAATTTCCACTCTCTTAACCATTTTTCTATCAAAATTTAACAATAAACCTGAAATAGCATTATTTCTAGTAGGCTTCTTGACCAGTTTAATGAAGAAATTCATCTTGAATAGTTTCTAGAAACCTTTTTCCCTCATGCGTTTGCTCATTAACAGCTGAAATCATAATTTCATAGTAGAGTTTCTCACTTATTTAAGCAGCTTTAACTAGTGGTCTGTAATAAGTTCCAACTAAGAGCTTTTTCCCTTGATATTTCCGCTCAGAAACCCATATTGAAGCAGTCTTTATGCTTCTTGGATGTAACTTACACTTTACGCGAACATACTATTATTATTTTGATTCGATTTCTACCAGCCACACTTGTAGACTTAGACAACGATAATAGGTTGTTAGTTCAATGAATAATTCAATATAATCAAAGTTTGATGCAGAGAGACATTTACTTCTAACGTGTCTCAATGAATTCTGACTTAAGTTACTGTAATATTTAATTAATATTCTTAACTTTTGTCGTGATATGACTGACAAATAATTTTAATGCTCAATCCGGTTAAAAAGCTAATTTTGCCACTAATTATCGACAATTTAACAAATTGTTAATACGATAAAAGTCAGATACGTTCATATCTTGGTAAAGAAATACATTTGAACTATTGGTTAGTCTATAGAACGTGTTTTGTGTTTTTCTTACAGTAAAGCCAGAACGGGTTATCTGCTGAGCCACCGAGAAGATTTGAACCCTTAATTTTAGCATTGTAAATGCGTAGACTTACCACTGTATTAGCGAGGGGCCGCAACACGTCTATAGAGCAACGTATTAAATTAATGTAAAGAGATGTATCTATGTTTGTCATTATTTATTTTTTGATAAGACACATCTTTGAACAAAACATTACAAGACATTTCAATAATGAACGATGTAATTGACTATTAAAACACAAGCAGAAACCATATAGTATTAGTTTTCCCATATTTATTGCTTTCTAGATGTCCAATTTTTCTTTTTAAGCAAACATCAATATTATAAAATGTTAGCTTTTCTTCGAGTTATTGCAAAGTTCCTTTCTCATTTCGTTTTGATTAAAACGTCACGAATTTAAAGAAATATCATGTTACTTGAATTAATTATTTTTACAATTTCTGGCGTTATTTCTTTTCAAATCATCTTTGACGGTGGCCCTGCATTACCAAGTGGGTTGAGGCGTGTGACTCGTAATCTGAGGGTCGCGGAGTCGCATCCCTGTTGCACCAAGCATGCTTGCCTTTTCAGCTGTGGGGGCGTTATAATGTGATGGTCAATCCCACTATTCGTTGGTAAAAGAGTAGCCCAAGAGTTGGCGGTGGGTGGTGATGACTAGCTGCCTTCTCTTTAGTCTTACACTGCTAAATTAGGGACGGATAGCAGAGATGGCCCTCGAGTAGCTTTGCGCGAAATTCAAATGAAAACAAACATTTTTGACGAGGCTGAATTTTCGTTTTTTTTAAGAACAAAAACATTTAAAAAACAAAGTTTCTGAAATTTTATTTTATTTACCATTATTGACACAACCTGTTAAGAGAGCCATAAGAACTTTGAGATTGAGAAAAAAGTAAAAGATAAATATATTAAGTTATATCATTGATAATAATTTGTAGGCAAATATAAACAATTTTGAAGAAGAGTTTCACCACTGACCACAATGAAATCTCTGTAAATTATCTTGTAGTTACTTTTTATTGAAATGTAACCATTCTTATTAATAAGAAGGTTAGAAAGCACAGATTACAACAGATCCTGAAGATAAGCTAAAACAGTTATTTAAACGATGGATTGGATGCATCTTTTATCTCATTAAAACAGCTTGAATAAGTTGATAATAAAATGTCACATAACAACACGCACGTTAAGGTCCCGGTGGAAAGGCATGTGTCACAGCTATATGTTTAACGTTACGTGACTGGTACGATATGATCAATTTCTGGGAGGATATTTGTAAGAGCGAAGCAAAATATTCTTACACTTAAAATCACAAGTACAAGTCTAGGAATTAGAATTTTCACAAAAGGAAAATACCTTATATCTTACGGCATTGGAAAAGAGATATACTGCTCAACATAGATCATTTCAGTGACTCATAACAAAACGAGTTAAACAAAGCACGACCTCTTGTATCAAGTGAAAATCCATGAATATAAAAGAATGGCAAGAGATTCTTGTTCCCACGGCAACAGTAAACAATAATATGATCAAGGAAGTTTGTTTCTTTTTACTGGAATAACGGCTCAAATTACGTGCACACAAACTGCTTCCACAACAAAACTGGGAAAGGAAGACCAGCCAATGAAATTATATAACTGGTGCCACCCTAAGAAAAATTCACAGTGCGTGGCAATAACCAACGAATCCTATATATTCCTTAATAACTGTAACAAGCCTCATATCAGTTTAGTGGCCTGTAGGTGTTTAAAAAAGGTTCACGTATGGCAAGTTTCAAAATTATTTCCGACGAATCTCTTAAAATTGCTTAATACTGCGTTAATGACAAGTTAGGAATCAGAATATTCGATTAAGTCGTCATGGTAAATTTTGCTCAGTATCAGACTGATATTCTGGAGGCATGTTATACAAACGAGATCATCGGGGTAGGTGTTCACTAGGATAAAGCTTCAGTCATACCTTCCATTCATCCAACGTGTATCAATGACATCTGAAGAATGAAATAAGTATTTTTGTTATTCATTACAAAGACCAACCGGAAGCAGTATTTGCGGATATTTATGATATAGTATTTTGAAACAAGCGCTGGAAAGTGGATTATGTAACTTGGACAATAGGAATGGTGTGATTTTGACTTTACAATACTACGATAGAGCCTTTTGCAATCGAAACTACGCTCCACGTCAAGCTGCCTGGTCGTCAGGTAGGGCATGATCGGACATGGCGACATGGACTTTGATGGCGTGGTGAGGATTCAGAATAATTTTATATATAGCGAATACAACCTTATACATTAGTTGTTCCACTAAGTCGTAATACAACAGAGCTGTTTATATTTTATTTGTTAGATGATGTGTTTGAAGCTAGTTCTACATTATGGAGCTAAGAAAAGATACAATCAACGCTGTTGAATAATAGTTTCATTTCGAACTTACTTACTAATTAAGCATATTATTTTATCATTTAAAACTTTAACCGTAAGAAATATTTGTTTTTAGAATATGATTGTTTGTTTTTAAATTTCGTGCAAAGCTACAAGAGGGCTATCTGCGCTAGCCGTCCTTAATTTACCAGTGTAAGACTTTCAGCCATGGGTGCGTTATAATGTGACAGTCAATTACACTATTCGTTGGAAAATAGTAATCTAAGAGTTGGCGGTGGGTGGTGATGACTAGCTCCCTTTCCTCTAGTCTTACACTGTTAAATTAAGGACAGCTAGCGCAGATAACTCTCGAGTAATTTTGCGCCAAATTCAAAATAAATCTAACTTTAAATTTTGTGAATTTAAATACAGTGTTTTTGTTTGTTAAATTATCCATTTACCTTTTAATACGACAATTATAATAAAACATTACGCAACTAATTATAGATAAAAAGAATAAACGATGTAATGCAGGCGCTTTCGAAGGGTAGACGTTTACTTATCAAGAAAAAGCGGAAGAGACAACGTTGAACAAATTGTGAAATGACGTCATAGTTATGCAAAGTAGACAATGAGGACAACATAGAGTGTGTTATTGTATTTCAAAGAAATATTGCGGATGCCACTATTTTCGGTTGTACAATAAAATAGAAATAAATCTGGAAACGAGAATATTATATGTAAGAAGATTTAAAAGGCTTTATGTTAAACAAATTAACTTAAGGGGAAACTAAAACGGGTTTTGATGAAGTAAAATAATGATATGATATGAAAAGTGATTAGAGAGAAATTATGAAGTAGAAAGAACTAAGATGGTAAAAGAGAACACCGAAAAGCATCATAGATAAATAATAAATATTTCAGAAAAACGTTAAATATTATCATACATGAGAAACAAGAATTGTTTGTTATACTACTTACAGGTTCGAATATCACTGATTCCAGGATCTGGGTTCATTCCACGAGATAAATGGCACATAAAACAGCAATCCAATGTGCTACTTTCATTTCTCTCTCAGCATTAGTTTTTAAACCGGTTGCAATACCTATGAGAATCATGTCATTAATTTAATGCCCAAGTTACTTGAAGTGTTGGGCAACAGGGAGGTCTTTCTCGTTGCTCATAAAAGATTTATGCTTGTTAAAACGTTAAGAGGCTTTTGGGTTTGTCCTACCTAATGTATTTTTACATTGCATGAGATAAACTGTGTTGTGGGTTATGCAAGTAATTTCTCTAATAACTTGTTTTCGGTCGTGTATTTCGATGCGGCAATTGTCATGAACATGCAGGTCAGACAACAAAATGTATTACAGGAATAGTTTCTATTGCAAATAATAATTACATATGTTATTAAGACTACCATCTGACGAAAAGAAGACAATATAACAATTACTAATGATGTAATACTTATAACTGAAAGAGCTGTCTGTTCAATATATGCATCTACATGTATATTGTGAACAAAATATAACACTGAAAATACATTTTAATTTTTATTAATGTATAATTGAACTATAACGATTTATAACCCATTAGTTTCATGATGGTGTGGACATTCATTTGTTATCACAATCCTCGAGGAGTTAAAGTTCCTCTAAGGTGTATCTAATTGCAGCGTCTGAGCCGCAAAATTATTTATAAATTCAAACAGTGTTGTGGTCTACATGTATAAAGAAAATAACTGAATGAAAACATTATTCCAGTTGTTTGTTGTTGTGTCTTATATACATTTTGGGTAGTTTTCTGTCACTCTCGTTAGAATAAGTGAATAAGCAATATTAAGGCCATTGAGTATACGTACAATAAATCATCATTAATACATTTCTATTGTTATTGAAAACAAATATTAGCTAGACCTTTTAACCTTGCTACTGGCCAGTTATGTTAAAGAAGGAAAACTTTTACAGCCTCATTTTGATAAATATGCTTAACTATGTATGTTTTTAATGTTAAAGTATTACAAAACGTCTCACGTCTAAAAGTGTCTTTGACAACTAAATCCGTATTTATTCTCTTAAAATGTGTGAAGGGTAAAATCACAGACAAGTGTTAGTTATATACTTGTGAACGAAATTATTCATTTCGCAAAACACATTGTGTTTTTGCTACTGTCGTCACTTATTAACGAAAGATATTTATAAGTTTCGTCAAACGTTTCAGTAAAACAATTTTACTTCTTACTTAATTGATTGAGAATCGATACACGAAGAGTGGAAGAGATAACATTAGGGCAGTTTTATGGTTTTGATGTCAGATTTCTTCCGTTAAATGTCGCCAAATGGCAAAGATAGAAACAATTAAAACCAACTTTTCGTTTTTACGTATAAAGGTAAATAATGTTTACACGATTATCATAATCCTGAGGTTATATTAATGGTTATTTAAATATTAATAATGTATTGATGCAGCCATATGTGAAAGCCACGTAAACTTTTAAAAAAACAACAACAAAAATGAACAAAATAACATTTCGTATTTCATAGAATAATAAATCAGGGGGAGGTTCTAAGAATTAAGTCATAACTCTTTGATTCATTAATGCTTCATTGATTGATAAGTTATAAACCTTCAGGTAATAAATTTTCTCCCAAATTCCATCGTTTTGACCCTTTTCTGGTGATAAAAAATAATTCACCTGTTGGTTTATGTCAACGAGCCAGTTATTGGCTTGTTAACTCGCTAACTATAGTTCCAGAAACATACCAAACGAAAATTCGATACTCTAGACCTTGTTAAAAAGGGTATAGTGATACAAAGCATTTTTTTCTTCTTAAGAGTTATTGTTATTATCACCATGGCGTCCATCAGAGAATGTTTTAAGGTGGAAATATTCAGTTGTTATAGAGGAAATGATATCTAAATTGACTCTTCGAAAAAAAAAAGACAATTTTGTTTTAAAATTATTACACCATTTTTATCAGTAACACTTAAAACTTAGTTATATGTTAATTCTTGTGACTCGGACACATGTGCATTAAGTAAAAAGATAAGTATCGAATAAATGAAAGTTCAACTTATTCGAATACAATATTCTTAGGTAATAAGTGATTATATAACATTTATACGGCTCTACTAATTGTTCAAAACTTAGACCAAATGTCTTTTTTTATTTAGTAAATGCTCAGTTATGTTTACTTTGTTTTTGTTTGTTTGTTTTGGAATTTCGCACGAAGCTACTCGAGGGCTATCTGTGCTAGCCGTCCCTAATTTAGCAGTGTAAGACTAGAGGGAAGGCAGCTTGTCATCACCACCCACCGCCAACTCTTGGGCTACTCTTTTACCAACGAAAAGTGGGATTGACCGTCACATTATACATCCCCACGGCTGGGAGGGCGAGCATGTTTAGCGCGACGCGGGCGCGAACCCGCGAATTACGAGCGCACGCCTTAACGCGCTCGGCCATGCCAGGCCTGTTATGTTTACGTGTATATACGATGTGTGTGTGATTGTCATGGCTCGAAGAGGAAATAAACTACAAACATAAAATTTTGTACACATAACAAATCGATTGCATTATTTTTTTAGATTTGATTTAAATATTGACATATTTGGCCCTATATCTTTAAGCCTGATAATTTTATAGAAAATTATCATATTTTTGTTTCATTTTTACTTACTGAATAAACACTAAAAGGAGTATTTCTGCTAAATAGTTTTTCAAAACAAGCATGGAAAGAAAAATACAAACCTGAGGATTAAAAAAGTTGAATTGAACTCAGTTTTGGAAAAGGCAGCTAATAATGAGAAGAAAAATATAAATCTGAGAATACTAGAAAAACTGGAAAATGAACAAAACTGAAATAAAAACATAGGAAAATAAAAGACGAATCTGAAAAGCTAAATTACAACTATTTACTTTTAAAAAGCGTTAAATTGAATTATGTTGGAAAAATGGCAAAATACAAATCCACTAAATAAATGTTGCATTGAGGAAGATATAGAAGTATTTATGATAATGAAAAGAGTTACCTGGTACATTGAACCTTCTATGAATCATAAAGGGACCTAAGCGAAGCGTGGGTATCTCATGCTAGTTGTGAATAAATTATAGGGACAGTAACATTGAGTTATATCTAAGACTATGCGTTCAATGATCATGAGACAAACCAAATTACTCATTATTTTGTTTCTTCTAAACTATGTTGTGACTATGACCTAAAGATTTAATCAGAGCAATGTATACTTTTGAACTAAGCTAGCATGAAAATGGTTATTAGGTAAACAAAAGTAAGCATTTATTTAGCATAGATTTTACCACACTTGAATTTTAATCGGGCACCTAAGACAAGTAACAGTTATTGGCCAGTGGTTGAAACTAATCAACCTCTAAATAAGAATTGGTCAATCCAAGGTAACTCGTCAATAGTTGATGTGGAATCAACATCTAATTGAGTAATAATATCGATCTAAAGCTTATTATTAGTTCAACTTAGCCAATCAGTGGGAGCTGATAGTTTAGTACTGATATCGAGCTTTTTTATTAATAGATATGCTATTAAAACTCATTTTACAGTAGAGGAGATATTAAATACGACCACATGTAAATTCATTCTGTATATAGTACAGTTCCGGGTAATAAGAAGTCAGTATAGATCAATTGAAGGCTAAGTATTATTAAGCTATAAGAGAAAATTTTAAGTCTGGACTAAATAATAGATAAGTAAACATGTAAAAAGGACGCAACTAACGTAATTAAGCTAATCGTCTTCTTATTACAAACTAAAGTCATTATGTCACAAGACATAAATATTTACTCATATTTAGTTTGCTTTTACGTTTAGGCTATGTGACTGAACATAAGTACTCATTAGAAGGCTTTCTAATTGAACATATGTAGTAATTAGACTTAAAACTGCATAGTTTATCCGTCTTTTTGTATTAATTGGTTACTCAGTCTATTGACACATTGATCATGTTATTCATTTACTGATTTACTGAAGACGTTCACATCAATACGTTTATCTGGTTAATGATTTCTGTAAAATTATCGAGATATTAATGCACATACATTTTTCTATATATGTGTATAAATATAAAACAGCTTCTTTGTTATAAAGGTCCTAACGCATATAAAATTATATATATACGTATATGAATATATAAGAGCTCTTTTGCACAAATTATATAAAAAAGTTACCGTTGTCAACCCAAAACTCTGGAATTCTTTCAAGTTATGACAAATCACAATCTTTTTATTATTTGTCGAGAATGTGTATTTTATCATTTATCAAGCTCTGGGTAGCGATTAACAACGTTACCAAACACGTGGCTAAATCGGAGACAGCCTGAAATCTGACGGTTTTTAGTTATCCGTCTAACTTTCAGGAAGCTGTTTGCACGAGTTTAAGTTGAACATAAATCTGGCTTCTTGTCGGAAAATCGAACTTTGATGTCGTGTGTAAAGTCTAACATGTCTCTAGACACGACAAGCGATCCCAACCTTTGCTGAATACACGTCCATAAAGAATACTGTACCGATTCAGAGAAAATCGATCTTCATAAAATTTACTGTATTTGCTAGGGGTGAACCGATATAAGGTATCAGAGTACGTTTGTGAACTTTCCTGTGGCAGGCTTTTAATCTATTTCTGCGCAAGTTTTGTACTTGTTTGTTGTAAAGATGTGGCTATATTTATGTAAACAATTTTTATGAATTACACAGGTCACATTACACAAAGACATTGAATAAAAGGGCCCTGAAGGAGCCCATGTATACTATAATCTCAAAGATAACCTTTACATAAAGTGACGTTACATGTTAAGAGTATCAATACATTTTAGTTAGAAATTTTAAAAATGCTAAAAGGGTTAAACACATCGGAAGGAAAATGTAAACTGTAGTCTGCGTTTGTGAGAAAATAAACTCAATTCAGCATACATTTAATTTTTTTATCGTGAATGAATTAATACGCTTTATATATTTTATTCTTAGTTTACACTTAACAATACAATGTAAAACATAATAAAACTGCCTTAAAACATGAATTATTCAGCTCAATTTTTTTTATTTTCATCAAGTATCTTAAGATAGCCAAAGTAGTTCAAGAGTACACAAAACTGGTTTAATGTTAATAACAATGTTACAAGTGATTCATTCTTTAAGTTTAATTAATCATTCGAGAAATCTTTACGGTAGTTTTCAATTCAGAATTGGACCAGGCAGTATCAAAACCCTTTGATTTATTCCTCCTATTACTCGCTTTGTCTACAAATTTGATTTTTTAAATAGATTATCATCACATTGTACGAAAATCACAATGAAAAGTTCACAGAATGTATTACATATTAAACATCCATGTCGAACTCACGTGGCCAAGAATGGCTTTTTGGCTTATTGGTACTTATTTAGCAAAGTTCTATTTTCTGATTCAGTATTTGTGACTTATATAGCCTATGTTTTGTACAGAAAATCTGTATGCTCATGTTCTGTCGTTGTCCAAACAGTAAGACTATTTCCGTTATTTGCACAGTAAGGTCTTTTTTTTTTAATAAGTGACTTTTGTACAATAAAACTGCGTTTTAAGGTTTGTTATTTCTTTAATTAGTCTATTAGATATTAACTGATGTTATTTACGTTTTATACAAATGATTACGACGGTTTATGTTTTATGCTTATTAGTTTTCAGTGGGTGGTTGTCTTTTTATAAAGTATTTCGACATATTTATCTTTTTTTTTATTTGCGCAGCCAACTAAATGTCATTAAGCCTAGCGGTGACACAATTTATTACGCTAACGTAATAATAATTTTTTGCCTTAGCAAAAAATCGAAGATTCAAATGAATGACGTAGGAGGATAATGTAGGTCATTTTAAGCACCAACTGATGATTTATCCTCTGTTTGTTAATCAACACTAGGAGGTGAAAAGGGCTGGACGAGAACCGGATGCAGCCTGGCTGTGAAGATGACGTTAGTGAATAAAGCCAATATAATCTTCCCTCGTACCATTCACAACAACAGGGTCGATTACAAGCCAGCGATTCCAATGAGCTCATGGAAGAAAAAGGCCATAAAATTCAGGAAAAGGAGACAACGATATTCCACGTAGAGTTCTGAGCCACTGTAACTAAGAAGTATGGACGATAGGAACTGAAAAGGCACTGGAAACGAAATCCGAAAATGAAAATAATATAAGAATAAAGTGAAAATTATGCAATTAAGAGAGGAATCAATGACTAAGTCAATTCTATACTGTAATCGAATTGAAAGTTTCGAGGAAAAATAAATGTTATTACTTTTAATATCCTAAATATTTTAAATGTCAAATTGATGGTTCAAAACTTCTTTATGAGAATTAATGTAAGCTAATATGTCTATTTATTATAGCTAGAGAAACCTAACCTCCCAATATTTACTCTAAAGTTTTTAACTTTTACTATAACTTTTAAAACACCGTTTTTTCCTTGGAAATAATGTGATGGTGCATTTCACAATAACGGTATCATTTTTGTCGAATTTCCTGGTACATACTGTAGGAATTTAAACATTTTGACATTATGGTTGGAAATCAAATGGTTCTTGTATTACTAGCCTTGATGGCGAGACGTTGTCCGAAATAAAAAGTTTTTATCATCATCTAGAGAGTAAAGTACGTGTTTCTTTTTCTAACATTATACATTTGTTTATCGCATAACCTTATAATCTGATCAGCAAACATCAGAATGTCATCTCGCTACCATTGTGGCATTTTGTTTCATGTTCACACAGTTTGAGTTACAATTCATTGCACCAGAGTGAAAGTGATTTAAACGAATATATGTATGGCATGTGATAGAACATCACAGAAGAAAGCAATATATATATAATGAAAATAAAATTAATTTTCGTATTATTGAATCAAGAAATAATAATAAAAAGTATGAAAAATGTAAAAATAGTTATTTTTATTTTTAGTCTCTGATGTGTCACTGCACATCGTTAGCAAATCAAGAGCCAATGTTTCACAATATAAAATATTAAATGTAGATATTTTCTACAGAAAAAAATACTATTAATGAATTCATTCATACTAATGTAGATGCACTTAACGCTATTTTGATATATTCATTTGTATGTTTTTTAGTAATTATAACATCAAGAAAACGCAACCATTTAAGACCAAATAAAAATTTTAAAAATTTTTCTTATAAACAACGTGATAAAATTGAATGTTTTTGAGAATGGCTTTCAATGTTTACAATTTCATTTTGTTTATTATGTGACCACTTACTATTGAAACAAGAAATTTCCTGATTTTTCGTCCTAATGTTTTATGTCGGTTATGCTTGTTGATTATGTTTGCGCAGTATTTTATCTAATCATACTTTCTTTAGAAATAGAAGCCAGTAACATGTCTTTAAGTTTCAACTGAAGCACGTGAATTATTGTAGTCATTGAATTGTCCTCAAGCTTCAATTCAGTCATCACTGATACAACCCAGTTGACCCATTTCTCGACATATAAAACTTGAAATTATTATCATGGAATGCAAACTTTTAAAGTTATTTAACAAGTACAGTTAGGTATAAGCAGAACATAAGTACCAAGGAATAGTTGGATTGACCGTCACATTATAACGTCCCCACGACTTAAAGGGCAATCATGTTTGGTGTGACGGGAACTCAAACCCACGACCCTCAGATTACGAGTTAAGTGACTTAACCACCTGACCGTGCCCAGTCCGTAATTTTTATAGCGTTTTAATTGTTATATTAAATAGATATATATATCTCATTAGATATCTACTTTTTAAACATTACAATAACTTATTATATAACACAACAAAATTAATTCGTACTTTAACAAAAGTATTTGGGAATCCGTACTTTAGTATTTTCAGTGTCTAACCTTTGCTTTATTTACAATTTATAATCATGTTTTTGTTTGATTTTGAAATCTGTTTCTGGCATTTTTTCTTGATATATTTGGTCGATTCTTCAACACATAGAACTTTGTCTTTAGAAATTAACTTTGGTTTCGCTTTTATTGCAGCTGCCTTCAAACCCACCTACAAAATCTTGATAAAATCTACGTAAGATCCCTTAAATATCCAATACATAACTGTAATCTAATGCTGCTATTTTTTCAGAAGTTTCTTTGAAGATCTCGAGGGATGCACGTGGTCATTATTCTGTTAGAATACAAAGTTCCGTCGAATAAGCCTCTAGCACTAGATAGCAAATGATATTTCAAAATCTCTTGATATTTCTCAGCATTCATTGATTATTCAACAATATGAATGTTATTAGTATTTGAATAAGAAAAGCAAGCCCACACCATTACATAAGTTTCTCCACACTTAATAGTTAACATCATGAACTTTACTATAAATCGTTATATTCTCTTCATTGAATCACATTGTAGCTTTCGTTCAAAAAAACTTTCTGTTTTTCATTCATTGTCTATAAAATTCGATTCAGTAAATCAATTATTTAATGGATGGCTCCAACTGCTTTCTTTTGTAGATTGTTTTTAACAAAAATTTGCACCGTAAGGTTTTGCCATGAACGCTCACTCATCTCTTTGTTTTAATAAATCCTTTTCATACTCCTGGATTTTGCCAAACTGCTTGAATAACTCCTTTTCCAGATTTTGCAGATCTCATGGTCTCCCACACTCGTAGTTAGTCGCAGTAGTTCCAGTTACTCTGTGTTTATAAATAAAATAGCCCACAAAGCACGTTTCAGTAAACTGAGTCTCTCTCTAATGTTTTTCTGATAATTTATCTGTTATTGCGTAGATTTATCACTGCTATTTTGGATTATTTCCTGTAATCTTTAGTTTTAATAACTTTAATTGATGTTTTGGAGTAATAACTTTCCAATTTATTTTTTAACATTTGATGATTATGTAGTTACTTATTATTCAGTTATCGCCAGGTGTTCGTTTACAATCATGATAACTGTCAATAATTAGTAGTGAAATTGTTTCGAACAAAATATTTTGATTGTTCAAATACTTCCCTCAAAGTATGAAATTACTTTTACGTGTTACTGTGTTTATAATTTTAAAGCTGTGTCTGAATTAATGTATGTGTTTTATTGCATTCATTCGAAAGACTGGACGTGAATTTAGTTCAGATTGTTTATTCCTGTGAATTTCTTTTCAGGTATTATTAGATGTAGTTTTTAAAACCCGAACATTTCTGAAATTTACTTCGTAATCTAAGGTAGAATATGGATAGATGATTATTTACAATTGATTTTTTACGTAACTTAATTTTACTTTACTATTTCATCATAATACTTTAATGTTATTATATATTTCGCAAATGTGACAACTAGGTTGTACTACGCAAAGTTTTATTGTAGTTGATAGTCGTTTATTTTACTGTTACTTCACTACATATTTAAGCTTAGTGATATATATTTCGATATTATAGTCTTATTGTTTTATACAATAAATTATCATATTTTCAATCATCTAAAATATTCCAATCTATGTCCGATATGTGAATGCATGCTGTAGATATAAAAACAAAACAAATGCAGTTTTAATAGAATTTAAAACAGGTTTTGTTAAAAACCGTATAACCTATTTTTAAATTAAGTATGAAATGTAAACTACCTATTTAATGACTAAAAGTTTATTTTTTTATTATAGAAAAAAATATTTGGATTAACTTAGTTAAACCTGATAACGGTTGGAAAATTCTTCAGCATCAAAAGTAAAAGTTCAGCTACAAAGAATCAAAACATCAGTCCAAGGAATTGTTTTGATTATTTTTTGTTAAAGTAAAATTTTGTGGATGCGAAATATAAAAGAGCACAAACTCAAATCTCACAAAAAGGCGTACGTCATAACGAAAAGAAACCCAATAACTATTCTGACTCTGCCAGTTGAAAACAAAATAAAATTGACTAAAATAATAAACTTTCCAAGGTGTCTGCAAAACTGACTTAGGTTAGTAGGGTTCTTGGTACCTCTAGAAACATCAATTCAATCGGCAAATATATTCTCGAGTCCAGCTTCTGTTCATGCAGCTTTGGAAAAACGATTACGATAATGTAGGATGCTACATCACAAAATTAGTTTTAACTCTAGAAATTAGTACTAAGGTTCTACTAAACTGAATACTGCTTTTTAAAATATTAAAAGGGTTATCAAACAAATCGTATTTTTTAGTTATCTTGAGTGCTGCTTTGTTTTATCATTGCAAACTAACCTTTCAAATATACAATGACTAGAAGTCAATATAATTACAAGTTTAGCATATATATATAATGAATAGCCTTACAAACGAGAATGGAACAAATAGCAAGTGTGTACCTAGTTACACAATCTATTTGTTGCTACAAAGGTAAAAATTTAATATTTTGATTGAAATACGCAGAATATTTTTCTGGCTAGAAAATAACAAATATCAATACTTTTTAACAGAAAATAAACGAAAATTATCAAGTTAGTTATAAAGTAATATCATATTGATCCCTGTATTTTATACTCTAAGAAAAACAAAATGAAGTCAATAGTTTAATAATTTACTTCAAAAATCAACTAGAAATGTCGTAATATCCAATAAATATGATACGACTGTATTAAGCTGTGGCTGACACATTTATAATATAACCAAAGTTATTTTCAAATAAAACATTTATGTAACAAATATCACCAACATAATTCTCAGAAACGTTTTAGTTTTTTTGTTTTCAAAAGACTTGATTTTCCAAATACAAGAATAACTTGACGCACTTAGCATTATGATGCTTAACATTTTTATTATTTGTTCAGAAAATTATTATTTCTCTTAATATAACCACGTATCTTACAAATAAATATAAGACACTACAATAATGCTATAGCGATTATTTTCCGTGTTTTGGACTAATTTTCTTCAATGTATACGTCAAACACAGTCAATATCGACAGGAACTGTTATTTTGAAAGAGCTAAAAAAACAGCGCTATAAATTATACATTACGGTAATGAATGTGGAAAATTACAGATGACTCTATACGTACATGGGTTACCCGGTCACCGATTCCAAGGGCTTAAATACACCAGAACTACAATTTAGAATTATTGACTGAACGTCAACTTAACGATGTAGTAATTAATACGAATATGAGTTGAATTAATAATGTTTTGGTAAGAAGAGAATGCAAAAATATTATAAAATAGAAAAAACAATGATATTATTTTCCATCAAAAGGGATTGTTTGTCTACAATTAAATTTCTGGTGTATGTAAAATTAAGTTTATTAAGGAGTTAGATATGTTGAAGAACTGAGGTAAAAAGTATGTGTTGACTCTCAGAAAGTGGTGCCTGAAAACGAGGTTAAGTCAATCATTCGTTAATTCAATCAAACATTTTTCAGACAATGTAACAGTTTATATACAGTTATAATGAAAATCCCTTCAAAGTTTTTACTACATCTTTCCACAGAAAAGAGTATAATAGAAATTTAATATTTCTAAAAATTTTGAAAGCAGTTTTAAGAAATAATACTAGAAAAACCGTTATACATAGAGAGTTTGTTTGTTTGTTTGTTTAATTTCGCACAAAGCTTCTTGAGGGTTATCTATGCTAGCCGTCCCTAATTTAGCAGCGTAAGACTAGAGGAAAGGCAGTTAGTCATCACCACCCATCGCCAACTCTTGAGCTGCTCTTTTACCAACGAATAGTGAAATTGACCGTCACATTATAACGCCCCCACGACTGAAAGGGCGAGCATGTTTGGCGCGACGGTGATGCGAACCCGCGATCCTCAAATTACTAGTCGCACGCCTTAACACGCTTGGTCATGCCGGACCATACAGAGAGACACATGGTTTGTTCGACGTACAGGAACACAGAAATACATCGTACTTGCTGCAACTTGCCCAAACAGCCATACTTTTTCCGTGTAAATTACATTTTATGAAGTTATTAATCATTATATATACTTATCAGCCTTTGAGAAACTTTAGATAGTTAGAAAGTTTCTTTACGAAACTTATCTGCACAACTAGTTCTGAAGGGGTGATTCTTAAAATTACAATATTGATTAAACACTTACTATAAACTAACCTCTATGGCTTAATAGTTTGCGACCTTTCATTATCAATTTTTTTATTTTATTTAAAAAAATTTATGAGGAATGTGATGTACAAAAGTAAATTTCATGTAATGTGCAGAGGTTAAAATTAAAAAACTATATTCACATTGTATTAAATAAAGGAACTTTATAAAAAAAACGTTTACGCTTCATAGTTCGTTGTCATGTTTTAAATATGAATTTTATACTGAAGCACAGATTGAAAACTGAACTTCTCAGCTGTGTAACACAAATAACCATGAGCTGGGTTACTTTGTTTACAAACGGGGAAGCACCAACAAGCAAAGGTCTCACTCTTTATCAGTCTTCTGTTCTAGTCTGATTTTGCTTACAACTGGAAGGACTAATCTAGTTACTCCACATATACAATTGATTTCGATCTTCCCTAACGATTGGTGCTTATCGTTAAAAATTGTATCAGAAATGCAAATAAGAAACTATTCATTTATGCCTACTTTAAAAGGTTATTGAAAGATATGCAAACATTGTAAGTTGTCTTAAATCACACTTGTACTTATAAGTGAAACGTGAGACAAAACAGAATAATTATTTTTAGGAGCTGCGAACATGATTTTTCACTACTATGATAATAGTGTAAAATACTGCTTTAGTGTTAGAGAATTTGACTTTAAAAATATTACATTATGGATTATAAAGGTCTATATAATTCAGATGATTAAAATTGTTATATTACAATATATCGTTGCAAGAACGCCAAAAATGAACCATATTCTTCACAAGAGTCGCTTTGTGGATAAGCTGTCCAAATTATTGTAACAGTAATTATCAGATCTAGGACGGATAGAAACACTTGATCTTCATACATTTAGACGAATAACGTTTCTTTGAGACATTCAAGATATTTTAAAAGCATCGCCTCACCAAATCTTTGTTTCCTAAGAAATCCATTTCGGTTCTAAATGCCATGCTTTCACCGGAATAAGCCATGGTAGTCATGAAAGGGAAGTCATTTGCTGCACAAAACAAACACACGTACTTCTTTAAGAAATCACATCCATCCTTGCCATCACGTGATCTGGAATCGTCGGAAAATGCATCATGATACATTTCCTGGCTCAGAGATAAGGGCCAACTTAAACGACCTTGAAAATCATCTCTTTTGTTTTCGTTTTAAGTGTAACACAAAAAAAATAATATAAAACATTTATCCTTCACTCCAGCAACTGTAGCATATACACTGTCAAGTGTGACCTATATCCACATAATTGTTCAATGAACAAAAATATTTGAAAAAACGTGTATAAATATTCCGAACAAATATCTATATCCCTTGAAAGTATATTGTAAGTAATCATGATTTCACAGTCGTTCCAAATGATAGAATGTTCGATTTTAATAATATGATTAAAATACTCTTAGAAAATATATAGTGTTTTACAAAGAAATAAACAAATTTGATGATTTTGGCTAAGAGGACAATCAGAAAGTCTGATTGTTTGGTTAACAAATAAAATTGATTTTTTCTGCGATTGTAATATTTTTGTATGGTACTTAAGAATTAAACAACAGAAATATATAACATTTACAATAAGATATATGAGATAAACACGTGCACTTTACGTGATTTTTACCACTAGTTAAGGCCTCTTAATTTTATGTGCTTCACGAGCTATCGGTGTTTAAAGTTTGAAGCAATGAAATGGTTCTTATTTACATGTTTAGATTACAAAAATATTTCCAAATTTAGGATTTCAAAATACTTATTTGCTTTCTCAGTTTTGTTTTATAAGGCTTCATTAAGGAAGTAATTAAGGATTTAAATGTATTGAATATTTCATGGTAAAACTAAATTTCTCTGAAAACGTTCTATTGGAGGTGGATGGAGATGGAGTTACGACATTGGAGAGTTTGGTATAATCGTGCTTCCTGCTAGTATTTTTTTCAAATATAAAAAGAACTTTGTAAACAGAAATAGTGGAAAATATGTTGATAACATCAAAAATGAATGAAAAATCTTTTATACCATCACTCTCTTCAAACACATTACAAAATTCATCAGAAAACAAACAAAAGATCTGCAATAAGCCTGACACGAATTCTCTCAGCACAGAAAACACGAGTTTTTTGGTGTGTTTTTTTCCTTTCTCTTCGTTAGTTCGCATCCACTTATCTTACTCATGTTTGGCTCACATCATGTTTTTAAAAGGTGTTTTTCCTTTTAAATTTTCTCTTATTTACCAAAATAGATCTGTTGAGATTTAAAAAATATTGTGTTCCCCTTCATTATCCTTGATTCTACTGTAAAGGTTTGCATTTGTTTTTCTTCCTACATTAAAACCAAAAAAGACCTTAGTATACAGATTGAGACATCAAATCAGAAGAAAAGCCAAGATTAATTATTCATAAATTTTATTTCTAAAGTTTTACTTCTCCTACTTTCATGTAAAATTGACTGTTTTAACTTTTTACTGCTTCAATTATAGGATAACGTGAAAACGAACTTTCGGAACGAGTTATCGACTTAATAGTTTTTGAAATTACATAACAATAACATAAAGTTTATTCGCATCTTGTATTCATTGGCATAACTTCATTTCGTTTTACTTTTTGAGTAAATGCTCATTTTGTAATTACATCTTTAATGACAATAACGGATGAATTTCAAGTTCTCTACGACAAGTAATGTTGAATGTGGATATAAAACTTCTCTTAATAGCTCTGTGTAGTGTAAAACCACAATCTTGTGGTAAACATTTCCGGTTGATATTAGTTTAGTTCTTGTACACGTCAAAATCCAATCAAAAGGTAGCTAATAAAAGAAATGTTGTTCATTAAATATCACCCATACTCACAAAGTAATCACAAAAAAGACATAAAAATACAAACCACAACTTTCACAAATTTGTGCTTATAAACACCTAGTGTATGTAAACATTCTGAAATAAGTACACTTCAAACCTGAACCTACTTGAATTACACTAGTAGGCTCATGAGATTATTACTTTTTATGACATAAGCTGAATAAAAAAAAATCATCAATGCTGAAATTATTAAGAATACAACCCTACATTGTGTAGTCCTTAAGTTAATATACGCTGTACTCAATAAGATTAGTGCACTGTAAATAGCCTTGCTTTGAAAGGCAAGCCTTATAATAGTCTACCTTTGTTATATAAGGTGCTTCTACTGACCCAAAATGAGTTGCTTGTTTAATAAAACGTGCTTCTTATTCAACTTTTTTATAAAATTAAATTTGATAACAGTCGATAAAATATTTTTAAGTAAGCTCAACATTTAGTGGAATATAGAATAAAGTAGAGAAAAGTACAAACTTTCCAGAGGAACAAAATTAAACATTAGCGAGTGGATCTAAATCCTTTAGATAGTTACGTTTCCATAAAAAAGAATTGGAATAAAACTCGTATCAGAACTGACATAACAAAGTGAATGTTTCATGCCTAGTGCTTCATTATGTCTTTAGTCAGTGGTTTTGGGTATATTTAGAAAGGTGTTTTAAATTTATTTTTTCACGTTAAAGTGTTTTATATTTTCATATTATATGGAATGTGTAGTTTCACTTTCAATGTTTATAATAAGACGTTATTTTAGTCATGTAAACTAAAAAAGATGCACTTGAATTACATTATGTAACAAAATTTTTACTTTATCTTGTTCTTGGGCAGAAAGTTTATTTCCCAATTGCTTACGACTAAAGTAAATGAAAACGACTTATTTTTTTCTTCAAACTTTGTTTTTGTAACCTGGTTAGTGAAAACTTCGAATCTACTCAGTTTCCAGAACATTCTGGGTAGATCCAGTGCTGAGTAGCTGATAGAGAATTTTCTCAAACTTACAAGAATTTTAAGAGGTTTTAAGAATGTTGTAGAATTTACGAGAATTTCCCAGAACTTTCTATAGTAATACATATACAGGGGCTCACCACTCACCACTTAAGTTTAGTTCTAACTCCCTAAGTAAACACATAGACCTCTTATTTTATCATAGATTGCATCAAAGAGCTGTAAGCATTCTCCAAACGCATTTTTGCCATGTATGTGGCCAATTTGTCAAGACAAAAGCGAAAACTTACTCTGTGCAGCATACGCTAAAATGTGTGAATCATCGAAGGGATATTTTGCCATTTCTGTTGAGGATAAAGACAAACCATGGGCATCTCATTTTACCTGCCAGAACTGCAAAAAAAAAACTCAAGAAGGTAAGACGAACATTTCTTGCTTGCTTGAATAGTAATATTTTATATTATACAAATTTTATACCTGTTAAAATTTAAATATCTTTTAGTGCGCCTCAAAGAGGAATACAAAAGCATCAAGACCTTGCTAGAAGCCTTGAAGTATGATGAGTATGTTGAGAGGTTATCAGAGACCCAAAATGATGGGTCTTCAAAGAGGGTTTACCAAGTTTTCCTGTTATATTTGCTTTTAGGACAGCAGGGGCACCGCAACGTACTACAACAGGAAGAACTAGCTACAACAACCGAGTTCTTTGATGGGAGGCACAACGTTAAATGTGAGCCACTAGTATACTTTCAGAAAGTGTTGTTCCTACCATTGCACATGAAATTGGGTCTTATGAAACAATTTGTCACAGCTCTTGATAAGGAGTCTTCAGCCTTCAAGTACATTTGAAACTTCTGAGGCAAAAGTCAAAGCTGTTGTCTTCGTCGGACCACAAATAAAGAAGATCTGGGAGCGCACAAGAAAGCCCACCAAGAAAGTCAGTAGGAAAAAAAAAAAGCTTGGGACACCTTTGTCTTAGTGGTTCGGGGCTTCTTGGGCAATCACAAGGCCGAAAATTATGTGGAACTGGTTGAGGCTCTGGTGAAGAACTATGGCAAAATGAGCTGCAGGATGTCCCTCACAGTTCATATCCTTGACGCTCATCTTAATAAATTCAAGTAGAACATGGGAGAATACTCAGAGGAACAAGGCGAGTGCTTCCATCAAGATATACTGGACTTTGAACGCTGCTACCAAGAAGCGTATAATGAAAACATGATGGAAGACTATATTTGGGGTCTGATACGTTAAAGTAGTTTACATTACATTCGCAAATCTCGAAAAAGTACTCACTTCTAAACATTTTTGCTCATTTTTATATAGCTTTAGTATAAATACATGTAAATCTTAAATAACATGTTGCTTTATTCAGACCTTATGATGGCCCGTCATGGCCAGGTGGGTTAAGGCGTTCGACTCGCACTCTGAGGGTCGCTCGTTCAAATCCCGGTCGGACCAAACATGCTCGCCCTTTCAGCACTGGGGGCGTTATAATGTGCGGTCAGTACCACTATTTGTTGATAAAAGAGCAGCCCAAAAGTTGGCAGTGGGTGGTGATGACTAGCTGCCTTCCCTCTAGTCTTACACTGCTAAATTAAGGACGGCTAAAGCAAAATTTAATAAAGAAACAAAACAAAAACAAACAGACCCTACGTAAAAGCAAATGTGCAAATTTGCCCGTTTTTGCATAGAAAATAGGTTAATTTCTAAATTTCATTATCCAGGTCACAAAAACAAAGTTTGCGTTATTTCTTAGTTGCTTATGTTGTAAAAGTACATTGTGTTATGTTAACTCAAATGTGTTTATTAATTTGTTCAATAAGTTGTTTTGAAGATCATGTTTCCACGTCTATTGGGTAAAATATTTCACAGCTAATGTCAACACATAGGTGTCAACATATGTGCAGTGAAATGTTTTATATGCTTAAGTTTCATGTATTTAGGTCGGACTTTAAATGTTTATTTAATCTGCTGTGTTTCGTATCAGGTTTATCAGCTGCTACATTATTAAGGATCTAACTTTTGTAATATTTATATCTCCATATCTTGTAAAAGAGCTGGTGGTATGACCTTTGAAACACTGCTAATCTTTATTACACATTATTTTGTTTCACACCTGTAGTGTTTACACGATTTGAATTTTTAATTAAGTGCACATGATAGAGTGTTGTTTTTGTCGGTAGGAAATCAGATATTTTAGAACAAGTTGAAATGAGCAAAGAATAATCAAATTATTGTTGTAATATTTATTTCTCAACTAATGAAATAAGTCAATTATTCTGATTACAAGTGGTGAAATGAAATTGTCAAACGAACTGTCCACGAGTGACATTGTGGTTTTAGTTACTTACAGACGCACGTTACTATGGTTACATATTGTTTGTTATTGAATTTCTCGTACAACTACACGAGGGCTATCTACGCCAAAACATTCCTAATTTAGCAATGTAAAACAAGAGGGAAGGCAGCTAGTCATCACTACCAATTGGCAACTCTTGGACTACTCTTTGACCAGCGACTAGTGGGTTTTACCGACACATTATAATGCCCCTAGGGCTGAAAGGGTGAGCAGGTTTAGTGTGACGGGGATTCGAACCCATGACTCTCAGATTACGAGTTGAGTGCTTTAACCAGCCGGTCATGCCGGGCCGTTACATATTGTCCATGCTGAATAAACTGTAATGCAGTGGTACTTATATTTGTTTCATTTATTTACAGACGCAACAGTTCATACGTTTATCTGTTTTTCATAGTGCATAAACTGAAATGTGGTAATATTGATGCTATTCTCAGTTATTTAGAGACGCGGGCGCTACTATGTTTACATTTTTTTCATAGTGAATAAACTGGCAATGCATTTATTCGTAAACAGTTGTGTGATGTATAACTGTTTGCAAAACCAAAAGAAAGTCAATTGTAAGCATGATTTGTTCGAAAAATTAGATGACTTTCGTTTGTCCTCAAGTGTCACAATGGTACCTCTGTAAACTTATAACGCTAGAAACCGTGTTTCGGTACCTGTGTTGGGCAGAACACAGATAGCCCATTGTGTAGCTTTGTGTCTAATTACAAACAATACTTTCTTATATTTATTTGCATTAAATTAATCTAATTTGTGGCATCTAAATCTAAGAATTCTGAAAACTAAAAATATTATAAACCACTTATTTTAAATTAGCAACTCTCAAAAATGTAGGTTAAAAAAAGGCACAAAATTATGTAAAACAAAACTGAAAATAAAATTACAACCTTAATTTTGGTACAGCATTAATATCTAAGTATTGCATTAAAGAATATTAAATATTGTGCAGGTAATGTTTTCATTAACCCAAGATGGAATTTCAGTATAGAAGGGTTGGTTTTATTTCTTGTTTTCTTTCTAGCTCTGACCAGGGTAGCACTTAGAATACATATTTTCCAACGAATAGTAACATTCGTCATTGCATTATAACGTCTTCATAGCTTAAAGGGCGAGCAGATGAGGTGACGGTACTCGATCCAAAGACTCGTAAGTTGAAAGACAAGTGCTCTAACTGCCAGACCGTGTCAGTACCGATGGAATGAGAAAGACCATATTGAGTTTTGCACAACTTGGTGAGAGTTAATAGCATTTGTTTGGAATTCTGATATATTCATTCACACATTCGAGAAGAACAATTTTACATTGAGTCTTCGTAAGTAAAATGGAACAAATATTTTAAAAAGTACTCAGATGGACTTACAGATGGGTTCATTATCATGTGTGTTTAGAGTGCTGTTTTTTATAAGTGCAAAAGTTGACTTGCAATCAAATGTAAAAAAAAGTCATTTTTATAAGTTTTAAGAGTTGAGAGTTTGAAATGTTGCATATGTCTCTGGTAGCAAAGGTTATAAATTTATATCAGTTTAAGCATTTTAACATATATTTGATAATTGCTCAGTAATTATTTCAAGAGAAATCAAATAATACAATAAAAACATTTTTCTTAAGTAAGAATGAATTCCAATAAACCTAAAACACTTCACTTACCATCAGTGTAAACAGTGGAGATGTACGTCCAGTTATACCGCTTCAAGATATCAACAAGAACCTGGGCCTGAAATTTGTCACTAGGAACAACGCGAAGAAAATATTTATAAAAACTTTTATCACTTAGATCTGAGCTCGTGGCAGAATAGCCTATCTGAGAAATATTAAACAGCTGAAGTAGGTTCTGGACCTGAATAGTTACAGTACTTGAACCTGGACCTATCATCCCTACAAGATTCTTCATCTCTGGCTTAGGACAGTTGGGATATGCTGTATTCAAGGCGTTATCCGTGTCATTCTTGTCTTCTTTACTGCTTGTAGAGATAGCGTCTCGGATGAACTCTATACTTTGTTCTAAGGCTATTGGGGAGTACCAACAGGAGTCTCGGATTTCGATACCAAGTGTTGTATTTGGAAGTATTGTGGAATCATTGTTAATCTTATCTATTGTTTGAAAAGCGGCTTCCACGCGTTGAATTCCATAGCCCTCCCGGACATCTCCACATGTTCGTGTTTGGGCCTGCTTTTGGTCAGGTGAATGATGAACAGAGAATAAAGCTCCAACTATCATATCACCTTTTATGGTTGCAATGTGGCGACGCTGAGATGTTGCTTCAATAACTGTAACCGTTAGGTAAATCAAGAAGAAAACAAACTGAGTTATACACCGTAATACGACAGCCATTCTAAAACAGGTTTCAATTTGATCTTACTCACAAATATTTTGCCCTGGTGCCTTTCAGAACTGAGTTTTTTAGTACTATAGTCATGTAAATGTTTACCAGCTGTCGAAGTATTCAATTTCAGCTTTTAAGGCGAATGAACGTAAACAAAAATTAATCCACAAGAAAAAATCCCAAAAGTATTTGGTTTCTGAAAGAAAAAGAAAATTGAACTTCATAAATATTAACAACAAACTTTAAATACTTTATTTTCAATCTTTATAAAAATAGATCTAATACTTTCATAAATACTTATTCCTGAGCTTTTGTTTACGCTCTTATTAACAAGTGTTCATTTTTTCTAAATCAACAAAGATTCTCCGAAATACGAGCAATTACCAGAAATATATTAAATAACAAACAAATTTGAGAACCATTTTAACAAGACATGTAATCACCACAACCAACTAAACAGTATCCAACACTTGCAATACAAAGGTTAAGAAACTAACATTTGAAAAACAATTCATGTTTCTGTCTAGTAGTACTGAATACCGTAGAAATCACACGTTAACCATAATAGTAATGATCTCGACATTACATGTACATGATTGACAATGTATAAAACGAGTGATTATCAAACATAGCTTTTACGTTTACCTTTGATCAGAGGGCACGAAAGCAGTGATAGGTGACTTTTCTCAGTGATAACGCTGTAAAGTTTCTTGTCACGTAATATTCGACTAACCAATAAAACAGAAGTTCTGCCCCTCTTTAAATTAACTGAAACAATATTCGATTAAACGCTCGTTGTTTTGAAGTAACCATGTAATATGCATATTTAATATTAAACATACAATAAGCACCGCCACACGCAATATTATAATCTGAAACTTAAGCTAGCACGTAAAAACTGCTAAGTATTTTTAAAACACCCAGATCCAGGACGTGGGGCAATTAAATTATTGCCTTTTACGCTTGTCAGACGTTGTATTTAATACATTCCACTTTCGCTTATCAGGACGAATTGAGAAAGTTAGTTACAACAGTAAGGGAATGCTACACGTTGTGAATGAACAACAAGATAAGCAGAAACAAGCGTGAACACACTACACAATGTATAAATGTACATGTTTCAGACGAACCGAGTATGCTTACAACGTAAAAAGCGGATTCTAGGGTAACATCAGAAATTAATTCGCTTTTTTCTATCGAACGAAAATCGTATCTTAATGCTGTAATACATTTTGAAATTAACATATTTCAGCCACCTTTTGGCTTATACTAAATAATATTACCTTCCTAAACAACAAGAAATGCTCTTACTTAACACATTTATCTACTAATTATGATATTCCACGTTTGGCTCAAAGTTTAAGGTCACCTGTGAAGTATCAAGTAGTGTATCCACATAAAACGATTAATTGGCTCCAAAGGCAGAGAAGAATAACGACCACTTTACTTGTAAGAGTTTTAAAACTTAAAGTATGAATAGGAGTTCGTTAATGACTTTGAATCTCCTGAATGTTTCGAAATCGTAAAAAAAATCCTGAATGACCTCAGCATTTATAAATTATAAAATAATATTTATGAAATAAGCTTTAAAAAGATATAGTAATTCCAAGTGTTATGAAATTAAAATGTGCATATCTCATTCATTTTTGTTGTCGTTTGTTGTTGTTTTTTCAATGTAAAGAATTGGTAATGCCTCAGACACGGCAACATCAACAATTTATATGAGTTTGTTTTGGTTTTGAATTTCACACAAAGCTACTCGAGGGCTATCTGTGCTAGCCGTCCCTAATTTAGCAATGTAAGACTAGAGGTCATCACCACTCACCGCTCACTATTGGGCTATTCTTTTACCAAAGAATAGTATAATTTACCGTCACATTTTAACGCCCCAACGGCTGAAAGGGCGAGCATGTTTGGCGCGATGGGGATGCGAATCCGCGACCCACATATTACGAGTCGCTTGGCCATGCCGGGACGTTATATAGGTTCTTTTACATTCTCGGTTATAAATAATTTTAGCCCCCCAGTGGCTCAGCGGTATGTCTGCGGACTTACACGCTAAAATCGGGGTTTCGATACCCGTGGTGGGCAGAGCACAGATAGTCCATTGTGTAGCTTTGTGCTTAATTCAAAACAACAATCTAAATAATTTTATTGGCCTTTCAACGAATATCTTTGAATATAACATCAGTCAAATTGGGCTTCTGGTACGGACCAAAATGAATATTTGTATTTTTATTTTAAAAAACACCTGACAGGCAAGCTAGACGTGACATTAAAATAAAATTTAACTGGCTAGCATTATAATGTAGTATGCAAAACAATTAATTGTTTTCTGACCCCTTATTAGCTGGTATACTATTCTATATATACCTATTGGTTTTGCATAAATACATTGATCAAGACGTATTTACTAAGTTTCTTTAGCTTTATTTTCCTATTCAAAATATTTACGGTACCATGAGGAATATTATGGAAAACGACAATAATAGTTTCCCGTGAGAAACAGAGTTTATGAAATCTTCACACCCCTTTTATTACTTTATAGTAGCTCCCGTCTTGTGAGTAGCGTATGAGCCTGGAGGTGATAGTGTAATATATATATTTACGTAGCTCTTTATTTAAGTCAGTTATTAGATTCGATTAGATTATCTGCGATTTATCTTTGATTATATTGCTGTTACTAGCTTCAACTCAGCTCTTAAAGCTTGTGAATATACTGCTGGTTAAAATTGTAAGACCAATGACCATTAAAAAATATATGTATTTTGCGTTGTTAAACTCAACCACTTATTTGAGTTGAGCTTCGATAGATGAAAATAAGAAAAGGGAAAATAATTAAAAAAATAGCATTTAATAAAAAAAATGTGAACACTATGAAATTATCCTAAATACTAGCTGGTCAAAAGTTTAAGATCATACGAAAAAGAAGTTCTAAACAGTGTAGGAAATGCCCAACAAGAGATCTCAGTAGCGAGTTACACGGTCGTCATTGCGAATAACTGCAAACATTTGCTTCGGCACGGTTGATATAAGCGTTTGTAGAAGGCTGGCTGGAATGTTATTCCAAGTGGTAAAGATGGCTTCGCGAAGATCATGCACTGTTTGGAATTGCTGTCCATTTCTAAAGACTTCCCTTGCCATCCACCCCCAAGCATTTTCAATGGGGTTCAGTTCGGGCGAACACGCTGGATGGTCCAAAAGAATCATGCTATTTTCTATGAAAAAATCCTTTGTCCTGCGGGCGTTGTGGATTGCTGAAAGATCCAGTAATTTTCACACAAGCGAGTACCTTCAGTCAATAAGAATGTTCTCTCCAACATGCCAGTTTAGCCAGCTGCTGTTTAGCACCCCTGTATAACATGAAGCTTTATTATTCCATGGAAGGAGAAAGCACCCCAGATCATGATGTATCGTGTAGAAAATGTCTTCGGTAGGATATCCTTATTGTGCCAGTAACGTTGAAAGCCATCTGAACCATCCAGATTAAATTTTTTCTCATCTGAGAACAAAACCTTCTTCCACTTTTCTGCGTTCCATCTTTGGTGCTTCTCAGCAAAGTGTAACCGAGCTGTTACGTATTGTGGAAGGAGGAGTGACCTTTGAAGACGTTTACGGTTATTAAAGCCTTTCTTTCGTAGATGTCATTTTATTGTTCTTGAGCTGCTTTGTGCGTCTGTAAGGGCCTTACTCTTGTTCGACGATCGGCTTGTATCTTGCTGTACAACCCGTCAACTCTGATGCTAAACGCCGATGAAATTTTCTTGGGCCGACCACTTGAAATTCTCGTTCCCTATCCCACGAGGTCTTTTAAAAAAATTGCAATAGCAGTTTTACAACGCAAAATCTCTCCAGCGATGGCACGTTGAGAGAGACCTTGCTTTTGGAGCTCGACAATTCTGCTGCGTTCAAACATTGTCAACGTTTTAGCCTTTGCCATGTTTGTACCCAATGTAACACAGGAGATGTCAGTGAGAGATGTTGACAACGCTAATGCTTCAACACAAATGACTAAATTTTGTTACGTGTTTACCGATTAACGCTTCGTTTCAGTATGGTCTTAAACTTTTGACAAGCTAGTATTTAGGCTAATTTCAGAGTGTTCACATTTTTCCTATTAAATACTAAAATAGTTTTTTATTTTTATTTTCCCTTTTCTTATTTTCATCTTTCGAAGTTCTACTGAAATATGTTCTTGAGTCTAACAACGCAAAATGCATATTTTTTCTTTATGTTCATTGGCCTTAAGATTTTGGCCAGCAGCATATGTTTTGCTTCCACATTTACCTACAACCAACAAGTCTAAAATGTTGAATCAGGCTTAGTACGTATCTATCTTCTCTACTTCTTCATTCCCGCGCTTCTTCAACACACGAAACACTTTCTAGTATTTGATTTTACCATTTCGTCATCAGTAATAAATATATTTTATTTATTAAGTTTAATAATCAGTCTATTTCTTAAAGTGAGTCTCAATGTAAAGTTAGATCTTTACTTCATGATGTGATATCAGATTCTTCTGTTTTTGTGAATACTACCCATTTACTCACAAAAAAACTAAATGAAACTAAGAATACTTTTTAAAACTAGCATTATCATATTTCTTTCTTCACCATTGTATCTCGTATTTCTTACTTACATATATTCGAATTTGTGTTTCTGAACATTCAGAGCTACAATAGAGAGTTGTGCATTTTGTGTTTTTCCTGATTTTGTTTTAGTTTAGTTATGAGTAAGGAGTAACCATATAGCAGAATTTATGGCACATTTATTTAGGGAAATTACTTTAATCATTTTTCCTATAGAGAATGTTTCTTTAGGCAAAAAACATAATTGCTTGACAACTAACAAGTAAAATCAACTAAGACTTCAACTGGTTATGAGTTCTTTAATTTGAATTTCATTTAATCCTTTTGCTTCTAATCAGAGCCCAGTCATTTGTAAGAGGCTTAATACACTTTTACTGCACTGATGTCAACTTTTATATTTTCTTTTCATTTTTCAACATTCATACCCCCTCACAAGAGTCTGTGTATACATACATAGCTAATCTCATAGGCCAAATATTATGTAATTTACGATGTTTTTCAATAAAAACATATTAACACTTCAAACTATGCACATTTCTTGGTAAATTTCATAAAACTTTTTCATTTTAAATGTGGAATGATTGTTACCGAACACAATTGAAAAAAAGAAAAACCAATCTATTTTTCGCCACGTTTCCTTTTAAGGTGTTGAACTCTCTACTTTCTTCTGTTTAATAAGAATATTCACACATTGCTTACAATTAAATAGTTGAGTTTTTTGTAATTATTTTAATGATGTTAATTATTGGAAGCTATCCAACCTTTAACACTCACCTTAGCATTACTAGTATAAGGGCACACCACATAAAATAAACATGTTATTCCTCTGGTGATTTCGGTATATGAACAATCATATTGTCGTTTTGATTTAAATTTCGCGCAAGACTAAATGAGGGCTACCTGTGCTAGGCGACCCTAGCTTAACAGATTAAGACCAGAGGATTGGAAGTATGTCATAACCACCCATTGCAAACTCTTGAGCTACTCTTTTTGGCAACAAATAGTCATATGATAACACCCTAAGTCGACTGAAGGGAAAGTGTATTTGGTGGAGTGGATAATTTGAGCCTGCTACCATGAGATTTTGGGTCGAAAGCCCTAACCGCTTATTAATGACTCAGATATTAATTGGACTTAAAAAAACACGAAATGTTATTGGAAATAAATTTGATGAATCACCTTTGCTCCTTCGAGAGATTATTAAAAAAAGACATGACTTTGCAGGTCAATTGCTAACATTTAACCAGATCTCGGCAAAAAAATAAAATAAATATTTGATTTATATTATCGTGGTCAAGCAACAGTTATTGGATAAAAGCGTATTAGTACAAAGAGCTTTATATGTACTTTCAATAAAAACAAATTTTTGAATACTAGCCAACCAAGAGAAAATGTTTAGTTTATAATGCTGCAATGGTCACGTTTTTGTATCACAGAGCAAAACAGATTATGAAACAAATTAAAAAACTGTATTATTTTGAAGGTTTCTTTTTTACAATAATAAATTCGTATTGTTTGCAGAATCATATAAGTGAAATGTTAGTACTATAAGAGGGAAGAATTGGACAGATAATATTATGGTGAGGTTACATTTCCCTGATTTTTCCAAATTATTATGAAAAGATATGGAATTACCATGAAATTTTATCTTTTTGGCATTGATTTCATTTGTTAATGTTTCATTATTTTTAAGCGCCATAATTAAGTTTTGACTAACATTTGTAAAAATATATTTTTACACATTGAAAGCACTGATATTTATACATTAATGTCGCAAAGTTTATTGAAGAACCACTGGCATAACAAATTATGCAAAAGACGAGCTGTTATCTCACAGTATAAGTAAAATCAATTTGTAGCACCAGTATTGCCATTGCATCTGTAACAGGATCATTAGTATGTTAGGTTATGTTTAAGAACCGTCACCACCGCATTGTTTGTTATCATATAAAGAACCAAGAGAATACCATGTTCTAAACAAAGTAATATGATAATTGTAAGGTTCATGAAATGATATTTATCATCACTAATAATTATTAATTGCCACTAGATCTTGACAGAAAGTGTCAATATCACAATGCTTATGAAAAATTATTTGTGCCATAAGATCCCTATTAAAACAATTTGTATTATTAATATATAACATAGTTTGTAAGTTGTATTCTAGTGTTTGCAGATAACTAATGACTTGTGTTTGTTTAGTACACTACCAAGTTTTCTGGGTGCTTGGATAAGTGGAACGTTTACACATTCTTTTTCTTTTTTGTTTTTTGTCAATCAGTTTAATTAAACATTGGAAACATTTGAATACCTTTTACGCTTAATGGTAAACTTATTTCCCTATTCCTTACGACTTATCATTAGACTGGTTTTCCTAAAAGAGACAGTTAAAACTGCATTACAACCGAACGACTTTTTTGAGAACCTAGTAAATAGCTAACACAATTAGCCAAGTTTATAACTGTTTGTTTATTCTTTCGTTTTTACACTACGGAATGCTATCAATGTATTTGTAAATAATCTGTTTCTCAGTGCAATAGAATAATCGTTCTTTCACTGCATTACGGTATTAATCATTTTTAATGTCATAGTTTTCACGATCAAAATGCACGGCACTTGTTCCTTTGCAAAAATAAAAAAAATATTATTTACATATACTCGTATATATATAGCGTTTCTGTACCTTTCGCTACTCTTTTATTTCTTATGTAAGACTGGCGAATGGAGGTTAAAACTGTTAGACGGTGTATCCTCACTGTGGGTTTTACTTCAACAGTTACTTCCAAATCCCACATTATATCAGATCATTTCATACGTAATGTCTGAAATTTTAATACGGAAACTGTATCATCACTTCTCTCCTTGTAGAAGGCTTTAATGACGAAAATATGTAGTAGTACGTGTATAACAATTTTCAGACAAATAAAAGTAAGTAACCCAACTCCACTTTTTTAGATCATTAATCAAATAAACCCTTACAAAGATGGATGTGTCTGAAGAGCTCATTAGGCCTATAATGCTTTATGAGTTAAAAACAGGCAATAGTGCAGCAGAAACCACACGAAACATTCAAGGTGTTTATGGTGTGGAGTCTCTCAATGAAAGAAAATGTCGAAGGTGGTTTCAGAAGTTCAGATTAAGTGACTACAGCAAAGTGATGTGCCACTTTCACATTTTCCTGTTGAGTTCAATGATGAATTGCTGCTGGCTTCACTTGATGAAGATTGTGCTGTAACAGTTAAAGAACGAACACAGAAACTTAAATCAACCTATTCAACAGATCATCATCATCTGCAACTGCTTGGAAAGGTGTCAAAACTTGGAAAATGAGTTCCCCATGATTTTATAAAGCCAATCTTAGAGCAAGAGTGAATATTTGCACTTCTCTACACTGTCATGAATGTAACTGACCGTTTTTGGACACGTTACTGACTGAAGATGACTGAAGCGCCGCAGACAATGGTTCAGTGCAGGTAAACTGGTTAAAGCAGAGCCCAAAATGGACCTCTATCCTAAAAAAGTCTTGTTAAGCGTTTGGTGGGATATTTTTGGTATGATTCACCTTAAATTGCTGCCACTCAATGTAACGATTATATCAGACTTCTATTGCCAACAGTTAGAGAGCTTGAATGTTGTGCTGAAAGAAAAAAAGGTCTGCTTTGATCAATAGTAAAGGTGTTGTGTTACATGAGGATAATGCACTGCCCCGTACAACAAGGATCACATGTGCAAAGATTGAAGAGCTGGACTTGGAAAAAATTCCACACACCACTTATTCTCCAGACCTTGTCCCATCTGATTATCATTTATTCCGAAGTCTACACAACCATCTTCACAGAAAAGCGCTTGGAACACATTAAAATGTCAAAACTACCCACTCTACATTCTTTTTCTCCAAACCCCAAGATGTTTATAGAAATGACATTCAGAAACTTGTGAATCGTTGGAAGGAAGTAATTAATAATAATGGAACATACATTATTGATTAAATAACATTAAAAATGTTTACAACTCTTTATTTTTTTCTAAACCTAAAATTGAACACTATTTATGATAGTTTGCACCCTGAAATCGTTCCAATTAGTGAAGTATTTGTTGTTTTAATTTATTTTTGTTTCCGCTTGTTTTTAAGTTGTTACAAACGAATATATATATATATATATATGCATGAACGTGAAACGTATCAGATACTCTAATGGAACAAAAAATAATGAGTGTTGTAGTTTGTGTTAATTAGTTTAACCAGATCCTGTAAGATCAAAACGTACAGGACCATTTGATGAAAATACCAGTTAAGTTTAACTAGATGCTTATTAGAACAAAGCTTATAGGAACATTTAATAAAAATACAGTTTACTTCAACTAGATGCATGTAATATAAATACATAAAGGAATATTTATCATATGAGCATAAGAATCAACATCTTTGAAAACGACGTTAGAGATACTTGAAAACAGGTTAATTAACAGTACTATAAATTTCATGTACTGGTTGTAAAAATATGATAGTTTTCTATAAACTTGTTGTTTTTGTTGTTATTTGTTTGTTCACAACTATACAATGTGTTGTCTGCACTGTCTATTAGCAGAACAAGACAAATGACTGAAAAATACATGAATACTTCAATTTAATCTCTAGATACGGTATGGCCAAGCGTGTTAAGGCGTGCAACTCGTAATCTGAGGGTCGCGGGTTCGCATTCCGGTCGCGCCAAACATACTCTTCCTCTCAGCCGTTGGGGCGTTATAATGTTTCGGTCAAACCCACTATTCGCTGGTAAAAGAGTAGCCCAAGGGTTGGCGGTGGGTGGTGATGACTAGCTGCCTTCCTTCTGGTCTTACACTGCAAAATTAGGGACGGCTAGTACAGATAGCCCTCGAGTAGCTTTGTGCGAAATTCCAAAATAAAACAATCTCTAGATACTTAAATTTTGAACTTGAAAAACAAATATTTAATTTCCTTACACTTTAGTCCATAATAAGTTTTAAAATTTATTTATTTTATATATGGTTTGGTTTGTTTTAATTTTAGCGCAAAGCTACTCAAGGGCTATCTGGGCTAGCCGTCCCTAATTTAGTAATGTAATACTAGAGGGAAGGCAGCTAATCATCAACACCCAACGTCAACTCTTGGGCTATTCTTTTACCAGCGAATAGTTGGATTGATGGTCACAGCAAGGATGTTTGGTGCGAAGGAGAGTTGAACGCATTAACCCACCATTTTATATATGTGTTGTTTCTTATAATGAATGACGCACTACGTAATGCAATATGCTGCGTTTTTAAACACTGATTTACTTATAAAAGTAACAATATGAGAGTAATCAAAGCAGCATTTAACCTTCATTTGATAATCAAACAGAAGGACAAAGTAGTTTAACAGTATCAATAATATTCAATATTAGTCCTAATCTAAGTAATTGATTATCATCAAACGAGTAACTTTCAAGCATAAATGCTTTGACATTTTGTATAGTTTTTAAAGTGATATGATATTGAATTTTTTTAATTTTCTGGTGTAAATTACTAAGTTAAGATCATTTAGTACAATATGTCATGAATAAATAGTCTTAATATTAGAACTGCATATTACATTACCACTGATGGGATATTATATAGAGCGTAGATTTAATAATTATCGTATTACAAGAAGTGTGTATCTCATCATAGTTGTTCATACGATACGTATCTAGATACAGAAGTTTTACCCACGGTTTGTTAAAAATTTTGAAAGTATTAATTTATTATCTTGTACAAACTTTGTTTTATTCAAGTATTTCACACTTTACAGTGTATTTTCCAACTCTCGAGTTTGATTAAACAAATGGCAGCTGGCAAGAGAAGTAAAGTAAAGTTAAAAAGTCAGTCCATCTGTCAATCTAAATTGTTATATTACTTTATATGTATTGCTTTTGATAAAATAAATGATGACAATATGCATTACTCAAAATGTACTCAATCATAAATTCTTAGCAGAAAAAAAATCTTATTTTTTTTGTAATCTTTACTGAAAGCTTGTCAAATTTTGTGAAAATACGCAAATCGTATCATATCGGACAATGTATTGATACAATTGTATCACGGCTTCACGATACGACACTCATATTGAATTGTGATATCGACACACATTCACTTATTATCACTTAGAATAACCGTACAGGATTTTTGTTATGAATTGAGCAATCTAGGAACTGCTCAATTATTAGACTCAGACCAATCACGTTTAATTTAATGAAGGTATAATATTTTCGTGGCGAATTTACTATTCAACTTGTAAAGTATATTATAAAACGTTCTACTTCTCACTTACTTTTGGAGCCAAATGGCAAACCATCAATAGGGCATTATAAAAAACCAACTAAAGTGACAGACACGTATAACTCTACTGAAATATCGATCATCGTATTGCAGTATTGAACTAAGACTGAAATATTATCTGTCATTTCACATGCAATCCTAAAAGAAATCCACCATTAAATCTTGAGTGATTCACACGATTTGGATATTATAAAAGAAATAAATCACAAAATGTGAGGTTCTAATTTAGTTTACCTCCAAATGTTTTGCTAAGAATTGTCTATATTGAATATAAATTTAAACACTTGTTCTTGTATCTTAGAAAGCATTTCTCAATGCGTTTGATAATTTCCACATAATTATTTTGGATAAACGACTCCATTTGAGTGTACATACACAAACACACACACACACACACACATATATATACCATTTTTTATGAATAATTCGTATTTTATAAGATAAGACTAAAGGTGATTAAATTTTGTTCGCAGTGGCAGACCGTTTGGAGAAATATATGATTATTTTGTGTTATTGCATGCGTTAAGATGTCTCTAAATAGCTTTAAAAGGTTTTATTGATTACAATATATTTAAATAAAGTTGTGTACACCACGTTTTCAAAGTACATTTTATTGCCTGACGATAAACATTAAGATTTAAATTTCAGTTGTAATCAATCTATAAAGAAAAATAGAATATACAGGTAAATTTAAGACTTAGAAACTTAAATTATTACAGAAATTTAAAATGGTTCTTCGAATATGCATTACAACCTTTAAACGTGTATGGCGAAAAAAAACTTTTTTTACAAACAATACAAATTAACGCAGCAGTCAGAAAAATGAGATATTTTCCAACAAACCTGTCATGTCTGTATTTATAAGGACTTCGTTAACTTGTTAATATAAGCTATATGTATAAATCTACAATGTGCTATACAGTTAAACGATGATTCTAATACGTAATGCAAAACTTACGACTAGAAAGAGATCACTGTTACGAAATAGCATCAGCCACATGCAAATGGAACATCTGATAAATGTGTTTCAACCTATTTTGATGTAATATTCTCATAATTTGTAACTCATTTATTACTTTGTATTGAATCGCAGAGTTTAAAGTACTTTTAATGGTTTATGAATCGTGGATCGACCTTAAAGAAGACGTTTGGATGCTTCATCATGTGAAATATCACAGGATTATTGAAAATAGATCAATTACAACAGGCTATTTTAACATGGCCACAATACAAGCTTTCAAAATGTAGTTAGCAGGATGTTGAAAAGCTTTCACATTGACATTACTGCTACTGAAACACCTGGACAAAACACGTCATATCCATCACACATTATAAAAAATATTCTGTTACATTCTGGCTCACTACTAACCGAGACTGAATCAGACATTCTCAACTGAAATTGGATATCATGTCAGTGTATAATAAAATAGAAACACATACATGTACATTGCTGGCCAAAATCTTAAGGCCAATGAACATAAAGAAAAAGTATGCATTTTGCGTTGTTAGACTCAACCACTTCTTTGAGTAGAGCTTCGAAAGATGAAAATAAGAAAAGGGAAAATAAAATAAAAAATTAGCATTTAATAGAGAAAATGTGAACACTATGAAATTAGTCGAAATACTAGCTGGTCAAAAGTTTAAGACTACACTGAAACAAAGCGTTAATCGGTAAAAACGTAACGAATTTTAGTCATTTGTGTTGAAGCATTAGCGTTGTCAACATCTCCCACTGACATATCCTGTGTTACATTGGGTAAAAAGTTGACGGAGTTTGAAAGTGGCAAAATTGTCGAGCTGCAAAAGCAAGGTCTCCCTCAACGTGCGTAGTGAAACTGCTGTTGCATATTTTTTTTAAAGAGCCCGAGGGATACGGAAGGAGAATTTCTAGTAGTCGGCCCAAGAAAATTTTGCCGGCTTTGAGCAGAAGGATTCGAGGGCTGGTCCGACTCTACACCAGCCAATCGTCAAACCATATTAAGGCCTTTACGGACGCAGAATTCAACTCAAGAACAATAAGACGGCATCTACGAAAGAAAGGCTTTATAAAAGAAACTGAATAAATATCTTAAAGAATCTTTCCAAATTCGTGATACATATTTGGAAATATTCATGTCTACACATCATTTTGTACTTCGATTATACTTTATCAATATTTTAATTGTCTGCAATGATGTTAGGAAACCTATTTAATTCTTTAGTTAATAAATGTTCGATACAAATGTGAACAATGCCATATTATTAAGTATATTCAAGTAGATTTGTTTTAAGGCCGGGTATGCGAGTTAGCCTACTAGACTATGAATGTGAGAGCCTATTATTTATGCGTGACACATACTTTATGTTTGTGGATACAGTCAAATTTTACAAATTGTTGATATTGTTGACAGACTGACTTGTGTAACCACTTTCTACATTTGTACGATTACTTGAAATAAATAGTAATATTTTGCTCGTAATTTTAAAGCTAATTATTTTACTTTGTGAAAAGTATTTTGCATTTAGCTGAGTGCTGAATAATATTTTAAGAGTTATATAAAATAAGTTTGCTTTTATAAGTGACTTTTATAATATAACATAACATTGTTATATTTATCAACTGATCATGCAAAGAAACAATGATGACATAAGTGGATAATGTGCAATAAGTAAGGTTCATATACGTCCTTTTCCAGAGATATTTTCTAAAACTTTATATTTTACATTGTTTAGATAAGTAGAGACTCGCAGAAACATTGTTTATTTAATCTTTGTGAGATTATTCATACACTTATTTATATTATGATATAAAAAATAAAGGGTGATGAACTATTCCTGAACTGCTAAAGAAACGTTATAAAAATATAAAATCTGCATGAAAAACTAAATATTGAAGACGACTGTTAAAATTCAAGACCAAAGATATTTAAATTCGACAGTTATGGAGATTTACCAATTTAAACTTCGCCCACCTAATTCATTACTCACCTAATTTTCTATGCATTTAATACCTTTGTATCGATAGACACCATTTTAAGTGCAACCATTATTTGTGTGTTGAATTTTTTTATTTCACAGCTCTAAACTAATTATTTAGCTAAACATAGTTAAAAGTAATTTAATTATGTCATCAAACATACAAATTAATCTATATATGTCAGTCCATTTCATGATAAAATACATGGTATATTTTAACCATGCTTATTTAATAACCACATAACCTCTGGTGAAACTCGACCTACTGCTATGACTGGCGTGAAAATACCGCAACGAAAAGTTAAAATCATGGGAGATATAAGGAATGACCTCACACATCAAGAAGATACTGGGACTCCCTACAGTACTTGCTGCCATGTTTGTAATGATTCTACTTGTCAATAGTTGAGTGGAAGTCAACGACATAATGGAAAGTATAGTAATGGAGTTTCCGTGTTCCTTTAGAAGTATATAGCTTTTATTTTGTTCATTTTAGATCTCAACATTTAGTGAACTTAACTGTTTTACTCACACTTCAGCCAATATTCCTATTAATAAGTACAAAACAGCTTCAACAAATTCATTCTGAAATCTATGTAACACAGTATAATGTAATACTAATGTTATTGGAGAACTGAGCTCTAAGTGACAGTAATCATATTATCAAGACAATTACTTGTGTGAATAAACTTTCTTAATTTTAATTTTATAAAACATTCAAAAGTAAAAGAAAATCTAACTGATTTAGAGAACGAACACACTTTCAATTGTTTTTTGTTATTGTTACAATTTCGGTTTTTCGTACTCATCACGTCTGAGACAGAACTGTCAAAGCAAGACTTAGCTTTAAAGTTGTTACTTCGTTGCTATGTGTTTCATTTTTAACCATAAATATTTGAGATGCGATATACAAATTTGTCTAGATTGTCGATTTTTTTATTTTTCTCTTAGTATAAACAGAATTTTTTTGTAAAGTTTTTGAAACTGCTTATGTCTTCCCTGTAAAAGAACTAACACTTCAATAAATATTTTTTTCCAACTGAATCTCGTGTAGAATTATGTTTACATTAATTATATATATATAAACAGTCCGAATGTATCTTAAAATTGTGTTTTAAATATGCTTAGAAATCCATAACACTTAACAGAAATTTAGATTATTTTATTAGGAAACATTTGAAATCCCCAAAAATCGACTATTATTTCGTTATCTTTTTCAGAGTGTGAATAAGTAAAAACACAAGTTTATTCCAAATAAAAGCTTTTGAGACTATCAAGCATGTAAAACATAACTTATTAGAAACTGAGAATGATTTTCTTTGTTTGTTAAAATTTAAGACTGAAGCACAGAAAAGCATATACGATAATTTAACACTAGCTAACGGTTATAATGTATGTTAACTTCTATCACATTAAGTTTCAATTGTATGGCACGTGGTAACAATGTTGAATAGTATGCTGCTGGAAACTCCCACTTTACAAGTTTAAATATAATCTGGGTTACATGAATAATGTAAAACGTGAGCACTGCTATAGAAAAAATAATCTTTAATTCTCCAAAGTATTCCAATAAATAACAAATTTAGATATGCGAATATACTAAACAATGTTATATACATACAAATTGTATGCTGCTACGTATAATAAACATCTCTTTTGTCTCTACCGGAAGCCATTGCTGAATTTTCAAGTAACTTTTGGAAGTAAAATTTCATCCATTCTTTATAGGTTTCAACAAGGCTTTCTTCAATTACAAACAATCCTATGCGTGATAACGCGCCATCTAGTGTAAAATATATTATAATATATATACTATAAGTTCTTGAAAAAGATGTAATCCACTGAGTTGTACACCTACTTTTCTGTAAGGTACTTTTTCAGTACTTCAATAGTTCTGAAGAGTAAGAAGGTGAATAGATAATTTTGTAACGTTTCTGTCAACTACGGTGAAAAAGATAGTACAAGTACTCTTCCTAGCTCACATCTTTAATCTCTTATCCAATGCACCTTAATTAATACATAATATTCAGTCAAGTAGTCGCTTATTGAATCAATTATTTCTCTCCCTCAGGCAGACTTGGCTCTTTGGCAGAGCTAGCTAATCATAAACACTTGCATTCAACTTTTTTTCTTGTTGCAACATTCGCTCTTCAATGGCACAGCGGAATACCTGCATTTCGATACCAGTGGCGGTCAGAGCACAAATAGCCCATCATGTAGTTTTGTGCTTAATTCGAAATAATCAATCAATTGCAAAATTTTTAAAAAGTTATATATATTTTTATAATGTAATTTGGATACAAATATTTATATTTTAAAATATTTCATGTGTTAATAATGTAGAATACGTAGAATATATATTTTGAAAAGTACAAGCATATTCTACAATAGCCACTGGATAAGAGTTCAATAAACTTATGTTTCTCTGATCTTTATTCCTGGATGTATGCAAGTAATTACATCATTAATAAGTTGAACAAGTCACTTAGTAAAAAGTGCCCTTCCAAAAAAAAAAAAAACTTTTGACACTCTTAAGAACACACTAATAGCAGTATGTCATATTTTCCTGTTTGTTAGTAAAAACCACCACGAATATGGATCTTTTCTTTCCTCGTGGATTGTTACCAGTCCAAGCGTGTACACCAACATGCGATTCTATTTCCTCCTACCTTTGTTTCTGCTTACTGATCATTCCAAACCGGTGGTCATGTCAATTTGAGCAAAATTCTCAATCTCTACCCGTGTGTTTTCTACCATTTGCGGGGCGGAAACATTAGGGTTCCTTCTATCCAATAACGATCTTCCTTCAAGAGCTTTTGTCGCTCATAACTTTCGTCAAAGTAGTGCAATAAGTCACAAAAACTGCCAAAACTTAACATCCCCTATACTGCATATCATAAGAAGAATGCGTCTCTACACTACCTATGGTATTCTTAATTACCTCGAGGATTCGGCACTCAGCCAAAAATGTCGCATAAATAATGTTATTCGGTTATTTGTGACAAAGTTATTTCGTATGAGCTTCATTCTATTAAATTTCGATGATATCTTTACATTTCAGTGGTTTTCCTTTAGAATTGGTGTTCAAAGCAATAACTTTTAAAATGTAATTTATTTGTTTTACTTCTGATAGTAATAAATCAGCATTTATCAACATCCTACGATTGTTGGATTATTGACAATGCATTTCAACTATAATAATGTAGTCAATAATCTATAATACACCTAATTTATAAATAAAGTCAGATAGCATTTCATATTAAAATAAAAAGCTTCTTTAGTGTCAGTTTTACGAAATCAGGAATATAATAATATTGGTTAAAATACTTTACTGTTTTAATAGTATAACTGCATTCTCTCAGTATTCTAACTCCACACAGCAACTTATGTATTATTGAGAATAATGAAGTGAACAATACACATTTTTTTTACATCAATTATCTCAGGGAAATTTCTTTCTCTAAACAGAGTGTTAGATGCTTTATTGGAGTCAATAATTTTACTCAAATAAATTCAGTCTTATTTCATTCAGTTACATATCTTATCCTTCAGTACATTTTAACATGGTGCTTATGACGTCCCCCGCTAGTACAGCGGTACGTCTCCGGATTACAACCCTAAAATGAGCTGTTCGATTCCCCTCGGTGGGCTGAGCAGATAGCCCGATGTGGCTTTGTTATAAGTAAAACAATTCTAAAAAAACACTTGTACTCACTACAGTAAAAGTTTAATAGAAACTCTGACGAACTGATGTGGAAGATAAAACGATACAATTGAATCAGTATATTTTTATCTGTGGTTAAAAGTATCAGTAGTGGTTTAAAGTATTTTGTTACAGAACAGCGTTAGAATATGAAGCTGACAGGAATAAGTCCAAGCTGAGAACCCTTTTTACTCAACTCACTTCAAAGTAGTGACTTCTGTGAGACAAATGATACCTATGAAATCCTATTTTAAGAGACTCTTGATTTAAAATCCAAAATGGATAAATTAAGAGGAATTTGGAGGAAAAAATCTGCAGTTTACGAAATGTTTGCCACTTATGTTTTATCTTTTGGTTTTCATTGCTTCATCAACTTTCAACATTTAAATTATAACTTTATAATTTGCCACATCTGGTTCAAACCGTAAAATTAAAGACAAAAATATAACTTTAGAAAGGCAAGTTTAAGAAAAATATGAGTAATAATAATTGATACTATTAAATTCTCGAATATTAAAAGATATGAAAAAACATCCTCCTCATGGAGATGCATTAAGATTATTCAAATAGACAGAGAATGAATTCAGATACAGCGGTTTCTTGAAAACATTATTATGTTGTCCAGTAAGTATAAAAAATACAAGATTCCTTTATATCGATTTTCATCACTTGATATAATTTGAACAAATTAATAGAAGCTTTTTCCAACCGACATTGTTAAAGTCAAAATGTATTACAGCATACGTACCGAGTTATCAGTTGTTTTAATACACATATTTCACATATTTTCCACTTTTTAAAATAACCGAATCTAAGTTTGTTTTTGAATTTCGCGCAAAGCTAGACGAGGGCTATCTGCGCTAGTCGTCTCTAATTTAGCAGTGCAAGACTAGAGGGAAGGCAGATTGTCATCACCACCCAATGCTACCAGCGAATAGTGGGATGGACCGTCACATTTTAACGCTCTACGACTGAAATGGCGAGCATGTTTAGTCTAACCAGGATTCAGATTAGGAGTCGAACGCCTTAACCCACCTGGCCATGCCGGGTCTCTGAATATTACTTTCAATTCTTGTATGCTTGTTTTTGAATTTCGCGCAAAGCTACACGAGGGTTATCTGTGCCAGCCGTCCCTAATTTAATAGTTTTAGACTTAAAACGGGCAAAAGCGTGATGATCAGTTAAGTTTCAAAATGTTTACTTCTGAGTTGTCTTAAAATTATGTGAAGAAGATAAAAACACTGAAATGAATAATTTTATTTTGTAAAGAAACCATTCTGTATTTCCGTGATAGAACTCATACATCAAGGTGAACAACAAAAAAATAATAATAATAGGGCATACTAAACTACTGAATCACTACTTGCCATTCAATATATATATTTTCTTGTTTAATAACTTATAACACTATTTATATTTTTGCCACTTTATTTTAAACACCTGGTTTTATTAATTTGTAAAGTACTTTGTAATTTTGATCTATTTAAGTAACTTTTTTTCCACAGCAGAAATTACTAATAATTATAAAGAAAGATAATATCTCCGAACGAAAAGAGTAAGTCGATTTTCAATGGCTCATTCATATAAGGTACAATACTGGAACTTTATTAATTACAAACAAAGTAGTTTACGTTTGAAAGTTTAAAGAATGTTTTAAAATCCACATTACATATACATATTTATTTAAAAATTAATAACCTATCTTATCTAATAACAACATCGAATTTCAGTTAGATATTGAAAAAACGTACGAAAAAAATTCTTGGTAGAATGTGTTAGCACTGATTAAGTGGTGTAAATCAATTAAAGTGGTCAAATAATAATTATTTGAGTTAACCCTAATGTGATTTGGATCGGAAATTATCTGAAGGTGAAAATACTGGACTGCAAATTGAATGGTTTAGTGTTCCAGACTGCATTATTTCTCTAGTTGGCTCAAAAATATGCCTGAGGACTTATAACGCTAAAAATTGAGGTTCGATAACCTTTTACGAACGAAACGGTGATAGCCTACTGTGTAGCCTTGTACTTATCAGCAGCTAAACAAAATAAGCGATATGCTGATTAACTCGATATGCACTTCAGGAGTGGGCGCGTTATGAAAGAAAATCGAGTGATTCAATTGACAATATCCCTATAGGCTCGCCGCCTGGCATGGACGAGCGCGATAAGGCGTGCGCTCGTAATCCGAGGGTCACGGGTTCGCGCCCGCGTCGCGCTAAACATGCTCGCCCTTCCAGCCGTGGGGGTGTATAATGTTACAGTCAATCCCACTATTCGTTGGTAAAAGAGTAGCCCAAGAGTTGGCGGTGGGTGGTGATGACTAGCTGCCTTCCCTCTAGTCTTACACTGCTAAATTAGGGACGGCTAGCACAGATAGCCCTCGAGTAGCTTTGTGCGAAATTTCAAAACAAACAAACCTATAGGCTCTGGCGATCGTTTACTGTTTGACTTCCTTCTGGTCTAATGTAAATAATGTTAAGTCTGAGCTTTAGTGTCTCTGGTCTACTTGTAGCCTATTGTTACGTAAAGTTCCGTTCAAGCTAAAATACAAAAACAAGTAAACGAGTTTCTTTATACCTTCTTTCTTGTAAAACGTTGTGAAAATTCATTTCATCTAAAAACTTTACATAAATAACATCCAGAAAATACTGAAGATATAGATATCTCTAATTATCCTCATTTATATAGATCAAAGATAATATTTAAGTATTTGTTCAACAATTACATCATAACTTTGATTACAAAAATTATATACTTATAAATTCTAAGCTCAATTTTTGTAGAAAAAACAAACTAATTAATAAATACGAAAAACAGTTTTTACTGTATAGTCAACTAATTCTTGATGTAGAATTTTACTTCAGATTTTTTATCGAAATTCGTTATTCCCAGTCACGAACAACGTCTTCAATGATCCCAAAATGCGCAATTTTTGTTAAGTAATAATTCTGTTCTTAGTGGTATATTGTCATGACCTTCCTTCTAGCCCGACATGGCCAGGTGATTAAAGCACTCGAGTCTTTGTTTGTTTGTTTTTGAGTTTCGCACAAAGCTACTCGAGGGCTATCTGTGGTATCCACCCCTAATTTTGCAGTGTAAGGCAGCTAGTCATCACCACCCACCGCCAACTCTTGAGCTACTCTTTTACCAACAAATAGTGGGATTGACCGTCACATTATAACGCCCTCACGCCTGAAAGGGTGAGCATGTTTGGCACGACCGGGATGTGAACCTGCGACCCTCGGATTACGAGTCGCACGCCTTAACATGCTTGGCCATGCCGGGCCTAGCACTCGAGTCATAATCTGAGGGTCACGGGTTCGAGTTCGTATCACACCAAACACGCTAGCCCCTTCAGCAGTGGGGACGTAATAATATAACAATATTCGTTGGTAAAAGAGTAGCCCAGGAGTTGGCAGTGAGTGGTGGTGACAATTAGAGACAGCTAACACAAATAACCCTTGCGTAGCCTTGCGCGAAATTCAAAAGAAACCTTCTTTCTATTCCTCTACACTTATTTATTTCATCACGTTTTCTAATAAATAATATTTCTCTTGCGGGTCTTAGACTCGACCATTTTAACAGTGTAACGTATTTTAGAATTTCACCATAAAGATTATTTTCGCTTTTTCTGTACATCTTTATTTTTATACTAATATTGCTGTTAGGCGTTTTTGCATAATTTTTATTTATACGCTGGTATTACTGTAAGGCTTTTTTGCATAATCTGTCATTACCTGTGTCACTTTACTAATCACCATGTAAAATGTCTGAAGATAATTTGTAACTTGTTATCGAAGTTACCAGAGAATTCTTTGGATATTTATTCTCCTTTCGTATAACTACATCATTTTATATTTTTGGTAAAAATCGATTTCTTATTAAGTTAAGCTTTCGTTATATTTCATCATGTTTCTCCAAAGAACTCAGCAAATGATCAACAAGAAAAGTCTACTTAGAGCTCTGCTAGATATGAGAGTCCATGTATAAAGTTTTGTTATAATCCTACCACATCTAGTTTCTGCTTTCTGAAAGACACTCATTGCACTGGAATAGGTACTTGAGGTCTCTTCCAAAAGATAGTCTACAATTTATTGTAATAAATATAATTTGAAATCTGAAAATTAACTTTTAGTGTTATTTTTCAATGTTTTCAATGAAAAAAGCTCCCACCGTTTTTCTTTTCTGAATAACACTTCGATCGAATTATTTTTGACTTATGATAAACTACTTCGAAACATCGATGGAAGATAACTTAGTTAGCTTTTCTTACATTTTTGTATCAGTGAAATATGAATATACCTTTTACGCATATAACCCTTAATTAATGAAATGAATATATACTGTGACTTATCTTCGAAGACAGTTATGCGAAGATATACAATGTAAAATATATATGTATATATATATATGTAAAACTACATATTTTTATACAAGAAAAACTATGTTTTTCGATATAATAACGATATATGCATAGATATTATATCTCATCGAGCAAAATAGCTTCAAATATAAGTATCTTTGATCTTTCAGTAACAGTCTTGTATTATATAAAGAGCTGAGGTCATAAATATTCAAATATAGTGTGTGTTTAGCATTTCCAGTTTCGCTCAGCGATTACATCGTCCTTGGAACCTTTCATCTTTTCCGTGTTTATGGAAACATCGTGTTTCCAAACACTGCTTTAATGGCGTTGCTGTTGCTGTATTTGTTTTATTTTTGTATTAGTGTTCTTGTTAATTAAAAAATTGAGGTAATTTACATATCATGAACAGTTATTAATCTTCACTGAAAATTGTTCAAAGTCTTCTTACTGGTATGACTGCAGAAGTACGAAACGGTATACTGCTAAAACATTTAATATATGTGAAACAGTGATTAGTGATTAGTCGTTTTACTCATCACATTATGAGCCGAAATTCTGATTACACCACACTCGTATCAGTAGGATATCTTTTGTTAAACACGGACAATAATGATTAATTATCGACTTTAAAAAGAAGCTTTCGGTTGAAATAAAGAAAGTACAGTTATTCAACATTAATATTAAAATAAAACATTGTGTTATAAAATTTCAAACATTTCTTTGTTTTAGATATAATGAAAAACGATATATTCACAATATTTACTAAACATGTGTAAGTTGATAGACGACAACGATACGTAAAATTTCTTATTGTTAATATACATTTTAGTTTAAACTTTTGTTACTATACAACTTGAAACTGTAATACATACAATCATAAAAGAGGCTTAAAATCATTGCTTCATAGCAATGTGTTTAGTCATTGTTAAAACTTAAAAGCATAACATTTGCAATAATAAAGGGAAATCCCATCATTGAAATAATAATACTTACAATAATAATAATAAAAAGATTCCCTTTATTTACGCGTGCTATAAACTTTCAAACATTGCTTCTTAACAAAGTTCGTTCCGTTGCACAGATTGTACCAAAGTAGAAAATACACAGACTATTTGATGAAGTTAGTAATTTTATCTTTGAATATCAATGTTAAAACATAACATTATCACTTTAAGTGGGTAGCATATGTAAAATATCAACATTTGAAAAGGTAATCACAAAAAGTATTTTAAGTAAAACACAATTTAATATATATTTTTAAATAAATTAAACATAGAAACAAATTCATTTTCGAAAAGCCTAAATGTTCATAATTTTGTTAAAAAACTTAACGCATTTGTTACGCATATCCCTTATTTTATATCAGGATGACACACTTTACGGAAATAGTTTATCAGAAGAAAATAAATTGATATCAGAGAGAGGATGTTCTTGGATATTTTAAATATTTTAGGAACCTAGAGTCTAATACACTTGAATATCACTGCAATTTTAGAGTTCAAATGTGTTTATGAGTATGACTATTTCTACTCGCATCCCCCTCGCAACAAACATGCTCGCCCTTTCAGCCGTGGGGGCGGTATAACGTAACGATCAATCCCACTATTCGTTGGTAAAAGAGTAGCCCAAGAGTTGGCGGTGGGTGGTGCCTTCCCTCTAGTTTTACACTGGTAAATTAGGGACGGCTAGCACAGATAACCCTCGAGTAGCTTTGTGCGAAATTCATAAACAAACAAACGTTTCTACTATTTAATTGTATTCATTGCTACTAGACCCCAGTGGCATAGTGATATGTTTGCGGACTTATACCTCTATAAACTAGGTTTTCGATACTCGTGGTAGGCAAAGCACAGGTAGTTCTTTGTTTAGCTTTGTGCTTAATAACAAACAAATGAAGAAAAAAAAGGTAACTGCTGACAAGGATAAACTTCTAACACATATCACTACAAACTGACTAAACTAAATAGTTTAGTAACTTAGATCTCAGGTTTTTTTAGTCTTTAGCTTGCCTAAGTAATATATTCACGATGAAATGCCTTAAATTAAAATTTTCATATTTCTATGTTTGTACAACTACGCTTGGTATGTATTTCTGTAAGTATGTGTTATCTCCAGTTTTAATAAGAGCCTAGTCTTAATTTGTATGTTATATACCTTGATTTTAGTTTTTACAATTGAGTATCAAACGTCTGATAGTTAAGCCTAAAGAAAACTTGTAACAAATTAAGTACATATATACTAGTGGACTTCCAGCCCAGCTCCTCGAATGTCGCCACAATTCTTATTGTATGTGAATGACTTTAAGTTTGCCATGTGGTATGTATAAATGTATGTCCTGTAAGATACCTTAATAAAACCGATGGTTAGGCAAAAAATGATAATTTCGTAAATTCTTGTTATCAAACCGTTAAATATCAGTAATGGTTCCTGCTTTTACTACCAGATAAACCAATTACACTGACATGTTTGGCCTTATATATAGTGATAAAGAAACATGAAAAAATAGCCAAGTTTATCTCTTAAGGAAACATCAGAAAATGCTATTATCAGCTTTTGCTTTCAGAATGTGATTATTCTGACAAGAAAGAATAAAAAAGAAGTAAAATAGAAACTTCTATGGTATGATTTGTGGTGATTATTACAGCTGAAAAACGTTTTTGTGGCACATACACTCAAAATGAGTTTATTATAGTTAGAAAGACAAAACAGTTAAAAGGACCTTTTGAGGCACGATGCATCCCAAAGTCTTTAATTCAATGTTTAATTCTCTCATCTCGTTTGTAAAACATTTCATCCTTTCAATTTTCATCTTTAATTTTGGTTTGTTTGTGTTCGTGACTGTTGTTCCGCAAGATGTGTGCAGAAATAATTGGGATACAAAGTAACAAATGATAAATATTTACGTCTAAATCAAAATTATATAGCATTATTCTTTCATTTTATGCCACGTTTTGGGCAGAAGCTCTTCCTCAGACAGCAACTACCACTGCATAGAAACTAGGCTGAAAATTTCTCCTTTACGGCTTTATCAGGGTTAGTACATACAACTATGATGAAGCCGCAAAGTCGAAAGCTGGTTAAAATAAAATGATATTTTATAATTATTTGGAGTATAATGGTCGTTTCTACTAACCTTTTTAACATAAATAATACTGTATAAGAAACAATTGTGTTGAGCTTTAATTGTAAGCAATAAATAAAACTTGCAAAAAAATTAAATTTTATTATGTTACACATTTACTTTCTTTTCACCAAACTTAAAACTAAAAACAGTGTGTGACTTATACACCTAACGCATTATGTGATCTGTCACACCATTTGCTCTTGAGAGCAGTTTCGCTTATTCAAGTTTATCAGAAAAGCTTAAGTCCGTAAACCAAAGAAATACATTTAGGCCTTTTATAATAGTGACAAGTGTATATTTATGAGGTTGATGAAATTTAGTTTTTGAAAATACTTGTAACATAAATACAAAATTATAAATTATAAAATAATAATCCAATCAAATATTTCTAAACGATTGAAGCTTTACTTTGAGTTAAGATTGACAAAGAGATTAAATTGGAGTATGTGGTCAATAAAACACCTATAGATAAAGTTTGATGAAGTAAAAATTGTTGAAAGAGGACCTTAGGTTGATAAGAAGATTGAAACGGAATAAATGGTCAATAAAATACATATAGATAAGAGTTTGGTGCTCAGCCGAAAGATGAGGTGGTGTTAGAGGCTTTCTTATTGAGAGGCGCATTTTTGATTATTAATATTAAGAAAATTAAATTGCCTAAGAACTGGGAGAATCATGGAGCCTCTTTCTAAAGATATAAGATGCTTACTAAAACTCTTACTGAGATTGAAAGTTTTTTCTGATATTTTTATGACACTTGCTGCAGTAAATACATCACATTGAGCTTTTTAAGAAACAGGTGTAACAACCAGCATCGTGGGGTGTGAAACTAGGTTGTATTAATGTTTGGAATGTAATCCATATCTGTCTTCAGTGATACCTCGAGAAAAACATTGCAACAAACATGTTATTCTGAGACATCGTTGGACTCAGTTACCAACAAAATAAAACACTTTAAATGTTGTAAAGAATACAGATATTGTATTAAAAAATGACTGATGGAGAAGTATGTGATCCAATGAATCATGCTTTACATGCACGGGAGGAAGGAAACATATTTGACAAAAAAAGCCACAAAAATAATTAACTCCTTTTATCTGATTCCATTTTTCTAAAGTCTCTGGAGATGGAATAATAATTTATGACATATTTTCCTGGAATATCCTGGGCCCCTTGGTCTCTTTAGAAGGCAAAATAAGTGTCACAGCTTAGTTCAACATAATTTCTAATCAAGTATATCTGTTTAAATTTCACGTGCACCGTAATGAAAGCACTTACTTTCAAGAAGGTGATGGTTACTCCCATAGTGTCCACATTAAGAGTACATGATTTTAAAAATATCATGAAAATTTCAGGAATCTTCCATAGCTAACATAATTCCCGAATCTCAATTCAAATGAGTATTTCTGAGATGAACTTTAAAGACATGTTTACTATTACTATCTTCTCTTTATCTCGTTTTATGACTTGCATACAGTATTATTGACCAAATTGGAAAGTATCCTCATTCCATCTTCCAGTACTTTGTTCAGTCTAAGAAAGTCGTATTATGATTATTTAGAGTAATAGTTAGTCTATTCCTCCACCTGTTATTAAGTATAGTTACTAATAAAATGGTCGAACCTTTACGTTCTGTTTAGAGTATATTTCTAGTTTTATTGTGATGTAATATATCTGCTATCTATTAACAATATTCTAAACATTTGTGATTTTCTACAGCATCACCAAAATAAGGATAGATTTATCGACTCTGTTGTTGTTTTGTTAAGTGTTATGTACGTATAACATTCTTTGTTATGAAAACGTTTAAACAATGTTATTCAAAAGGCTTTGGCATGGTTCGGCGTGACGCTTAAGGGCCTGTTTATTTGTTACTAAAACAATGAAACAAATATGAAAGTATGTTAGAGAATAAAAATATCATAATATTCTATCCTTTTTCCAGAAAACAATATGGAATTAATTTAAACCGTGTTCCCACTGTAAAATATACAACATGACTACCTGCTTAATAAGCATACATATCCAGGGTATGTACAGATGAAGGATGGCATCTTATGCTTACTTCACCATTACTGAATTAAATGTTAGAATGAACAGTTAGTACGGTTTAACCACTTTTTACAAAACTAAAATACAAAGTACACACCTTAAAGAGCTTTGAAAAATAATCTCTATCAAAAACTTATTTCATTCATAATATTTCTTTAAGACAAAAATATTGGCAACCTTTCTTTGCAATTCATATGTCCTCCTTTAGCTTTTATTAAACTATTTAATGTTTATGTTAGTCTCATGCAGTGCTATTTATCTTGAATATTTCCTTCAACTCGGGCATATTGGATATGAAATGTTTGGTTACAGCTTTTTCACACTAGTCGAAGTGTTTCTGTTACGTTGACATCTGTTGATTTCAAATACCATTTCAGAGCCTTTATCTTTGATTTATTCAAATATTCCAAATGTAACCTTGAAGCTATTGTTCTGTTGAAAGAAGACATCTTCTTTAGTTACTGCCTATTAAAATATCCCTATACCACGATTCGATCATCCTTAGTTAAAATGTGTTTTACATTAAAGGTTTTTTATTTTATCCCTAAATACACATGATCCGAGGCCCAGCATGGCCAGTTGGGCTTAGGGGTTCGACTCGTAATCTGAGGGTCGCGGATTCGAATCCGCGTCGCATCAAACTTGTTCGCCATTTCAGCCATAGGACCGTCATAATGTCCCAGTCAATCCCACTATTCGTTGATAAAAGAGTGGCCCAAGAGTTGGCGGTGTGTGGTGATGACTAGCTGCCTTTCCTGCTAAATTACGGACGGCTAGTGCAGGTAGCCCTTGTGTAGCCTTGCGCGAAGTTCGAAATACAAACAAACAAGCGCATTTTATTCTTATCGAACCAGAAAATTCTGCAAAAAAAAGTGCTCAAGATTTCTGTAAACTTTTCTTCCCAAACTTGAGATAGTTTATTTCATTATTTCTCTTTAAACTGTCTACAACATGGTCTATGTTTGTATACAACCCTTCTATACTAAGAAGATTTTGTATATGTTTCCGTGCATAAGTTTGCCTTATATTTCCGATTTTGTAAGTCCTTGACTTTAAATGTTGGATTTTTATATGTTTTTAATTATTTATTTACTGGTCAAATGAATCTCTTTTATGCTGTATCCGTACTTTTATCTGTTTGTCATTGCCTTTGTTGCAATCTACCCAAATGATTAATATGAGTCATATTATAACGCTGAAAACAAGAGTTCGATACCAATTACAGTCGCAGCGCACGTAGCCCATTGCGTAGCTTTGCCTATAGCTACAAACAAACAAGCTATAAGTGTTTTCAGCCACCTTGTTTTCATCATCTTCTTTGTTACCACAAAGTTCTCCATTAACAAATATTTGTAATCATTATCTTTTCTAGCATTATGTATTATAACTACAGTGTGCCCCCCGCTAGTACAGCGGTATGTCTCCGGATTTACAACGCTAATATCGGGGTTTGATTCCCCTCGGTGTGCTGAGCAAATAACCCTTTGTGGCTTTGCTGTACAAAACACACACGCACATAACTACAGTGAGGTTCTTTCAAAGCAGTTATTTTTTTAAATCATCATGTATGTATACAATGTTTGTTAAGATACCGAAAATTTAGTATTTTTGTTCTATGTCCCATTCAGTTTCAGTTAATATGCAATAAACATGCATTGATTTATTTCTTATATTTTACATAATTCTTAAATTATTAAACACGGAGTGTAGGGCGGCAGTAATTTTACCTATGACTGTATATAAGCAATTTATCTTGGTTATCGCCGTTAGCAACACCGTGTCTCCTTACAACCAATTAAAACTTAGCATAAACATTCTAAAGCTGCATAAACTCTCTTCTGTACTACCACAACTACTAATAAACTAATCACAACTACATGGTTCTAACCGCACTGTACATTAAGTAAGTCTGGTGTAGAAAAAAAAATATATGTCTTATTCTTTAAACCACATCTTTGAGCTTAATAGAATGGACTGTAGTGAAGTAGAATGTTTCAGTCAAGGATTTTTAGTTTATACAATGTTTAGTGCCAAAGAACTATTTCTTTTTGTACAGTCAGCGTTTCTTAAAGATAAATTTGGAAGGCTCATCTGGAATACATATGTCTAGTCTACTAATGAAAAAAAAAAGACACCTATCTAATAACTTATGGCGTTTTATTAAATAAACATACAATAATCATAAGGAACAAGATGGGTATTTGTATTTAATAGATCTGTCCCAGTTACGCATAATATTTACAAAACTGAAACGTGTAGCTACGTGGAAAAATTGGATCAAGGTGACCCTAGAAGTTGGTTATTTGGGGCAATTTTAGGGGACTATACAATAAAGATTAATTCTCGTTTTGTGTCTCTGGCATACGTCTGTAAAAGGACATGTTCTAGAAATGTATTAACCAGCAGCGATCCTTCTTTCCAGCTGACCAAATGGCACTCCTCACCCTAACACAAATGGTATCATATTTTTTCATGACTTAAAGACGGTTCAACGAAGCCAATCACCGTCCTCGTTTGAGTCATGTGTAAATCTGGACTTGTCAGAAAAATTAAATGTTCATTAGTGTCAATGTATATTTCCTGGAGTGAGGAGTGGCTTCTCTTCAGCTATTCTGACATAACAGTCTACGTTATGAAGATCACTTGTGATGGAACTTCATCTCGTCTTGCAACAGTATCTGGTGTTTCACGTAAATCATTCTCCACGTCTTTTTTGGTGTTGATTTTGAACGTCTGGCAGAATCTGTTGTTTTGGTTGGGGGTGTATTGCTACTCTATTCACTGTGAATAATTGTTTTGCAAAAGACCTAGCGATTATTTGCTGAATTTGACCGTCATCTATCCCACTGACAAACTATACGAGCTCATGAAAATACCATTAATTTTCAGAATCCTTTCGTTGATAACATGACTGTATTCCGTGATCTTAACTGGAATATTCCTATATTTATGAGTCTATTATTCATTTATGATGTCATAATGAGGTTGATTTGTATTTTAAGGGGTTCTTCAATGAGTTGGTTGGCTTTATGTTATTACTTTATTCCAGAAACAATAATCAAACTAAAACATCTATATTAATTTAAAAAATTTTAAAGAAGCTAATTTATAAACTTATGAAAACTTTATAAACTGTAAAAAAAAAATCAGAAAGTTGCGTAAAAATTGGGATCTGAATAAGCTTTACCCTTGTAAGAAAAGTATGTTGTAGATGAATGAAATTTCATTAAACAAATGACCGAAAAGAGACTTCATAAGTTTAGCTTTCATTCCAGGTGACTAACTAAGTGTACTCTTCCAACTAACACAATATTGCAAAATAGTGTTTCTTCAATGATGTCACGAATATATATGAATTAGCCAAGTGACATATGAGCGAATATTTTATTCATACACGAATTATATATCTCTTGAAATCACATATGAGACTTTCTTCTACTTCAACAGAAGCTGGAGCTATCTATAACTATAATTTCATGAAGGAAAGTGTCATAAGTGGCCTTGTGAGATATTAGTCTGGACAGAGATATTGACCCTTATGTGCAATGTCATGTCATATGATATAATAATAAAGTTTTAATACCATTGTTGTTGTCATAAACAAGTGCAAACGCCGTGTTCAGCTGATTATCAGCTTCTTGGAAGAAGAAAGAATCTGTCGAAGAGACTAGCCTTCACTCTCGTCACATTTGAATCCATTCCTCTCAGAGGACGTTAAGAAACATACAGCTTACATCCAACCATGGTTAAAAGAATACAGTCAATTATCCAAGCAGCTTAAAAATTCATTTATTTAAAACTTGCCAAGTTAACGTATTGATTGCCCTAATGCAATGGCAGAGATTATCATAAATCTTAATAACAAATATTTTATAATAATTTATTAAGCAGAAAGGCTGCGGTGTCTAATTACCATTTGCAAATATGTGAAAAAAGAGCAATTACAGTAAACTCTCATTGTTTTGAAGTCGCTGGAACCGAATACATCACTTGTATCGTAGTTGTTGACTGGTCCGGCCAACTTTCCATATAAATACATAGTAACAAAAGCCCCTTGAACCGAACTGCATGTATCGAAGTGTAGGCTTGTAACGATGTATAATTATAGTCCCTAGGGTGTGAAAAGCATCAATATTACATCCTTTGTATCGAACCAGGTACGAAGATATTTATTTTTCTCTTCTTCCCTAAATTAATTATCACCGCTGCCGACTGCCGACCACCCGCTAAGCCGCTAGCAAGTGCAATTAGTCAGTCTCCGCGCAACAATGTGTGGTGCCACCATCAAAATCTTACACTTGAGAAATAGCGGACTGCAGATGGGGTAGTAGATTAGCCTAGAAATGTTTTTACAACAATTATGGTCAATAACACTTTAAACCTCTGCCCGCCCCAACTCACCCGCCCTCCCAGCAAAAAATTAGCTTAAATATAAGATTTTCAGATTATGGCTTGAGTAGATTATGCCTGGGCAGTCTGCATGCTGTGGCCTATAAAAGGCTAATCACAGTCAAATTAAACAGATCATTAATCATTGATCATGGCCAGGCGCAAGCTTGTATCGATAGAAACTAAAATAGCAGCAATAGAAGAAGTTGAAAAAAAAGTTAAAACAAAAACAGAAATGGCAAAAGCATTTGATGTGCCTCTGAACACTTTGTCAACATGGTTGAAAAATAAAAAGGTCATATTGTCTTCTCGAGACAACTTTTGAACCAATAGAAAACGCATGCAAACTGCAAAACATTTTGACCTAGAAGCGGAATTGCTTCTGTGGTTCAAAAATGCTAGATCAGAGAAAGTTCCTATCTCTGGGCCTGTTATGCAAGCAAAGGCAAAAAAACTTGCTGATCAAATGGGAATCACTGACTTTTGCATGAGTGATGGGTGGTTAACCCGATTCAAAAAAAGAGACGACATTCAATTTCGTACGATCTGTGGTGAGTCTGGTAGTGTAGAACCAGAGCAAACAAACCAGTGGACATCAACAACACTGCCACGCCTGCTAGTAAAGCAATCAACCATAGCCAATTGCTTCAGAACTTGTGGATTCTCCTCTCCAGAGCCAGCAAAAAACAGTGAGGACCCCGAGGATGACATACCATTGGCCCAGCTCTTGACACGGCTGAATGACACTGGGATTACGGTGGATGGCACAGCAGAAGACTACGAGACTGCTGATAATGATCTAATCACTAGCGCGCCCCTGACAGACAGTGATATTGTGGCCATGGTGCAAAATAAACAGACACCAGAAAATGGGAGTGAAAGTGAAGATGACGACAGTGAGGAACCCCCCATCCCAACACATTCTGGAGCTCGTGAGATGTGCCTGCAACTTCAGAGATATCTTGAACACCAGGCTAACGCAGGACAGTTTATCTCTCAATTAAACATGATGGAGCGTTTTGTGACCAAGTGTCAGAGGGACAGCAGTTCGCAAAAAAGCATTGTGCAATATTTCAAGTGACTCCAGTTAGACGTTCTTGCTGGTGTTTGTATCCTGTACATTATAATTACATATGTCTATATTATGAATGTTATTTTTTTTACATGTTTTTTTTACAAGTGCTGTTAATTGTCCTTTTGAATTTCATTAAATGTGCTTTAAGTGTTTACACACGTGTGACTTCTGAGTCTTTAATCCAATTACTGGTACAGCAACAGCCGTCAGTTATAGGGCCTACCATTACCAGACTTGGCTAGTGAATGAAAAAAAATCCTTTTTAACGAACTTCTTTTGTAACGAACAATTCTCTTTGGTCCCTACGACTTCGTTACAACGAGAGTTTACTGTATTTGCATATCACAGCTCAGTTGTTTTCGTAAAATTAAGTAAGAGGTATTATCGCTGTTATTTAGTAATAATATTTGTGTATTATATTAGTTTCGACATGGAAAACTTTAATTATTCTTCAATTGTTTGGAGCAATTCATTAATAACTACCTCGATATCTCAATGAATTGTATGAGCTAATAATATTTGATGGAGAATGTCACGCAAAATTTATTCACCTGGTAATTACTATTTATAGGTAAAGATGTGGTATAATTTAAAAGTGTTCTCGTAATTGAAATATTATTATACATTTTTCTTCTCCTTCCTATATCCTACGAGACTAAGTGAATAAAATTGCATAAGGAATATAATAAACCTAATACTAATGTATTATAAGAAATATATCTAATTATAATCATGCTTCGACAAATTTAGAAAAGCGGTGACACCATAAGAATTGTTTAAAAATACCAGATAATGTTTATGTGGGAACAGTGTTCAACATATAATGTAGTCGAAGTACACCAATCAGTGATAACGTAAGAAACAAATATACAGATGCAGCAATACTTTAGAAGCATTAGCCTTTTGGTTGCATCTTAATTTCAATTTTTTATTAATAACTTTTCTTTGCTTCGAAGATTTACTTGAGCTGTCGTGGATCCTACTATTCTAAAAAAAAAAGTTATATTTTTTTTACTTTGGTTAATCACATTCTGGATCTGTCTTTGTTTTCACTTTCATATTCTTATTTAATACACTCGTGAAGAAGTCTATTTGACTATCACTAGAACTGATGGTACTGTAATCTGCTTTAAGGCTTAAATATGCAGATAAGTTTGACTTCAGGAATATACCTTCTTAATTAAAACCAGCCACGTGCTCCTTCAGGACAAAGTAACATATTTTGTTACTTTCCACTTTTCTTGTTTATAAATTAAATAGTAAACATCGTGTTTTTATAAATATTCCTAGTTCTTGTGACAGGGAAACAGGTTTTGATAATATCAAATGAATGCAATATATTGTTTAGAAGTTAGCGCAAAACCACAGTAAACGAAACAAAGTATCATAAGTCTTGAAAATAGAGCAATTGGTTTCTACAGATTCGCCAGTCTTCTGCAGAAGAAAATTTAAGACTGAAAAGGATACACGAATGTGTCGAAACTAATATTCTATAAAACTGCAAGTTTTCTGATGTTTTGTATCCCATGTAATTTTTGCAGTTCATCTTCTAATGCGTCTTACCATTATATACTTTACTTTAAACAGTTCCCTGTTATTGGAACCATAATTGTAAGTGACATAACGATGAAATATTGAAATTTAATGAACATCTTAAATACATAATATAATCTGAACATTTCAGCTGATGTTTTCGTAAAGATATTATAAACATAAAATGTAGCGAAAATAAATTCGATTTACCTGCTTTCCTAACACCTTATTAACGACAAGCAAATATTTGTAATTATGTCCAATCCAAAAATAAGACATTTCATACTCAGTACTATAGTCACTTTAGCCCATGCAAAATGCTTCATTTCACTCGTATGTTTTTATACGTGATTTTGTGTTTGGTATCCAATTATTTTACGAACATTTTGATACAAGGTCTCTTTGGTAATAAAAGCCCAAACTTGTACTGAGCTTTGTACTCGCTAGTTTCAAAACCAAATAAACTTTGTTGAGCAAGCCAATGACAACAGGACAATTTATCCCTAGTGGCACTGCGGCATGTTACGTACATACAATGCTAAAAATCTGGTTTAGATACCCGTGGTGGTCAGAACACATATATCTAATTGTATAGCTTTGTGCTTCACTAGAGACAAACATCAAATTTTAAAATTTCACAAAAGAAATATTTATTTTCACTAAACAGCTTCGGCGTCTCTCTCTCTATCTATCTATCCTCTTATTTTTCTCTATTCTTTCAAATTTTGCAGCATGGCTCATCAACAGCGGACACGCTATCCACATATCATCCTAATAAAAATGTACGTGGTAGAATTGATCAATCGCAAGGTCAAGAATTATTTATGCACCAAATATTGGATTCGTTCTTATTAAGTGCGATCAATCCTCTAAGTACGTTTGGATACATTTCTACAATAGTGTCAGTTGTGTTTCAGAAACCTATAAAGTTTTCTCTGAGTATCGAAAAGTATATTTTGCAATTTTCGATGAATTTTGAGTATATTTTAAGGTAATAACAAAATGTAGTAAATAACTAACTGCAGTTACATTAATTTGGAAAAATCAAAAATAAGATGTTGGAAATTGTGAGTTATATTTGCTGGAAAACCAGTAAGCATGAGATATTTCGTTTAAAGTACACTACTTTTGAAAATAAGCCTTGGGTTACGAGAATTAAACTCATTTGATATTAAATACGGTTTTTTTCTTTTATTTGCAGCTGTTATCAATAATTAAATATAACTGATAAATGCTTATACTCTTAAATCTCTGGTGAGACATTAAATATGTGTTCACAATTTTGTTTATTTTATTGTCATAACAAAACGCGTTGTTGTGCGTTCACGTTTATCGATCGACTCGTAGAAAGGCACGCATGCGTTAATATGGAACTTAAAACTATACTGACAAACACAAAATTTCGTATTGAGATAGAAATTTAAACATTTTCTGCATACGAAATAAAAATGAAATGTTTCATAAGCTATGCCACCAAAATCATGTAATCCATACTGGTGATGTTACAAATCCATCAACAAGATATTTCAAATATCAATTGTTTTATTAAATATTTTTATTAAATAGTAGAATAACTCAAACGGAACTGTAAATAATAATTTTGTATGCTTGTATCAGGCCTATCTGTAAACTGAACTTTTAAATAAAACATTTTCAAAAGAATTATTATATTTATCATACTGATTCTATATTGAAGTTTTATTTTGATATTTGAAAGATTTTTTGATTTAAAAGCCACAAAGTGTCTTTTATAATATCTTTACTTCGTTAGGAAGTCTCTTCAATACGTTATCCACAAGCTGTGCAACTGTCGAACAGTGAGGAATAAGAAAGACTGAACATTGATAATGAGCATCTGTCTCAAGTGTTCTCAAAGTTTTGTCACAATTAAGCAAATGCGAAACAGAATTACATGCGACTGACAATCACAACGTCACAGAAACTGTTGGATTCAATAATAATAGCTTCAAACAAGCCATGAGTAATAAAAGAAAAAATTATGAACACACACCTTATCTCTTACTTTAACTTTGGATTTCAGAGGATTGTTTTGTTTTGAATTTTCGCACAAAGATACTCGAGGGCAATCTGTGCTAGCCGTCCCTAATTTTGCAGTGTAAGACAAGAGGGAAGGCAGCTAGTCATCACCACCCATCGCCAACTCTTGGGCTACTCTTGTTACCAACGAAAAGTGGGATTGACCGTCACATTATAACACCCCCACTGCTAGGAGGACAAGCATGTTTAGCGCGACACGGATGCGAACCCGCAACCCTCAGATTACGAGCGCATGCCCTAACTCGCTCGGCCATGCCGGGCCGATTTCAGAGGATACGAATTAGTAAAATTGAAGACTATTTACATGCACTGACGCTGCACTACGAATATAATTAGTTTTTATTATACCTAAATTAAGTATACGTTCACTTAGACTTTAAGATCTGTTACAAAACTGTTTACCTTATATCATATACACGATGTACATCTATTTACATGTAAATCGAACAGTTATTCTTAAAAAAATAAATTCTGCATCAAAACAAAAAAATTACTTACGCACGTCACAAAAAAAAAAACTTTTCAACTAGACTAATGTTCGATATAATCTTGGGTATTTAATACAACTGTCATAAAACACTTTGGTGCCCAAAGTAAACATTAAGTATCAATGAATCATATGCGTAAATGTGCCAGAAATAGAAATGTTATATAGTTATTTATTTGGTCGATCAAGTGCAAAAGGTGTGATAAATAAATTTTCCAAACCTTGGGTTATCGATTTTTTCATTTATATAAATAACTGTCAATATGTGTGAATCTCTTCCTTGCACATTCCACATTGCTTGATCAATCAGCACCAAACTTGACACAATAACACAGGATGACATGAAGAAGTTCGTGAGAGGGTTGGACTCCCCATATAATTTCATATTGATAGAATTCTTGAAAACAGTATGCCTTTCTTTTTAGTATTGGTACCTTTATACATTTTTATTGCACTTTTAATGTTTATTATGTTAAAGAAAGAAAAATAGAAACGCAATTTTCTATCCTTTGTTACAAATGACTTTTTTATTTCACCGTTCCAACGGATGGTTACTCCATCCAATAACTAATAGCATAAAATATGTTTTGTAATTATTTTACATATTGTCAGGTGTAAATCTAAACATTTTTTTTCAAATATCGAGCAAGTCTAGAAATATGTTTTACTACCAAATGAAAATTCATGTGTTTATTCAAGAAAATCAAGCTTCGTATAAAGTCAGAACGCTTCGAATAGAAACACAAAGAAAAATTTGGTACATTAAATGTTCCAAAGTACACTTAACTTACAGAAGTCTGTTACTTCTGAAAGTAGATGTTTAGGTTTGTTTGTTTGTTTTGGAATTTCGCACAAAGCTACTCGAGGGCTATCTGTGCTAGCCGTCCCTAATTTAGCAGTGTAAGACTAGAGGGAAGGCAGCTAGTCATCACCACCCACCGTCAACTCTTGGGCTACTCTTTTACCAACGAATAGTGGAATTGACCGTCACATTATAATGCCCCCACGACAGAAAGGGCGAGCATGTTTGACGCGACCAGAATGCAAACCCACAACACTCAGATTACGAGTCGCACGCTTTAACACGCTTGGCCATGCCGGGCCTGATGTTCAGGTCATGTGTATCAACATCACTTAAACAAAATTCGGTTTACCGTTTCATGTGATATCATCTGGCAAAGATTCAACCTGATCGTTAGAATAAAAACATATGTTATAAAAAGAATATTTGAGAAATTCTCAGTGGTATAGAATGTAAACATTTATTAAAAATTAAAGAACAATAAAACCAATAACACCAAATAATAAATTTCAAAAACATAATTTTGTTAGCAACTGAAAAAAATTCGTATGATTAAAAAAATATAATTACCTATAATTTTTGAAACTGAAATAGGATAATTGAACTTGAACATATATCGCCTGCGAGCTGGTAACACGTACTTAATTATTAGATCTCAGAATTATTAGTCTTCATACTGTTGTACAAATCATTTTAATTTTTAATTTACCGTAAATTATTTCAAAATAGTAATAAAATGACCTTCAACATATTGAAATATTATTTTAAGATGCAATTGGTATTTTTTATCAGATTAATTTTACTTGGATGGAACAAATGTAAGTTTAAGGAGTTTAACCGCTAAAATCTCTCCAGGTTCAGACTTTTCAATAACCTTATATTTTTCCTCAATAATTTCACGACAAGGAATAAATAAATATCTATCGCAACAGATAAACCTGTTTTCTAATTTATCAAGTTAACTACAAAAAAGCCACAAAAATAACCGTTTCTTCTGAACTGGAAAATTAAACTGTGACTGACAAAACAATTAACACAAATATGAGACAGCTTGTGTCAAAATCGAAAAGAAGTAAGAAAAGTCATCATATTGAGTGCCTCAAACACTGTGTTGTTCTGATATTTAACAACCTTTTCTGAATTACAAATCCTGTGAAGGAGATTCAAGTGTTTACTACAGAATGTTTATTGCTCATACTACTTTTTCTCTTTCCACTTATATACTTTTTCCCACATGATTTTTGATGATTGGAATAAGATATAAACGCAGAATACAAAGCTTTTACAGTGCAAAATAAGATACTTCAAAAATGCTTGAACTTGTTAGATTGGAAATAGCTTTAATACATATAGTTTAGTCATAAATAATACTATATTAAAGAAATGCAGGATGAAAACAAAATTCAATATAGACAAATAACTGAATTACATTTATCTGGGAAGAAAAAGTAATTGAGCTAAACCTCGTTAGCATAACATTAATCGTCTTAGATTTAATTAAGTCTGGTTGTTTATTTTTGAAATTAAGCATGAACTACATAATGGACTATCTGTGGCCACGGTTTCCAAGTCCGCAAACATACCGCTGTACCACTGGGGGGGGGTGTCTGCTATTAAGACAATTAGCATAATGAAGTGTGAAATAACTGGTCAATAAGTTCGCATTAAAAAATAATAATATAAAACTATTACACTTATGAAAAGAACATTACAGTATTTGAAAAAAATGTGTATTAAAAACTACAAAATTACTCTCAACGTGACTGATGTAATAATGCCATTCCCTTTTCAGGACCTTTGTGGTTCATTGCATTGCAATAAGACACTGACAATACCTTCAATAGATTTTGTGAGAATGTAAACGCTATACAATACTAAATCTTAGATTAAATTAGACGATATATTATTTTGCTTGACTGTTATCCCTGATTCATTGATTTTTGTAACCAGGATCAAATGTTAGTGAAATCTGAACTCAGTAACTGAGACGAATTTACATCTACATAATACCTTTTATGCAACAATAAGTAATTTTCTACATTATTAAATTAGATTTGATTTATATGTTATTCTACCTTTCCATCCAGTAGTTTTGTTACAAACCACAATTAGTCCTAGGAATGAGCCAGAAAAAAGTTTCGATGACAAATCATAGCAAATTTGCTACTATGGTGCTCGACGCGATGTCTAACACCAATAATTTTGTCAGGAGAGCTGTTGCCTTCTCATGGATTAATAAAAACATAGTTTTGAATTATTCATTACATAACGTAAAAAGCAGTAAAGCAGTGCAACAAAAACTCCTTTAGGGCCTCTTGAATTACTTGTTAGAATATTTGTTCTAAATACGACATGGGAGATAACATATACAAACTTACACGGATACTTCATTCTAAAATCTAAATTCCTACATATACAAGATTTTAAGTACACGGTCATAATCAGCTGTGATGTCTTGTATAATAAACAGAGTTAAGGTAGTTCATTTTGAATTTCAAGACAGTTTTGTTTCTTCTGATTTGACAAAACTCTGTACATTTATCAATGTATGAGAACGATCGTTAAATATGTTTACACGAGTAATAAAATACTTTTGTAAGAAACAATATATTTTAAAATTCAAACCCACAATTTTAAAATATTTTGCTCTAAATGCTTATCTTTCATTATCTGTGACAGTCTATACCTCTAGTCCTACACTGCAAAATTAGAGAGGGCTAGCGCAGATAGCCCTCGAGTAGCTTTGCGCAAAATTCAAAAACAAACAAACCAACAAGTACTTTTCATAAGTAAACGGCCAGTGTTATTCCATTTAGCTTAGCATATTTTACCTTTTCTCAACGTAGAAAAAAAAGAGAATAGGTAAAAATATTATGAAACAAATCTCTAAACAACCATCAAGAAATTGAAATAAAATTTAGGTTAAACCCAAAAAATTAAAGTTCGAATCTCACCAAAATACTTTGAAATGGTAAGATTGGTTTGGTTTGAATTTCGGGCCAAGTTACTCGAGGGTTATCTGCGCTAGCCGTCCATAATTTAGCAGTGTAAAACTAGAGGGAAGGTACCTCGTCATCACCACCTCCAGCCAACTCTTGGGCTACTCTTTTACCAACGAATAGTGAGATTGACCGCACATTATAATGCCCTCACGGCTTAATGGTGAGCATGTTAGATGTGAAGGAATTCGAACCTATTACCGTCGGATAACGAGTCAAGTGCCTTAACCACCTGGCCAAAACGATAGGAAGAAAGCGCTAGTAACCCTTTAGCTAAAACATATTAAGCAATGACTTACACTGCAAGCGATGAAACTGCTTCATAAAATTTGAAGAATCTGCATATAATCTTTTTATCTATGATACTGTACTGTGTAAACAGGATTCTGTTAATATAAAAGACTTAGATAAAAAGTTTCTCACTAATTTGCTTATAATCTGATGGACATTTTACAAATATTTGATAATGAATGATAGTTAGTATCGAATATTATGGTTTAATTTCCGAAAATGCTGCTGTCAGTTTAATTTTTACTCTTTTTTTGGGTAATAGCATCGTTAGATTTTGCTTTTATGTGATTATTAGACCAACGTGTAATATACGTATTTATACTTTTTACCATATTTTATTTTTCTTTAACACTTACAACAACCCGACTGAGAAACTAAGATACGCCTTTTTTCATTATCTAATAATGTGTCTAAAACACACTTAAAGAGGCCGGCAATGGCTAACAATGACTTTAATAAACGATAGTCAATGGCAGTCTTCATGCAAAGGACGGATTTTTTCCTAGTACAACGTGCTTGAGTCAATTGTTGAAAAGTATGAGAAACAATTTCCTGAGTATTCAACACATAAATTGAGACTTCAATCTCTATGACCTGACCCCGCTAGTACAGTGGTAAGTCTACGGATTTAATTCCAAAATCAGAATTTCAATTACTTCAGTGGGCTTAACAGAAAGCCCGATGTGGCTCTCCTATAAGAAAACACACACACATTCTATAACCTTTCATAGATTTGAATTTCATGAAACTTGGAACCTAGTACAGTATATTCTGTCTAAAATTGCTTTAAAACAGGTTGGATTTTTATCCTAAATTATTCACATTACTCATCCTTAAACTAATAAACACTCCATCACCATAAGATTTATTACACCCCCAACCCCTAATATTTGTACCAGTCCTAACAAACTAATATTAAGACACTCAGGTGATTAAGAATTACAAAATATTTTTTCTGATTAATAATGTTTTTTTTTAGAATGAGCGAAACAATGCATGTTTTAGTTTTGAGATACTTTAAACAGATACAAAATTAAATTTAGTCCTTCGGAACCAAAGGCTAAAAAACATGTTGATATTATGAAGTTGTTCTCTGAAATGACAAAATTGCATGAAGTAGGATAATGATCGTATGAGAAACAACAAATTGTCTTACTCTAAAAGTACTCTCTTTCTAATTACTTTAACTTCAATATGAACTAAATCAAAACGTTTGCACTTCATGCAACATTACACTCACACCTGTGACTATGGTAAACAAGACTTCCGAATATTTTTTTAGTGTATTATAAACGTCTCTAATGCTAAACGTTGTTGAAAGGAGTTTTAATATGTTTCATAATTTCCTGGATATTTTGATAACAAAAAAGAAACAAAACAAGATCAATTCCCAATAATTCAAAGGGTAAAATATATTATCTACAAAAATAGAAACGAAGTAGAATTAATCAGTTTAAGTTGGGAAATAGTCTGAAGATCTACGTTGGATTGCTAAGTTCCCTCTCTCTCGTGATAACTCAAATATATAATGAATATGTATATTGGTATTTGAAATAAATGTTTTACTTGGTTGTTGAAATAATCTTGAAGATTGTGTTTATTTCGAGACAGTTGCGCGAAACTACTTAAGAGCTAACTGCGAAAAATCTGCAGTGAACCAATTACTGTATACGAACTTATGTGAAATAGAAACATCAGTTCATCAAATTTCCAAATTTTTTAGATTTCTCCACTATATTCATAAAACAAAATATCTTTCATGATACTGCTTAGAATACTTTGAAATGCTATTAATATTAATTACTAATTTCAAATTTATGAAAATTATTTTGCACTGATGGCTTAACATATGGTGTAAAATTAACCAAAATATTTTAAACAGAACGAATGCACTGAGATATTATTGGAACTAGATCTAAATGTTTTTCATTGATTTATTAAATTATGTATATCTTTTAACTTCGTTTTATAAAACTGGTCCTATTACTGTATATCAAATTTTTACCTTCTGACCTGTATGCGTAGCTTACTTCGATGAAAAGTTAATAAGAATACGTTTCACCGAAATTCTAAATTATTCCAAACAAATTTAACTCAGGTGGTACTAAATCTACATGCTAGGAACTACAATTTAAAAAAAGGGTGCATATAAAGAAGGCCTTCCGAAACATTTCTTCTTCAACTATAATATCCTCTCTACTATGAAATACAACACTTGCACTATGTCAGAAACGGAAGGCCTGGCATGGCCGAGCGCGTTAAGGCGTTCGACTCGTAAACCGAGGGTCGCGGGTTCGCGCCCGCGTCGCGCTAAACATGCTCACCCTCCCAGCCGTGGGGGTGTATAATGTGACGGTCAATCCCACTATTCATTGGTAAAAGAGTAGCCCAAGAGTTGGCGGTGGGTGGTGATGACTAGCTGCCTTCCCTCTAGTCTTACACTGCAAAATTAGGGACGACTAGCACAGATAGCCCTCGAGTAGCTTTGTGCGAATTTCCAAAACAAACAACTTTGTGCGAAATAAAACAAATAAAACAAACAAAAATGGAAACCCTGAATTCAAATTTGAATTGTTGGTAAATTCGGAATGCTAGAATAGGATATTCTGTTTTAAATACATAGAAAGTTAATCACGTATTAACGGAAAAACTAGAATTACGCTCTCTATAAAATCAGTAGTTTTTATGGTAATATTTGTTTGTTTTTTAATATCGCACAAAGCTACTAAAGGGCTATCTGCGCTAGCTGTCCCTAACTTAGCAGTGTAAGACTAGAAGGAAGGCAGCTAGTCATCATCACCCACCGCCAACTCTTGCGCTACTCTTTTACCAACAAATAGTGGGATTGACCGTCATATTATAACGCCCCATGCTGAAAGGGCGAGCATGTTTGGTGTGACGGGTATTCGAATCCGTTATGGTGATATAAGAGTGCTATTTTACTGGTGATGCCCGTATATTGTTTAATTTTCTATAAATAAAAGTATAAGATTGGATATTTCACCACTAGCTTTTAGTGAGTTACAGAATAGCTAAATGATTTCATAATGTATTCAATCACTTTGAGAAACTGCAAATGTTCTTTGAGTAAAATTAATGCAAGCTTCTTTACATTTTTCATAATACTAGATGGAGTTTCAAGCACGACGATCACCGCAACTTTACAGTATTGTATGTAAATAACTCAGAAATTCTTTCTTTTTCACACATGTTTAACTGTAGCATCATTCTGGTTGTTTTATTCGCGTTTATAACGAAGTTAGTTTTCTTTGTTGGTAAAGTTTCGTGATTTTTTCTACTATTTATTATGAGAACTTGTGTCAGTTTCTCAGTGTGCAGTTTAAGACCTAATAATACTTCAGCTATTTCTTTTAATATATATATATATTTATATGTGAGTGTGTGGAAGAAAACATAGTTGTTTCGTAAATTAATGAATACCGAGATGGATGAAAAGAGAAACGAGGTGACTGTGTATAAGAAACATATAGACAGCTAAGAATCGAGAAATACATACGTTCAGAAATCCTATAAATAACGATTCAGAAAAAGAGGTGTCTAGACATATATGTGGGGAACTGTAAAAGTATATTTAGATAAAACAATAATCCAAGTAACCGGAGCGTTAATTTGAAAATAAATTTCCTTCTTCAAGAATAAAAACGCTTCAGTTATCAATTTCATTATTTTATGAGTTACTTTTTATCCTTTTCATTTCTTGGTATCTCGAATATGTAGCCAGATGGATCTTCTCAAAGTCATATCAATTAATGAGAAATAGAAAAAGAAAATGTTTACATTTCGTCATTTCGTCTTACAAGGATTTATTTAATTTTATATTACATTTTTAGTTGTAATACAACAGATCTTGAAAGATTCATTTTACCATCCAATATCTAGGCTACATTAAAAACCGTGAACTGTCCTGCAGTTATTATTGTCTGTAAACAATTAAAAATATATATAACTCTAATAAGTAACCGGTATTCTCTGTTACGTAGTGAGAACTCAGTATTACTTAATAAATACCGGTTTTTGTAACATTGTAAAAACAAATGTTAGTTAGCAACTATCATAAAATATACATTATAAAGTGAAGTTATATAGTGATGTGCTTTAATTTACTATAAGAACGCTAGCAGTCCCGAATTTAGCAGTATAACACTAGAGAGAAGGCCAATTCTTGGGTTAATCTTTTGTCATCGATTCGTGGGATTTAACGTCACATAACAATGCCTCCACAGCTGTAAGGGCGAGCAAGTTCGGTGCGAGGAGAATTCGCACCCGAGACCCTCAGATTGCAAATCTAGCGCTCTGACCACCTGGCCGTGCGACAAAGAATTACACAAATCATTACATACAGAGGCTACTTCAATATGAAAAATGAACCATGATATATATATATATATATATACCATTCCCTATTTAAATATGTTTGTTTGTTATTAAATGAATATTGCTCTACAGGTTACGTGTACTACACTCACTACAATAATCCAACCCAAATTTCACGCAAAAAGTCCTCAAGTCTACTTTAGTTAGCAGAAAAAACAACACTTTGTAGTTCAAGATATTAAAATATCTATATCTTACAATTTTAAAAATTACTATTTGTACAACAAAATACCCTAATATTGTATCGCAAATTAATTACCTTTCATCATTATAATATATTTCACTCATAACTGCAATTATACTTTGAGTATGCTCATTTTGAAGGGAAAAATAAAACGCTTCTATAAAGATCAGCGAAATTTCTCACCAACTGAAGGGACGAGTCTTTGCACCAGATCAAGTAACTTGTGCAAGAGTTCGATTATTAGGCAGGAAGTTTAAATTTAATTTCTTTAGAAAGTTATACGATTTCATCAATCAGTGCTGTTTTAGGTTTCAAATTTCGTGTCTTTACTATAGTTTTTACTATACAATTTCGATGGAAGGAGTGGCGTTCAGGAGCGAATTGCTTGTATAATTTAATTAATAACTGTTGAGTTTTCGCTTTATTATACTTTCTCTAGAAAACTATGTAATTTCACTAATCGTTGTTCAATTGGGGTACAAGTTTCACTTTTCCAAACACAATGCAATTTTATTACACGTTATTACGTTGGGCTCAAATTTCACTTTTTCAAAGACTATACAGTTTCACTGAACACTGTAGCTCTCATCTCCAAATGTTCTTATTTTAATAAAAAATTCAGTTTCATTGAACATTTTTATTTATCGTCTTAAAACTTCAATTTTTTAAAGGCTATACAGTTTCACTGTATCTCCGACGTCGGTATGTCAATATTTCAGTAAACAATTCAGGTATGTTGAAGATTGTTACTTATTACTTCAAATTTCTTTTTTAAAAGACTATACAGTTTTTCCGAATAGTAAAACTCCAATCTCAAAATATCATTATTTCGGTAAACAATTTAGTTTATTTGAACATTGTTACTTATTTTTACGAGGGGTGTTGCATTGGTACTCCGATTTCATATTTTTCAGTAAACTATTTAGATTCATTAAAGTGTGTTATCTTATAGTTTGAGGCATGGCCAAGTGTATTAAAGCGTGAGACTCATAATCTGAGAGTCGTGGGTTCGCATATCCGTCATGCCAAACATGCTCGTCCTTCCAGCCGTGGGGTCGTTATAATATGACGGTCAATCCCACAATTCGTTTGTAAAAGAGTAGCCCCAGAGTTGGTGGTGAGTGGTGATGACTAGCTGCCTTCCCTGTAGTCTTACACTGCTAAATTAGGGACGGCTAGCATGGATGGCCCTCGAGTTGCTTTGTGCGAAATTCAAAAACAAACAAAGCTTGTAGTTTGAAGTAATTTTATCACAAATCAGAAAACTATGTCCAAATCTGCTTTACATGACAAATTATTGTTTACAAATAAATAATATGTTTATTCTGAATGTAAATACACTATTTAAAATGTGAGAATATAAATATACTTTAATTATCATTTGTACCTCTATTAAGCATAGTAGTTATCACTTACGTCGAAAAGATCAGTTACTTTATTTAATAATAACTTATAGGTCAAGTTAATTATCTTGTATGATTTGTAAGAATTATTTCCTATTTTCCATCTCACGTTTACTGTTTAAGTTAGGATGGAATCTTCTTGGTTTTAAATCCTAAATTATGGCAGCTTGTTAAAATATTTAACCTGTTGCACGTTATCCCTTACTTACCTCAGAGAATTATGCATTAAATTTGAAAGGTAAGGTTGTAGCATTAGGTTCGTACGTATTAATGTTCTTTGTCAAGAAAATGCTTTAACGAAGTTAACTGATTAGTGCATTAATGAATAGACATTTTGTTTCAACGATTTCTCGTAAGACCTATTCTTCCGTCGAAAAATTTTAAAAATACAGCATAATAATATCTCTTTTTCTTATAAGCAGTAAGTAGTATTTATTAAGCCTACTCGTACTTGTAATTCATGTGTACCTAATATCATTAACTCTGCCTATGGGACACATTTACATTGAAGCAGTTTTAGAAGCTGGCTTTATTGAATTATATATGTGTCTGCTACGGGTGTTTAGTTCGAAATTAATTTGCCTGATTCATATCATTATCATCACCTAATATGATAGTTAACATACGGTTCGCCTGTTTTTGGGTGAAGCGCAGTTACAACCTAATTACTTAACGTGTAGAAGACTATACGAGTAATATTCGTATATGTAAAACTAAATATATAAGATATCCAAAAACATTATCCATATAAAGAGTCGTAAAGTAGACAATATCTTATAATCTATTACTGGTAACAAAGTAGCTTAGAGTGAGCTACAACTTCTGCAATATACAATATACTGTCTGGTTTTTGTTTGTTAGAGTTTAATATTGTTTCTTGTTTGATATCATTGGGGATTGCTGTTCGCAAATTATCGCGATTTACTGTTTTATTGTTTACTTAAAGATCATTTGTTTCATATTAAAACTTAAAATTATTACTAGAAAACTTGATAATATAAACGCTTTTTTTCTAAACAAAATTTCGAATGTAGACTAAAAATGCCTTTTTGGAGTTATAACAACTAAAACTTACTATTTAAATCAAAAAAAACTTTATATAATGCAGAGTATGTAAATTAATATACGTGAAATACCGATTGTATTCTGAAAATTAATAATATATCTTTTATGGTAGAAACATAAAATATTAAGTTGCTAATAAAGCATCGCTCAACAACAACTGAAACCAGTAATGTGTAGTTTGAAAAAAAAACTTACAACAATGTCACAGGTCCACCTTAATACAAAGAATGTTCGAGTATCAAAACAGATTTAAAGCGTCACTGCATACTATGCATGAGTATCTGGGCGAATATCTAAGATATATTCAAACCAAAAGGTTTTTACTGTCAATTCGAAGGCATTCTGAAAATAAAGTAAATGTAAAATATTTCGAAGAAGTCGATTTCAGTTGAAAACTGGAAAAGAAATGACTTCAAATCTATACCCACAATAATTTCCTGTTCAGGATAATTGTTAACGAATCGTTTACGCTGGGGACAAGCGTAATCTTACTACACCAAAATGAAATAAGTTCAATGACATCAACGAAATACCTAGTGGTAGTTTCTAGGATCTCGTGCTTGTAACACATAGTAATCACAGAAATTTTCTAAATTAGGTAAATATCATCATGCATATAAAACAGTTGCTATGTCCCACCACAAGAGAACCAACTTCAGTAATCAAATGTGATGCCGTTGGAGAAAAACTCTCTGTTTCTCACACACATAACCTGAATAATTAGAGGTGAAAGTTTTCATTAGCAGTATTTTTCAGTTATGGGAGGAGAAGAACCACTACAATTATATATCTGCAGTTCATAGTGCCTTCTAAAACACGGTCTGGCATAGCCAAGCAGTTAAGGCACTTACACTCCAAAATTAGGGAAAGCTAGTGCAGATAATCCTCGTGTAGCTTTGTGCAAAATTCAAAACAAAACAAACCATTTCTAGAAACATCTTATACTGGATCTAGTAGTACACATTTTTCCTAACGAAATAAGATGAGAATTTATCCTGATACTGGCTAATACCCGTACATATTCTGCCAAGATTGTTATGAACTACCTTGAACAAGAAACCATAAAGGCCATCAATTATCCAGCAAATGTTATTTACCTAAGCTTCTAGAAGCTCTTTAGATGCTGTAATAGTTAATAACTTAGCCTTCCAGACGACGTCAAAGAGCTTAATATTGTAATAATAGGGGAATGGGGTAAGGTAACTCTAATGGAGAAAGAATACTTGTTATTGAATATCTCTTATGGCGAACGTGACTTTCAGACAATTTATCTTTTTGAGCACTTTTTATCTGAGAATACTCAAGTTCTACGGAATGCAAAAAGAGGTATGGTTATCGGTAAAACTGACTAATTAAACATTTACCTTGAAGTAATAATACATCTCTAAACTCATCCCATTTATTTTTGTTTTGTTTTTTGTAGAAAAAATATTCGTACTTCAATTGGGTTGGATAAAAATATATTAACTCATTTTAGAGTGCATTATGTATCTATTGTACTTTAGTTCTATTGTAAAAAAAAAGTTTCTAATACAAAGTAATATATTTTCATTGAGAAAAAGTACATTGTTTTTCCAATCGACTTTCCTATTATGGCATATACCCATATGTACTCATTTATGTAGCAATCAAGCTAAAGTTTTGTTTCGTTATCGTTTAGTTAATTCATCTTTATTTACCCAAGCATAGCTATTTAAAATTAGTAAGTGTCCCGAATGAGTCAACATTCTCCATAAATACTACCTCTGAAAAAAACTATAAACACAAGATATTGAAATTATAAAAGGAAACTGTGATGTCATAAATCACATAATTAACTATAAGATGCCTGAACTGTTTAAAAATGAATCAAAAGCGCAAATAATCGGTGACTCAACTTATGAATGTATTGTGGTCCCACATCATTTTATTTTTATTTTAATTCTCATGAGAACAATAGAATTTAGGATACTTTATAATATTCACAGTCAAGAGGTAGATATAAAAGAGTACATCTTGATATTTCATGGCCTATCAAATGAATAGAAATCTTACAGTCTCAATAAACAATTGCAATCTGACTACAAGTGTCTAAAAGTGTCATTAAAATAATATGGAGCCTCTACAACTTAATTTTACACTTGTTTGGATATAGAAATTGTCACAGTATTATCCGTAGCATCACCAGTTGATCATTACCCCCTAACAGCATCATCAATTGAACACTGTCGGTCAATAGCATAATTAATTGACCATTACCTGTTAATCTTGATTATCACACTTTTCGTGTACTTGTTAAAAGAATGGAAGGGGTTACCACAACTGTGCGTCATTTCAGTGTACAAACTAACGAGTAGATACATTCTTAAGTTAATGTAATTGGTTCTAACATTATCCTAATACATAATGATGCCTGTCCCCACCATGATAAACTGCATGGTACATTATGTAAAGAAAAAGGGATAGCCAGACCGAAGTTTTATTTTGTTTGTTTTTGAAAAGCTACTCGAGAGCTATCTGCTCTGGTCGTCCCGAATTTAGCAGTGTAAGACTAGAGGGAAGGCAGCTAGTCATCACCACCCACCGCCAACTCTTGGGCTACTCTTTTACCAACGAATAGTGGGATTGACCGTCACATTATAACGCCCCGACGGCTGAAAAGGCGAGCATTAAACTTTAACATCATAAAGCATGGGGAGATGCTCCTTGGACATACAGTGCATCCGGGTAATAATGATGTCCCGGAAGAGAGTTTGAAAATACCTCAAGACCTTAAAAACATTTTTATTATGATCGTATTATATTTGTGTCAGGTTTCCCTTCTTTGTTTGGAGAAACAATATTTCATATACTGCCCGTTAAATTTCATGAACTGCAATGTGAGCACTTCTACCAAATAGTTAAATGACTAATCTGTAATATTCAAGACATGTGGTGAATCAAAAAATGTGTTGAACGTTATTTTAACAGCGTTTTTTATTTTTTTTAATTATAACACATTAAATATTATATATTTAAAATAACCTTTAGTTATTTCTTGCACTATTTTACTTTTAATGTAACAGTGCCAAAACAGGTACACATACCATAATAAGTTTTCTTTTGTGCTTAAAACAAACGCAGTAAATAATTATCATTCATTCTTTGATAGATTGTTTAGACAGAGTATTCATGATGAAACTTTATAGAATGGACGGCAACTGTCTGTTGTGGAGACACAAGTGTAAAGGACGACGTTTCGAATGTCTTCCGTCTTTAGTCTTCAGGACTTGTAAACATAAAATCTATTCATAATTAATTCCGAAAAGTGACTCAGTTTCTTGAAGTTGAAAAACGTTTATTATGAGCATATAGAACTCGCTCTACAGTCTTACACTTCATTACTTAACATAATAGGAAGACACACCTATGAAAAAAATGCAGGCGGCTCAACATAGCTGGTGGAGTAATAAGCTTTGAGATTACTTTTTCTCCAATCATGTAAACAAATATGTATACAAACCCCAAACGTTTCGATACCTGTTACAAACAGCATATAATACCGTAAACCTCTTTATACATATGCAACGAACATCATAATATAATAATGAAAATTACTTCAAAGTACGTCATTAATATACAAGCCTAAGAATTAAAATAACTAAATCTTACATTTCCTTCGGTAGTTTAAATACAAGTTATGATTAAGAACCAGTACATATATGTTTTGTACATATACGTAAAATACGTAAGACGAAACATCGAGTAGAATTGAATATATATTTCTTTAAAGCTATTTGTCGAGTTCATACAACATCTAAGCTAAATATTTTATTATTTTTAGCTTCTACACTAATTAGGAAGGATCATATGAATTTGTACCAAAAAGAGAAAATGATAATCATGAACTCAGGGTGAGTTCATGACATACTGATTATTGGCTGTTACTGTTCATTGCCTATATTATGGCGGAAGTCTAGTTCTAAATGCTTACGATTTTTCATAAATTAGGTAAAACAAACCCGTTGCTAATTAATAATTAGATGTAGTATCCGTCATACTACTAACCATGACAACAAAGGAGAAAATAGCGTCGAAACTATGATCGCTATTTATGTCTAAATTTTGTCTCAGATGTTTTGATTTTCTTACCCTTACATACTTCAATTACAAAAAAATGATTTTATTCAAATTTGAATATCACACTTCCTATAATAGCAATCATTTGTTATAAAGCATATACTGACGCTCTTACTGAGGGTATCCTAGCATTTCGACATCAACGATACATAATTACAATAAAAGACATGGGTTTTTCCTATATTCAAGTAACCAGATACAAAAAAATATATTGGCAACGATTATGACTAGCATGTTAAAAGTGCCATGCACATACATTTCTAACGGTATAACAGAAGAACAGAAGTTCAAAGCTGTAGTATATACCACGAGCAGTTCATATTATTCAGCAGAATATCAAAGACATTCTAATAAAACATTAAACGAATTCAAAGTCAGCTTCCTTGCACAATTTCTAGCAGTAGTGCCAAGACTGAATAATTTATCAACCTTCCTCGGCATACATATACTTCTATAGAATTTCAAATTTAGATTTTCTTCAAACTAAAAATTGGCTTTTTCCCTTACCGAACGCACTTAAACAGAATGTTAAAACAGTTCAAAACTTACAACTTATTTCTGTTTAATGAATATAGAATATATGCAACGAACATCATAATATAATAATGAAAATTACTTCAAAGTACGTCATTAATATACAAGCCTAAGAATTAAAATAACTACATCTTACATTTCCTTCGGTAGTTTAAATACAAGTTATGATTAAAATATTATATTGTGTTTTAACAAGTTTCTAGGAAAAATAAAAAGTAAAATATCTGTTTTGGTATTTTTGGCTTTAATCGACATTAAACATTTAGAATATCTACTTGTGTAAGCTAGCTTTTAACACAAAATAGAAGGCTTGAATTGGGTTCACTGCAATCTTTACAAAATGTTGCTGGTTGACTTATGTATGTATATATATATATATGTAAAATGTGATATAGCAACCTATCTAGTTTTTTCATAGAACCAGCGGTTTCAAAGAAAGGAATTCTAAGAAAAAGATCTTCCTTAAATATGGCATTGAATCTACCATGATAAAAAAATAAAGATGAATCCTGGTACTTTAATATTATCTGTTGTTACTTCGTTTTTATGCTGAAGGTTTTTGTAACTTACGTTTTACCTGAGCTGAGATACATATCTTTATTTTGTGTCTGATCAGTGGTTACTCACATGTTTAAAACATTGAAACCTTCGTACACACAATGTTATATAAAGACATATAAAAATCACAATTTAGCCTAAACAGATCATTAAATGTAAACTCTCAATAAATATTTTCATTAAACTTTTTCTACCTGCGGGTCTTTCAGATGTATAGGTTCTTTATTAATTAGCATGTAAAAATTCGAAAGTTCAAATAGAAATGTTTATAACAATGTTTTTACACCTGCACATATATCATAATTTAAATCTCATCTTGTCTTCTTGAGAGAACTATTTGTTATTTTCTTTTAAAACAGCTTTTATTGATGTGGCGAACACTGTGTATCCGTTACAAAATTGAATAGTAATCTGAAGATTTCTAGATCAAATCCTCATCATACCAAACATGCTTGCCCTTTCACCCATGAGGGTTTAATAATATGACGGTAAATCCCACTCTTTGTTGGTCAGAAATCAATTATTTTTATTCTCGAGGTACTTTCCATGTTATTTTTTTTCCAGTATAGACAGAAGCAAACGATGTGATAAAGTATTTTTAAGTTGCAGTTCTAAACCATATAAATGCTATTTTAATGTATTTTTCTCAATAATATAGTCCTCCGCTAATACAGCGGTAAGTCTACGAATTTTCAACGCTAAAATGAAGGGTTCGATTCCCATCGGTTGACTCAATAGATAGCCGATTTGTCTTTGCTATGAGAAAACACACTCAACAATATATTCTCAGCGCCTACAGAAAATAATTTCCCTCAAGAGTATCAAAATTACAAACTGATATTGAAAAACATCGAGCTCAAAACTTGTGCTCAGTTTATAAACCAGACGTATGTGGGAAGGTTTCATTGTGTTAAATATGTTAGTAACCACTGACAACACTCAAAATAAAGATATGTACACAAAGTAATCTGAGCTCAGGTAGCACGTGAGTTACAAACATATTTTGTATAGAACAAGAAGGCACAAGAAAACTATACTAAACTATCAAATAGTAATGAATGCAATAATTCTATCAGAAACACAAATATTCATGGCAAGTACTACTGCTTTTGTGCACCTAGTCCATGTTTCTGTGTGTTACTTTCGACTAAATTGTTTAGGTATATATATATTTTAAATCATTATTCATTTATCTCAATCAACTAAGAAAGCATTAACAAAGTCATGTATCATTGGTTAAAGGTAATAACTCCGGTATCAATTTATGATATTACATAACTTAAAAGTGTGGAAATCTACTTACGTTCTTTAGTGTTTGTTGCATTATGTATATAAAAAAAATTAACACTAGAACATAAATAGTTATTCATTTATTTACTCTTAAAGAAAGTTATTTTCTGTGCTTATAGTGAAGGGATGAGCTAATCCAATTTGACAGCCAATTCACAGCCTTACTGTTGCAGATAAGGGCTGAATTGAGAGATATATAGAAATTGACATAAAATGAAAATAATATATAGTCTTGCATATCAAGGAGACCTTTGCATCAAACGAACAAATTGTGTGGTACGGCTCATAATAGTGAAAGAGATGATCCAAGCCCTCTTTTGAAGTCTATAATTGCCGGTACATTTCCTGTATTTTTATATATTTATTTTAGAGTAAGAATTAAGAACTAGAAATATACAAAGACATAATTATTTTTAGCGTAGATTATGATATAGTTTTGTTTGTCTTCTGTTTTGTAATACAGTTAAACATTCCTATATTACCGAAATAAACTTTAAAGTCCTATCAAATAATTAAATAAGTAATGTTTTCGAATAAGACGGAGATATTAAAAGTAGGAATAATTAATGAAATTTTATTAACATAATAGCACCAAAGAGCCTACAGGTAACATCGGTACTACGTATCTTCAAGAACACATTTGGATAAAATAAGGACGAGCTACTTAAAATGAGTAAAGTCAACTTCCAGTCAGTAACTACATTATACGAAGATAGTAAAATTCTCTTACGAAATCTAATCTCAACTTAACATTTCTAAATCAGCATGTGACGTAAATGCTTTGGTGCATAAAATTATATGAAAATTTCGTAGATAGCAAAGAAATTTTGTTTGTTTGTTTTTTGTGGTTTTTTGTGAAAGCCACATTGTTTTATATTCTTGAGATTATCTTTGGAACTAATGTTTCATAACAGGAAGCATTCTCTTGAAAATCTTATCAGATCAGTACTAGTTTATTTTAATAGCTTCTATATGTCTTGAAACATAAACCAGACGTAGACTATAAATGTTTTGTTATTGAAATTGTAGGTGTACGTAATATCCTTTTCTGGTTCCCAACATAGAGTCACGATAAGTCTAAATGAAATTTATTTTTTAAAAAAATCAGTAAACAATATTCACGTTATTCCCTGCTTATTTAATTAATGGAATATATATTTTGTCCATAACATGTTTCCAACATCAGGTAATGTATATTTTGCAAAAGCAAACAATAATGCATTTGTCTATTTATGGAAAAGATGACTGCATGATATGCTTAACAAATTTTCTCTAAAGTCATACTTAGCAAGAAGTGTCAGCGAAATTTTAAAAAGATTAGTTTGCTGGTAAAATAGTAAGACAATAAATGTTCTAACTAGGTTATCTCTATCTTTTTTTACCGACAGGTTACGCATTTGAATATTACAGGTATAATTTTCGTAATCCAATGGTATCTTTGTCAAGTTATAACGCCCCTACATAGGGATCATAGAGCCAGGTTGGAATATAAACCTTAAGGCCCTTGCTTTCCACAAAATGTGCACAACACTTTGAAGGCAGGAGTAAGTTATAAGGTTAAAGTTAGATATTAATACTGCCTTAAAATAGACCAAGATTTAGTGGTGACTGCTTTTGATTAGCTGCTTTCTACCTAGTCTATCAGTTCAAAACGAAGGATATATAAAGCGAGTAGCTCCTAATATGGCATTGTATTAAACAAGTATTCAGTTATATATCTCAGCTCGAATTTTTAACCTTCTGACAATTCTAGCAAGTTAGCCACTAGTCCACTCTTAGATTGTTCTTTTCGAAATAAATTGAACAATAATGATTAAAAGTATTTCTTATTCTTAATTTTGAAGAACACTGAAATTTTCCATCGGAATGAACAGATTACCTGATAAAAATACATAATAGCCAAAATACATAGAATAACAGTTTCTAGTTAAGCGTGTTTTTCTCTTAAAGCAATTCTTGCATGAACAGTTAAAAACGACATGTTGCAATAGGCGTTTCATTAGACACACGAAGACTTACATTAGCAGTCGTTGAAACAATTTTGAAAAGATCCGATCGATTCGTAGCTCCTGTGAAGGTCATCAAATTAAAACAATTCACATAATCATGTGAGTTGACATAACCTAGTTGCTAGATTTCAAGCGGAAATAAACTACAAAAAATAACAACCTTTCTCTTCCATCACAAACTTTACGTTAAGGCTACACTTATGCTAGGGTACCACACTTGTCTTTTTTCATTAATCTCATGTTAAAGTTACACCTATCTTGGAATTCCACAGTAGTCCTTATCCATTTATTTTGAGTTAAGATTACACGATTTTACTATAGTATATTACAGCAGTTTCAAATCACAATAATTAAGCTAAGTTTGTTTGTTTTGTTTGTTTGTTTTTTGAATTAAGCACAAAGCTACACAATGGGCTATCTGTGCTCTGCCCACCACGGGTATCGAAACCCGGATTTTAGCGTGTAAGTCCGCAGACATACCGCTGAGCCACTGGGGGGCCAATTAAGCTAAGACTTATGTATATCTAGAAATAACACACTATTTCTCAACCACAATCTTCAAATTAAGTTTACATCTTACAGACGTATACCGTAGTAGTCTTCTACAATAATTCATAAGTAAAGGTACAACTAGATTGGGATACCCCAAAAGTCTTTTCCCATGAACTTTACGTTAAGCTTCATTTAGACCTATATATTACAGTATTTTTCTATAACAATAGAACATACACTCAGTAAGATAGCACGATCTTTAAGACAAGGTTATGACAACTCCAGGTTGTTACACTAGCTTTCTCTTTAAAGTAAGTCTATACAACTGATGTTATCCTACAGCAGCTTTCTACCTTTAAGTTAAAATTATATATGTACTAACACACGTTTCAGCTCTTGACTTCTGTAGGTAAGTAAACATTGGAGGAAAGGAAAACAAAAGGTCAAAGAAGGATTTAGATGATAAAGGTTGTAGTTAAAGGTGATTTCTGGATAAGGCATGTGGACAGAAAAGTTTGTGAGTTAAATAGGGAGAAATTATGTTATGTTACTCACGGGCACAGATGGAATATATAATTGAGAGAGCAAGAGATATAATAGTGGCTAATGATATGGGGAAGGTATATCAGATAAGTTCAGTTAATAAATTCAACATTTTGATAAAGACACTAAAAAAAACAGTTATATCTTGATTCTAGCTGGAACTACCGAGAATAAAATGTATGGATGAAATTTCGAGTATTTCACTAAAAAGAAATGTTAAGCTTTGATTAATATGTAAGGAAGAAAAGGTTGGCGTGTTGAGCTTGTGGAATTAGTTTAATGGGAGAAGGGAGCTTTTCTGAGAGAATTGTTTGCAGTTAAATAGAAAACTTTAGTATAGGAAATAAATATAGGCATAGTAATAGAAGTAGGCTTAATTGTCGCAATATTATGCTAAATGTATAAAAATAAAATATATGACTTTTAAGAATAGAGGATTTTGATATAGTGGTAATAACTGAAATCTGGTTGAATGTAGGTGATTTTGATGACAGAAATTTCTTTAAAACACAGGGTTATAAGCCATTTAATAAGACTAGAGAATTAAAGAGGAGTGACTTCATACGTAAAATGTGAGTTACATTCTATTGAAAAGTTGAGGATATTAAAAATAATAGCAAAAAGATTGAATCCACTAAAAGAAACCCAAATGTATTTAATCTCCCTGCTATTATTTTTAACAATAATTTGGAGAAAGGGCTTTTAGTATGACTATTTTTCAGTCCTCGAAATGATACTGATGAAATTAGGTTAACGCTTTAGAGTGAGATTAAGATCATATTTCAGTTGTTAATGAGGTCATAATTATGGGTGGTTTTAATTCTAGAATTAAACCATGAGGGAGAAAAGTTTTATGTAACCATTCATAGGGTTATTTTTACCAATTAGTCAAAAAACTCACTAAAAGCAATGTTCTTTTAGATTTGTTGTTAATTTTTAATAAAGAAACTGTTGAGAGGGTAGAAATTGGAAAACATCTGGGTGCAAGTGATAATTGTTCAATTAGGTTTAATGTTTTCTGCACATAAAGATAAAGAATAATAACATTCTGATTACAAATATAAAAAAACTATTTTTCGAGTGAGGCGATAATAATAATTTGTTGTGAATTGGACAAATTAATTATAATTAATATTTGGAGACAATGGTCAGATGTGAAAAATTTTTACAGATACATTTTTAAATATTCAAGGTAAACATAATTCTTATAGAAAGAAAAGTTCTAATAATAAGGGCTAGCTTCAATATATTTTTAAATTTATTTATTTTGTAGTTTAGTCTGGATCATGGAACAACCAAGATGAACCAATAGGTCCCTTTTTCCCTAAACATGATGTTGTGTTGTACCACGGTTGTATCTTCTCTTGATCTTTACCTTAAGATTACATAAGTGCAAATGTATTGAAATAACATCCTTTATCAACTAATATTTTTCTTATTACATTGAATGCTACAATATATCTTTAAGTTATCTTAAGGAAAATTCCTATAGAATATATTACATTTTTTTACACATATCCAATCAACTTTTTATTAAGTTTGGAGACATTCTGCGTGCAGTGTCATTCATTCTTTAGTGTATTTATACAAGCCACTGTTAATAACATGTACCTTGAGAACACAAACACATTTCAGTTATTTTTGTTCTCATTTTATTCTAACTAGTTAAGTTGAATTGATTTTAGCATATGAACTCAAGAAATTATTTTGATAATAGTATGTCCTTAATATAAGTCCATACATATACGAAGACTGTCCGAAAATTATGCAAACAAAACCATTTATTTGTGTTTTAGATAAAAGAGCTAAAAACACAATTAAAATGGTTATCAAAAATCTATTAGGTATTCAGTGTCATTTGACATCATTTTTGTAACATATTAGCAGTATGGCAGGCCCACGACAATAATTTCTACTCATTCTGAGATAAAAAAAAAAAAAACGTTTATTAGCATTATTTTCGGACACAATTTCTGCTACCTTTAATACATATATATATATATATATATAAAGCTTAAGTACTTTATATTAAAATCATTTTTATATCAAATCAAAACATAACATGACTGAAAAGGTTCTCTGTTGAAAAAGCCACACAACTCAAGTGTACACCAGTTGTTTGTTGTTTTGTCCAGTCGTATAGGCTCAACTGTCACATATATCAAGCGGCTAGAAAAGGAAAACAACTATATTTACTATTACATATGAAGACATACTATTTAAGTCACCAGACGCAGAGTGTGTAGTTTTTTGTTTGTTCATACTGCTTAAACGATTGTTCGATGGATTACTCTATGTCATAAAATTTTTTATCTTTTCTTGTTCCTGGGCAAAAAGTGTTATTTCCCAATTGCTTATGAATTTGCTTTTGTGGCCTGGTAGCGTATGACGAAGACATGATGGAAGGCTATGTTTAGGGGCTGATACATGAAAGCTATTTACATTACAGTCGTAAACCTCATAAAAACTACTCACTTCTAAACATTTTTATTCATTTTTACAGAATTTAAGTATAAATACATGTAGATCTTGATTCATGTGTTCTTTTATTCATACCTTATGTAAATATATGCAAATCTGCCCGTTTTTACATAGAAAATAGGTTAATTTCTAAATTTCATTATCCAGATCACAAGAGCAAAGTTTGAAGGGAATAATGGCCAGTTGCTGTACTTCTACAACAATTGAGAAATAGCACAAACTATACAGGAATAAAATTTGTGTTACACAGTGTAATGGAAAGTCTCTAAGAAAGAGGAGTGCGCTTCGAGAATGACAGTCCTATGACGAAGTACTTTGTAGTGGAAACTACCCTAGAGTGATATTGTAAACATTCACGGACGTGGCACAATGAATGTACGAGATGTTGTTACATAACTAATCCTCTGACTTCGGTCTATGTGTGTGTTCCCCCGTTTTTCCCACACCTAAATTTATAGCATTAGATTTATAGATCCTAGCCACGGCTCTTGGATTTAAAGATCATGCCCTGCTAAAAATGTTTGTTCGAGTATTTTGCTATTCTCTTCTGGACATGACCTCTCCATCCCTTACTACTCTGCAAATCTGCTACATTCCCGTAACATAAATCACTCCCCCTGTTTTGTCTACGTCAATTATTCCTTATGGGGAACAAAGGAGGACTTAGTAACACTGGCCTGCAGTCTTGGTTTTAAACTTCAAAAAATTGTTTTGGTTTGAACAATGAGTGTCCCATAATTCAACAACTTAGATTTCTATTAGGTAACAATCTGTTACAAATCGGGAATAAAACAAAAAACGTTACTTAGATCAAATCATTATTTAGAGTGAACGTTATATTTTACAATTATGTCTGAGTTCAGAAGGATCGGTGAGACGCTCGTGTCGCGATTGGTTTAGAGAAATTTATATCCGGTAGTTGCCAACATTTTAAGCATAACAAAATTGTGACCTGATTTCAATGAAACCTACACATAAAGTTTTGTGAAAACTCTGTACGTGATGGATAAAAATGGATATCATTTTCGGATTTAATTCAAATAGATTATTATAGAGGACGTATACAGATTTCAAGACAATAAAACCATCGCAGGCTTGTGTGATCTTCTAGCATCCTGGATATTGAATGGTTCGAATCACGTAATAGCGATCCAAACGATTTTTTATCTAAATGTATGATAAGTTAATTAGGTTAGTGTATACATTATTGTAACCATATAACTGTAAAGTTTCTGTATTTGGGTAAATTAATGCTGCACGGAACTTAGTCAGTTGTTACCTCAAAAACCATTAGTTAATTATCACTAAAGAAAGAAATGAATATTACAATTTTATAGCTTCCAGTATATATGAATTTAAAAATAACTACGCAGTTGTAGCTTTCATGTAGTACATTTAATTATGTTCATTATTTGATCCATGTCCATTATTACCAGTGTTTTCGTAAAAAGAAATATTTACATTAAAGCAGCCTAAAAAGAGAAAGTACATCAGTTACTTTCAGTTCTCTCGGTTTTAATGAATTTGATTGTTGTTGTTGTTTGAATTAAGCACAAAGTTACACAATGGGCTATCTGTGCTCTGCCCACCACGGGTATCGAAACTCGGATTTTAGCGTGTAAGTCCGCAGACATACCGCTGAGCCACTAGGGGGCTGTGAATTTGATATTATACTTATTTTTGAATAAATGTATTGCGCTTGTTAGTACAGCGATAAGTTTACGGATTCACAATATTAAAATTAGGGGTTCATTTCTGCTTGGTGGGCTAAGCAGATAATCTGATGTAGCTTTACTATAAGAAAAACACAATTTAGTTATTACATTAAAACAACTTTCTCAGGATTATACAAAGATCCAATTTTAAAATATTGAAAACTTTAAGTGAGAGAATATAAAGTTATGGCATTCAAATTTTCATGTTGGTAACTTTATTCAAACATTACGCTTACTTAGCACCATTAAGACTATATTATAGTGTTTGTTTTATCTAAAGCTAATCTATATTATTCAAGTAGCCCACTTTTATCTACGAATATTAAGTAAATCCTTCATTCATTTGTTTCTTTGTCGAATTTCACCCAAGGCTTCTCAAAGGTTTTTTGTGTAAGCTGACTCTAATATATATAGAAGTAACAGACTAGAAAGAAGGCAGCTAGGTCGTCAACACCATCCACTGCAAGCTCATGAGCTACTCTTTAACAACGAATGGAATTACCGGTACCATTTTAACTCTCCTCGACAGAAAAAGCAAATGTGCTTGGTGAAAAGATTCGATCTCGCAACAGACAGATTGCAAGTTGAATAAACTAATCACCAAGTTATTACTAGAAATCACTCTCTTTGTTTCTTTGTCACCCTGTTTGCTGTTTAACCAATACATTAGGGAAAAAAACTTCCAAGTGAGATATTATAGAGATAAATGTCTTACATTTTCAATTAGTATTAAAACAGTATTTTTAATAGTTTTTATTAGAATATATCACCAGAACATTACGATTTTCTACATATTGCAGCTTGGGATCAAGAAATACGATAAAGGAAAATATTCCCACTACTCACACATATACATATATTACATAAATATTTTTTAAACTAAATTCAGTTCATAGCTGAAGATATTGTGAAGCACTTTTCAATCTGATACCAGTTTTACTCGTCAACGAGAATTTCATTCGATCGATATTTTTGTGTGAACAGATCTGCATTCCTTTCAAATATAGCTGTCATGAGAATCTATAACCATAACCTACCAGGAGTGTATTTGCAAATTTTGACTTTTGAAACTTTTACTTTTACAGTACATATCTATCACTCTTGCTTTACACCCTCTATTAGATAAAACCACTAGATGTAATTATGGATTAAATTTAACATGTTAAAATTAAGTCTAAGAAAGAGTAAATCTATTAATGACATATAAAGCTGTTAAAAAACTTTAGAAAAACAAGGCAACCAGAAGACAACTTTTGGGTAATGAAGTATACACGTAGCTTTAAAAATTAGTATGAAATAGTTAATTGAAACCAGTCATAAAATGTTTGTTAAAACTGCAGTAATTACAAATAAAATTAATGCTAATCTTACACATGGTTCACCTGGTTTGAAAACAACTTTTAAGCATTATGTGTTTCAGCGTTAATTACAGGTGAAGAAACGATTTACCAGTTTTTTGTATTTTTAAACACAAAATCAAATTCATTAATAGTAAGATTTAATGTGTGTAACCTAATACTGCAATTTTTAACACTGTCAGCAGTCTAAAGATAACCAATGATTTTAACTATAATATTAAAATTGAAACACTCAAAAATAAAAATAAAAATTGTTATTCATATACTCACAGGATATGAATTAAAAGTACATCAATATAATAGGATTAAAAAAAAAACTCGTTGTTAGACCATTGGACATTCATGACTTTACTGCTTTAACTAAATAAGGTGTTGACTACAGATCTTTAAACTTAAAAAATTAACTTTAAAAATCTCAAATAAATTTTTATTTTATCTCTTACCTACCAAAAGTACTGAAAATTTAAGTGACAATCTTGCCAAAATAAAAAAATACTATAAAAACATTAGCTAGTGGAATTTAATGAAATGGTGTGAACTGTAATGCAGACTGTAGGAATATTTAATATGTATGTTATCAAACCACAATGGAAAAGAATTATTAAACAAAAAACATTAAAATAAGAAGAATTAATTTAAAAAATCATGACTCGTAGTACTCCAATTACAATAATACTGTTTGACCTTAAATACCTTATTAAAACCTACCTCTATTTTCATAGTCACAATCTGGAAGCGAAGAGTTTAAAAATAACAGTAACATATGAAGGATGTTTTTCAATTGCTTTATATCTTATTGCTTTAGGTTACGTTTTGAGACATAATTAATTAATCACAAAAAGTTAAATTCATTTTAAAAGAACAATTTGTATGAGCTAATGCAACGTTGTGTCGTCACAGGTGCGAGCCATGGAACCACAGGCGATGGCGATACGGTTTGCACCAATATATGTATTTGGTTCACTGCCAGTTGCTGACCATATGATGTATAATTGTTTGCTTATTGCTCGTGAAATGTATCACAGCTTTTCCTCAGGGAGGATGCTCGTACAACGAAATTATTGAATGAAAGTAGAGACAAATGACTTAAATTTTTGAAAAGGGAGCCTCCAATTTTCTCCGTGGAAGCAGAAATCGTTTCAGGTTTTCATTCCCACTGGCCAAATCAATCACGAGAAATGACTCCTATCCTCATAATGATGGTCATAGTTAAGAAAAAGAACCCTCTAAATCAAACAAAAAGCCACTTCAGTGAAAACTAACTTGTCTCGTTGGGCCGTTAGCAAAATTGTGGGTGAGGATTTGAAGTTTTAAAAGCTCACCTTCCAATAATGTATAGCTACACTTAGAAATTAATGACTTTTTCTAGAAAAAACATAACCAAAGAAACAAGAATCACAGCAATTCTATTCGAGCATATAAGTGTCATGTCCTAGTACTTTTAATGCAATTGTTATGAATCTTTGTTCCATTGGTCTCCTTAAATTGACATAGGAAGCACACAGATAAAAACAAACTACCAGCAGAAGTCATAATTATAAATTAATGAAATAATGAATTCCATACATCGTTATTCATCCTTATGACACCGGAATTTGGCTAAACATTATCAAGCGCTGCAAGTATCTACGTAATTTCTTAACATAATCAATATTTAAATACATTCAAAATCTGTACTAAAATTGTTTTACCACATATTGTAGTTGTTTATGTTTTATAAGGGCACTTATGTGTGTTAAACATCACTTCTTCAGGTATACTTACACTATTCAATATACTTTCATCTGTCCCCCGCTGGTACATCGGCGAATTTAAGGAGTTATTACGCTAAAATCAGAGCCTTTATTCCCTTCGATGGACTCAGCAGATAGCTCAATGTGGCTTTGCTGTAAGAAAAGCACACATATACTTTCATCTTTACAAAGAAACCATCATCGATACATAGATGATTTGGTTTGTTTGCACGAGGACTGTCTGCGCTAGCCGTCCCTAATTTAGCAATGTACGACTAGAGGAAAGGTAGCTAGTCATCACCACCCACCACCAACTCTTGGGCTACTCTTTTACCAAAGAATAGCGGAATTGACTGTCACATTATAACATGCATACAGCTGAAAGAGAGAAAATGTTTGGTGTGACAAAGATTCTAGCCCGCGACTCTCAGATTACGAGTCGAGTGCCTTAACCACCTGTTCATGCCGAGCCTTTTATGTAGATGACTGAATCAATTCTAACTATGACTTTTTTTTCAGCACATCATCTGATGATACAACCAAAGTACTATAGCTATAAAAATGAAACTAAATTGTTTACTTTTAACCCAGTGAAGTAGATGTTAGAGTCTAATATCATTAGTGAATTATATTTCACTGGTTTTGATATATATCGTTTCTTATCAAAATCCCATGCAGAAGAATAAAAAAGCTAATTACAACATTTTGGTGAAAGTACTTTTTTCATTAACATTAACTACCCAACAACATTGAAGTGGAACTGTATACCTCGGTCTCTCCTTTAACTCCTTTCTCTAGCTATTTCTTTATCAACATTCTCATCTGTTTTCATTGTTATATGTATGCTTATTTAGTTCCGGCAGATTTCAAACATATTAATGTATTTCCGTGCAGTAGCAATAGCCTTGTAACAAACAGAAAGGTCTTGACTTATCTTATCAGTTGGCTAATTTTTAGATGTATTATATTGATTATACTCAAGCAGAAGACTAATTCGATTATAAACAAGTTCGTTCAAACTATGTTAATTAAGGATATGTCAAAGATTCCAATTTTTCAGCTATCTGGTATCATGAACTTTTGTATCCTTCAGCAGCTTAGTTATAGTCCTTTTATGTGCCGACTCAATTAATCTGGCTCTAAGCCAACTTAAATCAATTTAATTTTCCTGATCAAACATAAATCGTCTTATTAATATTGATCTTTAGATCCCAGGATTTATTGCTTAGAATACCAAAACAAATATTAACACTTTGGTTTCAATTATTCAAAATGGCATTACATTTTATTAAATGACGTGCCGTATATATCCTAGAACAGCTGTTTTATACTGTAGTAACCTTATAATGATTAAAACGCTATTCTTTGATATATTAATTATTGACTAAAAGAGCAGAGTCTATTTTAAAATATATATATTGATGTTTTTCGTAATGGTAATTTTTCTATGCATAAAGTAATATTAAACGGGTTGTATTTTACCATAGTTCCGCAATGCAATACAAATAGCAATTTAAATTAATCAGTTAACACTGTCCTGAACTGATTAAAAACAAACAGTATATTAAACTTTCCAGATATAGATGGCACTTTAAATCCGAATATAACCTATAGTAATGCATAAACTGCTCCACATCTGTTAATAAATCCTTACTGGATACTAGAGTAAGTTTGTTTGTTCGTTTTTGAATATCGCCAAGACTTGGTTTTATGCTCTAAAGTTTGAATTCTCTAGAATAACAAGTAAGTGAGTTATATAATTATGTATATTTGGTTTTCTAAGAGCTGGAACCTTTATTTTATGACCATGAGCGTTTGCTTGTTTTTGAATTTCACTCATATCTACATGAAAGCTACCTACACTAGCCGTCCCTAATTTAGCAGTGAAAGACTAAAGAGAAGACAGCTAGTCAGCACCACCCACCGCCAACTCTTGAGATTCTCTTTTTCCAATGAATAGTGGAAGTGACTTTCATATGCTCAATGCTGAAAGAGCGAGCATGTTTGGGGAGACGGGAATTCAAATCCGCGATCTTCGGAGTGCGAGTCAAGCACTCTTACCATCTGGTCATGTCGGGTCTAGTCATGCATGAATGTATTTTCTGAATTTGATTTTATACTTTAAAACCCAGATATTGCACTTTAAATGAGAAATTAAAGTTATATCTACAAATCCGAACTTGATTTAACGTTCTAAATTTCCCTTTGCTATAAGATTAAGACATCATTTTGGGATAAAAAGATGTGTATTACGAGAATTACCCCCCGCTAGAACAGCGGTATGTCTCCGGATTTACAACGCTAAAATCAGGGGTTCGATTCCCCTCGGTGGGCTCAGCAGATGGGCCGATGTGGCTTTGCTATAAGAAAACACACAAACACATACTAGAATTACGTTATAACACTTGAAAAACATTTTAAGATCAGAAGGGGAGTATTAGTTACCAGTTTTGGCATTGAAGTTACTTCAAATTTGTACACTACATAGGAAAAATAGTAGTATATTAATAATTAGACTGGATCTTGACGAATACTAAAAGAATTAAAAACTCTTTTTCGGGATCAACAAAGATGTATTACCAGCTAACCTGGACATCTTATTTTAAGGTCACTGGTTAGTTGTTAACTTGTAAAGACACGAAACAGAAAAATAAGCATCAGAAACGACGTGGTTTTTTCTGTTAGACTGAACTGAATATTTATTCTGAAGCATTGATATCAATTCGATGTTTGGACTGCTGATTTTTTTCACTTACAAAACAAATTCGCACAAAAATAGCCGACCGACCCACTTAAACTTTTATTTAAATAATTTGTTGTGTATTTAATAATCAATAATGTTATAATATCATTATCCTTATTACATCAAGCACAGTCCATTAGATAAAGTATTCTATTAGCTGAGTGATAGGTTTTAGGTCTTAAACTTGCACAATTAGAGAATTGATTCCCACAGGGGATATAGAACAAATAAAACGTGTCACAGCTTGTACTAAAACAAACAATACAATTAGAACAAAAATTAGCTTAATATATGTTTATTTATTTTTCATAAGGCAGACCCACATACAAGATATCTTCCTCCTATTTTATTTTTATTAAGTTTTGTTTACATTTACTCTGTACTGTTGCGTAGATAAGTCATAATTAGATTGATCTAGTTTCCTGGTATAAACCTGAATAAGTATTAAAGACATGAAAAGTGATAATAGAAGACCACATCTACAGTAAGAGATATTCATGAATAAACAACTGTGTAAAAATTTTGAATGTTGTACTTACCTTATTTTTATACATCTGTATAAAATCTGTATACACAATTTTGTTTCAAAAAATAGTGTTTACATAAGGACATTTCTTTCATCTTCAGACTTAACATTTTCAAGCTCTTGGATTTGATATTAATGTAAAATAAACTAAAATGTTGTGACTTGGCGTTTCAATTGGACAGCCCAGTACATCTAACAGTTGCAATTCATTTTTATCAACACGTAATCTACGAAATGTTATCATAATAAAATGAAGTGCATATGAATACAACACACATAGAACGGCTGAATAGCTTTATGGTGTTACTGTCTTTAAAATCAGGTATGCAATTCTACACACCATAAATACTTATAACGACCAGCTTCAAGGTGTTACAATAACAAGTTGATTTAAAATTAGATGGTGCTATTAACATAAAACAAATAAATCAACGTACCATAAGTACAATACACGTATAATTACTAAATTTTACAGATGTAAAATGAAATGGTGTTCTTAACAACATGCATTTAAATCTACACATTTTTAATAAAATATACATGTAAAGACTAGCTATGTAATATTACAAAGTCACTCGGATATGGAAAAAGGAGTGATGCATTTGTATCAAACATGTAGGTCTACACATAGTACAAATAACAACCATACGTATATATAAGGTTAAAATAACACACAGATATAAAAAATCAATGGTTCCACGAATACCAATCATGTACATCTATATGAATATGTTACATACAAGCCTCAATCTTTTTCGAAATGTTAATTACACGAAAGAAGTCAGTCTCATTCATTTTAAAATTAACATGTTTTTCTTCGAAAACAGACAAAAAGAACACGTGGTAGATGTTCTTAGTTTCGAAGAAGTGGTAATTCAAACTCAATATGACTCCACGAAGCACCTTAGTAACCATAAAGGTTTTTTTTTAATATTACTCTGACGCCAGTGTGAGAAATTGCTAAAAACAATGTTTATCATTTCTAGTAAGATAATATATTTTACATACCCGATAGTATACTTCTCCAATGAGAGAGGATCAATGTGTTATGTGTAGAGAAGCATGAGAGAAGATACAACAGTCGCAATGTTTGCCCTTATCAATCAATGCGAAAGTTTGCGGTAATACATTTTTTGTCAAGAAAACGTATATTAATATACAACACTTTCTGTTCATAATGAAGCATCATTTACTGTATTAATACACTATATTCTGATTAATTATCTAATAAAATATCTCTCTTAATAGATAAATGTGTTATAATATTCCACTCTCAGAGAAAATACGGAATGTTATACAATCGTGTAAATAAAAATGTAACATAAATTAATACTACCAAATATTTTGACTCAATATTAATAGTATGTGATTAATATAATTTTATTAAACGTATACAACACACAACAATGGTTTATAATTTCTCGTGGTCTCTCAGGCTAAAATTGATTTTTTTCTTTTCTAAGAAACAAAAATATCACATACATTTGTACAAATGTATATCGTATATTTCAAACACATCGTTGAAGGTTTACATTGACATAGATGTCTGCTACGCATAAAATGAAAATCTGTGAAATAACGTTAAAAACAGTGTTTCACAATGAAATATTCCAAGACCCTGTAGCACACAAGGTAAAACCAATAAATTGCTACACGTTAAAATTAGGTACGCTTAAAGTGTCATTAATATAAAGATAAAAAATATCTGGTAAACAAGTGTTGAAGAAGATACATCTAAGTACAAAATTATGGTTTATTTCCTAGTTTGTTTATAATCTTAATCAATAGAATTTTGATTAGTTTTAGCAAGACGACACAAATATTAAATATTAGGTTCTTTTCTTTTTAATATAATACAAATCAGCGCAATAACAACGTTAATTTTAAGGTTGGTTTCTTTATATATTATAACAGGCCAGTACGTATTATATTGCTCAATGTTACATTAACAGTCGAGAAATAGAGCATATTGTTGGATAAGAAGTGTAGCATTATATCACCCCGTGACTGATAATATTAACAATTATATCACATGATGTCTTCCTTATCTAGTGTGAGTTTCCGATAATAAACATTTCACATTCCTAGTTTTAATATTTCAAGACACAATGACATATTTTAACAATATAGTTTATTTATATTCTTAACGACTATTAATTATTCTTATTGTTAGACGCCATTGTTCAATATTTAATTAAAACATTACATATTTAAATATATTTATTTCTTCTATAATAAATGTAACTTTTATGTAAGACTTCCAGGGAATTTTACTTCTCACAATTTTTTAACCAAATCTTTTATATTGTATTACACAGGCCAGTTAAGCACACCGTTTGCATATCGTCTAGTCTTTCCAATCAAATATTTCACTAGTAAAGACACAAATGCTTATTCTCATACGTTTGATGTTTTTTTATTCTTTTTTGTCTAGATTCGTTACGAATATCGGTAACATGTAACAACAAATCTTTTACAGATATCATTCACAGAAAATTTGCGCATGTTTATTAAAGATGATAAAGAGACACATATCTGAACGAAAAACAGTGTCAGATACGCATAAAACGAAATAAATTGCTACTGATTAAAATTCAAACAGTTAGTTACTCACCTTTCTTATGATAATGTTCGTGTTTCAGTTTCACAAACAGTTCGTTCAGCTGCATCAACAGCTTGACTGATATTTTTGCAGCAGCTTCAAGATCACTAATCTAAGATTCATAGTACAGGTTACTATGTTCAACAACTTTCCCTCAACCAAGAATACCTTCGATGAACATGTTGTGTTTAAATGCTCGTTTTTCGTGGTTTACCTTTTGTTCGTATCTTGCTATTTCCGAGTTCTCTATTCAAACGAAGTGAAATTTATACACGCAACCTTGTTTCTTTAGCTTTAGAGCTCTCCTGATGACAAACAACAAAGGAAAGTCACTGACTGTAGTAACAAATAAAATGTTGTATAAAAACGTAACGCTCCTCTGCCCTAATCTTGCCATTCGACATGAAGAATTTCAGCCATAAAGCCAAAATCGACGAGAGTGAACGCCGTACAGAACTGTGCTTCGCTGGGTATGTTGTGGCTGACGGCTCTCACACTGTGGGCTGGAAGCTGGAAGATGCTAGCTACTAACTTCTACGTATTCTCGTTCTCCATAGCCTCAAAAAGAATCTCGCAATAGCTAGAATAGTGCCCCCTGTGAAGAAGCGTATATTGGTGGCTTTAATCATAGTTGGTCTTTTCGTATGCAGCACAGAACTTCAGATCAATATTACCATACATCATGGTGTACAAAATGTTACTTATTACGTTTGTAAGTATTTTAAATATATTTCTAAACGATAACATCTAATAACTGGCAGTTTAAAGTACTTAATATGGCGATCATAATAACGTAAACATTTGATACTTAATTATTTTAACACTGTTCTATCTTTCTTTTAAACAACTGGAATACTTGTAATTATATTTTAGATATTTGTTTTATCCTATTCTACATAGAATCACTTCTTACCTTTTGCCTCACACTCTTCTGACCTGTTATTTTCATTTATATTTTCGTCTTTCCATGCAATCAGTTAACTCCATTTTCATTTAGTTATTCGCCAATCTCTCCTTTCTTTATCAATCTGTTTGTAATTCATTCATATATATATTTTTGTTTATTTATTCGTGCCTTTACCTGTCTTTTTTTCTCTCTCCATGTTTCCATAACACCATATATTTCTCCTTTTCTCTTTCCAAGTAGCTAAGCAATCTCACTTTCGTCCATTATATTGAGAAGTATCTCATGCACAATAACGTTGGATATAGTCATCACACAAGATTTCGAGAGAAGCATTTTTACTATTTCAAGTGGTTGTATTTTATTATAGAACTTAAAATTCCATCAGAAACACGCCGATTTCAGTACACATGTTGCTTTGATTGTGCAGTGAGTGTATATTTGACTGAGGAAGGGGAGGGAGTAGAACAAGGCAGAATATATTGGTCGTCTAGATTAATTGCGTGTTTTGTATGACATGCCTCGAGACGCTATTATTATCTTCTTGTTTTTTTTTCTGAACAGAAAGCAGCGTTTAGTAGAAACTGCGCGCGTATTTTCCTGGTAGTCGCCATATTTATATTGTACATGCCAGCACGCAAATACTTGATTGGTCAAACCTACTACCTTTTAGGTGATTTCACTAACAAATAAGTGCTTCTAGTGAAAAGTTGGTTCTAACTAAAAATCTTTAAGAAAATGTTGTATAATTACATGAAGAAAGCTAGAATATAAAATTTAAAATAAATTGGAGCTAAATATTTTTGAAATATATTTCTCGAACATTTGAAAATTTGTTAAGAAATACATTGTTTTCGCTCATCACATCAATAAACTAAATGCAGAATAATAGGTTCAAATTAAGATATTGAATTACGGAATTAGTTCAGCTTTAAACTTATCAAAAAGTGCAATGTATGTGTTTGAATCATTACTAAAGTGTTTATCAAACACTTAATGCTTATCACTAATAAATAACCGGAATAATAAAACACAACTTTTGACCATATATTTGTATCAACAACGTCTTGGGAAACTGTCTCTCATAATTTGTTCTTCTTATGTAAATAAATCAGTCAAAAATAAATATATTTACACTGTACACATTGCAATTTTAAATACTTTTATAAGAAAACAAACTCTTTATTCTAATTACAACAGAATGCGAAATATAATGATTAACCAAGTTGGAAAGTTGTCCAAAGGAATATTGCACTGTGAGTTAAATAGCATACAGTGCATGCACTAACTTTGATTATTACGAATTTATATACCATATTAGATTAATTAATTATCTAATAAAACAACACAAATTACTTTCTCCTATCATAGAAAGCGCGTCAATTTGATGTGTTTAATATGCTTCTTTAAATATATTGTTTGAAAACGTGTCAGTTGGATGTGTAACATATGTTTCTTTAAATATATTGTTTGAAAACGCGTCAATTGAATATGCTACATATGCTTACTTATTGGAAGAGTTTCATTCCGGGTAACTGATGATCTGAATGCGTCTTCCATAATCTTGAAAGGGACAAATGTAAAGAAATACTTATAATAATGCTTGAAACTGATTTTCCAAACTGTTCACTTTGAAGAACGTTTTAGTGCAATTAGTGGTAACATTAAAACATCCGAATCCAACTATTCTTTAATAGAAAAATGTATAACTAATTTTTCAGCATTCTTTTCAAGTCCTCATGTTACACTAATGACAAAAACTCACTCCAATCCATCTTTGAAGGAAACTATGTAATTATATGCAATAGCAGTACATTTTGTTGATGACTAGATCACTAGACAAATAAAATTTAAGCACCTAAACACATTTTTTATCACAGAAGAAAAGAGAATTATATTATGAACTTTCTGTTAACTATAGTTCAGCGAATATTTTTAATTCCATATTTTGCTATCCGTTACTCAAACATTTCCTAGAAAAAAACAATATTTACTGTGGTAGTAATTGACAATTGATGTTAAATTCTACACATACAGTTGCGATAGCCTAAATAACAAACGTCCATTACAGGACGGCTGCTTTAGGTATTAACACTTTCATTAATAAAGCAGAAAACAACGTTTCCTCCTATGGTCATCTTCAGGTTAAGATGATATATTTTTACTTCAAGCGGGGTTCTCGTCACCACGGAAAAGTCCATTACACTACACTCATTAAGACTATTCACAATAATGAAACATGTTAATATCATTAAATTAAGAGTTATAAATATTTATTGTAAATTTATATAATTTTCTTTTTATATTTTAGAAAAAACAAATTTATCATAACATTTAATAGATTTTATTTTAAGTTGTGTTGTACCTGTTTTCGGCTTCAGAATCGAAAACTATCGTTTAATGTAATTTGTAGAACGAGAAAAACTAATAAGTTGAGAATATAAATAATAAAGATGATATGACATTAAAATTAAAAATCATTGAAGCCATATATGTCCTACCAAATGAAAAATTCATTACTGCATCGTGAGTTTGGCTTGTTTAATTGTTTGTTTTTGAATTTCGCACAGAGCTACTCGAGGGCTATCTGTGCTAGCCGTCTCTAATTTAGCAGTGTAAGACTAGAGGGAAGGCAGCTAGTCATCACCACCCACCGCCAACTCTTGGGCTACTCTTTTTACCAACGAATAGTGGGATTTTCTGTCACATTATAACGCCCCCACGGCTGAAAGGGCGAGTTTGGTTGGCGCGACCGGGATGCGAACCTACGACCCTCAGATTACGAGTCACACGCCTTAACACGCTCAGCCATGCCAGGCCAGACTTGTTTAATAAAATATCGTACTCACTTTAGTCTAATATAAAGGTCCAGCTGAAATTATTTTAATTATTTTTCTTTCGGAATTAATTATCTTGAAAAATAAAAATTGTTATTTACTGTTTTAATGGAATTAACTAAAATTAATATAGCTGATCATATGAAAAACATTTTAAAGTGGATTTCAAAAAAATTGAAAATAAATGTCTGACACTTCTTAAAACTTTCCATAAGCTTTTGGGTAAACGACAAAAAATGATACTTCGTGTAAGTCTAATTATTACGTTTTAATCCAAGATATTTCAAGAGAAAAAACAAAGGCAAACAAATCTACTAATCTGTCACCTAAACAAAAGACAGGAATTTCGAATCGATATGTGTATTACAAAGAATAATGTTGAACTAATCAATTTTTATCAAATTATTAAAGTACGTTGTATGGTGATGTATATAACATTTTTTAGAATAAACATGAAACGTCATGCTCTTAATATCTATAATGCATATTTATAAAGAAAATGTTTTTAAAATAACTTATCAAATAACATTTCATGCGCTATGTATTTTTGTTTTCCTTAATTATGAGAAGATATTTCATTATATTAAGCACAAATTGCAATGCATTGTGCCAGGGGGTGAGGTACTTTTCAATAGAAACTCTTTCATTCAAGTACATTTGGAATAATAAAGTAGCGTAAATAAAATATTCACTTAAATTCTATTCACTTATCAGTTGGATAAGGTATGAGAACGCATGTCATCATATTATGTAGGCACAGTATATGTTTCTTTCTTTTGTTGATTTCATATTAACATATTTAAACATATTAAGCTTTAAACTTTCGTAGTGCCATAAAAACACAGCTACACACTTTCTCACAATATTCTAGATTTTGATATAGTGAATTATTGGTTTACCAAATATGTCCAAGTATGTTTGTTAAAATAAAATTTAAAAAAATCATCTTATGAATCAGCTATTTGATATGATTTTGAATTATTTTTTGTTTCGAATTTCGCACAAAGCTTCTCGAGAGCTATCTGTGATAGCCGTCCCTAATTTAGCAGTGTAAGACTAGAAGGAAGGCAGTTAGTCATCATCACCCACCGCCAACTCTTGAGCTACTCTTTCACCAACGAATAGTGGGATTGACTGTAACATTATAACGCACCCACGGCTGAAAGGGTGAGCATGTTTGGCGCGACGGGGATGCGAACCCGCGACCCTCAGATTACGAGTACAGTACCTTAACCACCTGGCCATGCTGGGCCTATTATATATTATAGGTTCTAAAGAATGCCAAAGAAAAACATTTTTGACTCAAATTATCTATAGCTTTTACAGTAAAGGGTTTTCAATTACTAAATCACCTCAAGGCGTGCATTTTTGTGTATTTATTTTACGCTTTACTGTTCTCATTCTATATAATAACTTCTTGTTTCTAATTCAGTAAATCGAAATGGGCTCAAAAATCAAATAAAAGGGAATAACGCAAGATTGTCATTGAGGACAGGCTTCAAACTGAAAAACCCAAGACTGTGCCAAACAGTCTCCTAAGGTTCACAAATCTAAACATTTTGTTTCGATAGCCCATTGTGTAACCTCGTGCTAAAAACAACTAAACGAAATCTCTCAAGCCCTCTAAGGATTACATTACACCATCAATTCTAATCACTAAAATTATAAGACTGTACATCATCATTACCACCATGGGTTAACAATAGTGAATCATGTTAATGTTACGTCGCACGTAATTTTTCTTCACTCCTGTGTTTTAAGTCTAGTGAATTGCCATCTATCGTTACAAAGAAAGGCTATTAAAACTTAAAAGAGTTGTCAATTCAATAAATAAAATAAATCTTATTCTGAAAGTTAATTTTAAAAGTTTCTAACGTCTGATAAACAGTTTGTTAATCCGTTATGTATTAAAGTAAAGTATTTCCCCTCGCGTGTGGTAAATCTATACCTATCGGTTTATGCGGTGTAATAAACTGCAAAATGCGAACATGATAATTTTACTTACTCTTTCTTGAATTATATTATATTTTAGGTTATAAGCATAAACAAAACAAACTGATTCTGTTTAGCATTTTTATTGATTTTCATCACTTCTCTGTAGAACAAAATATTACTCACAATTATATACACCCAATGAAAAACACTTTGATTGATGAATGTTCCTTAACCTTCAAACTATTATCAAATCGTTTACATATATTTCACTCTCGCTGGGTTGATATTTCGTCTCATACTGAATCATTTTGAAATTTAGCATTCTGTAGCACTCAATATAAGGAACGAAGCAAACAAATTAAACATAATCAATAATTTTGTATGTAAAAAATTAAATAAGTACTATAGCAATTATAAGTATTATTAATTCCAATAATATAGATGTTCTTGAGTCTATTTCTATAACTTATATGCTATTATAACTCTGTGACCAACACACTCATGGACCAACAAACAAATTATTACAACTATTTAATCGAAAAGTGTTTATAAATCTGATAAAATAATGTGAACACCACTCGATAATCCAGAAATACGTATTTAAATATAAAACTATCAACACATTTCTTTAAGATTAATCTTCATTTTAAAATAGGGGCGTTATTGGTCTATCAAAAGATACGAACGGGGATACACTTACATCATTCATATCATACTGCGATTTCAATAATTTGATGTACATTATAAAATTTATCTGTTGTTACGACATAAATGTCAAAAGTTGTTTCAAAATAACTCAGAAATATATCAGCAATAACATTTGCAATTTTAAATCATAAACACAATCCATCAATATTATCATAGATACTTTAATTCAAGTAACATTTTATTATTCTGGTAACGAAATATTGGTGTGAATTGAGTTTACATCAAAACAGGTCATGAAAAAATAAATCTAATTCTGTACTAAATAGAAATAATCAAAGCCACTCTTAACTGCAGTTCATTTCTTACGTATCATTTAAGCAGTTGTTTTGAATTAAGCACAAAACTACACAATAGGCTATCTGTGCTCTGCCCACCGCGGGTATCGAAACCCGGATTTTAGCGTGTAAGTCCGCAGACATACCGCTGAGCCACTGGGAGGCTTATTTAAGCAACGTTACCGGAAAATTTAATAAGTTGTGCTTATCCAAACAGTTCGCGTTTTTCGCATTAAAAACATTCTAGATTATTATATTTATTCATTCAATACTTAGTCTGTGTATGAACTAATTTGCTTATTAAACATTAATGTGGATATAGTATCTCACTCTGAAAAATAATTTTTAACTTAGTTTACATTCTATTTTTTCAGTTTGTACTTAATTTGACAAATTAACTTTTATCAGTAGTGTCGTTATAAAAGTCAGAAACATATAGGTCCTTCTTTAAAATGGTTTTCGCTTCCATTTATTTAGTGTTCTTTAACCAATTCAGTGTTAATGTTGAGAATAAAAAGAGCTCAACTTTAGTTTAGATCAAAACCACTGTGAGCTATCTGCTTTGTCCACCCGTAACATACCGCTGTTCCAACAAAACACGGGAGTTTATCATCCATCAACAGTTGAACTGTTTAATTTATATACAGGTTTATAAGAGATGATAATATAAGTTCTTATTGTGTGGCATAAACCAATCAACTACTTCATTAATCATGCAGATAAGGACAAGTAAGTATCATATTCCATATTTAATAGCCTCCCTCTCCTCAGTGGCAAAGTAGTTTGTCTGCGGCTCATATTGCAAGATAGCGAATTTTGATATAGGTGGTGGGCAGAACATACTTAGCCCATTGTTTAACTTTGAGCTTAATTCCAAACAAGCATATTTGCATAGATCTCAAGCTAAAAACAATTTAATGAATTCTATACAATTAATACATTTAAAACGATTGTTAAAATAACTGTATTAGAATTTTTAATGTGTGTGTGTTTTCTTATAGTAAAGCCACATGGGGTTATCTATTGAGCCCACCGAGAGGAATCGAACCCCTGATTTTAGCGTTGTAAATCCGTAGACATATCGTTGTACTAGCGGGGGCAGAAATTGTTAATAAAGACACCAATCGACTTTAAAGAGAAAACTTCTACATTGTGAAACTAAGAAATTATGTCCTTATGTATTAAACCAAGATTTTAATCTTTGAATTTCAATAATGATTACCGTATTACTAATTTTTTCTTTATAGATAACTTTTTTCATAAAAATAGGAAACGATAAATTAAAATGAGTTGATTTTTTAGAATTTTTTTAGTTATTTAGATTATATTTTTATTCTGGTTTTAATGTACATAAATTATTTTTAAAAAAAGAGTTATCAACATATTCTTCCCGAAATAAGAGCATTAATTACTGTAATAAATATTTTGATTTTCGAAACGGTCATGTAAAACACTTACTTGAAGATATTATAAAACATCGATTGAAAAACAATGATTTATCAAGGTTTGACAATGAGAAACTGCAATTCAGACCTTCATATTTGGTAATTCATTTTAGACATAAAATATTCAATGATTTGCAGATTTCTAAAATTATTTATTTATCTGCATAAAATAATATTTGATGTGTTTTTCTTTTAGCAAAGCCACAAGGAGCTATCTGATGAGCCCACGGAGAGGAATCGAACCCTTGATTTTAGCGTTATAAATCCGTAGACTTACCGCTGTACTAGCGAGGGGCCACCTTGTCAACCCCTCAAGGTTGCTGTCAGTTATAAATACCAATTGGTCCGTTACTATATAATTATAAACGTTTTTAATTAATTTAAATTTGTTTCTAATTGAAGAAGAACAATTATCAAATTTACTCAGTATTTTACTTGATAAAATTAAAAATGCAAGTGCTAATAAAAACATACCTTTTTGATTGTAAAATATAAGCAACCTATTTTAAAATATTTAGAAAATTGTGAACATTTGATTTTATTACATCGTACACCACAATTCCATTAAAAATTTAATCTTTGTATTAAATGTGTTGATATAACAGGTCTGTTAACTCGGCGAGAGAAAATTTAGCTTCAAAAACATAAAAGATATATTAAGTTCCTGTATTTACAATAATTATATATTTTTCGATAAACAAGTTTTAAAACAAGTAATAGGAATTCCGGTTGGAATTAACTATTCTATTTCTATAGCAAATTTATATCTTTAGTATTATGAGAATAAATTTTTAAAAGCTTCACAAATTCAGATTTTTTTTTATCTTAACCTACAGATATATAGATGATTTAATTAGTATTGTTACGTATTTTTTAATGTTTTATGTTCTTCGTAGACTAAGCGCAACAGAAGAACACAGATAACAGCTTGTATAATTTATTACACTAAACTATTAACAAATATAACAGATATAACACAAATTATATATAATAACAATGACAGATATTAAGATATAACATTCGAAATTAATTACAAAACAAAATAATATTAGTTTCAAACTTCAAAATTAATCACAATACAAAACGGTACTGGCCTGTATCTAATATAATGATCTAAAATGAAAGTCTCAAATTCCAGTCTAGGGTGTGAATTTGGTCCTACGAAGAAATTCCGAAACAGTTCACAGTCCAATGAAATCGCCGTCTCTCAGCTCAAGCAGTAATTCAGATGTATCGTAGAGATTGACGAAATAAAATCACAACTTCCGTAGATCTAACTTCAATCACAAATCCAAGTTGAATATTCACAGCAAACACTTAATCTTTCTGATGCCTGAATCTCACTCTTATTCTTCGAATAAAAACTGATGACTGAATCTATCTCGCGTCACCGTCTTTTATACCGATAGGCCTACTTCTCGAACAATCTTGCAATTTCCATACAACTCTAGAGCAATCCGCGCGTGTTCGTTCTTGCACGAGACTACACGTCTAGACACGAAGTCACCAGCACTCATTTACAAACATATGATTGGTCTACTTAATTAAAGAAAGTTCTAAACGTTACCCTAAATAAATAACAAAATATTAGTTTAAACTTCGAAACAATAATATCAATATGGAAAAAGGAATAATAGAAATGAAAATTCAAACACAACACGACATGTTGTCGTTTACAAAATATTTACACATATACATAACAGTATAAACAATCCTGAAATAAATAATATTATTCATACAATTTATACAGCGGAATTATAAATTGAAAGTACCTTAATATTTAATTTAGAATTACATTTTCTAGATTTAGAAATTACGATAATTAATAAGGATATCAATGTAAATATTTTTCACAAAAGAAAATACTTTGCCTTTCTAATTTATGGCTTACTTTTTTCCAAAAAGTAATACACTATATACTTCTGTTCTAAGCAATATAACTTATAGGTGGCAATTGAAAGCTATACTATTTAATTTATATAACTGAATGCGACGCTACATATTAATATAATTCGTCTACTGTGCTATCAGTTAGTACCATTGTACCATTATGGGGGCTGGAATGTCAACTTCAAGAGTTAAGTTTTCATCTTACTTACCCTCAAATGGTAGTACCTTAGTTTCTTATTCTTATTTTATTTCAATTATTCTTTGTTTGTTTGTTTTCAATTTTGATCAAAGCAACTCGATGGTTATTTGCGCTAGCCGTCCCTAATTTACCAGTGAAAGACTAAAGGAAAGGCAGCTATGTATCACCACCCTTCACCAGCTCTTGGACAACTCTTTTACCAACGAATAGTGGAATTAACCATTACATTATAATGCCCTCACGGCTGAAAGAGGAAATATGTTTGGTGTTACGGGGATTCGAACCCGCGAACCTCAAATTAAGAGTCGAGTGCCTTAATCACCTGGCAGAGTAGTCACCTTCCCACAGAAATATCCGCAGAAAGTTAATGATGATATAGATGTGGGACATTGTGGGTTTAAGCACTCACATCTCGCTCTCCTAATTTCTATTTCTTTGCCTGTTGCTACTCTTTTATTTCCTATGTGAGACTGGAGAATGAAGGTTAAGTATAATAGACGGTGTATTCTCACCGCTATGTGGGTCCTATATCCGCAGCCATCTCCAATATCTTGGGTAGATTTTATAATCCCACATTATAACTTGTACCCTGAGATCTTTTTGATTAGTGTAGCGTTGTTTGTTTAATTAATTTTTCTTTCGACTTGTTTTTTTTAAGTTATAAGATACTAATATAATTATTCAGAGATTTGGAGTTTTAACGTGATTTATGTTTACATAACTTTATCAAAAATGTACTAATTTTGAGTATATATAAAAATATATATTGCTATGTGTCAAATCTTGTCTGTAATATTACACATGTGTGATGCTTGATTGATTGATTGATTTAGTGTTTTATGGCACAAAGCAACAAGGCTATCTGTGCCAAACAACCGGTAAAAATGTAGTAAAAGACATAAATGGAAATGAAGGTAAAACAAAAAAGTATAAAACCAATGTTGACACCTAGTCTACAAGGTTAAGATAGAAGGTAGAGTGTAAAAAGTTGTAAGGTATTTACTCTATCAAAAAGGTATAATCATAACCCGCCAGGAAGACTAACAGGCAGGTTCAAGACCCACCGTCAGTCACCTGAAGTTGGTCTTTCCAGTCCTGTTTCTGGGTTATGTGTCACAGCGACCAGTATCAAAATGTAAAATAATAGAAGTATTATAAGACACACAGTAAAATCACAACAATGAGTAGCCAAATGTTCAGTAAAAAGAGAAAAGTCACGTAAATGGAGTAAAATTTGTAAAAGTAAATGAAGGTAATAACAAAACAGCAATTAAAACAGAAAATGGTGTAAAAACCAATGGTGACATTCAGTCTTCAAAGTTATAAACTATTTACTCATAGCATAATAATAATGATCATAACCCGCCAGGAAGACTAACGAATAAGTTCAAGAACCACCGTCAGTCACCTGAAGTTGGCCTTTCCAGTCCTGGTTCCGGGTTATGTGTCATAGTAGCTATTATCAAAATGTAATGGAATAAAAGTTTTAAAAGACACTCAGCAAAATCGTAATAATGAGTAGCCAAATGTCCAGTAAAAAGATAAAAGTCAAGTAAATGGAGTAAAATGTGTAAAGGTAATTGAAGATAAAAGCAAAATAGCAATTAAAACAGGAAATGGTGCAAAAACCAATGACGACATCCAGTCAACAAAGTTGTAAAGGACAACCTGTAGCAGAATGGGAATGATTATAACCCGCCAGGAAGACTAACAGGTAGTATATAAACCACCGTCAGCCACCTGAAGTTGGTCTTTCCGTCCTGGTTCCGGGTTATGAGTCAATATGGCCAGTACAAAAAGGTTGTAAAAGTGTAAAATGATATGCAGCGAAAGTATAATAGTAACTCGCCAGGAAGACTAACGAGTAGTTCAAACAGAAGCGTTAGTCACCTGAAGTTGGCCTTTCCAGTCCTGGTGTCGAGTTATTTAATGTTCTGGCCATTGTTTAATGTCACATTGAATGAGAGAGAATAAAACTGTTAAAAAGGAGCCACAATTAAAAAGGTGTAATAAATAAATATACCACACTTAAATGATATTAAAAAGATTAACGGCCATTAAAAAATTAAAAACGTTATTAAGGTGGACAGAGTCACTATCACCAATAACTCTGTCCAATGTTACAGACTGACCCTGGGAAAAAATATGTTTAAAGTATTGCCGTCGTTGAGAATTGTAACGATGGCAAGAAAGTAAAACGTAGCTGATAGTGATTTGAGTGTTACACAAACTACACATTGGTGCATCAGTTCCAGATAAAAGAAAATGATGAGTTAAAAAACTGTGACCAATGCGTAGCCTAGTGAGAACAACTTCTTCCCTCCGAACTTTACGGAAGCTAGATGGCCAAACTCCAATTTTGGGTTTGATTTGAAAAAGTTTGTTGTTGCGTTGTTCACTCCAAGTGGACTGCCAACTGGCACGGAGCCGAGCCTTGAAGACAACACCATAGTCCATGTACGGAATAGGCATAGGGGTGATTGTGCTGAGACAGACATATTTAGCTGCCATGTCTGCAAGCTCGTTCCCATGAATACCAACATGGCCTGGTATCCAGAAAAACTGGATTGAAGTAGCTGCTAATGAGAAATGGGCCAGTCGGTTTCGAATATCTGCGAGAATAGGATGTGAGCTAATGTGAAGTGATTCCAAGGCAAGTATAGAACTAAGCGAGTCAGTATAAATAGTGCAGTTGGAGTACTGCTCAGCTGCAATATGATCAAGGGCAAGAGATATGGCATACAGTTCAGCAGTGAACACAGAAGCTGTAGAGGGGATTCTGCGTGCAACTACTGACCCATAGCAAACCATAGCAGAGCCCACTGAATTACCTGATTTGGAACCATCTGTATAAATGGGAACTGAATAATTGTTTGAAAGATATTCATTGAATAAAAGACGGTACTTCCAGTCTGGAGTATCCGCCTTTTTTAGGTGGTTGAAAGAAAGGTCACACTTGGGGGCTGTAATAAGCCATGGTGGGATGCGTCGACATGTGGAATCTGTACAAACTTTTTAATAAACATGGGTAGATGGCCACGTAACCCATATGTATGGAGGTCTCGCAAAACGCCATACCTCCATGTTGTGTCGTAAGCCTTCTCTATGTCAAAGAATATCGATACAAGGTGTTGGCGGTTGAGAAAGGCCTCTCTAATAGATGTTTCAAGACGAATTAGGTGGTCTATGGTGGAGTGCTGTCGACGGAACCCACACTGGGTGGACGAGAGGAAGTTGTTTGATTCAAGGAACCAAACAAGACGAGCATTAACTATCCTTTCTAAGGTCTTACAGAGACAGCTCGTCAGAGCAATTGGACGATAGTTTGAAGGAATCTTCGGATCTTTCCCTGGCTTAGAGAAAGGTAAAATAACAGCCTGGCGCCAGGCATCAGGAAAAACATTCTCCTGCCATATCCGGTTGAAGATAATCAGAAGGACATCAAGAGAAGCAGGAGATAGATGGTGCAGCATGTCATAATGAATATCATCAGGTCCAACAGATGTACTGGCAGACCGATGAAGGGCCATTTTTAGTTCCACCAGGGTAAAGGGACTATTATAGTCAAAGAAACAGTCAGTTTGAAAGGAAAGAGGTGATCGCTCTGCCCGAATCTTAATGGCCAGGAAGGTGGAGGAACAAGCAGAAGTGCTAGATACCCGGCAAAAGCTTTCACCTGGAGTGTTAGCGATGTTCCGGACATCAGTCACCTCCTGACCATCAGAGAGTAAGATCGAGAGGGGAACAGAATAGTAGTGCCCATTAACCTTTCGAATCTTGTCCCATATGATCTTGGAACTGGTGGTAGAAGATATGCTGGTTGTGAACTTAATCCAAGATTCCTTCTGGCTTTGACGTCTTACCCACCTAGCATGTGCTCGGGCCCGTTGGAAAGCAACCCGATATGAAAGTGTGGGATATCTACGAAAAGTATCCCAGGCCCGTTTTTGAGCCTTCCGTGCTAAGTTGCAAGCAGAATTCCACCATGGACGAGGATATCGTGGGAAACGTGTCGAGGTTTTAGGAATACACTGAGCAGCTGCATGTATAATACAATCAGTTACCGCTGCAACACAGTCGTCTATTGATGGCTGATCTACGATGGCAGGATCAAGTTCTGCGAGAGCAGTGAAAGTGGACCAGTCTGCCTGATCCAGCTTCCACCGGGGCGCGCGGGTAGGGTGGCATCGACCACGGCCAGTCTCTCTCAAAAGGATCGGAAAATGATCACTGCCTAGTGGATTACTGTCAACCCTCCATGAAAAATGGGAGAATAATGAAGGGAAGCAAACTGTGAGATCAATGGCGGTGAAGGACTGACTTGGTGCGTGAAAGTAAGTGGAAGAACCAGTATTGAAAAGAGAAAGATTGTGATCAGAGAGCATCTGCTCTACATATCGACCCCTCCCATCAATAACAGCACTTCCCCAGAGGGGATGATGTCCATTAAAATCCCCCAGGATTAGAAATGGAGATGGCAACTGTTCAACGAGAGCATCCAGGTCTGATTGCTCATATGCCTCTCCAGGGGACAGGTACAGAGAACAAACAGTGATGGTACGACCCAAGGAAATACGGATGGCTACGGCCTCCAAGGGAGTGTTGAGTGACAAAGACAGGGTGGGCACATGTTGATCAACCAACAGTGCCACCCCTCCATATACTCGACCATCACACAACTTGTCATTTCTGTACAGAGAAAACTGCCGAATGGAGACTGTATCAGCAGATTTGAGAAATGTTTCTTGTAGAGAAAGACAAACAGGCTGGTAGGAAGCAATCAGCGTTTTGATATCATCCAGATTAGAACGTAAACCTCGACAGTTCCATTGTATCAAGGTGGCCATTATTAAGGACGGGCAGGTGAAGTGGTTGGAGAACCCTTCGGTTTACGACCTCGTCTTTTTTCTTTACTGTCTTTCTTCGGAGGAGGTCTATCAACCTCCATGGATCCTGCTCTGGGTCGAGTGGGCAGGTTTTTGTTATTGGAAGAGGAATCAAGTGACTGAGGACGCGGACGAATAATTGTTTTGTTTATTGTTGTGGGAGAAAATGATGTATCAGAAGAAATGCCTGTATTTGAAACTGAAGGACATGGATCTTGAGGTTTGTTGGAAGATATGGGAGGAACAGAGATGGGTGTGGAAGTCGATTCATCTACTTTTTTAACCACGGAGGTCAAAAGGCTTTTCATTTCATTTGAAAACGATTCTCTTGCAGGCACAGAGAGATCTGTCTGCACTTCCACTGTAGTTGTGGAATGGAGTGCAGCAGCATATGTCCGAGATGGGATTGTGGACAGCAATTTCCGAGCCTCAGGATAACTAATGTTATGTATCGTTTTCAAACGCTGCACCTCTTTTTCCTCCAACCATTTTGGACAAGAATGAAAGCAAGAGGGGTGAGAGCCATTGCAGTTGACGCAATGTGGGTTTATATCACAATCATAGGCATCGTGGTCCTTGCCTCCACAACGAGCACATGTCAGGGAACCACGACAAGATGTCTTTGAGTGGCCGAATCTCTGACATTGAAAACATCGAAGAGGGTTTGGGATGTATGGCCGAACCCTGCAAATGAGATAACCTGCTTTGATGGTGGCGGGTGCACGTGGTGAAGTGAATGTTAAAACGAGGGTATTTGTTGGCAGTGTAACTCCATCTTCGCGAGTGGAGATGCGCCTCACTACAGAAACTCCTTGAGTGGAGAGACCAGCGAGAATCTCTGATTCAGGAACATTCTTCAAATCCCTTTCAACAATGACTCCTCGTAAAGTATTCAAAGTAGCATGGGGTGTAACCTCAATAGGTATATCGCCAATTGCCTTTGATTTCAAGAGGAGTTCACTATGTTGGGATGTGGATGTTTCAACCAATATGTCACCAGATCGAAGCTTCTTTACTGACTTTGGAGAGCCAGCAAGTCCCTCTAGCCCCTTTTGAATAAAAAAGGGGACATTTGCCCTAAAGGTTTTTCTGAAAGAGAATGAAATATCAAAAAATGAGGTACGTGTGTTACTCATGTTGGAGATTGCTGTTCTGAGTATTCAAGACGTGGTCGCTTACCCATTGACTGTTTTTTTATAATTTTATTTAAATTATTTGTAGGATCCATAGGAAAGAGAAAAAGTTTCGGTACTCACTGACCCCACCCACCATGGAGCCCTACAAGGGGACTCACTAAAAGGTTTTTTGGAGATTATAATTACAGTCATTTCGTATCCTATCTGACGATTACGCATCTTGGCATAGCCCTACAGAGTAGTTTCATTTGTTAGAAGGTAAATTGTAAGTTTTTAATGTTCGAAACCCATGTCCCTCTCTTAAACAGACCATCTTGTTATGAGAACTAAAACCTCACACAATACATTTCAACATTCTAACCTTACCAAAATTCTGTTACTTGACCAGCATAATTTTGTAATATCATAAATATTTTTTTTATTATTCACCAGCTGTTATACAGTCATGTGAAAAAGTTAGGACACCCTACCCCCTAACAGCTAATGTTACCTCCTTTGGCTGAAATAACTGCAGTGAGACGCTTCTTGTAGCCATCTAACAGTCTCTGACATCAGGCTGAAGAAAGTTTGCCCCACTCCTCAATGCAGAACTCTTTCAGCTGTGAGATGTTTGAGGGGTTTCTTACATGTACAGCACGTTTCAAGTCACCCCACATCATTCAATGGGATTAAGATCTAGGCTTTGACTCGGCCATTCCAGGAGTCTCCATTTCTTAGTTTTTGGCCAGACCTTAATGGATTTATTGGTATGTTTTGGGTCCATTTCCGCTTCAGCTTTAATTTTCGTACAGATGGTCTCACATGATCCTCAAGCACCCTCTGATACACAGTAGAATTCATGGTGGATTCTATGATTGTGAGCTGTCCAGGTCCTGCTGCAGCAAAGCAGCCCAAACAATGACACTTCCACATCCATGCTTCACAGTTGGTATGAGTTTCTTTTCCTGAAATGCTGTATTTGGTTTACGCCAAACATGTTCCCTGTTTTGGTGTCATAATAATTTAATTTTGGACTCATCTCTCCAAAGAACATTATTCCAGAAGTCCTGGTCTTTGTCAACATTCTCTCTGGCAAACTTCATTTCTGGCCTTGATGTTTCTCTTAGTGAGCAAAGGTTTCCTCCTTTCATGCAAATTTAACTTGTGCAGTCTTTTTCTCATTATAGAGGCACGCACTTTCACATCAACAGTTGCCAGAGCCTGCTGTAGGTCCCGTGATGACATGTTAGGGTGTTTGGAGGCCTCTTTTAGCATCTTGCAGTCTGCTCTCGGGGTGAACTTGCTTGGATGACCAGACCTGGGCATGTTGGCAGTTGTTTTGAAAGCTCCTTGACTTGTTGACTATTTTCCGGACAGTGGAATGACTGATTTCAAATTTGGAGGATCTTTCTAAATCCCTTACCAGACTTATAATCTGCTACAATTTTCTTTCTGAAGGCCTCAGACAGCTCTTTTGCTTTCACCATGGTGCTCACTCTCACTTCAACAGTCAAGAGCACACCAAACTAAATGTCTGAGGTTTAAATGGGGCAAGCATCATTCAAAATGCTGAGTAACAATCTTCTAATCATGTGCACCTGGTGTGATACACCTGTGTGTGAGTTAAGCCATTTTAAGTGGGAATAAACGTGGGGGTGCAAAATGACGGTTACAGGGTCGAATTTCCGCCATACCAAAGATACTTTCCCTGTCAGTCGAGAGGACGTCATATCGCGACGGTCAATGCTACTATTCGTTGGTAAAAGAGTAGCTCAAGAGGTGACGGTGGGTAATGATGACTAGCTGCCTTACCTCTAGTCTTACACTACTAATTTAAGAACAGCTAGCGTGTATATTCTTCGTGTAGCTTTGCGCGAAATTCAAATCAAACAAACACTGTGTTTTTACATTATAGTTTTATGTCATTTGATATTTTTTTTAAAATTTAAATGTATGTTGCTTTGTAATTTTCATATAGAATATAATTAACACAACTAGAGATGTAAAATATCATTCTGTCCCGTCTTAAATGATATTCTCTTCCACTTGGTAGGATATTTAAGATCCAGTTCTTATTCTGATTTAACCACCATACATCTAATATGCAGTAACGCCCAGTCAGTAAATACATAAATATAATATAACCTAATTTCCTTTTTCGATAAATGAACTGAGAAAGACGACAAAGAATAAATGCTACTTTAAAAAAGAGATTTGAGGGTTAAAACCTTGAAAAGTTAGGTTTATTTCTAAATATTTTCACTCTGTCAAACTAGAATATAAAAAAGTTTACATACTATTCGTAAGTTAGATGGATTTTTTTTATTTTATTGTTAAATCTAGTTGTTCTACACTTATTTACAATGTCTTCACCCTCTTCTTTAAAACCCCTCGCTAGTACAGCGGTAAGTCTACGGATTTACAAACCTACAATCAGGGGTGTGACTTCTCCTGTAGGCTCCGCAGATAGCCTAATTTACTTTGCTGAAAAAACACAAACAAACTTCTCTGGAAATGTAAGTTTATATCTTAACCCTGATAATAAAAATATAAACAGTGTTGATCTACTTGTAAATATTTTCAGATTTTATCTTTTCGAACTCTACTGGTTTCAAAAATGCATCCAGAAGATTCAAGATAAATATTTCGTTGTCTTTTCAATCTTGAAACAATCTTGGCTTTTTTCTTCAGCCTTTCAAGAGAGAGAATATCCATTATTTTGTTTGTGTTCCATAAAAAGCTGCATTTTCTGCTGCCTTTAATTCTTCGTTTCTTTAGTTTTTAATACTTTCTAGAGAAATCCATTGTCTGATAATACTTGAACATTTATAAAGTGATCTTTTATGACTCCCTACAGACTTTTGTTTATTCTAACAAACACTGTTTCTTGTTAGTACTTTCTTGTTTTTCAAACTTTTTAAAAGAAACTATATTCTACCAGTACTCTTTTTTAAAGTAAAGTCGTTCTATTTGCTTTGATTATTTTACAAGAGAAACTGGTTTTTATACACACAACTACATCCAAGAGTTTTTTTTTTTTTAATAAAACAAATTATTCATAAGACTTTTGTGTTTTTAATTAATGGTAACAAATACAGTTTATACACATTTCCAGATTAATATATTATAAATATCTAGAAGATTAGAGTATCACATTTGATGTATACTTGAATTGTGAGAACTTCCTAAACCTGAAGAATCTTATAAACAATTAATGTAAAATAAAATAACCTTATAAAATGTAGAAGAGACTAAATCGCTCAATTTCTAAAATATTTCGTAGTTCCGAAGAACTATATGTTTTTTGAAATTTCTGTTGTTTAACTATAATACAAAAACTCCCCTATTATTAATTAATTTTATTTATGAATATAAATATAAGATCACGTACGTTGACTTTAATATCCAATATAACTAGCTGTAAGTGTAGACAATACACTAGTAGTGGTTTGTCTGTAAACATATTATCCTGGAAAACTCAAAAAAGAATCAACAAAGTGAGGACTGTAAGCTACACTTGTCAAACATGACCCGAAACATTAATGTCTCTTCATATTTATTTTATTAAAATATGATATACGATAGAGCACTACTGAAATATTCTATAAGTTCTAAATCAGTTTTTCATTTCAGGAGGTTCACCATACATGAGTACACATATACTAATGTTACAATAATAATCTGGGCATATATAAAGAAAGTTCGACATAGAAACGCCTGAAAAATAAGAAGCGGTCACAAGGAATTAAAAATAAATTGTGGACAATTTAATATTTTCAGTGAGTTCGAATAATTTCAAGAAGTTTAATATTACAGATGAAAATAAAAAGTTCAGCTGAAACTAAAATCATGTTCGATTGTACTTTATTTGAATATAAGCCCAACTGTATAGATTTTAAATAAAACACATTTATCTAAGAAAGCGTTGAAGACACATTTTTGAGTTGGGTAAATATTGAAACAAAATTATTTACTGCTATTCATGTAAGCTTGCTGGCTTAAGGTAAACATGTAGTGAAGGAAATAGTAAACCAAGAAAAGAATAACAACATTTTTGTAAGTGGTAGCTTTCCTAAGTATGTGTGTGTTTTCTCATAGGAAAACCATATTGTGCTATCTACTGAGCCTACCAAGGGGAATCAAACAGCTGATTTTAGTATTGTATGTCCGTATACTTACTGTTGTAAGGGGATTTTCTAAATGAAAGAAATAAATTCGGCCATGTAACATTTTCGAAATATCTCTTGCTGCTGTAAAACCATTTGTTTTTATTATGGCTTTCACAAAGCATAATCAGTTAATTATCTGTAGGTGCTAATGGATATTTATATTTAAAAATATATATTTTTCAACTGTGAAAAGCATGATATGTTTTACATTATTCATTTTTCTGGGACGGAAAAAATATTCTTGGCTAATGAAGGTGAATGTTGTGGAGCTCTTTAAACCAATTTCGAACATTTCTTCAGTTATTGTATCAGCATCTTATACGATATTTTGTCAACCAGGATATAATCTCAAATTTGTGGGGTGTACATGATCAAAAAGGTGGATGAAATCAGCTAGCCAAGCCTTTTTCAGGAGAATATTTCCAACAACATTACATTATATTCACTGTTGTCGGAAAAAATCATATTAGGGTCCGAACGTTCTCGTGCTATTTTCTCCAAATGTTTACTTTATCATCAATATGAAGAATGACGAAATGTGACAAATCATATCACGTGGTATGCTTAAAGGTATCTTTATTCACAATCTTATTTATAACTTCTACGCTGTAGAATTTTTAATACTCTTTATGTGGTGCCATTAAAGATAGTATCATCCTAACCACTTGTGAAGTAATTGGTCAAATACAACATTGAAGATAATCCAGGCATAGTCACTAAAGAAATAATTGGTTAAATAGGATAATGAAGATAGTACACTCAAAACCAGACGTACTTGGTCGAATAGAACATTGAAGATAGTCCAGTCCTAGCCGCTGGTGAGGGAACTGCTTAATTATGACACAGTCTGAAGTCTTCTGTACTTTGTATATTTTTCAAACACGTACAGTTATTTTGTACTTATATCAAACCCAGATTTCTGGAGTTCTCTGTCCTCAAACTTAATTCTGAGCCACTTGGTGCTGATAACGAACAAGAAACTTAATTGATATTGAACATGTCAGATGTACTGCGGTTAATGTGTTAATACATTCTTCGTTACATTCACTGATAAATTCTTATCATTTCTTTAAAAAAAAATAAGAGAAAGATAATAATACAGGATTTCCCAATTTAGATCATTATTTTCTTTCTACTACAACATAACTTTCTTATACAAAATTTCATTTCATTTCCCATGTATTTAAAAATTACAATGCAGAAAGAACAACAGCGTCTATTCTATGTTTACTCTGCATGTACTTTAAAAATTCATAGTCGGAAAAAACTGTGTGCACTCAGTTTTATTAGTTTCTGTTTTATAGATTAAAGCTGTCACATTAGATACATAAAAAAGCAACTTAAGTCTGAACACTAGATTTGCATGATAAACATCAAGTATAACACTTCTGTGTGTAACTTCACAAACCTCAGTTTACACAACAGAGACCGACTGGTTTTATCATATGTATTTGGGCTTAGTAAAACTAAGATTATCCTTTATTCAATAAGCTCTTTGTACTTTTTCAAGGAGCAAACTTTATCTTCTCTATCGAAAACTGTTTTGTTTCTTAACTTGATATAATGCACAACCTCTATAAATCAGTTCTATATCTTACAGATAATGATGTATTTCTTCTGAATTGTGTTTTATTCTTTTCAGAATGTTGCTATCTTATGTGTGCCTTCCTCGGTGGGACAGCTGCAAGTCTGTAGATTTACAACGCTAAAGTTAAAGGTTCGATTTTACTTGGTGGGCACAGTAGATATCCATTTCTTTTCTATTAAAATGACACCCTTCTATGTGTATCGTATGTATGATATAAGTTTACAGTACGGTTTCAGAAACTTTATAGAGAATATTATGTCAGCCATGCGTAAAGTAATAACATTCATGCACAGCAACTATTCTACATGGTTACTTTTATAAGGCGGTGTAACATAGAGAATGCTATACATTTTTATAATGGTATTACATTTATTAAACATGAAATGACTTTTCGTCTTTAGCAGTTCATATGATATGCGAATAAAGTATAATTTATTTTCAAAACCCGAAACGCTAGCAACGATAACTATTATAAATTTTTCTTGTTGTTTATTTGCTTCATTTCCTAAACTAATTCTATAATGTCAAGAAATAGTTTCAAACACCTAAAATTACAAGCGAAAAACTCAATATTATCAACGCACGGTCCAGACAGCCAAATAAAAAACCTAAGGTATGACTATTTCTATTCTAGAACAGCTGATAACAAATATGGAACCCACCTAGTAGTACCCATTCCCATATCAAGTGAATATTTGAAAGCAAAAAATAAAAATGATTGTCAGTGATGTACACTCTGACAGCTGAAAGTACTTCATGCTTTCTTTAGAATGTAGAGGCACGATTCTTGGACCTTACGGCACGCAGCCCAGCATGCTAAAAATTACATAAGATTTTAAACTTCACAATTCTGAAAAACGAGAACACATTCACAAGGAAACAAAGTATGCACATTTGTTTGTATACTCTCAAAATAAACGTAAGAAAAATGTAAAATTCTGCTACATTCCAATTGTCATTTTCACGTTACGTCCCGGTTTTGTCCGTTTATTAATTCTATTAAAAACAATAACTAAAAATGATATAATTATTTTTCTATTGAAATAGTTATGTATTTATATAATTATCAACAAGTAATTTGATATTTGTTTAAAATGTATTCAATACTTCCTGTCAGCTCTAATGACACTGTTTCTTGTTACAACAAATAGGTTCACAGAAACGTATTTAATGACACTGTACCAATATTTGAAATTCTTATGTAATACCTGAGATATATTGTTATTATTAAATGGAACCAAATTTTGAACATTGTGATCACTTTTCTGTACACTATACATGCTATTTGTTTATCAATCACATCACTTTGCGTAGGTAGACCTATTACAAGATTATACGAAAAAAAGTACACGGATAGAATTTCACCTAAACCTAACATGGACATTGCTCATTTTCAAAATTTTTTGGATAGCAAAATCTATAACATTTCACTTCTTAAATGAAACACAATTTGTAGCGGTTTTAGATATTGTATGTTTCGTAATCTAATAAACAACAAAGCTGTATATTAATAACCTTTAAAAAACATTGACATACAAAATATTTATAAAAACTTATTAGTTACATACGTTTTTCGTACGATAGTGATTTCGCCCTTTAGAAATCTGTTTAAAACACACTAAAATCCATCTTAATTTTAGCTGCGGCATATCGGCTAACAGAACGACTGCGAGTTTTGATTTGTTTTTTGTATTGCTTTATTTTTCAAGTATAAGCTATGACATCATACCTTCTTCATCCATTGAGCAATTTGAGATCTAATTACAGTTTTGGACTCAGGGTGTCAAAAACCTTTCGACTGGTGTATTTGATCACGCCCAAGATCTCATGGATTATTTAACCTAATCCTATCTAAAGCAATTTCAATTTGAAAGTAGGCTGATAAAGATCCTGATGAGTAATAAAATCGACTTAGTTACACGTGCGCTCCACGCTTGGTGTTTCTGGAGCACAAAATAGATATAGCAGAGAAAAGAAGGAAAATTTCACATAGATTAATTTACTCTAATTCCGCTGAAAACAATTTTAAGTGTCTCTTTTTAGGTATTCACCGTTCAATTACACAAGGTACTAGACCAGGTAAAAATATTCTTGTGTAAATGCTATACAAATATTTTAATAAGATAAGTGTTTGCGCTTATCTCATTAAATTATCGGCAAAAAGACCAATTATTACCTCTTCTTCAAAAGGCAGAGTAAATATCAAACCAGATTTCACAAACATGTCACTTTATCTCGTGATTCTAATTTGTCAAATCATTGATTTTCTGACTGTTAAATATACCTCAGTTAAATATAGTTTCCTTGTAATTCCCTGCATGGTCAGGTGGGTTAAGGAGTTCGACTCGTAATCTGAAGGTCGCGGGTTGCAACTCCAGTCGCACCAAACATGCTCGCTCTTTCAGCCGTGGGGGCGTTATAATGTTTCGGTCAATAACACTATTCGTTAGTAAAATATTAACTCAAAAGTTGATGGTGGGTGATGATGACCAGCTGCCTTTTTTGTAGTGTTACACTTTTAAATTAGGGACGGCTATCACAAATAGCTCTCGTGTAGCTTTGCGCGAAATTAAAAAAAAAACTCTTTGTAATAGGCGTTTTCTTGTAAAATGCCTAAACTGAATACGTTTACTTTCATTTCAAAAATTTTCCTAAATGTGCTATTGTCGCAGTACAATGCCTTTCGCTGATAAATGGCTCATCAAAAATCTGAAAGTTTATTTGTGATAATAAGATGAAACAATTTTAAAAAGTACTTGCGATTCTTTAAGGAAAAAACGGCTCATACACAAACTTAAACTCAACTCTGACTCGTACGTATAAAGTGGTAAAATGAACAAGTTTAAAATAATTTTAAAATACCTTCTCTTTCTGAAATGATAGTGGTCTGACAATGATCAAAAGTTGTGCCAGTTTATCATTCTTTTTTCTTCTGGTTCATAGCATCAATACAACCAAAATTGGACTGTTTGTATTTCTATGAAAAGTATATTATATATCCCATAAGTTTCTTTGTATATTTTTTCATCTTATATGCGCTTTGTTTTCTTTTCGTCTTACTCAATTCAGAGCATGAGCTCAATCCATTAGCGATGTCCACAAACTAGTATGATTACCATTGTCTAAAATCTATGACCAAAGGTTAACTAGCTCTCATCACTTTTTTTTAGTTTTCTTGCTATAATACTTTTACTCCTTCTGTTTAAATATCTGTTGTATCAAAAAATTTTATCTTATAATATCCTTTGAAAGTAATCATGAATTAACTTTTATGAACTCTTTCTTGTTGTAGTTGATTTGAATTAAGCACAAAACTACCACTGGGGTGCAAACTCTTTCTGATGTTGAAATAAATTCTTGTATGAACATTTGAGTTTGTTCTTATTCAAAATATTTTGAAAAAGTTTCATTTCTAGAGTATATTGTAAGATCATCTGAAGATATTGTTACTCCTATATCCGTGGTTGGAAGAGAATAGCTTGTGTTACTTTGTGTTTTGTAAAAAAAGAATACCCTGCTACTAAAACTAATAAACTTTGAGGTATCAGTGCTATTTGTAAGTGTGGTGTTGTAAAATAAAAGGTAGACGTTTTTTGTAGTTAAAACTCGTTAAGTGTACTAATTGTTGAGATGGTTTCTTTTTTATTTTTCCTTTTTTAATAATTAAATAGTACAACAACACAAAACAAGTCAATCGTTGTCCATATCTGGAACTTTCTGAATCGACCTTTTTGCATACTTTGGAATAGCTTGTAGCCGAAAACTGTTTTACGCACTTTTTTCTCAACCTGCAATTTAAAACAAGTAAAAGTCTAAAAGCACATGCATATGTGACTTAACTGAGAGTTCCTGGTTTCGATTTATCTTAAGGACCTTTTCGAGATTTACTCATATGCAAACAACACAATATGTAATCACACAAAATGATTTTTTTTATTTTACATTAACCTGCTATGGAATTATCTGTCAGTTTTTAATATCGTCCTTTTAGGGTTTTGTAAACAAATTACTCACATGATCTCTTTTGTATTTTCTAATTCATATTTTCGAAGGCAAAAATACACTGTAGTTTTTGGTTATTTAGCACAGTATGTGGAATAGTTGTTTTTATCGAATGTTTTAAGAAAAATATTTTTCTCCTATTTTATTTTTATGATGTTTTGGCGATAGAAACTAAATAAGAGTTTAACAAATGAGCGAAAATGGACACTTGAGGCTCGCTCTCTTGTTATCCAATAATTTATTAGGTAGAAAATATCTATGGTAGCGTCCTCTGTTGACAAGCACTTCATTTTTGTATCCTATCCTTCCCTACCTTCGTAACGAAAATATGGAAATTACACAAATTCAAATAATGAGTAGCATAAAAATATTATAATCCATAAACAACTGCGAGATATAAATAGTTTTTACTCTTAGTAATACTGTGCAATATTTCTTGCATAAAACATTTTTCGTACATTATATATTGTTCTTCACCATCCTACAAATCATCATGAAAAACTTCAAAAGGAATAAGCTTTTATTAACATGTAATCAGGAGTTCGATTCCTCTCGGTAAACTCAGCAGATAGCCTGATGTGGCTTTGCTATAAGAAAACATGCACACTTGTTTATATATACAGTAGAAATGGTTATTTTCTATCGTTACAAAATCAACAAACCACCAATAGAAAAAAAACAAACCTAGTGATACAAATAAGTTATATATCAAGATTTATCAAAGTTGAATCAATGAAATATATCATCTAGTATTATTTTTGTAATAAACCCGGATCTAGCCAAGTAATTAGAGTGTAGGGCTGCGGACCATATTAAGAAGTTAAAATTAAGTCGTGGAAACATTAAAGAGTGTAACAATGAGCTCCGTTAACTAATTTAAAGAGTTAAGTAACACGTAACGCCAGACTCCCTTATTTTTTTTTCCCCTTTCTTCTTGTCACTATAACTCTTATTAGCATACGGTACTGTTAAGATTAAATATTCTAATTTACTTCCAGTTTTTTTGCATATGATTAACATCTAAACATTAACTGATAGTGAAAAAATAAAGAGCATTATTTGAATAAAACGATCTTTTCAATTTGATAAAATATTACCTGATAGCTACATTTGTGCTCTGTAATCACATTTTCAGCTTAATTTGTTTCAATATACGAAATGCTTTCATTTGAAAATTCTTAAACAAGTTTTAAAACGGGCACTCCCTGATTAAAACAAATAATTAGATGTATCTTATCATGTATCAGCAAGGTAGCTGATGTTGTGACAAGCGGTTTCCCTCCAGTAGGCTTAAGATAAAGGTAACACGCTTCGGTGCAATGACAGGTTGTCAATATTCATTCAACAGAGGGTCAGCTCTGACTAGTTTTTTCATAAAAACAAATGGTATTTAATACCTTTTATTTTTCTACTCATGTTTTCTTTTACTCAATTGTATTCAGATAAAAAGTTTTATTGACTAAGAACATACTAACTTCCCAATCAAATATGAATGTGAAAAATAACTTTTCTTGTTTTTCTTATTGTTTTTTAATTTCACGCAAAGCTATTCGAGGGCCACCTGCGCTAGCCGTCCGTAATTAAGCAGTGTAAGACTAGAGGGAAGGCAGATAATCGTCGCCACCCACCACTAGCTCTTAGGCCACTCTTTTACCAACGAATAATGGGATTGACTATCACATTTATAACACCCCCACGGCTGTAAGAGCAAGCATGTTTAGTCTGGCGAAAATTCGAACCCGAAACCCTCGGATTACGAGTCGAGCGCCTTAACCACCTGTCCATGCAGGGCCTTAATCCGATATGATAACCAACAGATTAAGCTAAACCAATAAACGGAAAGGTACGACATGTTCCACTGAATTATCAGGAATTGTTCTTAATGTAAACAATAAAATATTAAATTAATTATTGTGTAGCTCATCCACAATTGTTTCTCAATTATATAATAAGATTAAATGCAATGTAAAAGTCTCCAAATAGCTCTTTATGAACATCACCCAAATATATTTTCTACCACGTTGGGGACTAGATCAAAGTAATTGTGAGTATGTCAGAAACTTTCAAAAGGGAACTTATTTTGTTTAAATCTGGACAAATATGAATAAAAATAAATGTAAAAGACATGTATAAATTATTCTGTATACATAAGTCTCAATATTATCAATTAATATAATGTAAATACATTTACTATAAACGATTCAATTTAAAACTATGTTTAAATATATTGATCTTCGTTCGTCATTTAATTCTGTCTTTTAGAGGAATAATATAACAAAATCCATGTATGGAAAGTGCTTGAGCTTTCTGGAATAACTTTATCTCTTTGAAACAGAATGTCTGTAAATCAGCAAACAATATATCATGGAGTCTGTGCTTCAAGATTTCGACGTATAGCATCTGTAAGGATGAAATTATATTCCTACAAAATATGGTATTTTACAGAGCTTTCACAAATTAGAAATAAAGACAACATATTAACTCTACAATACATGATTAGAGAAAGTTTTATTGAAAGTTAGAGTCTGGTATGGACTATTACAACCACACAGTTCATAGAAAGTATTTGTTTTTTTGTTTATAGGTATGCACAAAACTACACAAATGGCTATTTCTACTGTGCTTACCACGGGTATAGAAACTCAGTTTCTAGCGTTCTAAGTTTCCAGACATGCTCTAGTGCTACTTGAGGAACCACAGGAAGCGTCCTGCAATTTTTGCTGATGGAAATTGCATTTAAGCACTTGAACATTAATATGAAATATCTTATATATATCTTCTTTTCTTTGTATGACGTTATAAGCTCTTGATAAAAAACGTTAATATTACTGCAGTACTATTACATAAATTCCGATCCAATGTCATTACTGGTTCAAACTGCTTTATGCATTCTATTTCCACGTACTTCATTCTTTTGTGATTTAAAAGTTGCATGTCATATTCCTCTCTTTACTAAGGGTAACTGTCGTCAATACTTAAGGTGATCAGCAAACTGGAAACACTTACCTTCATGAACAAACCTTCACATTTAGGAATCGTGTACAAGAGATAAAAATGTATGATTTGAAAATAATTATTTACTTTAGTTGAATCGATATAAAAACAATGAAAGTACATTTAATATCTTTGATTATAGCAAAAATGAAACTGAAACTAAACTTCCCGACAGAAACTATAATCAACATAAAAAAGCAGTAGCAATTTTTCAGCTGAAAGCACACTTTTAATCAAAGACTCTTCTTACGCATTAAAATATTTTTAACCTCGACCAAGAATTTTAATCTCACCAATGATTTCAAAATAGACAACTGAAACAAAAACAAAATAGAAACTTGATGCGTAATCAGTGACTCTTGGAATTATCAAAGAATTCAATAAAACGAATAAACACTTAAACCAATACCATCTTCAAGTCGTTACTGTATTTTAAATACGAACAATAAGTCTGAATATTTTATACATTCTACATACTTTTCAACACATCGTTTTTTCCTGTTGTTAAAAAAATCAATTTCTGGGTGAACATTCTTCGGTGTGGATTCCTGTAAATGGCAAGGAGACCTCCCAGAGAAGGCTCTGTTCTTTCAGTTTACCTCCTCTGGAATCTAAACATCCACCCATGTGTTTGCCGTGAGTGGTGACCCGTGAAGGGGAGTACAAGATCCTGGTGGTTGAGGGGTCCAACCCTAACACACCACTTTGGCCTTGAATTCCTGTAGAGGGCAGCCTTGGGTCAGTCGGCTGATCCACTTGTGCTATGATCAACCAAGTACCAATGTATGATGACACAACAGTGGTTGTGGAGATTGTATCTGATGCTGATATTTGGGTACAGTGCTCACGAAACCCTGATGTTGTTGCAGTGTCCTTGTTTGGCATTGTAGTGCGTTCCCTCGTAGGACTTCATGGTGGGTGGGGTCAGTGGACACCGAAATATTCTTTCTTTATTATGGATCTTCCAAATAAAAACTTAAATAAAATAATGGAATAACAGTCCATGGGTAAACGACCACGTCTTGAAGATTCCGATCAGCAATCTTCAACATCTGTAACACCTGTTGTATCTCATTTTCTTATAGTACATTCTCTTTCAGAGAAACCTGTAGGTCAAAGGTCTTTCTTTTTCTTTCAGACGGGACTAGAGGGACTTGCTAGCTTTTCAAAGTCATTAAAAAAGTTTCGATCTGGTAACATATTGGTTGAAACATCCACATCTCAACACAATGAATTCCTCTTGCATTCAGAAGCATTGGGGATATACCTACTGAGGTTACGCTTCATGCTACTTTGAATTCATCACGAAGAGTTATTCAGTGATGTCGAGAAACCCACTTGTTGAGAATTTTATATGCAAAAACGGCTCGTTTGGGTTGAGAAAATATTTCAAATAGAAGGGCGAACAACGTTTCGACCTTCTTCGGTTATCGTCAGGTTCACAAAGAAAGAGGTAACTGACCGGAAGCTGTTTGGAAGGGGTTGTGTAACTGAGTGTCGTAATGTAGAGGGCGGGGTTAGATGTTTGAATATATACTTTTATCTATAATATTAATATAGGTATAATGGCGTTCCTTTATATTGGTTTATTTTGGGTTTAAGTTGTTGTATAAGTAAGGCTTCTTTAATTTTGCGTTTGTTTATGTTTGTTTCTTTATTTAGTATTTGAGTGTTTTCTATGGTTACGTTGTGTTTATTTGACTTGCAGTGTTCGAAAACGTGTGAAGGTGACTTTTTATGTTCTTTGAATCTGGTTTCTATTTTTCTACTTGTTTCTCCAATATAGAAGTCGTGGCAGTTATCACATTGTATTTTATAAATAATGTTGGTGTGGTGTTTGTCAGTGTAGTTCTTACATAGTATAGACCTCAGTTTTGTGCCTGGTTTTTGAATAAATTTAGTATTAACTGGAATGTTATATTTTGTTACTAATTTTGCCAAATGTTGATTATTTGTTTGCTGATGTCAAGAATATATGGTATACAGCAGTATATGGTTTCGTGATTTTTTGATTCGTGAGATATATTTACTTTAGTTGGTTGATTTTGCTTTCTGTCTTGTCTTGGTGTGTGCGTATAATGTTTTCTACGGTTTGTGGAGGAAACTTATTGATGTTGATGAATTATTGTTTTATTTGGTCTAGTTCATCGTTAATTTTATCTAGTGAGCATAGTTTTATGGCTGTGTTTATCTGGTTTCTTAGTATGTTGAGTTTTTGTTTTGTTTCATGTGCTGAGTCCCAAGGAATGTATAGTCCAGTATGGGTGATTTTTCGGTGGTTTTCGGTTTTGAATTGTGTGTCGGTTCTTATAATTTTGAGGTTAAGAAATGATATTTGATTGCTTTCTTCATTCTTTATTTTCTCAACCCAAACGAGCCGTTTTTGCATATAAAAAAACGAAGAGTTATTGTTGAGTTGGATTTCAAGAACATCCCCGAGTCAGAGATTATCGCTGGTTTCTCCATTCAAAGAGTTTCTGCAGTAAGGCGTATCTCCACTCGCAAAGATGGAACAATGATACCTACTAATCTCCTCATTCGGCCATTTACATTGTCATATCCCCCTGCCACGATCAAGGCAGATTATCTTAACTGCAAGGTACGGCCGTACATTCCAAACCCTCTCCGATGTTTCAAGTGTCAACGGTTCGATCATTCAAAGACATCATGTTGTGGTTCCTTGACGTGTGCTCGTTGTGATTGGAAGAATCACAATGCCTGTGAGTGTGAAACGGACCCTCATTGAGTCAATTACAATGGCTCTCACACTTCCCACATCCTTGAGCAAATTAATTAAAACAAGTGGTCATTTTGCAATATTTTCAGCACGACGGCCGGTGTAGGCTCGCTGGACCCGCTGATTTCCTTTAATAGTCATTTTGTCACACAGACAGCGTCATTAGCTGTGTTTTGCAGTACGGTCGAACTATTTTTATATATGACGAAATTTTGAGGAATATCACGTCATTCTAAATTGCGTTAGAAGGACAAGTACACCAGTCAAAAACAACTTCTTACTAATTCAATGAATGAAAACCGGTATCAATGGGGTTTGAAATATAAGAAGTAAACGCAAGAACAACGAAGGAAGGTGTTATTTAGTGACGAGACTCATTTCTTCGAACAAAGTCAAAGAAGTCTGCATGTTCGTAGAGTTCCAGGTGAAAAACTTCGAGAATCTCATATCAATCAGTTCTTAAAACATCCCTTGGAGAAGATGTTTTGGAACTTTTTCAGCTACTATGGCGTCGGAGGCTTACATATTGTAGAAGATATGAAGTATCGAAGTTTTGCAGAGAAGAGTCGTTCCAGAATTGAAAAAGAGATTTCCAGATTGATCTGGCATTTTTCAGCAAGATCTGGCTCCGTGCCACACATCAAAACATGTGAAGAATTTTATTACTACAACGCAAATAAATGTAATGGACTGGCCTGGAAACTCTCCGAACTTAAATGCTATTGAAAATATTTCGGCGATTTGTAAAGAAAGACTTCGGAGAAAAAGACTGTACTACAAAATATAAGCAAATTGAGGTCATTATTGAGGTGTGGTACCACGATCCAAAAATTAGTAAAGATTGCAGTCAACTCGTGGACTTGATGCCAAAGCGGATGAATGATCTTCTGAGAAATAGATGCAATCATATCATGTATTAATTTCTGAGTAGTGTTTGGGTTCTTAGAAATAAAAGGCAAAAAAGTGAAAAAAATCGTAATTTTCTGTCTTGTTTCAATTAATTTGCACGAGGGTGTACTTTCATTCTCTACCTGAATGGTTGGAAGAAAAAGAGGTGCAGCATTTGAAAATAATTTAAAACATTACATACTCTGAGGATCGAAAGTTGCTGTCATCTCGGACGTATGGTGTTGAATTTCGTTCAACTACTACAGTGGGACTGCAGATGGAACTCTCTGTGTCTCCAAAAGAATCCTTCTCAAACAAAATGAAAATTATTTTGATCTCCATGGTTAAAAAAGTTAATTAATCAACTTCAACACTTATTTCTATCCCTAACATACATTCCAGCAAACCCCAATGTCCACTTTCTTTGGTTCCGGGTACGTAACTTTCCTCGGGCACATCTTATTCTCCCACCCCGAGATGCAAACTGATCATTCGTTCATGTTCTCAGTCACTGGAATCCTCTTCCAATCGCAAAGACCTGCCCAAATGATCCGGAGAAGAATCCATGGAGGTCGACAGGCCTTCCAAGAATAAAGATAATAAAGAAAAAAAGACGTGGTTGGAAATAAAAGGGTTCTCCACCCAATTCGCCAACACATAAATAAAAATGGCCACGAGGTTTACGTTCTAATCTGGATGACACCAAGTCACCGATTACTTCCTACCATTCTGTATGTCCATCCTTACAGAAAACATTTCTGGAATCTGCCAATACAGTCCCCTTTCAGCGTTTTTCTTTGTGCAAAAATAACAGTGTATGGAGAGGTAGCACTTTTGGTTGATCAGCATGTGTCCACCTTTACTACTTGACACGCCCTTCGAGGCCGTAGCCATCTGTGTTTCGTTGGTTGTACCATCACTGTTTTTTCTCTATACCTGTCGCCTGGAGAGATATGTGATATATCATACTTTAATGATCTCATTAAACAGTTGACGTGCGCCTTTTTAATCCTGGGAGACGTTACTGGACATCATCTCCTCTGTGAAACTGCTTATATTGATGGGAGATGTCGTTTCGTGGAGTTTATGTACTCTGATCACAACCTTTCTCTTTTCAATAGTGGTTCTTATACTTATTTTCATGCACCTAGTCAGTACTTTGCTGCTATTAATCTCTTAGTTCGCTCCCCTTCACTATTCTCCCACTTTTCTTGGAGGGTTGACAGAAATCCACGAGACAGTGATCATTTTCCTATAATTTTGAGAAAGACTGCCCGTGGTCGATGCCACCCAACCTGCATTCCCCAGTGGAAGTTGGATTAAGCAAACTGGCCCTCTTTCACTGCTCTCAGAACATGATCTGGCCATCGTCTGTAAGCCATCAATAGTAACTGACTGTATTATGTAGGCAGCTATTCGATGTCTTCGTAAAACCCTCGACACCTTTTCCATGATATTCTCAGCCGTAGTGGAATCCTGCCTGCCACATAGCACGGAAGGCTCAAAAACGAACCTAGGATACTTTTCATATGTATTCCACGCTCTCGCATCGCTTCACTTTCCAACAGGCCCGTGCACATGCTCGGTGGGTAAAACGTCAAAGCCAAAAGGACTTTTGTCACATGGATTAAACTTACAACCAGCATATCTTCTACCACCAAGTTCCAAAGTCATGTGAAATAAGATTCGAATGGTCAGTTGGTAATATAATTCTGTCCCTCTCTCGATCTTGCTCTCTGATGGACAGGAAGTAGCTGATACCCAGAACATCGCTGATAATCTAGGTGAAAGCTTTTGTGAGATATCCAGCACTTCTGCCTCTTCCTCCACCTTCTTAGCTATCAAGACTCAGACAGAGCAATCACCTCTTTCTTTTCGAGTTGATTATCTCTATTACTATAATCGTTCCTTTACACTGGTGAAACTCAAACTGGCCCTTCAATGGTTTGGCAGTACATCGCTCGGATCTGATGATGTACACTATGAAATGTTGCGCCATCTATTTCCTGCTTCTCTTGCTAGACTGCTGATTGTTTTAACCGTATTTGGCAGAATAATTTTTTTCTGTAGCCTGGCACTAGGCTATTGTCCTACCTTTCTCTAAGCCTGGAAAGGCTATCAAGATTCCTTTAAACACCCTTCCAATTGCTTTGACGAGTTGTCTCTGTAAAACCTTAGAAAGGATGGTTAATGCTCGTCTTGTTTGGTTCCTCGAATCAAACAACCTCCTCTCGCTCACCCAGTGTTGGTTTCGATGACAGTGTTCTGCCATGGACCACTAGTTTCGACTTAAAACGTTAATCAGAGAAGCCTTTCTCAAACGACAACATCTTGTATCAAAATTATTTGACATTGAGAAGGCTTATGATACAACTTGGAGACATGGAATTTTGGGAAACCTCCATACGTATGAGTTAAATTGCCATTTGCCCAGTTATATTAAAAAGTTTTAAAGTACAGACGATTTCAAGTTGTGTGGGTTCGACACTTACCCGTTCTTTTCTATAGGAACTTGGAGTCCCTCAGGGATGTGTTTTGAGTGTCACACTTTTCAGTACAAATACTAATGGCATCATTGAACAACTTCCTCTTACGTTTTCAGTCAGGTCGACGACTTTCACATCTCTTAACAGTCGTCGAACATGAAGTATATTAAGAGGCAGTTAAAGACTGCCCTCAATCGTTTGCTAAAGTAGACCACAGCAAACGGCTTTTTCTCCTTTATATCTAAAAACGTTTGTATGCACTTTTTCCGCCAAACGAGTATTCATCCTGATCCTGAACTCCGTATCGATTAAGTTGTGCTGCCTGTTGTCTCTGAGACAAAGTTCTTGGGGCTTATCTTTGAGAGTAAGCTGACCTCTATACCACACATCAAGCAGGTACGGGTCAAATGTACATGTTCTTATTCGATCGAAACTAGACTATGTATCACTGATCTATGGCTCTGCTAGGACCTCAGCTTCAAAAATGCTGGACCTCGTTCATCATCAAGGACTTTGGCTCTGCACCGGGGCTTCTGCACTTCCCCAGTTCAGAGCTTATATACAGAGTCTCGTGAACCTTCTTTGCACCTCCGCCGTTTGCAACTGTCTTTACTATTTGGTTCGAAACTTCGTTCCTTATCAAAGCATCCAACCTGGGGTTGTGTTTTCCTTCCTTGGTGGGCCACACCTTTTCAGAATAGATGATCTGCCATTGCTTCTTTTGGCCTTCGTATCCAGGCGCAGTTGAATGTATTGGGTCTGTCCTTGGATAACATTGCTGTATACACTGGTCAACCCATCCAACCATGGCTTATTAGAATCCAAAAATGTGAATTATCTTTAAGTCATCTGAGAAAAGCAGATACTCCTGTGATACTGTGTTTTATTTGCTGAATATCTTTCAAACCATCCTTCAATTCCTACTTATACAGATGTTTTGAAATCAGGTGACTGTGTGGGCTCTTTCATGGTTTGTTGTGATTCAGTAGTTGCGCCCAGAATCCCTACGACAGCTTCTGTGTTTACTGCTAATCTGTACGCTATTTCTCTTGCCCTGGATCACATAGCAGCTAAGCAGTACTCAAATTGCACTATTTATATTAAATCACTTAGCTCTCTTCAGGCTCTGAAATCGCTTTACGTTAGTTTACACCCTGTTCTCACCAATATTCAAAACCAACTGGCCCATTTCTCTTTAACATCTACTTCTATCCAGTTTTTCTGGATACCTGACCACGTTTGTGTTTGCGGAAGCGAGCTCACCGACACCGCAGCTAACTAAATCTGTCAATCTGGCCCTATCGCTGCTGTGCCTGTTCCATACATGGACTCTGGTCCTGTATTCAAGGTCTGGCTCCGTGCTAGTTAGCAGTCGATTTGGAGTGAGCAACACGAAAATAAACTTTTCCAAATAAAACCGTATATTGGATTTTGGCCGTCTTGCTTTCGTAAGGATAGAAAGAGGAAGTTGCTCCAACTAGGCTACGTATCGGTTACAGTTTTTTAACTCATCGTTTCCTATTATCTGGGACTGATGCACCAGTGTGTTGTCTGTGTAACACTCAAATCACTCCTAAGCCACATTTTAGTGTCTTGCCGTCGTTATGACTCTCAACGACGGCACCATTTTAAACATGTTCTGTCCCTAGGTTTATCCGTTACGTTAGGTATTGTAATTAGTAATGGTGACACTGTCCACCTTAGAAATGTTTTTAGTTCGTTAAAGGTCATTAATCTATTTTAATTCTATATGATTTTTTTAATTTATACATCAGGCCTTTTTTAATGCGATTGTCTTTTAAGAATCAAAGTTTATCTAGTTCGAATTTGATATTATAAAATGGCCATAACGTCAAATAACTCGAAACCAGGACTGGAAAGGTCAACTTCAGGTAACTAACCTGTTAGTCTTCCTGGCGAGTTATGATAATTACAGTTATGCTACAGAAAGTCCTTTATAATTTGTAATACTGTAGTTTTTCTCTTACTGCTGTAAGATGTAAAAATTGGATTTAATGCTATTTATGTTTTTAATTTAAAAACTTTGTTTTGTTTTACCCTAATTTTCTTTTATAAATTTTACTCATTTTACTTTAATTTTAACTTTTTACCGTAGGCACAGTTAACGTAGATGCTTTGCGCCATGAAACACCAAGCTAACCAACCAACTGAATTTACGCTTTATAATCTTTCTACGTTTTACAGTTGTAAAGTAGCATCAATTAAATAACTAACACAAACATATATTGCAAAGTCACATAATTTATGTCATGTTATTAGTTCACACAACAATCTCACAAACATACGACCTGAAAGATCCGACTAGAAATACATTATATATCATAAACCTCATTAAGAAAGAGACGCCATTTTTTAAACAGCCTGAGCCTTTCGAGTCGATTTATCAGTTTCTGCAATATTTTTTAAAGTGATGCATGACGCTAACTTACTAAAACTGCGTTGTATCATCTACGTTGATACAGGTAGAACACGGCTTCGCTTTTCCAGCACCTTAAAGATCAGGTTACAAATCAACATAGATTCTAATCCATCAGGATTCCAACCTTGTCAACATAGTCTGACAACGAAGTTCGTGGCTAAGTTTATCGAAAATCTGTACACATTCGTCAAAATTGAAGACGTTCACGTGTTTTTACAACATAACAATTAATTTAAAATTTAAAAGAGCGCTATAAATTATTTTGAAATGTTATGGCAAAGGAATTCCAAACTCTAACCTTATTAGCGGGCTTATAAATGACGTAGACTGTTATGCATATCACTATAATAAATTAGATGTGTATTTCATAAGCATATGTAAGGCATAACTGCAAGCGTACTGTTTGACTTTTCTGAATGCATCCAATGACAACAGAAAATGAAATTTTGTTTAAAGTTTTGTTTTTTTTATAAATATAGCTCCATTTAAAGCACTGCTTGGTCAATAGAATTCTGCCAGACGAAAACATTTATCTAATGATTTTTGTTTGTTTGTTTTGGAATTTCGCACAAAGCTACTCGAGAGCTATCATCACCCACCGCCAACTCTTGGGCTACTCTTTTACCAACGAATAGTGGGACTGACTGTCACATTATACATCCCCACGGCTGGGAGGGCGAGCATGTTTAGCGCGACGCGGGCGCGAACCCGCGATCCTCGGATTACGAGTCGCACGCCTTACGCGTTGGCCATGCCAGGCCAATCTAATGATTTAAGCGTGTAAAACGCAGTTAGTTAATTATATTATATAAATGTTATCACATTCTGTATTAGTACTTTCCACAGTAAGAACGTACATACACGAACAGAACACATAATAAAAATAATTGCACAGTAAATACGTACATACGCTAACAACATAGTACATTCAATTAAAATAATTGCATCCAATTTCAAATTACACCATTTATGCTAATTAAGCCTTTCATACTCGTGAACCCTCGCATATTATCGAGGTACATTTTTTTATCACTTTTTGTTTTGAATAATTTCTTGAGATTAAACTAACTGGCATACCAGAAGAGCCAAATCCTCGATGAAATAACACAATATTTCAGTTCAGGAAAACCTTTTGATATCAGCTGAATTCTGTGCAAAGCTACTCAACAGATAACTGCGATACTCGTCCCTAAACTTTGAAATATTATACTAGAAGGAAGATTGGTTTGGTTTGAATTTTGCCCAAAGCTACACGAGAGCTATCTGCGCTAGCCGTTTCTAATTTAGCAGTGTAAGACAATAGAAAAGGCAGATAGTCATCATCACCCACCGCCAACTCTTGGGCTACTCTTTCACCAACAAATAGTGGGATGAGCCATCACGTTATAACGCCTGAACGTCTGAAAAGGTGAGCATGTTTGGTGCGACTGGGATTCGAACCCTCGACCCTCGGATTACGTGTCGAATGCCTTAACACATTTGGCCATGCCGGGCCAGTGGGAAGATAAACAACAACATCCATCACCATTTGGAGATATACTCTGGTCAAATAGTCTGATTTAAATGTCATTTTTTTATAATAAACCCAAAGCTCCGAATCTTCAAGCACTACTTTTGGTATTTTATTTGTTGTAACGGTACAGAGACCATGAAACTCCAGTTCCACAATCAAACACGCTAGCCTTCAGGTCGCGCTCGACCCATTTCGAAAGTATTGTGAAAATAACACAAATATCGATCAAGATTCTGTGTATAAATTACAAACGGGCATAACCATATATTCAATTATATTCTCCACCCTTACATATACTCTTGGTATTTTAAAATAAAATAACTACTAAAAGAAATCGAATAGTCCAATACATTTGAAAGTCAAGATTATTGTTAATATTCTAAAGATACTTTCACTAAAATTGAAACTTACTTATACCCTGCAATGAATAAAATATTCTGAGCTTTAATTATTATAAAACAAATAATAAAAACTGAAATACCTCAAGACATTCCTGAGATTCCACGATTTTGGGTTTTTTATCACCATTCATCATCCACGCATACAGTAATTCTAACACAAAACTAATTACTGTAGTGCTTTTTCTCTTCACCAGATTGCAAAATAATAAAATTATAAATTTAAAGTCAACGACTACTTCTGCTAACTTTTTTATATAATATTTATTAAAGTTCTATTTTTTCTTAGCTTACTTTCCTAAAATCAAGGCTTTTGTTATGAAAATCAAGTATATTGGAGATTTATATATATTGTTTTTAATTTCTCCATTATAACTCGAAATCAGAGATGTGTTAAATATCATCTTTTAAATGTATATTTTGTTTTCTATAAGTCGTTGCTCAATAGACTTTATATTTAATACAAGAACTCATCAAATGGGCTGAAATATGAGAAATAAAACACTTCATGTAATGTTATTTCTACATGTAGCATTATACTCTAAAAGCTGGCGAACTCTTGGATACCAGTAGGCCTAACAGTTATTGTAAAAATCGAGTTGTATACAGGTTATTTATCTTTTTACTCTTAATTACTTCATTGTGGTTAGAAATTCGAAAAGTGTGAAAACAGTATAAAAGCTTTACGATCACTACCAGAACTCATCAGTTGGGTTGTACAATGAGAAACAAAAGGCTTATATATATGCTGTGTAAGAAAGATAAATAATAAAATATCAGTGATGTGAACCTGACGATGACCGAAGAAGGTCGAAACGTTGTTCGCTCTTCTATTTAAAATATTTTCTCAACCCAAAAGAGCCGTTTTTGCATATAAAATAATAAAATGTGTATATATTATGTAGAGAAAAGACTTAAAGGAAATTAAAGTGGAAGTTTGTTTGTTTTTGAATTTCGCACAAAGCTACTCGAGGGCTATCTGTACTAGCCGTTCCTAATTTTGCAGTGTAAGACTAGAGGAAAGGCAGCTAGTCATCACCACCCACCGCCAACTTTTGGGCTACTCTTTTACCAAAAAATAGTGGGATTGACCGCACTTATACGCCCCCACGGCTGGGAGGGCGAGCATGTTCAGCGCGAACCCGCGACCCTCGGATTACGAGTCGCACGCCTTACGCGATTGGCCATGTCAGGTCTAAAGTGGAAGACGTGTGTTCAAGAAAGTTGTCACCAATAACAGAAACAAAAGAGCCCCACAGTAACCAATAAAAAGAACTATAAGGAATAAAAAAGAGGGAGATAAAGATGAAGGGAGGAGGATCCTCATAAATTATCTGTTCATTGAAAAGGATTCGTAACACTTGCCTTTAAAGGATAAAAATACTTAATACCAACTAATAATGATATTTAACCATAAATATTGACATCTTCATAACTTATTCTAAAAGGAAATAAAACACTAAGCGTCATTCTTATAGGGTCGGATGAACCGTTGTTACGTAAGTAATTATCTCGGAGGAGTTTCTGATTCATTGTTACATATAATTTATAACAGCCGGAAATTTTAATTTTGGTTTCAGTGTTATTTGAATGTCGTTATTTACCAAATTTATGATGTTTGCCAACAAGATTGATACACACAATTTTATTTCTTAACACAAATATATTTAAATATACGAACAACAATACAATTTAAAATAACGGTTACTATAAATAATTATTTATATACAGAAGTTTTACAAACTTACAAACAACATTGCGTCTTCAATCTCATGTTGTACTTAATATTTAATTGACGGTTCACGATAGGTGGATTAATTCTGAGTTGATAGTGTTATACTTGGTTTTAAGGCTAGCTAGTTAACTCTATTCTTGGCTGATCTTAAGGCCTTTACAAACTAACTTTTCTCTGAAGAAGATATCTAATGTTCTCGAAGAAATGCTAACGTCTGAAGACAATTCACTGAAGTTAAACGGTTTGTAATGCTCAAAGTCTATAAACTCCTGGTAAACTATCTTTAGTTTCCCGATTAGTAAGCGTTTATTACAGTTATAGCTTCCGATGTTTATAGTATACTTACTGTAAAAAACCAACAATATAAAACTCTCTCTTGACGTGTCGAGTTACAAATTTTAAGATAAGGTTCTCGAAAGTTCAGTTGACAACAATATTCAAATAAACACTAGTGCTTTCGTAAAACATGTATTGTTGATTCTGACACTCGAGAATCTACAAATTAAAATAATAGGTGGGATTTTCACAGCACACAGTTAACAATATAAGTTGCAATCATTTCTACCTATATATTAAACTGAAACTACATAGATATTAAAATAATCATATAATAGTAAATTCGAGACACTGTGTTCTACTTTTAGAGGCTACTCGTACTTCACATTAACACTATATATTAACTGAAGCGACGTTTTGCCTTATATACAAGCCATGGCACCACAGGTATCTTGACAATTTAAGAGTTTAGGAATTTTCTTCGTCATTAATTCCACATTCGTCAATACGCTACTGCTATGAGTGATAGATTGTCGGAGGAACTGATATCACAGACTTTTCAAAGTAAGAATATTCGAATAACGAGAGTGTTAAATAATGTAAAAACAATAAGCAGCATTTTGAGTACAGAAATTTTAATGTTCCCCCATGTAGCGCAAATAAAACTTGCACATTAGTTTATTCATGATGCTAACACGTCCTAAACCTACTTCTCAAGCCAATCGGTAACAAAGCCTTTACCTACAATGTGAAGGTTTTGATAAAATAAAATAAAATCTTCTCATCTATAAAATCATCGTAATGAATGTAAGAACATAACAACAAGTATTTAAGCTTCAAGAAGCACTTCTAAATCAACGACTGTTTTCATGAAAAGGTAGACAAAAATATAATAATAGCAATCCTTCCTCACCACATTTTTGTTAAGTCCTCAGATTTAGATACTATGGAATTACCATATATTAGTCTGCATAAGTGGACTTCGAAGTCAGTGTACAATATAAATCCATGGAAAGTTTATCAGGATGTAAAGTTAAATATTGATTTTCACTTCTTTCACAAAAATGTGTTGTAATGGATACTGTGGTATCACACATCAGTTCGCACAAGTGTGTTTTAATGGATATTATAGCGTCATCCATCAGGTTAAGCAAGATGGGCATCAGAGGAAAGTGAACCCGATAGATGTAAGATATATGGAGTACCATTTCTACAGAATTCAGTGTATTCCAAGAGTTCTGGTTCGCATTTATCCTAGCTTCCAAATTGTGACTTCAAAAATAGAATTCGGAAACGTGTTTTTATAACAAAAGAAATTATACGGTGTCGGTTAATATATTATATTAATTATTTTGTAAGTCTTGATTTAGACAGTTCACAGCTTCTTCTTTTTCAGCAGTCACGGCATCTTTGAATATTGTATTTTCTTCAACAAACACACATAAAGTACAAACACTAACACAGCAGCAAGCAAGGCTCAGTGACTTCACGCTTTGGAGCCGTAATCACATGATTATAAGTCTCAGGCTGGTTCGTGTCATTGTGTTCTTGCTTGCAGAAGACACATTATCACACTTGTTTTAGTTAACTCCGTATAAATTTTCTTAAACAATATAAAAAGGACATGTATCATTCTAAATAATTAGAATTGCTGTCGTCTAGACACGCACTCAAGTTATCACTGTTAAGAACAGGATACAGACTAATAAGACAAATTGCGAATTTAAACTTTGCAAGAGTTGTTTCGGTTTCAACAACCGGTTCTTCCATAATTCAGCTACGCCGATTACGAAAACAATATTCATTTTATTATATCACAAATGTTCTTTTTTGTTTACAAATCGGAAAAAAAAACTTACTTAGATCAATGCTTTATTTGGTTTACCACAGTGAACATTTTATATCATTATGTTTGTTAAAACATTTTGAAAGAAAATGAAGATAAAGGAAGAATATTGATAATAAACGAATATGAATCCTCATTCATCTTGATTTTCTTCTATGAAACGTACGATTTTAGTGCCAAAACTACTTATTATGGTCTTTCTTCTTATGTATTTCGTTATGACGTTTTGTAAAAAATCTGTACTGGGTGGAAGAAAAGAATATCATTTTCGGACTCACCGAACAAGAATTACTGTAGAACATGTAAAAATTTCAAGACAATAAAAACATCAAAGATCTGGGTTATTATTGTGTTCGGATATGATTTCGAGGGTTCAGAATTCGCGGTTCATTGTAGCAAAATTACACTTTACACTTTGAGACTGAGGATAGATTACAGTAGCGATAATCAAATTCCATTATTCAGTCAGAAAACAGTAAGCATATATATTTTCTTACAGCAAAGACACATCAGATTATCTGCTGAATCCACCGAGGAAAATAGTACCCCTGATTTTAGAGTTGTAAAACCGTAGACTTTCCGCTATGCTTGCGAGGTACTTAGAAAATAGTAGTAAAAGGACTTGCTGTGGACTAGCTGTTCTCCCTATAGACCACCACTTTAAAATTAAAAACGAATAAGTGCTGATAGTCAGTTGTTCAGCTTTGAATAGAATATTTTAAAACATGCTCGCCTTTCAGTTGTTGGAGCGTAGTGTGACAGTCAAAACCCACTATTTCTTAATAAAATAATAGCCCAAGATTTGGCGGTGGGTTGTGACGACTATCTTTCTCTTCTCTAGTCTTACATTGCTACCTTTAGGACGCCAAAGGCAGAAAGCTCTCATGTAGCTTGGCGCGAAATTCGACAATCAAATAATAATGAAAATTACTAAGCTAAATATGTACGAAAATTTCTAATTTTATTTCAGAACTAAGTATTTATCAGTTAGATTAATTTCTTTCTACTTTACCTCGTGAAAGCTTTGTAGCTGCTTTTAAAACATGTTTGTTTGTTTGTTTTGGAATTTCGCACAAAGCTACTCAAGGGCTATCTGTGTTAGCCGTCCCTAATTTAGTAGTGTAAGACTAGAGGGAAGGCGGCTAGTCATCACCACCCACCGCCAACTCTTGGGCTACTCTTTTACCGACGAATAGTGGGATTGTTCCTCACATTATAATGCCCCCACGGCTGGGAGGGCGAGCATGTTTAGCGCGACGCGGGCCCGCGACCCTCGGATTATGAGTCGCACGCCTTGCGCGCTTGGCCATGCCAGGCGATTTTATCGAAGCAAGTTTGGTATATAGATCACAGTAAAGAGAAATTAAACGAGTTTTGACATCCAACCTCACATCAACACCAGTCTATAAAAATTCACTCTCCATATATCATTATGGAAACTGAAAAATACAGTAATATATAGTTTAATTTCCAAGGAATGATATTTATTCGTTAATACATACATGTAATATAAACCTCACATTCTTACTTCTCTTACTAAGGATTCGCGCCACTCAAATTTAAAACTAATTGATGTGTTTTATACTTTACTTCATAGAGCCTTCCGTACTTTTTTAATAAGAATAATTTAATGAAATAGCCTGTTTTCCTGAAATGTATGATTAAAAACAGAGCTTTTATTTAACCTAAAAAGTACTGACGGAGCGTAAAATGTACTCATCAAAGTTTTATTCAAAATTCTACAAGGTTTTCTTCTGCCTTTTTTCAGAGAAAAAAGAGATTATTGGTTTGCATTTCACTGAAAAACCTGGCTTACAACAGGTAATTTATTTATCAAATATATTAAATTTTACAATCAAGCATAAATATTTTAACAAAATAAGTGGTGTTTACTAATTAATTGCAAATGTAATTGAGTTAAAGTGGGACAAACAATTCTTAAATTAAGATACAGTTTAATAGAACATAAATTAATCAATTTCGGTTTGCCGAAATTAAGTGTACAGCTACTGAAGTAATGTGTACTCTTGATAATGTAACAAAATTAAATGCATGAAAAACAATTGAAATTTATAACAATATAAACAATACTTTTAAATCATGGCCCAGGCTTTTCTAAATGTCCAGTTAGTTAACTTGCATTACTCGAATTTCATATTTTTTATATCTGCACTTTTTGTAATGTCAAAGACACGTGTCAAACTTTGCCTAAATATATAGTTTGAAATAATAATAATATCTGATGATATGTTCAAGGACAAACCATGATGATATGTTCCATCTTCAAGGACAAACCATGAAGTTTTTAACTAGATTTTTCTTGCTCTTTAAATGAACATTGCATTGAAAGTTTTAAGAACCGTTAATTTTATTTGATTTAAATAAATAAATACGTACAAGTAAGTGGTTGAAAGAAATGAAGGCACTACACCGACATAAATAATTAGTGTAACAAATTTCAGGACAGTCACATTTCTGCAGAAATATTTTTAAGAAATGTGAAATATAGTGCTTTTATTATACAAATGGTTTTGTTGAACACCACATAGTTTGGAAAATATTGTGAATGATTAATAACATGAGTCTATATTGAGTGTGCCTATATATATTTATCATTTTACTAAACATGTTTGTTTGTACTGAAACGGATTTTCTATTATGTATTTATTTTGATATTGATATTTTTTTTGGCTGGATATATATTTAGAAATACATGTAACTTATCTGTTAAACGTGTGTTGCGAAATTCTCGCATATTTGCTAAATCCGTAGAGGATTTACAAACGTAAGATTCAACAATGTGATTGCCAGTATTATTGCAACTGAACTTTCGAGAACTTTACCTTAAATTTTATATATTGGTGCGCGAAGAGACAGTTTTATATTGTTGGTTTGTTACGGTTAATATATTACAAACCTCGGAAGCGTAACTGTGTTAAATGATTACCAATCGGGAAAATACAGATATTTCATCAGAAACGTTTATAAGTTTTGAACTTTAACAACCGTTTAACTTCGGACGTTAGTATTTCTACGATGACATTATGTATCTTCATCGGTGAAAAGTCAGTTTTTAAACGTCGTTAGGCCAGACAAAATTAAAGCAGTATAGCAGCGAGCCGTTAAGTGAAGTGTAGTAACAACAACTCGCAACAAGTTGTCTCATCGTGGATCGTCAATAAAATGTTCAGTTTCAGACTAGATAGAAGACTCAGCACTGTTTGTAATTTTGTAAAACTTTTGAATACAAATCATTTTTTTTTGTACGAGAAAACTCTTCTAGAATATTTAACTTCTTGAAGCAGTGCAATAGTGTTTCAAAGAGCTTGTCGTTCATGTACAATAATAAAAACTGATTTTGGATTATCAGAGGTAAAACTCATGATATACTAGATTATCGCGTTTCTCACGATCATTGTTTTATGTTTTCATAGTTCGTAACGCTTTCTATGACCCGTTAATTAACTTATACATTCAGAATCAAAGGAAAGGCCCTATTTGACCATTTAATAAACTGAGCTTTGAAGCACCGACAGAATCAACAATAAACGGTGTTTCTGGTGTAGTCCCAGTACCGCTGTTCCTTCCAATAAGTCAGTACGTGGTGCATATTAGAGATATTCTATCAATTTCGATCAAAAACCAGCGATGTATGCACAAACTTATCAGATTTTAACATCAAACACATGCACTTAACCACTCTAATATTTGCCCAGTATCAATAATTAGATAAATAGTACATTATAAATGAAAACGAAAGTGGTACCACATGTTCTTATAACGTCACCAATGTTGAAAACCTCACCGACTATGACATCGAATATTCATGCACACAGTGGCATCATATATTCTATACCACGTAATGTTCATACTCTTGATTTTAATACATTGACCAAGATACATGCCTAAATACGGAAATACGACCTCAGCCATTTGACATTAAGAGGGTTTTCTTCAAAACACTTTCAAGGTCATATTACTTATCGGCAGGATGTAGTGTTCGTTCTGATGACAATGAAGAATAAAGTTCTAGTAACAAATAAAAATTCTGGATTTCAACAGTTTACGTCCCTTCCTACTTTTTCACATCATATCGGCATTATAGGGATAACACTCACATTTCACGCATGGGTTCTACCTTATTTTCTTCCGTAATAACACTCTAATAATGTAAAGTTGTTTTTCCAGTAAACACATGCACAGCTATTAGGTGGATTTCAGAATATGAATGTTGTCGTAGAACTGAAACAGAACCCATGTTTTGATATAATCTTGATACCAATAGTTTCCTTTCTTTACTTTTACTCAACCGATTTTTTCTGTTAATTGTTTTTTATTCTGGCTGTTTACTAAATATTATAATTTGAATACATATTCACAATGATAACAATAGTATTATTTGAAATTAGGACACATAAAAATCAGCTTTAATGTTTCTATAAGTATTCTATATTTGTTTTATATTTTCAACAAAATATCCTAGAAAAAAGAATGCGCAAACTAGTTACAGAAATTTACTAAACATTTCATCACTGTAAGTTGTTTTTGGCCACTGTGTTCTCTTTTGATACAGATAGAATATTATTTAGCACAATTTCTTGTAAACAAAGTTTGTTAAGCAAACAAATAAAATCTCTCTCATCTTTGTTCATTACATTTGCAGTGAATTTTTATCTAACTTATTAAGAGAATTTTAATAGAAGTTGAGACATGTGACGTTGACCATCATCTTAAACACTATGAACATGATCTCCATAACTGTCCATGTAATTTGAACTTTATTCGTTCAAAACTATATAAGGTACTGGGTTTTCAAAATATTTTAATTCCGTTTTAGAAAACAGTCGCCAGAGTAAGTCGTAACTGTCACAGACATTTTTTTTTTATTTGTCAATCTGTGTTATGATACCCTAACTAAAATGCATTGATCGAAAGATTTATGTTTTATATGTTTATCTAATAAATGCAAAAAAAACGTTTAACAGTCACTTAACTCTCATCTGAAGTCCTTAAAGCACTAGACTCCTATAAAAATTAGTCAGATCAATTTAGCTAAGTGTGAAAGTTAAGCTAGAAAAACATGGAATATTCTGTGTCCTCAGTTACAGACAAATGAGCAAATACGTTTCAAGAAAGGTTTCATTTTTCTACAGAAATGAACGTTAGGGCTTGAGGAAACGTGGTTGATGATCAGTGGTTGTATTTGCGTTAATTTCACCACAAGGATTTATTAGAATACATAAATTAAATGTTCCCATTTCGATATATTGTAAAACACATATATAAGAAAAAATAACATCACACAATTTAACGAGGTTTCACAAACGAAATCTAAGTTAAACACGTCACGGTCTCATTTGTTTTTGTAAATGAATTTTAGAATTTTATAATAATTAAATCACTATCGCCTAAATTTTATAAACAAGTACCGAGTCTTATATGATTGCATGTTTGAACCGATGTAATTAGACAAATCACAAAAATTGAAAGCTATTTCAAATCTTGTCGCAACCTAAAATAAGATAAAATATTTGTTTGTTTGCTTGTAGTTGAGCACAAAGTTATCCATATTATTAACCGAATAATCCAAAAGAATACATTGGCGGAATCAATTACACATTCCTCAAAATCTGTATAGACTTGAATTCACTATGGCGAGCAAGGGAACTAAAATACCACCCATATTTTACGAATCTATAACTTTCTTTTTAACAGTTACTAAAATCAAATGTCTGGCTGATACCCAAAATGTTTTTCATAACCATATTAACAGTATTTATTGTATAATCAATAGATGTATCATTTTGTTATAATACAGATCTTCGTACCTAAAGATAAAACGTCTTTGTTTAAAAATAAATTTTAATTAACTACCTACCTTTAAAAAGTCCAGATAAAAGATCATTGTCCAAAATGTTTGTTTTAGATTATCTTTAAATATATTTGCCTCTCCATCAGCCCATATTCTAATCCTTGCTCCCTTTAAAGAAAATTTGTTTTGTTTTTGTTTTGTTTTTTGGAATTTCGCACAAAGCTACTCGAGGGCTATCTGTGCTAGCCGTCCCTAATTTAGCAGTGTAAGACTAGAGGGAAGGCAGCTAGTCATCACCACCCACCGCCAACTCTTGGGCTACTCTTTTACCAACGAATAGTGGGATTGACCGTCCCATTATACACCCCCACGGCTGGGAGGGCGAGCATGTTTAGCGCGACGCAGGCGCGAACCCGCGATCCTCGGATTACGAGTGCACGCCTTAACGCGCTCGGCCATGCCAGGCCACCTTTAAAGAAAAAACATAATATTAAGTTATTCTGTGTAAACACTAGGTTTTGTAGCTAATTGATTTAGGAAAATATTATATAACCTACTGGTTTCTTATATCTAAACTCAGAAGAAATCGCCAGTAACTTTCTAAGAAACATTTGAGTCAGAGTAGCAAAATGTTTAAAATATAATATGGTCCATCTAGACATAAACAATATTTACTCAAAAGTTCTCTGTGGTTTTCTTTTGTGAACTCACTCTTACTAATTATAACTTGCATTTATCTTTGTAAGTGCGTCATTGAAGGATTGTTACTGAATAAAAAGCAGGGACAATTTTATATTTACGTTTGTGAGACATAAATATGGTGATATAAATATGAATTCGGTCAACTATGCTCTCAACTTTAAAAAAAGCTGAATATGGAAATTTTAGACCAAATAATTGATTGATATACATAATATAACTAAATAACCTACTGTAATGGCCTATTTTTTTTATAAAATATATTGGTTTATAAGATAGAAATTTGTGTATGTGTAAGTTTTTAAATTTTCTGTCAGCAAAATGTGTAGATGAGACCTTAAGGTCAGTATTTTGGTCATATTACTTCTGAAAAAAAACTAGGTTCTCACACACCGAATATCGAGCTGCAAAAGCATTTTCCAATATGGACGCTGCCCATATGTATACTGGTAAAGACTCTTTAACTGCCAAAATTCTAAGTAACTTTTGCGATAAAAATGTTATTGAGCTAGATAAAAGTCTTGCAAACATTCGCTGTTTCTGCTCCAGTTTTCAGTTATGGTCAGCTCTACTTGTCCAACGTTTCCGAATATAAGGATTTATCACGTAAAGCTATAAATGAAGCCTCATCCGTCTGACCCAGATTTCAGGTTGTCTCACTGTACAATGACAAGCATTTCTGTAGATATAAGAAATGTCTTCTTATTGGGCGGATGAAAGTAGCAAGTCTACAGATACCTTTCCAGATAAGTTCTTTTTTTTCAATAAAGACACGAAGTATCCTCATTAATATACATATCATAGTTTAATTACGTTGAGTCACATGTTATTTCAAAGTACGAAAATATGGAAATTAAAGAGACATCTCCAGGTCTTAATTATTTAATGTGTAATTTGATAAATTAATTATTTTTATTAAATAAGTCGTAATTTTCAGGAAATCATGTTGTTGTTGTTGTTGTTTTGGAATTAAGCACAAAGCTACACAATGGGCTATCTGTGCTCTGCCCACCACGGGTATCGAAACCCGCATTTTAGCCTGTAAGTCTGCAGACATACCGCTGAGCCATTGGGAGGCATTGAGAAAATTACAAACATTTAATTTTCTTTATACCTGCCCCACAGTGACACAATGGTATGTTTTCGGATTTACAACGTTAAAAGCATGGTTTTCATACCCGTGGTGAGTACACCACAGACAGCCTATTGTGTATCTTTGTGCTCAATTACACCCTTGTGCGAATTAATTGAAACAAATGGTCATTTTACAATATTTTTAGCATGGCGACCGGTGTAGGCTCGCTGGTCCCTCTGATTTCCTTTAATAGCCAATTTTTCACACAGACAGCGTTATTAGCTGTGTTTTGCAGTACGGTCGAACTATTTTTGGGATATATGACGAAATTTTGAGGAATATCACGTCATTCTAAATTGCGTTAGAAGGACAAGTACACCAGTCAAAAACAACTTCTTACTAACTCAATGAAGAAAAAACGGTATCAATGGGGTATGAAATAGAAGAAATGGACGCAAGAACAATGGAGGAAGGTGTTATTCAGTGACGAGACTCATTTCTTCGTACACGGTCAGAGAAGTCTGCATGTTCGCAAATCTCCAGGTGAGAAACTTCGAGAATCTCACACCAATCAGTTCGTAAAACATCCATTGAAGAAAATGTTTTGGGGCTTTTTCAGCTACTATGGCGTCGGAGGCTTATGTATTGTAAAAGGTATGATGCAAGGACCACAGTACATTGATGTTTTGCAGAGAAGAGTCGTTCCAGATTTGAAAAATGATCTTCTGAGCTTTTTATACTCACATATATCATTTTCATATAATTATATAATCAAGGTACACTTATGTATTTCTTAGAATATTCATATCTTGTATGCATAACCTTTATTATTATTGTAAGATAACTTTTCATGAATTATCAAGTATAATCCTCTAAATATCCAATAAAATTTGAAACTGTCAATAATAATTTTGACATGGGCTGTCTGTATTGAAAATCGTTAAATATGGCATTATCAAAATTTTACAATACGTGTTTTGAAAATGAAAACAGAGCAATTATTGTAACAAACTATTTAGTTTTTGAACAAATGCTTACTGAATTGTAGATAACGTTAAATAATAACATATGAAAACGATAGCATTTTTCTAAAAAGGTACATTAACGAGATTACGTGTACTATCCTTTTTCTTCTGGGAGTAATATTCATGTTCGTACTTACGGCTATGTCGTTGGCATGATCCCCTGGTGGTTCAGCTGAAGGTTAGCAGGCTTATGACGCTAAAGCCCAAGGTTTGATACTATGAAATTGAAAAAGCAGGTAGTCTAATGTGGATATGCGTCACAAGTTAACAACCAATGATTTTCAAGATACCTTGTTAATTGTCAAATACTAGGCTAGGATTACATACTCTGATCTATCTAACGCTACATAGGGATAAGTCTGTAGCGTTATTCACTAAAAAATTCGACTTTTGATAATCTTTTGTATAGCATTGTGAGTAACAGCAAATAAACAAATTATTCAGCTCCTTCTGAAACATGTAGTCCTGTTTAATTTTTGTATAGAACAACCTTCACCAACCTAAATTTTGACTTCCATAAGTTTGTTATTTTGCATTTTCTCCTGGGATCAAGAATGAAATTAACATACTAATACTGGGAATGATATTACTTACTATACTTTGGAGGGTATTATGTTGTTGTGATACTATCTAATATTGGTTGGATAAAAACTATTAAAGTATAAGCTATCAGCACGTAACTGTAATCTGGTACATTTCATGTTCATGTACTACAGAGAAGTACTACAGAAACGATAAAAAAGTAGCACTACATTTCGATATTCAACACTAAGTTTTTGTAATAACTAAGTTATTCTTTTGTTTTTATTCTTTTCGACCAAGCTTGGAACCAATAAAGTCAGTCTATGAAATCTCCAAACCTTTGTCATTTTTGCATATAAAATGTAAACACCATTACTTGTTTGTTTGTTTGTTTTGGAATTTCGCACAAAGCTACTCAAGGGCTATCTGTGCTAGCCGTCCCTAATTTAGCAGTGTAAGACTAGAGGGAAGGCAGCTAGTCATCATCACCCACCGCCAACTCTTGAGCTACTCTTTCACTAACGAATAGTGGGATTGACCGTCACATTATACACCCCCACGGCTGGGAGGGTGAGCATGTTTAGCGCGACGCGGGCGCGAACCCGCGACCCTCGGATTACGAGTGGCACGCCTTACGTGCTCGGCCATGCTAGGCCCTAACACCATTACTAAACCATACAAAATTAGTTTAAAAAACTTAAACTATATGCATATCAGAAGCTCAAATATAGAACAACTTGGATTGAATTGACAAGTCGTATATTTTAATTTGCTTAACTACTATCTTAGCGACTTTGAGGGTTATCTAAATTGGATTAAAATTATTGTGACTATGCAAACTGAGCCATGTGAGTGGCAACTACAACTGAAAAAATGCACATGGAAATACATTTATCAGAATGTAGAGAACAAAAATTAATCGATCTACGAAAGTTAAAAGTAATCATGTATTCTGACCATAAGCTATATTCAGAACGGGTAATATGGAAATCTCTCTTGTGCATTTTGGCAAAATTATGTACCAAAATAAATAGAATTTCCATGCAGCAATGAAACCAACATGATGTGGCTCATCAAGTCTTAGCTTACAGTAATACCTCCCATTCAGCTACTGTATATATGAATCAGCCCGAAACTAAAATAGTTATTAATTTTATTTCATTGGAATACGAGTACATACCAGTCAAGTCGCAGTGCCTTTTGATTTCTGAGCAAACAAACTCCTTAAACTAGGCCCGGAAAACTGTTTTCTTTATGCGCTTGATGGATTATGGAAGGCAAAAGAAAGTAGTAGTACGCTTTAGATATATCAGCCTTACAGACCTATTATTAGTTGTTAAATAGAGCAGATCCATGTCTGGTAGCAATGACTGGAACGATGTAATGATAATTCCCGAAGTATTTTACTACAACAAACATTGCTAAATTTTCAGTTGAAGTTCAACTTCACTAAAGTAGAAATGTTGTTTAATGTGCTAGCAGCCCTAGAAGAAAGTGTCTCATAACAATACATCAAACGTTACGTTTGGGTATATCATATATATCATATAAGAGTAGAATGAAATAAAAAAATATTTTAATATTTCTAAAAACAACAATGTTCCAGATTTTGGTTACTGATGAATTAATTAATGTAATATTTTAATTTAAAAACGGTTTGAAATACAACTATATTTTAAAAAGCTAAAGTATTTTTCGCCATGTAAAAAAATCAAATTGTCTTAAAATATAAATATTTAAAATATCATGAAGTATTAATGAATGAAAATTAATGTTTTACTGCAAATAAGTAAATGAAGATAATGTAAGTCTTCTTATTTCGGTGGTTAAGGTACTCGATTTCAAGGGTCCGGCATGGTTCGGTGGTTAAGGTACTCGATTTCAAGGGTCCGGCATGGTTCGGTGGTTAAGGTACTCGATTTCAAGGGTCCGGCATGGTTCGGTGGTTAAGGTACTCGATTTCAAGGGTCCGGCATGGTTTGGTGGTTAAGGTACTCGATTTCAAGGGTCCGGCATGGTTCGGTGGTTAAGGTACTCGATTTCAAGGGTCCGGCATGGTTTGGTGGTTAAGGTGCTCAATCGTAATCTGAAAGTCGTGGGTTCGAATTCTTTGTCCCGCCAAACATGCTTGCAATTTCAACCGTGAGAGAGTTATTATGTTGGTAAAAAAATAGCCAAGAATTGGCAGTGGGTGGTGATGACTAGCTGCCTTTCCTACAGCATCTATCACACGGCTAAAGCCCCCCAGTGGCTCAGCGGTATGTCTGCGGACTTACACGCTAAAATCCGGGTTTCGATACCCGTGGTGGGCAGAGCACAGATAGCCCATTGTGTAGCTTTGTGCTTAATTCAAAACAACAAAAACAACAACACACGGCTAAATTAGGGATGGCTAGTGCAGATAGCTCTCGAGTAGCTTTGTGCAATTACAAAAAAAACCCAACCAATTTCGACTTTTATATATTATAACTACTTGTATATTTTTGGACTAGAGTTTTCAGTGGACTCTTTCCGGTCAATCCTACGCTAGTAGCATTTATTCTACATAAAGTATGTGCATTTTGCAATAAAGTATTGCCTTTACAAAAACCTTCATTTCCTAGTTACTACGAGGTGTTTTTATCGAATTACCAGTGTTCTTTAACGAAAACTTTTCGTTGTGAGATATTCTACTTGTTTGTAGAGCAAATCGATTAAACTAACAAGTACACAAGTAGCTGCTAAGTGTAGGGTAGAAGGACTGTTAGCTTAATTGGCTTAATTTAATACAGTGCATGCTGAGTTAGACAGTCTTAAGAACTAGTGCAAAGTCACACTTATGGATAGACAGAGTAACCGAGATCTATAATGTCATTTTGATTATTAAAATAGTAAAAATCTAGAAATGATTTTATACAAACCTTTAACATTAGTTTTATTAAACGCTTGGTTGCACTTTTAGTACACCTCAGACATCTTTTCAGACAAATAAGTAACGAAAGTAACTTCTAATACTTTAAGTTTAGTCCTATTAACCATTTCTTTCTATTAAATATTGGTTCTTACATGGGTAAGAATCCATAAGAACTATATTTTCTGGTTTCTATATTACATACATTCTTGTCTGTCAATTATATTTTACATGTGTATCTTAATATGATATGGCTAAAACAAAATGTCAAAAGATTAACATATATCATTTTCAGCTAGTTCAGCGCATTTAAAACCTACGAGTTTCCTTAATGATTTGCGAGCAACTATGTGAGAAAAAGATAAACTTTTTAGGAGATGCTTTATACTAATGTATAATAAGAAGCTTTATCATGTTGAAATATTTTTCACTAACTTGGTGTAAAATGTAAAGATAAAATTACATTTTTCAGCATGCTTCTATTTTTGTATTTAAATAAATTTATATTACATTTTTTTTTCTTTTTTTGGCGTTCTTAAAATTAATACTTATAAGTGTAATACATAACCTTGGCGCATTTGTAACATACATTTCATTATTAATTATAATATGTCAACACAATTTAGAGCTCAAGAATTTTGCTATAGTAATTACAACCGAATCCTGGGGAAGCAAGGACAGATATATTATATCTTGACTTCGTTTAAATCCTATTTATTTTCATTTCTCGGTATTTTATAAAACGGCCTTTGTATCTGAACATGTAATCTATGCATATATAGTTTTCATTGTATTTCATTCTATGATAATGGATAAAATTAACACAAGTGGATGTATTATTATTGGAGAATTTAAATAACCGCTTTGATTAGACAAAGAAAGAGACACAGAAAATAAAACGAACGTGTACTCATCTTAGCTCATTCACTGAAATACAGATGCTTCTAATTGAAGCCACGTTCCAGATACAATTTATTTATGCGAATTAATTAATAAACGTAATCTGAGTTGATTATAATGACTGCATTAAAGATAGGTCTTTTCAGTCTACATTGGTGTATATTGCATAATTTTCAATTACCTTTTATATCAAGTTTACATTGAATCCTATTTCATTCTTTGTTCATACTCGTTTAGTAGTTGCATAAAATCAACAATTTAATTAACAGCCCAAATCTACACTGTACTTATTACGTTTCAAAACATGGCATTCACCGTACAAGCAGCTTACTGTAAAATCTTCGTTGTTGCAAAGTGAATTGTGCTACATCTAATTCTTTTAGAAAGATTTTGAACTTGTTTATCTGGCGGAAACAGTATTTCGACAAAAAATATTCGAAAGCAGTTGAACAACTATTACTTCAAACTTTATTTTCTCAAGATACATTTAAAACATATAGATCAAATATTGCATTAGTAGAAAGGGATTTGCCTGTTGAAAACGCAAGAAAACTTAGAAGTTTAAATTCTGCTTTGTTTTTCATTTATTATATTCCTGTAATAGAAAAAATATGGAAATTAACCTCATAAAATGCAGAAATCATCTAACACTAACACTATAACCTCTAGTGGTAAGTTATCTGAAAAGTAAAATTTAGTAATTTTGTAATAGCTTACCAATGCATTTTTTCTTTCTGATTTCAACTTAAAAATCCAGTTTTTTTCAAATCCGCGGGTAATAAAATAAACAGTGTAGCTTTCAAATTTTTTTTAGTAATAGCGAAGAAACAATTCTCGAATAGAATATTTAATATCACGTCTAATCATTTCTTCACTTAAATTGAGTTTAGGTTAAGAAAAAACACGTTATTGCTGCGTACAATGTTCAGTTTTAATATGACAAAAATCACATGACGTGTCTACTGTTTCCAGTTCATGGTTTATGTTTCATACTTGTTTTCACTTTCTTTAAACATCTAACACACACACACACATATATACACATTTCTATTTGTGTTTTCATTTTTTGAGCACACTTGAAGGTAATTTTGATACCCTGATTCTCAGAAATAAAGAACGTCCTATGTTTTATTACATACGAAATACGATTAAGATTATTAAAACTATAATCAGAAAAAACCATCAAACAGTTAATATTTACAAGTGTTACGTATTATTGTTATTTTATTTTGGACGAGTCTCTGACAATAACCCGAAATTTTAATTTGAGCTCAGTAGTTAATTAAATGTTAATATGTATTAAATTATATTATTCGCAAACAAGAATGACACACACAATTTCCTTTTTCAACACATATATATTTTGATATGCAAACATAAAAACAATATAATTTATAATAATGGTTATTACTAATAGTTATTACAAATAATGGCTTATATACAACAGCTTTACAAACTTTTTAACAATACCAAGTCCTATATCTGGTTTAGAACTAAATACCTTATCGATGATCCATGTTCACGTTCAGCAAATTATTTCTGAGTTAGTATTGTTGCACCTTGCTTGAGCTGATGATGTCTTTCTTGATTACCATCACAGTAGTTAAAAGTTCACTTCTTAGCGAAAAAGTTAATTGACGTCCGAATTAATTCACTAAAGTTGAATGGATTGCAATATTAGATATCTATAAGTTTCATAGTCAAATTATATAGTTTTCCTTTTAATAGACGTTTGTCACAATAATGGCTTCTTATGTCTATAGCGCTTTGACTGCAGTTGTCCAATAACATTCTTCTCTTCGTGGAGTGGTACTTTTATATAAAATTACACGAGTCTCTAGAACCTTCACCAAAGTTACTTGGCAAAAATGACTAAAGCGTTTTCGTAAATAAATATTGTTGTTTCTCACTTTCAAGAATTATCTAAAAGTTTCGAAAACAGGCGGAACTTATGCAATACACAGTCAAGAATATACCTCACATGCAAAAAAATATATACAGAAAGAAACATGGGCACGAAATAAATGTACAACATTAAATCTGTAACACAAGCAATCAATTGCTAGAGTATTTCCTTACATACATTGAAATGGTTTGATTGATTGTTTCGAACTAAGCACAAAGCTACACAGTAAGCTATCTATACTCTGCCCTCCACGAGTTTCTGGCGGTGTAAGTCAGCAGACATTCCGCTGTGCAATTGGGGGGATATTGAAATAGAACAAGACCAATAATCGAGAACTGTGGAGTTTTGCATAATTTATTTATATGAATATTAATACATCGTATTTATGAAATGTGGTTATAAATTTCACTTTGAAAATGTTGTTTTCCTTATTAAACAAACTTGATATACAGTTTGAAAAAGATGAGAGCATTATTCTTCATAAGTCAGCTTACATTTTATGAAGTCTCCCACGAGGTTTCTTTCAGGAAAATGAACGTTTTCTCCATTTAGATCATTAAAAAAACATGACAGTAAATATAATTATAACAATATTTGAACGAGATGCTTCAAGGTTAGACTGAATAACATAAAGGGATATTTATTTATTGTGAACGTAAAGCATGGCCAAGCGCGTAAGATGTGCGACTCGTAATCTGAGGGTCGCGCCAAACATGCTCACCCTCCCAGCCGTGGGGGCGTTATAATATCACGGTCAGTCCCACTGTTCGTTGGTAAAAAAGTAGCTCAAGAGTTGGCGGTGGGTGGTGATGACTAGCTGCCTTCCCTCTAGTCTTACACTGCTAAATTAGGGACGGCTAGCGCAGATAGCTCTCGAGTAGCTTTGTACGAAATTCCAAAACAAATAAATAAGTAAACTGTTGTTGATAATTTGTCTTCGTGATTATTAAATTTATTGAAGTTGCATTTTAACACAAAAATTATAAACAAATGCTTTATTGCTTTTGAACTTCGAATCTTTGATTTATTTTTCCATTGGACTTCAAAATTGTAGAGATTTTGTTATTTCATGTTTCTTGTGGACTTTATGACTCTCTGCTATCCCAGTTGATGACTTATCGCAAACTACTAGACTGTAAGACGTCACATAAAAAAAACAATAGCTCAGAATTTGTTTTCGAACCTCCCATCGGACAGCCAGAGTTGATTGATAACCAGATTCCTTATCAGAAATTTTCAACATTCAACGACCATGTTTCTTATAAACCAATAAATCGCCGAATCCCACGACGTATCAAAATTTTCAGAACAATGCTTTTATGGCGTTTATCCCTACCCTTCGTTGTTGCTGTTAAAAAGTGAAATACTTTTAAAGGAAAAGTTTGTTTTTATGTGTGTGTGTGTTTTTTTTAACTCTTTGGGGGAGGCACCTAAACTTGTTTCAAGTAAAATATTAAACTAAATATTTCAATAAAAGATTAACGCTACATTTTAGTTACTTTTAAATATGCAACATAACGAAAAAATATTTTTAGGCCCTAGCATGGCTAGGTGGTTAAGTCACTCGACTCGTAATTTGAGGGTCGCAGGTTCTATCCCTGTCACACCAAATGTGTTCGCCCCCCAGCCGTAAGGGTGTTATAATGTAACAGGAAATCCCACTATTCGTTGGTAAAAAGAGAAGTCCAAGAGTTAGCGGTGGGTCGTGATGACCAGCAGTCTTAATTTTGGTGTTACACTCCTAAATTAGGGACGGCTAGCGTAAATAACCCTTGTGTAGCTTTGTGCGAATTTAAAAAAAACTAAATCTCTCAGTCGTTTTCATTTGGAAAAAAAAACTAATGCTAATTTGTAAGTTTTGTTTAGTTCATTTTGTACTCTAGGAAGTTTATTTTAACAATTTTCTATTATGTCAAAAACATTTAAGAAACAGCGTCTGGTTTAATGTCTTAAAATCGTTTCGTTATTAACTTTGTTGTTAGCACGTGTTGTAACTTAAACTTATTTTATTTAATGCATGTAAACGGAACATTTGAAACACTTTTAACAGTCTTTTTTGTATCATTTCTTTACTCCAGCAGATAAACTACTTTTGTGTTATAAAACATTATTCCAGAGATATTAGAATGCCCCCCAGTGGCTCACCGGTATGTCCGCGGACTTACACGCTAAAATCCGGGCTTCGATACCCGTGGTGGGCAGAGCACCGATAGCCCCTTGTGTAGCTTTATGCTTGATTTCAATCAACGACATATGACCAATGCGTTACATTTTTAAATAGCTTTTCAAAATACATTGTTTTAGATCAAATTTAACCTTATGGATATAAAATACAAATTCCACCCTGTATAAGGTTCATAAACTTACTTTAAATTTGTTTTAAATGCTCTTTTCAAACACTTTAAAAGCATATAAACATTTCATTCCTTAGACAAGCATCTGAGTAAAACGTTTAACGCTAACAGCCGTTATAAATTCCCCAATTTGAAAATATTAAAGCTGTTTCATAGCGTTCAAACATTGTTGACAGTAAAAATTAAATCCAAATAGGAGTAAAGTACATGATTATTGTTTGTTTGTTTGTTTTGGAATTACGCACAAAGCTACTCGAGGGCTATCTGTGCTAGCCGTCCCTAATTTAGCAGTGTAAGACTAGAGGGAAGGCAGCTAGTCATCACCACCCACCGCCAACTCTTGGGCTACTCTTTTACCAACGAAAAGTGGGATTGACCGTCACATTATACACCCCCACGGCTGGAAGGGCGAGCATATTTAGCGCGACGCGGACGCGAACCCGCGACCCTCGGATTACGAGTGCACGCCTTAACGCGCTCGGCCATGCCAGGCCACATGATTATCGTATTTTACAAAAACGTTTATCTTTGACATACGAATTGTGAAAGAAACTTTCCAAAACATTTTAGATAGTTATTTATTTAAACTATAAGGCTTAAAAATGCATAATTGTATATGAAGCAAAAATTGTAATTTTAATGCATACATCATGATTAACAATAAGTTTCAATGCACAGATGCTTTCCAAAAAAGCTGTGAATTAACACTTAAATATATGTAATATTACAGACTGTTTTTGTTTTGTTTCGATTTGCTGTGAAATCCAAAGATTTTCTATCACTTACAAATCTAAAAAGCGAAATATTCTTATGGGATAAAGCGCATAGATATTTTAATCACATTGTTAAATCTTACATTTATTCTCATTGGATACCCCTATGGCCAGTAACTTTTTTATATCAAACAATAAGATTAGTTCTTTCATGGGACATGGCTAGGTGATTTAAGGCATTGGACTCGTAATCCAAGGGTCGCGGCTTCGAATCCCCGTCGCACCAGACATGCTTGCCCTTTCAGTCGTGGGGGCTTTATAATGTCACGGTCAATCCCACTATTCGTTGGTAAAAGAGTAGCCCAAGAGTTGGAGGAGGGTAGTGATGACTAGCTACCTTCCCTCTTGTTTTACACTGCTAAATTATGGACGGCTAGTCAGATAGCCCTCGAGTAGCTTTGCGCGAAATACAAAAACAAACAAACAAACAATATTTTATCACACGAAACTAAAAGAAATTTACGGGTCTCAGGTATACTAGTGAAGTCGGCCATATAAGACTGATTATGGCTGTTAGGAGATACAAGAGCCTACGATTTTGTCTAGTTCTCTTTTTTCAAATTCTACTCTGTCCAGTAACAAGAAAATATAGAATATGCTTCTATATATGGGATAAAACGTTTTACTCGATCCTGAGAGAGGTTTCCTTTTCTTATGTAACTAATATTATTATCTATCAGTACGTGTAGTGTATTTAAAAACTAAACTAAATTAAAATATTAAACATTTGAGTAATTTTTTCATATAATTCTTAATTTAAAACATCTTCCAGAGCTCGTTATCTTCAAAATAAAAATTGCAATTTTAAATATTTATGAAACTTAATTAACAGCAAAATGGTTTAATGGGACTTTTTGTTGCTTATGTTTTGATGCAGCTTATTATGTCAATCACGATTAAAACTCTCCTTGCTAACATCTAATACGTAGAACATAATAGTAATTTTCAGTTCTTGCAAAACTCGCTATCTTAAAAAGAAAATCACATAAACGACAAAGTCTTTACTTTTCATCAAATTAATATACAATTAAAATAATATGCTTGACATATTTTATCATTACAGGCAATTCTGAACTTATTATTTCTAAAATTTATGAATATAATAAAGTTTTACATTAAAGACAAAAGATAAAAATGCAGCGTTTAATATAAACTCTACATTTCTAGCAAAATCTTGTTTATTATATTTTACAGAATTAAAAAACGAAATTCAGTGACAGGAATTAATTTTCTACCAAACGGTATGAAGTAAATAAACAGCAATGTTTAATACTATTTTACATTAAATTGCTATCTTTTTAAATGAATCTATTTACTAATAATCTAAATTAGTATTGTACATACAGTAATAAGTATGTTAACTCCTACATATCTAAGTGGTTTGTTTCAAAGTCATAATAACAACGACGTTCGGTTGGTTTATAAAAATGATTTGCTTCTGTTTTTTCAATGAATACAACAAACATCTTCAAATAATGCTTATTTATCCTACTTGATATTTCGATTTACGCCTTTTTCGAGGGTGTATGAGAGTTATAACCTGCGATGTTCATGTAACCTTGAAGAAAACAGTTCCTTTCCTTTAGTCAGCAGTGAAAGTTTTAAAAAATGACGAAAATTGATTTTCCTCTGCTTCATGCTTAGGTAAAATATTATTAAATGCACACAGAGAAATGTAACTTTCACTCACTTTTATCCGTAGTGGATTATAATTTACAATATAAATATATATAACTTCAACAAATTTGTTTACATGAGTGCTTTTCTTTCACAAAAAAAGTTGTCTTCACGCACTCACACTCAGAGTCAGATTTTCTGTTTAATTTAATATATTTGAATTTTGAAAAGCATCTTAGAAATAAAAGTATATGTATATGTATATACATATAAAATGTTAGTAAGAGAAACCATAGTAATCAATATAACAAAATCATTGTTCTATCATAGAAAGTCCCTTTAAAGAAAAAACAATTTGTTATTTAACATCATTTGAATACGTATAATGAAGCTCTATCAGAAGATATTTCTGTAGAGACTAAGAAAGAACAAGATATCATGAAACATGGATTTTGTTAAGTTATCGGATTTATTCATATAAATGTATTGCGTACATCTTCTCATAGAAATGTGGAAACAACAAAGCAAACCAGAAAACCACTTTTAATATTGTCCATAACTTACCATAAAAATGCCACTTTGTAGACATTATGGAAACCGAGATTTCACATTCTACCTTCCGTCTTCGTTTCAAGTGTCATCGATTTTTGTCGCAGAATCCAAAACACCATTTTGTCTTGTGACTCCGTGTTCCTTGTGTCTCTTGAGCCTCAGGAACAACATTACCAATGATATGCCTGCAGAATAGCCCGCCACTTTTGCGCCTGCGACACCACAGACAATTCGAAGCTCATGTAAGTGGGTCATTCTGATTGTCATATTGACTCGAGAAAGAGAATACACTTTATTTGAAACATGGTGGAACTGAATCTTAAGATAACATGTGAAAAAGAAGAAAGCATCTAATTTAACAAGCATGTCCACTCTTGCTAAGAGTAAAGATTTCAATCCGTTTTGTATTTTTCAGAAAATAATGGATTCCCCTTTAAAACTCTGTAAAGTGTGAGTTTCCACTAATATCGACGGTAACTTGTTCCATAATCTAATCATTCTGTGAAAAATTGCTTGCTTTTTTTTTAATTTTGCGCAAAGCAACACGAGGGCTATCTGCGCTAGCTGTCCCTAATCTAGCAGTGTAAGACTAGAGGAAGACAGCCAGTCATCATCACCCACCGCCAACGTTTGAGCTACTCCTTTACCAACGAATAGTGGTATTTACCACTATTATGCAACAACGGCTGAAAGGGCCAGCATATATGGTGTGAAGGTTATTCGAACCCGCGACCTTCAGATTACGAGTCGAGTTTCCTAACAACCAGGCAATGTGCATGAGGAAATGGCATTCTCTAATGATGTTAACAAAAAAACACCCTTCCTTTTACTATTGACTTAACTGATAAGTATAGTCCTTCCTCGAACATATGTTTTGTGTATGGTACTGCTTCATTCCGTTAGTATACACCTACCGTCAATGACTGTAGATAATTTGAAACAACTGTGTGAATCCCATATTCACACAACCTGTTTCGTGCATTTTGCACATCGACCTTATTTTTACTACTTTTTTACACTAAGTCTTCATACTCTAAAGTACCTTCGGGTGTTCTTTGATATTTCACTTGTTCAACCAGACGTTGTGTGACATCAGAATCAACCTTTGTGGATGTTTTAAGACAGAACCACAGTAGTTTGAAACAGCAATGTCAATTCTCACAGAATCTCCTGGAAAAGACTCTAAATCTTGGTAAATACAGATTCAGTGATCTTGAAAAACTGGATTCCTCAAGATATTTTTTGCAGAAACAGTGTGTTTGCATTGCATTCAAGTGCAAGCGTTTTTAAAACCCCTTCATAAAATTATTCCGACCATCAGCAAATATAGCCTAAAAACTGGCCAAATATGTCTGACACACCTCTTGAAAACATCTACTGGTAGCTTGACAAATGTTGTTGTCCTCTAACTTCGGTTCCTTTGTTCCTTTCTGTTAAAAAATCTTATGGAAAAAGACTGCTATGGTTGGTTAACAGTTATTGGTAACTGATACGCCAAGATCCAAGATATAAAAGAGGAAAGTCAAGCAAAATGCAGAACATATTAAACGTATTGTTCCATGTAAAGCAAAATCATTTTTCCAATCCCAGAGATGTAGAAAAAATTATGTTGTATACGCGAGTTCTGGGTTAAAAGAGGAGAATATTCAAATAGGGATTTCTTAAAGATGGAATTCTAATCAAACAAGTTTTGAGGCTGAAATTTATTGGCCAGTCTAGTCACATTAAGACATTCATTATTAAACCGTTAGGTGTTTTGTTGTTGTTCTAATATCCAGTCATAAATGCTTTGACGAAAGTGGGAGGAGATAAAATATAGATTAAATCCTTTTGGTTATTTTGGTTTTGACAAAGATCATTAAGCACACAGTGTTTGCACTGTCAGTTGCATTTATTACAAATAGCATAATTTCTGGAAAGATTTTGTTTTCTGTTTGTTTGTAGCTTCTTAGTTTACCACTAAAACATTGGTCGCATATCTGTGTTATCTCTTTATATTGGCACTTCAGTGGCAAAACGCTTCTATTTCTTCGATACAACTCAGAGCCCTCAGTGGCACGGCAATATTTTTGCGGACTTACAAAGCTAGAAACAATGTTTCGATAGCCTATTGTGTAGCTTTGTGCTTAACTTCAAACATACAAACTCAAAAATACTTCACTACCATTACTTCAGTGAGAAATTTATAAACCACTCAATCAGTAAAGTGGCAACACATCATTAATTAGACAAATACAACAAACACTCTTCGTTATTATGTATTATTTTGACCTTACGCTGCACGATTGAGCTATCTGTACTTTGTTTATTGCTGGGAATCAAACTCAAGCTCTTAGCATTGTAAGACATTAAATTTACCTCTGGTCCTCTCCAACCAAGGAAAGCTGCATTGGATAATATAATTTATAATGTAAAAAAAATATTGATTAGCTGTACTTGATAAGTCGCGATTTATTGGTCTTATACGTGCAGTGTACATCAGTATAGATTTTTCAGTGGCTATCATTAGCATGTTGTATAGTTACGTCACTAAAAAAAAAGTGGTTCTAACGCATTGACACGTGACAAAAGTGGATCTTGATACTCTAACAGAACCAACAGATTTTACATAGAACATAGCCAGTATATCTTTAAACAGATTTGTATTATAATATTTATCCCTACTCGTAATGATAAACAATCTAATAAAAACGCTCGTTTTGAAAAGTGATGCTAATTATTAAAAGCTACCTAAACTGTACAACAAAAGTGGTCTGGCTTAGAAATCTATAAAGATAGAGGACACCAGGTAACAATATATGTGTTTGTTTCTGTAAATATATTGAGCGATATTTTCATTATCGTTCAAACAATTCCATAGGACATACTTATATTTTGACTGTCAGTTATATTAAAACTTCATATCTTATAGGCTTTTGTCCTTCACTTCGTTGATATGATATAAATTTAATACTAATATTATTTAATATTATATAAAGATATAATTAAAACATAACGGATATGGTCTGGTGGTTATAGTGCTCGACTCGCAATATGAGGGTCGCAGGTTTGAACTCTCATCTAACATGTTCACTCTTTAGGGATATTGTCATAATCATTCTAAGGCAAAACACGAAGTACCCGAGCGGTCGACCAAAGACCGAGATGAAATAATGTTCGAATGAAAGGTTAAAATAAACAGAAATGTAATTTCAATTGTTTCCCCAAGGAGTTTTAAAATATATTTGTACACAAAAAACTGGCATATACCAATTATGAAGAATACATTAGACACACGCGTGTATATAATCACATAATAATTAGGTTCATTTTAAATCAGCTTAATGTTAAAACCTTATGTCAGCTGACCAAATTTACATAAAATCATCATTTGAATATTTTTGTAACTTTGATTATTTTATTGTAACACCAACAAAATTCACAAAGTGTTAGTCATAATTTCTCAGTGGCTCAACAGGAAGTTTGTTGTAGCTTATATCAATAAAAAGAAATTTCGATAAGCCTGATGAGCACAAAAGAGAGCGCATTGTTTAACTTTGCACTTAAGAACAAATTAAAACAGCGCGTATGTTTTTTCTAATAACTCTGCTCTAAATAATCTAAATAAATATAATTATATTATATACATATCTACAAGTACGACCATTGTAATTACTTTAATGTAACCATTATATTTTGTGTTGTATATGAATTTCATGAAGAATCTGTCTCTTTACACTGGTATCTGCACTCACAAAACCTTATTCAATTGTCGAGCTCTTCCGAAGGACTTCAGAATGGCGAGTCTACTCAGTGTCTTTTCAAGTGTATTGTAACCCAAGAAGCGCTCAAAGGAGCCTCATTAGTTTGATCTGAGAGACAGCAATGACGAAAGTGGACTATGCAATCAACTTACATACATGGCAAAATGCAGTCATGAGATAGCAACAGGTGTATTAAAACCAACACCTTGCACTCTTGGCTTAGTTTGAACAAAACTGTTGCCAGGCAAAGGATTCTAGCAACATCTACACCCACATCTCACTTACTATATCGGTACTTAAGAAAGAGAGAGGACAGATGAAGTAACAGTATAGTGGCTGGGATGAGTCAAGTCATGGGTCTGAAACGCTAAGAATATGTATAATGGTTATTAACGTAAAATAAGACCAATCCAGTTCATTCACAGAAAAATGTAAAGCATGCAATCATGTACTTGTATAAGTGACTAACAACAGTAGAAATCATGACAGAATCCTATTCGTGGCAGACTCCCTCACTGTCATCTAAGAAATGAAGGCAAGTTTTGTCCAAAGGACCTTTGAGAGATTTGAGGGTTCATCTGATAAAGAGTTAAGTTTTAGGCCACAGCAGTATTGCATTAAATGAGAAAGGGGATCAACTGAAGGAACACAAAAGAAAAAATAGATCACATTGGTCCACAGGAAGACGGAAGGAAAAAGATGAAAATTTGGAAGGGCGAGTTAGCACAACAATGTATCGAAAGGATGAAGGCTAATTAATCAAAGTTTATTAGTCATTATTACTAAAAAAACCTTGAGGATGTAATTGGAAGGAAGAGAACCTGTACCAAGGCCGTTGCCAAACCACATCAAGCATGAAATAGTAGCAGAGTTATAGTATTAAAAGTATCTTTTTGAAAACGGGTACCTGATGCTAATAATATACATAATAAGAATTGTTATGATAAAAAGCGATACGTAAGAGTCAATGATAATAAAGTATAAAGCAAAAGCTATTGCTGTCGGCTAATTGCCTCAGTAGAGTCAGTGGTTCATAATCAGGGAAGGCGCTATGTGGACAGCACACAGATAAATATGAACCACGATACTCAAGCATTAAACTTCTTTACCTTAGCAGGCGCTAATAAACTACTTTAGCTTTTTAATACTTAATGTATACATATATAAAAAGACATATTGCTTAAGTCAACACCTTCTGTTTACTATATATGTGTATCTTATTTAACTGTTGGACTTAACTCGATCCTAAACATATAGAACAGCTTTTAGGGCATAACTACAATTATTTTTTGAGGATTATTAAAGGTTTAGATTGTTCGTAACGCAATATTTTATTCTGTTCTAAGATAAACAAATATATCGATACAGAATAACTACAGAAAGGTTTTTGTTTGTTTTTGGTATTAGCTATAAAACTCTATTTACTTAGTGATTTATATTGTTTAGAAAACCACAAGAGTATAAGCATTTAAACATTTATTAAATAGCATTGAAATCTAAATTTGCAAAAATTCTGCTTATTTATGTCACTGAATTTATAAAGTCGATATGTAAAGCCTTTAACTCTTAATTATGTAATTATAATCTGTTCATATTATTAGGAACAAATTTTCTGAATAAGTATATATAATTCTATGATCATTTTCTTCAAATCTGTTTAATCTGTTTTTAAATTACATGAACACTATGATGTACGCTTTATCCAATTTAATAGTACATTTGAAAAAAACTCTTTCAATTCAACGCTTAGAGAAATTCTGTTCCATGAAATCTGTAACCATCATTCATTATTGATCGTAAGTTATCTCTGATATTGATCATAAACTACTGCTAAAGATGTGTTTAAATTGTGGATGCACATTCTCAGGATTGAATTTCGCGTAATTTATCATTCGTCACTTCATCTGCTACTTGGATACAGTTGAATATTTCATTGTCAGTGGTTCTGCTAAAATAATGATTCATACGTATATATTAGATTACATAAGGATTTTGGTAACTGTATAGTAGATATGCTACAGACGTTAGTTTAATGCTCTCACTGCTTTCTTCATGATTACTGATTTTTGTTTTATATGAAATAACTGCAAAGAAGTAACTTAAAGTTTATTTCTAATTGAAATGACTGCAGACAGTAACTTAGAGTTTATTTTTAATAGAAATAACTGTAGACAGCAACTTTCTATAATTAACGTAAAGTTTATTTCTAATTTCCTGAAATCAAGATTTAAACTATATGTATTCTACTCTTTTGAAGCTATTACTATGTAATAAAACATAAAACTCTCAACTCACAAATATCTCCTGTCAACTCAGAGATAAATCGTGAAATCATCACACTGCCTCCCCTATGTTTCATAGTGAGTGCTATACATTGAGGTTTCACCTTTCTTATACCGAACATACAATCTAAGCTTTGAACGAAATATTTCAAACTTGGACTTATCCGTCCAATCACCCTTTTACAATCAACAGGGGCCTGGCATGGCCAAGCGCGTAAGGCGTACGACTCGTAATCCGAGAGTCGCGGGTTCGCGCCCGCGTCGCGCTAAACATGTTTCCCCTCCCGCCGTAGGGGCGTTATAATATCACGGTCAGTCCCGCTGTTCGTTGGTAAAAGAGTAGCCCAAGAGTTGGCGGTGGGTGGTGATGACTAGCTGCCTTTTCTTTAGTTTTACACTGCTAAATTAGGGGTGGCTAGCACAGATAGCCCTCGAGGAGCTTTGTGCGAAATTCCAAAAACAAACAAACCAATCAACAGTCTCGTTTTTGTACATTTTAGCAAATTTCAGTCTTTTTACAATATTTGAAGACTGAAGCAAAGATTTTTAACCGCTACACGACAAAATATTCCATTCTTGGTGAGTCTTCTTGATACTGTAGATCTGGGCACCTTTCTATGATTTGTACATGATCATAAATGTTTATATCATGTTTGAGATCAGTGGTAATCTTCCTTCTGTTCCAAAGGCTGAATAAACAGATATATTAACAACAGTATCATTGTATTTAGGTGTTTTGCCTCTTACTTTACTATTTTCAAATTTACATGCTTCGGTCCCACGATCTATAGTGTACTTGACAATGTTTGGGTAGAATTTCAATTCTAAATATTTTATGCAATCTCTATATTCGACTGACAAATCTCTATACTTTGGAGAGTTTGGCATGACAACAAATATTATCTTGTGTTAAGCGCTGTTTTTATCAAGGTTTATTTGTGGAATGCTATTAAACTTATCTCTTCTGGCATATAGTGGTACTTTATGCTGCATCCTTGCTAGCTTTCTTTATAATTAAAACACTATATGGAGTACCATAACATTATTTCAGACCTTAAATTTGATCAGTAAGTTCATTAAAGCAGAATTCTTATGACGTACTCTTACTACAAGTGTAAGAAAATTCAAAAGAATGATAAATATTCTCACCCTGGCTCACTGAGTTCTCAAGATGGATCAGTTTTGGCAATCGGGCAACACTGATATAATTTGTTGACTGGCTTTTAAGGCAACATTTAAAATATTTCATATCAAGTGAGGTAATTTCGGCCAATCATGGCAAAGTATTTATGATATGTAATAGAATAATATATATTTAGTTGTTGTTCTCTGTATTTCTTCACTTAGAATATATATCTCTCGATCAAGTTCATAAAACAAAACGATGAAAAGTAAAAATTTTTCTGGTGGTTATTCATATATGTTATAATACATACAAAATATACTACTCTCCTGTACAGATGATGAATGTTAAAAATAACGAAATGTTTCCAAACAGTTCTAATGTTTTGCATTACAAGTGCGAACAATTATTGTTCATACTGTTTGTTTTTTCTCCTAAAAGACTCACTGGAGCACTCATGCCCTTTATCCATTTCGTTACAGTCATATGATATTTGCTCATTCGTAAAAGGTAAAGACGCAAAGATGAGTTCACTTAAAAATAGTACATTTTCAATTTAATTACACATCAAAACTAAATTCAGTGTCTCATCCATTATTTTCATTTATTTATTTTTATTCCAGATATAATCGGGTAAATATAAAATCCTTGTAGCAATTTCTGGCTTATTTGATCTGATATTGAAACCGTAATGAGAAACTAGTTTTAATACGATAAATTCCTCTTTAACTAATAATTAATTTAGTTCCAGCTATTTAAGAACCTCTAATTTTACTTAATCTCACTAGGAGCAAGTCCTTATATAATAATATTCTTTATTTAGTAACTCTGAGTGTTCCTAGAGTTCTCATATTTGTTCTTTGTAGCCGTGTTATTTAATTAGTTTATGTTATTATCCTGATAGAAATCGTCAGTATTTTATTGTTGTTTTCCGTCACAGAGATTTAGATAAACTTGTGACAAACATGATCCTATTCCGTGGCCTTCAAATTCATCGAATCTCGAACCTAAAACGTCTGGAGCTACATAAAGAAAACAAAATGTGCTCTCAAGTAAATGAAACGAAAAACAAAACAAAAACCAGATAACTACAATCATAATCATTAGCGCTGGTGTAACTGTAGTATAGCACTACTACTCGTAACATTAAGTACCTCGCTGGTTCAGCAGTAGGTCTACGGGTTTACAACGTAAGAATAAGGGGTTTGAACTCAGCAGATAGCCTGATGTGGCTTTGCTATAAGAAAACACACACACGCAAGAGTAAAAAGATATGTTAACATATGATTTTGTGGAAAGCAGCATTATACCGTTAATTAACAAATTAAGTTTTTTTTCTTCCATCTTTCATATTATATAATGCTTAAGTTTTGGATAAATATATACATGTATTCGCTTACCAAGTATATTAGCTCCGTATAGAATAAAACCTTATATACGTTAACTCTATAATACAGAACGAAACCTGTTATATTTTAACGTTGTACGATACCAAATGAAATTTGACTACGTGCAATGAAAGACGGAACCTAAAATATTTTACCCGCTAAGTAAATTACAGTGAGATGAAAAGCGATTTACATAAGTTATGTATGATATAAGATAAAACTGTATTCTTTACCCACCTGCTTCTCATATCACAAGAAATAACCATTAAATATATGGTAAGATACAAAACAAAAAAATGACTTCTGGTTGATACAAAATGGCACTTAATTCATTTCATCTTAATACAAGAGATACAAAACCAAGTCTGACTTACTAGCCTTATGCAAAAAAAATGTTTACGTTAAATCCGCTTTTTGAGGTAGAAAACGAATTTGGAATTTTACCAGCTACAAACTTAGCTTATTCAAACTAGCAGCACATATTACAAGTCAAAACGCTGCTTATGCCAAGTTATGTATGATGTAAAGTGAATACCACTTTCTCTTACTCAATTTTGTATAATAGTAGGCATAAAGTGCCTTATCTTTAAACAATGTTTATGATACAGAACAATACCAAATTACACTGCTTAAATATGATATCATACAAATTGCTCCTTTATGGCTCAGCCGCAGGTCTACAGACTCATAACGCATAAAGTGGTATTTATATATCTCAGGATGTATTAACACTTTTACTAATAAGGCAGAGAAAAACGTTTCTACCTTCAGGTTAAGAAAGAAGATGACCTGAGAACGTTGAAAATTTGTTCCCTGCTTCAGTAGTAAAATTGTTAATACTCATACCAGCCATCCTGAGATATATTTTTACATCAAGTGGGTTTCTCGTCACCACGGAAAATGGTATTTAGATACTCTTGGTGGGCACAACACAGATAACCCATTATGTATATTTGCAATTAACAACAAACAAACGAATTAGTTATAATTAAAAAAAATAATAAATCCATAATACATAAAAAGCTAAATATCGAAACAGCGTTAAATAGGAAATTTAAAACTTAACTTTAAAAACACAGATTAAATAAATAATGCAAAATAATTTCCCTTCATCTTCAGTCTATCATTGATGTGTAAATTAGTTTCTAAAGATTTCATACAGTAATAATAACAATACTGCAAACGAGAAGTTTACCGCCAACAATTCTAATAAAAATTGTTATCATGCTCATATCAATTTTATAGATAACAATAGATGAAATCTGCTTAAGAGATTATTATTATAAAATGTACTAATCCTGTGAATGTTTACTTGAGTTACAGCGAATTAAATTACAATACTGTATTCTCATCGGTAGTTTTGAGATTATGTTCTGTTATATAACAGACTAGATTTATGGTAAAAAACGTAATTAGAGGTACTGATATATAGAAAGCATTTTCCACTTTACGAAGATTAGAAATTTATATAACTCAAGCTTTGAAAGCTATAGATTATCACAAACAACTCTGCAAAAATATAACTTTCAAAGTGAAAGCAGGACTCATAGTTTTCATATAGATTAACTCATTTCATTCGTGACTCACAAAACAAAGTTACCATTTAATGTGCACTATAATGTTATTTTAAATCTATAGAGTTTTTATTGAACATTTAGATCTTTACCTTTTGCTCACGTCTCAACTGTAGCAGTGCTTATACATTGTGCATTATTATGGTAAATTTTCTCAGCATACTAAACTTGAAGTCAATAATTTTACAAAGTTTTATCATCAAGAAATTAGTTAATGCATGACATTTAATTAAATATAAAAGGATTTATAATTAGAAGTCAATAATTTATAAAGAGATTATTTAAATTTCATATTTTTACATCTGTCAACATTTGAAGCAAAATGTAAATAGAAATTAAGTAGCCTGGCACAGTTGTCATGGAAACTAACAACAGAAGAGTTCTAATTTAAAAGAAATTGAATTTACAACAGAACAAAAACAAAGCTCAAAGGTAAATAACCAAAAATATTGTGAAGTTTAGAATTTCTTTTACTGTTAAAGAAAATATGGTTCGCTTTCAAAAAGTTATTAATAAGATAACAAAATTGGACAGGTTTCATTTGCTTTTCACACAGCTCGACATCCAATGTCATATTTGTGTTATGGAAAAGATAGAACATTATAGTTTTTCATACTTTTTATAGGCAGGGTAAAATAACACACTGAGGTAACGGTACTGTATTATATTATATAGGGAGGATAAAACCACATATTTCTGGTGTCGTATAAGAGCAGTGGTTTACTGATATTTTTCTATAAAAATAGCACCTATTGTTTAGTCAGCTGAATTAATTCATATAATATTGCTAAATGGTTATACCAGAAATTTCTATGGTCTAGGCATAGCTGTCCATAATTTTAAGCTCTAGACTAGATGGAAGAAACCCATTCGGTAGCATCCATCCTTGAAGAAAAGACTGAACCAATTAGAAATATTGATTACACTACGTAACATAAATTTTGTTCCTGAATAGTATGTGTTATTTCTTAATGGCTTATGTTGTAAAAGTACCGAAAATGACAATTATTTATTTCCAACTCTGCTTTTGTGACCTGTATAATAAAATTTGAAATTATATTTTTTATGTAAATTTGCACATATTTACATAAAGTCTGAATAAAAGAACATATGAATCAATATTTACATGTATTTATACCAAAGGTATACAAAAATGTGTAAAAGTGAGTAGTTTTTCGATATTTGCGGGTCTAATGTAAATCATTTTCACGTATCAGCCCCCAAATACAGTCACGTGAAAAAGTTAAGACACCCTATGAAAGCCTATGTATTTTCGTAACATTTTTGGATATATATATATATTTAATCTCAATTTTAACAATACTGAGCAATTATAGGAATATAACTAAACAATTAAAACTGATCATAGACGCCGTGATCGCCGCTGTCGAGGGTAGCCATACTAATTGCTTGTAACGTTTTGGCAACGGACGGTTTGTGGCGACGCTGGCGTCGGCCGCTCACGCCCGTCGCCTGCTGGACCAGGAGAACTTTCCCTCGGGCGACCAGCGCGTGTCCGTAGAGGCGGCCGGGCAGAACATTAAGTGGATCACTCTCCGGTCGGTTCCGTTTGAACTATCCCATGACGTCGTCATGGACGTATTGTCGATATACGGGTCGGTCAGGAAGGTAGAACATGAGGCACACCAGTTGCGCCCTAATGTGTATACCGGGAACCGACGTGAACATGAAGACGCCAGTTCCGATCTTCCTATCTGTGAACAGGTTCCGGATAATGTGTCATTACCCGGGAATGCGACGGCTGTATCACCGGTGTGGCCTCGAGGGTTTCATATTGACAGAGTGCCAGACGCCGCGGTGCGGGATATGTCTGGCCTACGGACATGTTGATGATTCTTGTAATATAACTTATAGTTTTGTAGTGATGGCCACACGCTCTGCGTTGACCAAGATGTGTGACGACGTATGCCTGGGTGGCTGTGGGGCCGCCGAAGGTATCGCGGCCCACGAGAGCGAGGGCGAAGCGGACGTGGATGACAGCTTGTCCTCCCGCGTCATCCACGGCGGCTGTGGCATCCGGGGAAAGTGTGTCACGGTCCTCCGAGGAAGACCGCGTCTTGCCCACCCAGATCGTGGAGGCTGCGTCCTCTGGAAAGGTGGGTGACGCTTTGGGTGCCGTTCGGGTGGATGGAGCTTCTGAGGAGGCTTCGTCCCACCCTTCGGGCCCGGGTTTGGACGGGGCCCCTGTGGAGGTTCCAGACGGCCCAGGTGGCCCCGAGGCGTCTCCTATCTCTTGAGATTAAATATCTATATATCCAAAAATGCTACACAAATACACAGGCTTTCATAGGGTGTCCTAACATTTTCACATGACTGTATAGTCTACTATTATGTTTTCGTTATACGCTTCCAGGTCACAAAAGCAACGTTTGAAGAGAAAAGTAGGTTTCTTCTATGTACTTTAGGCATAAGCAATTAAGAAATTACACTTTTTGCCCAGGAACAAGAAAATGTAAAAATTTTGTTACATAATGTTATCACACCTACTACGCAATCACAACTAAAAGTGCCAAACGAGTTTGATATCACGACGTCTCGAACTCACAACTGGATCGACCACTTCTGGTGCTCACTTTTAACAAAAAAACAAAATGAAACAACATAATGGGTTCCAGTATTGTAATACAGTATAATTATTTCTATATTATAAGTTAGGCAAGATGAACTAGAATAATGTTTTTTGTTTCTATGTTAGAATGAGTTGTGTGGTAAGTTGAACCAGAATAATGTTCTCTGTTTCTATTTTACAATAATTTATAAACCAGATAGACCAGAATTATCGTTTTCATTATTGCATGCTAATAAGTAAATAGAATGAAATAATATTTAATTACAATGAGTAGACAGTGTGAATCAACATGAAGATTTCGGTACACTGTTACAATGTGCAGGAAGAGTGGACTAACAAAATGTTTCTGGTGTTGTGTTACACTAATATAACCAGAGAGGTTGTGTTACAATAAGGTAAGCAGGGTAAACCAGCATAATGGTTTCTAATACTATGTTACAATTATGCAAGCAGGGTAAGCCAGCAAAATACTTTTTGTTTCTGTGTTACAATTACATGAGCGGGGTGAACCAGCATACTGTTTTTCATTATTGCATGCCAATAAGTAAGAAGAAGGTAATAATACCGTGATTTCCGGTATTAAGTTTCAATTTAGGGATAAGATGAACTGACATAAGATTTTTCATGCTTTATTGGCAATATATAAGTAGATTAAAACAACACAGTGGTTTGCAGCTTTTGTTTACATTGTGTAGTCTGGAAAAAGTAACACAATATTTTAGTGTTAATATTTTTTACACAGTGTAGGATAGTTAAATAGCACAACTGATGCCGGTACTGTATTACAATATGTAATCAACTGAGGAAAACAACGCAGTAATTTACCCATTACCTCCTTAATTTATAAGCATAAATTTGACGTAAGGTGATATATGACAAAAATGAATATTTGTGGAATGCTAAAATAACAAATGTACACTTACATCATCGGTTTCGAGTTGATTATTACAAGTACGATTACAGTGTTCAGTCGAATTTCCTTCAGAAAATTATAAGCGAAATTATAAAAATAAATTATCCTTTTAGAAGCTATAGAACTAAAGTGAGCCGTGTGTGTTTTCTTATAGCAAAGCCACATTGGGCTATCTGCTGAGCTCACCGCAGGGAAGCAAACCCCTGATTTTAGCGTTGTAAACCCGTAGACATACAATAAAAAGATATTTCACGATGACATCTAAATAAAAATTAGCACTTAAACGAAGGTTTCAGTGAGGGTAGCGCATTTGGATTCTGATTAAACTCGACAGTTTTACGATTAACGTGTATATAAATTAAATTTTTCTGAGTGATATAAAAGGTAATAAACTACTACCAGAATAATGGGGCAAATAAAAGTTGACTAAAATACACGTGCATGTACAGTGTATCTCAATTCATACAATGAGCTAAAGATATGAAATGGCGAACATTATGGGGCAAATAAAGAAAATGAGAAGGTAAGCTACATAAAGAGAAATCTACAATATGTTTCTTGTGGCAAAAGTCATTCTGGATGTAGGACCTACAAATCAATATTTCAAGTACAATGCGAATGAAATAGCTCGACCCACGACACCCCTCGCCTAAGTTATCCTTCACTATTTACAATTAATTGTAGTAAAGTAGTTGCTTACATATACTATAAATTAGCAAAGAATTACTAGGTAGCCAGTATTCTGAGAGTAGGATTACAGCAACACTAATAATTACACATCTGCAGTAAAAGATAATCCTTGGAAGCAACATATTAAATGTTTTTCATCGTACAAGGAAAAAATAGGGATTGCCAATTAGAATTTAGCATATTGCTTATCTTTATTTTGACATAGTTATTGGTAACGTTAAAAAAAATCATTGAATATATATGATTATACTTTCTAAATACAGTGTCTTTTCTTTGATGTCAAAATTGACTCATCTCTTTTATTATTTATAACATAAGCATACGAACGTTTAAAAATGTATAATCATGTGTTACGATTTTTTCATAGGTACAAAGCATAGTAACGTTTTTACATATTACCCGGGTTAGTGAAGCAGCTAAAAATGATATTCTATTTATTTTTTTATTTACTGAGCCTAATTAATAGAAAAATATAGAGATCTGTTACGTTTCAATCACATATCTTGAAAATATTTGTTAGGAGCGCATTTTTGGTAGGTTTTATTTATAAGATTTAAAGATTTATCTTTCTTTTATATCCAATAAGCCTTTTATTAGTTCTTCCTTGCCCCCCAGTGACTCAGCGGTATGTCTGCGGCCTTACATGCTAAAATCCTGGTTTCGATACCCGTTGTGGGCAGAGCACAGAGAGCCCATTGTGTAGGTTTATGCTTAATTTAAAAACAAATAAACAAAACAGTTCTTCCTCAAAACCTATCGATAATTTGACGCGTTCCTTTGTGAGTGGGATTACCAAATATTTCATGCAATTATCACGTTATGTGGAAGGTGTATCCGAACATGACTTTAATACATCGTGTTTACACGATGTATTAACTGGCAAATATAATTCAAATATGTTGCGTTTTTATCATAAAGAAATACCTTACGACTTAATTTGAAAAACAAATAGTAAACAAAGTAAACAAACAACTAAGATCAAATTTCATAGTATACAATTTTCTTGTGTATCATTATAACATATGTAACTGAGAAATAATATATATAAATGAACTAATATCTTGTAACAGATATTTGTGTATTAAATTATTTCGACCAACGATAGAATACCTGTCTTTATTTGATGTTAACATTTAAAAATGAAAAGCCATACACTTTACATTAACAAACAAAACCAAATGAATCATCAGAAAAGTTAGCTTGATATTCTCAACATCACTTTACTTAGACAGTAGAGGATCGCTGGCAGATTAAATCCTAAACTTCGTTTTAATTTAACCATGCCTAATCGACTGGCTTCAAGTGCTTATTGCCATTTCATTTTCATTTACCAAAGAAATAGCCTTTGAATGACAAAATTAAATAAAAGCAAAGCTAACACATTTATTCATTGGTAGCTAACGTAACTGTTCAGCACACAGAGAAGACATAAGGCCCCGAAGAATGACATAGCGAGTTAGGGCTGAGCGCCAAACCCCCTATGTCACTCGCCTGGGTACCCACTAAAAATGATTCCCTTTCAGCTGTGACAGAGTTGTAAAGAATATCAACCTCACTACTCCTTGATAAAAGAATATTCCAAGAGTTGCGGTGGGTGGTGATGACTGCCTTCCCTCTAGTTTTTCACTGTTAAATTAGGGATGGATAGTACATCGTGAAGTAATTCATAATAACGAGAAACCCATTTGAAGTAAACTGTTGTTTGGTACTTTATTTTAATTAAAGTTTTAATACCCATAACAGCTGTATTGAGAATAAACCCTCGTAACGTGTGCGTTAAATTCAGAAAAACAAACACTATACATTCTTGGCCATAATGCTTGCATATTTGAAGCAAATAAGGTTTATTATTATGACGATAGGCCTGGCATGGCCGAGCGCGTTAAGGCATGCGCTCGTAATCTGAGGGTCGCGGGTTCGCATCTGAGTAGCGCTAAACATGCTTGCCCTCCCAGTCGTGGGGGCGTTATAATATGACGGTCAATCCCACCTTTCGTTGGTAAAAGAGTAGCCCAAGAGTTGACGGTGGGTGGTGATGACTAGCTGCCTTCCCTTTAGTCTTAAACTGCTAAATTAGGGACGACCAGGTGCAGTGGGCTAACTTAAACAACCCGTTACGGAAACCGCAGAGGAATTGAGTGGCAAAAAAATATGATGATAGAATACAAAAACACTTAGAACTGTCAAATACCTACGTATGTAATTTGTATAATAAGGTAGGTTATATGGATATCTTGGACGAATTACTGGAAAAAAGGAAAATTTTATCAGACATCCATAAAAGATGGATAATTGAGCATTTCACCTATCACAGTAAAAATAACAAATCATATAATGATTATATATAACAACAAATTATTACAAATAGCGTTTGTAAATATATATCACTTCAAGTAAGCATTCTGTATATGATTGGTCCTCCTTGTCAAATAATCTCTGCAAGACAATGTGAGATGCTGTTGATGAGGTTATTAACATAACACAGTTAATTCATCCAAGTTTGTCACTGGAAGGCGCTGTATCTCAACTTCAGTAGCTAGATTAGGGTCATGGTTAACAATGTTTCAGCTCAGATCTTTACAAAAGTTCTCATTTGGATAACAATCTAGAGATATTACTGACCATGGCAATCTTGTATCGTACTCTGGTTGAGATAATTCTGTACAATAAGCACATTATGGACAGAAATATTGTCATCCTGGAAACCACAGTTACTTACAAACCCTGCCTTTAGTGATGCTTGCAGTTAGTGTCATTGATGTTTCCCTGGGGATATAAAGAACACAATTTTCATCATGATGAATAGTTGCTCAAACATGTACTGCACCACCTAGAGTGTGTTCTTTATGAGAAATATAGTCTTCCTTTATTTGTTTTCCCGGTAAACAACGAACAAGAATCATACCAATAATTATAAGTAGCCACAAACGACACTTATCTGAATATATGGCATGTTGCCAGTATTCTGACTGCAAGTTGATATGCTGTCTTGCTCAAGTAACACAGTGAAAACGGTTAATTTTGCTTGATATTGGTTTACAGATAACCAAAATACCTTGTTAAATGACCTTATTTGATCAGTGTCCTATTTAGTGTTCTTCTAGATATCCTGGAATAAATGTGTATTTCTTAGTAAGTATTTGGGTTAAATTATTATTTCGTTCCCCGAAGGGGAATGAAAAATAACCCGGGCGGTCAGAAACATTTTGTTTCTCTTCACCCCACACGCGGCTAGAATTAAGTTAGCACATAATTTTGGAGCTGTTAACTAAACTAGAGTAACACTTATTTATTAAACTAGAGTAGTGGTAGCAAATTACCTTGAGGAGCGCCAGTTGAAGCAGCGAAAAGAGTCGGCGAGCCAAAATGCGTGTGAAGAGTCAGACGAGAAGTTCAAAATACACTTTCTCGAAGGTAACTTGGCGTAGATGTGGTCACAGTGGAAAGAGCAGGGAGATGCAAAGCCAGCAAGTCGACATAGTTAACACAAGTGACTGTCGTTTACGAAAATTTTGATACTTAAAGACGGGCATATTTTCAGGGTTAGAACTTATAGATCTAATGAAACTGAAATTTTGCTGTGGGGGAAACGAGAATACCCCGAGAAAATCCACTTTTACCGCAAGAGCGCCAAATAAAAATGCTCTGACTGTGCCCGAAGCAGACTGTAAAGAAAAGATATAAGAATTAACTGATATCAACTTACAATAACAGAGAAATATACTAGAATTAGCAATTCAAATACACTATAACTGGGGTACAAATTAAACACTAAAGATTATAGATAGAAAAGACTTGACAGATCTGGAGAGGAGATCAGGTTAAGCTCAAGTTGAAGAGGAGTAAGTAGCGTTGGTGGTTCTGCTTGGTGAGATCAGTATCAACCTCATGTTGGATGATGGTATCGGGTTTTGGGGAGAATCTGTGGATGTTGGAACTGGTAGAGTTGGCTGGGTTTCTGGCGGCGGCTTGCTAGAGGCTCTGGTGGGTCGTTTGTTTTCTTCTACAGTCTGGGTTGCTTGGTGATTGCTGACGATAATTACTTGAATTTCTTCGTTTATTGCAGGGACATATTCAGTGGAAGTTGAGACATCGCACGTCTTGGCTTTCTGAGTTGAAGTCTGAGTGCTCTGTGATATAGTGCTGAAGGTATCAATTTGGGTACTCTTGCTGGATAGTTGTTTTTTGAGCTGTGGTGGATCGATGAATGGCTTAGGTGAGTCGTAAGATAGCGGAGTAGTTTGTGTTTGACTGGATAAATTGGATATCTTTGGTTTAATTGAGCGACGGCGAGGGCGTTTGGCACTGAAGTGAAATATGTGATAATAACATCCGTTTTGTAGAATGGTATCGGCACTGTGCTTGGTGGTTGTGACTATTTTGATGAAATTGGTAGCTTGATTGGTATATTTTGAAAAAATTCGGTGTACGGCATAAATCTTGGTTTATGTTTTGTTTTCAACAGAACACTTAATTTCGTTCAGGTGAATGGATGGATCAACTTCCCTCAGGAAAACTGAGAAAAGGTTTGTAGGACTCTTGGTTGGTAAACAACTAATTTTAATCTCAGTGTTCCACGGCTCAAATAAGTATCACAGGTCTGCTGTTGTAGAAGGCTGAAGGAGTATTCCACCTCGGCGTAGTTTCCGTGTTCTAGAAGGGTCGATGGTTGCACCAGGCTTAGCCTGGGCAATGAACGTAGCTATTTGTAGAGTACAGTGGTAGGCCATTGACGACTACTTGCAGGACTGGAGGCGAGACTGGCGCGGTGGGTCCTTGTTATGTAAATATCATGTAAATGTTATGTAAACGACAACCATGTCGAGAGTGTTATGTAAATGTTATGTAAACGACAACCATGTCGAGAGTGTTATGTAAATGTTATGTAAACGACAACCATGTCGAGAATGTTATGTAAATGTTATGTAAACGACAACCATGTCGAGAATGTTATGTAAACGGCAACCATGTCATGTCGTGTTTGAATTCCCATATATATTATTTATATTTATATTTTCGAGGTTTAAACCAGTGAAATTTAAAATGATATTTAGAATTAATTAAAATTCATTTAGAATTATTCATGTAGAAATTTTTAAAACTAGGTAGATTGATCACTTGTATTGGCCTGGTGTTTGTACTGTGGAATTCTGGGAAGTTACGCGATTAGTATATAAACAGACGGCGATGCAAGGGAAGTCATCATCTATTTTTACTCGGGTCAAGAATTTAATCATCAATTTTTACTCGGATCAAGAAGTTTGTCTCGTTTGAGAAAGTTTAAACGTTTGCCGTGTGATTATTCAAATTGAATTTGTGAATAGAGCTAGATTGACTGAAGCGGTGAATTTATTTTATTCCGTTAATCTTTACAATTCAGTCGGATTACGGATTATACCGAAAGCCAACACGAATTAGACTGTGAATTTTTAACTTCGTTAATTTCTCCGTGGGACTAAATTCCCCGCCTAGATTAGAGCTTTGGATTTCGGATTTAGACACTTATTCTGGATCATATTATTAAGCACAGGCCAGTACCTTTTTGTATTGTAAGTTGTTTTGATGGTTGAAATTGGATATCTGTTATCGCCATTGGATAATTTATTTTGTGTCTATCACATAAGTAGATCATTATAATAAATTAAACAAGCTGCTATCTGTGTCTTTCTGTTGCGTTCAGTCCGCATAAAACGTAACAGCCCTGGTAAAGAAAACATCATGTCAGGAGAGGAAGGAAACACGTCTTGCTAGCTTGGTGTCTAAATTGGAACCAGTAAAAGTGGAACGTATGTGTTCATGTCATTACTGTTATAAGGTGCTGTAAGACTTCTTTGCACTTTGATCAACCTGATCAAAATACTGTCATATGGGGTAGTAGTTTTTCGACGTCTATCAGTAGACTTTTCCTGGACCAAAGTTTCCCATAATCCGACAACGTTTCAAGAGTATGGATACAGTACATTGGGAGTACTTTACTGTTCTCGCAATATCTATTTGCTTCTTATCATTTTTGGACAGTCAAACAAAATGAGATCTTATAAGAAAGATTATACCAAAAAAACACTCTTTTAAACAGATGTTTATGTACGTTTTTGTGAAAAATACTTAAAACAACTTATATAGACTCGTACATGTTTATACAGTCATTCGCTACTTTCTTTGTTATACGTATCGAGTGTTTACTCAATAACTACTCCGTTCATGTAAACAATAACAACATAGAATAGTATGCAAAGACTTTTATCAACACTGTAGAAGCTGCCACCTTGCACGAGACGACTAAAGTATGCATGAAAGCATAGCGTGAAACTAAGATACCTGTTATAGTAATCTCAAAGTTAATCACAAATTCAATAGACATAAGAAAGAAACTTCTCATATCTGCAGCATTAATCAATGAAACCTTTCAAAATGTACGATCTCAAAGGACTATTTATTATGCTCGTTTGTTGAGAGGAGTTTGTGCTTAATAAACAAGCCATTATAAGTATCTGTTTCTTTCGTGCTTAAGAGAAACAATTATAACAAATAAATGGATTCCATGGTATTTTAATAAAAGCTAGCCCAACATCAAGTAATATATCTTTCAATTTAGAACACAATGGTACAAAAGTTAAGAACAAAGTTGGCATTATTTTACAAAATAAAACCTAAGCATAGAAAAGAAAAACTATTTAAAATAAATAAGCCAAATATAATGGTATTTCTACATTAATTAATATTTACGTTACTATTTAACACGCCATATTTTAAATAGATAAAATAAAAGATACTTATAAGTAATTAAGCTCAGATAAGGTGTGTGTTTTAATTTTCACGGTGTATTCATAAAATCAAATCCAAAGAAGTTGAAAACTACTCTGAAATTAATTGGCAATCTCAGTCTCTTCCAGACACCAGTATATGATTAGTAAAAACCCAAGACTTTACAAAATACAGAGGTTAGTTTCTAGCTTATGCTGTATAAACAACTTAAAATAACTACTTATTTTAGCTGCTCACATTATATTTGATCCCAGTTGATCCCAGAGCTACAGGAATAATAATGAAATTAAATTTCATTTGACTCAGATAAAGTCCAGTTATGAACATTTTTAGGACAACTAAACAGCTTGGTTGAAATGTGAGGACATTTGTAGTAGAATTCTACTGCCACACACTTTAAAATTGTACGGAAGTGTAAAACCAGGATGTAATAGTTTGTGAACATCAATAAGTTTATGTATATCTTTCTACAGTGCACAACTTATTCACTTTCCTTTTAGTATTTTCTGTGACAATATTTTATGCCATGAATAACTTATCCACTCACATACTATTACTCATTGTTGTGGCTGTACATATGCCGCTCGCTTTTTCCTGTAATTAATTACCTTGTAGTATGTAATGTAATCATTCTGAAAAAATATATTGTGACTAAATAAAAACTGCAAAACATCAATCTGTGTGCGATGTAATAAAATCATAAATCTGTACAGTCCTGCACTATATTTTAATAAAATCACACCTTTAGGGATGTCAAACACACACTAAAGATGAACCTCAAATTACCAGCATCTATACCCATTGTTTACTTAGCATTGTTCACTAATCGAAAAGCTTTCCATCATCTGATCTTCATACCAGAACGTGTTTGTAAACAGAGGAATCTGCTTGTATAGATATCATGTCCACATATATTTTTTCCCATTTTCTTTAGATATTAAAAAAGGTTGATTTTATTTACTGTTATAATGTTTAACCTTTACATCTCATTAACGTAATCTTCAGGACATTAGGAATTCAATCGAGAAGCTATTTGAGCTATAACTAAGATTAAAAAGTGAGAGCATATAGAAATGCCAGCAGTACGTGAAAATTATAGTGGACTAAATTATATTTATGCTAGTAGAGTATGGAAATAATGGGACAGAGATGAATTATATTTAAATGAAAAGAAATTACTAGGGAGGAATTAATGATATATATGCCAGTATTTTTACTGTATCTATAATACGAACAGTTACAATCACATTTTATTTTTGATAAGATCCAGTTCATTAAATTTTTATTATCGTGACATAGTGCTATGGATATGGTTGTCTGTTATTGCGCTATTGAAAGAACTAGGGATGTGGTGGTCTATCAATGTGACACTGAAAGGACCAGGGATATGGTGGTTTGTTATTGCAGAGTCTTAAAACTATCAAATGAAATTGCTGCATAAACTATAACATATTTTTCTCAAAACCATATTGTTATTACTATAATAAAAAGCTAAGACACTCATACTGGAGGTTTTTCATCTCTTTAAGTTCTACCATACATTCTTCGAAATTTTCTTTTTTATGTAACATTCAGTCAGTTTGTCCAAAAATGAGTACGAAGGAAAACATTTTTCTTCTTCTTATATTTGACTTTTACTTATACTCGTTACAATTTAAATCTAATTTTTAAATGATTCAGTTCATTCTCTAAAGTTTTCAAGACCTGGATTGTCTTATAATCTCATATACATCTAGTGTAAGAAAGATAAGAAAGCAAGCAAATAATTGCATGTATGTACCTTAATCCCTAACTTTAATTTGTGAATCTCCATAAACTTTAGTTAGTTTCATGATTGGCCTGTAACTAAAATTGATAAGGTAATAAAGTGAAAGAGCGCGGCTCACAAAGATTTTTAATACTTCTTGTATAATTAGTAACTTTTGATAACGCTAAACCCCAGTCTTTATATTTCATGTTAATACCAAGAGTTAAATACGTATTTCATTAAGATACTGTCTTATAACTACCAATTTTTCGAATTATAAACATGAGTTTGTTAAAATTATTGTTGTAAGATAGTGAAACGTTCTAGAATTGTTCAGAGTATTTTACAAAAGTGTTTTTTCTTATAGCAAAGCCACATCAGGCTATCTGCTGAATCCACCGAGAGGAATCTAGCGCCTGCTTTTTAACGTTGTAAATCCGTAGACATACCCCTGAATCAACGGAGGACGTTCTACAAGAAAGCGAATAAAAGATACATGAAGTTATAATGTGTGCCTAAAGCTAAAGAACAAAATACCCATTCGTATGACTATTTAATCCTTCGGTGAGCTCAGCGGATAGCCCGATGTCGCTTTGCTCTAAAAAACGCGCACACACACTGGTAAACAATTTAAATTATTGTAACAACAGAGATATATAATTATAACAAGCATAGGACAGAGTGAAGGTGTCAGGTTACCTAAATATATTTTTATTAATGTTTAAGATATTGCGCAAGAGATGTCGTCAAGTCTCTCAAAAATGTCTTCCGATTTGATGGTCAACAACTACGAACTCTCATTGTTAAGTGTATAACCAGGCGGGAGACCTGATCCTTTAGAAGAAACAGTAAATCCACGTTAGTTTATGAAACAAACGCGATCAATAACGATCGATAACTTTGTACTGCGAGAACTAGAGTTTTGTGCTTCCTCGTGAGACTTGGTATAGCATTTTACCTGAAGTATGGTAATATAAGTTTTAGGACAGTAAACTTATGCCTTCTGTCATCCATTTTTATAGTTCTTGTGGTCTTATATTTTATCACCGCCTTTTATTCTTTCTCACGTGTCGTTGAAATCAAACAAACAACATTTTGTATAATCTCATGTTTGACCAGATAGAGCAATAAGCGCAGCACAGACGACAATTTGGAAAAGATTGTTGTATAAACGGAACGGGGCAATTTTTACTCTAGTAAAAGTACTTTGATTTCCTTGTGGAAATTTTCTTTTGAGTAAAAAGGTTTCACGAGAATCTAACAAAAAAACTCCAAGTTGTAGAAACACGAAAAATGTGTTTATTATTGAACACAAATGGAATTAATATGAAAGGTTAGTTTTCTTATTTGATGTGTTTGTTTTTGAATTTCGCTACTCGAGGGTAATCTGCGTTAGCCGTCCTTAATTTAGCAGTGTTAAGACTAGAGGGAAAGTAGGCAGTTATCACTACCCACCGCTAATTCTTGGTTCACTCTTTTACCAAAGAATAGTGGCATTGATCGTAAAATTATAACGCCCCCATGGAGAAAAAGCGAACATGTTTGGTGTGACGGTGATTCGAACCCACGACCCCCAGATTACGAGCTCAGTGCCTTAACCACCTGGCCTTCTTAGTTTTTAGTTGAAAGATATTTGCTTCATTTGCTTGTCTCTGATGTGAAAAAAAACTTCTTTGGTTCCGTTGCGATCATGATCCAAATAACTTAACTGGAGTATAGACGAAAACGAAAATTTTACGTACGTCGCAACATTATAATTTCGCAAATCAATTTTTGTTGTTATTTTGAGCTGAGTACGAAAGTACAAAATAGGCTTTGGCTATCTGTGCTCCGCCCACCACGGGTATCGGAATCCGGTTTTGAGCGTTCTAAGTCCTCAGACATAGCGCTGCATCACTGGGTTCAACGTTAATTGAATAAGATAGTTAGGTATTAACTATATATACTTTTTTATAATTATTCTTGTAACTATATTACTGTTTCCTTCATGATTACTGAAACCTGACTTTCGTAATACTGATTTCCCGTGGCTCATCGGTAAGTAGCCAAAAGTATTTCTCATTCGTCCCAACACGTACCAGAGTGCCACAACGTTCTGTACTTCTCTCTTGATCATAATGTTTCACTTTTTCTCTTATATTTAAAGTAACTGAAGCTTTATTCTATGCCCATATATTTTCAGTCACGTAAGTCTGATTTGTTATGGTTAGTCTGTGTCTCATCCACTTGCGTGTAAAAGACATCTATCTTTCAGCCCATTCTTGAGATTATTGATTATGTCTTCAGAAAAGTGAGAAACAACTTTACATCTAGGTCCTAACAGTGATCTACAGCCACTTCGAGATTGTCTTTTGAGTTTCGTTTGGATTTGTTTATCTTAGAACAAACCCACATTAGCCTATCTGATATATCCATGCGAGAAATTGAACCCGGATTTTAGCATTGTACGTCTGTAAACTTACAGCACATTATTAATTGATAATTCCAGAAAAAGACAAGGCTGATATTTTATCTTGTAAGATCCGAATTATAAATGTGCCTGTTATTTTTATAAAACATTTAGTTTTATATCTTACAACTTAAATAGATTGGATTAAAAATACTTAAGTAGCTAGTTAATAAACTGAAATTATTTCCTATTTTGTTTATATAGCACTATAGCATTGCAATTTGTGATTATAGTCTTACAATAAAAGGAGTACTATAAGAAATCTTCCTTGTTTCAAAGTTGTTTATATTTTTCAGCTCACTCTAACAAACAGAACTTTAACTTCTAACTTTATAACATATTTGTATTTACATAAAAAAAACTTTAAGCAAAAATGCTGTCTTTGAGCATGAAATTATCTTTCTTTATATTATAGAACAGTAAAATGTAAATTATAACTATCGAATCAACCAAACTAGCACGAGTTCTAAAAATAAAGATATGAAATAATATGCATTCGCGCCTTCGAAATCAAAGTATATCTAAAGAAATGCCAATAAAAAGATAATTTTCTTCCGTAAACTTGAGAACTGTAGGAAATGTATAGAAGATCTGAGGATATGAAAAGTATTATTCCAAATAAATCTGCAAACTGACAAGTAGTGAATTACAATATTTCAACATTGTTACAATCTCATAATATGTCAGTGGAGATTTTTTTTCTTTCACTCTGAGATAAATTCTAACCAGTTTAGCTTGCAGAGTTAATGGAAAATGAAGTGCTAAATCATCGACATCAAAAATCTGTTGATTTTCAAGATATAAGTTGCAGTTATATTTATAACTTACTACTGTTTATGTTGATTTTAAAACATTCTTTTACAATTCAAAGTACTTTTACAAAATATTAAAAAATTACCTTAAAGTCTTTGAAAATCTTTATATATATATATATGAAACACAAGTGTTCAATTTAGTGATTTTCTCTGATACTCACGGTTCGTTAAGTTCATAAGAATATTAGCAATGATAGTTAAACCAAAACACAAACTTCAAAATGACAGCATAGTTAACAACGCAACAATTCACACGTTAGAAACTATACATATTTTAGTAATTTCTGACCCTTAAAAATCACTAGAAATGTTACTCTTTTCCAAGAACGTAATGAAAATATTGTTTAATGAAGCTTATTTGGCTTTTTTGGCACAGTTTTTCCTTAAGGTGGCTATGTTCGTTTATATATATATTTACGTTCAAATATAAGCTATTAATTTTCAGCCAAGTACACCTTTTTTTAGATTAAAGTAAATCATGATGTTGTCAGCATTTAAATATTATGCACTGAATTATTCATTGAATAAGCAATCAAAGGTGCGGGAACATTGAATTTAACTGTTAATGGAAACTTACTTTCTTTATAAAGTTGGCCTTTGAGCTAAATGATCAGACTAGATATTTTAACACACAAAATATTCTAATATTTGAAAATCATTTTTCAATTGGACTTTCCTCAGCGTCCAAATAAAAGCTGTCACGTATCTATATTCACATTATCTTCGAAAGTTATTACAGTGGCTAACTCATTTCTTCTTCTTTCTGATATATTTCACTCATACGTAATTAAGGAATGCGTAGTCCAGCCGTGTCAAAAAGTAAAATAATTAATAAAGCGATTGTCATTACAGATGTAAAAACTAGAAAATCATTTTCATCAAAGTTCCGATCAAAGTTGTGAATAAAAGTATAAAGAGTGGTTAAACCATTACCTTTATCTGCTGGTATGAAGTACAGAAATTTATGCGGAACACACGAAAAGAACAACTACAGTTGGCTTTACAGTGTTAACTTTAAACCATATTGTTTATAATGTGAACTCGCAAGAAATTGCTGTTAAAAGTGCGTGTTTGACACATGCTTTCAGATACAATACTATAAAACAAACTACATTTGGCACATTGAGATACTAAATACGTGACTTTCTCTAACTCTGGTTCTGTAATTTGTTAGTTTTTAACCATTACTCCATTATTCAACTTCTTTTGATAAACGATTCTATTATGCATTAGATTTCAGAACTACTTCACTCATTGAATTTCTGATGTATTAATTTTCTATAAGCTTCATTCTTTGATTTTTTAGACATGGTTCACTGTTTCATTCCTTAGATGTATATTTAATAAATGAGTTTGTGATGCATTAGTTTTTGATGCATTATTCCATTTCTTGATAATTTCCACAAAATATTCTATGATCCATTAGTTTATGACACACATTTCTTCATATTTTGTGTTTTATGAGTATTGAGTCTATGGTGCATCGATTTATGACACACTTCGACATTTCTTGAATAATTCTAATAAAAGATTCTCTGATGTGTTAGTTTGTGATATTCTATTCCATGTCTTGATTTTCTGACCCTCGCATTGCAAGCTAGCAGGTTTATTGATACATCGATTGGATTTTTAACTTTTTTCTAATTTTATTTTGTGACTCATTAGATTGAGATACATTACTTCATTTTGTTCTTTTTTCGAAGATGCATTATAAGAGTAACGGTGAAATCTCACACTTCTATTAAAGCAGTGGTTTTTTGATGATGTTAACTCCACCTTCCTGCATCTATTAATTTAGATGATTGAGAGCATTCAAGATATCGGCCATGTATGCCAAAATGAGAATGAACTGAGATTTTACGAAGCAATCTGCATGACAATGTTGGTGCTTTCGCAAAAACAGGGCTAACTCCACACGCATGGCAAAAACACGATTCAGCACCTTTCCCCAGAATAACCACCAATCGTTAGAGGTACCTTGAATTCAGAGCCCATTTCATTACACAGGTCGTTGAAGATGCGGTGCTTCAGGGCATTATTTCGCATAAAGTTCACACATTCCACTACAATTTTTAATACTTCTGCCAATTTTGAAGGTAATATTTTTGCTGTCAACGCATGCCTGTGCAGAACATAGTGCTTTACAATAATGTTTGGTGCATCGGCTTTCACAATTGCACAAAAACCAGAGTTTCGTCCCAGTATAACTGGAGCTCCATCCGAACAAGCTGTAAAAACCAGATCCGACGAAAGATCGTTGTCTCTGAAAAAGTCATTCACAAGTTTCTTCACGTCGGTTGCCTTAGTTGTTGTTGTAAGAAGCTTACAAGATAAAAATTATTTTTTATCTCGTCGTTCTTCACATAGCGCATGAATACAACAAGCTGGCTTAGATTGGAAACGTCAGTGGTCTCATCGAGTTGAAGGTTGAATTTTACTGGGCTTGAAATCAGATCTGCAACTACTTGAGCCAAGATATCATCGCTCATGTCATCTATTCTGCTACTGATGATGTCATTTGAAAGATGAAGTTGGGATAACTTATTTTCAGCAGCTTTTCCCAACATGATATTCGCCATCTTTAACGCAGCTGGTTTTACGAGTGCCTCATCAATGATGTGTGATTTATTCTGCTTTGCAATCAAGTACACAAATTCGTACAATGCTGTAAGAACCGGTTTATCAATGTGTACAAAGCTGAGAACAGTGTGTGTGTCTTGACCTCCGCTGAACTCCTGAGATTGACTCACCGAACCCCTGGGATTCAATTGAACCCAGTTTAAGAACCACTGTATTAAAGTAACCAAGAACTCGCCTTTGGTATTTTTTTTAACTATCTAGTTTTACTCTAGTCTATCAATTCAAATTGCTAGTCATTCTTATGTTTGTAATTACGGTGTATCATACACAGCTACATCTTGTTTCAAGTATTCGCCCACAAGATAATTCACCGCTCATAATTCAAAACATAAAGTGCACTAACTGGTAAAAAACCACTTTCTTATATTTTATAAGCTGAGTCTGCAAAACTTGAACCTTTTGATACATTATTCTGCCTCTCCTTCTCTCGGCTGGGTTTAACCCAGAAATTGTCCTTCTCGGACAGAGAATCCAAGAGTTAATGGTTTGCATCCTTTTTGTGAAAAATCCTTCTCTGTACTTTGGGACCATTATCACTATTCATAGTGAGATGAATTTCAGCATTTTTTTCAGATAAAAGCATACTAAGTGATAGCGGAGAGTGCTGCTGGAAAATTGTCTTTCCTCTTGCCTATCAGTTCATAATTAGGGATGGCTACAGCCATTTGCATAGTTTTAAGTGAAAATTCTGAAACAATTATTACTTTTGACGATGAGATATGATGTATTTGTGTTGTATGCTCCGTGACAAACTTATGCTTTGAATATTTTGAAAAGTGTTAAAGCAAAGCTATTATGCGAAACAAAAAACTTGTAACTCTTTTTTTACAGCTTATATAAATGTCTATCTTCAACCACATTATTTATCATGTTTATGAAAGTCGTTAGTATCACTTACAAAACCACATTGAGAAAAACACTTATTTAAGCTCACTGTAGCTGTTGTATTTTCTACTCTAAACTAAATTCTTGTTAATTTATGAATATTATTGGAATTTATTTGTATATTTTTTTAAATAACGTTAATTGAATTAACACAACCTACAAACAACTGAAGTTGTTGTTGTTTTTTAAATAAAACAAATTTATCTTTGTTGTATATTTAAAACGATGATTATGGTTTTTTCTTCGAAGAGCTACAAATTCCTGTGCTTTCATTCGTTACATCTGTAATAACATTTCTGTAGTCCAATTCTTTTTTTGAAAGCTTTCTTGGTGCTGTACATTAATCACCCTTTGATAAATAAATACGATTTTCCAATGATTGAATCAGAAGCTATCAGAGAGTGATTCATAATACATTAGTTTTCCATCATTAGCTAAAAAGGAAACTCGTGAACTAATGGGCAATGTACCTTTGCAACCGTAAGTGCTTATAAAAGTGATAGTAAAATCACATTATTAGATAAGATTTTCCAAAGAGTTAGTTGAAAGTGTTGTTCAATAAATAATTTTCCTCTTACCTAGTAATTCACAGTTAACTTCTTTGTTTAGAATTTCTCACATAATTACACTAGGGCTATCTGCGCTAGTCGTCCCTAATTTAGCAGCAATTAAGACTAAAGGAAAGTCATCATCACCCAAACCAATCTCTTGGACTACTATTTTAACTACGAATAGTGAGAATGACCGTAATATTATTACGCCCCCACGGCTCAAAGGATAAGCATGCTATCTGTGACAAATATTCAAATCCGTGATCCTTAGATTACGACTCGAGCGCTCTAAACACCTGTGTGTGTCTCATCAAATATCCTTTGTTTATTTTCCTCACTTCTAAATGTTTTCCATTTAAAAATGCAATGTTAATTTTCCGTATAACTACAGTATATTTGGCACTAATAATATGAATATTTGCATTTAATCTGGTTAGTCACAAAAACATAATTAAATTTCAAAAGAATAACAATGAAATACTGCTGTTTTTGTTTTACTGAAAAATTCCCACCTCCCCAGTGGCACAACGGTTTCCATACCTGCGGTGGACAGAACAAACCGATTGTGTATCTCTGTTCTTAATTATAAACAAACAAATTATTTTTAAAAAAATAGCGATTTCTGGAAAATCAGAGATAAGTTTCAGTACATATTTCCATATGGACATTTAGTATTATTTTCTTGTCTTTTTTTTTTTTCGTGAGTGTGTATTTGGTAAATTTCTCTTATTGGATGTACTTTAGCACAAATTCGTATATAAGTAATAATGCATGTAGGACAAATATTTTGTGTGTTTACTTCAGTGTACTAATTTAGGAGAAATAAGCTTCCTCAGATGCGGTATCACTGTAATTCTAGCAGATTAACCAGTTTACTATCTGGTGATTTAATAAATTCTGGTCATTATATGTTTCAGTTTTCTCGTGTATTGCATTACGGCGTTGTGTTACTTCTAGTTGGGGTTGATTTCAGAAGAAATTTAATTTTTGATATAGAACCGAGCATGGCATATTGTTAGCATGCCCGGACATTGAATACGAGATTTCTTGGTTCAAAATTATTGCCAGAAAATCACGTGCCACACTTTTGGGTCCTGAATAAGCTTTAAAAATAATCGGCCAACCAACAGTAACCTAAAGTTGTTTGTCCGCTGTCTTCCCTCCAATTTGTAAATTCAAACGGCTATACCAAACATTCCTTTGTGTGACTTTACATAGTTCTTCTAATTTTTCCTCAAAAGCTATTAACATTTTAAAATTGAAAAGAAATGATTATACTGAAAGTCTCATAACAAGAAAAATTGTGTTTAGTCATTTTAATGTTTAAAAAAGAAATCTTTCTTGAAGAAAAGCAAACGAAACGTTCAACATTTATAATGTTAATATTTTTATGGAAAGATTCAAGATTATTAGCATAGTAAAAGAAAGAAGGTGATCACGCAAAAACTTTCTCCCTACATAATTTATCATGAAAAACAAAGCTACACATCATAATCATGTGAACTTTAAAGCATTTCATTTTCATGTCCGAGGACGTTGTGTATGTTTAGGAAAAGATGGACAGTTTTAATTAAAGCCTTATTGTCTAGCATACATTATCCGTAAAGTAAAATAAACTGCTAGAGTTGAGTTTAATAAGTTCGCCAGCTGGGAAGTAATAAAGAAAAGTATGCAATTTCAGCCCCTGCTTAGAGTTCACGCTTAATATATGAGCACTGTAAATTTACATCAACTAGTTACACTACATCACTTTCTATATTCTAACGATAGAAATTATAGAAATCGTCGGCATCTTGTATCGTAGATTATCAACATATTCTCTCCATAAAATATATAGCTAGTGTAATTAATTACATATATTTCAAGATATCTTATTTGGCTGATAATCATCCTACATTCCTTGTCTATAAAAGGAAGAACCTGTTAAAAAGTACGTGAAAACGTCTTTAATATGATTTTGTAAACCTATTCGTTTTTGCCAATTTTTATACGTTGTTCTATAATGAATGAACTGATTGTGTTTCTATTAAAAAAACAAATTCGATAATGCATGTTTTAAATAATCAGGTAGTTTAAATGTTTATGGTAAAATACATGTTGGTGAAAAGTATAAATATATAGTATTATTTAATAAAACACAGCATTTAATATTAATAGTTTACGGTTGTTTCTAAAACGTTAAAGAGTAAGACAGAATAGAATATGAATAAAAAGCACATCTCAGTGAGTTTTACCTACGTCATTCGTTTTTATAAGGAAATTTCATTTTCCCGTGTTCTAAATTGCAATTAAAGTATCAACAAACAGGGAAATCCCAAAAACTAAAAGATCAGAAAATTATTTTGTTGAAAAAGTGAATTGTTAAATCTAATAAGTAATTAAATGAAACTCCGAGAGTCCGAGTGTTGCGAACAAATATACTTTTAAATTTTGTAGCTTCTTGCATTTAACAACACATTGGAAGTTGTTGCATTGTTGCAACCAGCGAGAAGTTAGCTCAGTAAAGTTAATTGTAGGTGAATTTACAACATGCGTTATTTTATCCTCATTTGGAACTCAGTAAAACTAGTACAATAACAAAATAAAGTGATTCAGCAGAGAGCTCAATGGTTAATGAAAAGCCAATCATAATCTTGCTACACAATATTTCTTTCTTGAAGCTGAAGTCACACTTTATGAATAAAGAAACTTTCACTTTCATCGTCGGTAGAAGCGTCAGAATAGTATATAATTACATGAAGGGAATTATAGTCTGCTTGAGACAACTCAAGTAACAATAACCCACATTACATGAAGAGTTACTTCTCAAGAACCACTCACCCAATGCAAATCGGCTACTAAAATATGTGAGAGGTATAGGATTAGAGGCTTGCTATTTTCACAGCATACACTGAATGAACTACAGAAAATTTATGAAAAATAATAGTCATATACAAAAAAACATATTTTTTTGTGTAATTCTCACCGGCATCTCGATCTTCGAGGGTGCTACAATCTAATATCTATGAGGACGTTATGACGCATAATTTATCCAATGGCATGGATGATGCAAAAAACATTCCTACTATCTAGCTTGCACTGTTTTTGGAGGATTGATATTAGCCATCCCTAATGTTTAGTTTGCAATGTTTTTGAAGGACTGATATTAGCCATCCCTACCATCTATTTTGCACTGTTTTTGAAGGACTGATATTAGCCATCCCTGTATTTATTTCTTTTTTTGAAAATATTTTATTTACTTGATCGATATATAATATCACGTATGTCATAATAAAAGTTCCAATGTTTATTTGAAGATTTTAAACTTTGGTTATCCTTAACTAGTAAAAAAAATTAAACAGCTAAGCATCCAAGCTAATAAAACAAACATATATCAAGATCCTTTAGCTGATCCAAATATTGAACCTCATTAACTCATCTGATTTGTAACCACATTTATACTGACTACCTGAAGTAGCTTAAGAGCTACTGCCCGTCTATTATATAAAAGGTATACAATAAAGATAATTATTTCTTCACATAAAGCTCTTCTTAAATAAATAAAATATGCAACTAAATTTTTCTGTTCAGTTTGCGTTCAGTGTAAAATACACTTAAAGTTATAATAATAACCGTAAACAAACCTTCCAAGTGGTTTAACAGAATTAAAAATAAACACTTTACTCTTAGATTATTGCAGCACATCATGTGTGAATAATAAAATAATGCTGGATAAAGTAAACTCTTGTGAAGGAATATCTTTCACTTTCCTTACAGTTTCTTCTTGATTATAGAGCGCATTACACGATTCGCCCAGCTTCTGAAACCATTAAGCGTGCACTTCTCAGATTTCCAACAATCACCTAATATCTCATAAAGCAATTTACATCAAGGATAAATACAGAAAAAATGCAGCATACCACTTGTACATTTAAGTGAACAACACACTATTATCCTTCTTACATTTTACTTCTTTTCACACGATAAATACACTCTTATCTTATCACATTTACATAATAGGTTTAACTTAAAAAGTAAATACATATTCAACTTTTACGAGCTCCGTACATACATTTAAAATTTCAGTAGCAATGGCATATTTTTGTATTAACACATTTTCAACAAAGAAATGTGAAAAACATACCGCACGTTCCAGAAGAATTAATAACAATTTTAAATTCTATGCTTTCAAAGTTTCTAAGCGTAATTCCTTTAGTTTTGATTACGAATTACATACAGTACCTTTTAGATTTTTATTAAATTTTCAACTTCAAGCACAGAAATAACAATGTGATATCAATGCAATGAAATAATTAACTTAAGCACAGAGCTCAACTAAATGTTATGAAATTTTTAACATTAACACAATAAAAAACAATTCACTAAATGTACAATGAATATTTAATATCTAACAGTAAATACATCGCTTTTCTATGTAGTTGTTCGTGAGAGTCCGAGAAAAAAACGAAGCTCTCCAGAAAAGTCGTGAGCTTTTTCTCAACTACCCAAATGGCCCAGATAAGTGTTATGTCCCAAACTAGGTTTCAGTGGACTTGTGCCAGTTTCTTTTCGACTTGCTCCAAGATAGGTGTCAGGAGCAGGAAGGACTACTGATGCCCATCCTCCATGTACTTCAGTAATACTCGTATCGATCTGAGTAACACTGTTTAGCTAATAGTGAGTTCCATAATATATACTTTTATTAAGTAACTTCAGAATGTTTAAATTACTTTGTGGTTCATGCATTTTAACCACAATACGCTGGCGGTTGTGGTCATGAATTCGTAGCGTTACAAGTTCATCGTAATCAACTTTTGACCTTGTCGTATCTTACATCATCACCTATGACGCTACCAGTGATGGTATAGAAATCGAAAAGTGTTGCTCAACTAATTATTCACTTTATTCTAATCAACATTAGCTTTTGTTTTCTTATAATGATTTATGCCGTTATATAATTCTAATCACCTTGGTATTGTTTTATTCTAAAACTTACTTTTTGATTTTGATCTATATAGGATAATTCACGAATTCAATAAAGGGCCAATAATTTACAAACGTGAAGGAAAATAGCTATTATCGATGTGGAATGAGAAGTTGTAGTTCTGTCCAGCGGCAATATCACGATGTCTTTCAAGGTAATCTTCCAAGTGATGTCTTTTTGAATTTTTTCTGTTCTTGTGATAAAATTAGCGAGAGAACAAAAATATCAACGACAGAATATGGTCTGGAAATGAATTCCTCCATTACCTGGATAGGTATTAGCAGCATTTAATAAGATGTGTAGCACAGATAAATTATAGTATGGTGTGAAATTAGCTGTTTTAGATATATATGAGTTAAGTCCAAAGATTTATCGAAGGAAATTCTAAGAGTTAGAAAAAACGAAAAATAATACATTTAACTAGAGTGAAACAAGGATGTTTGAATTTCTAAAATCTCATTGAAACTATTAAGGGTGAAATAGTCCTAAAAGTGTTAATTGGTATCCCAGTCTAATTTTCATTGGTAATGAAGCAGAAGCTGTTTGGATGCGAGATACACTAGAAGTGATAGAACGTTGCCAGAGTAGCCAGATAAGAAAGGAAGTTGAAGGAAACTCTGAAACAATAGCAGAAGTTACTGAATAAATGAATATTTCACATAATGGTAAATTGTTAATTCCGTTAATGGAATAGAGATCTAGAACAAGTACGTAGATGGCAACTGGAAGATAAGCATTTGGATAAGTGTTGTAGTAAAGCCCAGTTATTAGAACAAAAACTAACTAAAGAAAGACAAGATCAGTGATATTATCGGAAAGGAGTATTAACACATAAATATAATGGGAGTTATGAAACTGGCAATAGGGATCAAATGGTTCTTCAAAAAACAATAACGGCAGACAGTATTTGAGTTATGGCATAATGCAATGTTGATTGGATACTTAGGCGTAGCTAAAACTAAAGATAGGATAAGTAAAAGATACTAACGGCCAAGTGTGTTTGAGGATACGGAAAGTTATGTGAAGAGTTATATTGCATGTCATCTAGCTATTGAAGGAGGGACGTGAGAGCAAAACACCCAAAAGTTAATTGATCAGTGAACCCTTCAGTTATGAATTTAACGACCACATAGCCTAAAGGAATAGCATGTTTGCTGGGATGGGGATTTCGAATTTGCGACCTTCAGATTGCAAGTCAAAAACCACGAACCACGCTGATCATGCCGGGCCTCATGTATCCTGATAGTGGTTGATTCTGCTACTAGATATATAGAAGCACAAACAGTAGTTCAAGAACTGATAACGATATTCTCAGCTTTCCTGGAGGATTCTTACCATATTTAGGTAGCAATTTGTAATCGAAATTAATTGAAGAATTATGGAGAATGAGCAATAGGAATAAAAATGAAACACATTAGTTCTTACAAACACCAAACAAAAGGAATGTATGACGGGGCATATGAGACTAATAAGATCATTCCAAAAGTAATTGTACAGGATAATCCTGTTGACTGAGATATTATATTGCCCATTGTGATTTATGTATACTGTGCCTCAAACTGCAACAGGATTTTTAACTTCTGGGTTACAAAATGGTAGAAATGTTAAAGGTCCATTAAAACAATTAAAAGTAAGTTGGTCTAGAGACAAGGCCAAGCTATAAAATTTATCAGCATATGTGACCAACTTGGATAAAACGTTAGAAAAGAGGCAGAAGTTAGCGGCTAAATTTACTCAGTAGAGTGAGGATTAACTGAAACTATAGAATAAGAATATGAGGTTAATTAGTTAGTTTCAGAACATAGACCAGTATAAGAGAATATAGTAGCGACAACGTAGATAGCTCCTTATATACAATTAAATATGTTGCTATAGTTATGAGGCACGTTCAGGGCATGGAGATGTAAAAGGAGAAATGATTCATATAAATTATCTTAAACAATGTATACTAAAGACATCCTTGTATATAAAAGCTAGTAATAGCAAAAGAAAATAAAAAAATGCTGTGATATAGTCTGTTACAGTACTTTATCAACCAGCGAGTGACCATTAATATGCACATGCTCTTTCAGGCCTGAATTATTCACATCAGTCTGTGATTTCACTCTGATTAAAACTTATAACTGTTGTATATTGATAAATGACTTAATATCGATTGAGTTAAAGTTGAAACTGACTGTAGTTGTGAATGTCTGGTTATTCAGATTAAAATAGTAAGATTTTATGAACGGTTAAAACCCTCAACAACAGGGTTGGAGAGAGGAAGTGCCATCTTCTAATGTTGCTTTGGGTCCTGAAAAATTTCTTATGCTATCACTTTCTTATTAGCAAAATAGTTGATCACGACACGAAGCTTGATCTGCTTCATGACGTCTAATACTGATTAGTTCTTTTCTTTAAAATCCCCAAAAACAAGTAATCTGGTTAAGTTATATGTTACACGTTTTTTGGTTTTGATCCAAATTTTGCGTACAGCTACATGAGGGCTATCTGCGATATCAGTGAAAGACTAGAAGGAAGGATGCCTAGAAATCACCACCCACCACCAACTCTTGGGCTACTCTTTTAAATGTTCTCACGGCTGAGAGGGAGAGCATGTGTGGTGTGACGGTGATTACACCCGCGACCCTCAAATTACAAGTTGAGTGCCTTAACCACCTGGCCATTCGCGTTTTTTACTAACAACCAGTTTCAAACTTAAAAGTTATCAGAAAAAACATTAATTTCAGTTTTTTCAGATTGAATCATTAACCTTTTGAACAACTTTCGTGTATGTAAAAATAATCAAAATCTTTGAAGGTATTCTGGAAAAATGAAAAAATGTGTTAGGAAGTTCGGTTTAAGAACTGGTCATAGTTGAAAGATATGTGAAAAAGAAACCAGATCCTAATTAATTAAGGAATTATAGCAGTAAGTGGTTCGAAAAGTATTGGTCACCTTTCTTATATAGTCACTGTGTTGTCATAATCCTTATTACAGAAACAAGTGTGAAAGGTCAGACAAAAAGTAACTTATTGATTTGGGTTTGGTAAAGAATCATTAAATATAGTAGCGAGCAAAAAATGTGGGACTAGGAGATGAAAAATAGAGAAAATAAGTTGCGAGAAAGGTGAAGGAAAAAGTACAGAAAGTACTATTCTTCCAGTGAAAAACAAAACTTACTTCTGAAATTATGTGCTGCTCATTATTGTAATAAACAGCGATTTGTTATATATATCATTATGAATAAGTTCCTGATAAAATTAAGTACATCCTTAATAAAGTTAACGGAAAATCAACCCACAACATTGATCATATAGTGTTTTCACCACTACTGTATTTACTGCAACTGTCAAAATAAGTTCTGTGAATAATTATTGTAAACATATCTATTTTTAGGAAGAATCCAGGAAAAACTGGCAAGTTAAACTATAGTTACGTTTTACATAGGAATTCACTTTACAAAACCAGTTCAAACCAATAGCTAATACTTCTGTTTTCATTAAAGTATACTATATTTTATTTACTATCGTTTTCACTAAGGTATTGGTCACAATATTTAGTGTATTAAATGTTATTACTTTTTAATACACTTTACTTGTATCTTATGAGTATATTTGTATTATACACATTATTTCCCATTGTGATCCTAACAGTACGTATTTATGACTAACCTAAATTTCTCTTGGTCCGTTTTCTTTCCCAGAGTTCTTGGAAGCATCATGTCTCGTAACATGTGTTCCACCATTATGCCCTTCATTATCTTAAACTATTTTCAAAATTAACAATATTCTGCTCAATTCCAACAGTTAACTATTCCTACGTTCACAATGCACAAAGGACTGGTTGGCCTTGTAGTTTTACGTATTTATGAAATGAGTTACCTTCATTTCTATGCATTTTTCGTGGTCATTGTTGTAACAGAACCCTGTATTATTTCAGTATTGTTATCTGACATACAATAATACCTTCTGGCGAAAGACAACTCATCAGCCACTTTGCTCCAGTAATGCATGGCTTAGTCTTAAACTAAACTAATCAATATAATTAGTGTCACAAGTGCTTTTGGAGTATTACAAGAGCAAGTAGTTATATTTTCACTGGGCAACACTTAAGATAAATTAGATTATCTGTACTTCTGATCACGTAGAAATATTTTCATAATCACCAACATATGTTTGTTTGTTTGTTTGTTTTGGAATTTCGCACAAAGCTACTCGAGGGCTATCTGTGCTAGCCGTCCCTAATTTAGCAGTGTAAGACTAGAGGGAAGGCAGCTAGTCATCACCACCCACCGCCAACTCTTGGGCTACTCTTTTACCAACGAATAGTGGGATTGACCGTCACATTATAACGCCCCCACGGCTGGGAGGGCGAGCATGTTTAGCGCGACGCGGGCGCGAACCCGCGACCCTCGGATTACGAGTGCACGCCTTAACGCGCTCGGCCATGCCAGGCCTACCAACATATGTACCTGTTATGAATGGATAGTCTGACCTCAAATAAGAGAGCATTGTGTTTACTAACGACTGCTTCAATGGTTAGAATAAATGTTCATTATCTTTAGCCTTAATGTGAATACACTTTAGTTATAACAGACAGTGGTGCTGTTTGCTACAAGAACCGTACTATAAAGTGTCAGAAATTAGATATAAAGCGAGACAACATTTGAAAATATTTCTTACTTTTATATTGATATTGGTCTTTATTATAATTAGGTACATTTACATGACATCCTGAACAATTATATGTACGATTAATTCAGGTTGTATTGTGATATCTGTGTTATATCATTTTATGTTTGTTATACTCTTCCTTGGATTTATTTTCAGAAAGTGTTTGCTCTATTGACTACCAGTTTCAGCTTTTCAACTACAATCTAAAGTACACACTTAAATAATAATGTAACGTACACATTTATTAGATTTTGCATACTACATAATTTTGGCTTCATAGACTTCTCAAATTGATTGGTACATTATAAGAGATCTAATGGTATTAGTTGGAATTTATGCAGCTAGTTTTGGTTATTAATAGTATTCTTAGTTCTGCTTTTATGGTCAAATTATCAATAGCCAGATGCAAAAGTTAGTATGAAGAGCGCGCAGTAGCAGTAAAAAAATCCAGATATATCTCTATACCCGAGAAAAGGAATACATTTCAGCATCCATATTTCAAAAGTCCCCACATAACCTCAATCTATTTCTTTTTCTTTTACACAGTAGTTACTGATGATGATCATGAAGAAAATCGGCACTCATGCTGAAATATTTTTACTGATTTTCATCAAAATTGGTATCACAATCCTCTTCTTTAGGTATAATGAATGTTATGTTTTATTCCCAAACGAGCTATTGCTAGCTAGAAACATAAGCTAGTTTGGTTTTTTTATCAACCTAATAATGTACCTATATCTAAATCGTGTGTTTCTAATTACAAACAGTTTTAATGAATACTTCCTTTCGAAACAATAAACAGTACGTTCAACAAACAGCTTCAATCACAACATGCATAAGCACGCTATTTGTGCATAGGAAGGAGTATTAGATTTTTCCCCTAGTTTGAATTTAACAGTCCATTGTTTCCTTGGTCTACTTTCAGGGATTTTGGTTATCCGTTAGCGGATTTACAGATCCGATAAATCATAAGCTATGATGGCAGACAGATCAGGTAATAAACTGAATTCATAATACCTATGATAGCCGTGAATATTTCTGTACTTCACGATATGATATCAGTGAAGATATTGAATCAGATTGTTCTAATCACATATAAATAGTCTCAATTCACTGAAACAATAGCTTCAGCATAAATCACTGGTAAGTTACAAATTCTATGAAAACCTTGACAGTAACATCGTCTAACACATATTCTACCTTATTTCTACATATGACACTGCTGTTGAATTATTATAAGCTGAGATAATGTCATATCTGTTAACAAACTAATGTACCCGTAGCCAGTGATGGGAAACACTTAAGTTAATCTACCAGTTTAAATTATTTTATGGACTTTAAGAAAGGTTAATTGTGTTGCCATCCAAGTTTGACTCAGAGCCGAAGTTCTGAATTACTTATACTGTCCATCGCGAAAAATAAATGTAGAGCATTTGTTTCATATATATTTATGTATTTCTCTAACATCATTAATGTTGGACATTTCACTCAAGCTCAAAGCCGCTGAACAATAACATACGGTAAATTTACATTCATATTCGTTAAGTTACGTTATACTTTGAAATGTGAACGATATCGTGGTTTATTTCTAATAATTTATTATAGAATTAACTGCTTGCAGAATAAAAGTTTATATCAATATTACTCACACCTGTTCTTCAGTTATTTTGAAAATGAATCTTGACCTCTTCAAACGGGATGTAGACGAACGATTCGCAACGTTTATAAGATTGCCTCCAGTAAATGCTGCAAACCTGAGGGTGGAACAACTAACTTGTACTAGCTGATATGACCTGTTTGAAGATTCTCACACTGTTGCTTAATGAGATAATAATGACGTTTCGTGTTCCACATGTGGGAAGTGGCCTTGCTGCCAGGATTCTGAGTCTTTACATTGAGAGTTACTGGAAGATATTTGAGTTTGTTTGTTTTGTTTTTTGTCAGTGCTGTAAACTATACTAAATCTCTTGTTCTGGGGAGTGGCAGGTAAAAATTCGACTTTTCGGAATGGATTCTATCTTTATTGTTATATATCTCCCCTTGAATAATTATGGTTTAAGTGTCTCAGATTTGTTTAACTTTGTGAGGTGTAGCATCCTCAGTAGGTCGTAGTTGTAGAACAGCTACCCATTCCACATGTGTTTTGTTTACTTTGGTTAAAACTTCAACTCTTAGTACTGCCAAAGTTATAATGTTTCTAGTTTTAAAATGTTACCATGGAGCTTCATTTAGCAAACCTTCTGTGCAAAATTGTCTGTATCCTGCATTGTGTAGAATATTTTAAAATTCTTCAATCAACAATAAATAATGTATTATCATTTTATCAAGGGCAAAAATATAAATAAATCTCTATTTTCTGTTTCGTTACTTACAATCATAACACAAGTTTAGTGACAATATTAGCGTTAAAGTGAATTCTTATTTAAAACATGAATAATGAAAGTTTAGTCCTTACATTTATTGATGAAGGATTAGAAAAACCAACTGAGTGCGTCCAGACTGTAGAATTAAGGTTCAGTTTTTCACGCACCATTACTCTCAAAAAAGAAATCGCACTCTGCAAGTTAAAGCCGTGGATGCGTAAAAGAATGAAAATCGGGTCCTAATAATTAGTCAAAGTAACTAATGCTTTAAAATTAGGGACAGATAGTGCATATATATCTCTCGAGTAATTTCTTTGCGTGAAATTTGATAAAACAAAAATATTTAAGTTATTTTCATTCTTTGCCATTAATACAAAAGTAGAACCAACATGTTTCTTTCCACAAACTTTTAACCACCATGGCAAACTGCATTATATATTTTTAACAGTTGATTAAAATTGTTTGTACTTTTTTTAATTTTGCACTGTTATTTCGTTTATTGAGCAATTCTTCTCAGTTCTCTGTGTAACATAGTCGGTACTTAAATACTAACTTTCATACTTCTTCAGTTGATTTCATTACTTCTATATGATTGGTTTTATTCTTATCATTTAAATACTTAGAAAACTAACTTTCAACATACTGTTAACTATATCAACAGTCCAGCTGTTCACCTGTTTTCGTTTTCTTAAATATTTGAATTTATACGTTTCATACACACCTTTTACCTTCTTGGCTCAGCATGGCCAGATGGTTAAGGTACTCGACTCGTAGTCAAAGGGTTGCGGGTTCCAATCCCTGTCACACCAAACTTCCTCGCCTTTTCATCCGTGGGAGCGTTATTATCTGACGGTCTATCCTACTATTCGTTGGTAAAAGAGTAGCCCAAGAGTTGGCGGTGAATGGTGATGACTAGCTACCTTCCCTCTAGTCTTACACTGATAAATTATGAACGGCTAGCGCAGATAGTTCTCGTTAACATTGCGCGAAAATCAAAACAAACCAAATCTCTTTTTTTTTTCATTTTTGTAATTAAGGACTGTATAATTAATATATTACTGTATCCATGCAGATATGTGGTGAAATCATTGGATGAACCTTTCCATCTTCTTTTTTGTCATATTCTTGGAGGTCATCTAATTTATTTATGTCTTTGTTAAACATCCCTTAGTGAAGGTATTAAACTTTATTATTTTGTACTAGTCCTGGAACTAAAGCGATATTTACACTGTTGTTCATGTGAATGTGAGATTCGTACTTTGTACATGAAGTGTGTATGTTACTAAGACGCTATCTTCTTCACTGAGCATTTCATAATTGATCATAATTTAGAGCTCATATTCTTTGGAAGGAATCGGAAAATCACACAGATCTCGCTCAGCTTCATTACTATTCTCACGTTTCCACTTCTCCCTTGGCGCGTATGGACTGGTCAGAGAATTGCTTCAACTGGCTATACTATGGTTTGAAGTATCAGTTCTGTAGCGGTCTGAGCAAGCCCCTACTTTCCGTTTTCCGAAACAAGTCTCTTTGCTTATCATTTCTCCTCCATGCTCAAAAACTCTGGCGAATTAAAAATCCCAGATACCTGACCTTTTTAAGTAACAGTGATAGTAAGGCTCTGGCTGTAATATTGGGAAATGTCGAAAAGATATCATACAAATATTAAAAGTTGGCAAACATACATGCGGATAAAACGATAATCTAGGTGACATTGAAACGACATTTTTACAGTGAAATAACTGAAGCACATTATTCTATAAATACGTTCTAATTTTACCTGTGGTAAATATTTGATTTTATAGGAACTAATTTTTTTCACGAAAAAAAACAGTACTTGTCTTCCCTTTCAAGCTTAAAACATAAATTTATTAATTGGAGATTAAAAGTTCTAGCACTAACATACTTTTAATTATCACTAACTTTTTCACCTATATATAAACTTTTACAGTTAAACATACAATTTTGTACTGCAAGTAAACTTATACTAATTATCTAAATTTAACTACTAGGTTATAACATATAAGACAGCTTCAGTATCGCACATAAAATGTATTTCATCTTATAATAAATTTATTTGTTTTTATTTCGCGCGTACCTACTCCAGGGCTATCTGCGCTAGCCGTCCATAATTTAGCAGTGTAGTACAGACGAAAGACAGCTAGTCATTACCAGCAACCGCCAGCTCTTGGGTTACTCTTTTAACCAATGAATTGTAGAATTGACCGAAACTTTGAAACGCCCCCACGACTGAAAGGTCGGGCATGTTTGGTGTAACCAGGATGTTATAACTGAATCTTTTTCATGTATCTCAAAATAAACTTTTATGTGTTTTCAAGTGCAAAATATCCTGAGCAAACACTATGTTTTTAATATTTATCACGAATTTAATTTCTGTTAAATGATTCAGAATGTTACAGTATATTTTTAATTTACATTATCATATTACAGCAATGAAAATCTAATAAATTTTAGAATAAAAAGTAAAGGAATACCACATAACTTTTTTTCTAAACAATTTACTTTTTCAATTCTTTTTTTATAAGACTAATGTTTCAACAACTTAATGAGTTATGAATAACTGATGTAAACTGGGTTTCGCCACTGTGTAATGTAACCCTTGTTGAGTTTATGTTTTGAATGAAGTACTTCCTTAGCAGCAGTTCGCAGCAGTTTTATTGAAAGATTGATTTCCACTTTTGTTAATAGATATGCGTCGCGCTAAATCATTGAAAAATATTTCCTAATGTGACATTTCAACACAGTTAACAAACCTAAACTAAATGTTTCTTAAATCTATTATTAATGAAATACAAAATTGCATAACAACGAACTAATATTGTTAAATACAGAAATTCATTAAAATAGAACATGTAACTCCACGAAAATTGTTTCTTACGTCCATCTTTTAAACTAATTTTCCATGAAGAGCCAAGCATCTTTAGGAGTGTGCCTAAACATCATCACACTGGTACATTTATCTACATCTTCTAATCGTGTCTGAATGACGCAATGCGGCATCAGAACCTTCTGGTAGAAACCGCATTAAACATGAATAAACGTGCGACAACACAAAATCTTGATGAAAGTCATTTATTAAGTTCCGAATTTGTCTAACTGTATTAAATGAAGCAGGGAAGCACAATAAGAATGTTCTTTAACGTTTGTTTGGAAAATAACTATTATGATTAACATCATAGCAATTTCGGAAAAAGATATTACGTTAGCATTTGACTGGTTATTTTGTTTTTAGATTCGAATACAGAACAACATTCTGGTTTCAATTGAACCATCATCTTGATAGTTCACAGATACAAAATTTTAGTATCTGAAACTATTCAGTCTTACACTTAGCTTATTATGTACGACACTTTGAAAGACAGACAGACGTATATATAATATAATATATTATGCGACGCCAGATGAGATACGAAACTCTGAGGCGGAACTTTATCTACGCACTTGAGTTTATGTTAAGAATGTCTAACAGAACATGTAAACATGTGTAATACTAATAACCTCTTAACATATCTTTTAACGTCCTTGTTTCAGACTTGTTAGGTACTTTATATATATATTGTGGAAAAAATTGTGATTAAATACATGATGTATCACAAGTACTAATAATTTAAAACCATTAAAAATCTTTGAAATTTGTAGTCGTATTCCTCATAAAGATTTCACAGACAAAATACAAAATATTCTATACATTGTATAGATTTATACAATTAAGCCTGATTCTTCCATTTCTTCTTATATCTAACAGATATATATGAGAGTGGACAAAAAAGTGGCCTTTCTCTGAAATGTAAATTTGTTACATTTTTTATTAGATAACAGGAAAAAAGTAAGACTTTATATTATTAGAAAGCACTAGACGAGATCTGTTCAATTATTTTCTAAAATGTTAATTTTAACACGAGCTTACATAAACACCTATCATGACTTTAGTTACATTTTCTTAGATATTCTTATTACAGTTAGTTTGCAAAATGATCAAAGTTACACACAAGTTCGGTTACTGCAGAGAAACTTGATAGGTGATAGCTTACAACAGAATTTGTTGTCATTCAATTAATTATAAAGTGTGATACTTTTATAAAACTTGTGAAAGTACAAACAGTCATGCTATGCTTGCCTCATTGAAAACCTACATGACGATCACGTAGAAAGTATAACCTTGACAAGATAAGCGCACCTTACGAAAAATTGCAACAAGACTCCAAGTTTCGATGAGCTCCTGTATATGGTTCTCTGAAGGGGTAATTGTTATGGTTATTGTTAGTAACAGAGGTAACTAAGAAAGAACCCAAAAACTCTCTAAAAGTGTCGTACCTCATAATGTGTTTTTTTGTGAGGGTGGAATACAGCTCTTGCCACAGAGTGTGCACTTTACAAGAAATACATCTTTTCAATACAGCCTTACAGTTGTAATTGTTATCTGAAAAATAATAAAATGCTTTTTAGCTGCTATCAAGGAAAGGTAATTAAACCACAAGATTGAAATTAGAAACAGTGGGACAAGAAACGTTGCAGGTTATGTGCTCTTGACGGAAGAACTGAAGCTCGGATATTTTTGGTAACAATGAACGGTAATTTCTTTCATGGTAGCAAAGTGAACGATATCACAGTAAATGTGGTGAATGATTATTACACACTTGGAACTGGTTCTCAGCTAATAATGTCGGAAATCCACAAAATAGTTATAAATCATGCTACTCCGTCAGGTTTAATAATTCATTGGTCAAATAGCTTTCTTCCAGTATGATAATGATCTCAAGCACATATCAACTAAAAAACGTATAAATTATAAAGAAGCCAATGAAAAAGACTCACAACAATAACTTAGCCTGTATAAGGTGCCAACACGTGTGTTCTCCAGGCTTTCTGAACTGATGTAAAACCTGAAGAGGTGATAATAATATAAATAAACTGTAAATTCAAAGCGAAAAAATAGCATACAAACTAATACGACTTTGAAAATGCAATCGCTTTTTAATGCATTATTTAGGATGGTTTTTTCTACCATTAATAGCTCCACTATGTATATATGCATATATATTTGCCGTTACTCGTTGTTTCTAACCCATTTTTGTATTCATGTGATACTATGATTCCGTGCCGACTTATTCATTCAACCAATTGAAACGTAATAGAGGCTATATCTGCAAGCCGACCCAATATTGTGGGTAGGAATCATAAGAGTGTATTGGCATGGTGACAATCGGTCCAGTTATTTGATCGTTATTAGTGAACAACCTACATCGGTAAAACTGAGGGGTCCCTTGGATGACATTAATAGTGAGGCATCGAAACGATAATCTTTTTGTAACTAACCTAACCAAGTTTGATACCAATCGATCCAAAACCTGGTGTAAGTGGACACACATGACTTAGATACATGTTATATCCAACAATATCAAAACTTAAAGTGCGAGGAAATGTTAAAACATTAGGTAGTTAAAAATTACTTTTAAATATATTTTCATTTTAATGGCTTTGAAAGGCTTTTTTATTGAAAACAGTTATATATTTAAAACGGTTATGGGAAATAAATAAATATATCTGCTCATCAAACAACAAATTAAAGTTATAAATGTAAGAAAAACAGATAAAATGTATAAGCCATCCTCTATGAAAGATACCCGCCATGGCCAGGACGCTAAGGCACTCGACTGGTAATCTAAGGATCGCGGGTTCGAATCTCCGTCACACTAAATGTGCTCTCCTTTTAGCCGTGGAGGCGTTATAATGTGACGGTAAATCGTTGGTAAAACAGTATCATAAGTCTTACACTGCTTAATTAGGGACTGCTAGCGCAGATAGCGAAATTCAAAACAAACCAAACCCATCAATTATATATGTTAAGTTTATAGTAGCTGATAGGAAGTTAAGCGAGAAGAAAATAGTAGTTGCTCTCAGCGAACAATCCCACTTCTATCTCCACCTAGATGTTGTATAAAGCGAAAACAATTTACTTTCTCGAACATCTCTTCGCTCCTCTGTTGCGCTGCTTCTATACAAACAACGAGGTGGAGATTAAACGAACACAGTCTTATTACTAAAGAATAAAACCAAGAGTTTTTTTTATTGAATCAGAAGTTATAATATGTATTTTAAAACAGTGTGTATCGGAGTTGACATGACACTCTTCAAATTCTCAAAAGTCCCTAACAATCCGGATAAAGAATGTGATGTTACAAAGTATATATATTAAATTGACCTGACTGAATATTCCGATACATTTCCTCGTTGATGGCGGTATGTTTCCGGACTTACAGTGTCTCCGATTCTCCGCGGTGGACACAGCAGATGGCACAATATCGCTATAATCCTAAATAAACAAACGTTCCAACAACTTTTTATATCCCAGCCGACCTGAGGATCACAAGTGAGCGAATCACGATGTTGGCACAGGATATATTATAGTTGATGAGGTTTAAGTGTTATTAATATCCACCCTTCCAATTCTTGAAAATCCCCAATGGACTACATAAATAATGAAGTATTAACATTTGCAATAGGCCTAACGCTAATCTATATAAGGACAACTTGTTGAAAAGTGTTCACACCATGAAATGACCTGTTGCTTTAATAATAATAATTTTTTACTAATTACTCGATGTCAGCTACTTTAAAAAAAGTAATGTTAATATTACAGACATCTATAATAATTAAGATTCTGTGTGTATGTGTTTGACCACCATAGGAAAGAATGTATAAACATGAAAATTTGCACGTTTACTGAGAGGACTCTGAAGGTTTGCACCTTTTTATATTTTTTTAATTTAACTCGCAAAACCTTTAGTCAATTTGTTGCCCTATGGTTGAAGCTCAATAATTCTGTTTCCTGAAAATCAAGAGAAAATCATCATATTTCATTTCAATTCTCATTTATCGAATAAACAGTGTAAAAGAAGGTTTTTCCCCAAATACTTTTTTCAACATAAACATGGGAAGAAAAATGCAAGTTTGAGAATTAAGAAGTTGAATTGAACTAGGTTTGGAAAAAGCCAGCAAACAATAGGAAGAAAAATAAGAGTCAGAGAACGAAAATGATTCAGTTAAAACATATTAAGAAAAACTGAATCTGAGAAGCTAAATTAAAACTGTTTGATTTTAAAAAGAGTCGAACTGTTATAAGTTTTGTAAATAACAACAGGCAAATCACTTAAAGAACTGCCTCTTAGTGGTTGTTATAGAAGTAATTAAGAGAACATAAATGCTTGATTGGTACGCTGAGGCCTCTGTGAATCATGAGAGGATCTTACAATCGTGGATATTTAATGGTAGTTATTACTATTATTGTAACACTTTCCCTTATTACATTCTATTCCACATAATAATAATTAAAATATTTAATTTATCCTACTACCACTTCACATATTAGCTTAACTAAATTTTAGTGATAGTCCTAGATAACCACAATTTAGTTCACGTGTTGACGATTTTCTTTTTTGTTGTTTTTTCGTATATACGACACTTTTTTATTTTTTTTATCAAAACACAACCTCGACATTCACAAAAACTGAAATGATTGATTCAATATAAAAGACAAACTGACTAAAACCCCAAAGAACGGTCAGTCACTATAAAAGGCTCACAAATAAATTATTAACCTCCCCTCAGTTGCACAAGCGGTGTGTCTGAGAAATTACAACACTAGAAACCGGGTTACGATACTCGTAGGGGACAGAGCACAGATATCTAATTTTGTAGCTTTGTGCTTAATCACAAACAAAATAAATTATTTTATATTCTAGAAACGTCAACTTTTTATGCAGTTAAAATAGGTTCTCAAACTTTCGGAAAGGCTCTAGTAATCAAGTCATATCTATAAGAGAACGCAAGTATCTTATGTAGAGAAACGCTTAAATTTGAAAGCACATCTCACAAAAATAGTATCTGTAATATGATATTCGGACCTCACAATAAAGATTAGATTATCTTGATGCCTGTGGAAAAATAAAATATTTTCTATCGTTACTTGTTTACATACTCATTGCTCTGCAAAACTTAGTTTAGTAGTTATTTTGTACCAAGTATAACTAATGTAACTTCCTTGCGAAAAATATTTATAAAATAACGTTCATCAATCGATTAAGATGCGTTTGTATCAAGTGTTTAAAGCCCATCCATCCGTCACTACGCAATTGTTTTTACAAAACAAGAAATTTAAAAAACTTATGCATTTCATGCATCACATTTAATGAAGCGCTTGAGATGTAAGTGAATCCATTAACTAACCCATTCGACCGCATAAAATTACACAAGCAAAACGAAACCGTATTGTCTCTCGCATTTCAGCTCGGTGGATTATTTCATCATATTAATGTCTGTGTGAATCATTTTATTCAAAAACTTTTAAATCTTGACAGTGAAATATTATCGATTTTCAATAGTTATATGTTATAGTTTTCGATAGTTTGCTATTTTCCTTTAAAATTCTAGCGGTAAGGCACAATGAAAGCAACAAGTAAACGGAACTGATGATGTAACAGTAATAAATTGCAAAAAATGTAATATATTATTTTCAATGGTGAACAATGAAGTTTTTAATAACTTATCAAAAGAAATTATGGCTGACTTAAATCCCACGTTACATTATTTTAGCTCTGAAAAATTTTAATGATTTACGCTGTGATGATATCCTAACATACAAACATTTATATAAATATTACAGAGTGTGCGTGGAAAGTAAAAATAGATTTTTATGGCACATATTTCTGTTTTCCGAGCTACAATTAACGTGTTCTAATTATTTTCTATAATGGTAGTGGGGTTTTGAGAGATTATGGATTATAGCACCTGAACCTTAACCTCTCTTCGGTTTCTCTTGGGTGTGTATCTACATATTTTGTCAAAAATATAGGATATCCGCAAAGATTTTGAGAACTATTGCTACAGACAATAAAATTATATCTCACAGAACCTGCTGGTGTATAAGACGACCCTAGATTTTTTGAGCAAATTAAATGTATTTCTTTAGGGTTCAGTGTATAGAACGACCTCTATTGTCAAGCAAGTCAAGATGCTACTTTTGTAAAGTAATTCTTAGAAATTATTTTTAAACGCTTGTGTTTGTGTTTTTCTTATAGTAAAGCCACTTCGGGCTATCTGCTCAGTCCGTCGAGGGGAGTCGAATCCCTGATTTTAGCGTTGTAAATCCGGAGATATACCGCTGTACTAGCGGGGGGCTTTTAAACTCTCGTAACTTGTTCTCTGAAGTAATCAATACAACCACAAGTGTTTTTTTTAACACTACAGACAGCTCAGGGTGGCATAACTTAAGTCATAAACATATAATAAACAGCTTTATGAATTTTTCATCACAGTTGAACTCTTTTTCAATTAAAAAATAGTAAACCTTAACACAGCGATCTTCTATAGAAACATTTTTACAAAATTAATGTCCGTTACAAACTCTAAGTTTTCTGATATTATATCAGAAATATTATACATCAAAGAGAATATCAATACATTTCTGATAAAAATGTCTTGACTAATTGTAACTAATATGCGAAGAAAATAACTAATAGTTATGAAAAACCGAGACAAATGGTACGATTAAAAATATCTTATTGTAAAGCAGTAAGGAGTACAGTGTTAATGTACATACAAAAATAACAAACAAAAGTAAAAACAACAACTTAATTTTGGTTAAATATGTTATTTACTGGAAATGTTTTGCTAGAACTCTATCTTTCAACCTGTTTTTTTATGAGGGGTAAAATCAAACATTGTTTTCAGAGTTAACGTATCGTCTTATACATCGGAAGGTACAGTATATACTTCTCTAGCAATGCGTATACTCTCAACATTTTGTTGTAAGCGTATAGTTTTCATTCAATTATTTTTTCATTATATATTTAGCTATATACTTTAGATTCAAATCTATTAAGTTGTTACTTTCATTTATATATCATTTATATAATGACGGTTACAGAAACTACATAAGGTAAAAATACGAATCATATGCAACACGATATTTCCATGTATCATGTACTATTATTTAGACATGCATTAAACACATCTTTCTTTGTCGTTGCTGTATAAACTCAATTTAAGTTTCAGTAACACACTATTTCATAATACCAAAATAACCTATCATCATGATGACATATGTTTTACGCCTTCTAGGGGCAAAGCAATATGTATTCAGATTTATAACACAAGAAACCGAGTTTTGATACCCGTGATAGACAGAGCACAAATAGCCTTTTTGCTTAATTACAAACAAACAAATGTGTGTTTTACAAAACGTAATATCAGTGTAGTAATAGTACTATTCTCGGGACGACTTCTTCATATTGAACTTGGATTATCGTAGGATTTATATTTCTCTAAACCACAAGCTCTCCATAGTTTCTCTAAAAACAATATGCACTCATATTGTTATTAAAATATATTGTAAAAACTCATTAAACTTTAATAATACAAAATCAAGTGATGAGTCTGCAATCAGTAGGAGTGCAAAATTTTGTGCTTAAATAAATTATACAATGTATTACAATCGAAGTTAAATTCTTAGTTCATTAAGACCAAAAAATGTTTTTTTAAATTCCAATGTATCTTAACACTAAGAGTTTATATTTAAAATTATGCAATACGATATGCGTTAAATTTGTTGTTGCTAAAAACTGTAAATGAATTGTTTCAACCATTGATTTCTTTTTATTATTATGAACCAGTTTACTATATTAAATAATAAAATATTGCCATGGTTTTATGAAATTCAGGAAGGACCATGCCGATATTTTATTATCTTATTTTTTCTCTGTTTGATAAAATAGTGTCTAACATTATTACCAAGCTTAGAGATAAAGGTATTATTATATTTCCCTGATTGAACGAAGTGGGCTAAAGTGCGTTATATTTTTATCATACAAAAGCAATTGGGTTTAGGTACGAAGCTGTATATGAACCTTAAAACATCAGAAGGAAATCATTAGAGTTTTGATGTAAAATCTTACCGAACACCATTAATACCTTTAGCTTAATATTCCTATTTTGTTATTGTCGTTTTGTGTGTGTGTTTCTGCATTTCGAGAAATAAGTTTTTAACTTTTAACATAAATCTTATATAACTTCAGGAAACCCGAAGTTTTTATATAATACGACAATGTCGATGTATGAAAACTGCAACCAAAGTGCACTCTTAAACGTTGTTATTCTCTTAACAGCTAAATATAAAAATACATTCATTGTTTTGATATTTTACTACATCTTTTGAATTATCTACATGTATGGACATTGTTCGATCTTAATGGTGAAAATTAAATACACTTGAACTATTTAAGATTGCTAAAGAATATTTTCAAAGTATTACAAATTTTAGTTTAGTAAAATGTGTTATTGTTTAAAGACCAAAATTTATCTAAATTTCTTATATATACGGTATTAATTATATGTGATGCACTTTACTCACTCCAAATAACGTCTTTTCATACAGCTATCTAAATAATGAATAACATAAATGTTACTAACTGATTTTCCTAAGATGTTCAGCAGAATACAAGCGTACTAAAAGAACATGCTTAAACACACATTTTTTATCGTCAGTTTATGTTTGGTAATACAAAATACTAAAGTAGCAGTATAAGTTTCGCATTGTCTTCTTCCTTTTTGCTTTGGAGATGTTTGAAAACCTATTTTCATTGTTTGTTTTTTTTGTGATTTTTTTTTTTCCGTTTTCTCAGTTGTGGGACTGTCATTGGCAGAAAAGCCGGAAAACCTTTGAGATGAAAAACACATATTAACTGAAAGTTGAGTATTTTCAATAGACTTTTTCAATGCATTTTCCAAAACAAAGTATGCAAATACTTCATGGGTTTCTCTTCAGATATTAAGTGTTTCCGATTTATTTTTACTTTGCTTGTTTTTCGAACATGATCACGTAAAAACATAAAATATCAGTAATAAGAACACTGATTCACTTTACCTATTGTTTCAAATGAAATTGATTTTATATTAGTTGTTTTTATAGTCAGTTTCTAGATATAATCTTAGGATACAGTGGCGCATGTAATTAAAATGTTGCTATAATTACAACACTCTGTGTTTTATCTGGTAGTTTTACCGAGGATATAAACTAGAGTAAACCCTGGACTTGCATTTTTGTATGCTGATTTGTTTTCATAAATTACCTTATGGCATTCCCTTTCTTCATGTTTTGTATACACGTAATATACGAAAAGACAATTTAAACGTATAGAGAGTTTTACTATTGCATACAGATCTCGAAAATTTGTGCAGGTGACTATTTCCAACCATTGAAGTTGGAATGCTATGCACAGACACTTATGTTAGTTCAGATGACGAATTATAACCAATGAAGTTTAGATACCACATACATGTACTTATGAAGGTTCAGTTAACTTTCTGTCCCCCAGTAAAAAAGCTGTAATCGTTCTATTTACACTATTTAAGTCTGGAGTCTCGGTGGACACTGGAGATAGCCCAATGTGCTTTCCTATAAGAAAGCACATACTTAGGTAACTTTTTCAAATCAGTGAAATGTGAATGCTACGTACAGAAAGTTAATATTGTTTCTGCTAACTCATTCAATGCCTATGTTGTCACTGAATACCTTGTCTGTAACTTTATATGTTTATTTACTGTTGTTGTGTTATTTTTTACAACAGATGCAATATTAATAATATAGTATTAACCTTTGCTATTACAGACTGTAAAATGACTGTCGCAATATTTTTAGAATCGATCATAGAATACGTACGTTCATGTGTTTTTTATTTTTATTATTTGTTTTGTTTTACACAAAATTTACCTTCTTTAGAACTCCTTTGTTTCCTTTGTTAGACACTTTCATTGTTCATTGCTCGTAAGATAATACAAAGTGAGAATGATGAATAGCAAATCCATATTTATTAAAGGATTCCAAAAAGAGCTAACAATCGTATCACATTTAGGAGAATATTGTAATGGTTAATTAGATTTTTACATAAACTTTTTAAATATCTCACATTTAAAGCTGCACTCTGCAGGTAGTTGCTATTCATCTAAGCTATTCTTTGTTTCACTTAGCGCACAACGTTAGCTCATTACTTTCACATATTATAGGGAAAATACCAAACATATCATCAAATGATATTTGTAAAGATAGTAAAAGTATATTACATTCTCAAGAATATGCTTGAATCACCAGAAAAGGACGAACTATTTGAATAAAGGTAAATAAATAACAGTCTCATATTATAAAGTAAATCCTGTAATAACAGCATTTGTAATCCAAGGATCGGGTTTTCGAATCCCATTCGTACCGAACATGCTCGTCCTTTAATTCGGGGGGCGTTATAAGTGACGGTAATTATTATTATTCGTTGGTACCAGAGTAGTCCAAGAGTTGGTGGTGGGTGATGATGACTAGCGCAGATAGCTCTCGTGTAGCTTTGCTCGAAATTCAGAAACAAACAAACAAACAATAACAGCATAAAAGAATTAAAACTCAAAGGAAACATAAAACTCATGCGACTTTACCACATTGGGCTTTTATCTATAGATTTCAAATCTTGTTTGGTTCTTTAAAAATTTCCAAACGGGTTTTTTTCTGTGTGGTAATCTCTAATTTTAAAGCGATAGACTAGATGGAGGACAGTTGATCAACACCAAACTGTTAGTATATTATTAATGGACCGAATATTCGGATCTGACCATCACTCTTCTTACATACCCGTGGTGCTGAGCCGTTTTTTTTCTTCACAGTGACAGTCCCCCAACCACTTAACATCAGCTCCGCGTTCGATTTCTTAATTACTGGGCCACGTTTGGCCCTAATCAAAACGTGGGCACGATAATAAACGTCAGTGATGATAAGTAATCTGATTACATCCATATAATTTAAATTTCAAGATTCAAGCGAAATTAAACGTCTTTAGAAGCATTCATGGTTTTAGGAATAGTGTAATTCATGAGTGTAACTTATTTACTTTTACAATTTAAATAGTCAAGATAGATTTAGACTTATTTACTGATTTGGCTTGGTATGGCCAAGTGGTTAAGGCTTCTTGACTCCTGGCCTGAAAGCCATGGATTTGAACCTACGTCACACCAAACATGCTTGCCCTTTCGACCATGGCGGTGTAAAACTGTGATGGTAAATACCAATATTCGTTGGTGAAATAGTAACCCAAGATATGGCTGCGGGTGGTGATGACTAACTGCCTTTTCTCCAGTTTTATATTGCTAAATTAGGGAAGCCTAGCACAGATTGCTCATGTAGTTTTACACGAAATTCAAACCAAACTTATTGATGTTATAAAACTTCGTTCAAATTTTAAACTATTTTTTACATCTTTTTTACTTTAAAAATTGCATATAGTGTTTCTTTACATTTTACAATAATCCATGTACATTGATAAAGAACTGCATAAGATGGACTACGTTATATTAAAAATATTCTGAATATGAGAATTTGTCGCCAACAGGATAGCCACAGGACCCAGCCAGGCAAATAAATGTCACGGTGAAACAGTAAATGTTATAATGTTGTTTGGTGTTAGGTAATGTGATGTCACAAACACTGACCGTTTTGGGGAAGTTTATTAACAGTTCTTTCTGACCCAAAATATTCATACACTCAGATAATAATTATGCATACCGATCTGGGATTTCGAATTCTCGAGACGGGATATCCATGGTATTGTAAAACAACGAGTATGGATCAACTTGGTGTACCAGCACCAACTAGAAGGGGCCTGCAACAAGTCATACCTCGTTCAAGGTAAGCAATGTCAGAAACCTTTTATCAGATGATAATCTACAAACACAAAGGTCAGTGGCAAAGTATGTTAGTGCTTCTCGACAAAGTTCCGAGGAACCCTTAAATTTCTCGACAAACATCCAGGTGTTGTTCGATGTATTATAGTTCTATATTGTTCTGATGATTAAAAGAAAGAGTTCCACGTATTTATATGCGTAAATAAATACTTGTCGCGCGATAGAAAACCATGTACGTCATATTTCTTTATTAGTACAGCTGATTTCATAATGATACAACATATTTAAGAGTTACTGCACTGTTTTAAATCAGTTAGCGACTCAGTACAAACAGATGTTTGAGTCATGTAAACTTTTATTGGCTGAAAAAGCAGTCTTCTTATTATGTGTGCGTGTATGCCCGGGTTGGATTCCTATTTTCCGTGGATATACACAGTTTTGGTCAAAATTCTTGCGTATTTTGTAACAAATAAGAACATAATTAGTGATGTCGAGAAACCCACTTGTTGAGAATTTTATATGCAAAAACGGCTGGTTGAGAAAATATTTCAAATGGAAGAGCGAACAGAGTTTCGACCTTTTTCGGTCATCGAAGAAGGTCGAAACGTTGTTCGCTCTTCTATTTGAAATATTTTCTCAACCCAAAAGAGCCGTTTTTGCATATAAAAAGAACACAATTATTAAGATGGAAAACAAATATACTTCGACTGTCAAAGTGAAAGATAAATGTTAATTATACCTCTACATATGTAATTGTTGTAGTTGTTACCAAACACAAAGTCACACAAAGAGTTATTTTGGTGCTTTGCTCACCACGGATATCGAAACCCGGTTTTTTGCCGTAAAAATCCGCAGACATATCACTATGCCACTGGAGGACACATTACATTTGAAATTTGTATAATGCAACAAAATCTACAGACATGATGAACGATTTATTAGAACAGCAAAATTTTCATCAGCCATCTGTAAAAAAATAGGTAATTCAGCATTTCACCTATCACAGTAACAAACACATATAATGACAAATTATATCATGAATTTATTATAAGTAACTTTGGTAACCTAATACCACTTCTAATAAACATTTTGTACCAAGTTGGTCCTCTTCATTGACAAATAACCTCTGCAAGGCAAGATAGCATGCTGTCTATGTAGTTGTTGACGTAATGCACATTGACTTATCCCTATTTGTTACTAGAAGATGCTACAACTCAGCTACAATGTCTTATTTACGGTCGTGGTTACCAATTTTTCTGCTCAGTTCTGCCCAACATTTCTCAATGTGATAACCATCTGAAGACTTTGCTGGCCATGGCAGCCTTGTATTGTCCTCTTGGTCAAAACAATCCTGTAAAACACAAACACTGTGAGCAGTGGCATTGTCATTCTAGAGCAAAACAAAATTGTTGTAAAACCTTGTCCTGCGTATGACAAAAATATCTTCTCTATATAATGTCTGTAGGGGTGTTATTGAAATTTTCGTGGAAGACATGAAAACAAATGTTTTTCACCACGCTGAATGACTGCCCAAAAATGTACTGCATCACCTCCGGTGTATTTGCTGTGAAAAACACAGTCTTTCCTTACCTGTTCTCCAGGGAAATGACGAACACTGATCCTACTATCAATTTTAACAAAACAGAAACAAGACTCATGCTGTCAGTGTCCTAACTGTAAATTGCCATGCTGTTTTGCTTAAATAACAAGGTGACAACAGTAAATTTCGCTTAATAACAGTTTGCAGGTAGACCTTCTTGTAGCATAACTGATCAGTCTCTTATTCAGTGTTCTTCTGAATACCCTGAAATGTTATTCCTCTCGTAAGGTGCTTTAAAGTGTTACCCTGTTCAAAACATGGTCATCTCAGACAGTATGTTTTATTGTCTACCTGTACATTTTCCTGGATCAACGTCTCCTGGAGTCCGATAACGTTTCAGAATTCTGCATAAAATATAAAATATCCGTTTGCTATCGTGTCAGTCGAACGATTTGCTGTCTTATAACTTGTGGTACGTGATAAGGCATGAGTCTGCACTAAGTGCACATAATCTTTCTGAACAAAGTATTGAACTATTTCGAGAAAGTTTATACTAAACAAAACACACTTGTATACAAAATAGATATGTATGTCTGTTCTGATGAGCACCTAGTTGCTCAAAACAACTTACACAGACCGGAATAAAACTTTTGTTTTTTAAATTTCGTGCAAAGCTACTCAAGGGCTATCGGCACTAGTCGTCCCTAATTTTGTAGTGTAAGACTAGAGAAAAAGCAGCTAGTCATCACTACCAACTGGCAACTCTTGGGCTACTCTTTTACCAACGAATAGTGGGATTGATCGTCACATTATAACGTCCCGATGGATGAAAGGGCGAGTATGTTTGGTGCGACGGGGATTCGAATCCGCGACCCTAAGATTACGAATCGAACTTCTTAATTTACCTGGCCATGCTGGGCCAAATAAAGCCTCTAATATTCGTTTAATCACGCCCTACCTTCTCTGTTACAACTCAAGAAATTACTCAATAACTACTCTACCATATAGACAATAACACCAATACATAATAGTATGCAAACATTTCTGTTAAGACTGTATCTGCATTAAACATACGTACTTTGTCTGGAATATTAATACACTATTACAGTAATGTTTTCGTAATTGTTATGTAAATGTTGTGCAAACGACAACCATATCATGTCGTGTTTGAATTCCCATATCTATTATATTTCCATATTTATATTATTGTTTCGAGGTTTAAACCAGTGAAATTTAAAATAACATTTTAGAATTAATTAAAATTCATTTAGAAATATTTATGTAGAAATTTCTAGAACTAGATAGATTGATCACTTGTATTGGCCTGGTGTTTGTACTGTGGAATTCTGGGAAGTTACGCGACTAGTATATAAACAGACGGCAATGCGAGGGAAGGAAGTCATCCATTTTTTACTCGGGTCAAGAAGTTGGTTTCGTTTGAGAAAGTTTAAACGTTTGCCATGTGATTATTCAAATTGGATTTGTGAATAGAGCTAGATTGACTAAAGCGGTGAAATTTTTATTCCGTTAATCTTTACAATTCAGTCGGATTACGGATTATACTAAAAGTCAATACAAATTGGACTGTGAATTTTTTGTGAAAATACCCATTCAAACTTCGTTAATTTCTCCGTGGGACTAAATTCCCCGCCTAGATTAGAATTTTGGATTTTGGATTTGGACACTCATTCTAGATCATATTATTAAGCCCAGGCCAGTACCTTTTTGTATTATAAGTGGTTTTGAAGGTTGAAACTGGATATCTATTATTGCTATTGGATAATTTATTTTGTGTCTATCACATAAGTAGATCATTGTAATACATTATACAAACTGCTATCTGTGTCTTTCTGTTGTGTTCAGTCCACATAAAAAACGTAACAGTAATGAACGTTGTGAAGGGTTCCGCGGATTCAACTAGGTTAATAACCATTAAAGTACATAATAACACTCAATAAGTCATTTTAGTATAATCTGTTTCTTGATGTCATTTATAACAGTTGTTGTAATAATGGTCCTTGTATTTGTTTTAAACAGAAAACAAAAAAAATTATTACTTTTTGATTTTTCTAAAGTTTATTTGATGACTTTAGTGTAAATCGCTTTAATGTGACCTTTACTATAACTGTTGTCGTATAAATATTATCAATTAATCTGCTGTTTTCATTAATTCTGTGGTGTAATTACTATTGCTTGCAGAACTTATTTTCTATACCAACAATGTGCTGCACAAGTTATAAAATGCAGTGCAGAATTTGTTTGAAACGTAGATTAAAGAAAATGATATATTAAAATTATTGTTGTTTTTATTGGATATTTTAATGGTTAATATATGTATATATTGATACATACTTTGTATATTCACAAAAATAGAGTATATTATTCGGTAGAAATTATATCGCCATTTTTACTGTCATAATCTAAAACTCTGAAAATGATTAGATAAGTTATAAAGACTAGTTGCAATAGGGAAAATGTAAAGTACAGTAAGAACAATCATCCCATGGATTTTGTTTTTCAGAAGAGACACCAAAAACAAATTAGTTGGAAATAGCGTTATAAGGTTTCCAAAACAGAATTTAATAGATCAATTTCTCTGATGTTTTATAATATTAAAACAGTTAAAACATATATAAATAGGTCGCTTAAGCGTATGATGTCGTGCATAAATAAGTATGAGATATTCATCATTTAAAATGTTTATTTCTCCAATTACTCTGTTTTGTCAAAATAAAAATTCTCAAATCTATGAAACTCTGAGCTCAACATGAAAATGTATCTTATTTTATTATGTTATATTCATCTTTTCTATGATACTTGATGTTATGTATATGTGTAAATATTTTGTAAACGACAACATGTCGTGTTGTGTTTAAATTTTCATTTCTATTATTCATTTTTCCATATTTATATTATTGTTTCGAAGCTTAAACTAATATTTTGTTATTTATTTAGGGTAACATTTAGAATTTTCTTGAATTAAGTAGACCAATCATATGTTTGTAAATGAAGTGCTGGTGACTACGTGTCTAGACGTGTAGTCTCGTGCAAGAACGGACATGCGTGGATTGCTCTGGAGACCTGTAGAATTTTCGTGGTCTTTCGGGGAGTTTAGGCCTACAATATATAAACAGACGAAGATGCGAGAGACAAGAGAGAGATTCAGTCATCAGTTTTTATTCGAAGAAATAGATAGAGATTCAGACATCAGTTTTATTTCAAAAGAAGAGAGTCAGTTATTTGAGAAAGATCAAGTGTTTGCTGTGATTATTCAACTTGGATTTGTGACTGAAGTTAGATCTACGGAAGCTGTGATTTTATTTCGTCAATCTCTACGGTTCATCTGAATTACTGCTTGTACTGAGAGTCGGTGAATTTATTGAACTGTGAACTGTTTCTAAACTTCTTCATTTAAGCTTCGGAATTTCTTCGTGGGACCAAATTCACACCCTAGACTGGAATTTGAGACTTTCATTTTAGATCATTATATTAGATACAGGCCAGTACCATTTTGTATTGTGATTAATTTTGAAGTTTGAAACAAGTATTATTTTGTTTTGTAATTAATTTCGAATGTTATAACTTAATATCTGTCACTGTTATCATATAATTTATGTTATATCTGTTATAATTGTTAATAGTTTAGCATAATAAATTATACAAGCTGTTATCTGTGTTTTTCTGTTGCGTTTAGTCTACGAAGAACATAAAACATTAAAAAATACGTAACATTGAATATATATGCTACTATACATGTATAGAGACTTAACACTAAGCTCAGGAACATTAAAATCGTCACTGTTGGCAAGGTAATCATCAAACATTTTCAGAATCTCATAAAACATTAGGAGTTGAAACTCGTCAACTATCGTGAGTAACCTGTCCTATATGTTAAACGAAATACCGAACGCCATTTTGAAATAAATATTCGATCACAAACTACGGAGTCAGATCCGCAACACACTCGCCAAGTTAACCAGCTGAGTTTGTTAACATCAAGCCATCCCATCAGCACTGAGGCTTCAAAAGCACATCGTAACTTAGATTTCCAATACAGCAATTATAATCATGCACTCTAAATCGCACGTACATGTGTTTGATCACAAAACGATCTTTCACTCGATCATGACACCACAATGCCTGAAATTTTAGAGTTTGTCAATAAATACTTAATTTCAACCGAATATATGTAAAAAATTACGTTTGTTTTCCATTCTAGTGTTAACTGTATTCTAATATTATGAACTGTGTCGGTGAAATTAAAAATGGTTACATCTATTTCAAAATATTCTTTATCGTGGAGAAGCCTGTACCCTTACTTTATTCGAAATAAGACAGAAAAATATAATTATTATTATGATATTAATGAATAATCACTTACATATATACAAGAAATAGGCCATAGGTAAAAAAACGTGACATGGTATATCTTTTTGTGTGTGCTTGAGACAGTCGTTATTTAGTTGTTAGCGTTCCCGATTATGAAATAGAGGTCCATGGTTCTCGGTTTGTGTCGACGAAAACAAGCTATGCACTTTGTAGCTGTTGTAGGTATGTCACATTAATAATAGTAAAATTCAACTATTGGATTATAGCAGCCCCATAGTTAACAACCCAATTGCATCGCATACCTGTTAAACACTTACATTCTTGTATCTTTTGTACTTTTTATCTGCTTCGGCTTTCTGGTTGAATGTAATTCGAGAAGAAATCATTTGTCATAATATAAAATATCACATGAATTAGATAAAGTGTGATATTGAAAGATACAAAAATATTTTTCTAAGGAACAGGAAGTAGTTTATTGAATTAATATACATCAGTAATAGGTATTGGACGTGACATACTAAAATATTATTATAAAGTAAAGAGTAAACTCTGATAAACAGACAAAAGAAACGGGCAAGGACGACCAAGCAATGCGAAAACCAAACAAGAGAAGACAATGAAGAAAAGTATCACAAGGCACAGAAAAACAGTGTGAAATATCAAAATAACAGGGGTTCGATTCCCCTCGGTGAACTCAGCAAATGGCTCGATGTGACTTTTCTATAAAAACACACACACATATTAAAATGAACATGAAAATATAATCAGATAAACTATCACAAGTAAACATAGGATTATCGAGCAAATTATTACACAACACAAAAGCAAATAAAGTAAAGAACTTCGGAATGTGGTTAAGAAAAATATTACAGAAAAATAGAGGATTTGATTGAATAACATGCTGCAAGAAAAAAAAACGTCATTTGGTGAAACAGATTTTAATCGAGCGGAGGACAACAGCGATACGAAAAAAGTAAACTGTGTAAGACAAGAAAAGAAGCTGGGGTAAAATATCACAAGAGACAAAAGAAAACAAACAAGTAGGAACGAAATACAATAATACAGTTAAATAAAACATGACAGAAAGCAAAAAGAGAAAACGATTATGAAAATAACAAGAAATAAACGAAGAATGTTGATAAAGACTCAAATAATATAATACAGAAAATAAAAGAATCTGGTCGAGTAGATTAATCTCAGTTGATACGACAAAAATATAAGGAATATTATTGTAAGGTAGAACAGAAAAATTTAAGATAAAGTATTACTGGGGGCAACAAGAAGTATTCGAAAAAGATAAAAAAAGACAAAAATATAATCGAATGATATAAGTCAGAAAACGTGCCATAATTGCCAGGTAAATTACTACATGGTAATGTTGACATGTACAATATCATAGGGAACAAAGCACGACATCCTAGTGAATTCCCTATAAAATGTAAATGAAGAACGTTGGATAAAAAAAACACAAGAAAGAAAATGTTCGCCGAATGAAATGTCACAAATCACAAGAAAAAGTATTCAAGATAAGGAATGAATGAAACGTTAGAACAAAATTCATTGTATTCTACATAAAAAAAAGTATCAAATGATCCATCCACCAAGACTGAAAAAAATTTTAATTATATTCTCAATTTATGTGTTGTTTCCTTCATGAAATGCATCGTACAAAGAGCTAATACCCCCACCCAAGTAATTACTTTCACCAAACAAACTGCAATACTTCACTGAATGAAGAATTATTTTTTCACCAAATTAAATATTTTCATCCTCAACAAATGTAGCTTTAATACCCTCTCAGTGCGAAGCGACTGAAAATGCCATCCAGTGTGTGTTTTTTATAGCAAAGCCAAATTGGGATATCTGCTGAGACCGCCGAGGGGAATCGAACTCCTGATTGTAGCGTTGTAAATCCGTACACAAACCGCTGTACTAGCGGAGGGCTAGAATGACATGAAAGAAGTGATTAACAGCTCACATTATTCTCCTTAGGCAAAAAATACGCTATTGCTTTAAACAAAAGAGATATTAATACCTCACATAAAAAACAATAAATATTTTCACCAATCGCATAACTATTATCTACTATCTCTACCAAATTACTCTCACCGAACAAAAATACATCACCCTCATTTAAAAATGATAATAATAATTTTTCACCAACGTAGTTTAATATCCCGCCAACTAATTAATTATCACTGTCATTCACCAAACATTATTACCTTCACAAAGGATAATAACCTCCAGAAATAAACAGTTACAGATAAAATGTATTCTATACTAACCTTGAGACTATTTATTTTTCTTAGTGGGCAGAGAATAACTAAATTCCCTAAGAAACCTGATAAATTCTCGAATTAAATAATTTAAATGATGACAGAGAGAAAAATGTATAGACCTTACTGAACAATGAATCTTTTTTTACTCTCATATTCTCTTCGGTGGACACAGCAGATAGTTCGATGTGGCTTTGCTAGAAATTGTTTGTTTGTTTTGGAATTTTGCACAAAGCTACTCAAGGGCGATCTGTGCTAGCCGTCCCTAATTTAGCAGTGTAAGACTAGAGGGAAGGCAGCTAGTCATCACCACCCACCGCCAACTCTTGGGCTACTCTTTTACCAACCAAAAGTGGGATTGACCGTCACATTATAACGCCCCCACGGCTGGGAGGGCGAGCATGTTTAGCGCGACTGGGATGCAAGCCCGCGACCCTCAGTTTATGAGTCGCACGTCTTAACACGCTTGGCCATATCGGCCTAATTTGCTAAAAAAACACACACATATAACGAAATTTCATTATTCCACAAAACATTTAGTATTTATGTGAAATCATGCGAAAAAAACATTTTTATTGTATTTTCTACTTAAAAACACTTATAAACGATCCAAAGTTGGTTTTATATCCATGTGTAAAATATCCTGTTGTCATATATTGTATGAAAACTACATTTCTTTTTATTTTGTTATTTTAAAAAACTTTCGTACAAAAGTTGAATTTAAGTCTGTTTACATATAACTTTATTTCAAGCAAACATTTGGTTAAAATAATCGTGTATAAATATATTTAACACACATGGATTCAGCTTCAGAAATATATTTTGATGTGTGGTGTCCATTAGCAGAGAATCCCGATGAACACTAACCCATTAATAACATCATCTGGCTGGTAGTAAATTTCACTTCCTGTGCACGTGAAATTCTGCGTATAGCACACAGAGTGGTGGATATTCCCCATGGAGCTGAAAATTGATTTGAAACTCTGCTCCGTTCCTAAGAGCATATTGAATGCACAAACAATAAGGACTGAAATATATTGAAAGTGCTACTGTGTAGAGATCTCAGTTTTTAGTCATCTTGTTTCAGCCGTGAAACGAAAGCAACTCCATGCTGCAGATACTTTTATATTCCCAAAATTCATATTTGTTAGACAATTTTACTATTTCTCTCTCGGTTCTTTATGAAAACAGTCACACACTAGCAATATATAAAACAAACTATAATATCTTTTTTTTCTTAAGTTATTTTCTGTATTGTCTGAAAGATTATGGGCGGAGTATAGATGGAGTAACAAAAATAGAGAAAAACTAATATTTGTTTGAACAAAGCAGACACACACGTGTTTAAGAATTGTTAATTTTGTTTTCAAAAGAAATGTATAAAAGTAGTAACTATTATTATCACTACTAAACTCAGGAAGAAATTTTATACGTTATAATTAACTTTTAAATCAGTGGTTCATTAAATAATTACCTTCTTAACGCTGCTTTTTTAGGATTCTTTGTTTCTTTCTTAACAAACTTCTAAGAATAAAAGAAGATAATAAGATATATCACTTATTGATGTAAGTTCTTTCTGTGGTATAGATTTAAATTTCAAACGAAGAAAGCAGGATTCAAATCTCAATGATATCACAAAATATTTACTGCACTTTAAGTTAATGGTAGGCCTGGCATGGCCGAGCGCGTTAAGGCATGTGCTCGTAATCTGAGAGTCGCGCTAAACATGCTCGCCCTCCCAGCCGTGGGGACGTTATAATGTGACGATCAATCCCACTTTTTGTTGGTAAAAGAGTAGTCCAAGAGTTGGCGGTGGGTGGTGATGACTAGCTGCCTTCCCTCTAGTCTTACACTGCTAAATTAGGGACGGCTAAGTGCAGTGGGCTAACAAGCTACTCAATTAAAACAACCTGTTACGGAAATCGCTGTGACTGAGACCCCATGTTCCTTAAAGGAATTGAGTGGCAAAAAAAAAGCTAATAGTGCGTTGTAAGAAAGAAAGAGATAATAAAATATATTATATCACTTGTTGGTGCAGATTGGTTCTGTAGTAAAGATCCAGAGTCAAATCCCAACAATATTACAAAATATTCATCGCACTTGAAGTTAAGGATGCGATGTAAGAATGAAATCATTAATAAGATACACCACTTGAGGATCTGGGTTGGTTCTGTGGCAGAACGTCGAATTTTTACTGACTGGCTGTTCATCACCTTAGAATTTTGGACGGTAGCAGATAGTTGCTTTGCCATGAATATAAATATGTCTTGTCATCAATCTCTGGGGTCAGATGAGTTTTACTCCAAGAAGAAAAAAAGTGTGGATCTACTAAATTCAAAAGTAGTGTATGGTTCCTAACCCTTTCAAAGTTCACACATTCACGAAAACAACAAGTACAGACCTCAAAGATGATATGCATTCACACGTAGCCACTTTAAATAAGATCTCTACAAAGATTGCTTCTGACACAAACCTAACAAGTGAATGTTTGTTCACTCCAGCAAGACAAACATCTTCTAAATGTTTCACTGTTAACTTCAAAGTATGCAACAGATAACAAGTTGTCAAACTTCAAGATTTTTTCATAGTTCATTTTTTCAAGCGTTTATCTTCTGTTTAGGCAAAGAAGTATATAATACGTTACCAACTGATGTGTATTGACACTTGTTGACTTCAGTTGAAGGCCGATTATCTCATAAAAGGCCGAAGATCTGACGCATTGATGGAATTGACTCCAAGCTTGCCTATAATTTTAAGTTAAATATATAATTTCTTTTTAAATGTAAAACCTTCGGTTACGAGTTAATATAGGATCTAATTTACCAGACACTTCACCTTATAGGATACATCCTGCTTTGCTCAATTTGTACTTTTCACCTAAGTCTTATTTCTCTGTCTTATATTATATTTTGCCTCATTGATTAATATCCCCGTAAAAACACAGCGTATGTCTTCGGTCTCACAACGGTAGAAACCGGAGCTCGATACCAATGATGAGCAGAGCAGAGCTAGCCAATTATGTAACCTGTGTTTAATTACAAACAAATACACAAAGTGATTTGTAGTTCTTACATGCTCTCATCTGTATTATCTACTAAAGTCAAACATCTTATAATTATGCTAGATAAATGAAATTATTTAATTAATTTAATTAAAATGTATTTATAAATAAAATTTTAAAAGTTTAATTACATTTCTGCTGTAGGTTAAAAACATTTTTACATGAGCTCTTTAACAATTCTGTTCTCAAAACACACCAAAAATATAAGCGAAAAACATTTCAGATGTTAAATATGTTCTCAAAGTTTTTCTGTCACACAAGGTAATGTTTTACTGTTTTTCATAGCATTTGTAAATTTTGCTGTCTTTTTCAAGTTTTTAACTCGGTCTTCTCTTGATCTCCATCGCTTCTTCTTTGTGGTTATTTGGGTATGTTGAATTTTTAAATACCCAGGAGGGTCAGGTGCACAAGACCTCTTTCTCCATCTCTATCTTTCATGTCGGCTGCTATTAAGAATTTATTATTGTTGTTGTAGTGCTTTTGGACCAGTGTATCCCACAGCACTCCGGCTCTTTTTAGAGCAATGTCCTTGTATTGTCTTGATTTGCCCTTCCCCCCCCCTTTATTCCTTTAATATATTTTTCTTCTTTTATTCAATTTTTATTTTTTCACTTTTATTTGTGTGTGTGTATATATTCCTTTTTTCACATATATTTATCGAAAAAATAAGATAGTAACAATAAAGAAGATAAAAAGAAAGGAAAAAAAAGTAAAACATAAAAAAGAAATAATACTATTTTAAGTGTCTAGTGCGTGGTGGCCAGCTTGATTTATATTTCTTAAATATATATTTATAGGAGAGAAGCACTTAGGACTATGGTCATCGTGTACGTAGTATCTGTGGATATCACACAAGAAATCATTTTTATGCCAATTCTTATTAAAATAATTTAGTGCATTATGCAAGAGTCTCAGAGATATTGACTTTATGTTTGCATACTTGTGCATGAATGTGGATAAAGTACTATATGGTACTTTAAAGGCTGAAGTTAAGATTGAATTTTTATATCGTACAGTTTGTGTAATTATTTTTGTGTTATGTTTATCCAGGCAGGAGACCCCAGTGGCTCAGCGGTATGTCTGCGGACTTGCACGCTAAAATCCGGGTTTCGATACCCGTGGTGGGCAGAGCACAGATAGCCCATTGTGTAGCTTTGTGCTTAATTCAAAACAACAACAGCGTATTTTATTATAGGTCTAAGATTTGTAGATTTTTATTATATTGTCAGGTGATGTACCTTGATTTTTACCTGAAAGACTTCTTACATAATTTGCTCTTTTCCAGATTCTAATCAACATATTGTTTGTATGTTGATCTCCATGTATAATTGTTTATTTATTTTTGAATTTCGCGCAAAGCTACACGAGGGCCATCTGCGCTAGCCGTCCGTAATTTAACAGTATAAGACTGGAGGGAAAGCAGCTTGTCGTTACCACACACTGCTAACTCTTGGGCTACTCTTTTTACCAACGAATAGTGGAATTTACCGAAAATTATATCTCCTCTACGGCTGAAAGGGCGAGCATGTTTGGTACGACAGAGATTTCAAATTCATGACCCTCATATTACGAGTCGAGCGCCCTAACCACCTGGCCATGCCGGGCCCCTTTGTATAAAAGCAACTATATTTGCAAAGTCTTCATAATATTGTTTTGTAAAATAAAAGGTACTTGTATGGATATTATTACCTGGAATATGAGAAAGTGCAAACCAATAAAATAAGTTGAGCAAAAAGAATTATTGTTACCATATACGACATAATCATCACAAATACCTTTGCAGAAAAAGAATATTTTAAAATATGAAAATGACGTAGCATACAATATTTTACGTTCACCATCAGAAAATAATAAAAAAAAACAAGTCTAATAACACATATACACACATATATATATATATATATATCAAATTTCTTTAGACTCCTTCCAGCAGAAAGCTCTGTGGTTGCTACTATGCATAAAGGAAAACCCGTAAATTGCTATGTAATTTGATACAAACTGGATCGGTAGACAGAGGGTATGACAAATATCAGTGAACTTGTGAAGATTTATTGGGTAAAGTCTATGGGACCTGAACACGTTCACGCTGTCTATTATCGTTTGTAATATTCGCTGAATTCCTTATGACAAGACTTCCATGTAAGACTAATCGACGAAGACCGAGACCTACTAGAAAATATACAATTTTACCGTGATCTACAACGTGTCATGTCTTTATCTTCCCAGCATAAGACAGACAATTCATAGGACCTTAAACTTTCTCGTGTTTACTAGCAAAACTAATTATGTGATTTTGCCACCTTAAATTATTGCGGTGTTATAAAATATATATTTCATAAAACTTTAATTCACCAATTTTTAACTAAGAATTTAATTCAGTTCCAAAAACAAGTGATAACGTATTACAAATTAATATTAAATTGTCTGTGGCATAATTATGAAGAATAATAAAATAAACGACCAACGAACTGAGTAATTTCCTAAGTAGCCATTTAATTTAATTAATTTTCTTTCATAATTTATTTTAATGTATTTGTTTGACCATTAATTTAAATATATTAGTTTTTTGTTTGAAATATTTAACAATAAAATATTTTCCCACAAAGGAAACATTCCTTGATCTAGTTATATTAGATCGATAGCTTAAATGTTTCTATTGTCGAGACGAGCTATTTTCCTTTTATGGGGTCATATTATTAAACACGGATTAATCAGAAACAAAACCCATTTATTATCTAATTGATCAATATGAAGTTAAACGTGACCAATTAACTTTCACGTTCACCAAGAAAGAAAAGAATAACAAGTGAAATATTTTACATCAAGTAAACAACAGCTCGCATGTGCAAATCATGAGTCTTGATGGGAATTCTAAAGTGTAGCCATCATCTTTACCAATGATATCAGATGTAACCTAAAGTTAACACTATAGCAAAGCAATATAGGACTAAATCCCATTTTACTTTCAAATAGGAACGTAATACATGTATCGATAGGAATAAACATTCGTGGATGTACTAAATATTACATCTCGCAGAATAGTACCATTGTTTGGTGTGATGGAGGTTCGAATCCGCGACCCACCGCGAAAGATATGTTTTAGAAATATTAATATTTTTATTTTAAGAATTGCTAACTCGCTTGGTATGCTCATTCTATTCATAATTTATAGTGCAATAAAATGTTATGACCTGAAGAAAACTAAACCTCTCTCCACCAGACGTTCATTTCTAGGTGTACAGAGTAAAAGATATATTATATGCATTTTATATCATATGAAGAATTATCTGTTTAGTGATTTGCGTAAAATAACTGAGTGGGGGGTTGACATTTTTTTGACATAACTAAAATATTAGAAATTTAACGTTATTGTTTGAGTGAAGATCAGTATTAGCATTTTAGGAAACTCAGTTAAACGGTTACCACCAAAACTAAAATGTCCTGATAATTTGTTACTTGTTCAATCTCTATGTCACTCAAACCTGAATCATTATTTTAAAGGACCTTGTACTCTATTACCGAAACCCTTTACCAAAACTAATCACAATTATATTATAAAATGCGGGCAACGCTTGTGAACATCTAATAGAACATTTGCTCCTAACCTCTTTGAATGATTTTTAACTATCTTCCACAGTCACCAGAGGCTAAGATCCATTTACTGAATTCACTTAGTTAATTATCTATTAAAATGTTAAAAGGAAAAACGACGTTAAGACGACCAGGACTTAAATGACAAAAACGGAAATTTCTTAGAATTTCTTTCATTTAAAAAAAAAGTTTTGTCTCTAAAGTGTTTGTGAAAATAAAATAAATATTATAATAATTTAAACTTTCCAAATGTGGACAACTAAAATGGTTTAAATACATTAACAATAAAGTTGAATAACTTTTTCTTTACTAGACTTATACAACACTTAGTTGACGTGTAATGCCACATAAAATCCGATATGCAATTCACACTTCTAGGGCAAAAATTAATTAATCTCAAAAAAAGTAATTTAATATCTACAATATTTTAGAATTTAATACAAAGTAAACAACCTGCTCTTTACTATATAAAAAAATGATGAAAATATTTTTACTATCTTTATACTGTTGCAAATCAAACGCATTGAAAAAATTTGGATGGAAACCTTAACCTCTAAAGGATAATTTAAGGTATTTATGAATATGGATTTATAAGCAATATCATCAGATGTATCAAAGACTACGATAAAATCAGAAAATATGTCTACCTTTTAAAATTATGTGTTTCAATCCTTTTTATTCGTTGATTTATATTTCAATGGTATCTTAAAATCCTCAGAACATTAGCACCAAAAAATAAAAAAGTTACTAAATTAACACCCAAAACTATATTTTTGGTAAAATAACATCAAGAAGAAGACGTTTAATAAAATGGCACCCAAAAAAATAGGTCGTTAGAGCGTTACCTTTTGAAAACGATATATTTAGGAAGTTAACACCATAAAATCATATATTTAGAAAGTTACCACCTTAAAACTATACATTTAAAATGTTAACACCATAAAACCATACATTTAGAAAGTTACCACCTGAAAACCATTTAATTAGAAAGTTAGCTCTTTTTAACATTTAAGATGTTAACACCTTAAAATCATACATTTAAAATGCTAACACCTGAAAACGATACATTTAGAAAGTTACCACCTTAAACCTTTACATTTAGAATGTTAACACCATAAAAATCATACATTTAGAAAGTTAGTACTTTAGAAACATACATTTAGATTGTTAACACCTTAAAATCATAATTCAAGAAGTTATCACCATAAAACCATACATTTAGAAAGTTACCACCTTAAAATCATACATTTATAAAGTTACCACCTTAAAACCATGCATTCATAAAGTTACCACCTTAAAACCATGCATTTAGAAAGTTATCACCATAAAACCATACATTTAGAAAGTTACAATTTAAAATCATACATTTAGAATGTTAACACTATAAAATCACGGCCCGGCATGGCCAAGCGTGTTAAGGCGGGTGACTCGTAATCTGAGGGTCGCAGGTTCGCATCCCGGTGGCGCCAAACATGCTCGCCCTTTCAGCCGTTGGGGCGTTATAATGTGATGGTTAATCCCATTATTCGTTGGTAAAAGAGTAGCCCAAGCGGTGGGGGTGGTGATGACTAGCTGCCTTCCCTTTAGTCTTACACTGCTAAATTAGGGGTGGCTAGCACAGATAGCCCTTGAGTAGCTTTATGCAAAATTCCAAAACAAACAAACAAAACGTTTGTGACAGTTTTAAAATTAAACTGGTCAGCATTACGTTTTCATTGATAAGATAAATGTTCAAATAAGTTAATTAAGCAGAGATTTGTAAATTTTCAACTAATAAGTTTTAGGCATATTGGAAAATTTTATATCGTTAGTTTAATTGATTGTCCCCGCACTTATAAAGCCTTGACAATCAAATAGTCAAGAGGTAATTTTTAAGACTGTAATAACATTTTCACATATAGTTAGCTGAATCTTCTGTTCTTTAAGTTTAAAATACGCCTGTTTTATAATCCTGCCAAATTTCCCACTGCCTGCAATTTGACAAAGCAATTAAAATGAAGAATTTAATCATAATACATAAAGGGAAAAGGAATTTGTTCTATGTAATATTAAAAGCAAGGCTTAACTACAAGATCTGAAAATCTCATTACCAAAACTATTTCATTAACAAAATGAACATTTATTTCTACTAACTTATAATTCTCTACCATTAAACTAAAATAAAAGAACTTCATGATGCAAAATTTAGTTTATAGCCCAGTTGCTTGTGATTTATAGACACGTGTCACATTTTACTGCTCTTAGTAACAATAACGTGGTGGCTAGAGTTATAACCTGAGGACTGTTAATGCTGTTAGTTATGAGCCAAATGAACTACCATGAGACTGAACTAAATTACTTAAAGTTTTGCTGTGCGACATATTCTGTAACCTTGGTTATAATCTTATTTTACAGCTACGTTTGTAGTTGCACTTGAATATAGAGCATTATTATCCGACTACCTCATCTCATAACAATTGTCATATGTCACCGTGCCATGTATTTTGTGCCTCCTTATTTTAATATGATATTATTTTAAATTCTAATATTGTACGTCATACAAAAATGTCGACAGCAGTGTCCTTCAGTGGTTGGTCAGGTGATATCTACATATTACGAGCTCATTTGAGTTTGAATAAGAAAGACAAGTTGTGTATGCCGCTAAATGTTCTGAATGAGTCTAGCATTGTCTTATGAATAAGTAACAATAAGTTTAACTAGACTAATTACCATCTTCCCCGATACAGTTTGAAGATAAAACTAAACTTAGCGTCCTATAGAAGTCTAAACATTGTTTTAATAAAAATTGTTCTTGTATTCCCCCAGGTGGTATGTCTGTACACTCACACCGCCGAAAAACGTGTTTCGATATCCGTGGTGGGCAGAGCACAGATAACCGATTGTGTAGCTTTGTACTTGATTCAATACAAACAAACTTATTCATGTGTATTTTACATTTCGTTTCATGAACTCAGTCAAACTCGGAAACGTTCAACAGATCTATCCTCTTGCTCTAAGGATTATGAAAAAAATTAAAAAAGGTTTTCACATAAAAAGTCTTCATTAGTTAAGAAGATAAAACCCTAAATTAATAAAGTAAGATAATTTATGAAACTGTTATTAACGTTGCTGTAAAGAAAATTAGGTTAGCCTGAATGTACTACAAAATAGATAAATAGGAGAAATATTTTGTGTCGTGATGACAAAATATCTTTAATTTCAATGTTATCTGTTTTCTGCTGTCATGTATTTCCTCCCTTTCTACTACTGCGGTATTCATGTTTCGGAAGCCTCGTTGTCAATGAACTTGTATTTTTCAAAACCTAAAAAAATTGTGATCAAGAGAAAGAATCAGCTAAGGGAAATACTCAGTTGTTTGAGAGAATTGTTAAATTTGGGATAAGTTCTTTTCTGGACACTGTATTTTCACAAATGATGACAGGTTCGTGACTTCCATCTTGTTGTAGCCAACTGCCTTAGAAAGAGAATCATCTTTATCTAATCTAGTCAGAATGAATGATCTTTTTTTTTCACTTCTTAGATTCAACCTTATTGCAAAAGAGGCACGAAGAACTAAAGTTTGTTGATATTGTTACAGTGATTTGGCAGCTGGTAACTTTGAGACCAATGAGAGTAGTATTCATAAATGTCCAAGACCTTCACAAGCCAAATTAACCCAGCCTCAGCTGTGATCAAAGCAACCCAAAAATACCCGGAATTGACTAGTGGTACCATCGATGGAAAACTTTAGCCGATAGAAGCTATCTCACTGGGAGCCAAGACAGCGTGTGCCAAATAGTGAAAGAGATGAACAACGAAGCATGGTGAACTTCTCCAGACTGAGAGATATACTGTAGAGGTACTCATAGATCGCAGAGGAGCTAACAAATGAGTTGTTTATGCTAATTCATTCCTTTGTCACTCTATACATCAGAAACCAACTATTCATCTCCCTAAGCATGTTTACCACACCATACCAGTGATGCCAAAAACACCTTAATTAAAAGAAACTGAGAGATTATGAGAGTTCTTTATTCTTTTTTTTTTGCCCAGTGAGCCAAAACAAATTACTTTCCCAACATTTAAACAGTAAAGGAGTATATGATTTTTCTCTGAAGCACTCTAAATAATTTGGCATTATCTTATAATTAGACAATTTTAGGTTTAAACACTTTGATTACGATCTTTACTGGTATAATTTGGAAAGTAAACAATGTAATATCCAATTCAAACAATTGAATAATATCCTACACAAGTAACTGCTTGAAATGTCTGGTTTTCGAAGCAGACTGTGCAATGCATGGTCTAGAGTCTTGATGGTGCACTTTAACCCTATTAAGCATTTGATTGAGTGGAAACAATGGGAGCGCAAGACACTCGTTTCCACATCCTGTCAGAGGTAAATTGAGCAATCTACCAAACCAATATCAAGATCTGGAAGTGAAGTACCACAGAGAGCTTGATTACTTGATCTGTGTCACTTATACGGTAAGATTTACCCTGCAATGGCTTTAGCAAATCATGAGAATATTCGTATCGACAAATTTGTGAACGAGCAACCTAGTAAAAGGATGAGAAGGTTATATATAACCAAATAACCTGCGTTTTCACACAGATTTTATTGATTTTAAAATAAAATCAGTTTTAAGATTAAGGGCTAAAGGAACAATATTGTATATAAATTTATTATGTGTTTATACATTTTAATTTCAAGCAATTATTAAGAATGACTTTCTTCTAGTTCGCTTTGTTCTTGTATCATTCTCTGAGCATACTTGTATCCCAATAGATGATAAGGCCATAATGCTCAAAGTTCTGCACGAATATAGACAGTTGTGTTCTCCAAATGTAGTTCAAATGATATATCAAAGCCACGTCCTCATTTATAAATGAAAATAATCAATTTTACACTAATAACAGTTGTTGTCGAGTAAATCTGATGTTACCCTGTTAAGTAAGAAACGTTAAGTTTAAAAAGTGTGGTAACACACTTGGAAGAGAAAACAATCTGCAATTCAGTAGAAGTAAAAATCCGCCATATGAGCAAGCACACATACGGTGTTTATGTAAATAAATAAAGATTGGTAATTTGTATTTTACATTGTGTCCGGTATCTTTAATTTTGTTCTTATTGTTGACTTTGACTATTGTCATTGTTGACTTAGTTATTCAAAGAAGTTAAAAGTTATCTGCAGTAGATATCTTTTCGAATCTTCTGTTTTTCAGCGAGTTTATCCATCATTCTCAGGATAATCGATCTGACTTGAATATACAACACTACCAAGAACAACTTTCAAAATATAATTAATCTTACAGCAGGTTCCAATACTAAAGTCGCATTTCCAAGATATGACTGCAAAATAGACCAAAGTGTGGTCCTTGTATAATTATTAAAAGAACTACATGTCTAAAATACATATCTAATCCGCCCGACTGAAGAAAGAAGTCTCTAACTATATGCAAAGTTAAACAGATGAGGAAAGCCTACGTCCAGACCTTAGACAGTAGTGAGAAAATATTACAAAACATCCTGAAGCTGCGAAAGATATTTCCCTATTGGGCTCTTTTGTTGAGAGCTCATTTGACTCTGAGACAGAATTTCTGAGCTAAGAGTAGGAAACTAAATAAAATCTATGACGACCTTGCTAATCCCCACCGACAGGGTGAAGACTCAAAATCCAACTACAACATTGTCAGAGGAAATTTGAAATGAATAGAGGGCCTCTATCTCAAGGATTATTAGACCACTGCTGACCAAAAGACCTCATAAGCTGCTACAATGACAGCCAAAATCTAACTTTCGAGCAACTCCACATGCCATGATCAAAATACCTCTTATCTTATAACGAATTCCAACAACACTACTGGAAGAATAAATTACTGGTTACAAGCACAAATGGTAAAGAATAGGAAAGTCTAGTCGCAGGCTCGTAACATCTTGAGCTCAATAAGCTTTCAGTTCAATAAAATTAACATATTTTGTCACAAATTCACAGTTTAAATAAACTTTCAAAATACAATCATGCAGAAACTTCGGACTTTTATACACATTTTAAATAACATCCCTTTATCATGATAATTTTATATCTGCTGAAATGAAGATAAAAAGATCACAGATATATAATATTCCATTCATTTGTATAACTTCCTTTTTCATGCATCACGTGATTAAAGTGGCTCACATGAGGGAAGAACTAAACTATCAAAAGATGCCGAGCTAATGTATCGTTGCGCACTTGTTGTTTATTACTATCTTGAAAAAAATAGGCAATGGTGTGGCCTGGATTAAAATTCAAAACCTGGAATTGGAGAATCTTTGAGTGAGTTATAAAGGTAGCAGTTAAATTCTCCTTTCCGATTACAGTAGCCCAAGAATTGGTTGTCATTGTTGTTCACTAATAGCTTTCCCTCCAGTCTATCTGCTCAAATTTGAGGTTTTGTGGAACTTCGCACACATGTCTTAAACCTTGCAAACTTTAACCAAATTAGGTGATTCTTTCTAGAATGGAAGAGGAAACAATTTAAATCTTACTTTTGCAGTGATTTTTGAAAAATTCAATCTCTGTTACACTTAACAAGTTTAGCCTCAACCTATTTTTTCTGTAACTCGTATGTGAATAAAAACAAAGAAATTATTTTCCTTAGGTGTAATTACTTTAGATAGCATGTAATTCGTTACACTCAGTATATTATACAGGTAAATATACAGTTTTCACAAAATCAAAATATTTAGTTTGTTAAAATTCTGTATAAAGTTGGTTGATGGAAACTATAAGATATTGAATCCCACTAGTCCAATTTAAAGCCCAAATAGTTTTATTTTAAAACGAATTTGTGCAATAAAAATCTAGTCATTGTGCATTTCAATAGAAAAACATGCCTACAAAAGATTAGTCAAAAGGTTCACATGTATGAGATGCACGACCCTTCAGACTTTGTTAGACTATTATGGGCAAGTTTTAAATCCATCGTAAAGTCTTTATTAAGCCATGAGCAGTCAAACGAAGGCAGTAACCATCAACATTTTATGCCCTAAACTGTACTATGTGAAGAAAGATACTTTACAATGTAAAATAATCTAAGTAATGCAGATAGTTTATACACTAAAATTTGAAAGCGGTTATGACCCAGTTGAAATGCAGTGCGATCGTTAAAACCGAGGTTTCGACTTGAAGAGTTAGATTATATGAAAAGAGATTTAAAAGCATTCTCTACAACTTTACCGATCATGAAGAAAGAGTGACGTTCTTTCATTCATCCGTCTTTGAAAGTGTCAACTAATGAACTCGTTCGTCTATCACTCCACAAGATATGTAATATATTATTCCAAGTTTCAGCCATAAAAAGATAACGCAATGCACTGTATATAAAACAAAAGTTTCTGTATTATTGAAATATTAAAATACCATAACGCTTACTAGCAACTGATATCATTTATTATTTTGTTGTTGTTAACTCATGAAAAGAAGTGCACTTCATCAAGAAAGAAAATAATATTGAAAATAGTGCCAACAATATCTGATCAGAAAATTAATATTCACTCACTTAATAAGGTGATAAATATTGCTGACCGATTTCTATTTTTCTGGTCAGCAGTATAATCCACGTCTCATTTAAATACTTATGAATAACTTGATCTCTCATAATGATATGTTTCAATTAAATTAGGAAAACTTCAATGCATATTGAAAATACCATGGAACGTCTACAGTTTCTTTGATATTATATTTATTCATTTATATTTTGTGCAATCCGATTTGAAATAAACACATCAAAATAACTATTTATTTAGCTTATCAGTGAAATTCTTTTCGAACTTTATGACACCTGATGTATTTTGTTTTCTTTGTCAATGTCTTTTTGTCTGTTGTTAAGGTTAAACTTATACAATGGATTATCTGTGCTTTATCTACTGCTATCTAGTGAGTTGCAACACTCCCTACCGAGTTACAAACCGCATCTGGAAGCAAGGTCAGCACAAAAACTGTTCGTTTTTGTTTCCATGGGCTAGCAGCTGCACACAAGCCCAAGATCACCATGCGCAATGCCGAGCTTTGACTGGAGTGGTGTAAAGCACACTGCCATTGGACTGTGAAGCAGTCGAAACGCGTTCTGTAGAGAGATGAATAACGCTTCACAATCTGGCAGTCTGACGGACAAATCTGGGTTTGGCGAATGCCAGGATAGCGTTACCTGCCTGAATGTATAGTGCCAAATGTAAAATTTTGTGGAGGGAAAATGATTGTCTGGGGCTGTTTTCATGGTTTAGGCTAGGCTCTTTAGTTCCAGTGAAAGTAAATCTTAATGCTACAGCGTACAACGATATTGTAGAAAATTCTGTGCTTACAAATTTGTGGCAATAGCTTGAGGAAGGCTTTTTTTTTGTCAGCATGACAATGCCCCCGTGCACAAAACGAGGTCTATAAAGACATGGATTGCCGAGGTTGGTATGGAAGAACTTGATTTACCTGCACAGACTCCTCACTTCCACTCCATCTAACATCTTTAAGATGACTTCGAGTCAGGCCTTCTCGACCGACATCAGTTCCTAACCTTACTCATGCTCTTGTGGATGAATAGGAGTGAATCGCCAAACTATGTTCTAAAATCTAGGAAAAGCCTTCCCAGAAGAGTGGAGGCTGTTATAGCGGCAAAGGGGGGACCAGCTCCATATTAATGCTCATGGCTTTGGAATGAGATGTTCAACAAACACATATGGGTGTGATAGTTGGGTGTCCACATTCTTTTGGTCATGTAGTGCATATACGGGGATATTTTTAATCTATGACCCATTTCCTATTTGATAAGTGCCTTTTAAGTTTGTATTTTTCTAATATAATTGGTTTTATTACATTATTTTAGGGCCATAAAAATACTCATAAGAAACTATTTTAATCTGTATATTATGGAAATAATTTATTCGCATGATAACCAGCGATTATTTTGGTTTAAACTTCCTTTTTGTTTTTTTTCTCTCTTATTACTTTTAACAATTCCTGAAAAACTCATAATGACCATTCAAAAAAACACCAGCCTTTTCACCACAACACCAAGTTTTGTACTTGTGCTCAGCACAGACTTTTGTGTCTTTAATTTTAAAAAAGTATATTGATATTTGCACTGAATTATTGAGCGTTTAAATATTCGAAAAGTTCTAACAATCCTCTATACGTATTTTGCTAATAACAAATGCTTATAAGCAATACGAAAATACTCTATATTGTAATACAATTCAACAATACGGTTCATTATAAATCTCTATTTCTGCAAAATACTAGAGTGTTAACCACTTAAATTAATGGAAGTAACCTCCAACATCATAATGTACCTTCTATGATAATACACCTTATATTTTACTTCTTTACACAAACTTCACTTTTGCAAATATAAAGCTTAAAACATGAAGAATGGACGTCTGTTAGGCGCCAATAAAATCAGCTACACATCAGTATAACGACATAATATTGTCTTTATTTAGTTTTTTATCATTTACTTGTGTAGCAATTGCTTTTCATTTATAACCCATGAAATAATGAGCTTAATTTAAAATTGTAACAAGAGAAATTCTGCCCACAAATTTTGAATGCATCTCAATTTCCGGTTGTTCTACAAGCGTCTGTGTATCCAAACTATAAATATATAATACCATTTAAACAACTTTATGTCGTTTATCCTGGTGTTCTCCTAGGAATAGGTAATCATAACTTCATGACGCTACTATAATTACTGTACTACATCAAATTCGTAGTTCAAACAACATAGACCCGTTTTGACATGTTTGTAATATCGCAATTAGTATGACTTTCTGTTAACCATGACGTTATGTCCTGTTGATATAGCACTTTAAGAGCACTTGCCAATTAACTGTTCACAAGCTGTAGTATGAAATCCATATCCAGTTAACTCATTTTATCAAACAGCGCCTACTTGTAAAAATAACGAAGCACGCAGCAGTTTATTATAGAAAACTGGGCACTGGGCACGCACGATAAAAACATTGTGCTTCAATTATATTACCAACGTTCTGATAAACTCATACATCAATTATCAATCAAATGTCGGAAACATGAGAGCATATAATCAAAATAATAAAGATAAAAACGATATTATTAGTTCTATTTTTAGACTTTATGCAAATATAAGTATCATTCCTTCGTTAAATAACCTATGATAGGAAAATTTCTGAACATTTAATTTCCAGAAAATTTCTGAAAGTGTACGAAAATGTCATGAAAAACAGTAAAACTCATAACTGCAATACCCTTATGTCCAACAAAAATATTGTAAAAATAACGTAGTAACGTCAATAAAATAAAAGATTATTTATTTTCAAATAAAAAGAAAAATTAGTAGAAACATTAAACAAGAACGTCTGTCAAAAGTTCAATAAAACTACACTCGTCCTCTCTTAATAACAAGTGAAAAAGCATAAATTTCCTGTTTTGAACACATTCGGGTTGGTTTATTTTGAATTTCGCGCATAGTTACTTGAGGACTATCTGCACCAGCCGTCGCTAATCTAGCAGTGTAAGACTAGAACGACGGCAGCTAGTAACCATCACTCACCGCCAACTCTTGGGCTACTCTTTTACCAACAAATAGTGGGATTGACCGTACACAATAATGCCCTCTATGGCATATCAAGATATGCCATAAGTAGGTTGATTCATCATTTTTTTTTAATTTGTAAACATTTGAAGTTTTGTAACCAAGTTCTTCCTATTAGATTATTTTATAATAAAAGATATTTCCCTCAAGTTATCTTACGTAGCTTTAAGTGCATTTTGATAACCCTGTCGCAAAATTCAAACACTTAAAGTTACCTAGAGATAACGTGTCTAATCCGTCACTTTTCCTCAGTACATCTAGGTGTAGTGTAGCTTCTCTTTCAGTACATAACGTTGTTGCCAGTTCTGAGAAAAAATATTGTGCAGAAGGAGTCTTAACACTTTTGTTATGTACGGGTTAAGTTTTTCCTTAGTTTCTGTTCTGTTTGTTTCTTAAGTTTCTAATGCTTTCCACTTTATGAAGCTTCTTAAAGTTCTTACGGAACTCCAACGAAATCATCACTGTTTTCAAAGTTGTCAGTCTTCTACTTTAGCTTACATAGAGTTGCTGGAATCTTTAAGTTGAATATTTAATTTCAGATACAGGTCACTATAAACTAGTGAAAATTACGCCATGTGCTTAAACTTTCAAAACTGATGTCTAAAAATATAAAACTGACACCATTAAAATACCTTACAGACTTTCTGTAATTACATTGCATGATAATTATCAGATATGCTACCATTAAATCTTTGCAAATTTCAATAAGTAAGAATCGTAACATCCAATACTTGTTATTCATATTCAACACCACCGATAATGGATAATATAACTTTGAACAGACTTTGTCTATTCATAGTGTTCAAAATATGAAGTAAAAACCGTTATATTTAATACTATATAATGAACAGTTTATTATTCTAAAATATGCGCTTTCACCTAATCAATTCTCATTGGTCGGTTTCATCATACTTAAGCAAACCTTTTCATCCGTGTATGTTTCATTAAATTAGTTTCTTAACTTTAAAACAATTTTTATTATTTTGGATATTCCCATAGGTTGAATTAACCACACTTTCTGCTGATGTGTTGACTTCACACAATCAATATTTCTTATTCTATAATCTATACGACATTTGGTTTTGCGATTTTAAAACAATTTTTCAGTATCTAGAACATTCTTTTCAGGTCAGTTTCATCACACTAAAACAATCTTGTCGAGTTATCTTCTTACTTATTAACTGAGACCAAAAAATAAAAAGACCTCGAACCGAAACAAAATTATTTGAACACATTGCTCTTTCAATATCATTCATTGTTTATCATATATTCCATAATTTATTTTTTCCTGATGAGGAAAGTATGTTTACTCTTGAAACATTCATTAATTTTTCTAAAAAAAAAAACATGCCTTCAACACGTATGAAAGGTTGCCAATATTATTTGAAGAAAATGGTTATTTTTCAATTTATATAGATATATATATTTATAACTACTTTTAAAAGATGCATTGTATCTTCCTGGTTTGAATGTGAATACGGTCTCATTTTATTACAAATTTGTTGCCACAAAACGAATATATTTTGTCATAACCTGTTCAGTATTAATCTAGAAACTCTGTGCTAGGTCGGCTATTACCACCAATGTCCAAGAAAAGTAGAACTAGTTTTTATGACAGAAATAAGTTGATGAAGTGGCTGACTGGAATGACACATCATGGCTGCATTCGTCAGCCTCTGCACATTAATCGTGAATTTATGAACGAAGCGTAAATAAAGATTGAAAATACGCGACCATTCCTTAGAATTATTGCCGAAAATTATGTGCACGTGTTTCACAAGCGTTATACATATAAAACTATCATGCACATTTCATTCAAACTAAAAACAAAATATTTGCATTTATTTTCTGTCGACAATAAATCTTCCTTACACGTCCGCCACGATTTGTCTTTATTACAATTATTAAGCATCATCGAAGATATAAAAAGAGTTATATATATAACAGATTAAGCTCACCATTACCGGATCTTATAGCAAACATACTTGGAAAAGGCAATAACTCATAACAAGTAGAATTAAACTTATGAGTAGTAAAAGAACATTTTAGTTACAGATTATATACTACATACAATATTTATAAAATGATAACAAACGTATTTAATAACTATCTTAAAGGTTTTTAAGGATAACCTTATTACATAGAATGAAATAAATACTGTTTTATATGACAGTTGGACTATAAAATGTATATAAAGTATCAATGAAATAAAAAGCTATAGAAAACAGACGAGAGGTAAACAATGTTATGAAATATGATTATGTCGAAGGTATTAACTGTCTAATAAAAACTACGATGATTTTCTTCCAGACATTTTACAACAGAAATACTTGTACGTATTGCTCAAACATTCTTCATGTATAGTTGTTCCCCTTGTAGCAAAGGCTTCTGTTAATTATTAGAAATAATTAGTCCTCTTAATTAGCTCTTCTTCATTCAACTACATTGCAAACAAAAACATAAACGAAGCATTGGTAGACATTCTTAAGGTGAATCTACTATATAATTACGCTTTTAAACATCTAGCTTCACTGTAAATTGGAATCAGTAAAGATTTATTCACTCATTTATTAGAAAAACTAAACTGTTACTCCATTTTTTATAATATTTTCGAAACTACATTATCAATATTAATCAAAACTAGCATTCTGAAACGGTAAAGCTAAATATATTATTCTGCTGTTACACTATTTTACGAAATAAGAGACTGCTTAAAGAGTGTGTTAATATGCCCTTGTTTTCTCGGATAATGTTGCTATGTGAATTCCATTTTATACGCATAGTGTTGTTCAAAATGAATATCTGACTGAGTATACTGCAAAGCAATTTGATAGTTCTATGTCAAACTCAAAATGACAGTGTAGAGTGAAAAGCCAAAAATCTCCATATTAAGTGCACTTAGTTTGTTAGATTACCTACATTATATTGAAACGACATTCTTTTAAAAGAAACTATTCTTGATTGATACAGAAGAAAACATTTTAAGTTATTTCCACAAATAGAATCTTTATTACATCCTTTGCCAACATTACATTTTTTTTATTTTATTTTGTCCTTGTTTACAATTATAAAGCTTTCAGTAATATGATCGCTCATCAATAACAGTCATATTTAACAAGTCTTTTGAATGTTTTATTTCATGTTTCGATATATTTTATTTCATTATTAGATGCTTTAATATACGAAAAAAAAGTTTGGTTCAACCTGGTTTGAATTTCGCGCAAAATTACACAAGAGCTGCTTTAGTCACTCATTCCTAATTTAGGAGTGAAAAACTAGATGGGAAGCAACACCAGATTATTGACTGTTGTGTCCTGAATTGATTGTGTTATAATATTAGCGTTTACTTAGCAGAATGCATAAATGTTTACGTGTACAAGAAGCAGGTTTACAACTATATGAGTAATTTGTTGCATTTTAAACAGATAAGGTCAAAATATAATGATTTAATAGATTTCGTTTGTTTGTTTTGGAATTTCGCACAAAGCTACTCGAGGACTATCTGTGCTAGCCGTCCCTAATTTAGCAGTGTAAGACAAGAGGGAAGGCAGCTAATCATCACCACCCACCGCCAACTCTTGGGCTACTCTTTTACTAACGAATAGTGGGATAGACCGTCACATTATAACACCTCCACGGCTGGGAGGGCGAGCATGTTTGGCGTGATTCGGGCACGAACCCGCAACCCTCAGATTACGAAGCGTACGCCTTAACGCGCTAGGCCATGCTAGGCCCAAGCAACTAAGAATCACTACCCAGTACTAACTCTTGGGCTACTCTTTTACCAACGAATTGTGGGACTGACTATCACAGTACATATTCCCTGCACCACAAAGAAAAAGGCGTGGATGTTTCTCGAAAAGGGGATTCGAGCCCGAGCTTCAGTTTGCAACTCGACCACACTAAACACCTAACTGTGCTGGCCTGGTTCATGCGTGAATGTTTATTTTGAGCTTGAAGTTATACCTTAAACCCCATGTAGTCTATTTTAACATGAGAAATGAAAGTGTTACCTAAAAATGTGAAGTTGATTTTACGTTCTTAATTTCACTGTACTATAAGATTTGGACGCTATTTTGGAATAAAAATAGGCGAACACCCGACATGCAGATTGTGATTTGGAGCAACAAAATTATGCAGTGACCAAAGTAAGTTTTAATAGTTTCATCAAAATGTTTCTCTTTGTAGGATGTTTTTATGTTTTAAGGATCATTTGTAGCAGCTTTTGAGTACTACAACCTAGTTAGTTAAAATGTCAAATACTTAACAGTTTTGTGTCAAAATATTGTCCACAAATATAAATCTATAATAATAAAATTTATATTTACCATATCTAATATGTAATTATTCTGACAAATTGTGTTAATTTAAAGTCCCAGACAAAAAAGATGCACTAAGCTTTAAACTTGTATAATTCTTACCTAGAAACTTCATGCTTCGAGTAACAAATCCAAAAGCTTGAGAAAATGAACTTCTAAATGAAAAATATGAAATTTAATCAATAGTGTTTCATGCTCATGGCCGGAAATTTGTAACATAAGTGCACGTAATTACTAAATAGAAAAGAGGTGTGCATGTTCAATATAACAATAAATGGCAAAGAATAGATAATGGTTGGTCTAGCAGATAAATAAAATTCAGTCTACAAGTGTTGTTTCAAACTGCGTCCAATACCCAATACATTCGCTTCAAAAAGTCATTTTAGGACAAACTGAATAATCAGTTAAATATATTTTGATAGTGTGAGGATATTGAAGAAGAATATTAAAAAATAATAAATTAGAGCTTGTTATTTATCGTATGATAACAGATTCAATTATTTACTTGTCTCAAAAAGTAAAAAAATAAAAGAATTTACTATATAAAACAATAGAAATACTTGTATTAGCTTCGTGATTGTACCTATGAATCAGCTAAAGTAACAATTTTCTTGCATTCTCAAGTTTATCAACAGCGAAGGCATGAACGTTAAAGTTGTGAAGCATTTTATACTTTTTTATGCCTTATGCAGTAAAATTAGCCATGGATTATGAAAAACTGTACTAGCTTAACTGATTTTTATCAGATTAAACCTTAATGGCTGCCAGTTTCAGACCTGTAGTAAAGAGAGCAGCGTCTAGAAAAATAATATATTTTTTCCAAATATCTGTGACAAGTAGAATCCAGTCTTTAAGGATACTACCAGTTTCTTGGCTAAAGCTTTCATATTTTTAAAATTCTACAAATAATGCATACATATTTTTCAGCCTCTTCAACAACATAACAAGTTTTCAAATAAAGTGCCCTTTTTGTCACACAAACCGTTGTAAAGTGCAAGATGTTATTGTTGGATTTATAGAGAGAAAGCTGTTCAGTATCAAGTAATGCAGCCTGAAATGGATCAGAGTAAAATAACAAATGACTCAAAGATAAAGAGTGAGGTAGCTTCATTAGAAGTCGTAGACTAAATTTGTTTTTTTTTATATTTGCTTAGTTTTCATATTCAATTTCACCTCTTAGTACAACTAAATTAAATATGTAAATAGGTACAAAGTTCTAAATTGGAAATAAATGTCGCTAAGAAACATATACGTCATCTTTATTCATTCTTATTATGCTCAAAGAAATCCATAAAATTTATAGATTTAATACTTCCAATTGAAGCAAGCTGAAATTAACTTAAAATAAAAATTCCATATTTTTTTCCAGTTTTTAGAGAAGTCTAAGAAAATAAAGTTATATACGAAATGAAACACATTTTACCTCTGAAGCATTTGTTATGAATGTATCAACAATTCTAAGCTTGTTTCCGGTATATATTTTAAATAAATAGTACAATTTTCCCTAGGCGTGAAATATACACTTTTTGAGCACCATAAAGTTAAACAGCCCGTGAGATAATTCTAGAAGTGAAATATTGTAGTAGAAAGTCCTTGTTTCCAGAGTTATACATGCGTTTATTTTTATTATGATACGCACAGTAATGTAATTGTTGATCCATGGATAATGGAACTGTGGCAAGTAATTTATTTCCAGGTGCCAGTAATTATACCTAGCAAAGAACAGTTTGGAACTATAAAGTGTGTGTCATTAATTAGTATTCGTTACCCAGAGGAGTGTATAAAGTTAATTATGTGTAATGTTGCTGTACATGTGTATTATAATTATAATAATATATACATATACGTATTTTACAACTCACACACATGAATTTATTCATGTATGTTGTGTGCACATACAGATTTTTATGTATGACTATACAAAGAGACTACGATTATTACACAATAAAAAGTTTTGTTAGAATATTGAAATGCTTGCATCACATCAAGACTACAATGTTGTCAGTATTTTCCCTGGTATTAATGAAGAATATACTACATTTTCACACCTGAATGCCCCCCAGTGGCTCAGCGGTATGTCTGCGGACTTACACGCTAAAATCCGGGTTTTGATACCCGGGGTGGGCAGAGCACAGATAGCCCATTGTGTAGCTTTGTGCTTAAGTCAAAACAACAACAACAATCACAACTGAAATTATCTGAAGGTGAAAAGAAAAATGTGTAATGGAAAATAATCCAAATCAAATCTCTAACTTCAACTTGGTTGAAAGATGAATAAAATTGAAAACAATGTAAGGAAAATATAAAATTATATTTTTTTTTTATGAACACAAATAATCAAATACAATGAGAGCACCTTACGGTTAACAGCGCATTCTGGCGGCACAAATAGATTACCAAATTATTTAACTTGATCTGAAGAAGTTGTGCAATAGAGAACTCAGACTGTAATGGCACAAAAACTATATACACAACAGTGAAAAACAGTTTGAAAATTTTCTCAACCCAAACCAACCCATTTTTACTTATATACTTCTCTACAAGTGGGTTTTCTCGTCATCACTAATTATAACAGTGAAATGCCAACTCTCACAGTTTGTACACATTACTCACATCGGTGTTAATCATTCCAAGAGAAAAACAGAGAGGATGTAGTCTCAAGGTATCGCATACTCACTGAAGTTTAAGATCAACTCCCAGTATTTATTCTTTATATTACAATTATATAGTGATCCATTAAAAGATCCTCACCGATATTTAATTACTATGTTTCTTTGTTCTCAACAAATAACTGAAAACTTATTATAGTTCTTATGACGTACACACAATATCAATTACTCGTGTCTTTTGTATGTGTCACTGTAAACGAGAATAATTTACAAATTGTATCGCAAATTCTGGGTTGGATTGAAGACAAAAAAAACACATAACAAAAGTTAGCTATGCTGGAGCGAAATGTTTCGGGTAAGTGCTAAAATATTTAACTAACGCATTGAGATCGATAGAAAACATGTGAAGGTTTGAATTAGAATGTTATTTTTTTTCTAAACTTTTCCCTATGCTTTTAGTCGGATATCTACAAATGGATCTTCCAGTGTGCACGAAAGCAATCTTTCCTACAAAAACATATGAAACTAAACAGCAATGAACCAAAACAACGTTTAATTAAGTTATAGCAATTTACCCAACTCTCCACTGTTAAATTTATATGTACACCGAAACAACTGTATTCCTGTGAAAAGATTGAGCATCTTAGGAAAAACAAGAAAAAAATCATAAAAGAAACACTGTATTCAATATGTCTACACACTACAGTATTTCCTTCCTCTCTTGCCCTCAGGCCATTTTCGACCATCCACAATATTAAATTCATTGAAATTAAAAGGGAAAATATGCATATATAACAAAGTTGGTGTAATTTGGTTTCACCACTATGAGATCCGGCATGGCCAGGTGTTTAATCTGAGGGTCGCACGTTCGAATCCCTGTCAAACCAAACATACTCGCCTTTTTAGTAATGGGAATGTTATAATGTTACAGTTTATCCCGCTATTTCTTAGTAAAATAGTAGCCTAAGAGTTGGCGATGAGTGTGATGACTAGCTTCTTTCCCTCTCGTCTTACACTGCTAAATTAGGGACGGCTAGCGTGGATAGACCTCGTGTAACTTTGCCTGAAATTCAAAACAAAGAAAGAATCACCACTATGAAACACACAATGCTACACGTAGATAACAACAGATAAGCACATTTATTAAATTTATGACGTAGAAATATTCTTGAACAATGATTAAGCAATCATAACATATACAATAATAACATAAAATGGAAAACCTTTTGACAATGATTCGCATTAATACAGATGATTTAAGTTACTTTTCAACAAAGATAAAAAAGCATTGAAACTAACAGGTTGCCACTAAAACTTTTAGAGTCACATGTATCATTCATGCACAAAAATACTTAATAGCTACTTATCCAAAAAGAATGGTACATTCGTGCATAACGTTATTTCAGAGGCGGCTTCGATTTATCCTATTACGTACGTTACCTGTTACTATTTCAAATTACCGATATTTTGAATTTGAGCTTAGTAGCTAGTTAATTGTTCATATGTATTAAATATACGGCACTTGCCAACAAGATTAATATACACAGTTTTCTTTTCAACACAAATATATTTTAATTTACAGAATTGTTGTTGTTTTGAATTAAGCACAAAGCTACACAATGGGCTATCTGTGCTCTGCCAACCACGGGTATCGAAACCTGAATTTTAGCGCGTAAGTCCGCAGACATACCGCTGAGCCACTGGGGGGCTAATTTACATAAAAAAAACAATACACTTTATAATAACGGTTATTACTAATAGTTATCACAAATGATGGTTTGTTTTCAAGAGTTTTACAAACTTACAAACAAAACTGAGTTTTATATCCAGTCTAGGACTGAATATTTTATCGATGGTCCAGGTCTTCGACCGGTAAATTAATTTTGAGTTAATAATGTCACACCTTGTTCAAGCTAACTGGCTTGTCTTCACACTTCTGACATTTTCCTATGATAATATTCAATGTCCTCGTAGAAACATTAACGTCCGAAGTAATTCACTGAAGTTGAATGGTTTGGAATGTTCAAAATCTATAATCGTTCTCGGTCAACTTCTGCAGCTTTCCGATTAATAGGCGTTAATCACAGTTCTTGCTCCCGAAGCCCATACCACATTTATTGTAACTGTCCAGTTATAATAATACTTAACTGTTTTCGGCGCGTCAGCTTTTATATACCAATCACACAAGTTTCTAGACGTTTTACCAATATTTTAGTGCGTTTTCGTTAACAAATATTGTTGGTTCTCACTTTCAAGAATTCTTCACAAATTTCGAGAATAAGCAGAGTTCTCGCAATACACGGTTAAAAATGCACCTCACATGCAAAAAAGAGTTGTTGTGGTTGTTTGTGTTGTTGTTGTTGTTGGTGTTGTTGTTTTGAATTAAGCACAAAGCTACACAATGGGCTATCTGTGCTCTGCCCACCACGGGTATCGAAACCCGGATTTTAGCGTGTAAGTCCGCAGACATACCGCTGAGCCACTGGAAGGCGCAAAAAAGAAAAACCTTACAGAAATAAGTGTAGGCATTAGAATGAATGTAAAATAATAATAAATCCATTAAAATAGTGTTTAAAGTTTGGTTTGAATTTCGCGTAAAGCTATATATATATATATATATATACGACAGCTACTTGCGCTAGTTGTCCCTAATTTAACAATGTAAGAATAGAGGAAAGGTACCAAGTTATCACCACCCACCGCCAACTTTTGAGATACTCTTTTACCAACGAATAGAAGAATTGAACGTAACATTTTAAACCCCACAGGGCTGAAAGAATGAGCATATTTCGTGTGAGGGGGATTATACCCCTATCCCTTAGAGTGCAGAACCGCATGGTATTTAAATACCCAATTACTTGCTTTCACCACCTAGTTATCATTATATTATCATTAATTTTCCAGTAGAATCTCATCAACGAATTATTCAAGGTTGCAGTAGATGTGGAGAAAAGTTTCATCCAGCATGTCTGAATGCAGCTGTGATACATCCATCCACTGGGTCATGTAACACGGTTATCCATCCCTAATTAAAATGAGACACATCTGCATCTTGTGAAAGGCTCTTTCGATGCCGCCAGAGACATCAAGATCCACGAATCCCAATTAAGGCCAAAGATTATGGATCAGTTTGATGATTATGACTAGTACACATTTCAGACTCTCCATGCCATAGACCTACAAAGGCTGGTAATATTCATGCATGCTATACGCTATTCATGGAAATAAAAAGAAGTGTAACTCTATAAGTGTTGGAAAAAATAATACACTAGCAGATAACAGCCCAAATCTCAACCTATCAAAAGTTTCTGAAAGATAATGGGTAAAAAAATGCAAGAAAAATACCCAAAAATCACCTCAAAGCTTTAGGAAGCCATAATCTATACATGGTATCATAATCTAACCACAGTCTACATTAGTCCTTGCGTTTTACGCCACAACAATGTCAAGCAGTTGTCGAGATCAAAGGGAACAGAACGAAATACTAAATATAAACAGACACTATGACAATTTTTTATTAATTACATTAGTGATGTCTCTTAGTGGGATAGCAGTAAGTCAGAGTAACATGTGTGCTGTAATATATTTACTGTTGTACATTTATTTTATTGCCTACGTTTGTTTCTGTATAGTTTTCTTTGTTACATGTAACGTGCATTCATGACTATATATTTCGCAAGTCCCGTCTGTTCTTTTAACTTGTAGGGAATTCTTCAAAGTGTAAAAATCAGAATACTTGTTCAACGAAAGCGTGCGAGAATTTGGCGAAGTTCTAGAGACTCGCGTCTCTAGACGTGAGACATTATAAACCGTTCAGTATTTCGAACATTAAATATCTTTGCTGGAAGAAGTCAGCTCGTACTTGGTGTGAGTCCAACCAAGGAAAATAGAGTGTTAACTTAAGCGAGGGTAAGAATATCAACTCAGAATTAATTTTTTTCGTCGTGGACCTGGACCATCGATAAAATATTCAATTCTAAACTGGATATAAGACTCAGAATAGTTTTGTAAGTTTGTAAAACTCTTGTACATAAAGCATAACTATTAATAATTATAAGTAATAACTGTTATAGCTTGGCTTTCCAGTGGGTTAAAATCTTGGCACAATTCATACATGACTGTATTATAGCAACCAAGCTGTTTTTTATTCACATGCTCGATTATATCATACGTTCAGCGTCATCTCTATTACGTTTTGACGTGTTATAGGTGACAGTAAACTGAGACACATGCTTAGAAATCTATGTGAACCTTAACAAAATAATCCCGTTCAGGTTCATTCAGGAACACTCGGCTGAAAATAATCATCACGAGTCTCAGTTTTATGTGCTTTCTGTGAACTTGACCAGCTGGGGTAGATGCCAATTTGCAGCTTTAGATGTTTTAAACTGTGAGAATATTCACTAAACCTGAAGTTGTAGAGAGATTGTAGCCTTAGGTTTTCAGTGTTAGTAGAAATATGATATCAAGGTGACTACTAGATCCAATTACTCTTCCAGACAGTTGTCGGCTCTCAGTGATAAATTATATCCCTTTAACTTGTTGGAAAAAAGTCATTTTATTTAATGAAAATATTTTTAAACAAAAACTCTGTAAGAATTAATACGAACACAGAAAAATATGCGTGATAAAAACACAAACGCATTTGTGTGATTTCTTATATTAAAGCCACATCGGGCCATCTGCTAAGTCCATCAAGGGGAATCGAAAGACAAAAACAGAAGCTCTGCAGTATTTGATAACACATTATGTGATCACAACACCAAACTGTCACCTACACTGAACAAATAACACAATAGCATCATTTTTCACAGTGTTTATATATTACTCATCTCACTGTTGGTCATCCCAAAAGTTAAACAAGAAATATATATAATCGAGGTGATTTTCCTTATCTTAAGAGCACTGTAAACATTTGTACACTATTGTCCAACTATGTATAATGCAGCAATCTCTCTCTCGAAAAATGACACATAACGCTAATGGAAATTACCCTGAACAATACGTAGCTACGATAATAGCCATTTATCAAAATTTCATAGACCTTGTTAATCACGAAGTGCACTGAAGCATATGTATTTTAGAAAATTATCTGTGATGAAAAAATACTCGCTTGTTTAATCAAAAAAATGTATGTGGTATGTCTGCATAGTACTGTTAATAACATATCATGTTTGGTATTATTTAGTTCTCTTCAAGTTATACCAATCTTGTAATAACAACAAGTTAATGTGCGAATATTAGTGTTCTACTAAATGCCCATAGATAGAATCTAGCCAGATTAGCCAGTTGTTGTTAAGCAACTAATTAAATTTATGTCGTTCATATATAGACACCTTACCAATAATTTCACATCCACTCAGAATTTCTCAATCGAAGCAAAGTTGCTAAGTAATCACCTGATACGTATGTTTTTTGTAAAGAATATTTGGTGAACATACATGCTACTGTAGGTCATGAATAAATTGTGTGATGTCACTTTGCCTGTTACTGTAGATCATGAATAAATTGTGTAATGTCACTTTGCCTGTTACTGTAGATCATGAATAAATTGTGTGATGTCACTTTGCCTTTTTATTATTAATCTTCTCACTTCTAATATTGTTGCAATTTTAAAGTCAAAGTATATCAAAACTTTATGAAAAGTCTGATGCTGCACATTGCCTATATAATTATTATCTGATGCTGCCCAGAGCTAAGGTTATGATCCTTTTGACACCAAATCTGGCTATATCTTAACTTTTTTATTACTACTCTAATGATGGTCAAATTAGTTTAAGTTAAAGAGAGAGAGAGCTGTAATAGTACGTGGCATGAATCTTTCCAAATCACAGTGTCTAAATATATCGTTATTTATACATTTTTAAATGTTATTATAGGTTTCTCTGCTTTATCATAAACTCTAAATGCGTTCATTGAGTTATAGTCACACACTTTCAAATTCAAGTTTGTTTTTTATTTCCACATCTGACTGACTTTCCGAATAATTCACACTACTGGCTTTGGTGACATTTTTATCACGTTGGTTATATGTGAAAATAGAAAACTCAACATTAATAGTCTGCTAATGTACTTGCTCAGTGAAATGAACGGGAAACAATTCTTGGAGCATAGAACTGAAATACAGTTATAAACAGTTCTCTCCCTCAGATTTTCCTTACACTCTCTTTGTGGTATTTTCACACGCCCCCCAGCGGTATGTCTGCGGACTTACACACTAAAATCCGGGTTTCGATACCCGTAGTGGAAAGAGCACAGATAGCCCCTTGTGTAGCTTTGTGCTTAATTCAAAACAACAACAACAAGTATTTTCACGGAAAATAAAATATCTGGCCAAGATAATTAGTCATTCTTAATTTTTCGAAAAAATGAGTTCATGAGAATGAGTTAATAGTACAAAAGCACAAAAAGATTCATTATTTAATACATATATAGTGTTCTTGTATGCTTATGTGCCACACCAAATGGTTGACTGATTTTGGATCAGGCTCAAGATTTGTTCCAAACTAACTCAACCTCGCGTTATTTAAATAACTTAATGCAACTAGCGCTAATCATGTGACCACTCATTAGCATAATAAAATAAGGGAACTTGGTTTTAGTGTGGAAACATTTTAAACATCAAAATGAAGTTGCTTTTAATTACTTACATTAAATTGAATGTTTAAGTATAATTATTATTTTCATTCTCACGAAAGACAAATCTGTATCAGATACAAATACAAAACATAACACTGAACGGTATACACACAACAGTATAGTATTTAATACTTTTAAATTAACAAAAGGTTATTTAATCTACTTCTTCACAAACTAACAAAGCAATATTCAATTTTTTACGAGAAAGATGTGTAAACAAAATCGTAGGATATACATTCTTCAAAATAAGAAACTCAAAAGGCAAAATTTGAGACAAATGTTTACAACTTTATTCCGGGTAGTCCACGCTCATTAGTTGAAGTTTAACGTCACTCAACGTCAATAACGAGTATGCACCCCGTGAGCATCAATAACTGCTTAGCATCTCCTGCCCATGGAAGCGATGAGATAATGAGTCACATCCTGTGGAATGGCTGTCCACTCAGCCTGCAAAGCTGCTGCAAGCTGAAGTAGTCGCCGTCGCAGACATTGGTCCAACTCATCCCAAAGATGTTCGATGGGGTTTAAATCTGGTGATCTGGAGGGCCAGGAAAGAACGTTGATGTTGATGTTGTGGTGTCTCAAGAAGACAGTGGTGAGTCGGGCTGTGTGAGGACGGGCGTTGTCATGTTGAAAAACGTCGTTCACGTTCACCATGATGGGTTGCACATGGGATCTAAGAATCTCGTCGACGGTTGCTTACGCTCTGATCGGAAATCCTACGCAGCTCTGGTATGGTTGAGGCAGTAGATGTCGCAGTGATGGTCTTATCCCGAAGGTGACGTACCCGGATGTAGCGATCTTGTGCGGACATGGTCACACGAGGTCTGTCAGATCGTGGACGGTCACGAGTTGATTCATGTTGTTGGTGACGATTTCATAGCCTTGTGATGGTGCTTTGGTGGACATTCACAGCTCTGGCAACATCTGATCGAGATTCGCCTGTTTTCAAGCGACCAATGGCGTTGTTGCGTTGTGCTTCAGTCAGTCTTGGCGTAACTGTATTGCGTGTTGGTGGCTATGGAAACCGAGAACCAGTCCCTTTTATAGGGATTTTGCACATGTTGCACTTGCAGAACATGCAGATCTCTCAAACAAATTCATTGGGCACGAATGCGTTTCGGCGAAAAATCCGTTGTTTTCCTCCGTTTTCAAAGTGCCATTTTGGTTTGACAATCAGTGCCTTAACACGTGTAACATTACATACTCTGAGCTTGTAACGTTATTACATATATTTCTCTTTAAAATAAAAATATCCCTTTTGCGTTTCTTTTTTTTAGGAGTATAATTAATAATTTAACTTCTGATAAATATAATACGCAAATATAAAGAATAATATCCAAGCGCGTAAGGCGTGCGACTCGTAATCCGAGAGTCGCGGGTTCGTGCCCGCGTCGCGCTAAACATGCTCGCCCTCCTAGCCGTGGGGGCGTATAATGTTACAGTCAATCCCACTATTCGTTGGTAAAAAGAGTAGCCCAAGAGTTGGCGGTAGGTGGTGATGACTAGCTGCCTTCCCTCTGGTCTTACACTAGTAAATTAGGGACGGCTAGCTTTGTGCGAAATTCTAAAACAAACAAAGTTAATATTTTATTTTAATTATTTACTTCATATATTATTCCTAAAATGTGAAAAGAGGTAAAGATATATCGTATCCTATAAGTTTTCATTTGTTTTCCATAATTATTGTTAAAAATTGATAATTTATATTTTTCATTTTATTTTATCTTTCTTGTGTTACATAGTCAATTTTATATTTATAATCTGTGTGTACGTTGCACCTCCTTATAACTGGCAAACCTCCATTCCCATTGTCACTTAACCTATCATGTATAGGGTAGCTAAATTAAGGAAGTGACTTTCAGATCGAGACTTCTATATATATTCTAAGAATCATATGTTTCCAGTGTGTTCGGCAAATACGTCAGCTAATGATTTATAAATCTTGAACACGTAAAATTCCGCTTCTTTAAAAAAATTCCCAATCAGATGGTCCTTATTAATTTTACTTTTAAAATATATCATTTGATAATTTTATCTTGTACATCATTTTATTTTTGTTCAAATAAGAATTATATTATATACATTTTCATATTGTATAATTTAATAATTAAGTATGGATTCACAGATTGATTGATAAATAAATTTACAAATAATCGATGATAAAATACCAATAAAGTTGTACCTTAAAGACCTAGTGAGAGTAATTATATTCTATTTGATGTTTTCAACTGAAGTAATATGTGAGTGTGTTTTTTCTTATAATAAAGTCACATCGGGCTATCTGCTGAGCTCACCGAGGGGAATTAAACCCCTGATTTTAGCGTTGTAAATCCATAGACATACCGTTGTACCAGCGGGGCCAACTGAAGTAATACGTCTAAGCATTTTGTCACTATCTATGGCGAATCAAGATTTACATGTATTTATACTAAAGTTATAGAAAAATGAACAAAATAAGTTTAGAAGTAAGTAGCTTTTAGAGAAACTTGTAGACCCGTTAGAAATACCACAATTTTGAAGTCTCCGATAACCTCCCTGCCATAGTCATCATACTTCAAGGTTTATAGCAAGGTCTTGACGCTGCTGTGTTCCTCTTTGAGGTGTCCCGAATGAGCCAGGAGAAAAGACGGATACTTATTCCTGTTATGGAGCAGCACAGCTTTGAGGCTTCTGGATGAGCTATCAATGAAGAGGCGCCACTCGTTCTGGTTACAGGCAATTTCAATTGCCTTGCACAGACCAGATACATTCTGGCAGAAGCAGAGCCCACCTGGACGAGTGAAGAAGCTTGAAAAAGTTGCTGACGCTTCCTCTAACTTGTGACTTGCACACTTTCATTTATCAAACTCCACTTCTTGAGCCTAAATGCCAAAAGCTCAACATTCGACTTTATTAGACCAAGATCTCTGATTAAGTCATTGAGGCCTCTTTAGTTGGGTTTTTCTCACAAACTGCACTTCTGAAATTGTAATCTGAATCTTCAACATCTACCTCTTCTTTTGATTTGTTGTTCTCTTCTGAGAATGGCTGCTTTCTCTCCGGCGGAGTGGTTATAGGGAGCTCAGGGCAGTGTGACACTGATGGAAGGTCCAGATATATAATAGCATATGCGTTCTTGCCAGCTCGACATTTGGAAGGGTTCACCATGTAGAAGCAGTAATTGCTTGAGTGGTCAGTGGGTTTACGCTAAATTTCTGGAATAGCGAGCTTCGTGGCTCTCTTAACCCCTCTGTACCATTCTTCAAAGGAGCAAAATAAAATTTTTATTATGAAGAATAATTTTATTTCATCCACAACTAATGAGTTAGAGGTTCATGCAAAATATTTTATATGTGATATTTTTTCAATACTATTGGGAATTAAAAATAAATTAAAAGATATTTAAATTTTAAAGGTCTAAAATTTGTATAATATAAAATTTTACTATTCAAGCAAGCAAAAATTGTCCGTATTATCTTCTAATGTTGTTTTGTTGTGCTCGCAGGTAAAATGAGGCGCCCAGGGTTTATCTTGATCCATGACCTGCATGCCAAAATATGTCTTGTTGGCTTCACACATTTTAGCAGATGCTGTCACAGAGTACTTTTTCACTCTTGTCTTGATAGATTGGCCACATACATGGTAGAATGCATCTGGAGAATGCTTGCAGCTTCTTGATAATATGTCTGATAAAATCAGATAGGTCTATGTGTTCACTTAGGCAGCGAGAACTAAACTAAAGTGGTGAGTGGTGAGCCCCTGTATATATATATTGCTATGGAAAGTTCTAGAGAATTTTAAAAGGTTCTTGAAAATCCTCGTAAGTTATACAGCATTCTAAAAAATTATTGTGAGTTTAAGAAAATTCTCTATCAGCTACTCAGTACTTAATCTACCTGGAATGTTCTGGAAAATGGGTAAATTTGAAAATTTCATTACCCACGTCACAAAAGCAAAGTTTTAAGAGAAAAATAGGTCTTTTCCATTTACTTTAGGCATAAGCAGTTGAGAAATAACACTTTCTGCCCAGAAACAAGATAAAGTAATTATTACACATCACATTATTCGTTATTTATAAATGGTTCTGATGTAGATATTTCTATTTATTTGACATAATTCGCTATGCTTTAATCCTGTTTCTAAACAATATATAACTTTTGATGAGTGAATCATTACACTTTAGAATTACAATTTAATACTGTTACTACTATCAAATTGTTATCACTTTACTTATAGTTTCATAAAACTTCCAATTTTGAAATTAGGTGTTAGTACATGGAGTTTTGTTGAGAATCATGATTCATATTTTGGAGGTATTAACTTCTTGTATGAAAAATGTTATAAAAGGATTAATAAATTATTAACTATATCAATAGCAAATAAATTAGCAGTCACGTTACTTACGATCGATTTGACTGATTTTTGTTTATTCATTCACTTAATATATTCATTAGATCTTTGACACTGGATATTATTGTATTGAAGTTATGACTTTATTCCTTAAGTATTACAGTTATGTTAATTATTCTTACATAATATTCCGAGCCTGTTCTCTTTTTAAAACACTGTCTTTTAGATCAAACCTTGTGACTTCTTGTATTTCTAAGCACATTGCTTTCTCTCCCGTATTCCACTAATACTATTTTCTATTCACAATAAAAAGAATTATGACTTGTTTTTCAAGATTTACTGGTATGTGTTACCGAAATGTAATAATCAATAATATCGCTTTATTTATACTACGCAGATAAAAAGGATACAGTAAAGCAAATAGAAAGATAATGTAATTACATGTATTCTTTTGCTTTTATTTGCAGAGTTCTGTTTACACGTAGCTCAGATGCCATTGTATTGCGAGCACTGCTGGTAAATGAAAAACGTCACAACACTACCTTTCTCCATAACACCAAAATATACACTTACTTTTCCTGTTTCGATTTTTACCGTTATTAAAAAAGTTGGTTGAAATTTTCCACTTCAGATATACCTAATTAATCTTGTTATATATATACACCACACTGTATCAGTAGATTTACCAAGTAATTTACTTCCTCTTTATGTATGTCTTATATTAACGTTAATATCACAAGTAAACATTAATGTTTTTATTACTTTATTTATGTGAAACCAGTTGCTTATGCTGCTAATACAGGAGATATGTAAATTGCTCTAATATGCAAATCTATCAAATTATAATACCATTTAAGATAAATAATATATTATTACAGATTTTGTCTTCTGCATTTATACGTTATAGACCATTTTTATAAACTACTAATGAGACTTTTCCCTTCTAATTCTCATTTCTATTTTTAGAAATAATTTCGATTTTGCGATGTAAGTAGTTCTGCTTCTAATAATATCAAGATACGAATGTTACTTAATACTCAACTAAAATTCAAAAAGTGTTTATTCCAGTTTTTCTTAATTGATTTCATGTTAAGATGGTTCATATCTTTAATTTCAGTTTTTCTATTTGAAACAGCATGTCCTATTTACGTTAGTGTAACAAGTGGCTTATAACAATTTGCGCGTTATTTCCAATACCAATTAAAATTAGTTTTTTCTCCCACGTCTTTTTCCTTATCCTTCTAGTAAGTGTATGCCGGTCGATTTACTACCTTGTACTCTTTCTCGCCGAAACTTTCTGTTTTTACTTTGCTAGTCAAGAAAAAAATGGTTAATAAAATTTGTAAGATGTGAACTCAGTCTTTAGTTTTAAAGCTGTAAGAACAAACAATATATCTAAAGAATTTTTAATTTTCTCTAATATAATATATATATTAATATATCAAGTCTTTTACAGAAACCAAGCTCTAAATATAATTAAAGTTATGCCTTTGTTATCAGCTTCCACTATAATGAATCTACTTCGTAACAAAAGTAATAACTAGTTTACTTACCGAAACAAAACATCTTTTACCCCCAGATAAAAAAAAACTGTCGGATACATCACTTGAACTATCGATGTCTTGCAACTCTACGAAAAATCTATCAATATCTATAGTTCCTTCGTTATTGCGTTTTGTGTATTCCAATTGAAGTTAGTCTTATTATAATAACATAGAATTTCAGTTAAAAAAATTATAGGCATAAGTGTTAAAGAAAACAAAGCACTTCCAACTGCAATTTTTTTATGGTTTTATTTTTAATGTTGGTTTTTACGATTAATACGACACAGCCTTTCAGTTATTTTAATGAATTTATATTTTACAACTCTTGCTATCGAAGTCAAATCAGTAGAGTTGGTCGCCTGTTACAGATTCGTTTCATGTGCCCTAAAGTTCCCAGTAATTACTACAAGAAAGGCTTAACTCTGAAGAACTTTCATTCACAATCTAATCTAATAAAGTTTGCTTGCTTGCTGAATTTCGCAAGAAGCTTACATGAGAGCCATCTCCACTAACCGTCCCTAATTTAGAAGCGATAGAATAGAAGGAAGGCAGCTAATCAACATTATCTACAGTCAGCTCTTAGGTTACTCTTTTACCGACTAAAAGAAGCCCCAATCCTGAAAGGACGAACATGTTCTGTGGCAGGATTTCATCAGATTTCAGTTTTAGTATTCTAATCATCCAGGCCATAATCTTGTAAGGTACCCATCGAAACACATCTTTTCAAGGTAATTATTCCTTTTAACTTTATCAGCACTCAATAGTTTACACTTTGCTTCAGGTAATATCACGTTAATTAATTACTTCGGGATTTTGTAATAAGTTCTCGATATTTCACGCAAAATTCAAGCGTCATTTATACGAATTGCGTGTCTGATTTTTATGTATTCATGAAACAATAAGATCTATTATTTCGCATACTTTTTCACAGTAAACAAAATTTAATTAGGTTAAGTTTCGCTTCAATAGGAGGAATGTATAATGAGTACAGCTGCACATGCATGAAATCGCATCATGTTCCTCCATTGTTTTCACTGCATAAAAACTCTAAAAAGTATAGTAATTACTGTGAACGTTTTATAAAATTGCTAATTGGTCATCTACGCTTTTGGTTTGTTCTCTTGGTATGAGTTGTTGAATTTTGCGCAAATCAATAGATAAAGGTAAAGCAGATAGCCAACACCACCCGCCGTTAGTTGTTGTGTTACACTAATTGAATAGTGAAATATTTATCGTTATAGTCTCATAAGGTTTAAATGGATTCAGAGTGAGGAGTTTCTTTCTGATGCGACAAGACGCAAACCTCGGACCACGGTTCGGAACGTTAATACAAAGCAACGCCCAACCCAAGCGTTTTATTAATATTGTTGCTCTGTTTTTTTGCGTTAATGGGACGCGAACCATGGAATCACAATTTCACAGTGTTCAACAAACCAAGTGTTAGGCCGGTTTTTATTTTGGATCAACTTAAATACTGAATAAAAAGGAAAATAAGAACAGGAACATAGTGGCCCTCAAACTGTTTTATAGAAATCGAAAGGTCTACTCCTATTTTTACAAAACATTCTTTTTTTCTATAAAGACTTTATATTTAAATTACTCAATCACGAGTAAAACAAACTTATTTTTTAAACTTTTGTTTTGTACTGAAATCAGAAGATGATTGTTGATAAAGTATAATATATGATGCCAAAGGAATCTCGAAAGTAGCAAATGTTAATCACAGAAAAAATATTGTAACTTAGTAAAACTTATTGAATTAAGCATAAAACACAGAGAATGTTTCAAAATAGATTACGGAGACCGAATTAGCAAATATGAGCTTAAACCTCTACTCAGTTTGTTTTTTAATACCTATAAATTGTTTGGTTGTTTATTTTCGAATTTTGTACAAAGCCACACGAGAGCTATATCCGTTAGCTTTCCCTAATTTAGCAGTGTAAGACTAGTGAGAAGGCAACTGTCATCACTACCCACCGTCAGTTCTTGAGCTACTTTTTTACCAACGAATAGTAGGATTGATCGTCGCATTTTAATGTCTCCACGGCTGAAAGGGCGAACATATTTGGGGTGTTGGGCTCGAACCCGTGATCCTCAAATTTCAGAGTCAAGCGCCCTAACCACATAGCCAAATGTGGTCCATGAAGGAAAAGCATTAGAAATGATATTAAATTCATAATAATTTCTTAAGCTTTCTCTCTCTTGTGGGACAGCGATAAGTCTTCGAATTTACAGTGCTGAATTTAAGACTTTGATTTCCCTCGGTAGACACAGCAAATATTGTGATGTGGCTTGATTATAACAAAATACACACATGCACTCATTTCTTAAACTATATTGAAATAAAGCCTTCGAAAGGTTTAAGGTAATCGTACAGCTGTTTTGTACAGATTTAACAGCAATATTATTTTATCACAAAGTGATTAAACAAACGTAAGGCCTACTATTTACAGTTACGGTTAAGATAATGTGGTTTGGAATTGGTTCTCTCAAAATCAAAGAAAAATACAGCTACACCAACCATAAAAACTATTACTTGTTATCCAATTCCCCACAACTGCGATAGTTTACTTTATAACACAACCTGCACTGAATCAAATGTATTACTCTAATTACGATTAATAAACTATTCTCTCCAAACAAGTGTTCATGATGTTGTTGCCTTCCATACTGAAACGAACTCTTTAACCTTTCTCTAAATGGAAAACCAGTCTTTGTCTGTTCCTATTCATAGGCCTACACAATAGATTATCTGTGCTCTGTCGAGTATGGTTATTGAAGGCCTATATTTAACGTTATAAATCCTTAGACTTAGTGCTGAGTTATCGAGGGATGGAAAAACCGATTCTACTCATGAATACTGATCTTGTATTTTATGTTCTGCTTGGAAATATCCCTTCCCGTTTGGCTTTGATTCAATAAGTATTCACGCACATTTATTTTATTTTTACTACGAAACCCTGAAAAAATACTTTTAGATTAAATGAATCAACTGAGTTATTTTTTTTTCTTCAAATATAATTTTCCTACCATTGATATTCTAGCGTTTTCTAAAGGCTTCCATGATTGTTTTTCTTTTATATTTATCCACTGTTTATTTTTAATTAGAAAGTTCACATAAATATACAAAAGGGATATCTAATTTTGAACTGATAGGTTCGAAGGAAGGCAGCTAATCAATAGTTTTATCTCTTGGGTTGTTCTTGTCTGACTGTGTTATTTGACCATCTCTCCAATGGGCTACCCAAGGTCTCAAACGCGAAACCAGTTTTTTGCTAAAATATAGTATACACCATGAACCATTGGATTCATGATACGGTCACATTAGCAACTGGACAAATCCATTCTTTATTTCTACCGAGTAATTTAAATGTCAACAGAGTAGGAAGATACAGAAATATATAGTTTTTGTTTGGGCTCATTACATATAGCATTGTCATTATTACCGTTTTATAGTATTTATAGAATGGTTTTTAACTTTAGTAGTTCCCGGGGAATTGTATTTATGAAGTGTATTTTGTACGATAAATTTGGGTAACAACAAGACCAATCAATAGGATTTCAAATATTAAAGTCACAAAACGAAAGATGTTTCTCCCAGTAAAGACAAAAAAAGTCATCTAAAAAATATTATAGAGAATTTTCCTAATATTGCGAAAATGGAACTATTGTACGCCCTCTATAAGGCTAATTTCATACATTGCTTTTGTGTATTATTTTAGTCCCTTTCTAATATTATTTTCTAATCAGTTAATGTTTGTAGACAAGTATTTTAGCCAGTTGTTTCCTCTAAATAGATAGAATATCGTAACAAATTTAATTAATTTCAAGACAGAATGATATATTGCGCTGTTTAGAGTATTCTACCATAATTCAAACACATAGCCATATGTTTGTTTGTTTTTGAATTTCGCACAAAGCTATTTGAGGGCTATTTGCGGTAGCCATCTCTAATTTAGTAGTGTAAGACTAGAGTGAAAACATCTAGTCATCACCACCCACCGCCAACTCTTGGGCTACTCTTTTACAAACGAATAGTGAAATTGACCGTAACATTATAACACCCCCACAACTGAAAGGGCGAGCATGTTTGGCGCGACGGGGATGCGAACCCGCGACCTTAATACACTTAGCCATGCCGGGCCTCCGTACATTGAAACAAGAATGATTTTCTTAATCACATTTCACTTTGAGTAACTCGGAACAATCATGAATATTAATATACATCATTTACAACTGTAAAAATATTATGGAAAACAGTTCAACGTTGACATCCTTGTATTCATTTTCTTTTTGTCTTCAAAATACAAACAATGAAATACTGTTTTGAAATTAACAGAGAAGGAAAGAAGTTCAGACAATATGCATTGTGGCATTGTTATAAAGTATCTTATATTACTAACAAAATAAAATTCAGAAAAGACTTTCCACAAAGATAACAAAAAATGTGAAGCATGCATAGTAAAAAACATGCTGTTTTAAACCTGTATAGATTATGTAACCTGCTCACACAATTATTCTTGATCAAATACAATTTTCTCCGGGTTTGGGTCTTTTTGGCTTGGAAACGCTGCAAAGCGATCAAATTCAAACTTTTCATGCATGCAAACACGGCAGTGTTTTGTCAGACCATTCGGGCTGCATTAGACAGGCCCTTATTCATTGGTTCCCGCCCTTAATTTAATAAGTTGTGAAAGGAACACGACGTGTCAGCAAAGTTCTGCTCTCGCTTAAAGCTTACAAAGATTTTCCGTGTGTTTTTCTAGTATTCATTATGTCAGGAACGGAAAACAAGTCCAAGTATGCATTAGATTAGTGAATCAAAAATAATACCAGCTGACGTCAAATCTACTAATATTTCAGGCTTTCTGTGTCGTTGTTTGATGGCTGCAATCTCCTTTCGATTTAGAAAATATCTCTAGTTCATAAATATTGGATATAAAAATATTTTAAATATTGTGATCACCAACTATCTGTCAATATCAACAGAAGGGCACAAAACTTTAAACGTTATAATGAAAATGCAGATCTATTTAATCAAAATTCTGTTTAATAAAAAGGGGTAACAATGATGAAACTCACTAAGATTTTTCTTTTCTTCCGAAAACAATAATGTATTTTATCGTTATTGTTAAGGGGACAATGGGGTTACAACTCAAAATTAGTAATGATTGGCTCATCTCTTAATGCCCCCCAGTGGCTCAGCGGCATGTCTGCGGACTTACACGCTAAAATCCGGGTTTTGATACCCGTGGTGGGCAGAGCACAGATATCCCAGTGTGTAGCTTTGTGCTTAATTCAAAACAACTCATCTCTTAAATTATTATGAACTGCTTTCTAAGCTACGATTAAAATTTCACAACAAACGTTAAAGAAAACTTTCAATATTATGCATATTACCTAATCTGTTTCTTTTATTTTTGGAGTAAAGCAACATGAAACTATCTGTTGTGTCTACCGTGGGGAATCGAATTCCAAAATCCAGCGTTGTAACTTCATAAACTTACCGCTCTCTCACTAGGGGGCGTTTCTAATCTAACTTTGAATTAATAAAATGTAACATGTATACCATCTGAAATTTTGTTGCAACTTGATGTAATTTCTCATTTCAAAGAAAAGGAAACTTATTATTATATAAGCTAAGCTTTTGTTTCAAACCAAATAAAGTAAGAACAGTGCAGTGTTCTGTTAAATTTAAAATATGTTAATCTATTTTAACTACAGTTTTCCGAACCTTTATACGTATGTAGATACACTAAAAGACTTTACGAAAACTACAAACCAATCAACGTCATAGCTCATACTGACAAATCAACATTATTTATGGATAACTGCCTCTCAAAAGTAAATAAATTATCAGGAAAAATGCGAAAAAATCAATCAAAATTTTGCACATTACTAAATAATTTTAGAATTTATTACCCCCTTTGTTTTCTACAGTTTAGTCTTACTGGTTTACTTCATTAAAATTTGTATTGTAACTGTTGTTGACACAAAGTCAGCTTCAACTAAAAAAAACTTTCATAAAACAACAATTTGATAATTATCTCAGATATGACGGGCTAAAATAAAAAGAAATACAAGATTTATTACGAAACGATAATAACCACTTCACTATACTTTAAATTTGTTACCCATAATTTTTTAAGTAACTGATAATTTAGATTAGCGTGTTCTTAAATGAATTATGAAATGCTTTTTCCGACACAAATATTTTAACGGATTTAAATGTGTTAATGTGTTTTAGTGTTTTCATTTTCTTTCACTGGAATTTTTAACACAGTATAAAACAAGGTACTGAGAATATTTCTAGCTGAACCATTCCCAAGCGTAAAATACAGTTTTGAATGGAAATGCCAAATACATAAAACTGCTTCTATTTTTGGCTTTAATAAAGTCAGCTAAATATATTCACAAGTGCTGAAAAAATAAAGAATGATATTTAACATTTTTAAGAAGTTCATTCACATCTTATCAGTATATAGTACTAATAGTTTTTATTTTTTTATTTGGAAACAGAATAAGACGTTAGCAAATAGCGAAAAATATTGGTAAATTAGTACCATCAATTAAGTAAAACAAAGAACACAGATACTTAAGTTTTCAATATTAACTACAACCTTTATCGAAGTGTAATCTTAATATTAAAATGGTTATCAACTTAAATAAGTTACTACACAAATCTCGGGCCTTAATTTATCGTGTGTACAAATAAAACTGTAAGTTAACACAAAAAATAGTTGCTGTTATTAAAAAAAACTGTCAAAATCAAAAATATCTTGATTACCTTTACTTCATAAGGACAAAGTTTTTATTATTGTAAATATGACAAATGATAAAATCTTGGATTTAAACACAAACTAATTTTTCAATTCAATTATGTAAACACTCGAGTTTACATAATGAGTTATAAAACACCTAGAATAAAATTTTCTAGTTAAACAAAAGTACCATATATTGGTTCCTGTGTGTGTGTTTCCTCATGGCAAAGTCACATGGTGCTCTCAACTGAGTTTACCGACGGACAGCAATCGCCTGATTTCAGCGTTATAAAACCCTCGACATACCGTTGTACTAACGGGAGACTTTTCCTAATTTTATTTAATATATCATAAAAAAACAATTACTTCTTTCAAATACTCTCTAACTCGTGAATTCTGAACAAGACGTTTTCCGTGTCAACTTCGATGTAGGATCTTGTTTTCTAATGTATCATAAAATGAAACAATATGATCACGCAAGGTTTAGAACAATATACATGCTTAAGTTACTTTTTCAAACCTTAACCCATTGCACTATCACACGGTCTCAAGTTTCATTTGAGAGCAAATAAAAAAAATGAATTTGCTATGGCGATCTAACTTTGTATCAACTCTGACCAAGTTATTTTCATATTATAACAGCAGCTAGAAAACTCTTACAAGCATAGAAAATGTTATGTTATAAAATATTTACGGATGAAGCATTTCCAATGTGTTATAAACAAACACAGGCTAAAACACTCTTATTATATTTGAACCAACAACGTAAAACCATTGCATTTACTTTTGAACTTTAAAATAATACGACGTTAGTTATTTTTTAACCGGTGTGTATTAGAGTATATGCAAATTTAGATTGATAGGGCGATCATGTGTGATGTAAAGGGGATTCGAATTCACAATCCTGAAATTACGAATCAAGCGTCCTAACCACCTGGCCATGCTGAGGCCCGTTAAAAAATAATATAAAAATATATGTGTTTATAAATTATATCCACATCTATCGTTTAAACTTATTTTTACATTAGACTTTAAATTTTGTCTCCCTTTAAAGACAAATTTCATAACTTATAAAGTTTTATAATATCTACTTCTACCAGGTTCTGAAAACAAATAACCTATGAGCACATCATCTACCAAATCTAAACCCTATCATTGTTACCTGTTATTATTTCAATACATATTATGATGAATCTACCAATCGGTAATGATGAACAACCCTTCAATGAAAACTTTGGAACTCAAAACAGCTGAGTTAATTAATTGAGAAATTTCTGGTATGACTGCAACATTCGAAATAATGTCAGAAGATCAAATTTCATCACATATACTGGTTATAAATCATGACCCTCAACAAATTCTTATAAATATTGTGTCGAGTTACGTATTTTTTCCTGACAGAAAAGAAATATGCATGCACATTACTAACAATGAGAGCAATATATTTCGAAAAAGAAGAAAACAGATCTGGAATAATACTTTCATCGTTTTGAAAATACTGTTGTTAATATCATTTATAATGTGAAGCTACTTCTTTCAGGCTAACGATGCTGCAGTTTGAAGGAGGAAATTATTTGTTTACTAGTAATGGAAGCGTGTATAAAATAATAATTTTTTTAAATGTAAAACTTATAAATTTAAAATTATTTTAACAATAGAAAAGTTGTTAAATTCAGATCTCTACCAGGTTACAAATTCATTTGTTGTTCGAAATTAAGCACAAGGCTACACAATTTGCTATCTGAGCTCTGCCCACCGTAACCATCGAAATCCGATTCTAGCGTCGTTCGTCTTACTTGCTAGTTAAATAATTTCAAATAATAGTTATTAATGGCTAACAAAGCTTTTTGATCAGAACTTTCTACTTCGTTGTTCAAGTGCTTGTCTTCACGCTTAGTTCGTTTTTGTATCGGTCATTCACTCGTGTTTCCGTTCGTTAACAACGTCCAAACGTAAGCTGTTCGCATACGGTTTAAAGAAATAAACTAAAAATCCGTTGTTACTGCTGATTTCCTGGTTGACAAACGGTAGATTTGGATTGACTGTAATTCTTACCCTACAAAAAAGCTTTCCTTAAATAAGAAAAACAGTCTTGAAAACAAAACACATCGTTTACAGGCCTAGTTTGGAGTTAATTATATGCCTAAAAATAAGTTATCATCAAAATTCCTTCCCATCACCTCCTAATAATACACGTTTATTAAGCTTCATAACTGAAATACCTCCTATACAATCGACTGATAATAACATTAACCAAATAGTTAATACAATCCTTTACATGATTGCCAATAATATAAATAAGTATAATTATCTGGTATTTTGGGACTCGAATTTTCTTCGGGCTTTTCAAAAGTTATCTTCGACAGGTAAAGGACTTTGAATCAATATTGCTATTGAAAAAACTACACACTAATTAACTTTTTTATTGATATAGTTCCATAAGATGCAGTTAGTTTTAGATTTAACGAAACTGCTTACGTGCTTTACAATTATATATAATTTGAAGCTGTATAAATATAATAGTACTATCTGTTATTCATGTGACTACTTTGCAGCGTGTGAGTGAATCTTCACCCAAGTTAGTAGGGTAGTTCATTAAGGGGAACCCGGCATGGCCAGGTGTGTTAATGAATAAAAACATCCTCGCCCTTTCAGCCGTGGGGACGTTATAAAGCGACAGTCAATCGCACTATTCGTCGGTAAAAGAGTAGCCCAAGAGTTGGCGGTGGGTGGTGATGACTAGTTGCCTTCCCTCTAGTCTTACACTGCTAAATTAGGGACGGCTAGCACAGATAGCCCTCGAGTAGCTTTGTGCAAAATTCCAAAACAAACAAACAAACACTTTTGTGTTATGCGGTTTTTATGGTCGTTTTGCGTTTGTTAACAATTCTTCGCCTCATGTTTATGGATCGTCACCAAATTTGACTTGAACGTTAGTTAAGTCCATAAGGAGATACACAGAAAGTTGCAATTTCACATTATATATTTTGTCATTTTTATAATCGTTTCGGCGTTGTTGTTTTTTCACAATTAAGTATAAGGAAACAGCTTTTCATGTTCTAAGATAACCTTTCATTAATCATAATTTTACACAACTTCTGTCAAGCTGTTAAAGAATAAAATAATAATTATAGGAAGCTAGAAATTGCGGGACAACTTCAAATTAAAACTGGTTCAAAAAATACCAACAATTAGATAACAAAGAAAGGGCTTTTATTTAAAGATTACTTTAGGCTGGGTTTCTTACACATACACTTGTACTTTATGTTATTGTTGTTTGATAAGATTTACCTAATTAAAATTGTTTGTAACTATATTCAATACTGTTGTTTTGAATCTCCAAAAACACGAATGTTTTTAGTTTCTTTTTTCATGCACTGGACTTTTTCTAACAAACAAAAAAGGTTCTATTGAAAGGATACCTTTATAGTCATTCAGGTTGTGTCTATGTTATATATAGCAGTCAATATCTGTACATCATAACTTCTATTATAGGATCTGCGTTATAGGACATTGCAATGTCATTTTATAAGCTTTTATGGCGGGACAGAAATTAGCTTTTCCAGCTTCTTTGATAAATGGCAACTGTTTGTGTTTCACAAGACAATATCATGTTTTTACAAAAATATATTCAGCACCCTCAACTCCAACAAATTATATAAGTTTAGTCATAAAAATAAATTGTACAAAATATTTACAAAAACAAATTGGCAAACTGAAACGGACATCAGTATCTTACTCTGGAAAACCAGTGCAAATAAAAGTACACGAGTTTCAATCAATCGATAATACCCTCAAATGGAGTTATCAACTTCTTAAATTATGATGTAACTGTACCTGAGAAACACGCTCAGTATGAAATATTAGTGTTGATATTATGAACGTGCATGTGCACTATTAAAAGTCAACACTTCAAGCAACATGTTTATGTCCATGTAAGTACTTAGTCGTTTCAAAAGTCACTGACAGTAGTGTTATATACTTCTTGTGTTTTTAAAAAACTGAAATTAAAAGATCCATGTTTCATTTATTTTGAAGTCGAAAGCTATAAATTGTATATACAATATAGCTGCATTTCTTATCTTTCTTTACTTATTAATTGAAATAACAATAGATACGACAATTACAACTTGTATTAAACATTATGTCGAACGTGGCAAACTTGCCTCTGTAAACCCAGGAGACTAACAAAAGTTTTCCTCTTTAATTTCCATGCACTGTTCTTCCTTTTCTAACTAAATCTCTTTTCAAAATAGCTGGTTATTACCTTCTGTTATTTCTTATAATATTATATATGATTTTCTTATGTATGTTGAAAAAGAAGTTGAGTATTCGTGTTTTGCTTAGGAAGTTTTTAAACCATCGTTAAACTTCCTATGACACCATTACAAATCATGAAGCAGAGAACAAGTCAGTAGTGAAATAAAGAAATATACTCACTCATAGTGAGATCGTATTACAATTATCAATGTTATTAATAGCTACATTATAATTTTGCGTCATTATATACGTATTATTTATGTTATTGTTTTTTAAGATGCTTAACTTTGTTTCTATAATAGTCTCTTTTCTTTACAGAAATTTCATTCACTGAGTTTAAACTTCGAATTCACTTTTATAAACTTTAGGTTTTTATGAGACTCGTAAAGATTAGTTAATGTTTTGTTTTTCTTAAAGCTTGTAAAATGAAGTCTTATTCATAAAACATGTATACATTTTGAACAATCCATTTAAAAAACATTAAAACACAAGTCTCACAAATGGGTCTTCTGGTTATGAAAGTCACATTACAAACCTTTGGGAAAACTATACTTTATATATTAGTAAACTAGAATGTAATTGAAAATGTACAATTTGATATTTCACATCTCTGTTGTGATTGTTTTAATAAAATAGAAAGTTAAGAAAGTACACATATTAAAGTGTTAAAAATGTTAAAATACACTGAATAAAACAAATTTAAAGCACATTTATGTGGGTATTAAGTCCGTATAACATGTTATACATGGAAATGCTAGCGCTTGAAATATTTAACTGATAGAGAAGTGTATATCAACCCATCTAATATGTTTACGAATGCATGAACATTGATAGTGTTGATTTATTTCTGCTATAGTGTTTGTTTTATGCCCCTTGAACAATAATTAATTAGTACCATAGGCATCCCGATAGTACCATATGGTTAGTAAAGAGAGATTTATAAAACCTTATTATAGGCCTTCTGATGAAGTAGTGTCAGACAAACTATTAGTCAATAAATTGTTTTTTTTTTGTTTTTGAATTTCACATAAAACGACAGAGAGCCGTCCCTAATTTGGCAGTTTGAGACTAGAGAGAATGCAGCAAGTCATTACCACCCGCCGCCAACTCTTGGGCTACTGCTTTACCAACGAATAGTGGAAGTGACATAAATATTATAACGTACTGACGGCTGAAATGTCGAGCATGTTTGGTATGACGGGGATTCGAATCAGCGACCCTCGGATTACAAATCGAGTGCCTTAACGACCTGGCCATGCCTGGCCAGTCAATAAATAATCGCACGACTTAATCAAAAAAGTATTTGGTTTGTTTTTTAATTGGAGTTACGCACAAAGCTAAACAATAGGGTACCTGTTTTATGCCCCTCGTGGGCATTTAGAACCGATTTTCAGTATTATAATCGTGTGGACCAACAGATGCGTAACGTTTTACAAACATAGTAATATTAATGTCGGTATATCTAAACTAATTAGGGAAGAATTAAAAAAAACTTACTCAAGTCAAATTATTATTTCTTTTACTACAATGAACGTTTTTATTATTATTATGTGTATTTCTCTTGGGTTATAGAACGATCGATAAGACTCTCGTGTCGCGATTTGTCCAGAGAAATCTGAAACTAGTGGTTGTCAACATTTTAACCATAACGAAATGAGACCCGATTTCAATAAAAATTATATATTCAAGTACATATGAAGTTTTGTGAAAAACAAAGAATAAGCGTATAAGAATTACTGCAGAATGTATTAAAAATCAAAACAAGAAAACCATCGCAAGTATATAATTAGCAAAACATACGAATATTATTTACTTATTTTAAAAGCGTAATAGTAATTTCAGAAATTTTAGTGCGTATGGTAATGAACTATATAAACATTCGGTCAGCTAAGTAATGTCTTTATTTGGGGCCAAGGTTATGAATTTTAATATTTTCCATTTTGTTTTGCATAAGAAACCTTTTAGCCCTATACAAAGTTTCCGCAGTGAAATAAAATTTTGGGCAGCTGTATTCTTGAAAATAATGAAACCCAACAGATATAGATGTGTCTTTCTAATTACTCTTTCTAATGTTAGCCAATATTCTGTTTCTGATAGATGTGGTTATTCTACTCATATATGTATTAGGACATAAACAACACCTGAATAAGTACAATTTTGTACTGTTTTGTTTTCATTGTACATTTATCAGTCCCTCTAGCAACACGAATTTTGTATTTACGTGTTAAAAACGAGAGAAATATGTAGTTATATCTCTGAGCTACTCAACTACAAATGTCAGGTCAGGAGTAGATACAGGTAATGTTTTACATCGTTGGTTTCTGAATTTATAATGACCCTTCACAACTGAACTGTCCAATGTTTTTAACTAAACGTATCAAAATTACCATCACCTGTTGTTATTAATGTAACCCGACTTTGCTTTCAATTGAAGTTTTTGTGAATGACCAGTGAAATGTTATTACAGCGGAGAGATTATTTCGGAGAAACCTCCCATCATGTTTGATGACGTGTTTGAGATATATGTTGCCTCTTAGATCTACAATCAATAGTGTACCACTGGTACACTGTATTTGTGGTTCAAGAAAGGTGAAATACTGAAGATCAGACATAGAATAAGGCCATAAATCAAATGCATCATCGATAGGACCAGTGTCTGATATTTTAGATTTTTTGGTAAATATGAAAATAATACTAATAGTTGGATCCATTTCTCGTTGAAATTCTTATAAAATGCTCTTATAAACAATATTTAAATAGGTTCAAAAATGTGTATTGGGATTTGTTCACCTATTCGTTGGTAATAACCTAATCGTACTGAAACTGCTGCACTAAACAACCAAACATTGTATACATTAGTGAATATATGTGAATGTATGTGTTGTGATTTTCGGCATTAAGACAGCCCCCCAGTGGCACAGTGACATGTATGCGGTCTTACACACTAAAAACCGGGTTTCGATACCCGTGGTTGGCAGAGCACAGATAGACCATTGTGTAGCTTTGTGCTTAATTCTAAACAAACAAACCATTAAGGCAAAAATAATCGTTTTCCTAAACTGTTTATGTGATACCTTCTCTTTCTATTGTTCTAGTTTCCTTTTATGAATATTACTATTACGTATTGTACCGAAGAAAAACAATAAATGAACAGAGTCATAGTGTCTTTTATATAGACTGAATTTGGTCAGCATGAATAGTCCGATTGTCTGTATTATCATCACCAAATTAACATTACGATCCCAGTTACTCTAACATATCGATTTCGGCGTCAATTAATGATCACTGTGTGCATATAACATATTCCTGTAAATTGTAATTAGTTTTATGTTATTCAAGAGAATTTTAGATAATACACACGTAGGAAAATTTAAATGTTTTCGAGTGGAATACACAGCACAAAGATATATGTGCTGCCATCTTCTGACTATTGTTTCAAGCTGAAAAATGAAGCTGGCTGGGAGCAATATATACTTGGCATTTCTCTTCTTTTCTTTTCGGCTTGCCCCCCAGCGGCTCAGCGGTATGTCCGGACGTACACGCTAAAATCCGGGTTTCGATACCCGTGGTGGGCAGAGCACAGATAGCCCATTGTGTAGCTTTGTGCTTAATTCAAAACAACAACTTTTCGGCTTTATTTATGAATAGATATTTTCCCATTTCCATATGATACTTTTATATAAATAATTATTTTACTTCTATTGATTCAGATTAAAATCTAAGCATAATTATGAACATTAAGTTGTTAATCTAAAACAAACAAATGGCAAATGTGTTGAGATTTGAGTTACGACATATTTAAAACTTTTGTTCGGCACCTCAAATTAATATTTCCACGTCTCTTCACGTCTTAAATTACAGCCTTATCAGTAATGCTAATTCAGTCTTAAAGGTTTGCGTGACAGAAATCTGGATCTGATAATAATTTCTATAACGTTACTTTATAAACTTACTATTCGTTTATAATGTTTGAAAATCCCAGTAATTTCATACAATATACGTTGGAAAACGTGTATGATCAATAAAGTTGGTAAATTCTACCTAAAATATACCTCTAAGTCTGTTAGTATTTTTATTTCATTTTTAATTGTTTAGTGTTATTTATATGATATTAATAAAGTCCAAAATGAATTAGGTTTAAATAAAATATCATTCCTGCTGGTTATTCAAGGAAAACCGACAACTTATTAGATTAAAATAATTAATTCCATTATAAGCTAGCTGAGTAGCTAGCCATATTCTGAGCTGCCTAAATAACTATTATTATTCTAAGCCAGATAACTAATCTATTTTACACTGGCTGGATAACTAATCCTGTTCTAAGCCAGATAAATCATAACTACTCTTACCGTAAGCTTACTAAGGCAGTTACACGCATCTATGTTTTATTCAGATCACGTATTTTCTAAGCAAAATATCTTGGTATCGTTATATAGTAGAATCACGTATCCTGAAATTTCAAACTTGAATTGTCTATTAATTATTTGTTGTTGTTATTGTTGACTTTTGCATGGATAAATAACTGAGTAAAATTGTTTTAATATTAGTAAGCCAAAACCTTTAACTCTTCTCACATGGAAAACAGTTAATATTTGAATCGCTATATATGATAAAAGCAATGCCGAGAATGATAATTACTTTTTGTACCCTGACTCTGCATCATGTCATTACTTTGTTCGTGAAAAATGTTGTTTTTAAATCCTGAACTCGCAAGCGATACCAACACGTAGCAAATGTGTCACGTACAGCTAACTTCATCCATAAAAACATAATAATGTACGTATTAGTAGGTAATCCTATCCAGGTAGTACAGAATACATTAACACAGTAATGTCATAATATATAACCTTTATCAACTATTGAATAATTAAATTTACGAAAAGATCTATCTTTTCTTGCATATAAAAGGAAGCAATTTCGCCATTCATCATCTATTTTATATGGCATTATGGTGGTTATCTTGATTGAAGCCGTTACGTATTATAATTTATTTCGGGCGAGCTTCTAATTTATTATGTTAAATATTACGATTCCAAAAAGTCTGAAAGTAGGTTATATTTGAATTTGAATTTAGAAGTTAATTAAATGTAGAAATGTGTCAGATTTATAATATTTTACAGCAAATTAATACATACAGTTTTCTTTCTTAATACAACTATATTTTAATATACAAACAATAACTTGTAGTACAAATTATGACAACGGTTATTACAAATGATGATCTATGCACAAATGTTTTACAAACATACAAACAGTGCTGAGTCTACTATTTGGGCTGGAACTGAATATTTTATCAACTGTTTACAATGATTGAATTAATTCTCAGTTGATATAGGTACGCTTCACTGAACGAGGAGCTAATAGCTATTTTCTGATCGCACGTGTTTTTTCACAGCTGAGGTTATACAATGTCTAAAGTTAAACTGTTTGTAATGCTCGAAATCTATAAACTCTCCTCGTCTGTAGTTTTCCAATTAATAAGCGGTTAATCACAGTTATAGCTTCTGAGGTTTATAGTGTACCAACTGTAGCAAACCAACAAAATATAATGTCTATTTATAAGCGTTAGGCAAGGTTTTCGCAATTTTAGTTTGCAACAATACTGACAGCTACAGTCACTAGTATTTACATACTCACATAGTACATTGTTGATTCTTACACTTGAAAATCTTCTACAACTTTTGCGAATAAGTGGAAAATTTGCAAAATATATCTAACATCATAAGTTACACGTATTTCTAAATATATATTTAATTGAATGAAACATCGATACCAGAGTAACTATATAATACTAAATTCGTCAAAAAAATCACAAAAAAGACCAAAACAAAATATAGGTTAATATAGAGCAATGCTACTCAATGGGTTCTTCACTCTATCCACAACGAGAATCGAACCTGTAATTTTTAGCGTTATAAGTTCATAAATTTGCCGTTAATCCACTAATGGAAAATAAAGCTAAGAGTAGCGATTTTTAAAGGAAAACTGTGTATAAAAGTTTGTAATGTAAATCTCTATTTGTTTTATTTTATTTCTTGTCGTTATTTTTGTTATTTAAGAAATGAAGAAATAGTTTTCCTGGTTTTAATGACCAATTCGTCTAATTGTTCGAATATCTCATAAGCATAAATTAGAATAGAATTTTTAAATTCAATGACTTTTGTTCTGAAGTATTTTACCAATGTTTAACCATGCTAGATACCCTCAACTGACAAAATAATAAAAATGTTTATAATTTATTGCTGTTGCCGTACTGACACAACTGCCTCTATAATCCGAAAGATAATTTCACAGGCAAACTTCACAGGCATTGTTCCAAGTTTAACACAAGTAACGTTCACGTGTTTTTATATTCAAGCTGGTTTTCGTCCAAATAAAAAAACAAGAAATTAAACTGATTAGACAAGTTGAAGAATTTTGTTCCATTTAAATACAGCTGAGAACAGACTAAAGTAAGTTCAGTTATTGTTTTAAAAATCAGTGTTGGATTTTCTTGGATTTATCTACTTATTTTTAAATTTCTTTAAGTGGCAGATTATTACAAACTTTCCAGTTAATGTGCACATTTATTTGTGAGTGCCTAATGCAAGAGATTAATTAAGAAAGATCAATGATATAACGTTTCTTTACCTCTAATTTCAAATTTTTGTATAGAAAAATGACTCATTGTATTTGTAAAAAGTTATAATGGTAAAAAATCATTAACGCAATCAATTAACTTGGGATTATTTTAATTCAACTTAAATCAGTTATTCCTTGGAAAGTTAACAAAGTTTCACCTCCTAGTATATGATACCTTGTTCCTAAGTTCTGCACAGAGCGAAAAGTTATTTAATTACAAGTTTTATTTTATTTCCTTTTAAGCACAAGCTCCACCTTGCCCTCCACCTCTCATTAGTATACAGGCTAGTTAAGATGGAGCACTCACAAAGCAGCTTGGCAGAGTTCTAACATAAAACTAATTCAAATGAATTAGAAACAGCTGCGCACACTAATTTCTATTGAGTGCATTTATTTGTCAATTGTTAACATTCTAGCTTTTCCTCTTTAAAAATGAAAATGAAAAGGAGGTATACTTTCTAGTATTGGTGTTAAAAACACCTTAATTCTTTCTTCATTCTCAAAATACCTATAAAATCCGCCATGAAACTTTGTAATATTAAGTGCTGCATAAAACAAACAAACTGAAATAGCAAAGAAAATATACTCAACTTTCATTCTATGTCAGTCAATGTCGTGTAAAAAGATATTTTTTTTGTACCCAGTAATATTTAGTATGTTATATTTACATAAACAAAACTTTCCTGTAGGGTATATATATAACCTTTTCTCAGGGTTTCCATATGGACTGGAGTATTTTATTACAGTATGTGTCTGTGACTTATTAGAGATAAATTCGAATAAAGAACAGACAACATAAAACCCACTTTTTTTAAATAAATCAAATGTATTTACAAAAAATGCTTACGCTAAGAATTTCACAGTTTTATTTAAGTCTCTAATCATTTATTGTCAAAGCCTACATAGGTTGATTCTAATACTTTAGAATTACAACTGAAAAGACGAATTATTTTTCTATACTGTGTCTTTTACTATACAATCTGCGGGAAATTCAAGTTGCATTTTGGGTTACCATAACTGTATCCAAAACATTAAATAATTATCTTCTTTTCGTAAAACTCCACACAGGTGGCTTGTTTGTTTGTTTGTTTTTGAATGTCACACAAAGATACTCAAGGGTTATCTGTGCTAGCCGTCCCTAATTTAGCAGTGTAAGACTAGAGGGAAGGCAGCTAGTCATCACCACCCACAGCCAACTCTTGGGCTACTCTTTTACCAAAGAATAGTGGGGTTCCCCATCATATTATAACGTCCTCACGGCTGAAAGGGCGAGCATGTTTAGCGCGACGGGGATGCAAACCCGTGACCCTCAGATTACGAGTCGCACGCCTTAACACGCTTGACCATGTCGGGGCCTCACAGGTGGCTTTAATTACTTCAGAACACCCTATGATAACAAAACTTCTCTCCTTATCACTGTTAAATTGAAAAACGTATTTTAAAATATTGTTCATCAAGCTTCACTTTCACTAACTTAACTTCTCCTCGCTTAACTTCAGTTAACTTCTTTTTTGTTATCACCGTTGTATTCAGAGCTTTAATTAGTTGACTAGTTCAGTTACTTTAGAATCCAGTTGAGAAGATAAATTATTTTTCCTATCTCTGTTGTTACAATACAGCAGTAAAACACACTATAAAAATCAATTCTTAAGGCAAATCACTCATTCGCTGGCTAGCTTGAAGTTTTTGTTTGTGTGTTTGGAATTAGGCATTAAGTTATCTGTGCTCTGCCCACCAGGGCTATTGAAAACCGGTTTTTAGCAGTGTAAATCCGCAAACATACTGCTGTGCCACTGAGAAGCAGCTTCATGTTTTCTTTCAGAAACTAACCTTTCTCTTTACTGAACCTCACTTGATTTTCTCTTAACTAGTCATCTACATATAAATATATATATATACAGCGCTAAACTGAGGCCTAGAATGTACTACAAATTACTAGACGCTAAGATGTAACAATAATCACGTAAGGCAACAATAAAAATACAGAAGACTCGAGTCATGTGACTTAAGTTCACAACAACTGAACTACACACTAAAGGCAGAACTATTACCGAGTTAATAAGAAAAGCTGTCATAACATTGCCTTTAAAATAATTAACCTTTAACACTCTCGGTATAAAAACTAAATAATTATTAAATATTAAATAATTAAATGTGAAAATAATAACGCTTACTCGAAAGAGGCTTATATATCCAACAACAAACCTTTCTTCAAGAAAACTATTCACAGTTGTTTAAATTACAAACAAAGACTGTTCTCATTTCATATAGTAAGTCTCCTCGTAAAGTCTGCACCAACATATACAGCTCCCTTGTTTCTTTCTCTCCCCATACAGGACCGCCAGTAGGGCTACACCTTGACAGTATCCATAATTTTGGTCTTAATTTTGTGTTACCTGAGATCCACCTTTGAACTGGCACACTAAGTCTTGTATCTTTTCTTATTTTTCGCCAGTCAGTTCTTCACTCATATTAATATTCTTGTACATTTCATCTTCACCCAGGATTCTTGGATCTAATAGATTTTTACCTTTCACAATGAAGTTACTGTCTTCCGGTTTTATTTCTGAAAGTCACATCTGTTATGTCCATCTGCACCTCAATAGCTGCCGATCTCCTTTCTTTTCGAAGTACCACTTCAACAGGTTTACGGGGTAGACCTTGTCGTCTCATCCATTTTCACCTTGTAGAGCATTATATTGCCTACATCAAATGGTCCTTTCCACTACAAATTAAGTTTGTTGTTGACTATGGATAGCAAAACAAAAACCTTTTGTCCAATCTTAAAACACTAATCTTTGATCTTCTTGAAAAATATGCTTCTGACTTGTTTTGATGTGTTTAGCTTCCCCATTAGAGCTACTTTGATAGATGTAGTGCAATAATCCTTTTTGGTGCTCTATTTTATTATCTTCTTTTCTCTTTATCTTATGCTCGACTTTCTCTCGGGCACTGTCTCAACTTTTCTTCTACTGCCTGGTATATTTCCAATCACCAAATTATAGACTGACACTTTTTTACATATGACAGTTACATTCCCTCCAAGGGCTTACATAAACTGTTCTGTCAGCTTGATCATCTCGTCCGTGTCTTATCGACGCCCTCTTCTTTAGGAACGGTAATATACTAGTTGAACACGTGATCATGAACTGTTGACGTATAGTACATGTGCCAGTCTATAAAAACTACAGACTTCTGACGAAAGTCTTCTTCAGTTAGTTCATACGGTTTTAGTAATGCCACTTTTAACTTATCATAGCCCACGACATTTTCTGGCTGGCATCATACTTGCATAAACTTGTGAGTCCTTTTCTGTGATAAGTGGGCTGAGATAGGCTGCCAGTCATACCTTTTCAAGAAAATATCCATGATGTATTTGTGTTCATCAACTTTCGGAAGCTTGTGTAGTCTGGCCCTGACTCCATTGTCATTCTTGGCTCCTTCTTCTTTCAGTTAGTTGAGCTTGGCAATTTTAATTTGTGCTCTTATTCTCTCTTTCTCTACTGTCAGTCTTTTTTGTTTCATTTAATTCTCTCTTCTTTCATCTTTTTCTCTGTTTACTCTTATTCTTTCTCCTTCCATTTCCAATCTCTCCTTTCACTCATTTTCCTCTTTTTCTTCTTACAGTCTTCCATTTTCCTTTCGTTTTTCAATATTTTATTCCTCTCTTTTATCGCTAGTTTTGTTAATGTTGTTGGTTAACTCTCTTAGATCACTAATTTTTAGCCCAAGATGATCGTATCCGTCAATCAACTTATCAAAATCTGTTATTGTGGCTATATAGCGTGATTGTAGTCTCTGCACTATTTTAGCCACCACTAACATTCTATGTGTGTGCGTGTATATATACACGTATATATAGACCTGCTTATTTGCACTATCATGCATTACCTTTTACTACTGAATAATTTGGGCTTGCTTGACAAATATCAAATTTCTATTGCAGTTACGACAAAGAGTGTTCGCACCTCTGCGTCCCGAGTAGTTTTATGCTCATAACTTAAAACGTATCACAATTAGGCTAATAGAAGTATGGTTTATTATAAATATTATACTAAGCCACATCTACATAAACTTTTATGTACATTAAACGGCAAATAAACAGTTTATAAACAAATAACCCAACATAGGAGGAAGAGAAAGTGTTCGTACAAATTAGAACGAATGAAAAAACTGATATTCCCATAAAAAGTTTTAGTTTGGCGAATAAACTACATTGTACCATTCCAGAACTAGACACTGGGTTCATAATTATTGGAATTTAGCCAGCAAAAAATGTACTTCCGGCAATTTAACGCCGTTTCCGTCATTATCTGTTTGATCATCATGGCGAACAGGAAACAACTGTCCAGTAATTTTAAAAAAAAAAACGAATTATTGTAAAATACAAGTCTCGTGTGTCTCTTTCCGGTATCGCTACACAACTTAATGTGCCGAAATCTATTGTTCAAAGCATAAATGCCAAGTTTAAGCTTACAGGATCAACTGCTAACCTCCCTCGTTCCGGACGCCCCACCAAAATTCCAGAGAGAACCAAGAGGAAGGTTCTCAGAGAAGTTAGTAGGAACCCTTGTTTAACACGTAATGACACACAAAAACTGGTAAGGGAAACTGGAGTTAAAGTAAGCACCTCTACAATTACGAACATGTTACTCTCTTCTGGGTTCAAATCATGCCGTCCTCGAAGAACTCCATATTTAAAGCCTGTTCATTTAGAAGCACGATTGAGGTATGCAAGAAAGCATGTAGATAAACCCTTTACTTATTGGAATAGTATTCTTTGGTCAGATGAGACTAAAATCGAGCTCGTCGGCCACAATGATGTTCGCTATATTTTCCGTAAGGAGAGGGAATGAAATTTTCCAAAGAACACCGTCCATACAGTTAAACACGTAGGTGGCTCGATCATGCTATGCGGTTTCTTCAGCTCTTATGGTGTAGTCAGCCTTCACCGCGTCAACGGAATCATGAAAAAAGAAGAGTACGTTTATATATTAGACACTTATATCAAGAATGATGCTAGAAACTTGCAGCTTGGGCGTTGTTGGATCTTCCAGCACGACAATGACCGAAGCACACATCGAAATATGTGCAATCCTGGTTGCAGAAGAACCATTATGGAGTGGGTATCGCAGTCACCTGATCTCATCCCAATTAAAAACGCTTGACATGAGTTAAAGACCAGGGTTCATTAGAGTCGTCCGAAAAACTTGCAAGATTTGGAGGCCTTCTGTAAAGAAGAATGGAAGAAATTACCAGTCGAGTACTATCAAACGATCACGGAGGGCTATGAGGAGAGATTGCGCCAAGTAATTCAACTGGCCATTAAAGTAGACGCACGAACACTTTCTGCCCTTCCTATGTTTGGTTATTTGTTTATAAACAGTTTATTTGTCGTTCAATTTACATAAAAATGTACGTAGATGTGTGTTAGTATAATATTTATAATATTCTATGTTATCCTAATCGTGATACTTTATAAGTTATAAGGTAAAAAGTACTCACGATACAGGGGTACGAACACTTTCTGTCGTAACTGTATGTAGAGGTTGAATTATTTTACAGTTGATGACTGTGACTTGTTGGAAATAAATTCAAACAATAAACGTCTAACACATAATCCTATTTCTTAATATTAATATATTCAATACAAATCAAACATATGTACACAAATTTTTACAATGATTTCACAGTTGTATCTAAAACTCTTGTTTTGTTTGTTTTGAAATTTCGCGCAAAGCTACACGATGGCTATCTGCGGTAGCCATCTCTAATTTAGTAGTGTAAGACTAGAGTGAAAACAGCTAGTCATCACCACGCACCGCCAACTCTTGGGGTACTCTTTTACCAACGAATAGTGGGATTGACAATAAATTTATAACACCCCCACAGCTGAAAGGGCGAGCATGTTTGGAGCGACGGGGATGCGAACTGTTACGTTTTTTTTTATGTTCTTCGTAGATTAAACGCAACAGAAAAACACAGATAACAGCTTGTATAATTTATTACACTAAACTATTAACAAATATAACAGATATAACATAAATTATATAATAACAGTGACAGATATTAAGTTACAACATTCGAAATTAATTACAAAACAAAATAATACTAGTTTCAAACTTCAAAATTAATCACAATACGAAATGGTACTGGCCTGTATCTAATATAATGATCTAAAATGAAAGTCTCAAATTCCAGTCTAGGGTGTGAATTTGGTCCCACGAAGAAATTCCGAAACAGTTCACAGTTCAATAAATTCGCCGTCTCTCAGCACAAGCAGTAATTCAGATGTATCGTAAAGATTGACGAAATAAAATCACAGCTTCCGTAGATCTAACTTCAATCACAAAACCAAGTTGAATATTCACAGCAAACACTTAATCTTTCTCAGATGTCTGAATCTCACTCTTATTCTTCGAATAAAACTAATGACTGAATCTATCTCGCGTCACCGTCTTTTATACCGGTAGGCCTACTTCTCGAACAATCTTGCAATTTCCATACAACTCCAGAGCAATCCGCGCGTGTCCGTTCTTGCACGAGACTACACGTCTAGACACGAAGTCACCAGCACTCATTTACAAACATATGATTGGTCTACTTAATTCAAGAAAATTCTAAATGTTACCCTAAATAAATAACAAAATATTAGTTTAAACTTCGAAACAATAATATCAATATGGAAAAATGAATAATAGAAATGAAAATTTAAACACAACACGACATGTTGTCGTTTACAAAATATTTACACATATACATAACACGAACCTAAGACCCTCAGATGACGAGTCGCTCGCCTTAATACGCTTGGCCATGCCGGGCCCGTGTAAAACTCTAAATAATTCGCTTTTCTGGTTAAAAATCCATACAGACGAGTTCATTTATGTTAAAACACCCTTTGACAATTCAAGTTATTCTCTTTAGCTCTGTAAAACTGTGAAATATTGGCTATTATGACTAAACTAACAATCATGTAGTTTAACTTTCAATAACATAACTTTTTCTGATTTCACTTAACTTTTAGTGGTTAACACAGTTGTATTCATAGCTATAAATAATTATATCTTTTATTCTCATCAAAAGTCCACATAGACCGGTTTAGATACTTCATAACTTTGTAGACAAAGCAAATTATTTTATCATCTCTATTGTAATAAAACAGCTGTTAAATACACTATAGAAATCACCGGTTAAATCTAATCACTCACTTGCCGGTTAACGTCACGTGTTTTTATTCACTAACTTTCTTTTGATTAAATTTCACTTTACTTCCACTGACTACATGCATACAATGCCAATATGAGGCCTAAAACGCTAGACAAAATATGAAAGCCATGATGTAATTGAATTAAATAAATACTAGCTTTAAACATTCTTATATATACAACACTTACAAACAGTTGGATTGGACTACTCCACATGGACAGAAAAAAATGACATGCACTTTCGAAACGTTTGGTTTGTACTTCTTTACAAGCACATAAGGTAGTCTTATTTCCAAATATGAATACAGTACAATCATGTTTTTATACACGTGTTGTTTTTCCTGAAGGATCAAAAAAGTAAGAAAACTCATTTCACCAGATTCTAATTTTTATAACATTATTTAAATTTCACATTTTAGATATCCTAATGTAATACACTCTAGAAGTGTGGGATATCTTAGATATACCTGTATACCTTGTATATGCTCATTAACAAATACCTTAACATTTCAAAAAAGTTACTGTTCACTTAAAAATTGTCTTAATTAAGGCTTAAAAAGTGAATTGTGTAACTGATCTCTAAAAATTTGTAAACAAGCAGTATCCATAAACCATTTGTACAGTGTTCTCATATGCTTATTGACGGATGTTGTTTGTCATCAAGCATAAAGTTATCCAAAGGAATGTCAGTGCTCTGCTCACAATAGGTTTCGAAACCCAGTTTCTATAATATAAATCTGTCGACATAATACTGTGTTACTGGGTGTCTTACTGACTAATTGTGACTTATGATAACAGCGATCCACGTCCATATAAACTTCTTCCCTGTTACCAGTTGTGTTTGATCCCATGGCCATCGCCCAACAGTGTAATTACTAGAACAACAAGCTTCTTTCAAGGACAAGGAAGTCAGTATTGAACCACGCATTTTAACAAATTTTCCGCAAGTTTTCTGTATGTTAGCTTTAGCTTCCATGATCACATTTAAGTAAATCAAAGGTAAAGAAGTATTGTAGTTCTATCGCAATAATTAACAGATATGTGATCAGATGTGAATACTGTAATTATAGTTTCTTTGACTGTTTTTCTTAAGAAAACAGCCATAGATTTAGAAGTGGTTAGAAAGTTATAAACGTTTCTCTTGTGAGCTTTTGTCAATATCAAATCATAATGGTTCCAGATACGTGTCTAAATTTATTGCTTGGATTTCAGGATAAGAGTATTTTCTTTCATAATAACAAACTGTCATGGATTTCAAAAACCATTATTGTCCCAGACGACATAATATGAAAAGTCTACTGCTTCTATAAAAGCATCTGGGTCCCATTTTTCAAATTTTGTCTGCTTTCAGCTTTACTTCGTTCTAAAAGTTTGCTATAGTGGCATCATAATTAGAAAATTCTGTGGCACACATTCTAGCCACAGTAGAGACAGTAGTAGTAAGCTCTGCAAATCCAGCATCCAAAGGATGCTGCCACAGTGAGGTAAAGGAGAGATGACGTGATTATTGTTCCAAAAGTTGTCAATAGGAGACACTACCTTTTATGACGATAGGTCATAAAACAGGCAGCCAAGATGGATGATTACATAATAGTACCACAAAGTATAAAAATTGTTTCTAGGTGGCTGTTATGTAAATATCATGTAAATTTTATGTAAACGACAACCGTGTCGAGAGTGTTATGTAAATGTTACGTAAACGACAACCATGTCATGTCGTGTTTTCATTCCCATATCTATTATATTTCCATATTTATATTATTTTTTCGGAGTTTAAACCAAAAAAATGTTATTTATTTAAAATAATATTTAGAATTAATTAGAATTCATTTAGAATTATTCATGTAGAAATTTCTAGAACTAGGTAGATTGATCACTTGTATTGGCCTGGTGTTTGTACTGTGGAATTCTGGGAAGTTACGCGATTAGTATATAAACAGACGGCGATACGAGGGAAAAAGTCATCCATTTTTACTCGGGTCAAGAAGTGTGTCATCCGTTTTTTACTCGGGTCAAGAAGTTGGTTTCGTTTGAGAAAGTTTAAACGTTTGCCGTGTGATTATTCAAATTGAATTTGTGAATAGAGCTAGATCAACTGAAGCGGTGAATTTATTTTATTCCGTTAATCTTTACAATTCAGTCGGATTACGGATTATACCGAAAGCCAACACGAATTAGACTGTGAATTTTTAACTTCGTTAATTTCTCCGTGGGACTAAATTCCCCGCCTAGATTGGAACTTTGGATTTCGGATTTGGACACTCATTCTGGATCATATTATTAAGCACAGGCCAGTACCTTTTTGTATTATAAGTGGTTTTGAAGGTTGAAACTGGATATCTGTTATTGCTATCGGATAATTTATTATGTGTCTATCACATAAGTAGATCATTGTAATAAATTATACAAGCCGCTATCTGTGTCTTTCTGTTGCGTTAAGTCCACATAAAAAACGTAACAGTGGCTATGACTCATACAATGCTTCTCTCATCATGTCTGTAATTAATTAATGATTAATTGACCCAGCATGGCCAGGTGGATAAGGCACTCAAATCTTAATCCGAGGGTCGCGGGTTCCTATCCCCGTCACACCAAACACGCTTGCCTATTCAGCCGTAGAACGTAAAAATTTGACAGTCAATCCCACTATTGGTTGGTATAAGAGTAGTCCAAGGGTTGGCGGTGGAATGTGATGACTAGGTACCTTTCTTCTAGTCTTACACTGCTAAATTAGATATGGCTAGCGCAGATAGCCCTCGTGTAGCTTTGCACGAAATTCAAAAAAACAAATAAACAACCTGATTAATTAAATCATCCTAAAAAAAAGATGTTTAACACTGATTAAATAATTTATCTATAATTAATTCATTAATATATTTATAACTTAATAAAGTCCTGAAAAAGAATGTTTAAAAATAATACATTTATAAACAATTAATTTTAAAAAGGATGGTATGGTTCAGTGACATCTGAGCGACAACGAACTAGCAACAGTAAATTGTGTCAGAATAAATATTGTCGACTGGGCAAGTTGTCGAAGAACATCTAGTGGAAAAATTAACTTGTCAACACCAGATTATTGACTGTTGTGTCCTGAATTGATCGTGTTAAAATATTAGCGTTTACTTAGCAGAATGCATAAATGTTTACGTGTACAAGAAGCAGGTTTACAATTATATGAGTAATTTGTTGCATTTTAAATAGATAAGGTCAAAATATAATGATTTAATAGATTTCGTTTGGTTTGTTTGGAATTTCGTAAAAAAGTACTCGAGGGCTATCAGCGCTAGCCGTTTCTAAGTTAGCAGTGTAAGACTAGAGGGAAGGCAGATAGTCATCACCACCTACCCCCAACTCTTGGGCTACTCTTTTACCAACGAGTAGTGGGAATGACCGTCACATTATAACGCTTTCACGGCTGAAAGACTAGTATTTTTATATGAAGGAGGTTTTGAACCCGCGACCTCCAAATTATGAGTCGAGTGCCTTAACCACCTGGCCTTGCCGGGCCTCTTTGATAGAAAGGAAAGAAGTTTGCGAAGTTCTGAATTTGTGCTCCGAAAATGAACCGAATTAAAAAATAATATAAAATATATTAAAAATTAATGGTTTATACCAAAAACTAAAAATGACGCAATAACAATTTATACAATAAAAAAGCTAGATTGTTGCCGAATAGTTGAAAATATTATCGCTGGATTGTCTGTTGACCAATAACATTGTCTCTGAGTTGTCTGTCGACAAGTAATACTGTCGACGAATTGAGTCGCCGAGTTGGCTATCGCCTAGTTGACCGTGAACTGGATGATACAATAATTAAAACGTATTGTTTAAAGGCTTTCAGTACTAAATTATTACATTTCTTGTCCTAAAAGGTTTATATCTTACTCATTCTGACGTATACTATACATGACTATGTGTTTAAATCATCCTGAAAAGGGCAATATAATACGATAACTAAATCATATACTTTTACCAATTTTACTTTATACAAAATAATTTACACAGGTTTGACAAAGCTGGTCTTTCATATATATTTAATTACTATTATTACAGTAAGATTTTAATATATCTACTGCGTCAGCTCTTCTACAAGACAACAATATCTGGGTGTAATTATGTCAAAATTTATCATCTGCAATAAAATAACAAGCGACTGAGTTACTGTATCCCTCCATTTTCTATGTGACCATTAATTATTTCTAAATGCACACGAATCTTGTGAAAGTATGTAATACGCAATTTCTTTCATTGTTCTGTAAGATACTTGATGTTTCACAAATGCCCAAACTTCCCTACAATTAAATTTAATAAATAAACAACACACTGGTTACTATAACTGAATATGCCAAAACTTTCATATTGTCTATCATAAAACTCTAATACACATTTCTAAATACAATTTCTATCATACAGTCACTCGACTAATTAATTGATATCTGTTTAACATTACTTCACACATGAGAAAGGATTGTGACAGCACGTGATAAAATATAAAGCCTTCTTCGACAGTACCTTAGAGATACTAACATTACCAACATGCAGTTTATCAAGAGTGATTCACTGAAGAACACTGACCATCTTAGTTACAAAATTATAAAGGTTTAGAAAAATAATTGGATTAGAAGTGTAAAATCTTGATACCTTTTAACTTTACTTCATATACATATAATCTGGATACATATTTTTGGAAATAAAAAAGTCACCAAGTGGTCGCACACACACAGATTGAGTAGTCAAACCCACTATAGAAATACTAGCATCACTGTTAGCTACGCTTCAAACAATCTATGAAGAGAGGATGATCGCAGTCCGAAGTATTTGATATTTAAGGACACAGACTATTTTGGTTAAGAAAATATCGAAAAATTAGAAGCGATTAAAGTTTTTGCTGAGATGAATTATACAATACAGTGTTTGTCAAATATTAATAAGGAAATATCTCATCTAAAGTTTTAGTATATTTAATAACTTTCATACCTTCCAGGCAACACCATGAAGTCGAGTTCTCTCATTAGGTCCTCCACTGGCGATAAATGTATATATTTGGACTTTAAAAAAGTCGTCATATATTTAGGTTGAGCATAAATTGTTTAGGTCTGCATAAGATAAAACTCCGGTTATCTCGATATTTGTTTGTCACTTTACTGAGCACGAGAGCTCGAAGATGTCGTCAAACACTTAGTTCCTGACTTTTTGTAGAGACAACACGCACACCAAATTATTGTCAAGAGATATCAGTGATCACAAAACTAGTGTAAAAGTATATCTCTTTTCTACTAGTTACTTTTTGTTCTTTAATATCAAAACTTAGACAACTGTAACTTAAGAAGAACCGCGTCATAAGGCTTATTCTTTTTGCTTCAAAACCCGGACATGGCCAAGCGTGTTAAGGTGTGCGACTCGTAATCTGAGGGTCGCGAGTTCGAATCTCGGTCGCACCAAACATGCTCGCCCTTTCAGCCGTGGGGGCGTTATAATGTTACTGTCAATCCCACTATTGGTTGTTAAAAGAGTAGCCCAATAGTTAGCGGTGGGTGGCGATGACTAGCTGCCTTCCCTCTAGTCTTACACTGCTAAATTAAGGACGGCTAGCACAGATAGCCCTCGTGTAGCTTTGTGCGAAATTCAAAACAACCCTGTTACCTCAGTGAACTTTACTAAGTATACAACAAAAATATAACATGGATTATACACTACCTTCAATCGTGATGATCCATACATATTTTGTAAATATCAAAGTTTACTATACTGTTAGAGGAATTTGTCCCTCAAATAAAATTGCCCAAATTCTCAGATAAACGATACTGACGTTTCTTTACAGTGTCTAAATGACTACACCTTCAAGAAATTATACTATGTTTTATATTTAAACAGCAATATAAGAGTTCTAGGTCAAAGCAGAAAATAGTAACTAATAGGTATAAAACAACTTCTTATTCAAACATTGTGAATATATATATATATATATATATATATATATATAATAGCTTTCTAAAATGATATGTAAAGTGTAATAAAACATACAAAACCATTGTTAGAGTTATTATATAGTAGACAAGCAATCTGTTTTAGTTGTAAAGTTTATTCTGTAATGATATACAGTAAACCTATACAAGTGTGATATTTTCAATTTACTTACACCAATTTTAAACTGTAGGGGAGTGGTATGTGAGGGTCATCACTAGGGGGTCAGACGGTTTAGTTTTCAAATGTATGAAGTGTTTTGTTTAGCTTCTAAAGTAAAAACTTTGATTACTTTCCCCTTACATTTAATTTATTATATTCTAGTTAAACAAATATACACGTTAGTCTATGAGTCAATGCAATCATGTCGAGTTTCTACAATGTGAAAAACAATATCATTTATCACAAGAAACAATAGTTGAAATATTTTGTCAAGAACTTTTTTTTATTATCATAGTTATTTTACACATTTGTTTATTCTTTCTACATGATGTGATATTTGATAACTCTTGGTTAAAGTGGATTTCTCTATAGTGGCTCATAAAGTTTCGTTAATAACTATGACTCTTTGATTGATTATAGATTGAACAATAAATTTATTCACATATCAAAATATGAGATAATTAAAATAACAATGAAATCTCACATAATTATGTAAAATTGATCTTTACTATTGTTTGATTATGTTGGGCGCTGTATGCAATAATTGTGCTCTAACTCGTCAAGTGTCTATAATATACAGTTTATGTTTTGTAAAACCACAAGAGATACACATCCTGGCTAACAACAAGCACAACTACAATACTGTTGAATCATGAAAGATAAACAGTGACGACTTGCCCCACGACACTATAATTAAATCACAAGAAATAAAGAGTGACGACTTGCCCCACTACACTATTATTAAATCACAAGAGATAAACAGCGACGACTTGCCCCACTGCACTATTATTGAATCGCAAGAGATATATAACTCGGACGATAACAGCCATTTTGTGCAGGTTACACCCATGTTGAATCACAATCGATAAACAGCATGGCTGATAACTTCGAAGGCTTGCTACCTTACATACGTACTGAATCACAAGCAAAAAAAGGCTTCAAGCTGACATCCGCAGCTACTAGTTCTGATGCAATGCGTCATTAAATCTTTACTTATTGAACCTAGACTTTACTGCAGATTGAATCTCAAGACAATTTTTTTGTCTTTCGTCACTGACGTATTGGTGAACAGATAGACGTTTGTATTTACAGCAATTTCTAAGAAATGTTTGAACAACACATGTGATTTTACTTTATTTCAAGCTAAAAATAACTATCCGAGACAATATATATTTTTTTGTATTTTTCTTATCGCAAAGCCACATCAGGCTATCTGCTCAGCCCACCGAGGGGAACCGAACCTCTATCCGATACAAAACGCTGCACTAATTTCATTTTAACATACAGGTTCTCGTGTGTATCACTTTCAGAAATGTTTAACAACTGTGATTTCTCAATGCATTTAAATAAAATAGTTAAGTATCCCGAATTTTCAAATACTCAAGTTAACGTATGCGATACGTATTTTGAAAAAAAAAATTGTTTTAGTAAAATCATGTTGCTTCAAACAGTCAATGAAAATAAGAAATTCTATCACCTGATATGACGAGTATAATTAAATTTAACACATACTTTTTAACTCTTATCTTAGATTAATTAGAACATGAAAAAGCATACTGTTTGAAGAATGTCTTAAAATGATGTGAACCGTATTTCTCTGAATTCTTCTTGTAAAATGAGTTTGAAACATCAATGTGATTGGCCTTAAACGGTCGGAATAATCTTTACAACTGAATAATGTCAGAAACTAAATTTATTGCCACCTCTAAAATTACGATAAAACTCAACTGAAAACGTAATGAAAATCAAGCGCGATTTTCTTTTGCCAAAAGTAGTAAAGAATGTTTGTTTGTTTGTTTTGGAATTTCGCACAAAGCTACTTGAGGGCTATCTGTGCTAGCCGTCCCTAATTTAGCAGTGTAAGACTAAAGGGAAGGCAGCTAGTCATCACCACCCACCGCCATCTCTTGGGCTACTCTTTTACCAACGAATAGTGGGATTGACCGTCACATTATACACCCCCACGGCTGGGAGGGCAAGCATGTTTAGCGCGACGGGGATGCAAACCCGCGACCCTCAGATTACGAGTCGCACGCCTTAACACGCTTGACCATGCCAGGCCTAGTAGTAAAGAAAGTAAGACAAACTTACAGAGAATTATCAATTGTAACACATACTGCAATGTTTGGTGATAACATTGGAATGATGGGCATTTCTTCATACGTATGTATCTTATTATGTTGCATCGAAGAACTATGTATTCTGTTTTATATACGTATCACTGGCTTGGTTTCAAATGATTGCATCTTTTCTCAACAGATGCCATCCGCTTTCATTGTACAATTCGGTCCATGCTTTAACCGTTTATTTTCACCTCTTCAAAGTACATTTGTCTCTTTGGTATTTGTTAACCATAGTGTTATAATGTTTCGTTTTAGTTACGAGGTCTTAAATTCGTCTACTTGAGCTACAACTGTGGATTATGATATTCTCACTAAGCAACGAGTAATTATAGCCTTATAGGTTCAAAATCAGTAAAAACAGCCTATATATGTATTCTTTTGCTGACCAGATACGTTTCTTGCAAAATTGTACAAATAACCTAATATGTTTGATGAAGTAATAAGCATAGAAAATTTGGCATGTTCTTACGCCTAGCTTCTTCAATTAGATAATTGTGAAACATGTTCATTAACTAAATTTTTAAAATGACAAAAAATATTTTGTTTTTGTTTTACCATTACCTCTCAGTTTTATCTTGGTATTTAATTTATTTACTTTGTCAATAACTAGAAGCACAATATTTTTATGAATGCTCATGCACGTAAAATTTTCTAAAGGTAAGTGCATTAATATAACAAAAACCTTAGATTTTTTCAGGCTTCTGTTTTTCTAGCGGTTTTTATTTATTTTAACCTGCCATAATATCACCTAGTGCCTTTGCTGTAAGCATGAAGGCTTATAAAGTTAATAACCGAATTTCGAAACCTACAGTGAGCAGAGCACATATAGCCATATAGTGGTAAATAACCAAAATTAAACCCGTTCTAATGTTTTGTACTTTTTCTCTAATTGTTAAGTTTTGAATTATTGCCTTTTTGGTCATTCTTCACTAGGAATATATTATAATCTGTACAATGATAATCAAGTAGTTATTTGCACAGTAATCTTCTACAACACAAAATAAATAACTCTGTTCACCACTTCTAGAACTAAATACTAGTTACAGATTTCGTCGGTAAATGACAGCAAAAATTAAGACAAAGTTGAATTTGTCTGTTTCACGCAAAACTACACAATAGGCTATCTCGTGCTCTGCTCACCAAGGGTATCGAAACCTGGTTTCTAGCGGTAGAAGTCCTCAAACATATCGCGTGTTTACGAAAATTTGTGTATTTATGTCACTTATTAACAAATATTTATAGCCTAGCATGATTTTTAATTTCTTCTAATTAACTTCCTTAAACGTGAAAATATCCTGGTGGATCAATGATCAGTTTACAAACTTACAATACAAATATTATGGATTAGATTCCCCTGGGTAAACAAAATGAAAATAGCTTATTGTGTATCTTTGCACTAATAAAATAATAACAAACGTAAGATTGATGTTCATCATGCAACACAAGAGACACTTAAATTTACGTGTTTGTAATCAACTCTATATACATTTTAAAATGGCATATCATGTATTAAAGATTACTTGTGTATTTAATAATCTTAAGTAAATAGAGAAATATTGAAATTTACTACTTTTTTAAAACAATAAATCACTCATCAGGGTTTACTTTCGCACAAAGAAACGTCTCGGTGTTGCATTTTTAATAACACTTCTAATGATAACACTGTTAATTGAAAATTTTGACGAGGCACCATTAAGTCTACGCATGAAGGATACAGTAAAACAATGGTATTATTATTATTTGTTATTGTTGTTTAACTTTTAGAATAACAAGGAAATTACTATTTCAAAGATGCATCATATGTTCTAAAGAATCATAAAAGTTCATCAGATGGTTTGTGGTAACCTAATATTACATTTTTTTAATTTTTGTTTTCGTCTTAAAGCCATACTGCAAAAATAGCATTTATTTTCATTTCTGCTTATACTTTCGTGTTTTATATTTCGTTTACTAGCGACTATTTAAGATATAACTCGTGTCATTACACAAATTCTTTACAGGCACTTATGTAAATCTATGATTGCATATACTACAATACGTTATATATTAATATATTTAAGTCATAATGTACTAGATATTATGACTGATATTTACTACATGTGAAATTAAACGAGATTATGCCAGAAACTTATCAGATATGTAAACCGTTCAACTACCTCGGTCTTGCTATTTAATGGCAAGTAATGGCAAGTAGCAGACGACTTAAAAATTATTTAAAACTTATTCATATTAGCGCTTTTCAAAATCCCTACCCTAACGTCCTCTAAAAATATAAATTCACTGACTAACTCTATGTGTTGTGTATTTGCTTCTTCAAAAAAAAGAAATTAATATTTCACTTTCTTAGTTCTCTTTCAATTTTCGTCCACAGATGGCAGCAATACTATTAAAAACTAAAAGGAATAACTGTTTGGTGCTTCCACCTTACGGCTCTACATTTTTTCTCGTCAGTGAAATAAGCAAACGTGTTTTCTCTTCCCCTCTGTGTCGTTGGAGTGGATGCTTCCATAGCTTTCGAACGCTTCCAATTAACGACAAATTTGGTGAGTCACGGAGTTGCATGAGTCATCTCTTATTCCTACGTCCACGGTCGATTTTCGTGAGAGAATATTCATTCAGATTACATTCATACAAAAACTTAATGCATCGTGGCTCACGGATGATCTAGTTTCCAGCTCTCTATGTGCCAGCAACCGTAGGTGAGTAGAGTTTAATATGTGGGGCTGTGAAAGCGAGCTCTTTATCTGTACTGCTTATAACTGGATTTAACTGTGTATGTGTAACGTTTAAAGTGTTTTTCTTTGGTATTTTGTTCTAATGCTTACTTCAAGCATAACCACATTTGTATATAGGTGTGATATGTTATGTCAATTAACACTGTTTTGATGGATGTGATGTTTATCTGTTATACCTTCTCAAAATATATATGTATCATTAATGTATATGTGTCCATCTATGTCTTATAGCTTCATAAGAATGTATGCATATATACATATATATGTTTATACATATGTTTATGTATACGTGTCTGTTTCTCAAGCTCTTCTCTCCTGTTACATCACATTACATTATGTTTGTCTGTGTTATATGCCTTTCTTTGATCACTTTATACATTGTAAATGTGTGTATTTTTTATTATATTCAAAGTTTTGTTTGATATGAATTTTGTTACTTGAGTTATTCTAATTTGGTATTAGTAATTTATTTATTAATATCTATGCATAAAAAATGAAAATTGTAATTTTATTTTAGAATTGCATATGTAGTAGATAAGAAGTGTATTAAAACCTCATTAATACCACTTCGGTTTACATTCTACGATATCTCGTGGTGGAAATATTGTTTTAATTAGGTGTCACAAACATGGAAAAAGTCATAAAAGCTGAAATTTTAAATATATCTCTTCCAGTGGCAGATTTAAGATTGTGTGAGCCCTACATCTCACGTAATTTTACAAAGAATAAAATTATCAATGGACCCTGCATTAAGACCTGAATACGTCACTGATCACTTCCTAGTCGTTAGGAAACCACTATGCTTATAATATAAATATATAAATAACTTTATCTCTTAACACTCCAAATCCAAATATCAACATTACACAGGTTCAAAGTTTTGTGCGAATAAATATGCCTAAAGATAATATATGTCAAACATTCCTGTTATTACGAATCCTAGTTTACAGAAATATTTGAATATAAAAATATAGTTATGCCTTTTAGGAAGTTTCTAGAGTTGATTTTGCTCAGTGTGTTAATATTATTAACATAACAATACTAGGAGTAAATGTCACAATTTTAAATGTTATCGAAAAGTTATTCAACAGAAGGAAAAGTGTGTCGTCTAGATAGCCTTTCGTATAACCAACATATCGTTGTTTAACAGCTGAGATGTTAATGAAATACATAGGGGTTAGCAGAGCATTGTTGAAATTATATGCAACGTTCCGCACTCGTAATAATTTTTTGTTTTTAATCACAATGCTACACAATATGCTACACTGTTTGTGCTGTGTCAAATACGAGTGTTGAAACCCTGTTTTTAACGTTATAATTCTTGAGACATTTCGCTATATCCCGGGGGAGGGAATTAAAACACGGCTCATAGCATAGTTAATAACAGGTGTTTTGATATATGTTAGGTGTTTAAAGAGATTTAATACAGTTGAGGATCTATGTAGTGTTTAAACACCAGCAGTTGTAACAACTTATAGTGTAGTTGATAACAACTGTTTTGATATTATATATGCTAAGTGTTTAGAGAGGCTTAACACTATATAGTATTCAGAAACTGGTAATGTAGTCGAGATGCTAAATGTACTTTAATCAGAAAGATAAAGGTCTGATGAAGAGAGAGCGACACTCCATTCTTTGTAACAGAAAGATAAATGTTCTAAGTGGATAATACACCCATTCATTGCAACAGAAATACAGATGCCTAGAGGAGGGGAACAACATCCTGTATTTTGTAACAAAAAATAAATGTTATAAAACGGTAATACACCTGTTCTTTGTAACAGAAATAGAGAAGCCTAGAGAAGGGGAACGACATCCTGCTCTTTGTAACAAAGAGATAAATCTTATAAGAGGGTACTACATTTCATTGTTGTAATAGAAAGATAAATGTTGTAAGACGGTAATACACCCGTTCGTTGTAACAGAAATAGAAAAGCCTAGAGACGACATCCTGCTCTTTGTAACAGAGTTGTAAAGAGGGAAACGACACCCAATTTTTAAGAGGTGAGTATCATCACTCTCTCTGTTAGGAGTTTTATGGTTGCCACTGGTGTGATGAAGCTTCGAAGTAGTCGAATTTGAAAACAAAGACTGTAAAATTTATGAAAGTCAAATAAGTCGTGCCAGGGTTATCTTCCGTTAAGACTATTTTTCCAGAATTTTGTTGCTTATTCCATGAACTATATTTTGTGAACTAAGTAATAATACCAAAACTTTTCAGTGTTACACATACCTTAAAAGAGTAAATAGTCAAAAACTCTAATAAAAGTTTTTGAAAGCAACAGATAACTAACGCTACTCGTTCGATGGATTTTATAGGTTGTACTTAATATGAGATCATGCTATTAGCTAAGAAAAATTCAAGTTTGTTAAGTGATGTTTGAGCAATATGTGCAGTAAGTCGTTATGTTCAAGCAAACAAGTCGCTTAGTTTATTGCTATCTATTATACTAGTGTTGTCTAATTATAACTCGCAGAGCTTAGTAACAGGTCCTTCGTGGGAGCCTTACACCTGCACTTTCACGGAGTTATTCATCTTTGTATTATGGTGGTTATTAATCATGTGTGATGTGAGTTTTTAGTTCGTTATATAAAAAACTAACACTCTGTATGTATTACAGGTTGTCTGGCAGGTGATGCTGAAGTAAGGCCTGACATAAATCGTTGAGTAATATTATTATTGGATACAAAATAAACTGAAATGATTTCGTAGTATCCATGACAACCATGTGACAAGGCAATACAATGAACCCATCCCAGAGTTTCCTGACGGTTTTGAATGAGAGTAACCTGCATGAGGGAACGTCGTTGTTCGCCAATGAGACAGAGTTGGAGGTTGGGCTTCTGCCGTGTTCGTCATGGCAACGACCACAGCACATCCTATTTCAGTTGGCTAACACTTGTTTTTGTGTTTCTTACCTGGCGCCCAATACCAGGAGAGGAATTCTCTTTATGCACTTGCTGCTTATTTTCGGTAAGTTCAGGAGACAACCTGAGTCGTATCGTGGTTCTGTCATTTCTCAACACATTATATGATAACTTTATATTCTTGTTGTCTTTAACTTTATTTTATACAAAGAAATAACTGCAAAATACGTAATTCAAATAAACAGTAAAATACTTACTGAGCTTTTACATTGCAGAAATGATATAGATATCTGGTAACTACACCCTTTTGCAAATTAATTGAAACAAATGGTCATTTTACAATATTTTCAGCATGGCGGCCGGTGTAGACTCGCTTGACCCGATGATTTTCTTTAATAGTCATTTTTCCCACAGACGGCGTCATTAGCTGTGTTTCACAGTACGGTTGATCTAATTTGGGGATATATGACGAAATTTTGAGGAATATTACGTCATTCGAAATTGCATTAGGACAAGGAGACCAGTCAAAAAACAACTTCTTACCAACTCGATGAAGAAAAAACGGTATCAATGGGGTCTGAAATAAAAGAACTGGACGCAAGAACAATGGAAAAAGGTGCTATTCAGTGACGAGATTAATTTCTTCGTACAGGGTCAAAGAAGCCTGCATATTCGCAGATCTCCAGGTGAGAAACTTCGAGAATCTCACATCAGTTAATTCGTAAAATATCTCTTGAAGAAGATGTTTTGGGGCTTTTTCAGCTACTATGGCATCAGAGGCTTACATACTGTAGAAGGTATGATGCGAGGACCACAGTACATCGAAGTTTTACAGATAAGAGTCGTTCCTGAATTGGAAAAGAGATTTACAGATGGATCTGGCATTTTTTAGCAAGATCTGGTTTCGTGCCACACATCGAAACATGTGAAGAATTTTATGACTACAACACGAATAAAGGTACTGGACTGGCCTGGAAACTCTTCGGACTTAAATCCTATTGAATGTCTTTAAATGATTTGTAAAGAAAGACATCGGGGAAAAGACTGTACTACGAAAGATTAGCTAATTGAGGCTATAATTAAGGTGTGATACCGCGATCCAAAAATTAGTAAAGATTGTAGTCAGGTCATGGACTCGATGCCAAAGTGGATTAATGATCTTCTGAAAAATAAAGGCGGTCATATTATGTATTAATTTGTGAGTAATTTTTGGATTCTCAGAAATAAAACGCAAAAAATTGAAAAAATCGTAATTTTCCGTCATATTTCAATTAATTTGCACAATGGTGTAAACTACAGCAACGTTAAGTTTGGCTACAGAGTAACTGTTGTAAACTATTAATTTAAGGCCTTTTTATTCATGGAATTTGTAACTCAGTACCTTACTGTAATGTTATTTAAAGGAGTTATTAATTAAGCAATGGTTTTTCATTACCTAACAGGAAAAACTATCAAAAACATTAAAAACCGACCGATATAAGAGTGAATGAAAAGCAAATGTTGTCATACAAACATTAACATAAATAATGGTTAACAAAAATATGCCAATATATAACTGAATTGAGACAATAACTGGTATGTTCTTTAAAATATTGTCAAATATAACATGTAATATGAATTCTTAAATTCATTGACAAGTTTTCCATATATACTTCTAGAAATAGCCTCTTTATAAATGTATATATACTTTTTATATTGAAGGATTTCTAATGTTTTCAACTTGGGCGTGGAACATTATCTGTGCGCCAGACATCTTTTCGTGGAATTTCTTCTTCATGTTACTGAACATGGGACATATGCTTTACATTCTATACACCATGAGGCAAGTGAAGTTCCCTAAGGAGTTGGAAGAAATCTACCAGTCTATGTTTCTTCCTCTCAAGGTCAGAATCTTTGTCCTCCCTGTACCACGAAAAAATATATTGTTTAACTTAAGTAGTGTGTGTTTTCTTACAGCAAAGCCCCCATCGGCCTATCTGCTGAGCCTACCGAAGGGAATCGAGCCCCTGATTTCAGCATTGTAAATCCAAAAACATACCGCTGTACAAGCGGGGAGCCTAACTTAAATAGATGTAAATAACTATGCATCGTTTTCAAATAAATACTACGACTGTGTTAATTGGTTATATATCTACAGGTTAGTTTGGTTTGTTTCGAATTTTGCGCAAAGCTTCCTGAAGGGTTATCTACCCTATCCGTCCGTAACTTAGCAGTGAAAGACTAGAGAGAAAGCAACTACTCATCACCCCCACCGCCAACTCGTGGGCTGTTCTTTCATTAACAACTAGTGAGATTGGCCGTCACATTATAACGCCCTCACGGCTAAAACGGCGAGTTCCCTAATCACATGGCTATGCTAGTCACTTATTTATCTATATAAAAATTTATAGTGTGTTGTTATAAATCCGGTTTTAGGAAATACCGTTTCTGAATTTCAATTCTTACAAAAAGCACCTTGTGAAAACCAAAAACGTTGTGTAAGGTTTTTAAATACAAAATAAGACTTCATTTAGCTTCTGTAATATGTACTTTTTCGCTTATAAAATGTGTGGTGTAAGAAAATTGGACGTTCACTTTTCAAAATATATTCATATTTACCAGAAGTGCATTTGTAGGTTTAAAATTAACAATAGGGGATAAAAAATATAACGCTTTCCGCGTATAGTTAAATATTTCTTCTGACTTTTATAATAATTTGTCGTGTCTTGGATTTCCCTGTTAAGCATGGTTATTGAATTGTAATAGTACAAATTAAATGTGTTTTTATTGCATAAAACAGTTATAAATTTTTGGTAGCCTTCAAATTCCATTTATTATCCCTTTCTTTTTAAAATCTGATCAAATGTATTCACTAAACAAGGTATGTGTCTATACAATGAACTATACGTACAACAGTGTCAAACTTGGTACATTTTATTGGAAAATAATTAAACTTGATATCTGGTAGTATGCTATGTTAAATTCTATATTCTGTAATGAAAGACACTTTGATTCGTTAAGTTTCTCACCAGCAGATCTGCACTTTCATTCTTATTACTAGTTAGCTTTTAAACTATGTTTCCTAGAATTAGTTGTTAAATGTTCGTGTAGTGTGTATGTTCAGTAGTTTCGTTGCTAAGTGTCAAATTAATTACTTTAACGTACGGTTTACGTAGTCTCGGAGTTTCAACTCAACATAATATTTTTATTGATATAAATATACTACTTACTATTTAGGTTTCGCGTCTACTTTACAAGAAGTTGGTCAGTCTAGAATATGCTCAGGTGCTTTCCTTACATGCCGGTGAAGCTTACGCAATGCAGAATCTAACCAGAACTGATCGTCTAGGACTACTCATTGCTGGAAAGTGAGTATAGGTCAATAACATTGTAAAGATCTAGTCCTAGTATCCAACTATATTGATAATCATACAAATTAATTTAAATGTTTATTTTATGATATAATCAATCGACAAAAGCTTAGGAAAATTGGCGATGTTAAATATTTATTTCTTTTAACTTCGGAATTAATTTTAATGGTTTTTAGGGCTATTGTAAATAACGTGTGTTGTTTTTGTCGTTATTGTTACTATTTTGGCTTTTAACCTACGTTATGAGCAAAAAATAATATTTTTATTAAAAGTATTATTATTTACAGCTATATTATATAATATATGTCAAGTTATTTATAGAAAACTTTTTTGTTTTTAAAGTATATCTTAAAAGTTTCTACCCAAGTCTGGAAAAATAATCAGGTTTTTGAAAATCGTCTTTATTTCTACACGTTGCTTGCTTCCACAAACTGTACTCGTTTCTTGTTTTCTTGTTGATAAAGTATTGGTATTCGATGAAATATGGTAATTAAAGTCCGATAATAAATTATTTACAGTTGCTTTAATATTATTTTATATGACAGACAGCTGAAGATGCAACTCAACGACCAAACCCGATTTAAATTTTGAACATTTATGTTTTCTAATACCGTCAGCCATCGATTTAAAAAAATCTTGACTATACTGGGGTCCAAGAACCTGGGCGGTTTCATCCCTTATCAAAGCATGTTGTAGATACTAGTACTTTATCTTGAAATTGTACCTTATCAAAGCATGTTGTAGATACTAGTACTTTATCTTGAAATTGTACCTTATCAAAGCATGTTGTAGATACTAGTACTTTATCTTGAAATTGTACTTTATCAAAGCATGTTGTAGATACTAGTACTTTATCTTGAAATTGTACCTTATCAAAGCATGTTGTAGATACTAGTACTTTATCTTGAAATTGTTTTAGTCTTGGAGAATTTCAAACAAGAAATTCCTTTTAATAATATAAATATTTATTTTATAAATTCAAACTCGTGTTACATTTATGATTTCGCACGTTAATTATCCGATATATTTCATATTTCCAATTCGTGATATTTTCCCAAACGTTACAGAAGTGTTTCGTTTCATCGTCAAGCTGAGAGCTTCGGTAGGTTAAACCATCAAGTGCTAGCGATCGACTGTCGTATCATTCTGCGCTTCGAAAGATCTGGGGTTGGAGATTTATTACCACTAAACACATTGCGCACATTCTGCCGAGGACGGGTAATAAAGACAAACTATATCTCGTTATTCGGTTCGAACAGCCGAACATCCTTATGGCGATGGGATGCTGATAGAATAATCAGTGATGACGAGAAAACTCACTTGAAGAGAAAAGTATATTTGTGTAAAAACTTCTGCTTTGGGTTAGTAAAATTTTTATGTATAGGAGCGAACAACGTTTCAACCTTCTTCGGTCATCGTCAGGTTCACAAAGAAAGAAACAGGTAACTGACCGATAGCTGACCACATGTTTGAAGGGTTGTGTAACTGAGTGTAGGAATGTAGAGGGCGTGCTTAAATGTTTGATTATGCTAATAGAATTTGCCAACAGTCCCATATTACAAGGGACGTCTTTTACTTAAAGAGAAAATTACTAGTCTCGTACTAAACCACTATGAGACGCATTTTCTACTTTATTTTAACATATTTAAAATATTCATTATTTTGAAAAGCCAATTCTATCATTACCTTACCTTCCAAGGATATAAAGTTTTTTAAACTTAGACAATGTAATAATGCAAAATCTGCTCCAGAATTTGCTAAATCAAAACATTTAGCGGAAGCTAGAGAACTAATATTTGGAAATCATACTATTAATGGCTAAAATTAGCTGCATGACATTTTTTGCACGTGGTTAGGAAAACATTAGATAGAGTTATGAGTGAAGTAGCGGGAATACCAAACGTTCCTCATGGACGTAAACAGAAAGAAAAACAACATAGAGAAACTATGCTTGCTTTGATAAATTGTACAGACAGAGTATTCATGATGAAACTTTAGAAAATGGACGGCAACGTCTGTTGTGGAGACACAAGTGTAAAGAACGACGTTTCGAAAGTCTTCTGTCTTTCGTCTTCAACAGAATATGTAGTTATGAATGTCAATATAAAGAAAGATACAAATGGATAAAAATCTGTCAGTTGCAATACTACTACGCCTTTTGTACTTTGTACCGGCGTGAATTTGCTTTTGAACATGGAAGTGAAACTAACAAAAAAGCGGCAAAAATGCCATTCACAAAAGTAGGTAATTACCTATTATTATTAAGAATGGTAATGATAATACTTCTAAGAAGGATAAGGTGGGATGCTAACATAACAGCTGGCAACCCTGTCTGTCATCATTCCGTCTACCTGGCCTCCAGTAGTTCAAAATTATGAACTTAAGAATGTCTGACCTGGACGTTTTAAGTAGCCCGCGTGTACATAAATTTATCGTTTAGATAGAAAATTCCAATTGATATTTGTGAAGAAAATATTGTAATACCATATATTCATAGCAAAATTTTTAAATAAAATAGTTACTAGATGTTTTCGTGAGTCTTAATTTCCATATGGACTAAATATACCAAGTAAAAACTAAAATATTTATCAACTATTTCTTAACTGCCAAAACTAGCATATGATGTATAAACTTTCCTTAGATAGATTCAATAAAATTTAATAACTACTTTCATTAGTCTTAGGGTGACCAGATTTTCAAACCGGATCAGCCCAGCCCTTATCCCTAATTTTAAAATGGTTCTTGTCCTTTTTTTCATGGCAGCGTGATACGTAATGTCTGATCTGCCTTTAACAAAGGAAAGTCTGCTTTCAAAGTACTTTCTTTTAAGCACTTTCACACTATAACATTTTCAATAATAAAAATATATTAGAGAACAGCCCTTGAAGTGTAAACATCCATCGCTCATTCATTGGTATTACTAACTGAAAGCACTGCGAAGTAATACTATAGTATAATACTATAATACCATAGTAATACTAACTGAAAACACCTCGTACAGACGGAACTTTCGAGAGAATTTGGTGGCAGCAAGCAAGTCAAGTACGCCTGTTACATTCATGATTTGGAGATATTTTTTGCAACAATGAGCATGTTATGTAGGCCTGTTATATCCGTAATTCGATGTGATTTTCAGTTTGGTGTCTGTATCGTAAAATACAAACGGTTTTTGCGTACTGAGAGCTTTTCTTGGAACACTGTGTTTGTTTGTTTGTTTTTAATTTCGCTCAAAGCTACTCGAGGGCTATCTGTGCTAGCCGTCTCTAATTTAGCAGTAAAAGATAAGAAGGAAGGCAGCTAGTCATCACCATCCACCGCCAACTCTTGGGCTACTCTTTTACCAACGAATAGTAGGATTGACCGTCACACTATAACGCCCCCACGGCTGAGAGGGCGAGCATGTTTGGCGCGACGGGGATGCGAACCCGCGACCCTCAGATTACGAGTCGCACGCCTTAACACACTTGGCCATGCTAGACCCGGAACACTGTGACAAACTAACAAAAAACAGAATCTTCCCGGCAAAATCGAGTCTTTGATCACGTTAACTCATGCATAAGTAAAGAAAACTACGAAATAAGAATTGGATTACAAGATAAACCCTTAAGTTAAAGTAGCTGTAAGATTTATCGTAATCGTAAATTTCATAAGAATAACTTACCCAGTCTATAATTCCCAGAAAATCAGAGCCGAGATTTTATTTGCTTGACTTTGTTAAATAAAACAGTTGTTCTAAATAAACGAAACTTGAAATTGAATATAATTATTACACATTTTAGAAGCCAGCTACTTATATCTAATATATCGTCACTTCCATTAAATTGTCTTCAGAAAGTCGTTTATATAATTTTTGGTTCATGTGTTCATTTGCTCTGTGATGTCAATACTATTTCGTAATATCTTTCCTGTGTGTCATTACTCTGAATACCTAAAACATGAATGTTTATTTTTGTCTAATTATTGTATTTGTGTATATTTGCATCACAAAAGTTGAGCACAGATTGCCTAACGGTAGTAATTGACTCTTAAGTAAAATACGTTACATTTAAACTCCGTCATTAACATTACACTGGCATTAAAAAAACTATTGATTTAGTTGTGTATTCTTCTAAATTAGAGTGAACGTAATGACAGACCACCATTTTCTTCATCATATTTTTCCGAAGCAATTTTTGGACTCCCCTGAGTTTGAGTCCAGCAAAGCTGGAATTGAAGACAAGTTTAAGGTAAGTTACAGGTATTCTTTACTTGTGTTATTATTTGTTTGTTTTCTTTGTTTTCTAACTGATGAATGTATTAATATTTCCTGATGGCTAAGTGGTAAGCCTAAAAAGCTATAATACTAAAATTCCGGTTTTGAAACTCGCAGGGAGTGTTGCACAGTTAGTCCGTTTTAATAACAAACAACCAGATCTTGTATCAATTAAATTATAATATTAAACTTACGAGTATCACTACAATTTACTTGAATGTACGTAAAGTTTTTGGTGTGAAAATTATTAGTCATAAACGTAATTATATTTGTTTGTTTCTTTATAGCTATGCGCAGGTATCGAAATTCGATTTATAGCGTTATAAGTCCACGAACTTACCGCTATGTCATAGGAAAGAGGAAATGTAATTACAGTGTTTATATATTTGTCGTAAAACAATAGTATTATGTTTATTGGTATTTTGTTTATTTGTTTAAAATACTGTTTAAAAAAAATACAAAAAACTTAACATTATTGTCTTGTGACAAATAAAACTGATTTTAATCATGATTTGAAAACGAAAGGCATTCACATTATAACAACAGTTATTCTAACAAGTGGCTTATACAAAAACGAACTTGTGGTTGCTATATCTCAGCCGGTTGGAAAAGCTGTGGAAGAACCATAAGGGTTCAAATAAAGTATTTAAAAAGTATACATTGCTAAAACTTTTTGTATTTCTCATTTGCTGTGTTGTTTGAAAGAAAGAGTAATGACCTAGCTTATCTCTCAACTGTACACAGAACAGATAACATATCGTGTAGAAAGAGTACTGGCCAAACTTATCTCTCAATTGTACACAGGACAGATAACACATCGTGTAGAAAGAGTACTGGCCAAACTTATCTCTCAATTGTACACAGGACAGATAACACATCGTGTAGAAAGAGTACTGGCCAAACTTATCTCTCAACTGTACACAGGACAGATAACACATCGTGTAGAAAGAGTACTGGCCAAACTTATCTCTCAATTGTACACAAGACAAATAGTGCATCATGTAGAAAGAGTACTGGCCTAGCTTACCTTTCAACTGTAACACAGGACAGACAGCCCATTGTGTACCATTGTTTAAAACAACAAACAACTATATATCTGTATCAGATGGGTTTTTTAATTTTTCACTAGCTTTTGACAAAATGGCTTGAAGTTGAAAATTTTGCAGATTGTCTCTTGATCCCCACAAAATATGAAATAATACAAAATAAAGAATCTAAAAGAGATCAAATAATGGAGGATCGAGAGGATTTTTCGGCTCTTTACGTTTGGCTGGACCATCTTACGTAAAATTTAATATTAATGCATAGAAATTTACTCAAAACGATAAAAAAAACTCAGATTTTTGAAGTTTTCAAACTTGACCTCATATGGGGATAATGGAAGGAGTTTGGGCAGCACTCAAAACTGAACCCACGGATATTTATGAAAACTAGCGAGGACAATACATACAAGAGATGTTCATTTAATGTGCAGGTTCTCCTGAATTTACAACTTCCATGTTGTTGTTCAAACAGGTTGTGAATGATTTTAACAGTGTTACGTCTCGTTAATTGTTTCTGGTAATATGATAGTATGAATATTATTTCTCAATTTTAAAAATACCTGACATAGTTTGCGGACGACAACGCTTCTAGCTTGGTTTCGATGCCCGTGGTGGATACAGCACTCATAGTCCGTTGTATAGCTTTTATATATTAAAATTCAAAACAAACCAAAGCCCCGACTCTCAGATTACGAGTTGAATGCCGTAACCATGTGGCCATGCTGGACTGCATGGAATGAGTGTCAACAGTTAACCCATGCACTTATGAGGTAGCTATTAAATAGCAGTGAGTTGTACATTATTAAATAAACTTTTCGAAGATTTCTTAACATTTTTCTGTTGGAATTACTTTAATTCTTAAATGCCTCTCATTACATACTCTCATTTTGTTTGTAATTGGTATGGTATTAAGTAAAATTAATATGCCTTTAAATAAAGATGTTATGTAAATTACTTTGAACATTAGAGAAAAGAAATTCGATTTATTTAGCTTTGATTTACAAAGCTATTTGCATCCTAGTGGCTTAGAGCCACGTTAAAAATCGGGTATCGAAACCCGCAGTGTACAGAGTACAGCTAAGCCCATTCTGTAGTTTTGCGCATAACAACGATCAACCAATCAGCTTAGCAACTTCATTTGCGCTCAAACATTATGGCTTCAAATATGAAAAATAGCAATGGAAATCCAGTTGGTGAATCAGTGCACATGAATGGTTTATAAGTTGTTGTTTTTTGTGCTTTATTTTATGACCTAATAATTAGCGTGGTATCAAACATGCAATCTGAAAACCCATAGCTCGCCTTGCATAGCTGTAATATCACACTCCGTATATGAAGCTATAAGTGAAAGTCAAATCCCACTGTTCGATAAGAGTGGCTGAAGACATTGGCGGTGGGCAATTTTGACTAATTGCCTTCCCTCTAGTCTTAGGTAACTCTTGTGCAATTTTGCGTCATATCGAAAAACAAATAAACTTATAAACATTTCCAATGATTACTTAACTTTGTTTAACTCAAACTAGAGTTTATCATGAACTATTTCTATTCAGAAAAGCAAAATAAAGACCTGTGTCTTCGAAATGCATTTTTACATGATACAAAAACGAAATATTGATCTACTAAAGATACATTCTGTAGATGTAGGTCATTATTTTTTCCAGTGATTTAGTTTTAAAATACACATAACTTTTATTACCTCAAATAGCTCAAACATTTAGTTGTGAGCATGTTTGTTTTGTAATCTGTAGATTTGTTTGTTTTCGAGTTCATACGCAGACCTACTCAAGAGCTATCTGTCATAGTCCTCACAACATGACCTGACAGATCTATGAAAAGGTAAATTAATCAAAATCACCAACCACTAACAACGGCTACCCTTGTGCGACCGAATAGCAGAATGTGACCGCCACCCTTATAACGCACCCAAGAACCCAACGTCTGTAATCATTAGATAGCTCATACATAGCTTTAAAACATTGCTGTTTATTAGTTAGTGCTGGCAACTTATTGTTCAATTTAATTTCATATTTTAATTTGAGGTACCGATAAATACATTAGCATAGAGAAGGGAGTTCAATCATTCTATGAACAAATCTATATGATACTCGATAATCATTTTTATAAATATTAAGGGGAAGCATTTCATATTTCAGTTATTATCGTTTAAAACTTGTTATCATTTCCTTTGATAAACGTATATGTGTGTGTTTTATATGTTATGTGCCGTCTGCTCTAAAAGCCAACGGGGGTGGGGTACGATGAATACTTTCTTATTGCAATTGTAAAATTTTATAGCAAACATTGTTAAAGAATCTAAGGAACTTAACATTACTTAAGCAAATCAAAATATCGAATGGTGAAACTTTGTTAGTCAAAGTATGCTTTCATCAAACTAGGAAGGAATTGGATGTTCTCACTGAATACATTTTTCTAGTATTTTTACTAAGATCATATTATTATGATAATTCCATAAGCATAGTAGGACTATATAAAAAAAATTCTCCACCCACTAAACTTTACACATTGAAATATTATTGTTGCCTTAAAATACATGATTGTACCTACTTTTATGACTAGTGGTTGTTGTTTCTCATCCAGATTGAAATTTTTAGCATAATCCTGCACCCTGAAAGTGAAGGGTCACGCCCTACTACAGGTAATAACTGATTAATACATGTCACCACAAGGACAGCGTCTGTTTGAAAGAGTTAACTGTTACAGTAGGCGGATTTTCGGAAAAGATAACTTTAAAAGTTGGTGAAATGTCCTTCTAAGACAATTTCAATTTGGTGAATCTAAATATACTTGTTACCAAGCTGTATTACAATTGCATTTTTGTTAAATGGTCAAAAAGTTCAGATACAACTTGGTAACAAGCAAATTGGAATTCAGTGTGTCCGAAATGTTCTGTAAAACCGAATCTTAACTATAAATTATTATTGAACACTTACAAACGATTGACTCTATTATATATATCTTAAGTACTAAAACAAAAGGACAGAAAGTTTAATACAGAATATAAGTTATTTTTAAGCGATCATTTTTGGTTAAATCCAGAGTTTTACTCCTTGTTTTATAACATTCGATTGTAATAAACCATCAGCTATGAACTCCATAAATTTGTTTTCTTTCGTTTAACATCAGTGGTGCAATATTTGTCTGTCTATGCACTTACAATAACTATTAAACGTCGTTTCCTACAAAAACGTCAGATCAAAATTAAATGAGTGATATCAAAATATTTCAGTGAATGTTCAACATTCTTGAAATGTGTTTTCTTGGGTAAAAAGTCACTGTGGAACAAGATGGGAAGAATTTTTGGGTAAAAAGTCACTGTGGAACAAGATGGGAAGAATTCTTGGGTAAAAAGTCACTGTGGAACAAGATGGGAAGAATTCTTGGGTAAAAAGACACTGTGGAACAAGATGGAAAGAAGTGCTTCTTCGATTATTTAAAGCATAATATTAAAAGGGTTTTTTTCGAGGTGTTATCTGTCCAAAATAATATTTGTCCATCCATCATAAATCTGGAAATTTTCTAGGAAAATATTAAGTAATCTTAAGGGAATCAGCATTTTAATCTTGAATAAAATGCTGTAAAAAGTGTTTAGGCTCAACATGTTTCTGACAAAGACTCGTCGATTAACTTCACAAAATAAAATATTCAGATGGCCTGAGTATCAATGATAAAGTTTGATTAACAGGGTTTTTGTTTTTTATTATTAATATCGTCTTCTCGCATCTGTCCCCTTGCTGGACAGCTGTAAGTCTTTGGACCTACAACGCTAAAATCAGGAGTTTGATTCCCCTAGATGGGCACAGCAGATAGTTCGATGTGGCTTTGCTAAAAGAAAATACACACACATACTTCTCACATTTCGAATTACACAAAATAAAAACTTTCTTGAGTTCACCTACATTGAGCATAATATTTTGAAAAGAGTGTCTTGAAAAAGAAAAAAAAAAGACTTTGCAGTTACACGTAAGCCTCGAATATATACCTTGTTGTCATGGTTCAAATAAATTCTACCAAACCAGAAAAGATAACAGAGAAAATCACGTTCATTTCACATCAGTTTAAAATAGATCAGATTCCGTGTAGCTTTACAACTAAAATATTTCACGCCTAACTCTAAACAAAAGAAAACAACATAGTTCCGAGCAAATTAGAAATAAAAAAATGAACTGGCTCTGAAATGTATAGAATTCATATTACATCAGAAACAATTTAATTCAGTTAATTGGATACATATACATATATATTATGATAACTCTGGAAAAATAAAATAAGTGATATAACACATGTAACTCATGCACTAAGAAAATGCTGCTAACTAAATGCGAACAAAGTATATAACAGTTTGTTTGTATTTAAGTACAAATCTACACAATGGGCTAGATGTACTCTGGCTACCATGGGTATCTAAACCCAGTTTCTAGCGTTGTAAGTCTGCAGATACACTGCTCTGACACTGGGGAGGGAGAAATAGATAACAGCCAACCGTAATCAAAATTTTAAGATTTTCCAAGAAAAAACTTGTAGAGGTTCTGTAAAATAGATTTGATCGTTTATGTATTTGAAAATGTTTCAGAAACTTTAAAATTTAATAGAAGATGAAAGACGTATTATAGAAACACCGTATGATAATGTGTACATGTAAAATTAAATAGTTAGGCTTGCTTTCCATTTCTTAATGTAGAATTTTCAAATCGAGTAGCCAGCGTGATGTCATTGAATGTTTTCCGTTTCTCAAGATATGAGTTTGCTTCACTGTAAGTATCTATTGTGAATGATAATTCTGTTCTATTCATATGTTGCTCTAGTGCCGTCATTAATGGTAGTCGTAAATTTGCAGCAAAAAATATTTAGAAGTCTTAAAGATTCGAAACACGTTCAGACCAGCTTGTGGCTGTGTAGCTGAATTACTTATGCCCCATACGTGTTTACCCGGTACAAAATGCAGAAATAGAATATATGGAAAAATACGTCTTTCATTTTTTAACACGTGAATACACGTGGCACATATTGTTCAACGTAACAATATCGCAATACTGTCAATAACGCTGTATAATGAATACAAATATTGTCAAGTTGGATGTGTGGGGTTTGCTACGTCACATCTGCATTAAAACTGAACTTGGAAAATGTATACTTAGTATTGCGTTTTATTCCTAGTATTTTAAGTATGAAATATATTGAGAATAATAACATGTAGCGCAAACTTGGGAGACATTTTTTATATTTTAAATGTCTCATAAAACTTACGTAACGAGTGTTTGTGTGTTTTTTCCTGCGTAGTTTAAACCTTTCAAACTATAAGTTATTCCATGTTTACCTCAATTTGAACACCATAATTAGCTCATTTCTTTTTTTTTCCATCTAACCAAATGTTTTGACATAAAACACTACATTTTGTGTAACACACGTGCGGAACTTTTGTATGACCACTTTCTTATTGTCTAAATAATAAACGTTATCCTTATGATTTTCGCAGTTAAAAATAAATGGATTCTATTTTGCAGGTGTCTATCATAGCGTCAACTCCGTGTCGGTATATTTTCTGGCAACGTCACAGTCTTGAGTATTTGTTAATCAAGGACACTCACTTAGCCAACGTCCTCTCGGTGCTGATAGCGCGTGATATCACAAGTAAACTGTATGCTATGAATGAAAAGGTAAAAGTTTTCATTTAAACGTTTGGTAGATAAACACGTGCTATATCTCGTCCTTCAGCATAATGCACTTGATTTTAGTAATGTTTAGTATCTACGTACATTTTTTTCCAAAAGCATTTTCAAAAATGTTCTCATGCCATTTCGGGAAAAGATATATTAATGGCGTCAGTAAAAGCATTACTGTGTTTAGATATAGTGTTTTCAGGGATCAAAATACAAGGTTTCCCAGCTAAGTGATTCAGTAAATACAAAATTAAAATACAGTTGTTTTTAAATTCTGATATGGGTAGGAGGTTTAGGGTCTAAGCTGATAGCAACTTAGAAATACATGTAATATTTCTACTAAATCTTCGTGACACATTTTAATCGCTAACATCTAAGGAAGATGCCAAACATTGGCTTGATTTTCCACAGCTCTCAAAATTATTGGTGTAACAAAGGCATAGTAGTTCTGTAAATAGTTCTCGAACAAAACAGTAGAGATGTGAATTATTTGAGAAGCTAACATTTGCTAGAGTGTTCAGGTATCTACACCATAAGTACAACAAAGACAAAAAAACAGTTGTGTAAAATTTCCCACTTTGGCTGTACTAATCGTGGAAAGAATAATTTATTTTCCGTCGAAGCTTGGCTGGTATTGCTAAGTTATTTCTTTTCCACTTAGAAATATACAAAATTTAATTATTATATAATTCATAAGGTAAAAGAGCTTAAACTATTTTCTGAAATATGTTTTACAAAAAACGTCATTTTGGTAAATTGTTGTTAATGATGTACAACATATAATTTTTCAAATCACGGTACTTCACTGAAAAGAAAATTGTTTCACAAATAACAATAACCTGCATTCTTACACAGTTAATCGGTTCTTCTTGTTGTTTATAATTATTTCACTCTTATCACTAGACGATATTTCAATTATGATGTGATGTGCAATGTGATAAACCTTTTCTCAGTAATATTTTGATGGTTATATACATAATTTGATGCACAATTTGTTGAGGTAATCAGATTAAGTTTGGGTGAGAAAAAGAAAACTAGAACTAAAATATTACAAATTAATGAAAGATATAATCGTGTTCTAGGTTCAATGAATATGAAAAGGCGGTGTGAAGCTGAATATATATGCAAAAACGGCTCGTTTGGGTTGAAAATATATTTTGTGTAGAAAAGCGAAAGGGGCCTGGCATGGCCTAGCGCGTTAAGGCGTGCGCTTTGTGATCTGAGGGTCACGGGTTCGCGCCCGAGTCGCGCCAAACATGCTCGCCCTCCCAGCCGTGGGGTGTATAATGTGACGGTCAATCCCACTTTTCGTTGGTAAAATAGTAGCCCAAGAGTTGGCGGTGGGTGGTGATGACTAGCTGCCTTCCCTCTAGTCTTACACTGCTAAATTAGGGACGGCTAGCACAGATAGCCCTCTAGTAGCTTTGTGCGAAATTCCAAAACAAACAAACAAACAAAGAAGAGCGAACAACGTTTCGACCTTATTCGGTGAACCTGACGATGACGAGCCGTTTTTACATATATATTTCTCTACAAGTGGGTTTTCTCGACATCACTGAGTGTGAAGCTGAATCGCTGACCTTCAAAGTCAATGCCCTCAGGCCTTTTTCCCATTTATACTATATTTTAAAATTATTTCTATCACCTTGCTTTATAGGTCTGTGTTTTATACTCCTAATGTTTCTCAAATTATTAATGTTTAGTTTTAGCATTTTATTAAACTTTATTTATCAATTTCCTTTGAAAATATAATACTTTTTAACTTATTATTTGCAGATTGTAACCGAAAAAGGATCTCACTTGGACATTCGTCTACCAAGCATCACGGGCTCTGTAACATCGTATGGTGGAACTCATGACGGTCAAGGATCACGATCACCCGCTTCCAGAAGCATGCGCAGTAAGAGCCTTCATTGTAATAGCCTGACTCATGACAGCTTGAATCATTTACCAATATCCCCAGAGAAGATGATCCTACCCCATGGAGACCGAGAGGTGAGTGTACAGCATGAACACCATAAAGTGGTTCCAATGTTTCCTGGAAAGCAGTATTCACTCCAGGAGGCCACTGACACAAGTAAGTCTCAGATAAATTTAATATCACACATATATATATATATAATTATTAAACTCGATACAGATAACTTTGTGCTTGTGAAGCAGATAAAACATCGTTGTGAATCGTAAAAATTCACCAAAGTATTCTAAAAGTACTATTACATATGGAGTGTAATTTCAAACTACTTCTATCTCTCTCGTTATATATATCATATAAAAAAAGTTTAATTCCCAGTTTATCAAAAATAAATTAGTGATTTAATTGTCTTTTTTTTCTGAATAGAGGATAAAAACTGGTAGATTCAGTTAATTATATCCTTCTTGTCTTGTCGAGTAAAATTCAGTTTTCTGTGGACATCACAACGTTTATAATTTAAACGAGTTCTAACCTTCATTTAAATGAAGAAACATGATAGTTAGAACATAACTTTGGGAAATTATTACATGTGTTAATATCATTTAATCATTCCTCTGTCTTACTTCTTGATTGGTGTTTGAAATTTTAATTTTTATTGGTACTTTATCATTATTATATATTTCTACAGTGACTACCATTTTAGCCCCTTTAATTAAGAATATTCTAAATCTTTTTTTGTATATAAATTTACCCTTAAAATCTCCTAATAAGCATTTTTACAGTTAAGTTGACCTTTGTTAAGTATTTCAATAACCATTGTATTGAAGAAAAATTATTGTGCAATATAATTTCATATAATGATATAATTTATTGACCTCAGAGTGAAATATAGCTTTATAAATATATTACAAAGCTCAATAATGAAAGGTTTCTGTCTATCATATTGGATTATGTCAGTTGCAAGCAATATGAAATTTTCCCGCTTGTTTATAATTATATATATATATATATATATATATTACTTTCTTGATTCACAGTTTGATATAAATTATTTCATATTTCTTGTTTAACTTTAGGTAGAGGATGTTCTGTTAATTAAGCTGTATAGTTTATTCGGGGAAAGCTGTTAGCAACTACGCTTTATTTTTATACCCCAAATTATTTCCTTTGACAAGTATAATGAATGTTGTTGTTGTTGTTGTTTTGAATTAAGCACAAAGCTACACAATGGGCTATCTGTGCTCTGCCCACCACGGGTATCGAAACCCGAATTTTAGCGTGTAAGTCCGCAGACATACCGCTGAGCTACTGGGGGGGCTATAATGAATGTGAGGTAGTTTTAATACACTAATAACGACAAGAGAACTACCCCTGCTAATAAAATACACTGGTCTATAAGAACAGGGTACAGTATGTAGTCATTGATATTGTCCCTACCTAACTACAATATTAGTTTATCATGAATAGCAGATTATGAACGTTTATTCTCCGGCATCATGAGGTCTGAAATAGGAAAGATAATGGTGAGCAAACAACAGATGGGGGTACAGCGTCGTTTGTTATTAATTCGTAATGAATTGTTTCAACGAGAACGGGAGAGCTCATTGACCCAAAACTGCTCCTGTACCTTGATTTTTCCTGTACTCTGACAATGTCGGTGTCTTATGACAATGTCAGTGTCTTATAGGTCGTTCGATAGTGTTAACCTCACCTGTTTCGATTTTATGAATATTTTAAATCTAGTATTATATGTTTATACTTCCAATTTGCTTCTAAAATCCGATCAAAAATGTGAAATATGGTTGTTGTTGTTTCCAAAACTAATGTTATTTTTAATTAAACTGTGGATCTGCAGCACTTCATTAGATCCTTTGATCCACTGCCACCTTACGGTAGGTTTAATAAGTTCACTCATATTTTATAAACAAATGACTATCGTGTGGTTAGGAAAAGTTACAAAAGCAGTCCAAAATACTGAAAAAATATCTAATCAAAGTATTCAAAGAAATCTATGTGTATGCATTACATGAAGCGCTTCTTCTATCATATGCGTTTTATCTTTTTAAATATCCATTTTATTATATTATCAATATCCATATTTCGTCCGACATAGCATACTTGTGGTTCCTGGCTCCAAGTTCTGGTTTGTCTTAATGCATTGTAGCGTGATCGCCCGGTATTGTGGTATATAACACCATTACACAAGAAGACTAATCCTTTAGGGGACAGATACCCTGTACCTTTAGCAGTAGGGATAGTATGTGTATCTATTCCCCGCATTAAAGACCTCTTTAACATATATATATGTATATATCAGTTATATGATTCTAATTTTCCAAACAATAAAATGCAGTCGAACATTGCCGCAATGGTTACCGGATAACGTGCAATTTCTCCTTATGCATGCCACTAGCAATATATTTTTATTATTAGTGACGTCACGGAGTAATTTCCTTAATGTTCCCCCTAATCGATAGCTACTGTTATTCAAGCAAGTGGTGCTTATTTTTCGGTAGTCGGTTTGACATTATCTTACAATGAGAATGATTATAATTTTTTACAAATATGGTAGGTGGAAAAAGATTTGTAAAAGTTTAACCTTAGTAATATTAAATATGAAACAATTCCTAGCCAAGCCCGTAAGGCACGCGACTCGTAATCCGAGGGTCGCGGGTTCGCGCCCGCGTCACCCAAACATGCTCGCCCTCACAGCCGTGGGGGCGTTATAATGGTACGATCAATCCCACTTTTCGTTGGTAAAAGAGTAGCCCAAGAGTTGGCGGTGGGTGGTGATGACTAGCTGCCTTCCCTCTAGTCTGACACTACTAAATTAGGGACGGCTAGCTCAGATAGCCCTCGAGTAGCTTTGTGCGAAATTCTATAACAAAGAAAACAATGAAACAATTCCAAATAATAAATGAACTTAATATGAATAATCAATACACTCTAGATTCAACATTATTTATTTGAAACTATTTTCTTCATAAATTAATAATAAATTTACATTTGTGTTTCAAAATAAATCCTGCCTGTTTCGAAAATCTAACACAAAAATATTAAACACCCAATATAGTTTTTCTTTGAAACGAAATAAAAGCTCACTAACTCATTTTCCAAAAATATTTTTGATATATATATTTGGCACCAGGACAACGTTCTTCACATCTCTGCTGTCTAATAATGATTTATTAATAAAGTTCCTGTATCGATCGCTTATATAACTTATAGATACTGTGTCAGCTCTGTTTTTGTTATTACAGTCCGTCAAACACATAAGGTTATATATAGCTAGCCTTTATTTCTAGATCACGTACGTTATTTGATTCCATTTATCACCTTTTCAATGAGTCTGACGCACTTTAGAGCAACTGACATTTTCCATCTTGTTCAACTGGTATATGGAGTATTTTTACAGTTTCATAAGACAGGCATCTTGTTACGCGCTAAAAATAGCATTTTTATGCCTTATTCTATCAGTTGCCTAAAATATGTTTTATTTTGTTAATTCTAGTAAACGGGAACGAAGACCAGCTGGAAACATCTCCCTTTCTGAACAACAACATGGTTCGTTCAGCGGAGGAAGAAACGTGATGGCGCCAAAATATTGTTTCAGATCCACTCAGGAGTAATTTACGTCATCAAGAAAAAGTGACGTAACAAGTGATGTCAGGACAACAGTTTCTACTGCCTCGCATGACCTTCCTACGTGAAAATTCACTACGGGTTTGGAAGCCAAATAATATTAGTTATTTAACTTTCTTCTTGTGTCAAAACGTATTACTCTACTCAACTGAATGATGTATTTCAGTGTCTTCCTCTTTTATTATACTCTGATATTTCTTTCTCAACTTTATCTCGGTATTCATGTATATAGTATACTTAACTTGGATTAGAAATAGACAAACTGTTAGAATGATTACCTCTGTGGCTTTAAAATTGTTTAAACAGTTTATTTAATCAAAGGAAAAATGTATATCTTTTTCTAAATATCACCAGTGATAGAAGTGTATATTAATTCTTTTTATAAACTAACACTTGTTGTTTTCGTGTTCTCTGATCTACAGCAAATTACAATCATTTTCTTCTTGGTAAGAATAGTTGTATTGTTCTACTGAAACTTACGTAGTCGCTTTTCTAAACCACGTGAATGAACCGTAAATAATCGAAAAAAAACAATACTTATGTTCCAACACACAGTAGGGTTAATGATAATCTAAAAGAAAAATAAATGTCATACATTGATACTTCGTCTTCGATAGGTAATTCATTCGGTAATAAATATTTAATTTTGTAAAATGAATATTAAATAATTAAAGAGAAGCATTTCGTTCGTATCCCTCCCTTCCTCCCTTAGAGATTCAGCAGTAAAAGTATGAAGGCTTTTCACGTTAAAGTTTAAGCTCCGCTATTGGTCTGGGCAAAGCACAGATAGCGCATTCTTAAGCTTAACGGTTGACAACAAATCTCAAAATCTGACCTATCGAAATACACGTGTCTCTCATTTTTCAGATGCAAAACTTAATGTTCGGCCTAATTTCTTTAAAGCTTCTATAATTATGATCATAATAATTTCAGACCTATTTTAAAAGGTTCTATCTCAGCCCACAGTATTGTTCAGTCACCTACTTACGTCTTGCTTTTTTCAGAATACGTTGTAGGTAAACAAGTGAACAACTTGTGTTAAAAATTTGAACAAATTCAGGGTGTTTCAACTGAATTTATTAAAAAATATACCAATCTCCTAAATTTTTTGTTTATTCCTGAACGCCCATCTCCCGCTGGCTTAACAGTAAAACTAAGATTTGTATTTATAACGCTTAAAATGGAGTTTCTACAGCTGCAGTGAAAAAAAACAAACAAATAGCCAATCGTGTAGCTTTGTGCTCAACCAAACAAACATTTGTATCAACACTGTAAAACTATATCTAATTAGTTCGTTTTCTACCATGTCAATATTTACTTTTCCAAATGCTAGGTTTTATTAATTCTGTTTCACAATGACAACAGCTTAATAACCTACAGTACTTTGTTACTTTTAAGAAAAATAGAAAGTTAACAAAAATAGCTGAAAGACGCTTTTTTAACATCAACTAGAAAATAAACACACCAATCTTGTTTACCCCAATTTTTTGTCCATACCGTCAATGTTCACATAAACTATATTTTTCTTTCGTTGTTGTTTTTTCACCATAAGGAAAAATGAGTGCCTAAGGTGAATCAAACTCAAATACAGCAAGCTAAATTAATCTCCAATTTTTGACACGTCGTTACACATCGAGAGATAGCATATTAACTGAAAATATTAGTTAATGTTTTATTAATTACATGTATCTAAATATTTTTTCTTCGGTACCTGTTGAAACGAGATGTCCTTATTTAGAACATTTCGTTATTATTTCAGTCCATGCTACGTGATCACGGCCATAAAAATATTTTGATGTGCCAAAATTATGTGTTTTACTTAAGTATAATGATACGCCCACATTTAATAACACACTTCTTTTTGTCTCATTTTTTAAGTACCGATGAACATACGAATAATATTTAGAAAATAAGAACTGAAGCTATATTTAATTCTGTTTTAATACTTTTGGGGAGCAGGAAAGGGTGCTATTGATATTATTACAAAAATATATTTAGATTATTAATTTTAATGATCATTTGGATTGTAGATTTATTCGTGTGTTAAAAAACATTCTTTAACAAGTATACGTTTTCTACACTTTACACATGTAAGAAGTTTTAATGATTTTATGGCGGCATTAACTTCAATAGAAATGTATTCGTATGTTATTTTTATCAAATGTGGCATGCATAATATTCAAGAATATAGAAAGTGGTATATTTTTAGTCTTTCCACTGTCTTGTTTAGATATAATTATATAATTATAAAAATATTATAACTGATTGAAGTCCCAGTCCCCTGCGTTATGAAAAAAACTTAATGTCTACAAAAAATCTATATCTCAAATACGTATACTTAAAATTCATTTCTTTAATATGAACATTCCTATAATTCAGTGGGCTGACACATCATTCAGGAATTGTTTTCAGTGTTTTTACTTTCTTGTTAAGTCAGGACTTATATCAGATTAATAAGCGCCAAACTTATTACACATTGTTTTGTACAAAGTGCCCCCTGCTAATACAGCGGTAAGTCTACGGATTTACAACGCTAAAATTAGGGGGTTTGATTCCCCTCGGTAGATTCAGCAGATAGCCCGATGTGGCTTTGCTATAAAACACACACATACTCTATACAAAGTTTGAATATGAACTCGCACTTTTCTGTACAACCATTTTACAGTTTGCTTCCAACGAATCTGGTTCGGCCTTCTCCATTAGATATTGTTTAAACATATGTACTTAGATTGGATAATACGACACGAGTTCTGTGAACCGAAGCATTGGGATTGGATGCTGAAACATACATGTCATATATTTGTAGTGTAAAATTTGTATGTTTGCCTAAGTATGGACGGAATTTTATGTTGTCCTACTCATTATGCGCTGAATTATCTCTTTTTGTCAGGTATTTTAATGAATGTTTCGTGGTGTTATTTTTTTGTATGACAAAGAGATAGAGATCAGACCGTGTAGACGATACTTTTTTGTGTAATATTAACAGTTTTACAGTACAACTCTCACATCATTTAATATAAGTAAATCTTCAAAATTTGCTGAGAAAATGCAAATTCTTAAAATAAAAGCAAAATGTGCTTAATAGCTATATTTTATATTCACTGTAATTACTATTTTTCCATAACTGTTTAAAAAAATCAAAATTTTCATTTTGTTTACTTTAAAACATTCAGTTTATCTTCATGTGCAAAATCTGATTAAAATGTTTGCTACCTGCAATCCAGCAATTTCTGAATTTTCTAAACATCGTCATAACTTTTACATATTATTGTGTTTCTTAAAATAGTGGCTTACTCTTAAAGATTAATTAAGCCTAGAATGAGACTTAGCTATATTGCTATAGATAAAGGCTTTACATAGCTTATTACCGCTTCAAAAAACGTTAACATATACAAGCTAATTTTGCATTTGTAGTAATCAAAGCCCATTTCAGAAAGCCTTAATATTTGCAAATATAAGCATATACATAACTTTGAATGAACTTGTGGAACGAATACAGAAAACTGTCTAGTCATCAAAATGATATCCTACTTCTCTTACGTTGAGTGGAACTTGATGTATTTCATATTCAAATAGTTCATTGTGAATGTCCATGTAAACTTTATGTAGTGAGAGGCCTGCTGTTAATGCTTACATGCTTGTAAGGCTTATCGGAGCATTGCTAAATAGGGCCGGGCATTGTGCAAAATGCTAAATGTTTTAATGTAGTGTTGTGTTGCATTGGTGGCATAGCGCATTTGGTAATAGAACTTGCATGTTGTTCCCCCATATGAACATGGGGAATGGAATCCGTACTGTTAGATTTACATTTAAAAAGCCACGAAACTGCGGCGTTGTGAGATTTGAGAAAGGGGGTCAAGGGCTAGAAAGTTTTTGGAAATTATATAGATGCTCTACATATTTATACGTATAATTATATATGGAGATCACATATGTATGTATACATTAGAGCGTAAATTTCGTATATACGTTGATATTAATGCTCGTTAAGTTACGTCATGTAAGATATTAACATGAAATTAATAACGAATTTAAAAATTAATACTTCAAATTAATTAACTGTGTAGCTTCTGTTTTTTGTATTTTATGATTTTTTGTGATACTTGCTGTATTTTATATTTTTATTCTCTTTCTTAAAAATATAACCGATGTGGATCCAACCGTAAGAGTTAATCATCCGTAGGTGGTTCTTTTCTTGACAAATAAAACAAATACAAAATTACTGCCCCCCAGTGGCTCAGCGGTATGTCTGCGGACTTACACGCTAAAATCCGGGTTTCGATACCCGTTGTGGGCAGAGCACAGATAGCCCATTGTGTAGCTTTGTGCTTAATTCATAAAACAAACAAACATATAAAATTACTTTAAATCATCAGATAGATATGTTGTTCTATATTTGTACTTTGTGTCTGACAGGCTATTTTGGTGACTTTGTAACTTCTGATTTGATAATGTAATGATGTTTAGAATTTTGATGGTTGAATGATATTATAAATCGTACTGGTGCAGTGTTTTAAAAGACCTGCATAAAACACATAAAAACAAACATTTGTGAATAAAGTGTCGTATTTTGGCACACATAGATATATCGTGAAAAAACCTTTCGTAGATTATTAAAAAAACATTTGAGCTTTGCTTGGTATACATTTTCCTATTAATAACTAATTATATTATGTGAGTAAGTGCATTTGTTTGAGTGTATATAAATATCCTAAATAGAAAGTTGATGTGTGATGTTTCTTTCTACATATTTGATTGTTGTATGGGCATTACTAGTATTTAAGGTTCTCTCTCAAATATGATTTGTAATATGCAGTATAGGGAATTTTTTTCTTCCTGGAGTGTTAACAAAAACTTACTGAATGACTTTCCAACATTTTTTATGCAATTAATGGTTGTTCGAAAGAGTTTTTGGTGGTTAATAAATGTTGTGAGTTTATTTTAGAGTCTCGAAAAAGTCCTTTTATGTATTAAACAAGTTGAAAAAAATTTCAACCAATATTTCTAATTTTTCTAAAAGTGAACTCAAGTACTTTGCTGAAACAAGTTACTGTATAAACTTAACTTTAAAAATGTATAAAAATATATCAATATACAGCTGAACGCGGGCACTGAAGTGTGTACTTATAAAGGACAATTCTATAAGCTGAAATTATATAGCTGTAAACAAAATTCAACATAAAGTGTTTCTTATATCATGTGATTTTTCTTGTATTTTTTATTTCTTTGCTGGCATGATAACTAGTAGTCTTCCTTTTGCACCACACTGAGCATTAAGTCATAAGCAATTTTATTTTGAAAACTGTACAAAATTCAAATCATTATAAAAGTAATAAAGAGTATCTTATATCTTTTTTTGGAAATTAATAAGCGACATACTGCAAAGTGATTGCTGTTACAAAAAAAAAAGGCGAAAATTCCTAACGATTAGCATAGCATGCGAGTTGAGAGTATCATGTTTTTGGTTGAAATGTATAAATAGTTATTTGATTTACAGTTTTAAAACTAAATTTTCTTTAATTTTTAAAAAAATAAAATATGTATTCTGTTTCTATTAGTATAAACCTATACCATAAATGTTTTATGTAATGCAAGTACTATTTTGAACTTAGACTGATGTAAGTCATTTGTTTATTAATTTAAGATGATAACATAATTTATTTTTACGCTGTAACTAAATGTCAATTAGTTATGTATTCAGTTACCATGACTAATTTAATATCTTATGAGCAGGTGGATGTTGTCTGTTCTGAAAACTTTTGACAGTAGAAATAGTTTCTTAGTTGTTGTTTTTTGTCTTGTAACCGGATTACGTTCAATGGTGATATACGAAAAAACAGTATTATGTGTGATAGTATAAACAAGCGAGAAAAACTGTGAATACCCTGCAATATGGATGTAAACAGGCAATGGAAATTTTTCGCTGCAGGAACAAAGTGATTTGTTTTACACATGTAAATATTTCTTCTCGAAATTTATACAAGATTTATTTAAGGAAGTAAAGCAGTTTTTATTTAATACGTTGAATAAATATACACAATAAAATTAAAGTTTTTAACTTTTGTAGTTTATGTAAAAAATTAGGTAACTTCACCTGCTGAAACGTGACTGAGAAAAAAATCATGTGCAAACTCATTTGACCTTAACAAAATCAATTTACACAATATTATTTTCAAGGAGTTGAAAACGTCAAGTATACAGTTAGGTTTACAAAAACAAATACAAATTTTGTTACTCATAAAAGTTTTTCTCTTTATTTTAGATGAAACAAGAATAGTTTGGTACTATGTATTCAGAGCGTAGTTTGAAAATGGAAAATAAATATTATTATTTTACATGTATAGTGTTTACAGTTGCGACTGCTATAGTACGCAACGCTTCGGAAATTTTCGATGGTAATCAATTTTTTGGAAATTATACTAACAAGATACGCAAGGTGAGTATGTTGAAAATGTTTCAAGTGTGAACACGCTGCTGCTATTTAAAAGTGATGCCAAAAGTGATGTAAATGCAGCAGAATTTTACAATACCACAACAGAGATAAGCTTTTCTTGTCGTACAATCTGTTAATCATAATCTGAATCTTAGATTTATGTAAACGATATTCCTAACCCAACAATTTTAGTTATAGTATAGTCATTTTTATTGTGTTTCACTTACGACTGTGAACCTACAGTTGTATACGACTTGAATAATATTAACATAAAACGTTCATTTTCTACAAATTTTATATTCGTTTACTGTGGTAAAGAGAAATCAACTACACCGCTATACTTATGATACACAACTCACAATCTCTAAAATTGCTAGTCTTTGTTTTCAACTTGCCCTTTAGAAGTGAAATTCCCTAAAACTTGGGCGATAAATGAGAGATTTTACTTCAGGGGCATATTGGGAGCTTAAAAAGATATCAAATATTCAAAAATCAGGATAATATATACATGCAGAGAGAAGTACAGTTGGTTGGTCAGGACCTCCAGTGGCTCAGCGGTGTCTGCGGACTTGCACGCTAAAATCCGGGTTTCGATACCCGTGGTGGGCAGAGCACAGACAGCCCATTGTGTAGCTTTGTGCTTAATTCAAAACAACAAGGTTGGTCAGTAACCCAGGGACAGTATGACCAGGTTATCATCCCATTGGCCTAGTTGTCACAGACCCACCGGATTTTACCCATTGACCCGGCGATCCAACCGTCCCGGTTATAACTTCATTTTCATTCGTTAATAACTTTGGATATTTTAATAATCATTCTACTTTTATAATGTCTTTGATAAGTTATCATATATAAATTATATGCGAACTCATGAAACACTAAGAAGCCTGCAGTTCTTAATGTTAAGTTCCAAACACAATGGTCCTCACGTTTATTTAGGAAATAAAGTATTGCGAAGGGTAGAATTTGTGGCAATGGAAAATATTTTTGCAGTGTCTACACCTAATTATTTATTAGCCGAGTATAATATTATTGTACCGCAACTTTTTTGTTTTGTTTCGAAAAGAGCCAAAAACCAGCTCATATTAATAATTTAAAACAGTATATACGAGAGTAAGAAACACAGATTTCAAGTTAATTGATTCTTTAGATTGTAATTATTTCACTTCCTAAAGTTGTTGTTTAAACAGAGCTTCTTTGACTTTGCATTTGTTTATATTTGTTTCGGTACTTAGTATCTGAGTGTTTTTTATTGTTATGCTGTGTTTATTTGTTTGCAGTATTTAAAAACGTATGAAGGTGTTTCTTCATGTGTGTGTGTGTGTTTTGGTTTTGGTTTCCATTTTTCCGCTTGTTTCTCCCATATAGAAATTGGTTGTTGGGAATGTGTAATAATGGGTTGGAGTCTTGGATACAAAGTTCTAAAGCTATCTTGCAGGCTTCAGTTGCTGATATTTCTGTAAAGAGAGAGATTACATCAAAACTGGTCATTAAGGCTTTATGGTTTAGTTGATTAATAAGAAATTAAAGTTAAAAGAGTCTTTGAAAAATGAACCGGCTGTTGTTACATATTTAGAAAATTCCCACGCTATGTATTTATCAAGGTTGTAGTCAAATGATTCATAAGCCAACATTATGGGTCGTAGTGGACAAACTGGTTTGTGAGGTTTGGGTGCCACATGAGTCGGTCTTGCATTGGTAAGAATGAAAGTTTTCGGATATTGTATTGGTTTTTTTCATTTGTAGTAGTGTTTTGAAGACATCTATTTCTCCGAAACACCTCAAAAAGTATCTTAAACAACTTTTTTCAAAGAATTTTCATGCAAAACTTTCAACATAAATTCTAGAAAAGAAAACTAAAAAAAAACAGCCTCACATGAAAAAAATATTAATTCTATAAACAACCTACTTAATGACCTAACATCTTACTACAACGCCACCAACAATCAAGTACCCGTTTATACTCTCGTTCCTAAGACATGTGCCCGGCAGCGGTCACTTGCAAACTCCCTCTTTGTTAACTTGAAGACGACCTAAGAAGGTCGAAACGTTGTTCTCTACTTTATTTTAATAAAAGTTTTAATACCTATACCAGCCGTCGTCAAGTACATCTTTACTTCAAGTGGGTTTCTCGTCGTCATGAAATACAGTCCTATAGTTAATACTTCTAACTGAGTTGCCAATCTGACCAACTGATTCTGACTGCTGTACGCTAACGCTTCCATCTTCGTAAAAAATGGTGCTAAACGTCTTGGTAGGGATAACATACCATACACCAAACTAAGTACCTACATTGTTGGGACATTGTTGAAGATCAGATCCTAGGAACATTTTCTATATGAGAATATAATACTACATGCTTTTGTGGCATGTACAGGTGAAATTTATTTTCTCTAGAGCAATGGGATAAGTTCATTAAACAGAAAATACGACGTACATTGTAGAGTAACGAGTTCGTAAAAAACTAAGTAAATAGATTGGACACAATAACGTAACATAAATAATATGTACTTGTTTTGGATAATAGACTGTTCTGACAGACTATCTCACTAGTGAGTAACTACTAGACTATTTAAATTCAACGTTCCTCACTTCACAGGAAACTTCAGATTTACTCAGAGCGATTAGCACTCATCCAAGTGAATGACTATTCTCATTCAAAAACAGAGAAAGAAGTAATCTCGAGATAGCACATAATCTGCCTTTAAATCAAGTGACATTCCTGTCAATATTGCATAATATGCAGCATTATAACCAATACTTTTAATGAGTAGAACAGGGTATGACCTCAGTAAAATGACAGAGGTACCTATAACAAAATCAACTTGGACTTTCTTCATCACATACCCGCCAGTGGCACAGTGCTGTGTCTGCAAACTGGTTTTCATATCCCGTGGTGGACAAAGCTTGTTTGTTTGTTTGTGTAGCTTTGTGCTTAACTACAAACAAACATTCTTTATCACGTGTTATGTGAAAATTGGATATACTCAGAAGGAAATGATCATTTAAAATAATATTATTTTAATATAAAAGGTAGAACACACATCGTATTATTATACACTACATCTTCCTTCCATCCTTTATTTCAGATTTGCTATCAGGTTAATTTGCTATCTTATCTTTAATACCAATGGCATCTAAATACGCACCCTGATCAAAAACTAATGTAACTCTCTGTGTCTCTCTTAAATACATATAGCACAAATGACATAATCCTTTAACACAGAAAAATTCATAATGTTTGTTTAGAATTAAGCACAAAGCTACAGAAGGGGATATCTGTGCTCTGCTTACTACATGTATTGAAACCCAGTTTTTATTTTAACTGTGGAAGTCCGCAAACATACCGCTGTGACACTGGGGGGCAAAATACATCATAAAAAACTTTTTAAAAGGTGCAAGTGACACTAAAACATAAAAAATACCATTAGATGAATCATATTTTAATTTCACTTTAGAAAAACGCTTCAGCAATGATGTCCATCATGCAATTTCCATTGCAAGTCACAAGCTCCTTTGAAGCATATGAATAAATAATAATCACAATCACCAAAACTATTATTTAATACGGAAAAACAGTCAACTTTCAATGTTAAATACGGAATAAAAGGAAACATCATAAAACAGCTCTTTAATACTGGAAAATATAAAACATGCTAAAATTAACAAGAGAAGTTGTGTAACAGAATCTTCCACAAATGCACGCATATATATATGTATGTATACACACTGAAAGAAATGAAAAAATGAATAAGTAACAATAATTTGCACGACACAATACTACTCTATACGTTATTTAACTAAAGAATTTTATCACCAAATTGATGTCCACTTTATTGTATCTTTCACACTCAAGATAAAAAAGTTATCTAATTATCTCACAATCCATAGTTCTTTATTCTCAATCCTCTTGTCTTGTCGAACTTTATTGGCTGTTAATAGCTCCCAAAAGAGTCATATCTAAGAATTTTGGCATCAGTGCAAAGCACTTACTGTGACATGTCAGGCCTATAGCTGAGAGCTACCCAAACTGTATCTACCTATCTTACTCATCTTTACTTTCCTTAGCTTACTGTAGAATTAGACGAAGTCAGCATGTCAAAGGATTCTGCCATTATAGTATTTTTTTTATATAGAATCGGAATCAGTTGCATTCAGGACACAAGATCCGCAAAGGTTTTTTTGGGGACACTTAAGGATAGTTCCCAATTTATTGAACAGCACGTATCCATTTATGGCAGCTCAGTAAGACTTTAAGAATTCAACACAAAATAATGAGAAAAAAATTGCTAGCTAATTGAAGAACAAGATAGCCAAAATTGTTAAGAATTTTATCCTAAATAGAAAAATTGCAGATTTAAAATATAAGTTTAGTGGAATTCGGTTAGTCAACAGGTTAACTAGATGTGTTGGTTGAAAGAGGGTCACTTGTCCAGTTTTAACAATCAATCTTTTTAAAAACAACCCTTAAAATCAGAGTAACTGATGGATTACAATGATTTAGTGACATTTCTACAGGCGTCACGTGTGCTCATTCCATATTCACCCATAATAGATGTACCTCTAAGGCCTATGAACTTCTCTGTTCCCAGACTTCTTTGACTAATACCTGTGCCAGCTGTACTGTCACAACAACAAACACAGTTTGACCTAAAACCACTCCCTCCACTAATATCTGGTTGTTTAAAACAGCATCTGATTCCAGTATGAATAATAGTGTTCTGACTGATCAATAGCACACTTTAAAGAAAGTATAGGTCTAAACAAGCATGATAGAAACAGAGAAAAAGTCATGAAACGTATACTCGAAATTGTTTACTTAAACTGAATAAGCTATATATCCAAATACATCCAAATCAAACCAGGCTATCCAGTTCGAGCAAAAATAAAATTCAACCTCTGAGTAACTATGGTTAATTCAATATACTTTTATCTTCGTGTGTATAAAGATTCTTCAGTCACCGATTGTGTTGATGTATCAACTTTGCATGGTTTTGCGAAGTAGTCAATGCTCCCAAGTATATACAGATGCTTTTCTTCAGTCAGCAGGAACGAACAGTGGTACTCGAGATTACTTTTTGGAGTGAAGAGTCACAATTTTATACTGGAGTTAACCCTGTTTAGGACGGATTTCTCCATGGGACATTAACACGCTACAGTGTTGATACTGCTGCTGAATGTCTCAATTCAAATATGACTAATATACAGGCAATGAACATTAATACAAAGTATTATACCAAGTTTAAGGACTCTTGTATCTCAAATAACTGTTGTGCATTCGTCGAAACATAAACTGAGAACCACTACTTTGTCGTTGATAGCAGTTTCCTGCAATTGTAACTGTTAGCATAAATTACAGGTTATGTACACCTAAACAACATTCTTCAATCTTAGCTACTCGTGTTATTTTTGAGACCTTCCATTACTTTTCCTGAAACACACAAATAGTTACTGTTGACATTCTTGGACTAGCAAAATGAATGATTTATTATCGCTTTGGCCAAAGTTATCTGAATACCCACACAATGTTCAGAAATAGGATGTTAAACAAATGAAAATAATTTCCCTATATAGTGAGATATGGAGATATCTTAGTTGTGGGACCGAGCAATAATGAATAAATAAATCATACTATTACAGTGCTTTTATCCAACATGTTACAATCCGTTCCAGTTTTTTAATCAGCCATTTAAATAATGTATGGTCCACTCAAACAGTGAATTTTTTTTACCATACAATTAACATAAACAGCGTTTCATAAAGACTGTAAGTGAAAGCCTTTCTGTCTTAATTGTACATCATCTGTATTCAATAACCGTGATTGTGTGGCTGGCTACAGTATAAGACTGTACATTACACTATGTCCTAAAACTGTAAAAACATTGTTTTGATTCCATTGTAGCTAGTTTTGAATTGAACAAGAATGAACATTTGTATCGTGTATATGCCAATGCTGGGACTTCTATCGAAACATACTTCGAAGACTAGAATGCTTAATTTACATTTTTCACTATATCTGAAATGAGTCTCAACTTCAGTAAGAAACAGTAATAATGTACCAATCTTGAATAAGTTGACCACATATCGTCGATAAAGGACAGAAACCCGTCAACTTCTTATTTGGTCAAGTGTATGAATCAGGAACTTTTAACTCTTGCTCTGTACACTCAAAAACATGTATCAAGACCTACCCAGTTCAGAGAAAGCTGAGATTTCTGTCATATCGTTTAGTGCAGGCCCTTTTTTGGCTCGTTTAGTTTCATAGAGCTGTGGCAGCATCGTTCACTTCCTGTTGTTGACTATTTTGCTGTTGTTTAGCGATCAGTAGAAACCATTAGGCTCGTCCACCTTGCTACACAACAATGTATGATCTGTTTACTCAGTATTGATCTAAACCTCCATAGGGAAAGTAAACACTTCAATTTTCTTTTTTACAGAATGGAACCAATGTGTAAAAATCATTATTATCTGATATGGTTTGCAAACTATGGGATGACGAGGATATCCTTGTGTACTGACTGGACAACAGTGTGAGGATATGTGTTAAGTATTAGGTAGGTTGGAGGATTGCACGATATGGGTACCTCGATTAGGCATTTTTTCCAAGGTATAGCTACAGCAAATTTTTTTCTTCTCTTGTAATAAGTTTGAAATTATTACTTTGTACCACATTATCGTAGAAACTGTCTCACTAAATGTGAGGGAATATCTCACACCCATAGGATAGTGCCTCATTATTCAACTGCGAAGCTGGTCCAAAAACTTGTAATTGAGAATATCCTCATAATTAAGTGACCAAGCTCTATGTGGTGCCCCTTTTTCATGCCTTGAACTCAGTCTGATGAAGTGCTCATTTTTCACTGAGTCGAACTTGATAATGATTGTGTTGCAATCCCAATGTTGTACTTCACTGAAACTCTTAATGAAGTCTAGGACCATACTATCTGAGTTTAAAATAATGCAGCATTCAACGGGATATTTAGATCAGCACGTAAAGAAACAATTCGAGTTCCTTCATAACACCTGAGGGTCGCGGGTTCGCATCCCCGTCGCGCCAAACATGCTCGCCCTCCCAGTCGTGGGGATGTTATAATGTTACGATTAATCCCACTATTCCTTGGTAAAAGGCCTGACATGGCCGAGCGCGTTAAGGCGTGCACTCGCAAGTTCGCGCCAGCGTCGCGCTAAACATGCTCGCCCTCCCAGCCGTGGGGGTGTATTGATGGTCAATCCCACTATTCGTTGGTAAAAGAGTAGCCCAAGAGTTGGCGGTGGGTGGTGATGACTAGCTGCCTTTCCTCTAGTCTTACACTGCTAAATTAGGGACGGCTAGCACAGATAGCCCTCGAGTAGCTTTGTGTGAAATTCCAAAACAAACAAACAATCCTTGGTAAAAGAGTATCCCAAGAGGTGGTGGTGGATGGTGATGACTAGCTGCCTTCCCTCTTACATCGCTAAATTAGGTACGGCTAGCGCAGATAGCTCTCGAGTAGCTTTGCGCGAAATTCAAAAACAAACAAACAATCATAGAACATGATTGAGATGCCCTTGACATTGCAGGTTAGCCAGTTTTATCGACTCTATAAAATCATAAAGTGTGTATACAGATGGCCCATAAGTCCCTACCCATCCACATGTTATTATGCTATATTTAATTACGCATGTATTATATATATATATATATATATATATATATATATATATATTTATCAGAGAAATATGGCCGATGTAAGCCCATGTTCTGTGAGACATTTTCCTCAACATAGACTTACATCGGCCATATTTCTCTGATAAAAAAGCATTTTATTGTGCAGGTGGCTTGTAAGTACTCCTGTTTATTAAAATACTTGAATTTCTTAGCGTATATTCACGAAATTTTGTAAGCTTTTACTAAACGTGACAAGTCTGTGAATTTCCAAGGCCTTTATCAAAACAATTTGGTAGTGAGGTGATTTTCATACAAAGATTAAAAAAACTTCATATTTAATTTGCATAACCTCTGGAACCTCTTAAATGAATATCAAAAATTCTTTATTGGTAAATAGAGAGAAATTAATCAGATTATATTTACCCAAAGAACAGGTGGAGGATACAATTGATGAAGGAGGAGATAAAATGAAATGGCTGTCAGAGATGTAGTTTTTCTGGTGCATATAGAGGTTAATAATGCGTGGAAAAGTGGGTCAGTGGAACTAATTAATAAGTAAAAAGGGTTCAAGAAACAGGCCATGACTTAATTTTTTTTCAGGGATATTGCCTAGAATTAACAGTGAGGATGAAGTTGTACATAGGCCTAGGTTAGTACGTAAGGAGGAGCAGATAGGCTTGTTAGGTTTATTTGATTGTTTCGGTGAAAGAAAACTTTTCTGGAATGGATGATTTACATTTATGATAGGAGCTGGCATATTTACCAAGACTAGTAACTCAGCTGTTAGGGAAGTTTTAAACTAGTAGTAGACAGTGGTAAGGACTGGGAAAAACTAAATGCGAAAAGAATAAGAGGTAGAGAAAATTTTAACATAGGAAATGAGTTCAGAATTAAAGGTTATTATATGGGTAGGTTTAATTGTTGCTATTGTAATGCTAGAACCCAGAAGTATAAAAATTGAAATAGATTATTTTAAAGCATCAGGAGGAAAGGAGAATTTTGATGTTATGAGAATAAATGAAACATGGTTAAACATAAATTATTTTTGTGATAGAAGTTTCTTTGAGCTACAAAGTTAACGGCTTTCAACAGGGATATTGTGTTACAGAGGTGGAAAGGAGTGGCTTTATATATAAAATGTGGGTTACGTTCTGTTGAAGTTGAGAACATTATAAATAATAAAGAGGCTAAATACATTTAGGTTTCTGTTAGTGGGTCTAAAGGGAACAGACAGTTGAAATTTCTAACAGACAGCCAAAGGGCAAGAATAAAATTAATGAACTCCTCACTATGAGGTTGAGGTTTCAACTGTTAATGAAGTCATAATAATAATGAGGATTTTAACTTAGGTGTATAGATTGGAAAATGCTAAAGTCAAGGCTTGAGGGAGACATGTTTTTGAAAACTGTTCAGGATGGCTTTCTTTACCAATTTGTCAAGGAATCTACTAAAAGCAATGATATTTTAAATTTATTGTTAATTTTAAATATAGAAATCATCAAGAGGGTAGAAATTTGGAAACACCTGGGTGCAAGTTATCACTGCTCCATTAAATTTGATGTTTTGCTGCATATGGAAATCAGGAGTAACTGTATTTTGATTCCAAATTTCAAAAAATTTTGGAGGGATGCAACAAGAATTACCTGTTGTAAATTGAGCAGCTAAGTTACCTGGAGAAACTGATTAGATTTAGAATTGTTTTTAATATTCAAGGTAAACATATTCATCATAGAAGTAAAAGGGTAGCTGCAAGTGAAAAACCAGGTTGGTTCACCAAGAGTGAAAGGCATAAAATTTTAAAACAGCATCATAAATTTAAGGAATCTAAATTGATCTGTATGACAGGAGACTTAGAAAATTATAGAATATCAAGAAAGTTAGTGAAACATGAAATTAGAACATCATAAAGGATGTATGAGAAAGGGATGAAAATGTAAAAATTAACAGTAATGATTTTCTTAAATGCATTAAGGGTAAACAAAATGTTAAAATGGAGTTAGTAATCTTGAAGAGTGATAAAGGAAGGTTAGTGTGTGTGTGTTTTATTATAGTAAAGCCACATCAGGCTTTCTGCTGAGTCCATCAAGGGGAATCGAACCCCTGATTTTAGCATTGTAAATCCCTAGACATACCTCTGTACTAGCGAGGGGCAGGAAGTCTAGTATCTGATGTTTATGAGATGATTTGATTATTAAATTTTGTTTTTACTAAAAGATTTAAACAGTACTCCAGATAATATTTCTCCAAGGGTTTTGAATTAAAGATTGAATACGTGATCCACTTAGTACTATTTTTTATCAGCCCTTGAATCGTAAGCAGATGCCAAAGGGTTAGAAATTATCTCGTATAACTTCTTTTTTCAAGGAAAGGGATAAAACTTGTCCCAGTAATCATAGATTCATTGGTCTTGCATCAGTGGTGGGAAGAGTTTTGGAAAGTCTGTTAACAGATGCTTTGCAAAGTCATTTAATAAATTGTTTAGAATTTTATTGAAAAATTGAAAACTTACGGAAAATTGTGCCTTACAGATATTTTGAAATGTTTTGAACATGTTACTGCTTATGTAGATGAGAATAAGGGTATAGATTTGGTATATCTGATTTTCAGAAATCATTTCACAATATGCCACATAAAAGGCTTGTGAAAAAAATAGTCTCTGTAGATGTGGGGAATAATTTAGCAAACTGGATGGAAGAAAGCAAAGGGTTGTTACAAATGGAGTTTGGTCAAGCTGGATGAATGCCACAAGCCAGGTACCTCATGGCTCAGTCTTAGGACCTTTGCTCTTTTTTATATATATCAGTGGCATAGATGAAGGAATATTTAATAATTTACATAAATTTGCAAGTGACATTAAGGTCTTGGGTGTTACTAGCTGTGAAAAGGATGCTGCAGATTTACAAAAGGATTCAGATCATTAAGCAAGTTAGGCAAATAAACAGCAGATGGATTTTAATTATAATAAATTCAACAAAATGCAGGCGAGTTAACATAATTTGAATTATAATTACAATTGGGATTGAAATAACCTTGACAGTATGATGGAGGAAAGGGCTCTTGGGGTAATAGTCAGTCAGTTTCTAAAGACATTCAAGTAACATCCTAATATTAGTAGAAGGGCAAATAGGATTTTAGGTTATATCTATAGAAATATTGAATACAAGTGTAAAGAGTTTATAATTTCATTGTACAGGTCATTGGTTAAGCCACATTTGGAATATTGTGTTCAATCTTTGGTTCCTTACCTTAGGAAAGACATCAAATTGTTGGAAAGGATTCAGAGAAGGGTTACTGGAATGATACTTTGGATGGAGGAATTGTCATATGAGGAGATGTTGAAATTGCTCAGATTGTTTTCTCTTGAAAAAACAGGATTTAGGTGTTTAAGATTGTATAGGGAATCAAAAGTGTTGATGCATCATCGTTTTTCATATTTAACAGTGAGAGTAGTATGACTAAAGAATACAGATATAAATTTTGGTGGGGTAGGAGTCATCTTCAACTATGATGGTTTTATTTTTTTATCAGGGTGATAGGCCTCTTGAAGGGGTTGCACCTTCAGATGTTGTAGTGGCAGTAAGTTTAAATGAGTTTAAGAAAAAGCTTGATAAGTATATGAATAAGTTAATTTAGTTTAGAATGCAGAACAACTGAGATAGACCAGTAGAGTTCATTTTGTCCCAAAATGTTACTTACACTAACACTAAATAATTAAATACATTAAAATTAAGTTTGAAAATTATGAAACAAAATTAATACATTTTTGTCTTATTCTTTGAATGTATCTTTTGTTGTCACACCATCGATGAATAATACTGACAATTTCAACTGTTAAGCATTTCACATCTATTTTGTTTCATCTTTATGATTTTATTTTTTTGCCATGTTTGACTAAACAGTTTTTTATCCATGAAAAGGAACTATGCAACAGGGACACTTGTGTATTCTAATATGCACAATATAAAACATGAAATTATGCATTCAACATACAGCTAAATAGGCCTAGTTTTTCACTCACTTTGTTGTCCAAATAAAAGAAGTAATGTACCTCTAAAAATGTGTGTATTAGAATATACAAAATATAAAAGTTGCTAGAATAGAATATCTCAAAAATACTATCACAATTTAAATGATACTTTAAGTAAGTTTTAAGTTAAAACTTCCATTACTGCTATGATTAACAACTTTGCTTACACACACACCAGTTACTTACTTTTTAAGTAATGCAAGCTGCTATTGAATTAAAAAAGTATGTTGGAAGCTTTAAATAGCAAAAAAAAAAGTTGTAAACATGTGGATCAAATGAGCACATATGATTTTGTAAACTAATATGATGTTAAGGATAGATAGCAGAGGTTTCTACTGTGGTTTGGAAAAATATTTTAAAAATGGAGATTAGGACAGTGAAATTGCTTATTTGGCCTTTTCATTTTTCATATTTTGTGTTGTATTTGGTATACACCATAGAAACTATACTGTTGAAGTTATACAAAATAAGAAAGAGAACTGGGAGTTTGTGCATGTTATGTGACAAGTAATGATTTAGAATATTTTTTGAATATTGCTTTTGGAAATTATGAAACTAAAGCATATATCACAAAATTTTCAAAGCACTTAATCATGACAACTGGTCAGTCATCAGTGTGACAAGTAATAATGTCTTATAGCATTGTATTCAACTTTCCTTTAAACAACTTGCACTTTATTATCAATGTATTTCAACAAATGTGGAATCAGAATCTCATTTATGTGCTTAATACCCTGTCTAGGATGACAGAGCAGAGCCTTGCAATTAGCAGCTCATTTATCAGCTTTATGTAACACCCCAGCCTCCTCTCTTATGCATAGTTTCCTTGACACTATACCTACAAGTTCATGGATCACTTATTTAACCATTTTGTGCACATAAATAGCACCTCTATACTCTCCGGTGTATTTTTGGGTGTTTCATCAGAGCAAAAATCAGGATAGTCTGGCAGACAAAGGTATGGAGGTTCTATACAGGATGTATCAATTAGTCTAACAATCACTAGATGCTTCAACCTCTGGCAATTGCAAAAAATACTTACTTCCTTTGGAATGAGTTCATCTTCAGAAAAAAAAAGCATAAATAGCCATTATGTATACACCAGGTATCGGTGGTTTTTCTTCTTCTTGCACCATCAATTGCAACAAAATGCAATTCACGAACCTTCTTAGCATCATCAAAGGCCAAGATCCAGGTGAGGACTTGGTCCAAGACTTAACAACCCTCTCATACACTGGTATTCTTTCAGTAACTGAATTTTTCAATTAATAATAAGTTATCAAAGTTTGTAGGAAATATTATTTCCAATAACATAAAACCTTTTTGAACTTAACACAAATGTAAAAATAAATGGCAATACACACCAAAAGAAAAATATGCAATAAAGCATTTTGTGGTCACATCTCCAATATTTTCTTTTATTTATTTGTGAGATGTACAACTATCTCACAACCGTTGGATAGGTCTGCTGAATAACAGGAGATATGACAAGATATCTGTCACAGAATAATACTGTGTTTCTCTAAATATGTCAGTTTGTAAGAACAAAATAAAGGAAATGTACATTGTGCAAAATACAATATATATATATATGTAGTATTACAATATAAATAAACAAATTTTATGTACATGCCTTTGATGATGGACCATCAATGATGAGGTAGAGATCATCTAATAGACTGTCACTCTTGAGACTAAATACCAGACTGTTTGAATTCAATATTCCTTACTGTCAGGTTTTATGCATGTGTGAGACAGATTTTTCACAACAGGTATCTGTGGCTTATTGGCAATAAATTTCACAAACAGCACACAGTCCACTTGTTTTAAAATAATATATTAAACAGGTCAAGCATATATATACAGAGATGCCAACTATTTCAAATGGCTGAGCATAACGATTGTAGCCCTTTATCATTTGCAGCTACTAGGCCTGAGCTATGTCTCTAAGCTGTTTATTATTATATTATTATTCTATTAGTATTTATTACTGCTATAGATTGCTCATTTATAACTATGTTTTGTGTATTTAATACATAAATTAAAAAAAAAATTCTTTTGAAATTATGCCTTTTATTTAGTTCAGAGTAACAAACATTCTGGTAAAACAACATTGAACATGCACAAACAGTAAGCAGAAAAAGCCTTCGTGTAAGGACTAGTTTATATCATGTTTATGACATTTATTGTAATAGTTTTGCAGCTGTTGCAGCCTTTGATTTCATGAGAATGTCTCTAGTTGGTTGGGAGTTATAACAACATTGTCCATTTGATTGCATACACATTTTGTGTGTTATAATACTGCTCAAAACTGAGGTGTTCAAGCTTGGTCTGAACTTGCTTTTATTTTTAGTTACTAAACTAAATATCCTTTCACTGTCAGCATTAGAATGGAAGATTGTAAGAATTCCAACCTTAACTCTACACAGAATGTCATACTTCTGGTTGTCATTTACATCCTTAACAGTTGACAGCTGAACCCAAAACTTGTCAACATTCAATTGAAGGACAGTTTCTAAGAAAGCATCAATTTGATAGTTCAAATATTGCCCTTCCAACTTGTCAGTAGTATCTGCTCATGTGTACCGACAAGGACAGGATACCTGTCTGTGAAGAAGCATGGAGAAGAGAAATCTTTGCTGACTTTCAGTTTTGGATCAGCAACCTCTGTGAGAATCAAAATTTCATGATTTAGAGGGAAATGTTTCATCATGTAATTTGTAGCAGCAATATAGTATTTCTTGACACTGGTGTAGAAGCTGATCAGTTCCAGGTCCTTTTCATATTTAACAATGTATTTCTTGGAAGCATTTCCAATAGAAATTGCCTCATAAGATTGCAGAGAGAAGAAAAAGACAAAAAGTTCACTTTGTTGTCCAAGAACACTGTTAACTTATCTAACTTGCTCTATGCATAACTTTTCTTGTCTACTTCCTTGCTAGCTTTCGTTTTCTTCTCATTTTCATTGATTGTCTCTTATTTAGTGCAAGGTCAGACTGCCTAAACATATATTGAATTATATCAAATGTTTCTTTGTCTACTTTTGGAGATTGTTATCTTGTGTCCCTGTGTGGCTGAGAGGGTGTCTTGACTGTATCCTTATGTGGCTGAGAGGATATCCCGACTGTTAAAGTGTCTTGCTACCTGACTGAGCTGCACGCTTAGATACTTTTGAATCTAGTTTTTCCTTTTCACAGTGAGAATGCTTCTTCAATGGGTTCTGCATGTCCAATATTCTGTTGAGGCACACCCCAAGTGATAGCCATCTTGTGTTAACAAGTTGTAGAATTTTTCTTGTTTCTTTGTCTTACAATCCTTGAAACTCTTTGAAATGTTGTTTTCTGCAAGCACTTTTGTCTGTAAAATAGTAGATATCTATCAATATATCAGAAACTGGGAAGGGCAGTTCTTTGGAAGCTTTCTGGGCAGCAATATTCATGAGGTGACAGGCACAGCCCATGAAGTAAATGCTTGAAATGTGTCCCATTTCACACTTTTACCTATACCAGACTTAACTGAGGCATTTTCTGAAGGAAAACAAAGATAGTCTTCCTATGGAATTTTCATCTTTGTTAGTTCGTGGTCCAAAAGCTTGAAAATATTCTTTCTCGTTGAAGCTTTTGTCCATTCCACCATTGTTAAAAGAGAACAAACAATTTTTCCAAGCATAGGGTCAAGATATCGTACAACCACTAGATACATTTTTGAGTCATCCACATCTGTAGATCCATCTGTGGCTAAACTGTAAACACTGTTAGTAAGTAGGCCTGAAATCTTTTGTCATATTCACAACCCAGCATTTGTACAATGGCTGTAGTTTTGGTTTTAACACAACTATATTTTTTCGCTATATGGAGTATGGGAACATTTTTCTGACTAAATGTCCTGCATGATCAGCTGCAGCTAGGGGTAAATCATGAGCAATGACGAATTGCGTGAACATCACTTTTGCATTTATGGTTTCATATTCTAAATTCTTACTCATAAATGTCGTTATCTGTATCATTTTTGTATTTGCCTCAGCCTTTTGTTGGTGAGATGCCAATTTTGTATGTCTGGAACAATGGTTTATTCCGCTATGCGCCACAGAAAAATTGATGGGACAAACTGTACCAAACGCATTACTGTCACTGACTTTTGATGCAATGACCGGATATTTTGCACTATACTCTTTACTAATTTTTTTATTCACAGTTTTATTCCTTTTAGATTTGCTAGAAAAAAGACAATCTGGTGAAAGAGACCTATTTTTTCCCTTTTGTGAACGATCGCATTGGTGTTTCTATGCTGCTCAGAAAACGAGAAATACCCATCTATGTGAGCGCTGATTGGCTGACAAGCACTGATGACGTAACTGTGGACTCCCCCACGTACCCAGTATGGAGAAGCACCGCACTCAAACTATTGGTAAACGTTGGAGATACAAATATTTTTTGTTATTTCAAGCACAAACATGATTATCGCAAGTGGCCATTTGGAATGTGTCATTTATTTATTATCAAAATTTATTTATATCTCACAAGAAATTTTCTTTTCACCCCTTTCAAGCCCTGGGTGAACATTTTATCACTTTATTGTATAGACCTATATAATATATAATAATTTGGGAGTTGCAACAAGTGATATTTGTCTGTATGAGCGTATAGTCCCAATATATACACCAAAATCGTAATGGTTGGCATCTCTGTATATATACAAGTTATTATTACACTGTTAGACATCACAGTTATATATAGAGCTTCAAATAATTGTCTTTTTTTTTTTTCATCATTGTCCACACAGCATTGTTCAATTGCTCTACAGCACAGCTGAGAAGACAAATTATTCTTTTCTACTCTGTTATTACAATACATTGTGACAATTCACCTTAGAAATTGCCACTATGTGCCATTAATGCATATACTTACAATCAGACTAAATATATCTATGAAACTGTGTTTTACTAACCACATCATTTGAACTAAATTTTAATTATATATTTATATCCTGGCCAAAGCCTAAAATATTCTATACATTACAGGATATTATGATGCAATAACACTCATTTACAACAATTAGAAAAGCTTAAAAGGGTCTAGTAATATAATGCAATACAACAAGTGCCAATTCATTAGAAGTGAACTACACAATGTATGATTTGTACATAGTAACTTACATAAATCCAGGATGAACTGTTGCTTCTGAACAAATTTCAATTTGACATGTATATCAAACTTAAAATAAAACAGCCATATATATCTAACACTTCCTGCATAAGTAACATCAAATCTACCCAGAGCAACTAACACTACTCATGTAACTGTTCATTTTGATTTAAACATAGAAGAGTTTCTATAAACTCAAGACACCTCATGACCCGAAGGTCTGTTTGCATTCTAGCAGAATGTTTTTATGCAGAGGTTTTTTACAGCCATATCACCCACAGAAAGAATAGGTGCAACCTTCATAGGAGGAAAGTGAAGAATAAGGTAACTATAATAAAATCAGTTACATTCTTGACCACATTAATGAAAACTCCATATAATCAGAAATTAGTGATACATATAAAATAATACGATAATAATGTAATAACATATAAAATGCAATGTATATTTATATATCACAACTTTACCATAAAAAAGCATAATCATTTAAACAAATATATTGGTTTTGAAATGAACCACATAATAGATCCTCTGCTGTGAACAGTAAATCTTCGAATTTATTGTTTAAATAACGATATTTTCCTCAGTGGATATAGCAGATCACCAAATATAGCTTTGATATGAAACATACATACCACACAATAGAAGAAAATTTTAATCTTTGTTTATGGTATAGTAACAGATTAAATGGAAATTTTGGAGATGATTCTAGGTACGCAAAATATTCTATTTTGTAACAGAGGTAATGATTTTTACTTTTCTAGAAATTTTATAAAATTTCCAAGTTAAATTGCAAAGAAATTTTCATTTCAGCCAAAGAGAGTGTTTTTTTTTTGTAAACACAAAGATTGAATTCCTTTGTTATTATCTCAAGTCAAGCAAACATAACTTACTTGAAAGTCTATTAGTAAGAGAGTCAATGGCCAATCTTGTAATGATATTACTAACTTAAATTAGTAATATCTGCATGCATACCATATATTAGATATCAGTAATAAATAACAGAATTTACTAGATTCAAAATAGCTTTATGAAGTCTAACAACTTACAACTGTGGACATACAAATGTCTTAAAACTTTCATAAGATCAATCCACAAACTTTGGAATGGGTCTGTTATCAGGTTTATCTCTTCTGCTCCAAGAACATGTAGATATACTTTAATTAAATTTTATCAATTGCAGATGTGTTTTTTTTAAAGACATAATTGTGAATATGTATTTGTATATACATGTAACAATGAACATAACTGTAATTGACAATAATAGTTTTTAGTTATATAACTCTTGGCAATGTTAGATTAATGCAGAAAAACATATAAAAAACAGTTACTGTTTCAATGCTAACTAAAAGAAAAAGTTATATCTTCACTGAGATGTTAATATTCATCACACTTCATTTGGATCAATCCACCAGTCACAGAGACCAAGAACATCCACTTTCTACAGCAAAGGGATTTCCCATATCTTTAAACATAGGCCAAGAATACCCAGAAAGCTAGTGGTACCATTTCATCAGTTGAAGGAAAGATGATACTTTCATGAGATAAAAACACAATTATAATTTTTGAAAAAAGTACAGAAACTGCATGTTTGACGACAAGGTAGTTTTAAGATAGGAAAAAACATGAAATTTAAATAAGCTGTTTTAAGTATAGAATGAAGAAGGTTGAATAAATAATGAAAGTTGTGGATGTTGGTTCAATCATATAAATACTGCCACCTTAAAACACAGTAATCTTATTAATCAGTTAGAGTTACTCATAACAACCAAGAATATTCTTAATCAGAGAAATATTGATGTCATAAATTTAAACAAAAAACATTATTCGAAAACTTAATTAGCATGCATGTTCATACTAATGTCAGTTAAAACTAAGCAACCAACTAAAAATGTGTACAAATTTTTAGTACTAAAAATATACATTTACTAGGTCAAGTAATGAACTTTCTCAGAACAAATGTAATTGAAAACATGTTTTTCTCAGATCATTTGTTATCATCATTCCAAACCAAGTAAGAATTTAAGAATCTTTCAGAATATATTTTTCATAAACTGCAAAATACAGATAATGCAACCAAAATACATCTTTCTATTCCTCCTTTTCAGGCTTTACCAGTTAACAAAAACTTAGTGTCTCCTATGATATTTAATCAACACTTGCAAAACACTTCTCATTATAGGTATTTTTCACTGCCACACAGTCCATCACAACAGATGAACAGCATTGGTGGCATATTTCACACGTGTAAGTCTTTTTCACCTTTGTTCATGCAGCAATAATAATAAATAGTTTTATCATAAACACATCCACATTTTCATCAAAATATTTTGTATATTGGCCTCTGGTTGGTCCTGTAAGCTCATTTCATCCATTTTGTGCTACTCTCTCATAATAGCTAAGGCTCACTCACTAGTCAGTATACTGCAATAGAAAAAAAAATAAGACAGTTTCTCCTCAGTTAAAACTAGCCTACATAAAAATGTGCATTTGAATAAATAATGATGTAAATATAGTGTTTCTAAATAATATAATCATGATCACTAATTTGATGGTGAGAACACACCACCTTAGTTAATGTACTATGCTATCTATCACTGCATTTTAAAAGGTAAGATTATTTTGCAGAACACTGACCTACCTTTTAGTGCATTTCTTTATATCTAGAATCTTGGTCCTGTTTTCAGAAACACAGCTGCTGGTTGAGGCCTTTTGTTTATCCTCTCTTTTCCATGATACGATGCAACCTTGTTTCTAAAAGAAGAATTCAATTATTTTCAAACTAAATCTTTATTCACAGAATGCAGACAAATGTTTACAATAATAAGACATAATATATGTACTTAAAATGCATATGGACAAAACTTAAGCTGAAAGATGTCTTGACTTTTAAATACATTGTAACACAATATCTCCATCTTCTTAGTTCTTTCCAAAAAATACTCATTGTTTTCATTATATTTATTTAGTTTGATACATAATTCAACTCACAATAATAAGGAACAAACATTTTTAAATAAATACAGCCCATCAGAAATTTCGGGGTTTTATTCTTACATACTCAACCACTGTAAGTACTACCTATATAATACCTGAATTTTAATGTCCCTGCTTGATAGTTTCCACTGCTATTCTGGAAACTTCCCTTGTATGGTATTTTCATCCAACATTCAATATCTAGCAATAGCTGAAGAGCAATTTCTATACTATCTGGTTCAATCTTGTCATCCCCTACGTGGACTAAATTAATTACAACCCTCTTTATGTTACTATCACATTAGTTGCAGCATATTTCATTTGAAACTCTCACGTTTTAAATTAATACAAAGTAACTATAATCCTAAAACCATAGTAGTTAGTAGCATTTCTTTGTTTTACGTGGCTTTAGCACACAAACATAAAAATGATGCGTCAACAAAACCATTTTGTTACATGAGAAAAAAGAACTTTTCTGGTAAAACCATGTTATAGTAAGATTAAGATGTACAAAAGGGCAAACTCAGTATTACACGTTTATTTGCCCGAACAGAGTATAATAATACGTGCATGTGTGTCATAATGAACTTGCAAGCTGAAAGTTCGAAATAATCTATTAAAGACAAAGCGCGCATTTTTCTTCCATATTACTAATTAATTGCAACAAAGTGACGAAACAAAACTTTTCAAGACATAGAATTTCACTGGAAAAATAATTTGTTAGTATATACGTTAAATATCTACAAATAAAAATATGCAGTGATCATCAGCCAACATTACACGATGATGTTTTAATTTTTGCGAGTTACTTATTCAGAATCTGAACAGTGAATTTTTTAAAGTGTAAGAAGTATTTCGACAAAAAATGTTTCGGCCTGCAAAGGACGTTTTGCCACTCAAATTACTCAGACATAAGGCTTAATTAGCCTTTAAATAAAATATTTTGTCAACTTATAGTGGAGTGGTAATCCTACGGACAATTTACATTTCCAGAATGAAGCCGGAAAGCTAAAAGTGAATTACTGCTTACATTTGCCGGTTTAAAGGTATGTTTTCACTGTGGTAATATTTTAGTTTTAAAATTATTATAGGTTTTTATAACAAATTTTCGCGGGCTATGCTTATGCGCTCTTAATTTATTCAATTGTATAACCAATTATACATTTATATGGGTGTTTGGGCATGATATGTTCATACCCTTGGGGGTCAGGTTCTCTTTGAGCTCTTCCTCCTCCCCGTACTTATGTGGTCTTGCAGTATTGATATTTGTAATTATCTTATTTTTAGGTCAGAATGAACTGAATATTATTCTGATCCTTTTCAGGGCAATGTCCATATATTGTGGTACATATATGGTTGTTGTTTTGCTCTATTAGCAGAATGTCAACTTTGTTGGTGGCACTTTTTATTTTTTTTAATTAATTTTATTTTTTTTACTTTATTATATGTATATAGAAACATACATTTTTATTATTTTTTTAAGAATTATATATTTATTCTTTTAAAATTAATTTTATTATTCTTATTTATTTATTTTTATGTTTAAAATATAAATTGAGTGGGGAGAGATATTTAGGACATACTTCATCATGTATGAGGTACCTATCTAGTTCGCATGGTAATTCATTTTTAATCCAATTTTTTTATATCGAAGTATGTTATTGTACTGTGTACCATACTATCTGGTATGGTTGGTATGTTCGAATATTTGTGTATGAATTAAGATGATGTAGTTCTTGGAACTATATAGACTGTTGTAAGGAGTGTGTTTTAAACTGTTTGTAATTTGGTTTAATTATTTTATCGCTTACAGTTATCCATGCTGGAGCTGCATAATCTATCACTGATCTAATATATGTGTTATAGATTTGTAGTATGTTATCTGTAGATGTTCCACTGTTTTTACCAGTTAGACTCCTAGCATCGTTAGTTATTCACCAGACTTTATATTTAATTTCGTTAACATGATTATTCCAAGTTAATTTTGAATCATAGGTTAGACCTAAAAATTTTGCCGATGGGGCAGTTTGAAGTAGTGTGCCATTCACCACGAGTTGTGTTTTTGCTGTCTTTATTTTTAATCTATATTTTTGACAGTGTTCGTTTATTCTATTTAGTTGTGGTTGTATGTTGTTGTTACGGCACTTTTCCAGACTGTCACATTATCTGCGAACTGTGAAGAGAATCCATGATTTGGATCCTTCAGTGGCATATTGTTTACATACATCATAAAGAGTATAAAGGCTAACCACCCCTCCCTGAGGGAACACCAGCTTCTGGAGTAAAGTACTCAGAAAAGGTACCCTCTACAGTCTACATTAACTCTGCACTTTCTATTTTCCAAAAAGTTAGACAGCCAGCGAATAATTCCACGCGGTAGTCCCATTTCATTCAATCGGAACCATCATGCCATACAGTGTCGAATACTTTCTCGATATCAAGGAAGCAAGCAACGGTGCATTCTTTCTTATTAAAGCTAGTTATTATAGTTTCGGTGATTCTAATTAAATGATCTGTCGTTTGTCTAAATTTCCTGAATCCATTTTGTTCTTTTGGTAATTTTGATGTCATCTCCAAGAATATGGAGAGTCTATTACTTATTATTCTTTCTAGAATTTCGCCTATACAGCTGGTGAGGCTGACTGGTCGATAGCTATTAGATTTATTTGCTGGCTTTTCTTCGTTATGGAACATTAATATATTAGCAAGCTTCCAAGAAACTGGGATGTATCCTGAGGATAGAGATAGATTAAAAAGTGTTTTTAGGTGGTCAAACAATTTCGGAGTACCCATTTTTAGAAGGATAGCTTGTATTTCATCTTCACCTATAGATTTGTTTTTGTGTTTTTTATTGTTTCAAATAATTCTTGAAGTCTATCAATGTTTGTTTTTGAATTTCGTGCAAAGCTACTCGAGGGCTATCTGCGCTAGCCATCCTTAATTTAATAGTGTAAGACTAGAGGAAAGGCAGCTAGTCATCACCACCCACCGCCAACTCTTGGGCTACTTTTTAACCAACGAATAGTGGAATTGACAGTCACCTGATCGAATGCCTGAACCAACCTTAACAGCCGGGCCAAGTTTGATGTAAAAAGTAAGTTATCCTTATTTTCAGATGGCATGGCATAACCAACCGTGCGACTGCATCCCCGTCGCGCCAATCATGCTCGCTCTTTCAGCCGTGGGGGCGTTATAATGTCCCTAGATAGTTAATTTGAAACTAGAAATTTATATTTTGTCTTTGTTATTGTCAAAATAATATTAATACAAAATATAGAAAGAAAATATGTTGAAATAAAGGAATTAATAATAACTACATTTTATAAACTATTAGTAGGCAAAAGATATCGCAAGCCACCATAGCTCAGTGGTTAGAGCACTGGTCTCGTAAACCAGGGGTCGTGAGTTCGAACCTCACTGGTGGCTGTGGAAAGAGTTTAGTGAACATTACTTTAATCTTTTTAATTATGTTTTATAATAATTTTCGTTCCAGTGTCACCCTTAAAAATAAATTACATTCTCGCCAAATTTTTTAATCTTGTTATATTTTCAGAAAATAAATATTCCTTTGAAATACCTTGTAGATTAACTCTGTGGAAGATATGACATTATATTGGAAATTCATCAAATGAGCATCAAAGCTTTCAAATTAAGTTTGTTAAAACAGTTCAGGTGAAATTTAATCTTCCAACTAAACCCTTTTTTGAACAATAATGACTGCAATGGTTTTTGTTATTTTTTATTATAGATGACTGAAGGATAATTTTATCACATTTGCACATTGGTCAATTTTCTTGTGACTTGTTCTTTACTAATGCAAAAAAAAAATAATACTTGTAAAGTTTGATTCCTCACTTTAGTATAAAACTCGTTTAAAATGTTTAAAAAAATGTGAGAAAACATTTTTTTTTCCTAATGTAGAAGTTTCATGTACAATTTATTACAAAAGGAAATAAAATATTTAATGATTAATTTTTCTCACGTAAAGATTTTATTGTTTGGCCCTTATAACTGATACAAAAAAATCGTACATTATAATAAAACATTGTGAAGAAAAAATTCATTTCTGTATTTCATTGGCATTTCTGAAACAGTGTGTAGATGACTAGACGGTTTGTTATGTTGAATTTTCGTGTAGAAATTGCAGAAACGTACTTGTTCTACTTTTGCTTTCGACATTTTGAAATTAGTATTATAACTTTTGTTTTATTTATTTTTTTGGCCTAAGATTACTTCCACAACAACCAAAATTATTTTACAAAGCTTATGCACACTGATTTTCCAGACGAAATAAAATAATATACTTGTTGTTTCCGCATAACGATAAAAGTAATATTACTCGTTGTATTGCCTTGAAGAAAATAACAGTTCGCGTATTGTTTGGTTGTTTGTTTTTGGAATTTCGCACAAAGCTACTCGAGGGCTATCTGTGCTAGCCGTCCCTAATTTAGCAGTGTAAGACTAGAGGGAAGGCAGCTAGTCATCACCACCCACCGCCAACTCTTGGGCTACTCTTCTACCAGCGAATAGTGGGAATTGACAGTCAAATTATACGCCCCCACGGGTCGGAGGGCGGGCGCGAACCCGCGACCCTCAAATTACGAGTCGCACGCTATACGCGCTTGGCCATGCCAGGCCAGTCATTTTATTATATGATTTTTTGATGCTTCAACTTTCAATTGCGATATATGCTGTGTTATTTGTACAACGAGTGCAATACAGGACAACCGTCACGAAAGTATTAGTTGCATGTGAAATAAGATTTATCAATTTAGTTGACTAAGAAAAAGATTCATCTTTGTTATGTTAACATTATTATGTTATATATATTAAATAAATAATGAAAAGAAGTGATTTTCATGCCACCATAGCTCAGTGGTTAGAGCACTGGTCTTGTAAACCAGGGGTCGTGAGTTCAATCCTCACTGGTGGCTAGCTTTAATTTTATTGAAAAATATTGGTATTTTCAATGCAATTGAAGAATTTCATAGCATGATTTTAAAATCAGTGTTCAGTTTCTTTAATGTTACACTTGTGTATGTTGTTCACATTAATCTTAAAATTTAATAAATAGCATTTTTAGATGAAACATACCCAAAACAGAAATTTTGATAACTATAAAATTTAAGTTTTCTAAATATATCAGTTGAGTATCGTTAGATATTTCATAACGAGTTATGAATCTGCAACAAAATATAATGATTGATGTGAATTATTTATTTTCTGCCTCTAACTAAAAATATACTTGTGCTGGCACTAGATTGGTAAATTTGTGTGTATTGCCATCTGTTACCGTAGTTTTGAACTACATAAGCTGCAGGAGTGTGCACTCCAAAAGATAACGCAAGAAGACCTAACCTAGATAAAAGTATTTTGAGCAATTTATAAATGTAAGTTTTTTAAATACAATATAAAAAGCACATTTATAACAGCACAGTGTATACGCGGGAACTGGCGAAATACAGCTGAATTGCCAGAATAAGCGTTTTGAAAGATACTGTACTAATAATATGATAATGTTATAAGTTTTTACGTGACTAAGCAGAAAAGTGAAAATACAAGTTCATACAACAGCTCAGTTAATTCATTAACGATTTTATCCACACTGAAATTATATGTTACTTCAACAGAAAATAGAATGTAATCAATCATAGTGGACACAAATGAACCTGTGTAGAATTCTTCATCAGATTTAAACTGAAGGAAATAAGCAACTACATGTTATGGAAATCTGTACGTATAATCATTCCTATTTACTATCATATTCAACCTCTTGCGTAACTTTTAAGAAAGGTTAACTGAAAGATTTAATTTTAAGTTTAATTTCATTTAAGTTTGATCTCTTTTTTTTCTTTTAAGCTTTTGACATTGTTACAACATCCCAATAAGGCTTATAGTTTTGAGCCGAAATGTTTGAGTTATTTGTTTTAGTAGTTTTTATTGAAGTACAAATTCAATGTGTTTCAAATAATTAATCCAACTTTGAGCCTCATTGCTGTCCAAATTTAAATATTTAAATTATACATTTAATAGTTATATACTTTCACTTAATTTAAAATAGCATTTTTTTGTAAACCATGTATACTTTTATCTGAATGTTTATTTTAATCTACAAACGAATGGACGAATGCAATTCTGGAGTTCTCATTAGTTATTAGCATCTTTTCTACATCTTCTCACAGTTTGTATGGATGATATAATTGTCCCGTTGGAAGAGCTTCGGAAGTAGCGACATGGAGCTCGAATCCATACGGTACCCGTAAACAGTCCCCGCACTTTAAGCGATGCAACCATCGCATTAGGAGAGTGACAGTGTGGTGATTTAGCATGCATGGTGATTGATAAGATGCTGCAACTAGATGTCAGAAGCTCGAAATCAAAGATGGCGGTAAATAACCTTTGTGTCTCTGTCATAAACACAAATACACTGGTTCCTGATAACACAGCGCTCTAACTTTTCCTTTTTCTTATAACATTAAATAACTATTAAAAGTTGGATATTATTTTATCTAAAACGTAAACTTATTATGCAAGTATATTTTACACTAACCTGTACATTATTGTAATAATTGTTTGACTTATTTGTTTTTGTACTTTCTTGGATGAAAGTGTTCGTTATTTCTTAAGGAGGTTGACAAATAATTTATCAGAAAGACTACATCACATTTGTCATCAAGACGCATTATATAATTCTGTAAAAACTTTAAAGTACGAAAAATATATTAATTAACAATGAAAAATAGAACATTACAAACTTCACTGACTTCTGCAGCCTTAGTATAAAAACTTAAATATTCGTACCACGTAAATAGTTTATAATACATCTTTAGTCAAATAAACTTGAATACGTTTATGTGTAGATGTTTATCACGCACTATGACATTTTTATTTACTGAACACAGAAATACCATAAACATGTACTGATCTTTTTATTCGGTTAAAACGAATGGCTGAAACCACATATCACATTGGTCCTTTAGAGAGAGGCGAATCTATGACACGGGTGGCACAGATACTGGTATAAGATGGGTTTTTTTATTGAAAGATCTTCTCTCCTAGTTCTCGATGGGACAGTGTTAAATTAACTCTTAATAACCGTGTAAAAATGTGTTATGTTTCTTTTACAAGAAAACAAATATTTCGTATTTTAACTTGATAGGAACTTCACGTAACACATGAAGTGCTTTTATATAAAAAGTAGTATATTTTAATTGAGTTATGATGTTTTTGTGAAAGCTGAGCCCTCACTGGCTCAGTACCAAGTTTATTTATTTATTACTATATATATCTACACTCTCAGTTTTCGTCCTCACCGCCACAGATGTAACTAAACGTTTTTCATTCTTCACTAATTATATCTGTATCACCATAGCTCAGTGGTTAGAGCACTGCTCTTGAAAACCAGGAGTCGGGAGTTCAATCCTTACTGAGGGCTAGTTATTGTTTGGTCCGGCTTGGCCCGGTGGTTAAGGCACTTGATTCGTAATCCGAGGGTTAATCCCACTATTCGTTGGTAAAAGAGTAGCCTACGAGTTGGTGGTGGGTGGTGATGACTAGCTGCTTTCCCTCTAGTCTTATATGCAAAATTAGGGATGGCTGGCGCATATAACATTAGTGTAGCTTTGAGCGACATTCAAAACAAACCAAACCCACACAAACACCAACGAAATGACTTTTGCGAAAGTGCTATTAGCATTTTCTAGGTTCTATGTATAACTCAGTGTTTATTTTTCTAATTCGAGGAGCATTTTACAATACTTATCTCTACCCCCCAATACATATTTAGCGCAGTTCATTGTAAATCAAAACCCTTACCAGTTATTTTATATTGTCAAGTGCTACTGATACACGAAATTTCACTTCCAAAAATATTTTAACGTTACGAAACCTTAACATAGTTTCCATTTCAACTATATTTTTATTTATGTAGTTAGTACTTCTTTGGATACCAGCAACAATGAAAATGTCATATATACTCTAAAACCTACGCATATGTTTGCGAAACTGATTTCTTAAAATGAAAAATTACTTATAATTTTCCGTCCCCTATGCCTTTATCTTTGTGAGGTTTGTTGACGTCAGCGCCGCTTGCACGCTAGCAAAAACTATTGATTTGGCTATGCTTACGTATGAGCACATTTGGAGACCTGGTGTTAAGTGTAATTTCTTTACACTGAGTTATAACAATCCAATTTAGAAGTGAAGCTTCTTGTTACTAACGGTCTTTCTTTGTTCAAATATAATGGTTTCTTAGAATGTTTGTGTGAACTTAAAGATGTCAGATCTTTGAAAATCACACTTTTAGCTGTGATATTCTAGATCTTGGAAATATAGTTACCTATATTTACCTTTTGAATTGATAATTTAGGTTGTAAATTTTTATGCAAAGCTGCACACAGGTAAACTACGCATAGCCGTCCCTAATTTCGATCTTATAGACAAGAGGGAGGGCAGCTATTGAACAGTACCTAACCACCAACTCTTGGAAAATACTTGTTTTACAAAATAGTGGGATCGGTCTGTCTTCGTATAGCGCACCGATGTCACTCAATGTGCCGGGCACGTTAATGCAGCAACGAGATGCAAACCATGAATCCCCAGATTCACAGTCCTGCTACTAGTAACACTCTTTCTGACATTCATCTGAACATTGCAGTAGCAGTTGATTCGATTAGTTTGGTTTGTTTTGAATTTCGCCCAAAGTTACAAATTAGCCGTCCCAAATTTAGCACTGTAGAACTGGAGGGAAGGCAACTAGTCATCACCATCCCGCGCTAACTCTTGGGTTACTCTTTTACCAACGAATAGTGGGGTTGACCGTAATATTATAACGCCCCCACGGCTGAAAGGGCGAGCATGTTTGGTGCGACTGCTTTACATACTTATATGCATACATCACAGTGCTGGCCATAATATTTAGGTTTGAGTAGATAATATTGAAAAGATTTTGAATATGCAAATCATTAAATCAGTGGACAAGCAAAATGATGTAAAGTCAAAGTGAAGCGAAATGTATCAAAAATACATTTTGACACTGTTTGGCATTTTGTATTGTTACTAAAAATATTGTAATGTTGCTACCGAAAATCGATCGCTTTTGGGAAGGGTATGTAACAACCTTTTCCTCACGTATACAGATCGGGGATTTAGAATTTTTGAGACAGGTGTATCCTTGCGCTTAATGGCATTGAAAAACAATGAAATATGGATCAAATTTGGGAACACATATCACTCAGAGTGAATAAGCAAAGTGCAGGTGAGAATCCGTGAACACAACAGTGGTTGGAGCAGTCTATGTGTCCCGAGCGTTGGTACACAACGTTAGTAAGAGGGATCCTCGTCTGAAAATAAGACCTCATGTTCACCTGCTGCGTCCCTCAGTAAAGTAGAGAATGAAGTATATATTCACGCTCTTCTATAAGAAGGCGTATCGGCAAAGACGTCTCAAGATTTTTTATGCTCAACTTGTTGAAATGGGCACTGGGAATCAGTCATCCTTGTACACTCGATATATCATGGAAAAATGCAGATAGAAATAGAATGCTTTGAACGTGAGCTCACGGCAGCATATTTTTTCAATTAAAACCATGTTGTAGAACTATTGTCAAGATGCATTGTTGTCAGATAGGAAACAAGAATGTATTTCGAAGTTGACGTTAATGAGATTCCAAAATCATTTTGATATAATGTATTCAATATTTATACAACTGTGTTCCATGAGACGACAAACACCGTCGTGGTGTCTGTTACGTACAAGAAAATTTAGGGTTAATTTCACACTTGGTTTGTATTGAACTTACTATGACTGGTACTTCACTCTTTTTAGAAATGCCACACACAATCAGACTTGAAAAGTATGAAACAGAGATTTAGAAATTTTCAACTTTGATTATGTGTAGATATCTACTACATTAAAAAAAAATTGTCACCGCTAGTAGAGTGGTAAGTCTACGGATTTACAACTCTAAAATTAGGGGTTTGGTGGGCTCAGCAGATAGCTCAACGTGGCTTTCCCATAAGAAAAACAGACACACATTAAAATCATTACATATGAAATAATAATTCGTTTCATTTTAACACACATAATGCTGAACGTAGAATACAGTAACCTGTAAACTGTCTAGTAATTCACATATGTAAAAACGGCTGGTTTGGGTTGAGAAAAAATTTTATGTAAAGGAGCGAACAACGTTTAGACCTTCTTCGGTCATCATCAGGTTCACAAACGTTGTTCGATCCCCTACATAAAATTTTTCTCAATCCAAACTAGCCATTTTTACATATATATTTTTCTCTACAAGTGGGTTTTCTCGTCGTCAGTGATGTCTAGTTATTCAGTTTTATGCCTCAGTCTCGATTGTGTGAAGCCACAAAAAATTGTGAATATACAAAAGAAATTTATACGCTGTTTACTTGATGTGTTATATGTAACTTCATTGTATCTAATTCTTTATTCTCAAACAGAAGACAAAGGAGTGAGTTTTTTGGCATTATTACATTTACTTATTTTTAGCCAAAGAGAAGAGATTTCTTTCACGATATGTTTTGTTTTCAAAAGAGCTATCATAGAAATAAAAAAATGCTCTCCTTTTATTGAAAAAACTACTCAACAAAACAAACTTCATGGAGTGGACATAAAACAGCAAGCCTTTCTATGCTGTTTGCCAGTTCTGTTTAATCGCAAAACGGAACAAAAACCACAGAGAAATCTTATACTAAAATATTTAGCAGACATTTGCTGCATTTCTTATGTTAGTTCCCACATGGTTCTTCAACTCAAAGAAAACAAAACCATCTGTTCGTACTTACTTCAAATATTTATATGCCACAAAAGCATTGTTTGCTAGCCTATAGTATTTTGCTATTCAACCTGTTACATCTGAACCAATCTCGTTCAAGTGTTTTCAGGTTCTTCAGATTAACAATATTCTGGTTAATTTTTAAATCGAAATTAATAACCTTGTCTATTCGGTCAATAGCTAATGACACACACATAATAAAACAAACAAGATATTTTATTTCTTTAGTTTAATAATTTGATTCATAAATTAAGTTGTGGATGTTTTGTTTGACGTCTTTTGCTTCAGAAATGTATTAATGATTATTTTATGACACTGGCAATAGTGCTAAATTTCTGAGAAACCTTTCGACGAGAGAAACTAAACGTTTCAACCTTGGTTTTCACTCGTATATATGAATTTAATTACCTTTTCGGGAAATATATAACTTCTAACTCGTGCATATAAATATTTTAAAGAAAACTCTTATCTAACACTTTGAGTGAATCTTACTTAATTTTATTTAGGATTTTAGTTAATTAGTTTGTTGTTGTTTTGTGTGCAAATGTTTTTGATGTTAATTAAAGCATTACAATCAAGTATGTCGTTAGGTAGCGCTTTAATCACCTAATAAATATACAATCTAGTAAGATCATGTTAGGCTCGGCGTGGCCAGGTGGTTAAAGCGCTCGACTCGTAATCTGGGAGACGCGGGTTGGAATCCCCGTCGCACAAAACATGCTCGCTCTTTCTACAGTGGGGGCGTTATAATGTGACTGTCAATCCTACTATTCGTTTGTAAAAGAGTAGTTTAAGAGTTGTAGGTGGGTGTGATGACTAGCTGCCTTCCCTCTAGTCCTACACTGCTAAATTAGAGACGGCTAACGCAGATAGCCTTCGTGTACCTGTGCGCAAAATTGAAACAAACAATTTTTTTACAGAATGAAACCAGTGTGTAAAAATCATTATTATCTGATATGGTTTGCAAACTATGGGATGACATGGATTTCCTTGTGTACTGACTGGACAACAGTGTGAGGATATGTGTTAAGTATTAGGTAGGTTGGAGGATTGCACGATATGGGTACCTCGATTAGGCATTTTTTCCAAGGTATAGCTACAGCAAATTTTTTTCTTCTCTTGTAATAAGTTTGAAATCATTACTTTGTACCACATTATTGTAGAAACTGTCTCACTAAATGTGAGGGAATATCTCACACCCATAGGATAGTGCCTCATTATTCAACTGCGAAGCTGGTCCAAAAACTTGTAATTGAGAATATCCTCATAATTAAGTGACCAAGCTCTATGTGGTGCCCGTTTTTCATGCCTTGAACTCAGTCTGATGAAGTGCTCATTTTTCACTGAGTCGAACTTGATAATGATTGTGTTACAATCCCAATGTTGTACTTCACTGAAACTCTTAATGAAGTCTAGGACCATACTATCTGAGTTTAAAATAATGCAGCATTCAACGGGATATTTAGATCAGCACGTAAAGAAACAATTCGAGTTCCTTCATAACACCTGAGGGTCGCGGGTTCGCATCCCCGTCGCGCTAAACATGCTCGCCCTCCCAGCCGTGGGGGTGTATAATGTTGCGGTCAATCCCACTATTCGTTGATAAAAGAGTAGCCCAATAGTTGGCAGTGGGTGCTGATGACTAGTTAGTTGCCTTCCCTCTGGTCTTACACTGCTAAATTAGGGACGGCTGGCCCAGACAGCCCTCGAGTAGCTTTGGGCGAAATTCCAAAACAAACAAACAAACAAGCTTTTTACATACGAATATGTTGTTCAGAAATATGTGACGTTTTTTAAAATAATAACAACCGCGTCTGCTTTTAGTTTTGTTGTAAAGATTGGAATCGGTGAAGTGATTGACCAAAACTGCATATCACAGCACGTGTGCTAGAGCTGTTTTCTTCTCTTTTTTCATCACTTAATGACTTTTGCACCACGTGTGAAAACAATGATAAACTTCCCTTTCAATATGTCTTTAATAAAGTTGGTAGATGATATTTTTGCAACACTTTGTTATTGGCAAAGTTATGGCTAGAAATTTGAATTAATTTTATGAAGGATAACACCTTTTCAATCTTTCCAGTAGCATGTCAGAACTTGTGGATGGTAAGACATGAGAGAAGTCACCTTGTCATCACCACCCACTGCTAATTCTTGGGTTATTCTTTTACTACCGAATAGAGGGGTGGACTGTCACGTTATAACACAATCATGGCTGAAAGAGCGAGCATGTTTGGTGTGATGGGGATTCGAACTTGCGACCCTCAAATTATGAGTCGAGCACCCTAGCCGCTTGGCTATTCCGGGCCATCTATGGTTGGGATCTGGGCTGTTGTCTGATGGGCATGGTGTCTTGATTCTTTCTCTTCAAAGATTGTCCTTCATTTCAAGTAATAAAGTAAAACATAACATATTTTTCCAATACTGTGATTTCTTCATTTGATGTCTACTATACAGAATGACCATTATCAATTATTTTATCCCTGTGGTATTGAGTAAAATCATCCTGGAATCTGCACGTATCTGTTCTTTCGAAAATTTTCCGAATTGTTAGCTCTAAACAAGACTGGAGGATCTCTACTTGTCGGCATTGAAAGCGTCTTTCAAAAAATTCGGGTATCCTATACCCTAACCAAAGAAGCATCCCTATATCACTTGTATCACTTGGCCTTGCGATGTTTAAAAATTGCATTCTAAAACGCTGGATGAAATTTTCACCACATCAGCGTCTTACAAAGTCCAGTCAGCGTGCTTTTTGTCCTACTTGAGTCTCATCTTGTTGGTGAGGAACATTGAACACAAGCAAGACAGGGTGGTGCGCACGGTGACAGTGATCCAGAAAGTTTTCCGTCTTCCCGTTTTGAAATCTGTCGACGGCAATCGACGATCCAGCAGATTCACGCGTTTCAGAACATGTTCCTCGGATACTGTGGTATTTTCTTTCTACCTCTTCCCTCCTGCCATTTCACACAACCACTCTCTCTTCATCTCTGTACCAAGTGGGTCACAGTAGTCTGAATAACTTCAATTCGTCTGACAACCCGCCTTGTCAAAAGTTTTCTTTGTTCAAAGAAATACTGACTGCTTTTTTTTTCTGTGAAGTTAACCCGCAACTCTTGGTCATGGTAGTATCACACGCACGATTTAACAAATAAGCTTCTAAACTGACTCTCAGTGGAAGGCTGATGCAATACCCAGACAGTCTATAAAACTACTGATGTAGTTGGACTCTATTCCATCATCCATAAAACACAGTTGCATCTACATGAATTAGGGCTTTAAAATAGAGAGTGATTTCAAATAAACGTTGAACAAATTGGGTGATTGTTTGTTTGTTTGAATTTCGCACAAAGCTACTCGAGGGCTACCTGTTCCTAATTTAGCAGTGTAAGACTAGAGGGAAGGCAGCTAGTCATCACCACCCACTGCCAACTCCTGGGGTACTATTTTACCAACGAATAGTGGGATTGACCCTCACTTATAATGCCCTCACGGCTGAAAGGGCGAGCATGTTTGGCGCGATGGGGATGCGAACCCGCGATCCTCAGATTACGAGTCGCTCGCCTTAACACGCTTGGCCAAATTGGGTGATGCAATAAATCTTTCCACCAGTTCTTCCCTATATTTATAAAGAGTAGACAAAAGTTTTGCTTACTAGTTATAAAGAGTTTATTTATGGCACATGACTTGAAGTTCCTCAGAAAGTGTTTCCCAATTGATATGAGGCTATCCAACGCGGATTCAAAATAAGAAGCATGAAAAAGTAACATTTCAGATCTCTCATTTTGTCTTCAATACGTCATTTTCCAAGAAGGCCTTCATTCAGTGTCATAACTCTGTCATATTTGGGTTCTACTGTGAGACAAAAGATCTTTTGAAATGCTTTTATATATATAAGCATTCTGATTTTGAATGTGAAATGAATAAATAAAGAGGGACGTGAAAGAAAAACATTATTTTATCATAGATCTTAGGCCAATTGATTTATAATGCTTTGCCAGCTTTTGGCGTCTAAGCCATAACTTATACACAGTTTGAGAAATGTTTGTTTAGTTTGTTTCTATGCAGTTTTGGCATAAACTCATGATTCAGCAAACCATTAAAATTGTTTCGTTTTTGTCGCCTTTCTGTGTTTGTTATCCTCAGTATTTGATATGTCTACTCTGGACTTTGCAGCATCTTTTTACTTTAATATTTGAAAGGGTCAATGACTGCAATGTCGTTTTTTGGAGGAGTCGATAATGCTTATATGTTCCAGCAAACTAACGTTGTCAGAGACCGACCAGTCATGTGGTTACTTAAATGCAAAGGAACAAATGTGTACCAGTGGTGGGCACAAAACAACTGTATGAAAAAATTACTTGTTTAATGAAATGGTTTTACGGATTGTTTTGAATTGAGCGCAAAGCTACGCGAGGGCTATCTACGCTAGCCGTCCCTAATTTAGCAGTGTGAGAGTAGAAGGAAGGCAGCTAGTTATCATCACCTAATACCAAATCTCGGGCTACTCTTTTACCAACAAACAGTGAGATTGACCGTTACATTATAACATCCTACGGCTGAAAGGGTAAACTTGTGTGGTGTGACGGGGACTCGAACCCGCGATCCTCAGATTACGAGTCGAGTGCCTTAAACACCTGACCTTTGAAAGTACGGATAACTGAGAAAGTAAAGCTTTCGTGTAGGTTTTCGTAATATAATTCAACAAGGAAACTGTAAATATTTTCTTGTTTGTTGAACTTATATACACTTGACAGTAATAAAGTCGTACACGTACACGAATGCAGTTTATTCTTTCAATTAAATGAGTTTATATTCTAGGCCTTTAATGATATCGAAATGACAATGGATATTCATGAACGGGAACTGCAAAATACTGGTTTCTTCATACACACACACTTACAAGACAAAATGTGGTTGACCTCCAACACTTGTAGTACTTGTTTAGTTTTACTTATCTTGTTTGCTCTTTTTCGTCATTTTTTTGGACACTTGTTGTCTTTCCATGTATCTTAAAATTTTGCATAAAATGGTTTAATTAACACCAACAACAAGAATTAAAACTGGTGTGACACAAATCAGAAGAAGAATTATTGATTAACATGTGATTTGCGTATACTTTTTGGGGTTTTTTTTGTTTGTTTTTTGTTATGTCGAAAATTCCAGTACGTCTGACTGTTTTTATTGTGAGATAATAAAAACGGTGATGACTTGTGGTATGACTAGACTGTACTATGAAGGGTTAGGACTGCTTTTATTAGCTAATGTGGTAGTTTGTGGTGGCTGAGATTCAAAATGTTTAGAGACATCCAATAAAGTCACCGAAGGGAGATTAACGGGTAAAAAGTAGAAGCAGCCATTAGCTGGCGCCATACGTCAGTTTCCTTGGAAAACTTTAGCCAAATCAGTGTTAAATTGCACACCACTATCTGTCTCTTAACTGATACATTAACTAGAAAATAAATAAATAACAAATATAGCCAACTTGATATTTACCTGACTTATATGTATTACTTTAAAAACATTTAAATGGTTAAGGTTATTGATTCTGTTTTACTCAGAAGTACAGTTTTAAACAAAAATAGGCCCAACATGCCCAGGTGGTTAAGGCACTCGACTTGTAATCCGGGGGTCGCGGATTCCAATCCCTGTCACACCAAACATGCTAGCCATTTCAACCGTGGGAACGTTATAATGTGACGTTCAATGCCACTATTCGTTGGTAAAATAGTAGTCCAAGAGTTGGCGATGGGTGGTGATGACCAGCTAGCTATTTCCCTCTTGTCTTTTACTACTAAAATAGAGAGGGCTACCGCAGATAGCCCTCGTGTAGCTTTGCGCAAAATTCCAAAACAAACAAACAAAATATATCTTACCAACACAGGGATTTTCCTTTATTATTTATTTATGCACGCAACCAGACTCGTGGCAATTTCTATTACTACAGTTTACATCCTGACGTAATAGTTATGTACTTTAGTACACAAAAGATCGTTCCTCAATTTATGAGTATTAAAAGTTTTACTGACTCGCTCTTTAAGTCGACCACATTTAATTAAACTCTATTTCTCGTCTTGGCTCCACTATATTATCATAACTTTAATCCTAGTGAGTTCATAAGATCTACTAATTACCTATACGTACTCATTAAAATTATTCATGTTTAAAAGCATAAGTCAAAGAAATTAAAATGCGCAAACTCATACGCAAGTGATAAATATGTTGAACTACTAGTTATCAAGTACATGTTTTCTTCATGGGTAAGTACACACCATTTGGAGTTTTTAATATTTATTAATTTTACTCATTTTAACGACTCTTTTTGTAGTTTCATGATCTCGACACTTTTTAGATATATTATACTTTTTCGTATGATTTCAGGTTTCAGTAACCAAGAACGATGGGGAAAAATATAAATTGAACTAAACTTATTTTTCATTCCTATTTGAAAATACAGTGAACTATCTGTGTTATAAATGCACGCAGGAACTACTCCTTTCGAAATTGTGGTTCACCCCTCTGTCTCTATGTTGTTTTCAGACAAGAGAGCGACTGGATCTCTCACCTTCATGTGAAACTAGCAAGGCGTCGTATCTATCGCATGATTAGTTTTGCCATTAGCTGCAAGACAAAAGAACGTCAGGCGGTGCCGTAAAGGAGTTCCTCACGGGCATATGTATATATCACTGTCTGTCGAGATATATTCGTAGTTTCGCTGAATTATTCCGTTAGCTTATATCTTAGTCTCTGTGTGATTGACAAACGCTTTTAAATAATGTAAAGTTCTGAATTCAAATGATGTTTTAAAATAAACCGCAGTTTTGAAAATGCAGTGTATAAATACAAAATGAAATGTAATTATTTACAGATTTTAAAGGGGTGTTGATTTTTATTTATACTTTAAAATAACCAGGGTTTAACGGTATCTGTTACACTTTTAATTTTCTATAGTTTTGTTATGTTTGTCGTATTCATTTCAGCTACCGTATTTTTCCTCTAGGTTTTTATTTAAATTCATAAAAATAAGTCGAACTAAATTAAATCATATTTCACAGCTTATATGTTTAACTTTCCTTCTCTCCACAAATAAACTATTAGCATTTTTTTTCAAGTTCACACCGATTTGTCATCGAAATATTTAACACAAATACTAAAGGTATTTCATTAACCACCTTATTATATTTGTTTGTATTATATTTAGAAATACCAGAAAACATATGAGAACACTGCTCGCAAATTTTATTACCTAATTCTGCAGCATTAATAATGTTGGTTATGTTTTGATTAAACACTCAGTTTTTGTTCAATGTGTTAGTAAAAAAAAACATGTCGTTCTATTTGTTTCCAAATTTTGTGTTAGGTTGGAAACCGTAATCATGTGAAAACATTTTACTTGACAAAACGTTGTTTTAATGGCTAAAATTATGAAAATATAAAAAAAACAAAAACGTAGGAGTTATGAAGAAAGTTTCCCATGAGCCCACTGTGATTGTAATCCAGTCTTGTTTTGAGTATTACTTTCCTGAGTTTGTTTTTATGCTGGAAAGCTTTTTTTTTTTTATGGAATCCACTTAATTATCACACTGGATATAAATTCTTCCCGAATGTTATCTCTTTTCCAAAGTACGTCATTAAAAATGAATGATTTGGAGCAAAAACCTATACTCGACAAAGTCACCTAGAGAATGTCATTTTGATAAAACAATCTTGATATAAAGTACTCTTTAAAATATTCTATTGTTAACAATATGCCACATTAATCTTGATATTTGATCTCAGCTAAAGCAATGATAACAGCTCAACTGAATTTATATTACTTAAGACATTGTAAATCATACAACTCACTTTAGACGTATCTGTAAAAAGTAATTGTCGGCCCAACATAGCCAGATGGTTAAGGCTCTCGACTCTAATCAGAGTATCGCGGGTTTGAATCCTCGTCACACCAAACATGCTCGTTCTTTCAGCCGTGGGGACGTTATAATGTGACAGTCAATCTCATTATTGGTTGGGCAAAGAGTTGGCGGTAGGTGGTGATAACTAGCTGCCTTCCCTCTAGTCTTAAAATGCTAAATTAGGGACGGCTAATGCAGATAGCCCTCGTGTAGCTTTACGCGAAATTCAAACAATTAATTGAGAAGAAAATTACAAAAACTAACAAAACTTCTATAAAGAACTGTAATTTTATGAGAGCCATGTTTGGTAGTTTCAAGAATAATAGGAAACAATGGTGTAATATATATTTTTTCACCTCTCACTTCACAGTGCTTATCTTAAACATTTGTTGTATGTTGAAGCTAACTTATATCATAAAAGCAACTCTTTAACATACCAATCCGCTATAGTTGGAAGGAAATTGCTGGCTCAGAAGAAAAAGTAGAAATGGTTATTGTTTTATTTCCATGATGGCGAAATTTACGCAACTACTAGTTTAATTTTTACAAAAGTAGTAAATTATACATTTTGCTTTGATATATTCATCTAAATATTTCTACGTTTCTGAGCTCCCCCAGAAGCACAGAGGAATATCTGATGGGCAGAACACAGATAGTCCATTATGTTGCTTAACTTCAAAAAGCAAATAGACAATACTTTTTGCGCGAGTATTCTGTATGTAGCCAGAGACATTCTGGTCAAGTAGATAGAAATGATGTAAATTCAGCCAGTTCTTTTCTTAGACAAATGTTACATACCACAATGTTACACAACAAATGTTACATACCACAATGTTACACAACAAATGTTATATACCACAATGATGTGTCATGTGCTCCTGAGGTTATACTAACCATAGGAGTCTGAAAGTCGTATAGAATCTTGTATAAGTTGGTATGAGTTAGTGCGTTATTCCTTTTGAATGTGTATAATAAGAATGATTGTTGGCATAGATAACCAAAGACTGTGGTCACTAAAACAAAGATTTTTTTAGTCTACTTGAAACGTGATTCTAACCTTTTCCAGCAGCCAGTTGTAGACAATATCGGATATTGAAACCAAACAGTATTACTAAAGATTGCAGTAATATTTATTCTATGAATAAAGATTTCATTTAATTTGCACTTTTGTATTTGTTTATTTTCATGTTAGATATTTTTATCTGCATATCGTTTCCGTAGCCTGCTGTGTTAGAGAAACTTGTAATCTTCTGGTAAAAATCAATATACACGAAAGCCACAACGCTACCTAGCGATGAAAATGTTCAAATCGTTTTTGTTTTGTTTTTTTGCTCGTTTGACCGTTTATTTTTATTTTTTCTGAAAGATTTTGTGCCGTAAAATTACAACAGAACTGCTTAAGGAATATGCTTAATTAAATATGCCACAAGTTCCAGGAGTTTTAATCTTGCGTATGATTGTTTCTTTCTTTTTGCAGTGAAGTGGTGGGGTTTATAAATTTCAAGACCTTTCTCTTTTTTCTTCACGTGAATAACTAAAGGCCCCCTCGCTAGTACAGCAATAAGTTTACGGATTTACAACGCTATAATCAGGGGTTCGATTCCCCTCACTGGGTTCAGCAGATAATCTGATGTGTCTTTGCTATAAGTAAACACACACACACACACACACAAAAAAAAACCCCACTAAAGTTGTGTTTTTCCTGTCCTAAAATAAAAATCTGTTCTGCGTGGACACGTATTGACAAGATGTTGTTTAACTACTCTTCAGATCGAAGCAGATCGTTCTAATAACACTGACAGACAGATTTTCAGTGCTAAGTTTACATACCTATGTAAATATAAAATGCGAAGTGGAATTTTGTATAAAACCTGTCTCTTTTTTTAATGTCAGTGCACCAAAATAGGTTATGTAATAAAAATTAGGAATAAAAATAAAACAGAAAATATACAATATTAAGTTGAACTCTGCATTTATCAATTACTTAATTAATAATTGATTCATAAATAGGAAACTCGTCTGAAATAAATTGTAATACGTAACATAATAACTGCGGCCTCTTGTCTGAGATTTGAATCAGAGACACTATTCGAAATGGACTCAGCAGATAGCCCGATATGGCTTTGCTATAAAAACACACACACAACAGTACTATGATATATTTTTGTTGCTAAGATACGTGACATAAAAGCTGTTTTTGGAACTTAATGTTACCAAAATGTTCTAGTGTTTAGGTGTCTAAAAACCTGTTAATCTAACTGATCTTTATTGATAATTATGCTGTGAATAGGCCATGAATTTGTTTCATGAATAATCATAATTTTGTTTAATTCACAAAGGAATTTACCAAGTTTGACTGCTTCGACTGCACTTTTCTGTCACTTTGTTGGTCAAGCTTGATTTCACTTAGCTATGAAATGTGAGGCTAATTACGAGATCCTATGTAGCGAAGTTGGTAGTACTTGCCCCACCATTTTGAGCGGGCTATACGTTAGCTAAGTCATAAAATACTGTATTATTCTATATAATATCAAAGTTTCTTATCTTATATTGCAAAGAAATTACATAAGGAATTATAATACGGAAATTATTTGATGATTTTTAAACACCTACATTTTTCTGAAGTGTCTATTATTCACAACAACACAAAATTGAACATGTAACTACATACAGATACAGAAAATGTTTTTGTCATTATTAGTACTAATATTATCGTTATGAGCACGTCTTACTTACTTTATGGACTTGTTGGATCTTATTCTGGGTATACACCCCAGTTCGTTGTTATTTTCAGCCTACTGAAGACCAAGACCGGATAAGGATGTAGTGAGATCCTAAGTCCATGTAATACATGTTGACCCCTCGTGCCCTACAAAATTGTCAAAGAATTATGAACAAAATGACAGATTTTATTATCTTATAATCAGAAACGTGAAACTTAATGTAATACAGAAATAAGTATTATATAATAATACAATATAGTAAGTATCTTAACTACTGGAATGCCAGAAGAAACATGATCATAAAAAATTCATAAACAAATTTAATTACCTCCATAGATACGCAACAGTAAATGAAATTGCATGAGTTTTACCAATTTACCAATTTTCTGTTACGTTTTTTTTATGTTTTATGAACGCAACAGGAAAACACAAATAACAGCTTGTATAATTTATTACAATAAACTATTATATATGTGACAGATATAACATATATTATATAATAACAATGACAGATATTCAGTTTCAACATTCAAAATGAATTACAATACAAAATAGTACTGGTTTCAACCTTCAAAGTTAATTACAACCTGTTAATTACACTCCTGACACCATAATAACTCACAAATTAGCTTGTTGAACTATGTCTCTGATTTCAAAACCAGACTGCACAATGTTTTAATGTTGCCAGTGAAAACCTGAAGTCTTCTCAGAAAGAAATGAAAACCTGGTATGACAAAAGGGCCAGAAAGCGATCTTTTAATGTTGGTGACCAAGTACTAGTCTTGTTGCCCAACTCAGGCTCTTCACTTCAAGTTAAAAAATGTTGACCTTATTCAGTTAAAAACAAAAAGTTTTCAGAAGTTCAAACTTTTTTTTGCTTTTAAGGGGGAGAGTGTTATGTAAATGTTATGTAAACGACAACATGTCGTGTTGTGTTTGGATTTCCATATATATTATTTATATTTCCATATTTATATTATTGTTTCAAAGTTTAAATCAATAAAATATCTTGTTATTCATTTAAAACAACATTTAGAAATTTCTAGAATTAGGTAGATCAATCATATGCTTATAAATAATTTGTATGGCGGCCTGGTGTCTAGATGACGAGTCTCGTGCAAAAACAGACATGCGCGGATTGCTCTGGAATTTTGTGAAAATTAAGTTACGCGATTGTTCGAGAAAACAGTAGGCCTACTAGTATATAAACAGATGGCGATGCCAGAAGAGGAAGAGTCGGTCATTCGTTTACATTCAATTCAAGAGATGTTGTGATCGTTTCAGAAAGTTTAAACGTTTGCTGTGTGTTTATTCAACTTGGATTTGTGACTGGAGTTAGATCTACAAAAACTGTGATTTTATTTCGTCAATCTTTACGATTCATTCGAATTACTAGTTATACTGAAGGTCAACACGTATAAGACTGTTTAGGGGAGACCGAGCAAATTGGAAAACAACAAATTTGAGACATTCTTCGAAAACATCGTAAAAAGAACTTCGTCAAATTTATTGAACTGTGAATTGTTTCTGGACTTCTCCATTCAAACTTCGGAATTTCTTCGTGGGACCAAATTCAGTCTCTAGACTGGAATTTTGGATTTCTGATCTGGACTTTTGGACTTTCATTCTGGATCATATTATTAGACACAGGCCAATACCATTTTGTATTATAATTAACTTTGAAGGTTAAAACTGAATATCTGTCATTGTTTTTATATAATTTATGTTATATCTGTTACATATATAATAGTTTATTGTAATAAATTACACAAGCTGTTATCTGTGTCTTTCTGTTGCGTTCAGTCTACAGTCAACATAAAAAACGTAACACACCACGACTCGACGATAACTTTTTACTTGGATATTTGGGAAGGCCTCTGTATCGCCTCAGTCACAGTTGTCAATATGCGTTAACCCGGTACTAGTGATGACTTAAGTACTCGACTTGTAATTTCAGGGTCGCGAGTTCGAATCCCCATCATATTAAAGGTGTTTGTCCTTCCACATGTGGGGACGTTATAATGTGACGGTCAACCAATGTATATATATATATACACATGCATAGTTGTGTCGCTGTTATTGTTTTAAAGTAAACACATAGCTACTCAATGGGCTAACTATGCTCTGCCCACTACGGGTATCGAAACCCGGTTTTTAGTGTTGTAAATCCGCAGATATATAGTTGAGCCACTGGGGGCAAGTTGTGTCGTAGGAGCAATTACAATATATTTCACTTTAAAACTAGTATGTGGGTTTCAAAACAATATGTAATGATTATTTGCATTTTTAAAAATAAAAATTCTATATTTAACTTTTTTTGGTTTGCTAGTAAAGAGAAACTACGTTTTTTGTGAGTTTAAATGGAAGAATTCACGGAGCTGTTTAATTTCCTTAAAAACGTAAATTCAATAAAAGCTCAGTGACGTATTGAAACTAGTCGTCCTAGGGACGTGGCTGCCGGACAGCGTATTCACAGGCTACACTGGATTTATACTGCTGATAAACTAAAATCAGTTTAAAATTTAAACACTTCTTAATTAACATTCTACAAAGATAGCTTTAACAACTTAGAATACACCCAAACCAAATATTTCACCCTACTGCTATTCTGGCAGTATATACTAATATACTATACAACTCATAGCGAACATTGTTCAGTCTTGCAACTAAACACACTCAGTAAAACATAGATTTCAAGAATAATTTTACATTCATAATAACATTACACGAGGAAATTAGTATACCTCTATGTAAAGATCCGCTCCCCAGTGGCACGGTGACATGCGGATTCACACAACTAAAAACCAGGTTTCCATACCCGTGATGGGCAGAACACAGATAGCACGTTTTGTACCTTTATGCTTAATTAAAAAAAAAACAAATATAAAGACGAAACGCATTGTTGTTGTTTGTTTTTTTGCGTCCTAACTCATTCAAGTCTACCAGGCCAATCTCAACCAAAAATTTTATGTCATCACTATTAAGCTTAACCTTCATTACGTTTCATAGCCCGCCATGGCCAGATGGTTATGGTGCTCGGTTAGCAATTTGGGGGTTCGAATCTCCATCACACCAAGCATATTTACCCTTTCAGCCGTTAGAGCATTATAGTCGTCTATGTGTAGTGATGACTGGCTACATTCCCTCTAGCCTTACACTGCTAAATTAGAGACGGCTAACGCAGGTAGCCCGCATGTAGTTTTGCGCGAAATTAAAAACAAACAAACAAACAAAACTTCTTCATAAGGCCTGTTGATTAATTACTCCCAGCCTACTGAGTAAATCTCAAACAATGTTTTAAGGTTGACAATTTAGACAATGTTGATTGTTGTAAAGCGATTCAAGGTCAAAGTGTGAAAACTGCTGGGTTGTTTCTCAAACCACCATGATTTTATTATGGTCAATGAGACATAGGATGCCCAACAGTGTAATCACCTCAAAATCTTTATTTGTTGGTTGGTGTAAAGTAAACTGCAAATCTTTTTTACGCAAAACTTTTATTATAATTTAAAATTTTGAAATAAAGTTTATGTTCAGATTATTACTTTGAAATGTATGCTTAGTGTTAAACTTACGTTGATTTATTTAAGTTTAAATATGTTCCATCAGTTATCTGGTATATATTTATGTATTTACGATTGTCAACAGTTGTTTGCAAACTGTGCAAGGACATCTTCATTGTTAGTATTGTAAGTAACGGGATACAAAGACCTATGACCATCTTTTCAATTTTATTCAGTTCGTGATTTAGCTAACTTGAAGTCTTATGATGCGAGTTGCAGTTTGATAAGTCAGGATTAACTTACCCACAACAGTTCTTGTTTAGTACTTGTACTGTCTGTATACATGAGAAAAAATATTATCCAAATTACTCGTCCTTCCTTATGGTGCACAGTACAACCAGTAACTAGTTGCAAGATGTTCATGGTCAATAAATACGATGTTACTGACTCTTCTGGACCAATAAAGTGTTTTTGTGAGCAGCATTTTGTCATGTAACAGAGAATGTCTGTGATAACATAAGAAGATGAACGTTATTCCCAATGAGATGTAAAAAAGAATAACTAAAGGTAACTAGAATCCACCAGCTAATTGAGGAATGGAAAGATTCGGAAAGTAAGAACGAGTTTAAAGGCATGAATGAAAAAATTAGAATAAAAATATAGAATAGAAAACAAATTAAATATTAATTGCATAAAATTGTAATATAAAGAAATAAAACACTTCATAATAAAAGGTAATACATGGTAAATTTCCCATAAACTAGTGAAATTTGTTACTTATTACAATTTATTTCAGACGAGTCTTGAATTTTAATTTATTTCGAATAGTGTCTCTGATTCAAATCTCAGACAAGAGGCCCCAGTTATTATGTTACATATTACAATTTATTTCAGACGACTCTCCTATTTATTATATTACGTATATTATGTATTACTATTTTACACAACTAGAAATTGTAATTTCAATATAGAACCTAATTAAATGTTAATATGTACTAACTTTATGATATATACCAACAAGACTGATACAGACAGTTTTCTTTTTTTTACACACATTTTTAATATACAAAACTTCATTTTATAATAACGGTTATTAATAACAATTATAAACATTGGTTTATATACAAGAGCTTTACATACTTACAAACAACACCGTTGTAGAACCGAATATTTTATCGATGATCCAAGTCCATAACGATCAAATTAATTCTGAGTTGATACACACCTCGTTTAAACTAGCTGGGTCGTTTGGCCTAATATCATCGTAGAAATAATAACATCCGAAGTAATACACTGAAGTAGAAAGGTTTGTAATATTCGAAATCTATAAATGTTCATGATCAAATTCTGTAGTTTTCCGATTGATAGGAGTTAATCACAAATATAGATTCCAGCATACCAGTCGGTAGGTAACTGTTACGTTTTTTTTTATGTTTTATGTTTTTCGTAGACTAAACGCAACAGAAAGACACAGATAACAGCTTGTATAATTTATTACAATAAGCTATTATATATATAACAGATATAACATAAATTATATAATAACAATGACAAATATTAAGTTTAAACCTTCAAAATTAATTACAACACAAAATGGTACTGGCCTGTATCTAATATAATGATCTAGAATGAAAGTCCAAAAGTTCAGATCAGAAATCCAAAATTCCGGTCTAGGGTGTGAATTTAGTCCCACGAAGAAATACCGAAATTTGAATGGAGAATGACGAAGTTCTTTTTACGATGCTTCTTGATGAACGTCTCAAACTTGCCGCCTTCCAATTTTCCCAGTCTCCTCTAAATAGTCCGTACGTGACGACTCTCAGCACAACCAGTAATTCGAATGAATCGCAAAGATTGACGAGACAAAATCACAGCTTCTGTAGATCTAGCTTTAGTCACAAATTCAAGTTGAATAAACTCACAACAAACACTTAAACTTTCTCAAACGAATGACTGACTCTTCTTATTCTTTTCTTCGAATAAAAACTAATGACTCTCTTCTTTTACCTCGCGTCGCCGTCCGTTTTATATACTAGTGGGCCTAGACTTCTCGAGCCATCGCGTAACTTCCACAGAGCTCCAGAGCAATACGCGCATGTCCGTTCTTGCACGAGACTCAACGTCTAGACACTAGGCCGCCATACATTTCCGTTTATAGTCATATATTTGATCTACCTAATTCTAGAAATTTCTAAATGTTATTTTAAATGAATAACAACATATTTTATTGGTTTAAGCTTTGAAACAATAATAGATATGGAAATTTAAACACAACACGACATGTTGTCGTTTACAAAACATTTACACGACATTTACATAACAGTAACTGAGAACGAGAATGCAGAAAACATTTAATATTTCTTGCTGTTTAAAATAACAAATATCAAAGTTATAGTTCTGTAGCTAAGGAGACTTGGCTATTAAGCTGTATCCACACCTTTGTGTGATGAGCAAGTGTTATCTCATTATAGAGGAATTGCTCTATATAAGCAAACAAGGTCATTACACCTCCATAATGTCTACAACTTGATACTGATACTTTTCACATGTATATATCAACAATCAAGTTTCCACCCAGATTCAGGAAGTGGGAGCAACAACAAACAACAAGCGATATTTGTCCATAATATTCATAGAAACTATAAATATGATAGAAAATAACCAATTGCACATCGAGTTTCCTTTTTATACCAAATACGGCATGATGTACATTCGTAAATTGATCATGTGTTCAGTTACTTATTTTAATTATAATTACCTTCTTAAATGAAATTTTAAGAGGGAAATTCGAATTTGTAATGACAGAACTTTTACATGCGACACATTCGTTTATGTTTTTATATTACTCACCAGCTGTGAAAACTACCTCACCTTTACCTTTGAAACTAAATTTCAAAATTATCAGACTGTAGCTTTCTATAAAGTAAAAGCCCCTTTCGCTAAAGTGCGAAATGATATGACATCACGCAAAATTTGCATTAAGAATTTGTACCAATTTTGCTAAGAATTATTTAAAACTATTTCAATTTTTAATTATTTTTCTTTTCATTTGGTAAATTGCAAGAATGGCAAGCAACCTAATCTGTCGGCATGGTGTATTCAACCAAACCTTTCATGATGATTCGAAAATTCCATTAATGGACAGTAATATGGTAATTGAAGTTTGATCGATAACCGAAATGTATTATAGTAGTAATTTACTGAGGTCATATTTCTTTCGTCAAACTTGAAGACGGAAACACGAGACATCATTAAAGCATGGCAACATAACTACAGAGCTAAAAATCCAACCATTGGTGATATGTTGCCTTTTATAGCTCGATAAAAAACACGGAATATAATAAATCATTATTTTCTCAAGTTTATTAAATGTATAAAATCGTCATCAAGGATTTAGAACGTTTGTTTCTCCATGCTTTAATTCAACAGCGTACGTATAAAATATATTATCAATAACAAATATACATTATTGCTTCGTTAGTAAAACATTATATTATAAGAACAATTTATAAGCCCAAGCCTGCATTTTAGTGTATTAACACAATGTGTCTCCTTACTCAAGCAAAACTTTACACCCTCCTATTATAAGGGGAGTTTATTCACTGTATTATACATTGAAATATGTGTCGTAGTGGGGGTTGTATTGAATGCCTGATCAAATAATAACTTTCTAAAATGATTGTTTACTTTTTACATTCACTTAAGTGTCGCTTACTCCTATTCTTGTTGCGCTTTATGATTTCATTGGTAGTTTCATGAACACTAGTCAGGGAAATGTCTTAGGTATTTCGATAAAACAGCTCTTGGACGGTGACTCCGAGAGATAGCTGTCCACTAACATACTTTAATGTTAACCATGTGCTGATATTAAGATCATGTCATAACTATTAATTGTTTTAGAAACAAGATGAAGAGCAGAAACACCCAGTTAACTGTTGTGTATTTACAAACTACTTGCTTATATAACAGTGCTTTATTTCTTAGTCTTAAGACGTTTTGTGGGCATTTTTGTATGTTAAAAAATAGAATAAATACGCGGAATAAACAGGTGTACTCTATTTAAATCAGCTACTGCTTTTCCATTTTGAAAAGGAGATTCAGACAAAATTTTGTGTGTGGATAAGTTTACATAATTAACATGATATATACTAATTGATTAGCTGATTGTTGTTAAGTGCAAAGCTACACGATAGGTTACCTGTGTTTTGCTCACCACAAGTATCAAAAACCGATTTTTAGCGAGGTTAGCCTGCAGAGTTGCCGTTGAGCCAGTGGAGGTTTATATTCTAGTATCAGCTTGAATTACTTGAAACATTTATTGCAAAGGTTTATTTATTTACATATATATAAAGTAAGAACTATGTTTAGTTTTAACATAATGATTTGTTGATTAACTTTATAGGTAAGAGTGGGGGTGACATGAATGGCTTAAATAGTGCTCTATCATCTTACTCTTTATTGTAATTTATGTTAAATACCAACATTTTTAATGTGGACAAATTCTGTTCTTCACTTCTTTAACTTTAGTGCAGTATTAGTGTTTTAGAAATATCCACAATGCAAACAAAATACTAGGCCAAAGTAATAGGGATCCATTGGAGAAAAATATTCAAGAGGTTTGCTACCATGACATAAAATTTAAGGATACCAAGAAAACGGTTGGTCCATCTAGACGTCACATTCATTACGCTACCATAAACTTTGAAAAAAAAATGCAAAATCAGCCCTCATCATTCAAATATTTGTTAAGCCTTCTCTTAAACTTTCTTAAATCTACTGCGTCTATCACATCTGAAGACAGCCATTCAACAGGTTAACATATGAGCGAAAAAAAATCAAAATCGTTTCAGCTGAATATGGCTCATATCCTGCCAAAATTTATACCTGAATCTCCTAGTTCTAGTAATCTCACAGTTAAGTTCGAAAAATGATGATGAACCGATACAATCAGTTCTTCCCTTAGCAATATGAATTGTCTAAAAACTTCTTCAAGAGGAAATTTCAGGAATTTAAGTGTATTCTCGTGTGACAACTTTTCCATCCAAGGTATTTTCCTGGTAGCCTTCCTCTGAACCATTTTCAACAATTCAATACTCTTCGGAAGGTAAGAATCCCAAGAACTGAAAACAATACTACTAATTTTGCACAATCAATAGCATATATTATGAAATTATAATAATCCACGAAGACTAGAATATATTTGGAATTTTATTTACATTCCCACTACTCCACCACGAGCAAGAGTACACTGCTTAAATGCCTTAAGAAACTGATCAACCAGAACACCAAGATCGTTTTCTTCCACAACACTGTTAAGATTATGTCCATGAAAACTATATTCAAAATCCAAATTATGATAACCCACGCACATTATCTTGCATTTCTTATAATTGAAAGCCATTTGCTATTTATTCACCTAACTCACCTAGTAACCTATATTATTTTAAAATAGCAATAGCTTCCTCACAAATAACAACTATAACCTTTATATAAACAACAAAGTTCAATAATCAATCAGCCCTTCCTTCATTTATATTTCTGGTACAGATCACAAAGAGCAAATAATCATAACGCTGGGCCCAAAGGTGATACCACTTGTGATATTAATTCAGTTGGACTGATGACCATTTACAACAACCTGTTGTTTTCTTCTATCTGGCCACTTTTCTAACTAATAAGTCAAATTAACTCTCACACCTATATAAGTTATTCTATACAATCCTTTTATGTGGTACCTTATAATACTCTTTTTGAAAGTCCAAATACCTCAAACTCATACCCATGTCCTCGTATACATAATCAGTGATCTCTTCAAAAAGTGTTAAAAGATTAGAAAGACAAGTTTTTACCTGGTGAAACCTTATTGGCTATCCAACAACATTTTATACTTTGTTAAATAACTTTACAAGATATCTTTTATCACACTTCTTTTTTCCACAACGGATGTAAAATTAACATACCTATAATTATTTGGAACATATTTTAATAATTTTCTTTCAATAAAGAAACATTACTCAACTTTCAGTCTTCTGATACGTGCCCATTATTCAAGGACACATAATGTACAGTTACGACAGAAACTGTTCGTACCCCTGCATCGTGAGTAGTTTTTACCTTATAACTTAAAAGTATCATGATTAGGTTAATGAAAGTAGAGTATATGATAAATATCATACTAACAGATATCTACATAAACTTGTATGTAAATTTAACGACAAATAAACTGTTTATAAACAAATAACCAAACATAGGAGAGGCAGAAAGTATTCGTGCGTCTACTTTATTGGTCAGTTGTGTAGTCTTTCAGGTGAAATACTTAGCGCAATCTCTCCTCATAGCCTTCCATGATTCTTTGAATGTACTCGACTGGTATTTTTTTCCATTTTTCTTTACAGAAGGCCTCAAACTCTTGCAAGTTTTTTGGTCTTCAACTCATGCCAAACGTTTTCAATTGGGTACAGATCGGGTGACTGCGATGGCCACTCAAAAATGCTTATATGGCTTCTCTGCAACAAGGATTGAACATATTTCAATGTATGCTCAGGTTATTGTCGTGCTGAAAGATTTAGCGACGCTCAAGCCGCAAGTTCCGAGCATCATTCTTGATATAAGTGCCTAATATACAAACGTAGTCTTCTTTTTTCATGAATCCGTTGACGCTGTAAAGGCTGACTACACCATAAGAGCTGAAGGAACCGCATAGCATGATCAAACCACCTACGTGTTTAACTGTAGGGACGGTGTTCTTTGGAAAATTTCATTTCCCCTTCTTAGGAAAAATACAGCGAACATCATTGTGGCCGAGAAGCTCGATTTTAGTCTTGTCTGACAAAAGAATACTTTTCCAATAGGTAAAGAGTTTATCTACATGCCTTCTTGCATATCTCAAACGTGCTTCTAAATGAACAGGCTTTAAATATGGAGTTCTGCGAGGACGGTATGCTTTAAACCCAGAAGAGTGTAACATGCTTGTAACTGTAGAGGTGCTTACTTTAACCCCAGTTTCCCTTACCAGTTTTTGTGTGTCATTACGTGTTAAACAAGGGTTCCTACTAACTTCTCTGAGAACCTTCCTCTTGGTTCTCTGTGGAATTTTGGTGAGGCGTTCGGAACGAGGGAGGTTAGCAGTTGATCCTGTAAGCTTAAACTTGACAATTATGCTTTAAATAGTATATTTCGGCACAATAACTTGTGTAGCAATAACGGAAAGAGACACACGAGACTTGTATTTTACAATAATTCGGTTTTATTAAATTGCTGGACAGTTGTTTCCTGTTCGCCATGATGATCAAACAGATAATGACGGAAACGGCGTTAAATTGCCGGAAGTACATTTTTTTCTGACTAAATTCTAATAATCATGAACTCAGTGTCTAGTTCTGGAATGGTATAATGTAGTTTATTCGCCAAACTAAAACTTTTTATGGGAATATCAGTTTTTTCATTCGTTCTAATTTGTACGAACACTTTCTGTTCCTCCTATGTTGGGTTATTTGTTTATAATCAGTTTATTTGTCCTTTAATTTACATAAAAAATGTATGTAAATGTGTGTTAGTATAATATTTTTAATATATATTATACTTCTGTTAGTCTAATCGTGATACTTTTAAATTATGAGCAAAAAACCACTCGAAACTCTCTGTCGTAACTGTATGGTAGCAAATGATTCACATATCTAATTCTTAACTTCCTTTAAACCCCTCATGGAATATTATTTGACTACGAGCTTTATCATTAAGCTTCCCAATTTTATATTACGCTGAGAATTATTTTGATCATCTTTTCATCTAGTAACTATTCATGATGTCCTGGTTTTTATGTTTATGGATGCCAAGGATTCTTTTACTTGAGGTGCTTGTTACCTGTTCACAATAAATTTGAACAATAAATAGACAGCACACAATTCACTTGTTTTAAAATAATATATTCAAAACAAGTCAAATTCGTGTACAAAAATTATTTTCACTATGAAGTACCACAGCTGTAATTTAAACTCTTAATTATTATCTTTTCGTATCAAAAGCCCGTTTAGGCTGATTCAATTACTTTAGGATCCAGTTGACGAGATGAATTATTTTCCTTTACTCTTATTACAATAGTGAATAATTCACTTACGATACTCCGTGGATTCAGTTGGATTCCTAACTTCATATAATTGTCTCATCTTCGTGAAAGCCTACACAGACAAGCACAGTTACTCCTATCCTAACATTTTGCTCACATTAAATATATTTAAGGAAATATTTATTATAAGTTTTACCTTTTTTGCTTACCTTTCTTTGTGCCTCCTTTTTGATCCCTAATTTATTGTTTATCTAACTAACTATAATCAACTAGTTCGTCTGTTATAGAAGTGAATTTAAATTTATTAAATGTATGATAGTTTTCTTTAATTTTATCTCTTATACCTTTGTCCCCTAGTGGCATAGTGGTATGTCTGGGGACTTAAACACTAAAAGCCGGGTTTTGATACCCGTGGTTGGCAAAGCACAGATAGCCTATTGGGTTGGTATGTGCTTAATTCTAAAACAAACTCTTATGCCTTTTGTGAGTCAACGAGGATATTTATTTGTTCTCAACAGTCACTCTTCTTTCTATAAATATAATATTTAGCTTTACCATTCAATGATTTACTTTTAACATTTGGTCCTAATTTCCTCATGCAGAAAAATCAAACTTGGTTCAACAATAATTACTTGCATCCAAATGTTCCCCAATCTCCATCTTCTCAATCATTTCTATGTTAGAAGTTAACAGTAAATTTGAAAACCTATCTAACACAAAGTTTAACTTCGAACATTTCTCATACTGTGTGCATGATGTTCAAATGCACTATAATTTTGACCTCATTAAAACTGAAATACTAGTATCACCGTACAGTTTCTAAGCAATTCCACCATATTCATTTTCTGGCTTATAACAAATTTTAACTAAAATCGTTCTGCCTCTTTACCTACTAATAGATATTCAAATGAATCCAACATCCTCGCTGTTATCTTTGGTATTCTCCACTTCAATGAAATGTAGCAGACATGTTATATATAAAGCCAGCTCTCTTCTCAATTTAATACTCTATTCCTATTATGTAAAGTATAAAACTATTTCAGAGAAATTTGTGTCATAAAAAGTGTCGACACTTAATCAACATTCTGTTATTCTCATTATACGAAAACCTTTCTTTCCAACTAGTGTTATAAATTGATAAATTTTATTTCATATACGTTTAGCATTAGAATTGTAACAATTTAGCTTACCCTTAACACTATGTCGTTCATACCTAACTAACTGTTTTTTTTATCTACGTCTCATTTTTTCCGCATTTATTTTATTATGGCCCTCACCATTGTCTAGTCCTATCCTAGTTTAAAATCGCTTTTATAGCTAAGTTGTTAGGCTTTGCAAATAAGCCGTTTCTTATCCTATTTAAGCGTAAACCAATCGCACAGTTAGTAGGTTACTAACTGTTAAGTTTTTTTGTGTATGTAGACAGAACGCAACAGAAAGACACAGATAACAGCTTTTATAATTTATTACAATAAACTATTAAATATGTAACAGATATAACATAAATTATATAACAACAATGACAGATATTCAGTTTAAAATTAATTACAATACAAAATGGTACTGGCCTTTGTCCAATATAATGATCTAGAATGAAAGTCCAAAATTCCAGTGTAGGGTGTGAATTTGGTCCCAAGAAGAAATTCTGAAGTTTGAATGGAGAAGTCCAGAAACAATTCACAGTTCAATAAATTTGACGGAGTTCTTTTTACGATGTTTTCGATGAATGTCTCAAATTTGTCATTCTCCCACTTTTCCGGTCTCCCCTAAACAGTCCTATACGTGTTGACTTTTAGTATAACCACTAATTCGTAAAGAATTGTAAAGATTGACGAAATAAAATCACAGCTTCTGTAGATCTAGCTCCAGTTACAAATCCAAGTTGAATAAACACACAGCAAACGTTGAAAATTTCTCGAACAAAAACAATATCTCTTGAATCGAAATAAAAGCGAATGACTGACTGATTTCTCTCTCGCATCGCCGTCTGTTTATATATTAGAAGGCTTACTCTTCTCGAACAATCGCGTAACTTCCTAGCATTCCAGAGTAATCTAGATTCGTCTCGTACATACATCAAGCCAATACAAATGGCTTTCCTAGTTCTAGAAATTTCTACATGAATAATAACGTATATACATAACGCTTCATACATAACACTAACAGTGGACGTGGATGACAGAGAGTTTTTCGTGTGGTTAAATGTGGCTTCAGAAATGATTATAATATCAGCTCTAATCTCTATTTTAAAGTTAATTGTTACTTCGTTTGTTTTTAAATTAGAACACACAATAATAAACAAGTAACTAAAGTGGTTGCTTTCAGCGATTACTCCTTGAGAAAAAACGTTGCACTATCCGTCGTGAAAGGATTCTGTTTTGTTTTGTTTGGAATTAAGCGCAAAGCTACACAGTGGGCTATCTGTGCCCTACCAAGAACGGGTATCGAAATCCGGTTTCTAGCGGAATGAGTCAGCAGACATCCTAATATCCCAATGGGGGCGTTGTGATAGGACTCCATTGTTTAGAGAAAGAACGCCTGCTCTTTCACAGTCACTTAGCTCCTTTTATCAGGTAAATTTCCAATCAATGGATTACTTAAATCAACTCATAATAATTGTCAAAAAGTTGTTAAAAGGAGTTCGTTTTTATTTCCATTAACAAATACTAACTTCGCACATGATTACATATAAATTTAATTACATAGTTACCTTCTAATAGGTTATGGATGTAAGTAGAATGTATTATCACGTTTAACTTCAAATAAATAGTTACTTTGTATTTTATTATCGCTTGCTCATTTATAGTCGTAGTACAATGTCAGTTTGGATTCATTATCACACAGATTTTTAGTTTTTATTACAGTTACAGTACTTTGAATTGAATTGTAAGTATAAATGAAGAATTGTCACTAATCTTAGGGTAAATTAAGCTTAGGTTTAGGATTTTTTCAAGGCCTAGGGGTCGTAAGATCGAAAGGCGGCGCTGGACATATTCACCCTTTCAGCTATGGAGACGTCATAATGTGACAATCAATCCTACTATTCTTTGGTAACGAATATTCCATAACTAGGCACGGATTATGCTGGTCAGTAGCTTTCCCTGTTGTCAGCATTTGAAAATTAGGTAAGGAAAGAGAGTGTCTTAATACTTAAGTTTACTATAAATAAGCACACAATATATGTTCAGGTCTAATACGTGGATCATTGTATTGGTGAGAACCGTCCCAGTGCTGGCCACCTGGAGCTTAGTTTTGAGTAGGATTAAAATGGATGAATCTCTGTAAATATAACGTTTAATCTGTACCAGATAGTAGCACATATATTGGGTCGATTTAAAAACAACAAGGAGCGAGAGGACACTTCACTACACTCTATTATTATAGTGCGGAAGCAACAGAGTTACACTTAGTTACTAGTTACAACTAAGTCTGACCAGTGTAGGCTCCTGTGTCAAGGATGCTTTCCGACGGTGAGAGATTATTTTTATAACCCATTGAACAATGTGTGGCTTTGTCATTCACCTGCCTTTCTAGGGTGGGCAAAGCTGAGAAAGAATAAAATGTTATCGGAGGACCTCAACTGTCCAGCAATTCTTTTTTTTTTTGTCTGTGTTTTAGCAGCATAATATTTGTAGATGGCAGAAAGTAAATCGATTGCGCAGCAAAATAATCACTTGATGTATGTGCCAGGCCATATACAGGATAAAACTAAACAAGAAAGCTGACTAGCATGCAGGAGAAGCTCCTTTATCAAATTCAGCAGAACTTTACTAGCAGGATATCGACCTCCTTCAAACGAGTGAGATAAAAGCAGCAAGCATGGAAGGTCTTCATTGACATTCAGGAAACTACTGGAAAATGAAGTACCGTATGGTATTTATAGGAAAAGCTAAAGACGGAAGAATCAATAGGGCGGTATACAACGAAAAGGCCTCTGCCTTCCACCTCATGTGAGATCTTGGTACGTGGGGCACGTGCCTACTTGTACAAACCCTGTCATTGTCACTCATATCTCAACCAAACTCATTTACTGATGATGCCAGTAATGCATTTCTTTTGTAATATAATGCCATTTATTTTGGAATTAATTCATTAACTACGAACAACTGAATGCGTTTTATTGTATTAATAATGAAACGATACTTAACTAACTTTCAAGCAGCGACTACTTTTTATACAGTTCGCAACGTATCGATGGAATATACAGATTACATCATATTAAACATAGTAAGGTTTTATCTATTACAAACATTTATTGCAAAAAACTGGTAAAAATCAAATTGTTTAAAATCTTTCATCTTTTGTAAGAGATACCTAGAAAGATCACAACAGCATTTTGGGATAAATTGCAATAATGATCATAATTATGTTACTATTTTTGTTTGTAACTCATACTTTGTTATTGACCGTGTAATAAAACATAATCTCGAATTCACATGCAATTTAGTACATAAATAGTTTAGAAAATGTGTTACAAAAGATGATGGGCCCAAATTAAAGCGGCAGTTCTAGGGTTAAAATATTTCCAAATTGGTTGCATTCACAGCATAGTACGTCCTCCAAAGACACTAAACTTGTTTTTTCATAAAAAAAACACACGTATATTTTAAAATTATTCTTAAAATAATTACTTAAAGCAGTAAATAACTCAAAAGTCGTTAAAGCATCTTTTTTGATAATACATTACTTAATAAAAGAAGAAATCGTTTGTCATTGAAACTTCTCAAAAGCTCAAAAATCTAGATCGCTGCCTTACACTATGGGAGATATAGCCTAGCTGTCATAATTTTCAGACCTATTAGAAAGAAAAAATAGTGAAAGTTAGATTGGGGTTCGTAATTATAATAAAAGCCGTACATGTTTGCAATGAATTGGAATTTCTAATATTAAGTAAATATTATATAATATACTACCTGCGGCACTTGTATCGTTAGAACGTCATCAACAATAAAAAAAAATCAGTTTTTTGGAACATCCTCTAAACCTCTCCTAGTTTGTGTATTTTCTTATAGCAAAGCCACATCGGGCTTTCTGCTGAGTCCACCGAGTGAAATCTAAAGCCTGATTTTAGCGTTGTAAATACGTAAACTTACCGTCGTACCGTCGGGAGATTCTTTCCCATTTTATTAATTTAATTATGTTTGTAAGAAGTCACATCATTGGGCTTTTTAAATGTTCTATTTAAATTCTGAAAATATGCATTTGAAGTGCATTGACATAATTAGCGTGTCAGACTCATATTCATGTGTCACATATTTGTTATGTTAAAATATAAATCGATCAAAACACATTTTGTATGTAACGATTGGTTTTGGTCAATACATATTTCATCTAATCTTGAAGACACTCATGTGACTGTAAATTAATAATGATCTGGATTCTTTTTCGAGTTACGAGAAGATACAAGGATAGAAATGATAAAACACGAAATCTAACGTGGCTTAATCTAGGCTCCCCAGTGGCTCAGCGGTATGTCTGCGGACTTACACACTAAAATCCGGCTTTCGATACCCGTGGTGGGCAGAGCAGAGATAGCTCATTGTGTAGCTTTGTGCTTAATTCAAAACAACAACAACCTTAATCTAGAGGTTCGTTAAACAGACTTCTGTAACTTTGCAATAATTTAAACAGTCTTCAATCATCTTTAAATACCACAGTGAGTTTAAAAAAATTATATAACGTACATCAAGTAAGACTGTTTATTTTAACAACCCCATTAATGCGGAATGGTTTAAAATTTTTAAATTATTTGTTTATTTTTCGGGTCAAAGCAATATAACTTGCTTTCTATGCAGTACCGATCTCAAGTAATAAAGCATGATTTTTAGTGTTGTAAGTTCTCAGAACCATATATATATATATCTTTAATGACCATCTTACTCACTGAATCTTCTTTTTAGTAAAATATATATTTTACAAACTGCTGTTACTGTTCTCAAATCCTAATACTGCTTATTATAATTTATTTATATTTTTAAATTAAGTATTGCAACATTTCTTTAGTAAGTTGTTTATTTAACTTACAATTTAAGAAGAAATGTGAGAAAGAATTTTTGAGTCTACATTGCGTCTGTTTAAAGAATATAATAAAACGTCTGGAGCGCAAAATAGTTAGAAGCAGAGTATTGATTCCTGTACATGAGTCGATCAGCAACGGAAAGGTTGCGCAGCGCATTCTCGCTCTTTCTTAACCCTAACTATACAACGCTCATTTATTTTTGTCCTGTTTCTGGTTCTCTCCGCTAGTCGGCGTTTTTCACATAAACATCCTCGTCTAACATGAACGTGTGTCACAATTTAGCCTGTTGCTGGAGGTTGGTAGTAGATTTCATACTAATAAATAGGTTCAAACTTACATTGAATTATAATAGAAAAGATCTACTTTATTTCGAGTAGTCGCCTAGTAGCACGAAAGATGCAAACTTCTGCCTGTCGTTCGCTCGGTCGGCTGCACCCTTAGTTTTGGCAATAAACCCAGACACTACTCGAGGTTCTACGGCCAAACTGTCGTGAAGTCTAGAAGACGGTAATAGGGGAGCCACACGATTAATTCATCTGCGTTTTAACTGAACTGACGCGGTATCATTTAATGCTTTTTATTTATGTTCGGAAGGATCTTGTGCACACAAATGTACGGCGGAAAACGTTTTGTTAGCAGTGTGGAAAGCATGCTTAACAAGAGGTGATATTTCTAGTTGTAGGTAAGTTTTAAATTATTTTGTGCTGTGTTATAAAAGTAAGTATTGTGAATTATTTATACTTCTGAAAAACTGTACAATTTGTAACTAGTATCTGGAAGTTTAGATTTGATGAAATAAACAAGTTATCACGGAGTAAATATAACTTTTGCAGATAACGTACCGAGGAGTTTAACTTATCGTCTTTTGCCTTCGTTAGGCGTTCTTAACGCAACCCTTATGTAAGTCTATCGCTTTAAAACTAATGCTTGAAATGCAGGTGTCGTTAAAGGTACAAGATAATTGAGATATATATTGTAACAAATGTTTTCATACCTTAGGAGGTATATATCACAAAAATGAATTTAAAAAGATGAAAAGTATTCTGTTTCAAATTTATTTTCCAAGAAGTCTAGATGACGTTAATAGTTGTTTTATTTTGAACACCTTATGGAATGTGTTTCAAATTCAATACACATTTAATTTCAGGATTTCGATGTAAATCCCTTTACTCATCACTAATAAGCTGAAATTGTTTAGATGCTTAAATTATTAACGATTAAACATCTGTACATTTTTATATTATCATGAGAAGGCACTGTAGTGTGACATTATTTGTTTTTATATTGTTCAACGAACGACGTGAGTTAATAAGCAAGCACTTGTCATGGACGAAAAGCCTTGTCACCAGAGGATATAGAAAGTATAACTTGATTGATATATTGTTCTACATTCTTATTTACTTTCACTCTTTAGTTCATAAAATTATTTCCAGGACGTTGTGGATTATAAAATTTAAAGATTAAATTCAAAATGTTTCCTGGCGTGATGTGTACACTGAAATATAAAATAAAACATTCTATAGATATTATCTGAAAATTGTTTTTAGTGCCTCCCGCTAGTACAGCGGTATGTCTCCGGATTTACAACGCTAAAATCAGGGGTTCTATTCTTCTCGGTGGGCTGAGCAGATAGCCCTTTGTGGCTTTGCTGTAAGAAAACACACACAAATACTTGTTATTTAGAATTAAAGAGTATAGTTACGTCTCAGATATTGATAATAGGCACATCCTATAACTTCCTTCTGTCAGTCTTTCTACTTGTATAAATTACTTTCGTGTAACTGTAGTATTAGTATAATATGGATCTATAATTATAAAGATATCTGACTGGTGGTATACAGTACGCACGATCATATTAAATGTATCTATACAATACAAAAACGAGAAAGCATACTGTAAGGTTCCATCAAACGTATTTATAAAATACAAAGAAGCAGTATATTGTAAGGGCATATCAAATGTATTTATATAATATAAAAAATAGACAGCATACTGTAAGATCCTATCAAATGTATTTGTACAATATAAAAAAATAGACACCATACTGTAAGATCCTATCAAATGTATTCATGCAATATAAAAAAAGAGCATACAGTAAGGTCCTATCAAATATATTTATACAATGCAAAAAAAGAGACAGCATACTGCACAGTCCTATCAAATGTACTTATACAATACAAAAAAAAGAGACAGCATGCTGAGGTCCAATCAAATGTACATATACAATAAAAAACAGCGCACTGTAAGATCCTATTAAATACATTTACACAAGGCAAAACAAACCAACAGAAACAACTTGCTGTAAGGTCTTATCAAATGCATTTATACAATGCAACAGAAACAACATACTGTAAGGTCCTATTAAATGTGTTTATACAATACGAGATAATATTCAAACTGACTTCACAACACGCTGACTGAGGAATAACGTGAAATTTGTATTTGTAGAATACTGGAATCCCTCGACGTTTGTAAAGGAGATTAAAACACATTCTTATCGAATTTTCTCAGTATAATTCACCACCTGTACGATGAATAACAAGACACATTCTGCAGAGTTAGTTCTCTTAATAGAAAGAACTAGTGGCAAGCAGCTTGGTAATCTTGACAAGTACTTCATTGAGCTTATAAAGCTTCAGAAGTTTCTATCAAAGAGAGAATTAAGCAGATTTAATGAGGTGCTCCTACTAGGCCACCCAGTATGAAATAAGATATAGAACTAATTAACGAGCTTACTGTTTGATAAATCGGTTTCTGAGTCATAATATACGTGCTATACCCTGTTATTTACGTCATCTTTATTTTTTAGCATTTTCTAGATAGTAGAGGTACAGTGAATTACAGTAGAAATATTTCGTTTCCCAGGTGCTTAGCCTGGTGAAAACAGATGTTTGGTTGCTAAAATCTTGCTTCTCCGAACCATTGTGCAATCACGAAATTTGTCAGTAAAATTTTTCGCCGTATGTTATCGACTAGCGGAATTTTTCTTTCAAATTAAAAACCAAAACTTCATTTCGTGAGTCACAACGTCAAATAAAATGCGAACCTGTTAAGAACGAACAATCTGTTTGGACATTGGTATGCTAATAGTGCATGAAAACTTCTTGATTTATTGAAAATCTGTTACAATGGAGGAACACTTAGACATAGTATCATCTACGCTCTTCAAGTGTAGATGGTTATCCGACATCATCACCTTAATGTGCAACAGTACACAGGATGTTTTTGTTTAGCCAACAACGTTATCTCATTCTTGGACGGTTCACACTGTTGGTGTTATCTATATCTGTTTTAACTCGGCATGGCCATGTACTAAGTTATCTCTACTCGCTATCTTAGAGTTGCTCTTTTTGCTGTGAGGAACGTTATCATTTTACGGTCAATCCCACTATTTGTTGGTACAAAGAGTAGCTCAACAGTCTCCTTGTCTCAAAATTGCCCTCCATCCCTTGGATTACATTAGATCGAGAGGTGATAGTGGATGTTGTTGAATAGCCTTCCTTGCTCATGACCTTCAGTTCAAAGTTTAAGGGCCCTAGTGACACAGTGGTACGTCTACACTCTCACACCGCTAGAATTGTGTTTCGACACCTGTACTAGGCAGAGCACACACAGATATCCCACTATGTAGCTTTCTGCTTAGTTCTAAACAAACAAACAATCAAAGTGAGGGACGGCAAGAATTCTGAATATTATTATTCTTGTTAATTTTATATTTATTAAAGTTATTGTGCATTTTGAACTTAGCATATGAATTTGAAACTAATTTGAGTCCCTTAAAATGAACTTCCTTAGTCATTGTTGGGATTATGGCCGAAAATATCGTAATTTTCAAGGCACTCAACTTATGATTTAAATACATTATAATCGTTAAAGGCCTATTTTATTCAGACATTAAGTATTTTGTGTTAGATCGTCTTTAGAATTGAGTGTAATAAATGTATTGATATTTTTCTTTGTCTTAGTTCCTATATTCCTAGTTTGTTCATTTTCTGATAAGAAGATCAGTAACATTAAAAGAATTTCCCCATGAATTCTAACATTAATTAAACGTTATTTTAAAACCTTCTCCCCGAAGGTAAATATATATCGTGTTGTTCACTGTTGAAGTTGAATTCCATCATTTAGAACAAAATGAAAATAATTTGATTCACCTGCTACATTTTCATGTTTTGATAAATATTCTTAACATTTTCTGTGTTGAAAGCTTATAGCATGTTTTACTTTTTATTATTATTAACATCATGTGGTGTACCATGATATATTGACAATCATGCTTAAATTTATTGATTTTAAATGCAAATTGATTTTTAATATTTTACAATAAAACATTTTATTATCATCATATGAGTTTAAGAAACAATAGGATGAATACTTCAGACTGCCGATCTTTCTCTACGAGGCTACAAACGTCCAGTCAGTTTGAAATTCATACGTGAGATAAGCTTATCAAATGCTTTCTTCGTGTCAGTCTTCACATAAGTACATGATAATTCTGCCTGAAAATTCTCGTACAGGAAAGTGGAAAATTTCAATGAGGAAAGTTTCAAGTTGTTTTATTGTCCTGAAACTTAGTGACCATTAAAGATTGTAAGAAATGAAATTAACGTAATATGGCATTCAGTAAGCGTAATTTAAGTACTGCTCATCAACATTTACACTTATAAAGAACATTATTTTGAATTTGTTTTGTTTTGAGTTACGCGCAAAACTACACGAAGGCTATTACACTAGCCGTTCCTAGTTTAGCAGTGTAAGACTAGAAGGAAGGAAGCTAGTTATCACCACCCACCGCCAACTTTTGGCTACACGTTTACCAACAAATAGTTCGGATTTATCATCACATTATAACGCCCCTACGACCAAAGGGCGAGCATGTGTGGTGTGACGGGGATTCGAACCCACGACTTTCAGGTCAGGAGTCGAGTGTCTTAATCACGTGGCCGTGTCGGGCCATTATTTTAAAAATAAGGTCAGTTAAGGGAAAACGTTGATTTGCGTGGAGATTCTATTGTAATTAGTATCGACCATGTGTACTTTATGTAACTTAATATGGCCCTGTGTATACTCGTGTACTCTATCCTTAGTATGCTTGTTTTTAGGTTTGTTTTACCTATTTTACAGAAGTACTGAATAATAAATGATTAATATTGAATATGTAATTGCATTTTACATTTGAAATAACAAAACGTTTGCTCTCTAGAAACGATCAGAACAAATCCCAGCCTTGCAATATTGTTCTTAATAATTTATTCTGTTGTACTTAATTTGATCGTTATAACTAAAATTTGCTTATATCTGTTTAAATTTTATCAGATTTATTTTCAAAACTTTCCATATTTCGTTTCATATATATATATGCATATATAATGGGTAATTCAGAAATCAGTTACAAAGTTTTATTCGCATTTCCAGCTGCATCCAATATAGTAACTCTTGTTATGGAATATATATGAACTTTGACCTTTGACCCATCATTTTATGAGTCTCTGATATAGAACTATATCAAATAGTGGATTGATTTCTAACTGATATCCGCCTGTTTTTTCTTTAGTTGCTTAGTTTCTGTGTTTAGCGTTTATGTTAGCACTGTGAAAACATGATGGCTACAGTCATGGTGAAATATAGTTTGAAAAACAATTATCAAATACACTAATTTCTATTTTAAATCCACCACATAATGTTTTAGTATTTTTATAATACATAACTTTTGACATTTAAAGAAATATGCAAATTATAAAAAATATGAACGCCATTTAATATACATATATATATATATAATTTGATCAGTATCCTATCAGTATTTTTAAATTGACATAGGTCGAATTTCAAGTTATAAGTTAATGAGTAATAATGTTTAAAGGGAATATATTAGTCGTTTTTTCATTTAAAAATAATTATATGATTGTCAGCATGTGTCCACTATTTCCTCGGTCTTCTCTTTAAATTGGCTTCTAAAGCTGTAATGTAGTTGTAATTTTCAAAATTTCACGTGGTATTATCTGTCCATGGTATTTCTTAATTTTAAACACGTAGACAAAATAGAAATCAGTTAATCGACATTAGCACTCCACGTCAACTCTTGAAGTACTTTTGTCTGTCACTGGTGGGATTCAACCATCACATTTAGCAACCATGGTGTTAAAGTCCAGCAACGAATCTTAATATCCACTCTACAGGCATATGCTAACAGATAAACTACCACCGGAAATAAATGTTATAAATTAGTCTTTGTATTAACTTTCAAATCATCATTCTTTATGCTAGTGATTCAGTAACAACAATATAAAGTTAAAGCCCTTTTTAAAACCAGTTTATTAATGCACTTTTTCAAACGTAATGAAAAAACTGTAATTGTACTTCAAAACGAGAACCGCTCGGCTTATTTGTCAGTATGCAGGGCTTTGAAGCTTAAGTTTAATATTTTGCGTCTCATTATTACACGCAAAAAAGATACAAATAAAAATCACGCTCCGTGAACACTTTTGAGTCGCCAATAACAGCAACAGTTAATTTCCACAATTTCGGACAGGCCAAGAGCTGGTTCTCTCATGCAGCTTTGGGTGAAATTTTACAGGAAAAAAAAATGAAAGAAACGTGTACCCATAACAATTTACATTTTAATAATTCTTTTGTTGTTTTAATTTCAGACATTTCTATAGCTGCACGCGTTTATGTGCTCACCATAGACTCGAAATTTCAGTGTTTAATAAAACAACAAAGTTCTTTAAACTGTTGTTTCTCTACTAAAGTAATTGTTGAAATTTTGTGAACGTTGGAGAAAGGTGTGAAAGGTATCGAATGTCTGCCAGCTTTGCAGAATATCCTTGCCAAGTTCAAATTCAGGCACTACGTAAAAAGCCCAATGCAGAAGTAGCGATATACAATTGTAAAATGCTTATTTTTCTCAAACTGTTATTTGTTCTTGATGTCATTTGAACATGAAATATAGAATAAGCTTCGAAGAATTATGATAATTCTTATGATATGTTATTTACAAAAATTAATGTAATCAATATTGTTTTATATCTTTAATTTTTTTTACTGCTGCGTTTTTAAACAACCCTTGTAATATCAGGTTCATATTGAGTTACACAATAAATATACATTTTTAAATTTAATTTTAAAGTGAAGCAAAACAATAAATAAATAAATCAGTAAACAAAAAATAAAACCCATCCGCTAAATAAATGTCCAACATTAGGGCATAAATCACAGGATGAGGATGGGTCATTATATTATTTATCCTGGATGTTTTAGGTATGGGCGAAAGTAAGACCATATTTTCGTTGGGCGTACACCTATAAAATTTAAACTTCGCCGGCATTCTTGCCCCCAGTGTGGTATTTGAACTTATATACCAAGATATTAAGATATTACTACGCCAAGCCAAAATTTTTGTTATTATTATAACTCGCATCTTCCACCCTGCTTCGACACTCTTCCAGTGACACAGTGGTATGCCTGCGGACTCACACCGCTAAAAACCGGGTTTTCATAGTCGTGGTGGGCAGAGCGTGGATAAGTAATGAAATATTAAAGCAGATTTGTTTAAAATTAAGCACAAAGCTGCACAAAAAAGTTTACCCCTTTAGAAACTTTGTATACCATTTCTTTGTGGGGTCCGACATGGTCAGGTGGCTAGGGGGCTGGGCTTAATTCGTAATTCGAGGGTCGCGGCTTCAAATCCCTGTCACACCACACATGCTCGCCCCTTTCAGGCGAGGGTGTTATAATCTGACGGTCAATCCCATTCTTCGTTGATAAAAAAGTAGCCTAAGAGTTGGCGGTGAGTGGTGATGACTAGTTACCTTCCCTCTAGTCTTACACGGCTAAATTAGGGACGGCTAGCGCATATAGTTTTACATGTTCATGGAACTACGCTAGTTAAATAAATAACATTATCTTAGAATATACTACAATCTCTAAACTATTGTTTTTTTACAGATTTAAACAATACTAAGTTTGTTGTAGTGCCAGAACTGTTCAAACGTTAGACAGTATTTGTGCTGTAGCAGTAATAGAATATTACAAGTATTTAGACAATGGTAAGTGCTTAGTCAGGAAGCACAATTTTAAGTGAATGTACTATTGATGCATCCTGTAAAAGGAATCTGGCTTGGCAATTATCATTGAAACATACAAATTAGACATGAAACCGTTTTATTTCTTCAATCGCTTCGCCTTTCCTTAGTTTCTTTCAATGTTTGGTGAGCTAAGATTCATTAATATAATAGATAAATGCAAAAGAAACAATGAAATATCCGGACCAGTTTTATTGCGAAATTTATGAGAATATTACTTTACAAAATCTTACAAGTAAATGGCGTTTCGTACCGTTAAGATTAAAACAAAACAACGAAGTACGAACACGATAAATTATTATTTCCAAACACTTAGACTTAAGGAAAACGTTCTTTTATTACACTCAGGTCATTAATACTGATAAAATATTTAGTTTTTGATAGATTATTTTTGTTGCCTACAAATAATAATACTTTTAAACTGACATTAATTAGATTCAGTATGAGGTAATGTAATTCATTATAATTTGTTAATCAGGTAGCATGAGGCTCACGAAGATGCATACGTGGAATGGAGTTTTAAAACAATTAAAAATTTAGTAGATTCCTTATATCTTACATATTGCATATTAAAGAGTAGAAATTAATCAAACAAAGAGCTGTTAATAAACAACATAACTTAACTATTCTACTCTGACTTTATGACTTCGATAATAAACTTTAATATTGTCATAAACTTGATTTTTTCAGTTAATTAAAACCGTTGATTAAAAATATACTATAAGCAAGTAAATATATTTATATATTATAAATAATGAATTTAACTACACCACGGAGATACTGACCGTCAAAATAGCTACAAATAGTGAGCATTTAACGTTTAATGTTGTTGTAGAAGACTAGCTTATTGTTTGGTATATACGTACAAGTTACTATATAAGGTTCTGTCTACGCTAGTTGTTTCTAAATATGATTTGATCGACGAGAGGGAAGGCCAACTAGTTGACAGCACCTACCACCAATTCTTGCCAGCTGTTCTAATTGAGCGCAAATTTACGACAACTGGACATGAACAATAGACCTAAAATTCATAGTTTAGCACGTTAACCACTTAGTCACGCCTTACCAAAAGATTAAGCTGTTTTACTTTTATAGGAGAGGAACTGTAGTTCTGACCAGCAAGATATATAAAAACTGGCGCAGACCTGCCAGGGATTCTAAATATCACGGATAGTGTTGGAGGTACTGGTGCACCGAACCTACACCAGCTAGTAGCACCGTTCCTCTTTTAGTAGATAGTTTGGAATAGTTATGTCGAAAAAAATATAAAAATCTAACATACAGTAAGACAAATAAGACGCCAAAGTAAAGCAAAAACATATTTATCCACTTTTGTTTTTCTGTCGCTTTTTCAGTGTAAATGCGGTGACTTTTGAAACGCCGTATCTATCTTACAAGACCTCCAAACTTTCACAACCTTTCGGTTGTCTGTTACCGATAAAATAAAGAAGGAAATGTGATGTTCGTATAGTAAGCTACTTATTCAGGTTTTAAGAAAATATACTCTTCAAAAAAAGAAACGCAAAATGGATATTTTTTATTTTAAAGAGAAATATATGTAATAACGTTACAAGCTCAGAGTATGTAATGTTACACGTGTTAAGGCACTGATGGTCAAACCAAAATGACAACAAAAGTTGTGCACTTTGAAAACGGAGGAAAACAACGGATTTTTCGCCGAAACGCATTCGTGTCCAATAAATTTGTTTGAGAGATCTGCATGTTCAGCAAGTGCAACATGTGCAAAATCCCTATAAAAGTGACGGGTTATCGGCTTCCATATCTCAGTGTTAGCCACCGACACGCAATACAGTTACGCCAAGACAGACTGAAGCACAACGCAACAACGCCATTGATCAATTGGAACCAGGCGAATCTCTATCAGATGTTGCCAAAGCTGTGAATGTCCACCCAAGCACTATCACAAGGCTATGAAATCGTCACCAACAACATGGATCAACTCGTGACCGTCCACGAACAAGCAGACCTCTTGTGACCACGCCCGCACAAGATCATTATATCCGGTTACTTCACCTTTGGTATAGGACCACCACTGCGACGTCTACTGTCTCAACCATACCAGGGCTGCGTAGGATTTCCGATTAGACCGTATGCAACCGTCTACGAGGTTCTTAGGCCCCATGTGCAACCCATCATGGTGAACGTCAACGACGTTTTTCAACATGACAACGCCCGTCCTCACACAGCCCGACTCAGCACTGTCTTTTTGAAACACCACAACATCAACGTTCTTCCCTGGCCCTCCAGATCACCAGATTTTAACCCCATCGAACATCTTTGGGACGAGTTGGATCGACGTCTGCGACGGCGACAACCTCAACCGCAGACTTTACCTCAGCTTGCAACAGCTTTGCAGGCTGAGTGGACAGCCATTCCACAGGATGTGATTTGTCATCTCATCGCTTCCATGGGCAGGAGATGCCAAGCAGTTATTGATGCTTATGGGGGGCATACTCGTTATTGACGTTGAGTGACGTTAAACTTCAACTAGTGAACGTGGACTTCGCCTTTGCAGACTTTGGATGTTCAGCAGTGAATGTGCAAAGTTTCATACATGTCATACAGAACTACCCGGAATAAACTTGTTAACAATTTCTCTAAAAGTTTGCCCTTTACGTTTCTATTTTTGCAGAGTATATTCGGATGTAAAAAATTAGAAACTAAAACAGAGTACAGTGTGTGACGTGATTGGATCGAACCTGCGTGATCTGTATACTGCACTACGAGTTTAACCACGAGAACTGATATTTAAGTAATGTACAAACTTCGTGTTTCCAAACATGGACCTCACCAGCTGCATGACATGGGTGGTTCGGCATGACCAGGTGGTTTGGGCGTTCGATTTGTAATCTGAGGGTCGCGAGTTCGAATCCCTCTCACACCCAATATGCTGCTTTTCAGCTGTAGAGGTGTTATATAATGTTACAGCCAATCCCACTATTCGATGGTAAAAAGAGTAGCTCACGACTAGTCTTACACTGCTAAAATAGGGAAGATTATCGCAAATAGCCCTCGTGTGGCTTTGCGTTAAATTAAAAAAAAAATGCAGGGCATGGCTTAGAGTAAAAACCCGAAAGTCAGCCTGTTCCGAAAAACGAAAAGTAACAAGCAGCATGCTGCCAGCGAAATTTATTGGCTTATTTAGGGCTTGACAGACAAGAGTCACAGTAAGTACTGTATGTACTGTGTGCGTGAAAATAGAAGTGCTATCTGTAACAAAATACAGGCAGTGTGAAGAAACGATAGTGTATAGTTAAAACTTAACCATATAAAGTGGAAATAACAAACACATAATAATAGTACTAATAACCTCACTACTACTACTAATAATAATAAAACTATTAATAGACAATTAATAGCGAAATAACAGAAACATAAGCTAAGTTAGAAGCAACTGATGCAATCGTGTAATCTACTGTTACGTTTATTATTTGTGGTATCATTATGTGTTTCATACAATTTGTATGGCTTGGCTTTTTCTATAACTTGCAGTTTTATCGCAGTGAAAACAAGTATCTAAAAACATAAGTTTTAAAATAGGGAAGTTAGAACGTATATGTGTAATATGAAACTCGTTAGTAAAGGCATTTCTTTGCTTGATATCTTCTAATAAAGCGTTTAGTATATACTAAAATAACAAAATTCGTTCCATTGGTAGGTTTTGCTTTAAACGTGTAGTATTTTAATTAAAACCATACGCATTTCTTTTTTATTTGCAATTCACGCATGTCATACGTATTACAATGTTTGGATCAAACGAGTACTTGAGAAATATATGTCACCGGTACTGTAATTGTTGTGATTGAAATATAGTAATAACATGGTGCCGACTTTAGGACTAAGAAATCCGGACGGAGAAGCGATAGACTTACTACTATACAGTATCTCTGCAGAGGTTGACTACGTTTTATTTAAGACGAATTAAGAACCTCATCACGTCGCTGTAGTTCATGTCCTTAAGTCCTTTAATGCTCTGTATAAGTACTGTGCATCTTTTCATCGGTTTTACAGCGTAGTTTACCCTGCAGAAGTCTCCGTCATAAGTTTTCATTTTCAGAGTACGCCACTCCTTTCTGCTTGTTTTCCGCACTTGTAATGCACGAATATCACGGTTTACAAGTGCCAGTTTCAACAGTATGATCGCACAGAAGTCTATGCGTCTTACTTCTGGCGACTTGCTTGGATATTTGCGAACGGAATACCATCAATACCCGTTTCATTTACCAGCTGTTTGACGTATGCGATAGTTGAATAGACGATACGAGTGTAAGCCTTATCTTGGTTAACGCCCATTCTGTTGGTCTCTTTTCCTGACTAATAAGCTTCTTTTCACTGAACTATATGCTCATATATTATAATTTGTTACAAAATGACGCACCTTATTTAGCACGGCTGGGGTACAGTTTGTGGCAGGTCTCTTTCTGGATAGTCCTGGTTTCTTGAGCTGATCCATATTCCTATGTTTTTCAATTCCATCAAGTACAAAGGATATTCTCGTCTTGAATTTCTAAATAACTAATCTGAACACATACTTGTTAGTTACAGTTATGAATATTTTGCGTCAGAAAGAACTTTCCATAATTTTCTCAAAAACGACATTTTTGGTGACATCATTGTACATTACACCAAATTATGTCAATATCAATATGTGATACAGTGTATCGTGTATCGCGGTAGATGCGTTCCAAAACCCTCCGCGAAAGGAGATTTTCCGCTAAGTGGGATCGCCGATTTTTACGTATATATTTATGTGCATTTAGACTTTTAAAACCCTCCCTGTACAACTATTTAACCCTCCCATTACAATACTGTTCATTATTGCTGAAATAATAAAAACAATTATTAAGATATTAAGCCTTAAAATTAAAAATTACATATCTTCAGCAGGTGGTGTCTTTTCGGGGGACACCACTTCCTCTTCTGTGGAAGGTGAATCGGCAATTTCTTCGTCGGTCGTTTCAACTTCAGGAACAGTACTTGCCACCGGTACCCTTTCTTTCTTGCTCGGCTGGAAAAACATTGTTATTGGCAGTTGTTTTCTCTGCCTCTTTAGCCTATCGAAAATCATTTGATAAGGAGTCATTAGTTCTTCTATTTTATTGCAAAATTGTACTGATCGAACCATATCGTCGTCCCATTCCTGTGAGCACTCCTTCACTTCGTTAATCAGTTTCATTAGTTTACCTAACCGCTCTAGCGACCATCCACTTTGCTCGATTGTTTCCTCGGCTTCTTTCGGTGTTTCCTCTTCGTCGTCTTCCTCGGCAGCAGACTTCGTCAGTGCTTCTAAGTCTTGGTCGGCGAGTGGTTCGGATTCTAAGTCAATCAGTTCATCTACGTCTTCCTTCGTCATATCGGCAAATCCTTCACCTTTGATTAACTAAGCTAATTGCACAGCTTTTTGAACAGCCGAGTATTGGATTTCTTCAGGCGTGAATCCCTTGTCGTCGTGCACAACCTCAGGCCACAACTTCTTCCAGCTTGCATTAACGGTGCAGGGCTTCTTCTCTTGCAATGCCTTATGAACATTTTGAAGACATGTAACAATGGTGAAAGACTTCCAGTACTCCTTCAGGGTGAACGTGTGATTTTCGGCTTCGGTTTCGGTGGCATTATCAAGGCTACGAACGAGGTTGGACATGGTATTCCTTATGTATAAGGCCTTGAAAGCCCTGATAACTCCCTGGTCCATCGGTTGTATAAGGAACGTAGTGCTGGCTGGCAGGAGTTCAACCCTAACGCCTTCATACGAAAGATTTCTTGCGTGGCCACCGGCGTTATCCAAAAGAAGAAGAACATTGAATGGCAAGCCATTCTCTAATAAATAAATAAAGCTTAACTTGAGGAATGGAACTCTGATGGAACCAATCAGAGCTCAGAGGCTTCGTTATCCAGGCAGTAGGAGTATGCATCCAATGGACCGGTAGCAAGTTCATGTTCTTATTCTTTAAAGCTCTCGGGTTTTTAGACTTGTAAATTAATGTCGGCTTCAACATAAAACCAGCATCATTACCAGTCATTAAGAAGGTGAACCGGTCTTTATGAGCTTTAAAACCAGGGGCTTTTTTCTCATCTTTAAACAGGAATGTTCGGGAAGGCATCCTCTTCCAAAACAGGCCAGTCTCGTCCATGTTGAATACCTGTTCAGGCCTATATTCCCCTTCAGCGATTATTTCTTTAAAAGTGTCCCGAACGTAAGCTTCACCAGCCTCCTTGTTAGCCGAAGCAGCCTCTCCATGTAACGATACGTTTTTCAGGCCGTATCGTTGCTGAAATTTTTGAAGCCAGCCTTTGCTTGCAGAAAACGGTTTCTTAAGCTGGGATTCACTGGACGTTCCTGGCTGTGGGTTGTCTACGTCTTCTTCATCTTTATCCTTTTCCGCAAAATTATCATACAACATCTTAGCCTTCGTTGTGATAATGTTAGTATCCAAGGGAACACCTTTCTTACGGCAATCAGCTATCCATATGGCCAAAGCAGCTTCCATCCGAACGATACTCTTATTACGAGATGTTACAACCCTCTTAACCGTTGTATTAAAAGTAATAGCAGCAGTCTTCCTAATATTAACTTCGTCCTTCTTGGTGTAGCGAATGGTGGATTCGTTCACTCCGTAATGGCGGGTTATGGACGCATAAGAGTTTCCTTCTTTTACCATATCTAATATCTTCACCTTTTCGGCGATGGTCATCATTTTCCGCGGCCGTTTAGGCGTAGAAGCATCCTTAGAACTATTAGCACGTTTGGGAGCCATTGCAGGGGCTTTAAACACACACAAAAGTTCAAAGATGCTGCCGTGGATGAAATCACCAATCACAGGCCAGACTTGAATATTGACAGCACCAATCACAGGCAATCAAAATGGGTAGCTGTCATTGGCCGTCTTTCATTTCTGCACCAATCACAGCCCGTCTTGCACATCGCTACGCCATGAAGCTGATCTCGCATAGCCTTCGCAGACGCACAATGCGTACATCTATAGCCTTTTCAGTTGGTTCTGTTTCCATTTTTACGCTGTTATAAACTCAAATATATGTTTATATCTCAAAATATACCTGTTTTTTTCCTCACACTATTAATTATATTTATTTTTAATATTTTAATGGTATTTAATGCTATATTTTAGATTTAATGTTTATTATTTTATATATACATTATGGATACATATATATATATATATATGTGGGGGGGGGGGTCGGCCGAGCCCGCGAAGTGGCGAGGGAACACTGTACATGAATCCTACTGTGACTTTAACTCGGCTGTGCTTCTCATATGACTTGTTGATTTAAATATCAAAAATAATTTCAATAGAACATATATTAGGGTTTTAGTTATTTATTCAAATATTCAGAGTGATTATACAAAGGTATACAGTTATACTTTTGATTTTGATGGAAAACAAATAAGGCTTAGATAGTACTATTTCAAGAAGAGGGATGAGTATGACTTCGTTTAACATCTTTCAGGAAGCCACTGGACCTCAGAATTCCCACAAGTCAGTTCCACAAAGACTTTTCCTTTGCAGTTTCTCGATCAACCAACCATGTATTTAATGCAATTTAGCTTATTTCTTTAACATTGGAGCGATTCTTTGATATAACGTAGTATTTTAGGGGCAGTTCTTTCATAAAAGAAAAAAAAAGACCTTTTAGGGAAAATGACACATTCTGGGATGGACTCTTCTTGGCTTTACCCTCTAATCAAGGCTTATTGTTTTATCTTGACGTTAAATTCAGTAGATAATAAACACAATTTTAATATTTGTGCAGCCTGATGTTAAAACGGGTAAGTGGAAATCTTTGTTTTTACTGCATTATGAATAGGAATTGATATCTAAAACTATTTTGTTAATCAGTTAGTACGTGATAACCATGTATTGCTTGATTGTTTAGTTATTGACAACACCAAACTACACAATGTATTGTCTGTGCTCTGCCTACCCCGATATTAAAATCCGAATTTTAACATTATAAACCCTCAGAAATACAATGACTTGCAAAAGTATTTATATCCTACCAATAATCTTGCATTTTGATGAAATTCAAATAATATGAACTTGTTTTTATTCGGAATTCTAATGAACAAACTTAACGTTGTTATGTCTGAAGAATGCAAAGAAAACATACAAACCGAATTTGCAAATTGCATAACTTTTTTGTTTGTTTTTAATTTCGCGTAAAAGCTACTCGAGGGCTATCTGCGCTAGCCACCCCTAATTTAGCAGTGTAAGACTGGAGGAAAGGTAGCTACTCATCACCACCCACCGCCAACTCTTGGGCTACTCTTTTACCAACGAATAGTGGGATTGACAGTCACATTATAACGCCCCCACGACTGAAAGGGCGAGCATGTTTGGTGCAAACGGGATTCGAACCCGCGACCCTCGGATTGCGAGTCGAACGCCTTAACATACTTGGCCATGCCGGGCCCAATTGCATAAGTATTCAGCCCCCTGAGTTAGAACTTAATGGAATCATCTTTGGCAGCAATTACTGCGAAAGTCTTTATCAGCTTTGCACAATTGGATAGTTTTACATTTTTTTCCAATTCTTCCCAGCACAATTGCTCTAATTCATTGAAGTTTATTGGAGATCACCGTAAAGTTTCTATTGGGTTCAATTCATGACTATGACTGGACCAGGATATTGATTTTCTTCTTTTAAGACCACTTTGGCCTTTTGCTTTGGACCACTGTCATACTGTTACGTTTTTATGTGGACTGAACGCAACAAAAAGACACAGATAGCAGCTTGTATAATTTATTATAATTATCTACTTATGTGATAGACACAAAATAAATTATCCAATGGCAATAACAGATATCCAATTTCAACCATTAAAACAACTTACAATACAAAAAAGTACTGGCCTGTGCTTAATAATATGATCCAAGATAAGTGTCCAAATCCGAAATCCAAAGTTCTAATCTAGGCGTTGAATTCAGTCCCACGGAGAAATTTTCGAAGATTGAATGGGTAATTTCAAACAAAAGTTCACAGTCCCATTCCTATTGACTTTCGATATAATCCGTAATCCGACTGAATTGTAAAGATTGACGGAATAAATTTTTCACCGCTTTAGTCGATCTAGTTCTATTCACAAATTCAGTTTGAACTTTCTCAAACGAGACAAACTTCCTGATCCGAATAAAATGGATGACTTACTTCTTGACCCGAGTAAAAGTGGATGCTTTACCTCTCATCGCCGTCTGTTTATATACTATATCGCGTAACTTCCCAGAATTCCACAGTACAAACACCAGGCCAATACAAGTGATCAATCTATTTAGTTTTAAAAATTTCTAAATGAATTTTAATTAATTCTAAAATGTTATTTTAAATTTCAGCGATTTAAACCTCGAAACAATAATATAAATATAGAATTATAAATAATAAATATGGGAATTCAAATACGACATTACATTATATTTACATAACATATGCATGACATTTACATAACACTCGACATGGTTGTCGTTTACATAACATTTACATAACACTCTCGACAACATTTACATGATATTTACATAACAATACCGACATGAGAACCTTCGACTCAGTTGAGATTTTCGATTTACTCAAGCAGGTTTTTCCTACAGGATTCGTTTGCACTTTGTACCATCTAGTCTTGACAAGATTACCAGTCTCTGCTGATGAGAATCATCCCTATAACATGATGTTGCCACCACCATGCATGACAGTTGGGATGGTGTTGCCTGGGTGATATGCTATGTTGGGCTTCTGCAAAACGTAACACTTTGAATTTAGACCAAAGAGCTGAATTTGTATCTCGTCGGACCACAAAACCTGCGGTCACATGTCTGCAGTATCTTTACACGTTTTGATATAAGATTTAAGATGATTTTTTTTTCAGTAATAGCTTCTTTCTTGCCACTCACCCATACAGGTCGGCGTTGGAAAGAGACGATGATATTATCGACATATGAACATTGATTCCTATCTCAGACATGGAACTTTACAAATTTCTCAAATTTATTGTTGGGTTCATAGTAGCATCCCCAACCAGTTTTCTGCTTGCCCAGCTTTTTAGTTTGGCTAGGCGGCATGATGTGAGCAGTGACTGGGTGGTATGTGAAACTTAAAATTCCCAGACATGTTTGTCGTGATGTTTGGTTTCTCTAAAGAGATGAGTATAAATAAACACTAATGAACTTATAACTCTCAAATTATTTGAAAACTTGAAAATGTGGTCTTTTTTAAAACATATTTCATGGAAGAGAGACTGGAAAGGTATATAACATTAATATCTTTAAATATACTAGCCTCTAGAATACAAGAAACAACTCATTTGCACTCCGTCATGGATTCGACTTTATTTGAACATTTTCATGAACTATTTTATTTTTTCTATCTTTCATATTATCTTAATTTCTGTTCCACGGACTATTTCAATTTTTTTTTTTACCTCGTATTATATAACCATTCAAATTTGCCTAGTTCTAAATATTTGTGCTTCCCAGTGACTCAGCGGTAAGCCTAAAGGTTTACATTGCTAAACATCGAGTTTTGATACTCGTGATGGGCACTTTACAGATAGCTCATTTGTGTTAATTTGTTCTTAACAACACGAAAATAATGAAAAATCAACCTAAACATTTGTACAAAATTTTAATGACCTGTAAATTCTGTTCCTTAGGGGAATAAAAAAACCGATTTGTTTTCCAATAGGCTTATTAATTTTTGACCGAAATTCGCAAAGTGCCGAAAGTTTTTCAACGGTTTTCAATATTTATAACAGTTATAAAAGAAAGCATTTATTTAATTTCAATAAAAATATCATAATATAACATGTTTATAATGTGTAATTCTTTTTATTTCTAGTTGTCTTAAAACAAATATAAAACAAGAGGTTTGATATCAATCAGTTTATGCTGTTAAATACGTAGGACTAAATGTTTTTATTGTTAAGCGAGAAAATATTTTACACTTGTAGATGGGACTTCTGATGGAACCTCGTTATGTTAAGTATATGTGTATAAAACATAATACAAAAGCAACTTTTGTTGAAATTCCTAGTTGTTCTATCAATACTTACTGACCAATAAATAGTCTTTAATATAGGTTGAATTACAAGTGATATAAACCGGAATGTTCTTTCAAACATTCTGTAAATACAAGATTGTATATGGAATCGTTCTTTTATAATAGTAAGTGTTTTTAAAGCTCATTTTACAATAAATAGTTTACCCAGTCTCAGTGTAACCATTTTTTTTCAACCGACAGTAGTCCTTTGTCGAAAATATCCTTTGGTAACAGGTAAGCCATATTTTAAAGGCCTGCTCTGTTCAGTATAACTCAGTAAAATATTTTTGTTTCTACAGGGGGTTCTACTAATATTAGTAATTTAGATTATCTGGGAATTTTTTGTATTATCGTTTAAAAACTCGCAAAAAAGCAAATGTACTCGTTATTTTTTGTTATTTTGAATTAAGCACAAAGCTACACAATGGGCTATGTGTGCTCTGCCCACCACAGGTATCGAAACCCGGATTTTAGCGTGTAAGTCCGCAGACATACCGCTGAGCCACTGGGGGGCAAATGTACTCGTGTTAGTGCAGTTAAAAATTAATCCTACTAATGGTTTTTCATCTTGTACAAGCCCTGCGGAACTTGAAAGCAAAATAAAAGCTTCCCAATTCAAAATGTATTATTTAGGATTTTGTTAAATTATCTAGCTTCTGCTACTCTTTCAGAAATTATATTAATGTTTGTAAAAACAAAAATACCACAATAAAAGTAATTAGATGTGTGTAAAAACAGCGATAACTGAACTCCAATAGACTAGTTTATATATCGCTGCCCCTGGCGAATATGGAACACTTGCATTTTAAAGTGCTCAAAATAGCTGCAGGTAAGAGATTTCTGTACTATATTCTTGTTTGTTTTTGTTATTTATGCACTGTTGCAATCCTATGTGTATAAAGTTTATAAGTATATTTTCTTGTGTAATGGTAATTATAATCTCACGTTTCTACTCATACATACAAGTAAAACTTATTTGAAGCTGAAAAAATTGTATTTATTATATATATATATGTGTGGGTGTGTGTCATACTTTAAATTATTTCACGTCAAACTTTGTTTAATGTGGTTTATTGTTAGAGAATCTAGATATTTTGTAAAAGTAATCTTTCTTCATCTTGCCATGACCATCTTGATTCTACTTATTTTCATTAATTCAAAAGCTCTTCATTACAAACCTTGCTTAATTTCTTTATCGTTTCATTCATTATTTTATATAAAAACAAGATTAGTAAAAAGTGTTAGTTTAAAAGGGAAGAATCGGAATAATCAAACTAGGAGGGAAATAGTTTCTATATTATTTTGAAAGCTAGAAATTCTTTTTTTTTTACTTCACTAAAATTAATTACTGTAGACTTAGTTTTCGAAATTCCTATTCAAATCCAAAACTTGTGAATTTTAATTTCTTGATTTTTAATTTTTCTATATTTTGGCTTTGTCATCATTTAATCAGTAGAAAAGTAGCATTTTCAAAGTGAGTGGAGAGAGAAAAATTCCTTATGATAATTTTTAGTTAAGCATGTTCGTCTGTAGCTTAGTAAATAAATCACTTTTAAAGGCTTGATAATATATTAAAAATCATTTATCTTTATATCAGTGCTCAAAGCTTGGAATTCAATTTTAAATAAACAATTCTGAAAACGAAGCCTTTTCTAGTCTCAAAAATACAGTAAAATACTAAATAATTTGCTTTTCAGGATAAACAAAAACACCTTAATGTGACAGGAAACAGTCTAATTTTTAGAAGCTTGTGCGATATAAATGGTGATTTGTTGAAAACTGAAGTTTAGTTTGATAAATATACAGGGTGGTCGCTAGAAAAGCGGAAAATTTGAGGGTCAGATGAGATCATGAATAAAATGCGTGCTTACTCATTTCTATTTTGATTTCTTTACATCATGAATAAAATGCATGATTTTAATAATTTTGAGCATCTATGAGTGTAATATAACATATGCCTTTAAAAAACTTTGTAAAAGTTATTCTTTGTAAAAATAAATAGCTGTTTGACAAATTTTCCTCTTTTCCAGCGACCACCCTGTAGTTTAACTATTTTACATCACGAATTAACAGTGATCAGGTTATAAGTAAAAATTACTGTTGTTGTTCAAAACGAATGACTTGTTTATATAGCATACATGGGGATAAGTAAATTAATTTATAGAATGCGTAGTCAAAAATAAATTAATTTTAAAACCCACCTTTTTTAAAGCTTATATTTATTGATCTGTTACTTCGTCCCAATCTATAGACTACGATCAAAGCTATTGTTCTCCAAAATCGATCGAGCTCAGAGAAAAGTCACAAACAAACAAAAAATGTTTATTTTTTCAATGATGTGAGTTTCTAAAAAGAATGAATTTTTATTTTGTTTTCGAACACCTGAACTTCTTCCATGTTTTTTATGTTTGGTTTAGCATCGCTGAAATAAATAAATATTTGTTGTCTTTCTTTCACGAAACTTATTAAACCCATTTCATAGGGACGGTTATGTTTTTCCTTAATGTTTAGAAATTTTTTTTGGATTGAAAAACGTACTAAACGTAGAAAATTAATTCAGGAACTTCATTGTTATTAATAAAAAATAAAAAAAACAATATGTTAAAGAGGAGAAATACATTACCCGTTTAATTTAGAAAAACCATTAGCTTTTGCTGCAAAAAATCTGATAGTTTCAACGACAGTTTGGCTCTAGTTTAAATATTTCTTTAACTAAAAAGTAACTTATTACGCTCATGAAAATGAAAACATTCGCGGTAAGGCTTGCGAGGGTACTTCTTAAATACATTAATAATCACGTTATCCATATTTCTCGCTGCATCAGAACACTTAGTTGTAAGGTCCAGGCGTGGTCTAGTGGTCAATTTGTCCAGACTGTCAAGACATGGACTGGAGACTCGTTATGAGTGTGTATGCAGTTGTGTGCTTGTTTGAAGTTAAACTCGAAGCAACACAATGGGTTGTCTGTGCTCTTACCCACCATGAGTATAAAAATCCGTTATAGCGCTATAAATCCGCAGTCAGTAGGGTGCGAGGTAATCCCTCACCCTAGATTCTCCTCATCTGAGATATCGGAATTTAGTCTTTTAAGATTTTAAATTGTCACTATAATGGCAATCTTAGTTTTCTTTGGACGTGCTGTTAATCATACTGAATAACTTGACCGAAAGAAGATTCTCAGTCAGATAAGACCTGAGAGGGAAGTTCAATTATAGCCTGAAACAACAACTGCCACGGAGCTCTGCAATGAGAGCCTAAGATAATTTCGTTTTTTGTTTTCTTATTATTAAAAATAATAAACAGACACTTCTTAAGTGCAAATAAAATATATTTCTTTTGCACTTAATAACTCTTGACATACCCCTTTCTACCCTAACCAACTCTTTATTTCCTTCTCTCCTCCCCCAAATAAAAATTTCCTAGGGATCCCACTGTAACCAGTGGATTTCGATTCGCGTCCCATTGCTGTAGAAACGCTCTCCTCATTCAGTCAAACAAGAGTAGCATGAGTGTTGGCGGTGCGCGCTGTCGACTAACTGCTTTCCATATAGTCTTATCAGTTTAAACGTAACTGTGCACAAATAGTCATTATGTAGCTTTGCGCGAAAATTATATAAAAGGAATAAACGTCCTGACGCTTATTATAAAAAAATCTACAGTGTTATATGTGTGTATATATTTTTTTATGTAAAAAGGTACCTTAAGTGTCAGAGCAATTTTATTCTTGTGTGTGTACTGTTGAAAACAGAACGGATGTTAGCTGAGAATTCAGTAATAAAATCATTTTATAAAGATAACTCAAATCTGTGCAGTCGCTAAGATTTTTGTAAACAAAAATACAACAGAACAAAGGTGTTATTTTATTACTCATTCAAATATACATCCCCAGTAAAAGTCCAAGAGGAACTTACGATGAGTTTGCTTCAGGTTCTATGTTCTTGCAGATGCAACTAAGTTGCGACGGTTGTTGAATTATTCGCTGAACCTAGGAATTTTAATGTACCGGAGACTCATTATGAGTGTGTATGCAGTTGTGTGCTTGTTTGGAGTTAAACTCGAAGCAACACAATGGGTTGTCTGTGCTCTTACCCACCATGAGTATAAAAATCCGTTTTAGAGCTATAAATCCGCAGTCACATCACAGTGCTACTGCAGAGCGTGCAATTGTATTCTAATTGTTATAACAAGAAAATTTGGGTGTATTATCTATATAAACTGCTCTTACATCTCCTTATTTTATTTATTTTCTATAATAATATTTTATTTTTGTTTGTTTTGAATTTTGCACAAAGCTACTCGAGGGCTATCTGCGCTAGCCGTCCCTAATTTAGCAGAGTAAGACTAGAGGGAAGGCAGCTAGTCATCACCACCCACCACCAACTCTTGGGCCACTCATTTGCCAACGAATAGTGGGATTGACTGTAATATTATAACGCCCCCACGGCTGAAAGGGCGAGTATGTTTGGTGCGACCGGGATTCGAACCTGCGACCCTTGGATTATAAGTCGAACACCTTAACACGCTGGGCCTTGCCGGGCCCGATATATTTTTTCATACCGCAGTTTTGCTGTAACTTACTATATATATTTTACTTTAAGGGTAGAAATGTTGGCTTTGTTTACAAGATACATACCAAATACTTGAGCATATTCACCACAATGTGAACAATTTAGAATTGCACGAACTAGAAAACTTCGGTTTCACTTATATTAGTGTGTAACATTCAGGTAAGACATTTTTAACAGCCATGAGGTTTATGATCGAATTCCTAGTTAAATAAATAGAAAAATCAATGATTCAGGGGCGTATGGTGACTTGTCCTGATAGGGAAGCAAAATCTTGAAAGGTGAATTATAAAACTATAAAAAACATGTATAGGGCGGTTAATAAAGATAAAATTAATTACTTGTAATCATTAATCATATTTAAGATTAAGTACATCTAATTAAAAATAAAAAAACAAAGTTCGGCTACTTATTTTATTTATATATTAATTCATTTTCCTTTTCTTTTGACTGAATAAGTTTATTACATCTTCATAAAAACTATCTGTTTTTATTTTCGCGTCATTCTGGATTCTATTTGACAGGCAAGAAAAAAACACTCGATTTCTCTAAATGGGTTTTCAATAATGGATTATATTTCTTGCACAGATTTAACATGTCCACATAATTGCTTCGATTAGTATACTCTAGTGATTCGTCATGACCTCTAAATGCTGTTGTTCACCCAAATATCATACAATGCCAATTAATCTTTCTAAAATGTCTCTATTCCTCTTCAGCTTTTCATTGTGCATTTTAACATTTATCTTATGTTGGTTGTTTAGTTGGAATTCAATCCGTGATTTTCCAAATCTAGTTAGGCCTACAACTGAAAGTATATGGCAGGAGGAATTTTCATGTCTTTTAATTGTCTAATTTATATTATTTAAATCATCAAATCCGCTTGAGTTCCATGTCCGAAATTCACTGTTGAATAATAAACACTGCTAGAAGAAAAGCTTCTAGAAGTTAGAACAAGCAGTTAATCATAATGTTTTGTTATACTGGTTTGCATTGAATTTTCGAACGCACTCCTTTGTTCTTATAGTCAGGCGTAGAGCTGATATCGGTCTACCATTTCTGATTATTTGTTTTGTTTGTTTTGAAATTTCGCGCAAAGCTACACAAGGACTATCTGCGCTAGCCGTCCCTAATTTAGCAGTGTAAAACTAGAGGGAAGACAGCTAGTCATTACCACCCACTGCCAATTCTTGGGCTACTTTTTTACCAACGAATAGTAAGATTGACCATCTCATTACAACGCGCCCACGGCTGAAAGAGCGAGCATACTTGGTGTGACATGGATTCGAAGCCGCGACTCTCAGATTAACTACTTGGCCATGCTGGATCTAGATGCTTTATTTACATCTTGACTTTTACAATTAATTTAAACACATAAGTATATAGTAAGCAAAAGACAAAAATCATTTAAAATATTTATTTCAAGTTCTTCAAATTATAAATTATATTTCTGAAATTAGTTTGAAAAGTATATCCAATTTTTTTTATTTTACATCTGAATGCGTGTATGAAACAGAGGAAACCCTAAATAAGTAGTTGCACATTTGACTAAATTCGTACCTTAAACAATTGTGCCGTAGTTTAAAACTTTCTTAAGGCTAATTTATAATGAAAGGTTGCTTAGAATGTTCACTTTTGTCATTTTGTAGATTTGGATGCTAGTGGCACTGAAAAAACCCGATTATGTATTGACATTGTGTAGATGTGGGCCAATTTACAAACCGAAATAACATTATACTTGTATCTTAACGGATAATCTTGAAGTAACAAATGGAAAGGTTTTCCGCTTCTTTCTTTAGGAACGAGTAGGATTGTCAGTCCTTGTGTGTATGCATGCTTCATTTACTAAAAATCTTATCTACTTTCAAAAAACATGAATGTTACATTTTGACATAAAAATATCCTCCTCAAAAGTTTTTTGTTTTAAATTTCGCACAAAGCTAAACCAGAACTATCTGCTCTAGCCGTTCCTAATTTAGGAGTGTAAGACTAGAGCAGTTGGTCATCACCACACACCGCCATCTCTTAAGCTACTCTTTTATCAACGAATAGTGGGATTGATTGTAACATTATAACACCCCCACATCTGCGAGGGCGAGCATATTTGTTGTGACGGGGACTCGAACCCACGACCCTCAGATTACGAATCAAGTGCCTTAACCACCTGGCCATGCCGGGCCTCTCCTCAAAGCATAAAGGTAATGCTACAAGTAAGGAAAAATGAATTAATATTTAATTCAGAATTTTAAGACAGTAGATTTTACACGTTATTGCAAATCTACTTTAATTATCTATGAAATAACAGTTAAAAAAAATTGGAAACACGAAAGAGGGCTCTTAAATTTAAAAGTGTAAAAATTAACTTGTGTGAAAAGTTCAGAAATTTTTGGATATTTAACATTTTTATTTTTATCATAAAGAAAGTTGCAGTCGCTTTTATAAATGTAGTTTAAATGTTTGCATTACTTTTTAAAAAAATATTTGTTAGAAAGTAAATTGCGTATAAGAGAAATTTTCTCGGAAATCTCGTTATTTCCGCTTTGCTGTGTCGTCATATCAGGAAAACAAAAATTATACTTTTGGATTTATTTTGTTATAAATCTTGAACAAGGTTCAATTAATATTGATTATGCTCAAGAGTGCCACGAATACCATCGAAGATATTTAGATATTTTACAAATATATGAACCGTACAAGTGCTCTATTTCCACTGAAATTTTCAACCTGGATGATAAGTCGATGTGATCTTCATTCAAGCGACTTCGTTTTATAATTCTCGTCCTCTGTGAAGGTAAAGATACGTATGTACTAACGTCTTAAAATTTTATATTTCTACTCGTTATGAACCGGTAGCATCATAATGACAGTGAAAATACAGTGTTATGTTTGTGTGTCTGCTGCATAACTACCCGCGTTGCATCAAAACATTACATTATAAAATACAGCTGTGGGGCGTAGACACAGCTATTGACACCATAATACTGCGTGTTCATCCATCTGTCTTTGATCATGACTGCGCTCACGTTTATGGGTGGGTCTTTTTTTCTTAGTCTTGGACTCAGGTAGTTTTGGTATAGTAAATGAAGATTTATGAGTGAATTCAGTTGAAAGCCATTAAGCTTCTCTCGTGATCACACCCTTAAGTTGTGAAACAAAAAAATCGATTTGATCCAAAATCTTCTTAATAATATGTCATCTCAAGACGGCTGGTATGGGTATTAACACTTTAATTAAAATAAATTACAGAACAACATTTCGTCCTTCTTAGGTCATCTTCAGGTTAACCTTTATCTTAAGGTACCCCGCTAGTACAGTGGCATGTATACACACTTACAACTCTAAAATCAGGGACTCGATTCCTCTCGGTGGACTCAGCAGATAGTCCGATGTGGCTTTGCTATAAGAAAACACACTTTATTTTAGTTAAAGTGCAAATACCCATACCCGCCGTCTTGAGAATACATCAATACTTCAAGTGGATCTCTCATCATTACGAATATGAATATCTCGGTCGAATTGAAATGCAATACATCAAATTTTTAAGTTCATACAATTTTTAATTAAGATATTTGCTTGTAAACCTGTTTTTATACAGTTAAAATATTAGAAAATGCAACACATTTGTATCTACAGTGCCTTATTTTTAAATAGTAGTTTTAAAATATTATTACAGAAAAGAACTGCTCAAAAATGTGCAATTTATATGTACGTGTGGGTATTTCCAAACAGAAAAATAGGTATTTAATCGGTTAACTCTGGTAACTATTAATTATCTTTTGCAACGTATTTTAAAGGGTTTTTTTTAGTTGTTTCACTGAATTGGGTATCAATGGACCTTTTGTTTTTCGTAATTAGTAGAAACTGATCTGAGATTAACGTATATGTTTGTCATTTAAGTTAAATATTTCACAATAAAATAACTAAAACGGATTACTAGTACAGAGGGTGAATAATTTTGCAGGATAATGTTTGTGCGTTTTTATACACACTTATATATAGCGACCCGGCATGGTCAAGTGGTTAAGGCGCTCTACTCGCTATCCAAGGGTCGAGGGGCTGATTCCCCGTCAGACTAAACATGCTCGCCATTTCAGCCGTGAGGGGTTTATAATGTGACGATCAATCCTATTATCGTTGGTAAAAGCGTAGCCCAAGAGTTAGCGGTGGGTGATGATGACCAGTTGCCTTCTCTCTGATCTTACACTGCTAAATTAGGAATAGATAGCCCTCGTGTAGCTTTGCGCGAAATTAAAAAAACAAACAAACAGTTTAATATGGCTAATTATCAGACATTAATCTTGAACAGTTGGATTGTCAAGATAATATATTCAAAAGTTTCATTCGGAAGAATCTGACTTGTATAAGATATTTGACGTGTTTTTACCTATGTGTTGTGTTCGTGTATAAAGACAAAATGTGTGTGTTTTTGTCTCTTAATACCTCCAAGCCTGTTAGGCCAATCTCAACCAAAATCGCTATGTAAACACCGTGAACTATGAGGAATGTCCTATGGGATAAAAACTTGTTGGTTATTTACTCCCAGTCAATTAAATTAATTTCAAACAATGTTGACATTTTAGACAAAATGTTAAATATTCTAAAGGGATTCAAAGTCAGAGTATGAAAATTGCCGAATTGTTTTTCAAAGTATCATGATTTTCTTTCTTATGCAATGAGATTAGGGTGTTCGAGAGTGAGATCACTTCAGAATCTTTATTTGTTGGTTGGTGGAAAGTAAACTAAATGTTGTTTATGAAGAAGGTTTGCTATAATTTTAAATTTTGAAATAAAGTTTATGTTCAGGTTATTACTTTGAAATGTGTGCTTACTGTCAAACTTACGTTGATTTATTTAAGTTTAAACATATTCGGTCAGTTGTCTGGTATCTCATCTTGTGCAGATTTATAAAAAACAACAATAACAAATAACACTCTGAACACTAGAGAAACTTTACTTATTTTTATAACTTATTTAATCGTGTCGGTGGCCCAAAGAATGAAAATATTGTACGCTAATTATGGCATTAGCACAGGATTGAAATACTGATATATTTTCAACTTTTTCTAGAATATTATGTTTAGTACACATATGCAATTTAACAATGTATCACAATTCAATGGACTGTCAAAGATTACGTTACAACGTCGAATTTTAATTTGTTTTACCTTAGCAGTGATGTAAAAGCGTAACTAGACTGTTAAGTCACGTTCAGAATGTTAAGCCTAACCAATTTTTCCTATGCACGTTAAAAAGTTAGTCCTGATTTCGTTTCTAGAATTGTTAGCATGTAATTTTATAAGACTAGCACATCATACCAACTATTCTAAAGGTTGTTATGGGGACAGATGGTCGATTGGGAAAACGTATTTATTTTATAAATAGAAACGTGTGAGTTTTATTTGACTCTGCAGTCTCAACTGCCAGTTTCCGTTAAACATGTGCATTAACTCATAATTTTTTTATTAGAACCGATTTAACAGCCTCCTTAGAGGTTAGCCTTACATACCGTTAAATGAAATTCTAGTATTTCAAATACGAGTTCAAATATTAACGGAATTTTATACACTTCAATGGTTAAGAGGTATATAAATAATAGAAATACTGATGTAGTTTTGCTTACGATTAAGAGTCATAATACAAAAACAAACATATTAAATTAATAACATGCACTTGTTTGTTTTAGTGTTTACACATAAAACTTAGCTCACCCACGACCCCAAAATGAAGAATGCATGTGAGGCTCGAACGGATTTAACAATCCGAACAGGCTAACCATTCCTGTCCCGACATTTGTGTAATTAAGCGCAACTATTCTAAACCAAGCAAGTTATGTTTACGAAATTTGTGGTCCAGGCATTTTTATTCAGGTGTAGGTGAGCGTTGTGCAACATATAGATTTTCTGACCTTTTATTTTATTATGGTAACGTTTATACATATTGTATTTTTAAAATTGTTTATCTATGAGAACCCAGAGATATAGCGTACTTCGCTATTAAGTTGTTAAAACAATTAATTAGAAAATGACAAATTTATTCATTATTACATGAAACCAGATGTTCATCTTTTTGTGTTAGCTATAAATTATGCACATTCTACTGAGCAAGAATTGGCTGTTTCTACGTTATTCATGAACGACTGTTGACAGCATAGTCTCAGAGGAAAGCAAGTCTGGGAAAACTGATCCGCCCATAATCATGTCAGGCGTGGAATCCAGAAATCAGGGGCTATTTTTAGCTAATAATCGTCATTCTAATGCGTACGTGATATATGACTATATATTTGAAAACATATTTTTCCTCTTAGGGTTTACTCGTTTGTAAAGCACGCTAATTGCATGAAAACAAAAAGTTATACGTATAAAAATAAAAGTTATCATTTGTTCCTGTTTAACACGTTATATCGCCAGACGTGTCCATTTCAATGACTTTTCCCTGGTTGTTTGTTTAATTTGAATTTCGCGTAAAGCTACACAAGGATATATGCACTAGCCCTCCCTAGTTTAGCAGTGAAAGAGTAGAGGGAAGGCAGTTAGTCATCAACGCCCACCACAAAGTTTTGGGCTACTCTTTTACCAACGAATAGTATGATTTACAGTCACATTATAACGCCCCCACAGCTAGAAGGGCGATCATGTTTGGTGAGACGGGGATCCTAAGATTGCGAATTAAGCACTCTAACTTCCTAGCCATGTCTGGTGTTTTCCCCGGTTATGTTGAGTACATTTGTTTGTGTGACGTCCTTCTTACCAATTTTTTTTTTCTATTTGTCAAACTTGTCTTTATCTACCAACATTTGGTATAATTATACTTGCTAGTAAATGAAGCTATTTTTTGAAAAAAAAAAAGCAGGCTTACTTGACTAAACAAAAGCCCTAAAACAAAGAAAAATAATTATAACATATTAATTGTTATTTAACTACACCCTCCACAGTAGCACAGCGGACTTACAACACTCAAAACCGGGTTTCGATATCCGTGATTGACAGAGCATAGATAGCAAAATTGTATTGCTTTGTGCTTAATTTCAAACAAACAAAAACTTAGCTATACCACACTTGAATGATCACTCTACTGTAACACATTTAGTCCTGGAATTTCCTACTCAACGTATAGATGGTCATTTTAATGCCCAACATTGAATTACCAGTTTACGATATAATACTTGGAATGAACAGTTCAGAACGCGGTATTAAATCTTCGGTTTACTTTATAATAAGCAGATATAGGGTTGTATTTCAGGACAGCTGGTATGGTTATTAACAACGTATCCTGAATGTGGTCTGAAAAGGTGTTAATACCCATACCAACCATTTTGAGATACATTTTTATTTCAAGTGGGTTTCTCTTTGTCATGAAAAAGGGGGTTACCAACTTACTACATAATGCTTGAGAACACAACTTACTCTACGATACTTTAGTAATCAGTAACGTAATTGAGTCACCATCTTATTGCACAACACATGGTGTTTTTTTTACTATGCGATGTGAAATAATAATTTTTACTGTGCAATGGCTTGATGTTTTTAACATTGAAAAGTAAAATACTAAAATAGAACATTTTTGATTAGATGTTTTGTTTAACAGTGTGGTATCGTAATTCAGTATGTTGTAAGATTTGTGTAATACTAGCTCTTTGAAGCCATTTTGAACAATATTTTGTTCATATTCTTATCTATCTGATAATTTCAAGGCACACTGAACGTATCCATTGGGTTAAGCCTTGTTTGAGTCTCAACAGATGCTACAGTTAAAGGATCATTCACGTTTATCTTAAGTAACTGGTGTTATGATAGGTTTAGAAAAATCACAGCTGTGTAAACATGAGTGGGCTAAGTGAGGTTTTCTTGTGGACTTGCTGATATTTGTTGCTTTACCTTACTGTGTTTTAATCGCGTGCGTTACGGATTATCTGAGTATATTCCAAATCAAATTTACCACGCATTTGTTATATTTGGTATAATTTTTATATGTTCGTGTAAACAGGTTATTTTTAATAATTTTTTGTAAAGTTTTGTATTGTAGTTTTCCTTAAGACTCGTGTAAATATGTGGCTTTCATTTGAAAAAAAAGCTGTAATGAAGTTGTAGAACCGTAAAAATAACTTGGTAATAAAATGATTAGGTAGTTTATTCACTCTCCCACCACATAACAGTAAATTCGAAATAACTTTTAATTCCAGATATCATTAAACAAACAGAAATAGAGCTATGCATGTGCATAAAATAGTTGACGGTGGTCCATGGTCATCTAAATTTGAACCATTTAAAAACAAATTAATAAATACGTTGCAACGTCTTTTAATAATTTTAAAAACTTGCCTATTAGTGGAACAGCTCTGTGTTCTAAAAGAAAGAAAGAAAACTCATTTCAGGGGTACATTAGTAATGACATACTTTACGATAACGTCTCATAGCTTCAACAACGAAGTGGGATGTAAAGAGTGAGAACAAATAGTCTTGTCCCTGGGGTCATAAAAACATCGAGGACGACTGTCAAGTTCAAGTTGAAACTATCATCGACGCTAGTTTCACCGACACACAAAACTTTGATAATGCGTTCATTTGCGTCTGTGCTTGTTTTTATGAAAATCTTGCCAAAGTTTTAATATAGTCTAACACCTCCTAGGCTTTTGCGTGTCTTTCCTTTCTGCCTGGATAAATTATAAACGACTTTCTTCTTCTCTACCCACGTGACAACTTTTGTAAAGAAAGTATTTCTTATACACTTTTGGTGATAAATAAATGTGTATGTCCACAGTCAACAATTGCCTTCGTATTGTAACTTAGCCATGAAAACAGAGCGTTCTACTCACAACATGCGGGTCGTAGGTTCAAATCTCATCAACGAACATACTTGCTTTTTCAGTCATGAAGCGGTATAATAAGACGTTCATTCCCACATTTCTTTAAAAAAGGATAACCCAAGAGATAGCAGTGGGTGGTTTAGTCTATCATTTTAAAATTAGTGAGGGCTAGCTCATGTATCAAGTAACCTGTTCGAAATTTAGAAACAAACATATTTTTAAATATCTGTGAGTAATTAATAGTTAGCCATCATGGCTGATGCAGAAACAAGAGTTAACTTATCAAAAAGAAGAGCTACTGCACAAGCTGGGAAAGAAAAAAGTAGAACATTTTGCTAACTCGACTGAGCACACACCAACCTACCTATCGATCCAATCCAGCTACGAGTAACACTCTGTTTTGAAGATAAAACCTTTTAATGTAGAATCTTAATCAAGTATCACAGATATCCTAGCTAATGCACCCGTAAACTAACAAACTTCTGATATTTTTTATTTACTTTCACCATATCTGTTCACACTCAACATTATTAACAAACCCATATATATTGAACTTTTACCATATCCGTTCACACCCAAAATCAGAAATAAACTCGTATGTATTGAATTTTTACAATATCCGTTTACACCAAATATCACTAATAAATTCGTATATATTGAATGTTTATTATATCCATTCACACCCAACATTACAAATAAACTTGTGTATATTGGACTTCTATCATATCCGTTCACACCCGACATTACTAATTAACTTCCTTACAGTTCAAGCCTTTGCCTAGTAAATAATCACGGACGCATTCTAGTGTTTAATTAGGAAAACACAACATCTTTTCTATGGAGACATGAGTGAGTCCAAAGTAGACAGAGAATACTTCCAAATAACATATTGTTACATTACATTAATCACATCCTTTATTTATGCCTAAAATTTGGAAAAATAAAATTTTGTAATTTATTGAAAACAATAGGAAAAATTTAAATATTGGACTTATATAAACACTTCAATGACTTGAAAAATCCTGTAATTAAATGAGGTAAACATTTTAATAAGAATTGGCCATATTTTTCGCCCAGCCATAACTTTATACAACTATGAAACTTCAATTTTAAATAATTTTGGAAAGTGTATATTCTTTGTAATTATTTAAAGCCACCTGCGTTCGTGAGTTTTGCATTTGGATCTCTGTAACATATCGAAATCCACTTGGGGTAAATATTCCAAATAAAAGTTAATAAGCGACTCCATTCCACAAGGTCACTTCAAGATTCCGTATGTGTGATGGAGAGGAAGAAAAAAGGGTGTGAAATTACATCAAAACTTTGTGAAACTTGGGATGACTACAGGCTGTCATAATGTTGTTGACGTCATCAATGTATCGATTTTAGCGGACCTGATTTATTAAACCATAAATTTTCATCTGTTTATTCGCCATATTTTTTGCCAGTAGCTCCAAAATATCCCATGCCCTGAATGAGATGCCTTACCTAGTAAACCTGTAAATATTGAGTATCTTGACAGTACTGTGTATTTTACATGTTTGATACGGCCCTTAATTTGGGAATTACTGGACTGTTCTCCAGAAAACATACCAAAAAGTGTATTCAAAATAAGAATTTTTCTAATTTAATATTTAACATGTCTTCTGCCATCTCATGATTCTTTATTTTATATCATTTTTATTTTGCAATTAAATAACAAATAACATACAGAGTATCAAGCCACGTGTGGAAGTTAAAATTAACTTTCATTATTCGAATTCGTATTACAACCATTATAAGTTTTCCTGTTTATTTTTGTGCAAAGTCACCCATTGGGGTATTTGTTTATCGCAGAGAATTGAACCCTGAGTTTAAGCTTTATAAGTTCGTATACTTACCCGTTTATCCACTGAAGGACAAACATTGTAAACAAATTATATATAATTTGATTCTATTGCATTATAATTTTAAGCGAAAAATCTTCATTTTGCTTACTGTCAAAAAGCAGAAAAGGGAAAATGCATTCCAGAGGTTAAATGGTTCCTTCAGAATGAAGCCAGTCTATTTACCCGCCAAAAAGTAAGAAGAAAAGCATCTGAATTTGCACCAGATCAGTCTTCTGTGAGACTAAAACTGAGACTGTGAAAAACCAACATTATCGTTATTGCTATTTTTAGTTGTCAAAATTACCCTTTTTTAATCCTATAAAAGGGCAAAAAACAAAATTTTCCCATTGTTTGTAGGGTTATCTTCTACAGGTCCGGCATGACCAGATGATTCAGGAACTCGACTTATCATCTGAGGGTCGCGGCTTCGAATCCCCATCACAACAAACATGCTCGCCCTTTCAATCCCACTATTCGTTGGTAAAAGAGTAGTTCAATTATTGGCGGTGGGTGATGATGACTATCTGCCTTCCCTCCAGTCTTACACTGCTAAATTAGGGACGGCTAGCGCAGATAACCCTCGTGTAGCTTTACGCGAAATTCAAACCAAACCTCTTATACAGTTTACTTTTCTTGTACGATTTCGTAGCTGTGCTTCTATTATATATATTTTTGTAATTTAATAAAGTGAACTTGCTATTTTCCCAAAAAATATATATTATATTTCCAGTTTCGCTACGATGGAGTATCTCAAGCTTTTCAGGCCGAAAACTAGTTTTGTGTTCCAAGCGAATGCGAGAAAACACAAGCATGCACTTAAAGTATATTATACGAAAATATGCTTTTAAAAACATTTCTCCGTAAAGGATATTTGTGAAATTTAGATATAGTACACGTACGAATCCTGCTTTTGGCTATGTTAATACCCCCCACAGTAACACAGCGGTACGTCTGCGGACTTTACTACGACAAATCCGGGTTCTGATGCCAGTAGTAAGCAGAATACAGATGATCCATTGTGTTGCTTTGTGCTTAACGTTAAACAAACAATCAGTCTTCTAAAACACTGATTAAATTTAAATTTTTATAGTTCTTTTTATGACCCTAACGTATTATCACTCTAAGTGATAATAAAAAGTTATTAATGAATTCATAATTGTAATTAAGAAAAAGAACTTTAAATACAAGCACTCCCTTTCAGCGAGTTTCAACTTCGCTTGCCAACAGATTTCAGCATTGTTACATTTTTTTCGGTATATCCCCGTTGCGCCAAACATGCTCGCCCTTTCAGCCGTGGGGGTGTTATAATGCGACGGTAAATCCCATTATTCGTTGGTAAAAGAATAGCCCAAGAGTTAGCGGTGGGTGGTGATGACTAGCTACCTTCCCTCTAGTCTTATACTGCTAAATTATGGACGGCTAGCACAGATAGCCCTGGAATAGCTTTGTGCGAAATTCAAAAACAACAACAAAATCAAATCTTTGCGGTAAGCATGGCGGTCTCTTGTCACAATAGGTTGGTCGCAGAACCAAATCCCTGTCGCTGAACATATCAATCTTTCAGCCATAATGGAATATAATGTGCGTTGAATCGCATTATTCGTTGATAAGGAAATACCTTGGATGCTTTCCCTCTGTCATCGAATAGCTTTTCGTGAAAATTAAATCAATAAACAAACAATTTAATTGAGAAATGTACATTCTTTAACGTTTATTTCGCTTGCACAAATATCATTTGAAGGTCAGCTGAAACTGAATATATGTAAGGGTACAGTGTCACAAATTTACAGAGAAACCAGTGGAAAATGCCTTTGTAATAACTCTGCAAAATCATCCACCGACCAAATAAATATTGTCTTGGTTAAGCCAGCTTTCAATTAAAAACCCTTTAGCAGTGAATTAAAAAAACACCCCAGTGGCAGCACGAAAAGAGTCTTGTAAGTATAGGTAGACGAAGTCCGCTGAGAGCAAAATCACTTTTGAGGATTTATTGCGGAAATACCCATTTTTTGTTTCCTTCGTAAAGGTACTATACTTTAATCGAATATCGGTCTGGAGGAGCGTACATATTAATGTATTAACGTATCTCTTAGAAAAATAACCAATACATTACCCGTAAAGGACCGAAACTGATCCGTTAAAGTTTTATTGACTTGTCCTGGGCCTGGCATGGCCGAGCGCGTTAAGGCGTGCACTCGTAATCCGAGGGTCGCGGGTTCGCGCCCGCGTCGCGCTAAATATGCTCACCCTCCCAGCCGTGGGGGTGTATAATGTGACGGTCAATCCCACTATTCGTTGGTAAAAGAGTAGCCCAATAGTTGGCGGTGGGTGGTGATGACTAGCTGCCTTCCCTCTAGTCTTACACTGCTAAATTAGGGACGGCTAGCACAGATAGCCCTCGAGTAGCTTTGTGTGAAATTCCAAAACAAACAAAACAAACAAGACTTGTCCTATACGGAAATTATGTTAGTAATTTCCTATTGTATACATCTTTTACTCAGTCATTAATTACCTTATGACACGGGACTATCGACCCCTAGCGGCTCTCACAGAGTGCACCGTCATTGAGCATGCTCGCCCCTTCAGCCATGGGAATTTTATAAAGTTATGATCAATTACACTATTAGTTGGCAAACTATTAGCCGAAAAGTTGGCGGAAGGTAGTTTTTTACTAACTGACTTCCTTCTATTCTATCTATTAGAGACAGCTAACTCAGATAACCTCCGAGTAACTTTGCGCGGAATATAAAATTTACGAAGTCCTTCCATCTCTACTTATCCTGTGTGACCCATGACTATTATTTATTTTCTATACCAACAGCAAATGCGTTCTCATCAACATTATCTCACCATATTTTTCTCGTTCTTCCTAATGGTTTCCCATTCTGCCAACATAGTTAGCTCATATCGTTATTCTCGTTTTTCGACATTTGTAATGTCAGTTAATCCGCTAATACCCATCAAACATTTGTTACATCGTCTTCTTTTTACATTATCGTCTGTATCGTACACTGGTACTAAAATTATTGGTAAATCCATATTCTCAGAGACTTGGTTCCTCGCTAAGACAGCGGTAAAGGTACGGACTTTAAACGCCAAAATCGGAGGTTTAATTCGTCTCGGTGAACACATCAGATTGCCTGATGTGTTTTTGCTATTAGAAATCCTCCTCTCAGAGACCTGAGCTTTCTTTTTGAAATTTTTTATAAATGTCCACGCTTCATATACGTATAGAAGAATTGAAAAAAAAAATTAATCTGAGGTTCCCTCTGAGATCCATTAACAAGTAAGATTTTTACAGAATAGATTTGTTAGGTTTATTCCAATTCTCTCCAATTTATCCGGGTTTGGAACGGGTATTGGATCCAGATTGCGGTAAAAATCCACAGTTGGATTAAAAGTTAATCTTTGGGAAATTCCATAGACTTCGGACCGCTCAACTATAAGACAGCATATTCAAATACCTAATATATATGACATCACAATAAGGTTATAACAGAGAGTTCTATTTTGTTAAACTTTTCAATAATTTTTCGTCTGTTTTCCATTAGAAGCTATTTTTAACAATAATTTCTAATGTTGTATGTAAATTCTTCCATGAATTAGCGACACATATGTAATATTTAAGATCAAATTAACAATTAAGGTTTAAAGTTTTCTTGTACGTGATGAAACATATTTATTAAAGTCTTTAACGTCCTTCATTTAAATAGATACCGAGATGAACCATTTGTGGTGCAGTGGCATGGCAAAGGTATATTAAAATAATTTGTTAGTAATTTAACTAACATAGAACCATCAACTCAACTTGCATATAAAACTGTGGAAAATAATAATTTACTTTTTTATGGGTTTTGGTTAAAAAAAAGATGTACACGATAATTAGGAACATTAGTTTATCGAAAAATGTTGTCGTACGATGTCACCAGGAATCGTTGGTGTTGTTTTGAATTAAGCACAAAGCTACACAATGGGCTATCTGTGCTCTGCCCACCACGAGTATCGAAACCCGGATTTTAGCGTGTAAGTCCGCAGACATACCGCTGAGCCACTGGGGGGCAGTGTTTTTCTTATAGCAAAGCCACATCGGGCTATCTGCTCAGCCCACCGAGGGGAATCGAACCCCTGATTTTAGCATTGTAAATCCGGAGACATACCACTGTACTAGCGGGGGGCTACCAGGAATCATGTCATACCAGTCACGAAATAATCCGTATGAAAGCTTAACAAAAGCAGATATACAATAAACAAGAAAAGCTAAATCACGAATAGTTATTAATTAGGTAGCAGATGAAAGAAGATTCGAACCAATTTCTGTTGATAGAACCTTTAATAAGTTTAATTATTATTCGATGTCAGTTAAAAATACTTCAGTGAAACCTATTTATGGGAAAACTATAAAAGACGTTTTGACCTCACATTATATTCCAGGATTAACAAATAAATTATTTAATTTTTTAAGAAACATCAACCTTCCCCTCCCCTTTAGTGACACAGCAGTATTCACAACGGGTTTCGATACTCATGGGGGGCAGAGCACAGATATCCTATCGTATACTTTTGTGCTTAACTACAAATAAACAAGAAACAACAAAAATTTATTTGAATAAGGTTAATATAATTTTGAACAATGCCAAAAGATGAAATAGGTTTAATTGATGAAACTGAGATTTGTAAAACAGAATGTGATTGTAATTGGATACATATTTTCAAATTAAAAGGAATTTAAAATACGATCGAAAGAACATGACGAAAGAATAGAAAAACACGAAACTTCAGCTATGGTAGAGCACAAACATTACAACACAATTGTAAGAGATAAAACAATAATTATAGCTCAACCTAGTATTTAGACTGCTAAAAGTACTTGTTAATCGTTAGATATAATATGTAGTGTGAAACAGACAGGAAGGTCCAACAAATTATTATGTCCCTATATGGCGTGAACTTTCGCTCATGGGATTACATGAATGTCAAAAAACAACCTGTATTAAATAACACAAAAGTAGATCTGGAAGTGACAGTGACAAAAACGTCTGATGGCAGTATCTGTGAGGTAAATTTAAGCGTACTGGAGAATTTTACAGAAGTATCGTTATAAAATGAATAATAATAAACACAAACTGTTGTTCTGAAGTTGTAAAACTTTGACGGCACAGCCTAAACTTACATGAAATTTGTAAATCCCAAAAATGAATTACACGTGTAGCATGAGCATAACAAAGTTAATTGAAAGTTCTGATGCTTAATCTCAGAGGCATCATTAGGCCACAAGGCCTTGCCTTGAAGACAATTGTAAACTACTAATGAATTAGTTTTGTCCTCCGACAGGACTGACAACACTAAAATCTGGGGTTCGATTCCCCGCTGTTGACACAGCAGATAGCCCAATGTGAGTTTGCTCTAAAACAAACAATATTCTTTGTGAAGTGCTGACGAAAGTGTAATGTTGTGGTTTTATTAGGTGCATTGATATACCATCTGTGTTAGAATAGTAACCGCTAATAATAGGAGGAAGACAGAAACTGTTATACTAAATTTAATTGAGTTTCTGACTGTGAGTTTGAAGAACATACACAGAGTAAAAATGAGAAAAACGTCATCAAAATGACGAAGTCACAAGACACTAGACAGTGTGATTTTCTAAATGGAGAGATATTTTTAACCCTTTGACTAATGATTTGTCGAATAGGGTAAAGACCCTTTCCAGCAGTGGAGACGCGAGTGTTCTGCATACATGAAAATTCCTTATGCGTTTAAAGCATCTGCAGTCAAAGAGTTATGCCAGAAACAATATAAGAAATTCGGAATAAAGCTGAGAGAACATAACGATTATACGTAAATTATTGTCTTTTCTGCCAGACTGCATGAGCTACAGAGAGCTTTCTACATGGTCATAACCTCCATAGAAACTACACGACTTACAAATCTGAATTGTTCTATAGTGATCTCTTCTGCCTGAAGTCTTTGAGAAATGTCAGTGAGGGGAATGACTTGTGGCAATAAGTAGCCAAGACAACCACAATGTAGAACACTCAATGCCATTAAAACTATGGTCACGTCAGTACGCATGTGAGTGCTAAAATTTCGGAACAATAATTGTTTACCTGTCTAAACTAAAATAAAAGTAAGACCCGGCATGGCCAAGCGCGTAAGGCGTGCGACTCGTAATCCGAGGGTCGCGCTAAACATGCTCGCCTTCCCAGCCGTGGGGGCGTATAATATAACGGTCAATCCCACTTCCCGTTGGTAAAAGAGTAGCCCAAGAGTTGGCGGTGGGTGGTGATGACTAGCAGCCTTCCGTCTAGTCTTACACTGCTAAATTAGGGACAGCTAGCACAGATAGCCCTCAAGTAGCTTTGTGCGAAATTCCAAAACAAACAAACAAACTAAACTAAAAGAAGAAATATGTGGTATATTTTACATTTCTCCTTTACCTTATGGTTGTTTGAAGTCAGTTTTTATAAATAATTTAAAATGACGGTTTCAAAATTGACCAGTGGTTCAGTTACCAGATGGAAATGAGTAATGTTTATTTTTAATTGGCATAACACTTGTACACAAAGATTTCAAAATAAAGCTAGTGATAATAATAACTAGTTATTAAGAAAGGTAATGCTTTATTTTTTATGCCCATAAAATTTTGTGCACAACGTTTGCTACATAAATATTGTTCTAGCTTCTCAGTTATGCGATGCTGAAGGGTAGTGTTTCATTTTTATAAACAAATTTCGTATTCCACGATCAAGTTATATCCGATATATTATTGAAAAATACATTAAACATTATAGGTTCGTTTTCTGTTTTTTCTAGGAAAGTGGTAGAGCAGCAATAGGTTTCCTATCGGTTATTTGTCAAATGAGTTTTGGTAGCCAATGTTCCCCCTGGACTCTGCATGCCCATGTTCCCCCTGGACTCTGCATGCCTATGTTTCCCCTGAACTCTGCATGCCTATGTTCCCCCTGGACTCTGCATACTTCTTCCTTCTGGCACTGAGTCAAAGTCTGAGCTGTTTAGCTGCCTTTACCTTTATTATATGAGGGTGTTATCTGTTGTACTCTATAAAAGTCCGGACTGAAATTGGACTTTAAGCGCGAAAGCTATTTTATTAAAGTTTCTTTGAAGACATGCTGGTCCCAAAATATATATGCTTTGAAATTGACATAATTATTGCTGCAGATGTAACTGGTACCACTCCAGAAACTAACTGGTACCAATATTGAAGAAGCACATAATGAGACTAGTTGTACTTTTTCTTTGGATTTTAAGGTGTGCGTTGTAGCTTAATTTCAGCAGTTTTTTTTTAATGTAATGGTTACACTTTTGGCCGGGACATCCCTTCGTTATTACACATTTTAATGGAACACTTTAAAAAGTCTTACTGCCTGCACTTCTTCTCTGAGGCCTCTTTCTTTATAGCTGCATCATCTCTATGGGTGTAGATGGCTGTAGCAGCTGTATAGTTGTAATTCTGGGTAGCTTCACTGGTCTCTGGCCACTGATGGTGCTACAGTTGGCAGTTCCAATACTGGCGAGTTGTTTGATATTACCAGCAGATGAGCTGTCTCTGATAGCTTTTGTATTATCTTGTTCGTATGATCTCTGTGGGAACCGGAATGTCAGACAAGTTAGTCATATTTATCTATTAGCTCATTTTTAGCTGTATAAATGATCAGTAACTTGAGGTCCTTGAGGATTAAATAGGACTCCTTTAAAGTTACCGAGCAAGGATTGAAAAAAGTTGGTTAGCCTTGATTCTAATTGGTTAAAAGCTCACAGAGAATTGTTGGCTTCGTAATGGTAATTATTAGGTCACGTGTTCTGTCTGCTGTATAAGGCTGGGAGTATATCATGACTATATATAGTGAAGCAGCTCCCAGTGACACAGCGTTAGAAACCGGGTTTCAATACCCGCGATGGGTAACAGAGTACAGACCATGGAGTAGCTTTGGGCTTAATTTCAAACAAAGAATAAAATGGAGAATGGAAGGAGGGTGATACTGCAGCGCTTCCTCTTGTACAAACAATTAAAATCTATCTAACCACTGTACGAGTACTGGTTTCTAGATTTTGACAATGAGAATTAGTTTTTTCACAGATTACATACTCATATTTTACTCTAACATGGGTGAGAAAAATTACAATCGTCATGAGTGAATAATGTGCTCTCAAAATTTAACAAACGTTAGCATACTAAGTTAACTTTTGGTTTGACAAATAAGCTTGTTTTCTCCCCTTTCAAGTGTAGTGCGTAATTCGAAGGTCGCGGGTTAGAATCCCCGTTACACCAAACATGCTCGCCCTTTCAGCCGTGGGGGCATTAGGCTATCCAACTGTTTGTTGGTAAAAGAGTTGGCGGTGGATGGTGATACTATTTAACTTTCCTCTCGTTTTACACTGCTAAATTAGGGACGGCTAGCTCATATAGCTCTTGTGTAGCTTTGCGCGAAATTCAGAAACAAACAAACAAACGTAATGTGTCCTTCAGTGGCACTGTGGTGTGTCTGCAGACTTGTAATGGAAGAAACTGAGTTTTGATACCCGCAGAGCACAGATAGTCCATTGTGTAGCGCTGTACTTAACCATAAATAAACAAATGAACGAAAATAAAATGTATAACTGTTACATTTGTTTGCTATATGAAAAATCTACTTCCTGCCATATAGTTCAGTAACAAAACCGAAAATAAACGTCAGTGAAAAATATATAGATGCACTACATTTTCCAGTAATGCTTCATTGGGACAGAAATTGTGCAATTTCAACAAATATTCACTCGCCTTTGAGCGACTGGTGGACAGTTATAATAATAGATTAGCAACTTTATCTTGTAATTTCTCCTTTTAACCCTGACCAGCATCCAGTAGTTTCTTTTAAAACAAATCGTTATATTTCTCCGAGTCTCTTCACAACAAATATGGCGTGTCTAAGACTTGGTATAAAAATGTGGCCTTGATGTTTACAGGGCACTAACAGGGCTCCTTCTTTTTATTAATTGTGAAAGCACCATAGTTTTTGGTTAAAAAGATCGAAAATTGGCTTTGGAGGTGGTTTAACGGAGTAATGACGTTATAATACTAAAAATAAACGATTTTAAAACACGAAAGTTTAATTATCTTTAACTGAACATTCAATGTTTTGCTTTACAACTTCTTGAGGAACGTTCCAAACCGCAACTGAGATTACAAAGTTTCAAATGGTATCAATAAGAGTTTGTTACTCAAACCATTTAAAGCTTTGTACTAACATTTGCGGTTTGTGTACATTGAAACGTTCCAGAAGAAACTGTGAAGAGAGAAGTTGAGTGTCCAATGAAAGAAAAGTAACAAATTTTGGTATGTGCACTACATAAATAAGGAGTACAAAGTTGCTTCAAGAACGATGCAGAAGTTATATGACTTATTTCAATTTTATTCTGATACGAACTCCTTGAGTCAACAATTTAGGTCTCGTTTGTACAATATGATTACCCTGAGTATCAAGGATGCACGATCTGCTCTGTTTAAATAGTCGCCAGTCACAATAACCTTCCACAATACAACATGCCTTAAAGTATCAGACATCGCGTGCTGATTATCAGGCAGCTTTAAATAAATTTGTTCTAGAGCCTGATAAACATATGCAGGGTCCAAATGACCACAGACAAGTCGTATCCAACAATGCTCTATCCAAATGCTTGACAGAGAGAGTAGGCTCGGCATGGCCTAGCGCGTTAAGGCAGCGCTTCGTAATCTGAGGGTTGCGGGTTCACGCCAAACATGCTTACCCTTTCAGCCGTGGAGGCGTTATAATGTTACCGTCAATCCCACTATTCGTTGGTAAAAGAGTAACCCAAGAGTTGGCGGTGGGTGGTGATGACTAGCTGCCTTCCATCTAGTCTTACACGGCTAAATTAAGGACGGCTAGCGCATATAGTTCATGGAACCACGCTAGTTAAATAAAAAAAATCATCTTAGAATATACCACAATCTCTAAACTATTGTTTTTTTACAGATTTAAACAGTACTAAGCACAGATAGCCCTCGAGTATCTTTGTGCGAAATTCAAAAACAAACAAACAGACAGAGGGAGTAACCAACACAGATGGTTCTAATGGAATATTCCTGTTGTGGATTCTATATACGCTTTGTCACAAAACGCTGATTTTGGAAAAATATAGAGCTGGCTTGAACATCTTCCGAAAACTGCTTCAATAGAGCTATTCCAATATCAGTTCCTCTGATTGGCGACAGTAGTAAATTTGAATAATGTCAATACATTTGGAGATAGGGACAGGAATGGCCCTATTATACTAATTACTTTATGTTTTTACTTATATTTATCTGAACATCCTTTCAAGAATTCTGATGCAGATTAAAAAGAAAAACTTATTTTGAACTGAGATTGCTGGACGTATACAGTTATTGCTTTAATTAATTAGCTTTACTTAGACTGATATAATTATTAGCGGAATTAAGGAGTATTGTTGAAGTTGACTATTTCATCAATGATGTTGAGGTATTCAAACGGAGAAAAACAATGATTTCTAAATATCCTAAGATTTAAGATTTAGTGACAGAGTTCAATGTGTCTAATAGATAGAATGTTTTTCTTTGGATAACGACGGTACTTATATTAGAGGCTCTGCATGGCCAGGTGGCTCAGGAACTCGACTCGTAATCCGAGTGTCGCGGGTTCGAATCCCCGTTACACCAAACATGCTCGCCTTTCCAGCCGCGGGGCGTTATAATGTGATGGTCAATCCCACTATTCGTTGGTAAAAGAGTGGCCAAAGAGTTGGTGGTAAGCGATGATGACTATCTGTCTTCCCTCTAGTCTTAAACTGCAAAATTAGGGACGGCTAGCGCAAATAGCCTTTTTATAGCTTGGCGAGTTATGATAATTACAGTTATGCTGCAGAAAATCCTCTACAATTTATATTACTGTATTTTTTTCTTAAAAGTGAATTTTACACAAAAAAGAAAACTTTGCAGTCATAAGAACTACTCATGCTGATTAATTTTGCAGGTTTACATTTTTTATGAAAAATATGTGCTAATAAATGAAACATAGAACTAGGTGCAGAAAGAGCCCTTTCCGAGCGGCAGTCCGAACGTTTTAGTTTTTACGTTTACCGCTAGGAAATGTACTGTGACGTAATAGTTGCCAAACAAATTTCCAACGCCAGCGCGTTGAATGTAAATAAAGATGGCTAGTGCATACGGAGAAACAGAGACGGAATCTGTTTTGACTTTATGTTATGAATAGTGTCGAGTAGCGCCATATCAATTCGAATCTACTCTGAACGAACCTAGAATAGTTACTTTTGACACAGATGTGACAAGTTCTAGTGATGAGGACAGATCCACGAGCGAGAGTAGCGGAACTGTGAGTGATACTAATAGCGCCCAGGCCAATTATGAATCGGTCATACCTATAGTGGAAGAATGGTAAGCCTAAGTCATGATAACAAATATGGTTTGTATTATTTCACGTGCAATTTTAAGCATCTCGAAACCTGTCTGGTGTTTATAAATTATTGGTATCACAGACTGGGTTTTACTTGTTTATACTTTGCAGACTATGGTATCTAATAATCGACCTTTCCACAATCATTGGACTGGGTATTTATGAGTCATAACAAAATGAATTTCAATTATACGTCATAATTCTGTCTATAAAATCAAACTAGATGTAGCAGTCTGAACAGTTAATTTATCTTGAAATGTTAAATTTGAAAAACGGAATTCTTCAAACTTTTCCATATTTAAAAATGATACAAAAACATCTACAGAATAATCTACCAGCTTTTAAACTTGGAATATACTCTATTTGGGATAGATTTGTCCACTGTTTAGACTAGGAAATCAAAGTTTCACTGACTTTTAGGTGCTACAAATGCAAAACACGATCATGAATGTGAAATGTGTATGTGTAGTTAGATTCTTCAAAAACTTGTACTTTTTAAATTATTATATTATACTAGTTATTGTTTATCGCTTTATACTGCACACATACCTTTAAGTTTGTTCTTTTCATGTTAGCAAGGGAAATGCTTCAGAGGGATGGAACCTATACGCTGCAGGCTGAGATCAGTCCTCAGCTCTACACGAGGAAAGATGGTGGGGACGATCCTATCTACTGACGATGATTTTCTCAGTCTCAACCTGTCTGGCTTGAAACCCATGGAATCCAAAACAGTGGGATCCGACACAAAACATGAGCGTTCAAAGTGAACTTGACAAAGCTTTGCATGGTGTGAAGAAGTCTAGTTCTTCCCATCGACCATCCGCACCCTCTGTTGCCACCTTGTCGACTCCTTTTCCTTGCACGGAAACAACAAGAAGCTTTTTCCCGATACCGAACCGTTTTTACAACTATAAGCAACGCAGTAAACCATGTTATCATAAAACAAACATAAAGTAGCAATAACAAGACAAAAAATAGTCTCAGAAAGTATGTAATTCGAAAAAAGCACCGACAGATTTACATAAAACACCAGCACTGAAAGGAACACAATAGTCGGCACGCAACGAAGCGTGATTGGCAACTATTACATCATAGTTGTAAAATGTCACGGAAACAGCCGAACGACCGAGAGGATTTCGAAGATTCGCATATTTTGTTTCAATTTTTACTCAAAAACTAAAGTGTTTAAAAATATGGCAACCACATAGGAATTATACCTAACCAAAGTACAGTTTCTAAGGCAATTATTGAATTTATTGAAAATTCACCTTTATTGCTGAAAACTAGATGTAAACATAGGTTTTATGCTTTTTATTTTCCCTTAATTTCCTTTTATAAATTTACTAATTTTACTTTAATTTTAACCTTTTACTGGATGTTTGGCACAAATAGCCTAGCTGCTTTGTGCCGTAAAACACCAAATAAATCAACCAACCTCGTATAGCTTTGCGTGAAATTCAAAACAAACCAAACCAAATTTTCATACTATTTGATGTTGTTGTTTGAAGTTAAGCGCAAATATACACAACGGGTTATCTGTGCTAAACCCACCACTGTTATCGAATCCTGATTTCTAGCGTTGTAAGTCTTCTGATATACCGCTGTGCCACTGGGAGGCGTTCTGTTCAAAATCTGTTAAATCTTGCAACTCTAAACTTCCAGAAAGGACTGATTCTTTATAGTTTATAGACAAATTTGTGTGGTATAGCTCGGGAAAAAGCAATTTATAGTCAACAACTAAGACAGACTGTCGAATCTTGCAAGGCAAAGTGTTTATCGAACGATAAAAATAAAAACAAACAAATAGCAGTTCAGAAAATGTTTCACAGTCAGTCCTCTTGAGCTTTCACCATCAGTGTCAGGGTTGTTTTTATTCTTAAACATATTTGAAATAGCTGTAAGAATGGGTTAAAAACAAAATAAAATTTGCTCGTCAACAGTATAACATTTTTCACCTGTTGTAAAGGTATTTGAAAGAGCTATTTGTTCTTGAACCTTATGAACGCGCCCCTCGGTGAATACGCCTTTTTTTTTGTTTGGGATAGGCATCTCGACATCCTGGTGATAGCTTAAAAGGTCACGTTGTTTACTAAATTCACGGATCAATCTTGTAAAAATAGTGTATGTTAAATAAACTTTAACAAACAACGAATTTCTAGATTTTCAAACTTAGATATTTTTAAATTAATGCGAATATCATCGTTTGTTTCAATTTTTACTCAAAAACTAAAGTGTTTAAAAATATGTTTTATGTTTTTAATAAAACGTATCGGCCACCATTTCTCTCACTCTGAAAAACAAAAATGTGTGTAGGTATGGTTATTCTCTCGGTAAATAGTTATTACGTGTCAGTATTGTAACATATATAAACCAAAACATTGAATAAGATTTTAAATTTGAGTCATTTATCATAAACTGTAATAGAGTTTATATGATAATGGATTTCATCTCAGGTTTTAAAAAAGAAACACTTCTCTTGCTGTAATTGCTGTTTGTTTTATAACAGATGAACACTTAACTTTAATATTTTATGTTACTTTTGTCTACAATTATATTCTTACAAGCGAGTAAAATTGACTATGAACTATCAATTTACAAATGACAAAAACGATTGTGAAAGGCTTACCATTTATGTAATTTAATCACATCTTCTGATGAGTGATGGATAAAACCTTCTAAGGATGTAACTACTTACTGTTGAGAGGCCTAATTAAAATATAATTTAAATATCTAGATAAAGTGCATACTTATATTGAGGCGAGCTAAAACTGTTTGGCAACTGCTAAGGTCACCCGCTTGCACAGCGGGAAGTCTACGGATTTACAACGCTAAAATCAAGGGTTCTATTCCACTCAGTGGACTGAGCAGATAGCCCAATGTGACTTTTCTAAAACAAAACACACACATACAACTGTTTGCAGAAAACAAATGGTCTACTGTGTAATTTCGCGCTTGACAACAATTAAGTGAAATCAAAGCTACGAATCAAAATTAACTACGTCCCCTCCCAGTGTCACAGCAGCATGTCCACAGACTCACACCGCTAGAAACCAGACAGAACACAGATACTCCATTGTGTAGCTTTGTACTTAATTCCAAACAAATAAAAATAAACCGTGAAAGATAGCGATAGAACAAACAGAAAAAGATTCATAATCTCGAAAGCGACAAATATGATATATATGAGTTTAAGAAATAAAACGAGTTCAAGAAACCAAGCATTTCACTGTCGTATTTTAAAAACTTAAGTTCACGTTTCCTAGTTTTATGTTTTTATGAAATTGATTAGTTTTGCATCCGTTAGTCAACAAGGACAGTAGCGATTAGTAAGTGCAACACTGCATAATGAACTCTCTAAACTCTGCCCACCGCAGGGATTGAAAACCGAATTTAAGTGTTACAAATCCTCGACGTTACCACTGAGTGACCAGCGGAGGAGATGCTTGTTCTTAACAAGTGCCATTTGTATATTCTATAGTGTAGAGATATCAAGAGAGAAAGTTACGCAAATTGTCGCTTAAATGTATGACAAAGAATGGCTTCCCGTGCTGCAAAAGTCAAGTCTCTGAGCCGCATTTTCCTACTTCCCCAAGAGGTTGAACAGTTTCTTAAGGTTTGACGGCTCTTTTATCTGCACACTAGAGATAACAGTCATCTTAATATGCTTACTACAGAGCAATAAAACTTAAGGTTATACAGTTACATGTATTAAAATGTCAAGCTATGTACTTTGCTATTCGTTACCATGGAAACTTTATATTTATTACTTTTGTGGTAATTATCATATCTCTCGATAAGCGAAGGAACAGAAACGGAACCTACTATTAGCATGGCGCTGAATACTCTCTAAGAGTTTTTGTTTTTGCTTGAGACTATAAAATAGTCTTTATTAAAATTAGCATAGCTTTTGTTTAACTTCTTTAGAAAACACATCAAGTTAAGCCAACTGATATAATAACTTCAACAAAGGACAGGAATATTTTCCGAAGAACAAACATTTTCTATTTCAACGACTTTAATTATATTATTTCATATATAAATTTTACTTGAATCTAGTCACTAGCTTAGGTGACGTATTTTATCGTAAGTGGACCAGTTTTCATGTGCTAAGAGGCTCATTTTATTATTTTTAATTTCACTGGAATGTAATGGATCATTTATTAGTTACAAACTAATATACCAAATAATAACTGGACATTAAGAAATACCTGTTGTTACTTTTTTATTTGTGTGCAAACCTCACAGTGATTATCATCTGCCGTCCTAATTGTGAATATATAGGCAGAGAGAAGCTAGTCACAATCACCAACCTCCCACTGTCATGACGCACTCGTGACCCAAACCTGAGAATCTCATTTTAGCAGCCTTCGGGACACGAATCATGAGTCTTCCGGTTCACAGTCAGAAAAAACTAACACTAGACCACGCTTGGCCCTTTGGTATAAGACATATTTTGCTTGAACTGTGAAATTGACTTTTTATTTTTATTAGAACAGCAGAGTACATGGAATTAAAATACATCATTTAGCATGGCTAATTCATTAGTGTGAGTTTAGTAGTGGAAACTGGACTGAAAAGATTGTTAATCTCGTATTGTCCGATCATACCTCAGTTATTAAGAGTCGTTGATATACTCAAACAAGCTGGAGTATATAGACGGCTAGCACAGATAGCTCTCGAGTAGCTTTGTGCGAAATTCAAAAAAACAAACAAACAATCCTAATGAAATACCACTTTTGTGAAACAAAGTGCCGAATTTTTTGTAACAACGTCTAATTTCTCATTTTAAAAAATGGAAACTACAATTAACAAATTATCCATCTAATTACATATTCACTTGGAAAAAAATCACTCTCTTGATTATTTTAATTCCTGTCTCGATTCACCCTTGTACGACCGTTTTGTAACCAAGATAAGTTTCTTTAAAATCAGTAATTTAAATAAAACATCAGTGGCCGTTGTATTTAAATATCTTTGTTTGTTACATATGATATCCACTATTCTTTACTGTTACAAAAAGTCATGAAACTATTTTTAGTATTTGATTAGTTTATAACCTAATGTGTTATTTACCCACTTGAACTGGTATTCTTACCTGCAAATATCCTTGAATCATGGTTCATGCGATTTGATAAGAAGAAATTCATTTCGCTTTGAAGTCAAACTTTGTGCATTATTGATTAATAAAATTCTTACATTAGTCACCTATGTTTCTACCAAGGTTTAAAAGGAGATAAACAATTAATTTATATCCCTTACACTTCCAGGAAGTAATTACATAATTTTCATTTTTCTATTTCATTTCCTCACACATTAGAAACAATGACCCTAATCAATGTTCTTAAGTTCCATTAAAAGCTTGGCCATTAAAGAAGAATACCGAAGTAATTACCCAACCTTTAGTTACATACATGTTTTTAACCAACGTGGGAACTATATAATAAGTTATTGATGTTCTAATTTTATATGATTTTTCATTATCTGTTATCGAACATTCCAGTTCAAGAGGTTTTTTATCAATGATAATTTTAAATCGTAAGGCATCCAACAGTGTTATTTACATATTGGTTCATGAACATTTTTATGGACTCATGTAGGTGTTTAAGTTTTTATATTTATTGTTGCTCATTGCGTTTTTTGAAAAATATGTAAATATTCTGTATCACGTTTGTAAGCACTGAGTATTAAGAGTATTAATTTAGTTCTGATATTGAACGCTATGCTACGCCTTTATCTTAAGTTATTTTCACTCACTACAATACTCTATTCTTGAGTGACAAGCTACAATGTCCATGAATTAGCTTTCTGTTTCCTTTTATGTGCCACCCCTTGAAATGAAAGAGCTTCTGACAAAGATCCAGAGTAAATCCTCTTATCAGTTCAAGATATGTGTCAAGAAGTATTTCTTTCATACCATAGAAATATATTTGAACAGATTCTTACAATATAGTCTAACTTAAAAGTCATGATGTAAACGAGTTGAAGTTCATGCAAGGAATTCTAATTGGAATTGTTCCAGAAATGATAGTTTGACGTAATACATTAATATCTTCAGTAAATCGGAGAGTAATCGAAGTCGGGAAGATATCTCGGAAAATCCAATAAACTGCATTTCTTTTAGTAAACCCCTTATACCCTTAGGAAACTGGTTATAAGGATTTATTGAGTGCGAAGGTAAAAAATAAAACCGTAAACACTTTTAACTTTTACCTTATTCTAAATAGTTTTTATTTCTCACTTAATTAAGCTTAGACATGTAGTGCGTATTGAAAAATAAACTATAAAAACAAAACCTGTTGTGTGCAATGAAACCCAACCGATATATTTAGAATCTTTTGTAAGATTTTCATATATTTTTTCACCAAATAATGTTAGTTTAAATGTTACATCCAATAAAGATACATTGATGTGTAAATTATTTTTAAAATCTTTGAAAATTCAACTATTTTACACAATTTTAAAAAGACTAATAACAAACTTGAAATAGCTATTCTCGTTGGTTTTTAAGCATTTTGAACAAGTAAATATTTTGTTAGGACATTTGAAGAAATCTTAAAGAAGTTTTATTTCTTCTTTAACCACTAAAAACACTGTACTTGTTCTTCTGCAAATTCTTATGACTCAAAGCACGTGACATTGCAACTCAATTTTATTTTATTAATCTTTGAATTATTGAAGTTAATCAATATATTTTCGAAACCTATGTTGTAAACGTTTTTGTAAGGAAACTGGATTTTAAACGCGGGTCCATTTCTCGCCCTGTTAAAATAATCATAGTTACCATAGTAACTATCTAACCAATACAAATCAGACTGGATTTTGCATCGACCAGTAGAACTCTTCGGGGCATGAGCTGGTACAGAGAGTTTTATTTTTATATTTCCAGACATAGCAATCTTAGAGGAAGAGCATACGCAATGCAAGAAGATCAAATGAAAGCAACATCACGTGTTTATAAATACATATTCACAATTACATTGTTTTAACTATCACACCTTGTTTTCAAGCACTCTATTACAACTTGCAATAACTAATTAAAGTTTTCAGTATATGTTTATGCTTTATATTTTTTGCATCGTTTAGTTAAGCCCCATTCTACCGCGATAATCGACACATCAGAATTACAGAAACAAACATTTCGTTTGCGCAACACACCTCATAAGGTAAAATCCTGATGTACAACGGTATTCGCTGATCCAACGCACAAAGTAAATATCTCATGAGATATAAGACAACACGGGTAATACGAGTCAGTTGCAGAAATGAGAACAGTAAAAAGAATGAAGTATTTGCAGTAGTTGTACGACTTATTATTTGTTTTACTTTTGTAATATTTACCGACACTGAATGATTACACCGGTTGTGTTGTCTCGAAAATTTCCGAAGGTTTTTCGTATCGCCTGTACAGGTGTGTGTTTGTGTGCAATAGCACATTGCGCTATCTGCTGAGTCCACCGAGGGAATCGAATCCCCGACTTTAGCATTTTAAATCCGTAGAATTACCGCTGTACCAGCGGGGGACGCGTATTCAGGAGTTCTTCCCGATGAGTGTAATGGTTGTATTAAAAAGAATGAGACAAAACACAGATTTACACAAAAAACTCATTTTTAATGAAGATGTTCACAGTTTTCAAAGGTAATGCATTATCATTTCATACAAGCCAAATTATCGAGTTTTTGTAAATGTGATCAAACAAAATGAAACAAACAACACAAGTACATGTATGTAAGTAGCAAGAAGATTGAAAGCTGTTAAATGTGCGTTCTTGTTAGTGCATGTTTTCCCCTCTTTGCAGTTTAGGCTAAAGAGAATCGCAAAAGAAAAGTAACGCAATAAAGTTAACCCTCACACTAGCCTTACTAAATAACAGTACTAATAAGTAGTTTAAATAAAAACCCGTGATCCATATCCTTGGCCCGGCAAGGCCAAGCGCGTAAGGCGCGCGAATCGTAATCCGAGGGTCGCGGGTTCGCGCCCGAGTCACGCCAAACATGCTCGCCCTCCCAGCCGCGGGGGCGTTATAATGTTCGGTCAATCCCACTTTTCGTTGGTAAAAGAGTAGCCCAAGAGTTGGCGGTGGGTGGTGATGACTAGCTGCCTTCCCTCTAGTCTTACACTGCTGAATTAGGGACGGCTAGTACAGATAGCCCTCGAATAGCTTTGTGCGAAATTCCAAAAAACCAAATCCATATCCGATGAAGCAATTTGTACACAAATCGCTTACTGGCGAACTTAAACCATTAATTAGATTACAAGTGAAAGCTAAACGGCGGCTACACAAATTAAAATTAACCTTAAAATTAGAAGCGAACTTAGGAATTTCAAACATACTTAGTTTTCACTGCATACAAATACACTACAAACCTGTTATCATCAATCGAAAGCGAAAGCTTTAATATTTTTTTACATATAGGTTAAGTTACAGAAACGCCGTACAAGTCCAAAATAAAACTAATTCTGCCATTCTACATACATCCATTTAAATTTACACAGGTACAAAGTCTGAGTAAAACGCGTATGAAAACATCGTTAAATCTACCTCGAATCTAGTGAAACCTCAGTAAAATTTGATTTATTAAGCCTAACATTGCCTCAAGTATGGCAATAAACCCTCGGATTTCTTAAACAAGAATACATTGGTTGTTAGATCAGCAGGTTAATGAGCGATGAAGATTGTGAGCGAATCCACCTACAACTATTAATCGATGAGTCATTCAGAATAGCTCGACGTATTAATTAAAAACATTATTCCTACAGGAGAAGCAAATCATAAGGTGTCTAATCTCAAACTTCAACCAATTAGCTCCTGGAGAAGGTTTAAGCTAGAAATCAGTTTGAACAAATCTATATCCCAATTTTAAAATTTATAGAAAAGAAAACATTAGTCTTAACTTTAAACTAAAAGCAATGGAAAAGATGTAAAAGTGCTAAACGGTGTTCAGTTGTGAAATCACGACCATCTCTGTGAATGAATGTTTACGTCATTGTGGATATTTTCAGCTAAAAGTAGTAAAAACTGTCACAATAATAAGCATATCAGCTAAAAACATGTTTGGAATTTACGTTTTTCTTATTGTCGAACGGAATAGAAGCATGTCGAAAACGAAAAACTCTTCAGTATAATAGCTGTGTTCGCAATTGTTATTTTCTATCTTTCGGTCCTTGATTATTATTTACAGAATTGTTTAAGACCACAGATCATCCCAGCAGCACTTTATTGTTTCTGACAGCTATCATTAACCTCTAGCTACCCAGTCAGTATGCTTTCCTTACTGTTTATTTTTTTACAGTGTAATTGAACAGTTTAGTCGTTCTGGCACTAGATCTCAGGTTACGCAGTCTATACAACATCCTCACGTTCGTTCGATGCTTTATATTAAATATATGTTTGAGGGACGGTTTTATAAATAAGATAGTTTACAAACACAAGAGACTTAAAAGTCATCCTGAGTTCATGGATGCATTTTCTCATTTAAAATAGTGCTATAGCACGGATTGAAACTTATTTAAATATAAATGATTCACTTAAATGTATATCAGTGAACCTTAAACGGCATATTTGCGAGAATATGATTGATGTAACAGAACTTTAACCATGGTTAGCGACAATACTTTGCTAAAAATCTGGAAATGTTGCGACCTAATATCAATTGAGAATTTAAGGGAAAATGTAAAGTTTTTTTAGGAACGTTTTCATAGTGTTTATTCAAATTTATCTAAATCAGGTTGAAAGGAACGAAAATGATTTAACCTACAATTGTTGTCCCTTTCAAGCCTTAATTAGATGTTTAGATTTTTTAAACATAGAAGATATTATTAAGACACAATTTGCATTATTATTGTGTGCTATATGAAGTTATACCACGAATTCTATACGCGTTACATTGTCTCTGGAGCAAAAACAAAATTAACACAAAGAAAAAATTTTTGAAAGTAAACAATATTTATGCAATTTGTTAGTCACTAAGGGCTTGAAATAGGTTCACTTGAAACAACCCTTGTGGTATTTTTATTCTATTAAATTACTCTTACTAGGATAGTAATAAAAAGTATTATTAGCCTAGATGACATTTATGATAGAAATTAATAATAGAATATTTTTGAATTGTAGTCAGTATTTTTAACATCTGTTGGGTTTTGATGCTGGATGTGCAACATTGCAAACACCTGTTAGAACATTCGGACTTCGTGTATTGGTTAACTGTGTGGATCTAAATCACAAAGATTTAGTGTTTATATACATGTCTAATGTCGAAGAAGTTTTTACACTGTAAGCTTAGAGTGTAGACCAAGCATAAATCTCCTAATCTGGTCAAAACTATTTGAAATACGACAGAAATATTTTAAATGCTGTTAACTGTGGGGTTCACAATGATGATTCAATGCAATCTAGTCAACGTTCTTGTTTCCTGGTCTACTGATTTTTAACATTAATTATTTGTGGCCAGTTTTCTGTGACCTGTTATCTCCTGTTACGTAATAATTTGGTATCGTTTAATTCTAATCTATGGTTAGCTTACTTTTTGCTAGAAATTCTTTATGATGATACTGAGAAACTAATAAGTCTGATTTCATATTATTTTGGAAGTGGTAAAAGAGTGTTTATATGAAACAACAAAATAAAATTATATCGTGGTATACAATGATTGGGTTTAGATAAATCTGTAAATCATCTATTGATTTTCTGTTTCTAATCAACTCTCAAAGTACCAAAATAGGAGAAATGAAATACCACGTAATCACAAGCAACTCGGTAATGCACGTGGAGTTGACAGCTGTTTGAATTAGCCTAACCCTACTATTATTTAATCTTTATCTGTTTAAGTGACTGGTTTGCTTGTCTGTATTTCCGTAGTTTTAACCATCTTCTTGTCTGAAGGTTCATTCTTTGCACCCTCTATGTGGGTATGACTGTATGTTTATCCAGCAGAATATTTGTTATGCGCCCTTTATATAGTTTTCCTTCCATATTTATATCATTAAAATTTGAAATAAACAAAACTAGGAAGTAATTTCTATATTTTGATAAACTATCTCAGTCCTATTAGTTTTTTTGTTATTGTCGTTTTGATAAATGAAATCTGGATTTCGAGTAAACAAATAAATAAATTCTCTACCTAAAATACTTAGTTTTAAAACAAGAAATGATTCATTTATGTCAGCTTCTTCTCCTTACACTGAGTTTTGTAATGACAATTTTTTTTATTAGTCTTTTATCACCACTAGTTTTATACCACATGTATCGTTCCTACATTTCATCTTCCTCGATCTGAATCGCCTCTCCCCGTCATAAAGACATATTTAGATTGCTTGAAACCGGGTTTCGATATCCGTAATGAATAGAACACAGATAGCCAATTGTGTAGCTTTGTTCTTAATTACAAAACAACAAACATCTATTCGAATTCATGTCCTTTGAAAGATAATAGCTGTCATCAGTTGTGTCAAAACGTTTACAATTCAAGTTAATAGTAAAACCAGTTGAACTGTATTATGTATGAGTAGCAATACTTGTTTTAACATCTGCAGCGTAAGAACTATCGTGTATCTCTGACAACGGTACAGTAGTTACACTGGAATTTTGAAACTCTCGTTTGTGATCCATTTTGACTTTCCAATCAGAAGACCAGTAACGCTAATGAGTCGAATCCTCAAGAGATGAAACGCTGTTCCAGATTATTTCATTCCAGTTTAATCTCTGCATCCGTCACAAACCTCCCATTCAATTCTCAAGAGGTTCTAGAATAGACATTGATTACAACAATTTTTGCAACATGCAAAACATAAGTATAATGGAATAAGAAATCTATAAATATCTCTTCTAACATATTACGTTGTATTGTACTAACCTAGAAAATCTTCTCTGAAGGCTTGTTTATGGATTGCCTGAATATTTCAGTCAGTTAGAAGTCTGTAATGTGTTATTTACTGAAGGCTTGAGCGCCTTCTTTTACATCAAAATAATATTAGTTTTATTAATTCTCGTTGCCAAGCTACTTTTCTTTCTGAATGTCTTTCATTGATTTAATATTTCAAGAAAAATGGTATTTAACAGATAAAGATGGTAAACCTTAATTGATACATTCTAGAAAAAACGTGGAGCTATCCTAGAGGTTAGTGTGTTTGGACTGTGAAACAAAGGGTTGGTGGTTTTCGTCTTCTTCCATCCCTTGGGGGCAGATGATAGTAAAATCCCACTGTTTGTCAGACAAGAGATACCAAAGAGCTGGCCACTGTTAATGATTTAATTTGAAACTGCATTAAAAACCAACAACAATGTATTTCTCACCTACTTTTGCTTTGAAAACTCCACCCTGTTGTCTGCTTTGTTTCAAATAAAGTCAGGCAAAAAAAGTGTCGTCAAGCTAATCTAACTTACTAGCACCTATATAGGTAGAAATATTCTTGTCTGGTTGATAGTGAAGTAAAACTGACAAAGAAAAAACGTTATCAACGCCTTGTTTTTATGAGACATTGTTTCTATTCAACTCTGTTTTGACATAGATAATCTGTGATCAAATGGCAGATCACAAATATTGTATCCACTCGTTCGTTTTGGTTTGGTTTGGTTTATACTTGAAAGCATGCTGCTTTCCGAAGAACTTTTCGAATTTCAAAATTTATCTTCATTGAGAGAAAAGTATATATGAAAGCTTTATGCCTCAGTCTTCACCTTAGTCTGTATACAAACTGGTGCTTGTATACTAGAATGTTGTCTTTAGATCCAAGATATTAAACCGTTTTTGTACAGTGTCAAACAGTATCTTTGCTCATCAGGATAACAGACAGTTTAGTATGTGAAGGCTAACGTTTGCATGCTAGGACAGTATGTTTTCCTTCTAAGATATCAGGTAGTTTTGTGTACGAAGGTAGATGTTTATACGCTGGAAATTTGTATTTATTCACCACGATAAATTGTAGGTTTTTTTTGTACGAAGACAGACATTTGTCTGCCAAAACATTTTAACACCCAACTTATCAGCTAGTTTTTGCATGAAGGTTTCTGTCAAAACATTTTAGCCACTGAGGTATCAGACTCTTTGTATAAAGACAGATATTTTTACGTCATAACCTTGTCTTTATATACCAATGCATTCTCCAGTTTTAAGCATGATAGAAAATGTTATTTATTCACCAACCTATTAATGGTTGATTTTTATTGTTGTTATTGTCGTTTTAAGACTAACGTCATTTATGTGTTTGAAGACTGTATTAATCCAACAAAATTCAGCCAGTTTTATGCACGAAGGCACACGTTTTTATGACGATACATCCAAAAGAGGACAAGGTAGTATTTTTTTTTTTGTTTTTTACAAAGAGGACTTGTATATGTCTTCTGACGTCTTCTAAGGTATGATATTAATAGACATCTCTGTATGAAAGATCATTAAAATATTTGTAGGGTGTACTATGCACTAGTATTTTACTAAAATGCTGCAGTTAACTAGGTGTATTTAGTCATAAAGAAACCTCAAGAACGCTAAAATTTAACATTTATATGATCTTCATTAAAACACAATTTTGTATATGAAAGAATATTCAAGATATTTTTTCATGATCTAATTTTTGTAACTACTTTAATTTTATAAAGATCGTTGGCTAATTTACTGTTGTAGACTCGTACAAAATAAGCCCACTTCAGAAGACATGATGTACCAGATCCGTGAAATCAAGAACTCCTATTCGTTTCTAAAACTTTACAACTGAAAAGTCGTAAATAGTTGTTTAGTATTGTTTGTTTCAGAATGTCGCACAGAAGATTATCAACACATAGCAGTCCTTAATTTTGAAGACTAGTTAGCCAACAGTACATTTGACAACTTTTGTCTGATTGAATAATATAAGCTAACCGTTACTCTTACAGTTCACACATGGTTTTTATCGAAATAACGGATGTCGAACAATGAATCCCAGAATTCACAGTCCCATCATTATAGCACGTCAGACTCAAAGTTCCCTATAAATTTACACATCAGAAACGATCTCATAAAGCACCTGTTTAACGCCATACAAGCTGAGTGAAGATTTGAACTCGAAGTTGCATGTAAAAATCCTTTCAATATGTACTGCTGAAGTTATATATATTGCTATGCTGTGGTATTAAAATATTAATGAAAATCAAACAAAAATGCATTATGTCTACGTCTTTTCAACTCTTTGTTACCGTTGTGTTCCTTTAAAAATATAATTTATGATTAAGTTAAAATTATCGTCACTGTCATTAATAGTGCACAAAATATGGGAAGAACAAAACATACTGTGTAAAAACCGTCCCACTTTGCACACTGGCTTTCTTTCCTCTAGATTCTGATTGATCTGCACCTGAGTGTGTTATATTTCCACTTTTCTTAAGACGTTTGTATTCTGTGTTTTTACTTGAGCTCAATACATTATTCATTTAGATTATTTGACATAGATATAACTTTTCATTTAAATGGCTTTCCTCCAAACTGTTTATCTTTCGTGCAATCGCCGCCAACCATTCCGTCTGCGATTGGGAGGGAATATTTCTAATATCGGTAGCAAGCCGTATCAGCTTCCCAAACTATTCTCTAGAGAGCATAATTTTCTCTGTTACCTATATCTTTTTACATTAGAAACTCCTAAAATAGATTTTATAATAACGCAGTGTTTTTCAGTGCTTTTGTTCACGTAAATGTCAAATGTCGTAAGAAAAACAGAAGTAATTTTGTGTTGATTTGATTTAACGTAGGTAATACAGTGAACTGTGCTAAATTGTTGGAAGCTAATGATACCATTCCTTACTATTTTGCAAGATTTTTTTGTTTTTCATGTTGTTTGGTTACTGTTTAATATTATATGCATTCAGAAAGCACGTGCTTGCAGTGTAATATATATATGTGCGTGTGTGTGTGTTTGCGCGCGCATGTGTGTGCAATACACAAAGAAAAAATAATTGTTTTTCAACTCAAATAAAGCGTATATAATTGTTTTATAACGACTATAAGAATACATGTAAAAAAGTAGAAAACTTTTAGACACACTAAGACTGTGTGTAACTTCAGAGGCTGATTTATTTCTAGTTCAGATGCCCTTTTTAGATAAGTTATAAGAGGTTTGTGTTCCAGTCTTGTATTTTCTTTGTCAAAAATTCGATATTTTATGGCTTTATCTCCAGCTATTCGATTCATATAGCTCTGTGTGATATTAAGCCCGGCAAGGCCAAGCGTGTTAAGGCGTGCGACTCGTAACCTGAGGGTCGCGGGTTCGCATCCCCGTCGCGCCAAACATATTCGCCCTTTCAGCCATGGAGGGGGTATAATGTGACGGTCAATCTCACTATTCGTTGGCAAAAGAGTAGCCCAAGAGTTGGCGATGGGTGATGATGACTTCCCTCTAGTCTTACACTGCTAAATTAGGGACGGCTAGCACAGATAGCCCTCGAGTATTTTTGTGCGAAATTCAAAAACAAACAAACTGTGTAATAAATCAACGTTGTGAATTGTATTCGTACATTCCTAGGGATGACATTTGTTCTGCTATGGAAGACAGACTGAAGAAAGTATAAGTTTATCAGTATCATCGATTGATTGTTTAATGGCACAGCCTCTTCTCACACTGTAATACGTTTACGCCTTGACGACGACATAACTCTCTTCATCCTCTCCACCGCACCTAACACCAGGCGATCCCAACTTTTCCACTTCATAATATTTTTATTAAAAAATGGGCCTGAGATGTACTTGTATTTATCGGCATGAATAATGGACTAGTAAGTGAAACTTGTTCTTTTTAATTTATCGAATACTTTAATTTTTTTTCATGAATTATGTAAAATTTATTTATAACTTTTCAAGAAATATATATAAAAAAGTAGTATTTTTACAGACGAAATAAACGTGTAAAATAGTTTGGCATAATACAACACAAATAAAAATATTTCGATGCACACAAAACTTCTGTTATTTATTTAAAAATGTGAAAGATTTTCAACATTATAAAGTTTCAGGTCATCCCTTAAGTAATGTCCGATTTTGATTCAGAAAAATAGAAAGGATTTCAAAGGCTTTAAGTGTCATTTAATCAATAATGTATGTTCCATTATTATTAATTACTTCCTTTCAACGATTCACAAGCTTCTGAATGCCACTTTAATAAACTTCTTGGGGTTTGGAGGAAAAAAATACAGAAAGGGTAGTTTTGACATCTTTATGTTTCTCGATCTCTTTTCCATCAAGATAGTTCTGCAAACTTTGGAACAGATGATAATCAGATGGGACAAGGTGTGGAGAATTAGGAGGATATGGAAGTTTTTTCCCACTCTAGTTCTTCGCTCTTTGCAGATTAAAACGTTACTGTTTGTTTGTTTTTCTTATTTGAATTTTGCACAAAGCTACTTGAGGGCTATCTGTGCTAGCCGTCCCTAATTTAGCAGTGTAAGACTAGAAAGAAGGCATCTAGTCATCACCATCCACCGCCAACTCTTGTGCTACTCTTTTACCAACGAATAGTGGGATTGACCGTCACGTTATAACGCCCACACGGCTGAAAGGGCGAGCATGTTTATCGTGACGGGGATGCAAACTCATGATCCTCAGATTACGAGTCGCACGCCTTAACACGCTTGGCCATGCCGAGCCAAAATGTTACTGTACGAAGGCGTGCATTATTCTGGTGTAACACAACATTTTTACTATTGATCAAAGCAAGTCTCATTTCTTTCAATACAACATTCAAGCGTTCTAACTATTGACAACAGAAGTCTGATGTAATCGTTATATTAATTGGCAGCACCTCAAAGTGAATCACACCAACAATATCCTACCAAACGCTTAACAAGACTTTCTAGGGTGGAGGTCCATTTTGAGCTGTGCTTCAGCCAAAAATTTTATAATATATCCATTTATCATCTCCAGTCACTAATCTGTCCAAAAAAATGTGAGTTACGTTCATGAGAGTGCAAAGAAGTACAAATGTCCACTCTTACTCTAATGTTGGCTCCTGTTAAATCATGGGGAGCCCACTTTCCAAGTTTTGACACCTTTTGAAGCTGTTGCAGATGACGATGAACTGTTAAATGGGTTGAATTAAGTTTTTCTGCTAGTTCTTCAACTGTTACAGCACAACCTTCAGCTTGCAGCTTGCAGTAACTCATCCGTGATCTCAACAGGACGACCTGAACGTGGCGCATCACTTAAGCTCTAGTCATTTGATCTAAACTTCTGAAACCATCTTCGACATTTTCTTTCATTGAGAGACTCCGCACCTTGAATGTTTCTTGTCGTTTTTGGTGTACTATTGCCTTTTTTAAACTCATAAAGCATTATATGCCTAATGTGTTCCTTAGAGGCATCCATCTTCATGCGGGTTTATTTGATTAATGATCTAAAAAAGTGGAGTTGGGTTAGTTACTCTTATTTCTCTGAACATTTTTATTCACGTCCTACTACATATTTTAGCCATTTAGCCTTCTGCAAAGACAGAAATGATGATGCACTTTCTGTATTAAATTTTCAAACATCATTCATGTGATGGCCCGGTATTACGTCTAAATTAAATGAGCACGTAAAAATAAAAAGTATTATATGTAGTATCTATAGTAAAGGTAGTATATGTCCGAAAGAAAACGAACGAACTATGTTTAACAGATTGTTCTGAGAATATATACTGACACCTTATGCAACACATGGGTTGAAAGGGTGAACAAAGAGACCTCAAAGCCATCCGATATTTCGAACTATTGACATAGAAAGGAAATCAGTAGTGGTACTTACAAACTACATTGACACAGTTATAATGACTCTTGAAGTTGACGGCTTTACAGTATATTTCACCTGCATTTTAAGGGTTTGAGTTTGATATTTTCATTTCTATTTAATCACACATCATAAAAAGTCAACTTGTGGATGTATTTTAAAGCTTTCTTTCCCACCGTACAGTCATTTTTTTTAACTATTACTAATTTTTAACTTGTTCGTTTTCATGAATTGGTCAAAATCAAATAACCTAATGAAAATATAAAAGTGGGAATTCCATCAGAAATCTTTTTTCCAATAACTTACCCCTACTAAAAAACTTTTTAAATCACTGTGTCCAAAACTTTATGAAATATGGAGCACTATCTGGCAATACAATAACAAAGTGACTTAACATTGTTTTTAGTGTAAATTAATGACGCTACAGCCGGTAGGAAGTCTTATTGAACTGTGGTTTGGTTTGTTTGAATTTCGCACAAAGCTACTATCTGTGCTAGCCGTCCCTATTTTAGCAATTTAAGACTAGAGGGGAGTCAGCTAATCATCACCACCCATCGCCAACTCTTGGAATATTCTTTTACCAACGAATAGCGGGATTGAGCGTCATATTATAACGCACCCAAGCCTGAAAGGGCGGGCGTATTTGGTGTAACGGGGATTCGAACCCGCAACCGTCAGATTACGAGTCGAGTGCCTTAACCGCATGGCCATGTCGGGTCCTTATTGAACTTATGTACTTACTAAACATCTCTCTACTGACAAAAATACATTTATTCAATGTTTAGTGCGGAACCTACTAAACTGGATAATTAATTCAAAAATACCATAACTTCTACAGAAGGTAAGCTCTTGGTTTATTAATTACAATGTTTATTGGTGACTCAGTACTATGAATGGAAACATTTTAATTACTAAAAGAACCTACCTACTGTAAAAGTTGCCGTTATTGTATTTTTTGAATAATTTACAATCTAATATTCAGATTCAAAAGAAAAGTCACTTGCAGATCTTCCATGTAGCACGCCCCACCCAGTGACTCGATCGAAAGTCTGAACTATTCTAATGCTAAAAATCAAATTTTGTTACTCGTGAAATGGTCGCATCGCAGACATCCATATGCAAAGCTTCGTTCCTAACAACAAACAAACAAATTCATGTATTCATATACTCATTTTCTCTTTAATCGCAAACGAAACACTCGTAAGTTTTGGATTGATTCAATAACTGAATTTTTGTTTTTCGTTCAAAGGGCGTCAGCGTGACGAACCTCGCACAAACTCCAAAGGCCACTAATTTTGTTAAAGAAAACACACTCAGTCAAAAAACAAAACCGTACAAGATATAATATACAATAACCTAAAGGGTCGTTTTGTTTATACTTCTCAAACACATTTTCTGTCTTTATCGAACAGTACTAGAGTCGGTTATTTTACATTAAGTTTTCGTATATCGCTAAACAGATTTCTTGGAGCTTATTGCATATGATACTTTTTGAAAGCCTAAAATATGTTTTCACATTTTTACATTTTTTATCGTGTCCTTCTCAGTCAGTTAGTTGATTTTTAATAACAGTATCCGAGATCCATCCCCTGTTTTACAAGTGTACAAATTATGTTTTATTTCTTCATCCACTATGATAAATATTGTGTTGCAGTTTTTAAATCCTGGCACCTTTTGTGTTATTTTTTAAGTAACAAGTCTTGTAAGATAATGCGTTTCATTATTCGTTCAAACTTTCAAAAATATGTACTTGTTAGCCCTAATACATGATATTATAATTCTTATTAATTTTGACCTGAAATTAAGTTTTTCATACATTTTGTTTAGAGAATTACCTTCGACAAAGAGATTGTAGTAGCATTCTTAGCGATCTCATAAACTGATTCGGATAAGTTAACTTTACGAAGCATAACTGTGAAATCGAAAGAAGGCGTAGAGGGTAAAATATGTAGGATGAGTAAGAAATACCTGATGATGAATAATCGCAAATAGGTCCTTGTTTCTCTTTCCAATATTTATGCCTTATCCCTTAGAACTTAACTTGAAGTGAACGGCTATAAAACAGCATGTTACTAAGTTGAACTTCCCTAGCAGTCACATAAACTGTGAGGTTTTATTAGCCAATAAATTTTAGCGAATAATAAATCTCACTGTACCTTCGGCAGGTTATAGGCTGATTTCTTAACAGAATAAGTACTTCTACGGAAGCAGATTCTCTCACATTGGGTAGCTGTATCCTACCGGTGTGTTGTGAATGCGATAACACTTTATATACGATAAAGGATAGAGTAGACGAGGTGTTTTTCAGCCTATTTGAGAAATAATACTGCAATAGATATTATAATTTACTCTAATAACATTTTACTTTATGAGTATAAGCGTTCTCTATTATTATTATTATTATTAATCTAAATTCATGACAAACATCTAAGAATTGATATCTTGATTTAATATATGCCCCATGATTCAGCGGGTCCATAGTGCTAAATATTTGGTTACTACACCCACTATCAGCTTGTAGCTTTACGCTTCACAGTTGTTGCAGTAACAGCATTATTACACAAAAATATTTATTAACACGAATTATCAGTTTATTATAGGGAAATAAAATCGTTTTTACTTATGTAGAACACGAAAATATCTTCAGTTGATACGGCGTCATCTTTAAGTCTACGTTCTAATTTCTGAGAGTCCCCCACTGGTACAGCAGTAAGTTTACGGATTTATGACGCTAAAATTAGGGGTTCGATTCCCCTTAGTGGACTCAGAAGATAGCCCGATGTGGCTTTGCTATAGGTAAACACACCCACGTTAATTTCTGAGTTCTTGAACATTTTAAGGAATAAAGAAAATTGACATTTGATTGCAGAGACTAGTGTTTACTAACCTAATGTGTAACAAAATGTTTACATACAATATGACGAACAGTAAGAGTGCCGTTTTACAGTAGGCATAAAATGTTAGATCCGCCATTAGAGCCCTATTCATTGTTAGTATGCATCGAACAAACTTATACTAATACAGTATGGCTCAAAAAATGTACCTGTTTCGAATGCTCCTATGACTGTAGTAAATGAATCTACATGCCAGAAATACTTTTGTATTAATATTTCATACAACAAACACTGCTGCATTGTTTCAGATTCTCAAATTGGGCTCCATCAGTGTTCTTCTGTAAGCACAGTGGTATGTCTGCGGATATATATTTCTAGAAACCTGCTTTAGATAACCTTTGTGGGGAGACCACAGATATCCCACTGCGTGACTTTGTCTTTAACAACACTAGCATTCAAACAATCATGACATCATGAATCGAGTATCTGGCATGCTGTTACTCAACTCTCAACTCTGATTCGAAGAAATACATTTGTGATCAGTTACTCTAACTCGTCTATGGTTTTATGTTTACTTTCAGACATACTCCAATATTATCTGAAATAAAAATAACATTTTTAGAATCGATATGTAGAAGTTGTGTAACATAAAGGATGGGTGCATGTTTTTGGGCCACTTTGTATATGGACCTAAAAAAGAAAGGTTTGATGCTATTGGATTTGGGTAAGGCATGGCCCAATAATTAGCATACCAAGCTGTGTACCGAAAGTTTCAACTGGTGATATCATTCTGAACATATACTTTCAGCTGTATCTTCGATATAAAAATCAGTATTGTAAGAGTACTCGCGTAACCTTATAATTGGTTGTCTCATGCCCTGTGGTCAGAATTACGGATAGCTATCCCTGTAGCATCTGATCTCTGATTTGGCTCTTCATCTCAGGGCCAGATAGTTGAGGCACTCGACTTCTAATCCGAGGGTCATGAATTCAAATCCCCGTCGCACCAAACATGGTCGCCCTTTCAGCCCTTGGTGACGTTATAATGGCACGGCCTATCTCACTATACGTTGGTAAAAGAATAGCCAAAGAGTTGGCAGTGGGTGGTGATGATTAGTTGCCTTCCCTATAGTCTTATACTGCTAAATTAAGGACGGCTAACGCAGATAGACCTCGTGTAGCTCTGCGCAAATTTAAAAAACAAAACAAGACAAATCATCTCATGGGTGAAATAAGTTGTCCCTTATTTAAAATAACAAACAATTTTTTTGGAAATAAAGTTCATGTGATGCTCGTGTGTGAAAAGATAAAGAATACCAAAAGATTTAATAATTAAGAAACATAAAGTGAATCTTATTGAGATCTATTTTAACTAAGTTGAAAAATTTAGATATCATTGAAAACAAACGTCCAAAACTAAATTCGGGAAGGATTTATCAAAATTTGTTTCCAATAGCTTACCTCACAGTTGTTTCGGTAACAATACATAGAAATGATAATATGTATCTTTGTTGCAATACTTTACCTTATATTTATTTCACATCTTCAATTCGATGTATTGTTACTGTGTGTTTTTATTTTAAGGAACCAGTAGGCACTAAACGAGTCAAACTTCCATTCTCGTCCCATCAAAAATCGTTAATAGTGGAATAGAAACATATATTTCACTCTGCAGTAATTTTTCCCATTAGAAGTTCTTCCAAGGTTGAGGACAAGCATATGGCCAATTGGTCAGGGCGCTTGACTCGTAACCTGAGGGTCGCGGGTTCGAATCCCTGTTCCACCAAATACCTTCACTCTTTCAGCCATGGGGGCATTATTATGTGCGGCCAATGCCTCTATTTGTTGGTAAAAACGTAGCCCAAGAGTTAGCAGTGGATGGTGATGACTAACTGCCTTCCGTCTAGTCTTATCATGCTAAATTATGGACGGCTAACGCAGAAAGCCCTCACTTAGCTTTGCGCGAAATTCAAAACAAGCTGATCTCTGAGATTGTTTATGTATTGTAAACACTAAATTACGAAATTACATCATGCGATTAAAGATTTCGATAATTTGCAGATAGGGGATGGCACCCTGTAGATGTGTATATGTTTAAACTAATCAGAATGGCAATCAAAATAACAAAGCAGACATTGTCCATTGATATATCCAATCATATGTGATAACATTGTTGTTTGTGTTTTATTTTATTTCCTGAGTTTGCTCAAAGCTACACAAAACAATCTACACTAACTGTCCCTCATTTTGATTTGTTGTTTTGAATTAAGCACAAAGCTACACAATGGGCTATCTGTGCTCTGCCCACCACAGGTATCGAAACCCGTATTTTAGCGTGTAAGTCCGTAGACATACCGCTGAGCCACTGGGGGGCACCTTAATTTTGAACTGATATACCAGTTAGTCAACAACGTACACCGCCTATCTTAGTATGCTCCAACCTCCAATTACCTCCAACCTCGTAATTATTCCATCTCGTTTTAACGTATTTCACGCCAGTGAATCTACATCAAAGATAACTCCATCCAAATATTTTTATTCCATTTTTACCTTCTCGTATTCTGATAATAGCAGTGCACAGAAAATCGTAATTAAAACGATATTTTTGAGACTAGCAGTTATAGGCATTTACAGTCTACACAGTTTTATGAGGTTCGGGAGGGCTTCTCTAACCGTTTACTGTCGTAGCTCTGTTCAGTTTGCGTCTCACTCGGTACACATTGGGCTTTTTATGTACATATTTACACATTGGGCATTTTGTGCTCTGTCCAGTGGGAGAATTGAAACCTGATTTTTAGCATTACACATTATGAGACTTGTCTCCGAATCATAGTTATAACCAATTAAATTTGGTGTGGTCTGTTTTAGACTTTCATGCACAGCTGCACGAGGGCTTATCTGTACTAGTCGTCTCTAATATAGCAGTGATACACTAGAGGAAAAGCATCTAGTCATCACCACCCACCAAGAACTCTTGGGCTACACTTATACCATCGCTATATTGATTGATTGTTACATTGTAACACTCCCCACGCTGAAAGATCGAGAATGATCGGTGACGGGATTCAAACCCTCGACCTTCAGTTTGCGAACCACCAGGCCATGCCTGCTCAAATTAAAGTTAACCGTTAGAGTACTGCAAGCGAAAGTTATCCAATGACTTTGGTCTCTAAATAATGCACTTGCTTGTTTTTTTAATTTGCTGACTCGAAAGTATTTGTTTGTATTTGGTAAGAAATATTCATTCCTTGATAAATGTTATTTCTTGTTTTCTCCTCCTTTTCTGTCACAAATTTTATTGCCACAACAAATGAAACTTTTAACTTTCTAACAGTCTATCACTGCAAGTCTTTTTACGCTTGTTGTTGTAAAATGCAATATCATCTATTAAATAATGCATTAGGCATTTGTTGCTTTGTTTAAAACTTTAGTATCGTAACATAACCTCACTGGTAAAGGTAAGGGTGGGAATCGAGCATCACTTAGGGTCTTGCGGAAGAAACATCGTAACTATTTTTTCATCACTAAAAGTTATCCATTTCAGTTTTTTTTACAAAAAGTTAATAATATTTATAATTTATACATGACGAACAGGTTACCGCGTGATCCAAATTTAGTGTGCTACAGGTTAACAGGAAAACTAATATTCTACTCGCGTTTAGACTTAGTGGCATCTTATTGTTTCTTATTCCACTTGAAAGGAACCATTAGTGGCAGCAAACAGAATGTTTTGGCTCCTTTATTTTAACTATATTTACGTTTGTGATCGCAGGGTATTTCGAATTGATCTAATAAACAAGTATCCATGCTCTAATACAGTATAGTAACTCTTTCCACGCGTAACAGTTTAAATCGATTTTTTGTGCAAGCCTGCTTTGATGGGTCGTAGACTGCTAGCATACGACTATAGTCAGAAAATCTCGTTTATCACAGAACATGACATTTTGCATGCAAACTTTTTATTTGTGGATTAATCGCACCTGTTACGGTTGTTCCCCATTTGTTTTGTAGTTATTTTACTTGACACTTCACATAATCATGGTAATATTTCATATACAAGTATTATTTTACTTGTTTTCTTTAAATATAGTGCTAGCATAAAGTACCGATAGCGCTACAAATTCAGTTTCATTAATCATTTAGATGTTATGACAATATGTTTAGATATATTTGTTGTAAATTTCTCAAGCAAAAAATTACATGGAGGTTTTATCTTTTAACATTTGTAAAATAAATTGACATGCATTGTTCTCGTTATTACAATGTGTTGGAATAATAAGTTACAAAAGGGTTGTATTTTTTATAATTATTTACGATAAAACGATACATTATCATAAAAGTGATTCGCGGAGAATATTTACACGAGACTTTTAATTTTTAGAATTTTTTTCAAAAAATTACACAACGTTATAAAACTGTGATGCGGTAAAACTTTGTGAGAGGGCTGCATCTTTTAGTATTTTTTGTAATAAACAACACACATTGTTATTACGGTTTTTACAGTTTGGTACGGTTGAAACTCATCTCAGTCAACTCCGAATTATGTGTTTACCCAGGAGATTAAGAAAAACATGACTTTTCTGATGTTGAAACAGAATTTTCACAAAACATTAACTAATGTCACTTCATTTTAATCTACGTTATAATGAAGGCGATATTTTCGTAGGAAACTTTCAATTAAGTAATCCCCCTCTCAGTCACTAATTCTCTTATACATTTTTCACGTATTTTTTTAAAAATTAATTCCCTAGATTTATAAATAATTTTCAATCGTGTATCTTTGAGTACGAAAGCTTAAACTGAAAGACTTAGTGTAAAATGTCTTAACCTTTCTCTTAATAAGAATATTGATGATGGTGTGATCCGTGAAGACGAGAAAATCCACTTGTAGAGAAAAATATATATTTAAAAACAGCTGGTGTGGGTTGAGAAAATTTTATGTGGAGAAGCAAACAACGTTTCAACCTTCTTCGGTCATCGTCAGATTCTCCACATAAAATTTTCTCAACCCATACCAGCTGTTTTTAAATATATATGATGGTGGTATGATTATATCTATTTACACTAACTTAACTAGATAGGCTTGCTTATGATTATATCTATTTACACTAACTTAACTAAATAGGCTTGCTAATAATTATATCTATTTACACTAACTTAACTAGATAGGCTTGCTTATTATTATATCTATTTATAGTACACTAACTTAACTAGATAGGCTTGCTTATGCTCTAAGAATAAATTAGCCTTTTCATACTATTTATTTCATAAACGATTAATTCGTGCCACTTTTCACCAAGATTTATAGAATTATAAAAGATCACACTATAGGTACGTGGAATCGTTCTATTCAGAACTCACTTCCTGAATAAACATTAAGAAACTTTCTTAACTAATAAAACTTGTATTCTTTGTCGGTGTTCCATTTTTACTGATGATTTATAATATAATTTTATTATATACTGCATAACGATATTGAATAGACTTCTGAAACATCTTAGTTGCTGTTGTTATGTTGTTATTTGTTATAGTGGGCACTAAAACCATAAGACGCCTTCCGTTGAGAGAATGTTAGAAATCAGCGCTATGACGATGCATTTAAACCTTGTCGTTAACATTATGTGTTAGAGATATTATGATATGATAAAATATTAATTAATATTAAACATCAATTTTATGACATGACATTCAAACCTTATCGTTAACGTTTTCAAAGTTTTGAAACGGCTGTTTGTAAAATAATATTAACATTCATTTCAATACAACGTTTCGTCTCTAGCAGTGAGACATATACAAGTAACGTACAAAAAAACACTTTCAAATTATAATTGTATGTGATAACACTAGCGACATATACAACAAGTAACGTACAAAAAAACACTTTCAAATTATAATTGTATGTGATAACACTAGCGACATATACAACAAGTAACGTACAAAAAAACACTTTCAAATTATAATTGTATGTGATAACACTAGCTCAGTCTCGTTTTTAATTAATTAACCAAATATAAGTGTAATCGTATTATTTACTTCAAGATATAATTTTTTCGCTATTATGATTTCTTTTTTTATTTGAGGTTTTTCTCCAATTCTATATTTTAATATTTTTAACACACCGTTTTATTGTTTTCCGATGACTTGTTAATTTACGTTTGACTCTTTGTTTTCATTTTCCATATGTGAGGTTAATATTTTGCTATGTGTTTCTTCTATATTGAAACTTTCACACTATAAACGTTCTAACTGATACACTGTGTCAGTGCCATATTTTCATTATGATGTAACGCAGATAGTCCTCGAGTAGTTTTGCACGAAATTTAAAACAAACCAATCATTATGATGTCGCTTCGATAGAGAACTTTTTAATGTTTATTCGTAGTTTAGATACGATTTTATGTTTGCATTTAGTTTGTTTTTCGTTATTTCAACTATAAACTAATTACATTTTCCCTAATTACACAAACAATTGGCATTGACTCATAAATATATATTTGTTTCTCTTCTTGAGTGATTTGTTCAATTCTGTTGTTATTGTTTATGTCTATTTCTTCTTGATGTGCTGATTACTTTATTCCGTCACAATTATGTTTTGACAATACTTTTTGTAACATTTTCCAATGTTTTCTGTTAGAATTTCCACATTTTAATTGGTTCATAGTTTTAGTACTGTTACTGTGCGTCCTATTAAAGTTTTTACATTTTCGTTGTGTGCAGAAAAACAGTTTACATAATTTCCATTGTAAGTCTACCTTTACTGAAATTTTAAATTGAATGTTTTCTGTTTCTTTATATTTACGTTAAGGATTTTTTTATACATTTATTTCCTCCTTTTTTATTGTAACTTTTACATATCTTTGTTGTTTGTTAACGTGTTAAAAACACATACACATTGATTTTTCTTCTCCTTTAAAGCCACACAGGATATCATCTACATATTTTAACCATAAAGCGGTGGAAATACAGCTTTGTCCCTATTAGAAATAACGTTTCTAATACTGGAGATAATGGGCTTCCTATTTTTAAGCTTTCTCCTTAAACATAGTAGGTTTCTTTTTCCACATATAAAACAGTTATTAATTCACCATTCCAAAACATTTTTCAAGTATTCTAAAGACAGTTTTATAAATTTCCTATAGTCTTTCTGTATTTTATTTAATGTAATTGCTATAGCTTTTTCCAGCGATATTACAGTATATATGAACTCCGTATCGAAACTACATGTACTGATAGAGCTTTCTTATTCCACTTTGTTTTTTTTCTTCATAGAAGATGTACACGACGATATTTTCATTGCTGGTGTATCATTCTAGGATCCCAACTAATAATTTACTTAACTCATACTTGAAGCCGTTATAGTTACGTTATAGAATTAACCTCATTGAGAGAAGTTTTTCATGCATTTTTGGTTGGTTGGTTTTAGTTAAGCACACAGTTATATAATGGGCTACCTATGCTCTGCCCACCATGTGATTCAAAACCACGTTTCTAGCGATGTAAGTTCGCAGACACTGCTGTGTCACTGGGGGGGGAATGTATCTTTTTGTGGTCTTTGTATGTGTACTGCAGTGTTGAGTAAATTTTTAATTGTTTTTTTTAAAGCACCACAACAGTATTACCTTTATTTAATGCGCTAATTTCATCTTTAGGTTCTTCCTTTTTATGTTTCATTTTCAAAGGTATTTTGATATAATAAAATATTAAAAATATTAAAATTAGGCCTACTATATCTTCTAACACTGCAGTCTTTATTTAGTCCCTTGGAGATTTTAAAGAATTAGAAGAATATATAATAACAATATTTCAACCATGCTACGTTCTCTGCATCCATTGCCGACGACGCGTTTCACTCAAATCCGGACTCGTCTAAAATCCATTTGTTACAGCAACTATTATGGTTTCAACGCCACTACTACGTTTCTTATGTCTCAACCTGCTTAGTGAGCTCTGAATTGAACGGAATTGTCTTCGTATTTGATATAGGAAATACAGTATGTCAGGGATATTTTGATCTGATAAAATAATGTAAGGAATCATCTATATCACGAGACCTTTAAACCTTGTCTTTCTCGGAATATGTCAGAGATATATTATTTCATGTGACAGAATATTAAGTAATACTAAGAAACAGCTTCATGACGAGATCTTTAAACTTGTTCGGTTTTGAGGTGTATATCTTTATTTATGGCTAATTACCTTAAACACTTTAGGTGTTTTGATAACATGTAACCACCTACTGTCACAATTAACTATCCATAACCACTTAGCAGACTCGATGTTATTTATTTATTTGTAATTTTATTTTCTTCACCACAAAGTGAGTCTTACCAGAAAAAAAAAATATAGAGAGGCATGATCTGTGCTTTGATTCCCTTTTCCCGGTGCAACAGACTAGGTTCTTTGATTTCATGGCTCATCAGTGATGCCTAGAAGAGCGAAATAAAATTGTAATGAGTCAGCTATGAAGGAAAGTGAGATATAAAAAAACAAAACCTTCAGGTAGGATACATATATGGAGTCAGATTTTTCATAATGGAAGAATCTTGTTCTGGATCACCCAGTGGAAGATACATTTCATACATTGAATAGATGTTGAGCTGGAAGAAACACTTTTCTTTGAGGATGACATGAAGAGTTTAACAAATGAGAGAAACAAGTAGATAAAGTAGGCCTCATACAATAATGGAGTGTAACAATTTCTCTAAAATTACATTTTTTTACTTACCTTTAATAAACTAAAATATGTTTGGTAACACATGACATATTTTGCAGTCTGTAATTAAAATAACAATTTGTGTCAGCGAGTCCGTGTTAGTTCACATGAAATCTAATATTCCTGTTGGCTAATTTCCCCCACAAGAAAGCCAGAGGCTACCTGGAGAGGTTACTTGGTTTAGCCACTCGTACCACCTTCACAGTATTGTGTTGTCTGTCTGTCTGTCAGTCAGTAGACACAAAAGTAACATCATGTGAGGGACGTGTAACGTCGCAATTTGTACTGTTTCAACGTCAATAAGTCGTATACATGCCAATAATCATGAGATAAAATATGTACTCTGTGAGTTACAACACGGCATGACTTATGAATTTCAAAATCAAGATATAAATGTATTTGTTACTCTAAATCTTGGCGTTATTTAATCTTGAAATAGAACATTTTCGGGACCCTGCAGCAGTACATTTAGATGTATAGTGGTACTTTTGCGTTTATACGAGTGCAAAAGTGGACGATGTTTGATATGCATTGTTCTATATGAGTCCAAATGTTTATAACAATGACTTTGAAGACAATTACTTCAGTAACGTAAAAAAACACAATAAATTCATTATTTTCCATGCCGTGTCTTATAAATAACGCAGCATCATTATATCTCAATACAAGCTACAGCAGATGCCGAAAAATCTACAATTACGCCTAAAGTTTTAATACGGTTCGCACACAAATCACGAATTTACGTGCTATATTATCAATTAGCCTCAAGATTCATTTACATGGCATTAGTTTTTCGATGCTTGACATTATGTGATATAAAATATTTACCAATTTCAGATGATATACAAATATGATTTGGATACACACACAAGGCGTTTACAAAAAAAAAAGACGACAGTTGATTTTTACGCTTTTTGATAGGATAATTTTAAAAATTTGCGATTTTATGATTGTTATGTGTTTCCAACTACCTCAATAAAGGCTCTTGAAAATCAACAGTTCAGCTTAAAGTTTAAATTTCTGTGGTAATGGGCTTAATGCATTGTTAATATTTTAAAAGTGAGTAAAAGAAAAAAGGAGAGTTGATACTACTATGGAAGGAAAAAGAATAAGTGAAATAATGACAAAGTCAGTGATTGTTTTTACACTTGATCATGCCATAAGTTTACAAATTCTGAATTTTATATCGTCGCTTTATTATGATTTCGATCAAGAAAAATTCTCGAGATGTCAGTCAAAGATGGTAATTGTTCACAAATACAAGGTATTTATACAAAACATGGTTTGTACAGAAATACCTTTCGTTTATACTAATTCCATGTTTTTCGCTTATTTACTTTAAATACAATTACAGCAACTTCATATTCAATTCCTTTAGTGCATATAAGTCAATATGATATAAATGACATAATATTTGAAGCTCTGTACTGTCAGGCTCAGTTCTGTTTTAGTGAACGATCCTGAATATCTTAAATGGCGAAACGTTGAGTGTTTAATTAAATGAAAAAATGAAATTTTGGTGTCGTAAGGTAGTTTATTTGTATTATTAACTTCATATTCTACATAATAAGTTTTCGTTTAATTTATGCCCAACTATTTTTGGATACATCGTCATAAAATCAGCAGGTTATATGTGTAGAATTATAGAAATTGTAGATTATAGAATACATGAATTTCAACAAACAAGAAGTGACAGAGTTTTACTTTAAAGGGTGATTACCACTCACTCTCATCTCATATTTTTGGATACATCGTCATAAAATCAGCATATTATATGTGTAGAATTATAGAAATTATAGATTATAGAATACATGAATTTCAACAAACAAGAAGTGACAGAGTTTTACTTTAAAGGGTGATTACCACTCACTCCTATCTTCTCTACCCAAGAAGCCCAAAAGTAAGGTAAGAAAGTATCGTTAAGATAAAAAACAAAAATTGACTAACCCACCAAATTGTTCATTCTTCCCTTTCTTGTTTTAGTCGAGGTAAGTATGCAATTACTTTATCACTAACGTAAGCTTAAACCTAAATCCACTCTATGTCTTTTAGGATAGTGCACGGTATTACCGCTTAGTCGTAATAATTAGTGGTATTTTTTAAATCATAATTCCAGTATAAACGATGTTATCACTACCCCTTAAAGTCTCTCTTTCAGAAATCTGATGTTCCTATAAAAGTTTTACGTATAGAGTGGATCAGGAATTACCAGCCAATAACAGATGAACGTTAGATGACTGTAACATATAATATACTCGATGCTTTGTACACTGTACAATCGATGTCTTTAGGGAGCCAAATGTTATATAAGGTATGAAGTGAAAGAGTACACTAAAATCAATACACATAATATTTAATTGTGTTACAAACATTCATAGAATACGCTAATTTACAGCTAGGGGAAAACGTCACAAAAGAAGTAATAAAAACATTTTGTAAAGATAAAGGTGATGTAGAGATGGTATTATAAAAAATAATGCAAACAAGAATGTAGGAATGTTACAACTATACGAAGATCGTCACTACGTGACTTTCAAGAATAAAATTTAATATTACACTGTAAAATGCATGCTTGACTTTAATATCATTGCAGTTGGAAGTTGTATATTCTAGATCCTTGGTATGGAGTTTGTCCATCATATATCATGGAAAATATCAGTTTCGTGTAGTAAAGAACCTAGAATTTGAGTAAAAGTTAAACATATTAAGTTAAAACGTACCTTAATTATTACAGACTCTCGCTCTTAGATCGGTGGATTCGACCAGCCACGTAACCATTTTGTGTTTTAAAATTTAATATGGAAGGTCATGCAGTGTAGTATATTATCTATGTATTTTTGTTTGGGTTCCTTTTGGCCTTGTATCCCTACATCGTTATAAAATTAAAATGTGTTTTATTACTTGTTTAAATAAATAAAAAATACATAATTTACTTGTACTATCATTATAAAATTATAGAAAAAACTTGTTACATTATATGAAGTATGATAATGTTGATAAAATAATAATTCTTTACAGGATACTCGCGTGCATCTCGTGGATTACTTACACGTTACGTCGTTCAATATGGTTGGTAGCTTGGGCTGAGCGTTCACAAAGTGGTTTAAAACTTGCCTGACAGGATTAATAGTTAAACGCAGTTAAAAAGGCAATAAAACAATAAAATTACGCTAGAATCGTTTTAGACTGTTAGGAGGCTTAATCTGTTGAGAATAAATATTTGTAGTTTTCAGTTATATCTATATTCATTTTAGAAAGAAAATGGTAATTTAGACTTACTTATTTTATATTTTTATGTGATTACTAGGCCGATCAAATATTAAAATAATTAAGTTATACAGAGAAACGATAGAGAAAATAACAAGTAAAATATAAGGCTTTACTGAGAAAAAGCGTTTGACATTCATTTAGAAGATGCTTAAAAGATGTTTTTAATTTTAACATGAAAATTACTTTCCCTCAGAACAATCAAGATTCTGACTCCACATATTCAAGGTCAAATCTTTGATAAACATACTTAATTGGAAAAAATATATGCTAATTTTTTTATGGACGAAGGACTTATGATGTTTACTGAATTTCATAAAGATGCATGTATTATAATAACTTTATAGTACAAAAATTCTTATGGTTACTTTGTGGTTGTAGGATCAGTCACATAAACTGATCCTATGTAGAAACAGGTAACTGCTTTCTCTCGCTCGCTTTGTTCTGTTCCCGTCATTATACCCTGTGCAGCAAGCTTCGTATCTTATTTTGTTCCTTCATGGTCATCTATTTTATTTTTACCAAAATAATCCCTCTTTTCTTATCACCGTTGTAACGTTGTCCTTTCGTTGGCGGGTTATTTTGGATTATCTTGGGGAAATTCTTTAATGCGCATTTTATGTAACGATGATGACGAATTAATATATTTCTTTTTTGAAGTTTCTAGAAGCTTGAACACTTATACATTATTGCAGCTTGTTGAAAGTCTAGCCTACAAATAATTATAACTGCATTTACACTGACGTAATAAATAAATTTACAAATTAACTTAATACGTCTGGTAGCTAACAAAGATCCCAAAACCTAAACACTCTAAGTGATTCGTTCTACCAGTTAGGAAAACAAAGTATATATCTTAATTTCATCTTTGCTTCACATATCAAACTTATTTACCTCATTGACTGACTTGTCTTATCTGTTATTTATATCTAATTAGCAGATGGTGGTAAACACTGATTAATTTATCTTTGCAAAAGTAAGTCTTAAATAAACGTTTTATGAGCATGTTTTACAAAAACACAATTATATTTTCTTAATAATACATAAATGTAGGTGTCCATACTTTTCCTAATATTTTACAAAATAAATTATAATTTAACTTGGGTATGTTTTTATGTAATATGCAAATGTTTTAATAAAGCCTGATATATGTATAAAACTATGCAAATATATATTTCTTGAAAAATATTCTTACATTGCCAAATGACTCACCCTGCAATTTATTAAATGTGTTGGCAAAACTCATGTATTTTGTGGTGAAGAACAAATTCACGAATGTATAATTTTTTATTTAAAATTTTAAGTTTTTGACTGAATATTCAAACATCTCTTACTGGTGATGTAAAACATTAATATTAACGCCATCTACAGCGTTGAAAAGATATAAAGAAGTTCTTTCTGACACATACAGTCACTTGCGTGTATTATGTAATATGATATCATCCTTTAATTATTATATAACTGTATTTGTATTTTTTTCAAAATATTCAAAGAAGTTATCGTAAATATAATAATAAATGTGTAGAAAATAAGCATTATAATAAAAAATAACATAAAATCTTTACCGTACTGGAACTTGTGACCCACGGAATATTTGAGCACTATAACCACTGTGACATCTTGAATATTAACAATTCAAATAAGTCCCTAGCATAAAGTAATATAAAATGTTTAGTAATATCAATAAATCAACTTTGTAAGAAAACGTTTAAACCTAGTTATTAAAAGTATGTTTAAATTATATTTTGATATGATAAAATATTAAAGAGTATTAAGAATCAACGTTAAGCTTTAAAAATGTTTAAGTACTGGTGAAACTTTTGGAGGCTGAACTAGTAAATACATCGTTTCACCAGACAAGTAATGTTCGAAACTTTCAGGTTATTAGTCGTTTTATTGTTGTGAAATTCCATGTTTTTAGTGTTGGTAAAATTCATGATAAAATTTTCCATTCTTTTTAATGTTGTTGTTCTAAAATACCACATTTCTTAATACCCTGTTTATGTCACGAATAATGCAATCATTTTCAACTTTATTGACTAAAAAGAGATTAAAAACTGCCCCTCGCAATTACATATGTAGTAACGATAGCTTAACAACCTAAGAAATTATAATTCTGAAGAAGTAATAACAATTTAAAGTTATTTTAATAAAACTTGCTCATATCTTGTGCTTCGTGATCGAAAAGTTTCTAATATTCATAGTGCCTATGTTATTTTTAGCTACTAATGCAATGATAAACGTAAGTGTAGCTTCATAACTATTAACATTTAAGTATACACGAAACAGAAGTGTTTCGGGCAAATCTACAATGTTGTTATCGTTTTCTTTATAGAATAGTATCTTTTTTAATAGTATTACTGTTTTTAAGAAACAATTCCAGTAATTGTATTACTTTTCTATAACGTTGCATCAGGGCAATATACTATAAAGGACGTTATCTTAATACAATAAGAAAACTTGTAATTCTCAACGGTTTATTAGTTGTTTTTTGTATGGTTCATATTTTCTGCTGTCACTATAACAAACAACATTGACAAAAACAATGCTCCTAGTCAATTATATTGTGTCTAAAAAACCACTTACCCAAACTTTCACTGAAGAAAACGCGAGGCTTAGCTGGATTTATCCCACAGAAGGACGTGCAATCTGCTGCTCATGTTACCCACGTGGGCTGTCTGGCCAAATTACATATTTGGTTAATGCATTTGCGAATAGCATCTAAACTGACCAACTCAAATAGCTCGATTAACTCTACAATGTTGAAAGTTGCAAAGCAATCTTGAACCAGTGTCTACGTAACCTATTCATTACTCAAAGTCAAAACCTATACATTTATCTTCATATTCCGATTACTAAGGAAGAAAACCCTAAACTGATAATTTCTAGGATGAAGTAAGGTCGATAGTTCGTGGTTTAACTGATATTTCCTGTTTGTGAATGTATGACTTTAGCAAAATCTAGACTTTTCACGCTGTTTCAGCCGAACAAGATATAAGAGATGTTTCGCGGATCTTGCTAGATTAATTAGTCCATTTAAGTCTTAACAAAATATTTTTACACTTTCAGCAACTAGTTATATTTAACATTATGAATTATTCTTAACGTTAATAACTTGTAAATAATAATCGTGCTCAGTAATTATTTTTTCGATACATTTCTACTTCACCTAATGAAATGGATATGATTTGTAACACCAGAATGTCAGTTTACAATTCATTTTGAATGAGAAATGACACGGACGTCACATACAACACCAAACTGTCAGTTGATAGTTCTGTTGAAATGATAGCACTGGGGAACATTCATTTTGTAGCATTTAAAAAAGACATTTCTGTAGTCAATTTTAGTGTGTTGATTTCAAATCTGAAGTCGGTTTTTGTCTGCAAGCTACAGATTTTATGCAATTTGACATTTTTATTTATTTTTTAATTTTTCGTTATTATAGGAAATTATAGGAATAGCTTATCAATTTGTTTGTGTATTTTATTCAGGTAGGAATTTGCGTTTGTACACTTCATCTGGAAAATCTCGTTTAATGCTCAAGCAGTAGTTACCATCATACTTTTGTCCCAGCGCCCTTGGTAGCGTTCTTCCATGACCTTTAGGTCTTGGTGGAATCGTTCTTCTTGTTCGTAACTCACAGCCCTCAGGTTGTCAGGGAACTTATCAAGGTGGCTGTTCAAAAAATGAAGCTTGATGCTCATGTTGCACCCGAGATCACGAAAAGCGAGGAGCATTCTGTTCACAAGTTCACTGTAGTTCTCCGCCTTATTGTTTCCAAGGAAGTTCTGAACGACTGCCACAAAGGATAACCATGCTGCCTTTTCTAAAGCGGTCATCTTAGCAACAAACTGATCATCACGAATTAGGGTTCGAATCTGTGGGTCATCAAACACGCCTGCTTTGATCTTCTCAAATGATAACCCTGGTAAAGCTGTGATGATGTGTTGGAAACATTCACCTTCGGTTTCCAGTGCCTTGACAAATTGCTTCATCAAACCTAATTTGATGTGAAGAGGAGGAAAAATGATCTTATCTCTGCTTACAATTGGGCCTTGTATGATATTTGGCATGCCTGCTTCAAGGGTGTCACGAATAGGCCAGTCCTTCTGGACCCAATGTCTGTCTCGTGCTCGGCTGTCCCACATACAGAGGAAACATGGAAACCTGGTGAAACCTTTCTGTTGACCATCTTTAAGTCTACACAAATGATCCAATTGTGCTCATGATATTTTAATAAGTCCATGACCATTCTCGTATCATCATAGTCTTCCCGCAAATGTACTGAGTGACCGACATGTACTGCTCCATAAACATTCCCATTATGTAAAAGAACACACTTTAGACTGCGTTTTGAACTGTTTTAAAAGAGTCTCCATTCAGCAGGACTATAGTAAGGTACACCCAGTTCTTTGAGAAGCCCTTGGATGTCATGGCAGTAAACAAACTGTCTGTCTTCTGAAAAGAAGGTCACAAAAAGCTGGTCACGCTTTCTGAAATATGATACTTTAACAGAGTGATCAACAAGATTTCTGCCTTGTAATCTTGATGCCAAAAGCTCTGCTGCTTTCTTTGAAAGACCTAAATCCCGCACAAAATCATTCAGTTCAGCCTGGGGAAGAGGCTTGGGGACGGGGAAAGGTTCAGTGTCGGAAGAACAGTTCTCCGATTGTGTACACATTTCTGACAATTCACTGTCATAACTGTCTTGTTCGCTTGTATCATGTCCAATGTCTTTATCGTCCAATGAAGGCAAGCCTTTGAAAACTGGAACAGGAACTTTTTCAGAGTGCGGAGCAGGCCGAATAGCTGAGGGAATGTTCGGAAACGTAATCTTATGTCGGTTTTTCTTCCCAACACCCGTTGTGTTTACCATGCAGAAATAACAGTCAGTTACATGGTTGGTCGGTTCGCGCCAAATCATTGGAACACCAAAAGGCAGACCATTGCGTTTTCCTTTGGTCCAGTCTCGAAGCATTTCCTCACAATTGTGGCACACAACATGAGGAGCCCATTGCTTGTCTTGATCACCAAGATGAACTTCAAAATATGCCTCGTAGGCACGCTTGACGAACGAGGATATGTTACGTCTCTGACGATTGAGTGTGTAGCATCCATATATGTAGCAAAGAGCATCAGGCTTGTTTCTGCAATGATATCTATTTTTGAAAGCCATGTTTGATCTGAAACAAAAGAAGAATGATCAAAATATTAGAAGCTATCTATATATATGGACGTGAAAATGCTTATACATGGTTTACGTAAGTTCACATTTGTACAATTTCATTAACCACAAATTGCATACAAACTAGAGCTTGTAGAGAAAAACTAATTTCAGATTTGAAATCAGCGCCTAAAACTCCTTTAGAATCAGTTAAAATATCCAATGCAACTCAAAGTTACTGAAAAAGTGTTCCCCAGTGTAGTTTACGTGATCATGATATATATTATAAGGGCTAGAATGTAAATGACAATTTATGCGCAGTATTTTAAGATTTTAATAAATCATTTATTTTAAGCAGTTGAAATTCTACTGTAAAAATAACACATATTATATCAAGTATTTTTTGTTTGTTTTTTTCCAGTACTGTTATTTTGAGATACAAATATCGTATACAATCCTCTGTTTGGACAGCACTAATTTCACGGTCGTACAACACCATTGGTTCAATTCCCCACAGTGAACATAGCAGATATATCATTGTAACTTTATGTTAAAACAAATATACCATGCAAATTTTCCTCACAAGATATTTTATAACCAGACTTCAGCCTTACGCCTGTACATCATTCTTATCTGCATAAAGAGACAAACGAAAGGTTAAAACAACGTAGAGCATTCTCACGAAATATTTTTAGGATATTCGTATCTGTTTCTTTATTTCTTACTTCCAATAGAAACTAACTTGTAAAAGTGGCCTTTTTAGTTAAGATATTATAAAGTGTTTGTTTAATTTATTTGTTGAACAATGCATACCAAGTATTTGAATACAAAGGTTAATTATTTTCTTCAGCTATTGTTTATGGAACATCACTTAACCTAATAAAATTTGTATTCCAACAGAGAAAAATAATGTGTTTCTAGAGATATGTGTATATAAGATATGAGTTCAAAAATGTATTATTATATTATTACAAAGAATCTGCTATTACCTAACATATATTACTTAAAATAATTTATCATAACCTAAATACACTCCTCTGAGATATCTGAGTCACAATATGAGACGATAAATGTCTCGTTCAAAAAATATTTCTACTGTGTAAACAAATAAGCTGTTTAATTTATTTATTATTTAATCTCCAAGAGGTTTAACGTATCTAATCTTGTGTTTAATTTATTTATTATTTAATCTCCAAAAGGTTTAACGTATCTAGTCTTGTGTTTAATTTATTTATTATTTAATCTCCAAGAGGTTTAACGTATCTAATCTTGTGTTTAATTTATTTATTATTTAATCTCCAAAAGGTTTAACATATCTAATCTTGTATTTAATTTATTTATTATTTAATCTCCAAAAGGTTTAACGTATCTAATCTTGTGTTTAATTTTTTCTTAATGTGAACCTCAGATTCTTTCTAAAGAGCTCAAAACTTTAATCTGTTTTGTTAACCATAAACATCAGATAAGTATTGATAAACTCCAAACACTTATCTTCACCATATCAAATTTTGCATCAGGTTTTGTTTTCCACAAACGTCAGATCAGTTCTAATAAACTCTAAACATTTAAATCTTCATAACTGATTTTGCTTTCAGTCCTCTTTGCTAAAAGCATTGCTTCTCGTTCACAACAACGAACTACGAACAGTTTAACATATTTTACGTCCCATCGTTTGGTCATAAATTGTAGAATTGTTGTAATGTACTCGAAACACTTTGATCTGACTTTATATGATCTTACGTTTAGACCTTTTGTCATAAAAATTTGGATCATTTCCATATTCTTTGACAATGTTTGTCTAATACTGCTCTGACCTTTTTACGATAAACATTAGATTTTTTAAGATACTCCAGATCTGTCTTATTATATCTTGCATAAATTTCTGTGTGCCATAAACGTTAGATTATTATCTACAAAAACCCAAATGCTTTAACGTATTTTATATGATTTTGTGTTTGAACCCTATAATATTTAAAAGGTTACATTTTTATTACTTATTCAAACATCTTTTGTGAAACGTTGTTCTTGTTTGACATCCAATCACACCCTTTATGATAAATCTGATACACCTGTTATTCAGTTTACTTCAGTTTCCTTTGAAAACCAAATCTTCTCTCTAGCTTCAACAGAGGCCCGGCATGGCCAAGTGTGTTAAGGCATGCGACTCGTAATCTGAGAGTCGCGTGTTTGCATTCCCATCGCACCAAACATGCTCGCTCTTTCAGCCGTGGGGGCGTTATAATGTGACGGTCAATCCCACTATTCGTTGGTAAAAGAGTAGCCCAAGAGTTGGCGGTGGGTGGTGATGACTATCTGCCTTCCTTCTAGTCTTACACTGCTAAATTAGGGACGGCTAGCACAGACAGCCCTCGAGTAGCTTTGTGCGAAATTCAAAAACAAACAAGCTTCAACAGCACTTCAATCAAATGTAAATAATAAATTGTGAAGGTATTTGAATTCTCCTAGTTAAAACACGTCTTTATTCATGCACTAATAGTGTTGAAGAATTTCAATACCATACTTACTGTGGGAATTATCATTTTATAGTAATATATACATTATAATAACCTTTCCGTAAATATTGAAAAAATCACCAGCTTGATGGGTATAACAAAATATATATATAATTTTTCAATCATGTATTTTAAATACAGCAGCCCTCTTCACAACGGTAAGTATGTGAAGTTATAACACCAAGAAACTGAGTTTCGATACTCGTGATGGGTACAACACACACAGCCCGAGTTTCCTCTACAACTTCCATATTCAAGTAGTTATACTATAAGTAAAAAGCTTTTACAAGAAACACCTAGGTAGATTTCAAACAAAATACATTTAACAATATAGATTTCAATAACATATGTGGTGTTCAGATAAAGTGATATGAAACAGACAGTCAGACGTTTCCACAAAATGCAAAATCAGGTAGTGTTGAGATAAACTGTACAAGGACAGCAAAGGATAACAAACACAAGGGAGCAAGAAACTCTTATTTTTATTTCCAAACACATGTTTATGTTAAACACAGAACTGACCAGCTGCTGGTTTTTGTTGCAAATTCTAAGTGGCTATTGGGTTAGGAGAGGTTTTTCCATTACACTCACACAAGACAAAAAGGGTCCTATTGCTGTATTTTTTAGTTTATAGGTTGCCTACGTCAATGATTATTCCAAATGACATATTCAACGGAGAAAAACACAACTACTCCCACCTTATATTAGTACCATGCCTTAAAAGGGGCTTGTCCCACTCCATGAAATGGATATAAAAATAGAAAAATATTAACTGAGCATATCTAACTAATACATTTTTAACTAGTTATAGAAGAATAAAATTATTAGTAATTTTAATTGATGTGTTTTGTGTTTAAGTGAATTATAAAATAGACGCAATAGGGATGAAACTATTTGTTTCATATTTATATATATAATATATTGAAGAATTTCAATACCATACTTACTGTGGAAATTATCATTTTATAGTAATATATAGATTATAATAAGCTTTCCGTAAATATTGAAAAAATCACCAGTAAAGAGAGAGACATGTATATCTGTATGTATGTATCCTATTATGTTGCTGTGTTCACTGTTGTACAACACATTAAGTACTAACGAAGTCCGTCTATCTACCTTATTTATATACGAATAGATTCAACTAACTACATGGCTATTATTATTTTTTATTTTCATAAAATTAAAAACTACAAGAAGACGAGATAAGTGAAATTAATTATTTGTTCTGCTGGATATGTAGGACCTATCAGATTCTCTGATGCTATCAGTTGAGGTCGTTATCAGATTTAATCTCCTCGAAATTATGGTTTTTCCGTTAACCTGAATAGTTTTATATTTAAAATGCTGTGTCGTTAGTATGCGAATAGCGTCTTATTTTATATCTTTTATATGTGCACATTCTGTTCTATATTACTGTGTAGGAACCATTTAGTTCTATCTGGAAATTCCACATACTTTGTAGACGCTGTTTTTGTCTTTATCGTTTTACTTTATGGAATATTATACAGTACTAGCTCTTTGTATCATAGGATAAATAAGCGACAAATAAAACCGTTTCTTCATTATCTGTATTTAATACATACTTATAAAGAGGTTTGATATGTTCTGTTAAAAGACACTAAAGCCTCCTCATGTCGCTAGTCGCTATAGTCCATGTTATCATACTTGGTGTAAAATCCCGCATTAGAGAATAACAATACAACGTAATTTTGATTGCAAAAGTCTCTGTTGTAAGACTGTCATGTGAAAATCACACAATCCAACTGGTCCTCCGCTAGTATAGCGGTAAGTCTACGGATTTACAATGCTGAAATCAGTGGTTCGATTCCTCTCGGTGGACTCAGCAAATAGCCCAATGTGGCTTTGCCATAAGAAAAAAACACACACATTTCCAATTGGATACTTGGATACTTTTCTGTCATTTGTTACATGGTTGTTTATCTCACGTTTGAGCTCTGTAGCAATCTTCCTACTATCCCGAATGTTAAAAAAACAAAAAATACTTGACATCAGTGTCATTGAGTTTAGGTGTATTACTTCTTCCTTTCATATTTTAAAATTTTCCTGTCTTAGTTTCACGATCTAAGGCGTGCTTGACAGTGTTCGAAGAGCATTTCAAGCCTGCAGCAATTTGTCGAAGAGTCCAACCAAGCATCATGTAAAGCTTTTATGCGGACTCTCTCTCTGCAATACGGACAATTTTCTACGCTCTTGAGCCTTGGCATAACAACAAACTTAATATATAGTGTTAAACACTGTTTTTATCAAGGTTTGTTTGTGGAGCACTATTAAACTGATTTCTCCTGGCATATACTGGCACCATATGCTAGCTTCTATCTATATAGAGACATTGCATGATGTACCATAACAGTTATTTCGAGTCCTAAGTTTGGTAAGCATGTTCATTCAAACAAAATTATTATGACAGGCCTTTGAATTCTAAAGAATGATAAGTATAATCACCCTGGTTCATTCACTTCATAACAGGGGTCATTTAACATAGTGTTAACATTTACATTCTATAAGGACATGGAAGAATTAGCCACGTAAAATGGAAAAAAATGACAAAATATTCTCTTGTCCTAACGCTTTGCAGAGTACTGTAGTTCAAAATTCACCATTTATTCTAAACAATTGTCATTCTTAAGTCTATGTCAGAATATGATACTATTGAATCAAATGGTAATAATTGGTATATAGAACATGATATAGGGTATACCACACGCTTTCAGCTATAGTTATTTTGGAGAAAACTAAATCTTTTACTTATTGATAATTTTTCATGACATAACATCTGTAGTTATGAATTATGCATACCTTTCTAAAGTTTGGATCGTCTATTTGGGAAACGTTTGGGTTAATTAGTTGTATCGTACACTATTCTCGGTTAATACTGACACTGGATGTAATATTTCGTACTGTTCAATGGAAATTTAACCACTTATGTACGACAGATTTCTAAAGGATATTTAATAGCTATCGAAGCATGACGTATATGTTTACTTCGTGTACTACAGTATTAACTTCAGGCTCTAGAAATGCTTATTTTTCAATTTTGTTTTTAAAGTACTTATACTTCCTTTCTTTTCTCTCTAATTCTCTAATTTATTTTATCTTTTGCTAAATGCTGGTCGTTGTTGGTTTTTTCCGTTTTATAAATGTTTGCTCCTGTTATTTATAGCAGTTACACTCGTATACACTCTATGATAATGACACCTCTTGGCTCGATGAAGTTCTACGTTTGCTTTGTTTATTTGTTTTTCATTTTCGTAAAGCTACACGAGCGATGTCTGCGCTAGCCGTCCCTAATGTAGTAATAAAAGACTAAAGGTCAGGCAGTTAGTCATCACTACCCACCACCAACTCTTGGGCCACTCTTTTACCAAAGAATAGTGGGCTTTATCACCGTCACATTATAATGCTCCAGTGACTGAAAGGGTGAGCATGTTTTGTGGGATGTGGATTAGAACCCGTGATACTCAGATTGCGAGTTAAGCGCCATAACCACCTGGTCCACAACATTTAACAAAAGATAGTTAATGTGTGTGTGTGTTTTTTTATAACAAAGCCACATCGAGCTGTGTGCTGAGTCCACCGAGGGGAATCAAACCCCTGATTTCAGCGTTGAAAATCCGTAGACTTACCGCTGTACCAGCGGGAGACAAGTAAGAACACAAAACTTAGTGTTTATGAGTTGTTTAGTCAACTACCCTGTTGAGATGTACCAGTGCAGGATGAAATAACACGATACCATAAGAAAATTATGAAACATATAAATATTGGAGAGAACTTAGAATTAATCTAAAACAAATAATAGCGTTTATGTATATAAATAGGGAATGTACCAAACGATTCTTCACTAAGGTACAGGGAATATTCTTGTTGTTTTCCTGAGTTATCTATTCTGTTTACTATTCACACGTCAGCGGTTTTATTTAGTTTTGTTTATTTCTAACACTTTCATCCTTACTATTTCTATAGCAATTATCCAATTAATTATATTAACTTGAAGCATAAATCTTGATTGTTTTATATTTCCAATATCCAATATAATAACCTGTTATTATAAACATTTATTACCCTGTGATTATTTGGAATTGAGCACAAAGATACACAATGGGCTGTCTTTGCTCTGTCTACCACTGCTACCGAAACCTGGTTTCTAGCAATGCGAGTCCACTGTGCCACTGGGGGATGCGCTAGTTAACAGGCTGGTTAGCAGACACAGAGAGCAAACTATATGGATATAGGACATCACAAAAATTATCAAGACTTTCAGACTGGGTGTTAGATTTAACAGGATAAAAATGTGGCTGACAATGCCAAGCTTCTGTGAAAAATGTAAAATTGAATTTCTGTAACTGCTCAATGATTATTAAGTAACTATTAATACTGTGATCTAACACCAAATATATTTCTGAAGAGACCGTTAAGTAGAAATCCCATCAAATAGATATTTATTGTAGAGGATTTTAGTTTCAAATCAATTTAGTTCTAAAATTAAAATATTGATTTTGAATATTACCTCCAAGATTGTCACTTATTATTGTTGTGTCAATATTCAAATTATATTACTTTAGACATATACGTCAGTGTATCTTTTTAAGGATATAACATATTTTTGCAGCATCATTTGCAATTTTATTTACGATATTCTCATACATCTGTTTATATAACTGTAAATGACAAAGATCCCATTTCAATCTATTGTTGTGCGTGAATTTGACAACTGAAAACTACTTGATGTGTAAAATCTTTTGGATATATAATTGTTTTATATGTGACCATAAATGGCAAAACCCCATTAAAATCTATTGTTGTGCCTGAATTTGACGACTGAAAACTACTTGATGAAGTTCTTTGGATACGCAAATATTTTATATGTAACCATAAATGACGAAACCTCATTTAAATATATTGTTGTGCATGAATTTGACGACTGAAAACTATTTGATGCGTGTGGAATCTTTTGGATGTTTAAATATTTTCATAACAATTCATAATTCGACTTTGAGTAAAAAAAGAGCCTTTAAGACTGTAATGTTCATTCTAAGCTAATTGCACGAACATCTGGGGAGAAGTCTACATGTGTGATTTACGAAATCTCATATCTCGCCATTACTTTAGGAGCACCAAGCCTTTTTTCATTTCTTGTAATTTTTATGTCTTATTCATACGTAAGCTGTTTGTAATACAATGTAATTATACTGGGGGCGATATAAGCTGCATCCTACAAAAGTGATATGCATCCGCATGGATAAGTCACTTACTAGTTTAAGAGTGTTTAGCTGCTATTTGTAGTGCTCCACCTACAGCCATTCTATTTTATATAGTTTTAATTAGTAAAGTTAATGTCGGTCAAATATAATGATCACGCAGGCTTGCGAAGTTAAACTTCTTGAAATTGATTTGGTTTTAGTAAGGGATTTTCTATAAGTCAGCTAAACAGATTTCAAAAATAATATTCATTTTTTATCACGTGAGGATTTTTTTTACAAATCGGGAAGAAGAAAAAAACCTTACTTAGATCAGATTATTATTTCATTTATCACTATGAATATTGTTTTTATTGTGTTTGGGTAATAGAACAATCGCTAAGACTCACGTCGCGACTGGTCCAGACAAATCTATAGCCAGTGATTGTCAACATTTTATGCATAAAATTTGGTAGTTAGGTTTGAATTAAGCACAAAGCTACACAATTGGCTATCTCTGTTTTGCCCACTACGGGTATCGAAACTCGGTTTCTAGCAGTGTGAGTCAGCAGATATATCACTTTGTCACTGGAAGCAACAAATACGATCCGATTTCAGTAAAAATGATTCACTTGTGTAAAAGTGAATATGACGTTTTGTAAAAAAAATCAATACGTAACAGAGAACAATTGATATAATTTTCGGATTCAGCATACAGCAATTACAGTAGAGCGTGTAAACCTTCCAAGACAATAAAACCATCGCAAATCTGTGTTATGTGTTTTAATGCTTCCTTAGGTCTGAACGTTTCCATACGAATATACTTTAATCAACAAAGAACACTCAATATTTAAATACAAAATGAGCTATCTGTATTTTGTAAACGACTGGTATCGAAACCTACTTTCTACCGTTGTACGTCTACAGACATACACATGTACCAATGGGGAATATTTGTTCAAGACACTTCGGTAGTTATATTAATTTAATAGTAATTGAAACGTTTCAACCAAAATATTTGCCTGGCCCCTAGTGTTCAGATTAAGGTTTATCTAACTTTGAATCACTGAGCAATAGGAAAGGATTAGCCGCCCTAAGAGTTTTGAATTAAATTGAAGACTCATTAATCATATTTGATATGAATTATAACTTAATACTTTGAAATATTTTATCAGGCAAATTATTTTAACTTTGTGTTAAATTGTGTACAGTTTCTTGTGGAAGTGCAAAGTAAGGTATCATTTTCATTTTAACACTGTTATATTAGGGACGGCTAGCACAGATAGCTCTCGAGTAGCTTTGTGCGAAATTCAAAAAACAAACAAACCTCTTTTATTCTTAAACTTTATCATGTACTTAAGACTTCCGAAAAATTTGCCTATTTTTGACATTATTACAACGCTTTGTGGTAAATATGCGTTATTTCAGTGTAGGAGTGAACAAAAATTGCATACAGTTTGTTGAACGAATATAAACAAATATAATTATAAAGTGTTTTATTTTATTGAAACGAGTTCATAGCTAAGATTTTCACATCATCTTAAATGTTTTATTGAAATACGGGATAAAAAAATTATTATACAATATAAAAAGGACATTTGATTAAATCAGCTGATTTAAAACGACTTCACGTTTAAAGACTTGTTTATGTAACACCCATCTAGAACGATTAAGAACTACAGCAGTTGTAGTAGTCTATATTTAAACCATTATAACTGATTACTATTTTTTAAATACACGTAACAATGAATTTTCTGCACTAAAAAACTTTATAAAAATAATGATGTTATTGTTACAAAAATGATTAAAGAATCGATATATTCATTCTGGATAAAGTTTGTAGCACTTCCAGTGTTTCAACCAAAATTGTGAATAATAGCGTTGGTGTTTCTTTTTTTATAGCAAAACCATATCGGGCTACCTGCTATGTCCACCGAGGGTAAACGAACCCCTGATTTTAGCGTTATAAATCCGTAGACTTACCGCTGTCCCAGCGGGAGACAACTAATATCCTCCTGATACCAGAGAAATAAAATTACAAATTCAAACTAAATAAAGATATTTCGCAATGTAGGCACAATGTTTGGAAATAGATTATGACGAAGTCACTTAGAAATTTTTTCGAATTCCTATTACACCAAACATGTTTATCCTTTCAGCCGATGAGGCGTTATAACGCTACGATCAATCCCACTATTCGTTGGTAAAAGAGTAGCTCAAGAGGTGACGGTGGGTGGTGATGACTAGCTGCCTTCCCTCCTACATTGCCAAATTATGGACGGCTAACGCAAATAGCCCTTGTGTAGCTTTGCGCAAAATTCAAAACAAATCAAACCTAGGAATTGTTTATCGCTTTCTCAAAATACATATTTTTTATTAACATGCTTTGGCAGCCTATTCAGTTGTTTTTTAAAGAATTATGTTACCAATGGATACAGTTTAAAAACAGTTTTGAATTTTATAACGAAATGCATAACTTAGTATATGCTAGATTCGTTTATCGTGGACAATGTAAGTTCTTTTCTGATAGATGAGGTGAATGGACTGGAAAGTGAAGTTAACATTTTCATTATGGCGGATATTGCATTAACTGTCTGTCACTGCTTGTTTGTTTGAAGTCGAGTTTCTCTTCTATGTTTGTGACGTCACTGTTTTCTTTGGACGAGAAAAGTCGGAAGAAGTCCGGAACACTGTCGGCACTTTATTGCTGTTCAAAGAGTTCGATATTGTTATGACGATAAGTCGAGCTCACCCCGTAAAGTTTGGTAGTAAAGTTTATTATTTCAGTTTTCACATTGAGTTCTCGTGTATTAACATCTCTTTCAACGAAACAAAACAGTTAAGTGCAGATTTAATTTTCAATGACAGTTCAACTGAGCAATGTATTGAAAACCCTGAATTGTTTAAGTTAATCAATTTTGCAACTAAGGAATCAAAATTGTGGTGTAGCTATGGTTTCCACGAAAGAAATAGAGATTTATCGATTGTACAGCGTCTTTTAAACCATTATAATGTATTCGTAAGTACATAAAGACTATTTTTACTATTTTGTAACCACACAGATCATATTTTTTAGTTTCTATAGCGTTTGAATAGGACTAATAACAGAATTTTTATTTTTTAACATCATAAGGACCATCAACTTGCACATTGAGACTCTTTATAACTGTCATTCTGACTCGTCTGTTTTAATTCTACAATTTGCATAACAACTGTGTATGATGAAAACCTGGTTCTGATCTTAGTTATTGCGCGTGTAAAATCTCAAGCACCTATGGATTTCTATCATACATCACCTCAATAAAGTATGCAAACATGGTTTTCTTATATGTTTAAGTTATGCAATAATTTGTGCCTATCTGAACATACAAAGCCTCCTTAAACTATCATTTTGAAAAGCTTTGAAATACTCCTTTTTTTATAATTTTACCTTATATCAGTAAGTATTCTTTATATGTTAAGAAATAACTATTCAACTTTCTGCGCAGCGCTGAGATTTATTATATTTAATCAGTTTTCATTCCAGTTATATAAAAATTTCATTTTTCCATCAAACGCACTTGATCTTTACTTGCACTTTGGAAGTAAGATTAAATGGGTTCCACAAGAAGAAACTTAATGACACGATAGAGGTTCGTTAATATTAAAAACGCCAGATAATTCTAGTGTGTTGTAGCATGCCACTGTTCATTATGACAAAGTCATTCCTTGCAAATTATTTTAAGAGTTTAACAAGGAAGAATGACAAATTAAGCCTTTATTATCAGAAAATAAAATTGCTCATTTACAGGCCAGAGGTTGTAAATTAAGTCAGTTTAGCATATAAATTGCTACTTTTAACCAAAATATTTCATTTGTAATTATTTAGGGCTCTCCTACGCGTGGACATCGTGTGGACAGAGCAAAAGCAATAACCAGTGTTACCAACAAAGCTTCTACGTTGGCATTTGACACACTTTAGCAGCATTTTGTGCATGTCTGTTGATTGTATATCAACTTTTCGCAATACTCTCAGAATATTTACTTCAGCTACTTTTATAACACTAAATATCATATAATGTGTAGTTACAACAAGGCTGTCCCACCATTTGAGCCAAACTAAAACTATTGAATAAATAAATTAAAAAAAGCCAGCCCTTATCATTCATATATCTGTTATTTTGCAACGATGTTGGAACAGCTAGAAGTCTTGAAATCCGAACAAATGTCGCTTTAGGCCCAATTTCAAAACCAATGACTGTATGGATCATTCCGTGGAAAATATCACCCAAGTTAATTTCACATTTCGTGCAGTGTACAGATGTGAAATTTAAAAAGTAAGAAAATGAACAGATATATTAAGGAATGCTAAGAATGCTTATACTTAGATCTCGTGTGCTTTTCCAGATTGCAATGCCACGTTTTATTTGAATAATGTCTGTGTGTTATCACATCACCGCTAAAAACATTTTTGTTGTAGATAGTGTCATGAAATAAAACATTCAAAGCACGGCTAAGTTGACAAAGCCAAGGAACTAACACTAATAGCTGTTTTATTTAGCGATTCCTTTGTATTATTCCCCCCATGGCACAGCGGCACGTCTTACAACACTAAAATTCGGGTTTCAATACCATTGGTGGTCAGAGCGTTTTATTACAGATCAACATACATTCTGCGTACTGCCTTCTTCAGATAATCTTTGTTTATCGCTAGGTCTTCCACATTCCCTTTCTCGTTCATGTCTCCTTTAATCCCGTCTTTCCAACACTCTCCAAGCCTTTTGTTGTCTTCTCTTGCCAATTACTAGCACATCTAATGCTTATACTATTTCTTATTCTTCTCTTCACGTTACCAAATCACCTCAACCTCGCTTGTCATACCTTTTTTTGTCTATTTCACAGTCTCTTGCAATTTCCTTATTTATTCTCCTCTCTTACAACGACATTCTCAGTAACTATCTCAGCATTCTTATTTCTGCTCTTATCTTCTTCTTCGGCTCCGTAGAGAAGTACCGGTCTGATCACAATCTTGTACACATTGGTTTTCAGTACCCTTGGTAACCATGTGACTGTGGCTACGTCATTCCATTTCCTCCATCTTGCCTGTATTCCATCTCTCACAACTGTCTCGCTTCCTCATCCATTTTGGATTGTACTTCCCAAGTATGTAAAGTTTCCTAACTGTTCCAGTGCTTTCCAATTTACACCTATATTCGTAACCTTTTTCCACTCACCATTCCATTGTATTATGCTCTCTTCTAATAATTTAAATATTCTGTCCAGATGTTTAAAATTAATTCCCTTAATTATTCTACACATAGACCAGTCTACGTTCGTAATTATTTGTTATGATTGCTTTTATGAGTATTTTCGGCTAGGAAGCGTCTTTAGATGTGCTGCACTCAAAATTGATTCATTTACAAATCTACCTGCTTACCTTTATCATATATGAGTGAAGTGTCAATAGATAAAATATAATGTTTTCTCCAAATCTATCTGTTCCTTTATATACCTGTATATTTCTACATCTACATGTGTATTTCACTGTATATATTCTATTTGAACATATTGGCTTGACAATACTTCAATCCAACAAAATCAATATTTCCTACAGAGACTGTAGTTGTGAGTTAGAAACTAAGAAATATATATATATATCAAATTGTTAGTTTCTATTTGTACTATGCACGAGAGTGAAGAAAATAGAAAAATATTCTAAGGTTAGAAGGATCGGAATTTGAGAGCTCATGGTTCGCATCTCGTTACCATAAAATCACGCTTCACACACTTTGGGGCTTTGGTTGCGTTATAAAAATGACAGTTAAATCCCACTATTCGATTAGAGATGGTAGAAAAGATGGCGGTGAGTGCTGTAAACTAATTGTCGTCTTATATCTGCAAAAACGGCTCGTTTGGGTTGAGAAAATATTTTACATAAAAGAGCGAACAGTCGAAAACGTTGTTCGCTCTTTTGTGTAAAATATTTTCTCAACCCAAACGAGCCGTTTTTGCACATATATTTCTCTACAAGTAGGTTTTCTCGACATCACTGATAATTGTCGTCCTGCTATCTATAAGTCTAAAATTAGATATGACTAGCGCAGATAGCCTTTGTTTAATTTTTTCGTAAATTTCTTAAATAAACAAACGAGCTTCTATGCTGTAATTCAGCCGTTCATATTTGATTAATATATCCTTTGAAAACTACAGTAAGAATGTTCTTGGGAAATCTGGACGAATTATATTCAAAACTATTTTATAATCATTAATTGTGTCATATTTCTGATGCTCGTCAAATTTTAATTCGTTTTTTTAAGCAAATGTCGTTAAAAATAGCAACTATTCCATCAAATGTGTTCTTTTTAATTTTCTAAACTCACAGAACACTTAACTAAACTAGAACTTTGTGGTGTTCTTTTCTATACTGGTATGACCACTGGAATGACATGGGGGTGCAGACCCCCATTTGAGAGGCTGTACTTCCATCTGAGATATCAAGATAAATCTTTCAAAATTGTAAAATTCCCCCTATATAGTAGCTCCCACTAACATTAAAGTGTATAATTTGTTTAGAAGTGCAATCAGTGTTCCTTCAACGAAAAATGTGTTTCCAACCAGATGAGACCTGGGGAGGTAAGTGGTAGTTTGAAACAACATCAGATTGCCGCGAAGCTGTGCGAAGAGAGCTTGAAATATTTCATTGTTTTTTTTTTATAAGTGTGTTTGTTTTTCTTTTAGCAAAACCACATTGGGCTATCTGCTGTGTCCACTGAGGAAAAACGTTTTAATAGGTAACAAAAATGAATATGTACTTTTCAAAGACAAAAAAGCCACTTTAATATATTTAATAGCACTTTACTCTTTACACCTTCTTCCCCAACTAACTTTTACAACCCTTTAGCCCACCCACCCCCAAAAAACAAGTCATAGGAAAACTACTCCTTTGATACATTAAGAATTTTCCTGTTATCCTACATAAATATCATATAAAATGGTAAGACAAAATATAATTCTAAATAGAGTAGATAGAATGTTGAGATATTCATTGCTATTCTCTCTCTGATGTTGAAAGACACAAAGCTGTAAGATAAAAATAATACTAAATGGTATGTATTATTGATTTTTGGTGTTTTATGTCATCAGGAATATTACTTGCATCTTTAGTGTAGACACCTTCCACAATAATAACTGTAAAAATATTTAGTAGTATAATTATCTATACTAGAGATAGTTAATATTTTTTTTCATTAAAAACTCATTTTTTGCAGGTTAAAATATGTTGCAATAAGTGAAATAACCAAAAACTCCAATTATTTTAGATTTGTTTGTAGTTTCGTTTGAAAAGTGTACTAAATTTCATGGCAAAATTAAGGGACCTTATAATCGGAAAGCTTTTAAAAGATAAGCCTTTTTTTCTTCCATCAGGAGAAAAATTAAGAGAAATGTGAGGAAGATGGAGTGACGTCATGTTAGATTACCATGATAACCCAAATTCAAAGAAATATTACAGACATGACTACGTTCTATTATGTCATAAAAATTGCAATGAGAATATTATAAACAAAGAAGTCACAAAGTTCTTTTTTTCTTTTTTCTTAACGGGAAACTATATTGGGTATTAATAAAATAAAGATATCATAATAAGTTCGATGAGCAACGAAATATTAGGTAGAAATGACTAAAAAGAAAAAATAAACGAAGAAAATTATCATAAAGAAATAATGTGTGTTAAGAAATAGAAGGGATAGAAATAGAGAAAGAAGATTATTTTTCACACAGGGAACTAATCACAGGTCGAGTGTCACTGATTTCAGGATCTGCGTTTATTCCACAGTGTTGAAATAGTAGTCGAAAAGGCTTCTTTAATTTCTCTATAGGCCTTACATGGCCAGGTGGTTAAGATACTCGACTCGTAATCTGAGGGTCGCGGATTTAAATCCCACTCACACCAAACACACCCGCCCTTTCAGCCGTGTGGGCGTTGTAGTGTTACGGTTACTCCCACTATTCGTTTTCAAAAGAGTAGCCCAACAATTGGCGGTGGGCGCCTTCTCTCTAGTTTTACATTGCAAAATTATGGACAGCTGGTGCAGATAACCCTCGTGTACCTTTACGCGAAATTCAAAAAATAAACAAAAACAGACATTTCTCAAAAAGCATTAGTTCTATACCAAGAGGGAGTGGCAAGCAGGGTCACGCTCCCACCCCTCCCCAGTCATACGCACTCAGTCACTTTGATGAGTATCATATTATTTATTTTTACAAAAATCATATGTATGAATAGTTAATATGATTTATGTGTGTGTGTATATGTTTAACGTGACCCCAATAGAAGTTAAATTGAAATTTCTGAGTATGGTCCTGGAAACCAGTTGCTTCAATACTTATAAAAGTCAGATTAGTGATAGAATGGCCAGGTTAATTGGAGTGTTTTATGGTGTTATCAAAGCATTTGCATTTTTCGATAGGGTCTATAAGTTTTTTGGGCCTGTCCTAAACAGTTTTTGTAAGTTTTACAATGTACAAGGTAATGGTGTTGTTTGTCGTGCAGATAATGTATTTAATAAGTTGAAAGTGTTTGTGGTCATATTTCTAGGGGGAAAAAGAACCTCTTGATGTCGCTTTCTGTTTGATGAAAATGTCCGATAAGACTTTTCTTTAAAATCAGAAGGTGTAGTTTAACATAAGCTATATATCGATAAGGTATAGATAAGGGAAAAGTATTTAAGGAATAGATCTGTTATCCCTCAGAGCCTCGTCTCCGACAGCTACGTGTTAAGGTTCTATGTGTGGATTCCTTCATTTATCTGGAGACACTTAGAGTATCGATACCGTCATCTTGTTGAATTTTAATATTTGCCACGAAAACCCGAGTTCTGAAAGTATCGCTAGATTTGGTAACTCTTACTTGATAAGTTGATCGATATGTCATTTTTATCACACCATTTGACTCAAATTGTTTTTGTGTTAGAGTAATTGGTGAGTGCCACGTGCTGTTTGTTTTGAATTTCGCGTCATCAGCCCCAAATTTAGCAGTGTGAGAGTAAAAAAAAGTGAGCTGGTCATCACCACCTACTGCTAACTCTTGGGTTACTCTTTTACCAATGAATAGTGGGAGTCACCGTAACATAACAACACCCTTGCGGCTGAAACGGCGAGCATATTTGGTATGACGGGGATTCGAACCCACGAAATCAGATTACGAGTCGAGTTCCCTAACCCATTGGCCGTGTCAGGCCATCGCATGTTATAAAATAGGTTAAACCTTGTAGTCATTGAGAACCCTCTCACAGCCATTAGGTACATTGAGGATACTATGTACATGACCTTATACATGAGTAGTGTAGGTAGGTCACTAGCTGTTTTAATTACTTTAAATACGTTTTTACACTTTATATACTTTGTCCATTCAACTATAAAATATATTAAATAAAACAGTATTATCTGTGCTTAAATCTACTCGTTTATGTATTGCTGTTTATCTATTTGAGATGTGAAAGTCTGTGACGTCACAGGAAACAATACCTTGATTTGTTGCAAGCAGTATTATCACATTCGTATTACACTATATATCATTTTCGTTACACTATACTTGTGTTTTAAGGAAAAGTCTCTATTATAAAATAGGCACTTTTTTAGTTTTCATTATTATATCAAACATGCTCGCCATTTCAGCCGTAAGGGCGTTATAATGTGACGGTCAATCCCACTAATCGTTGGTGAAAGAGTTGGTCTCTAGTCTTACAATGCTCAATTGGGGACATTTTTAATTTTCCTGTTTCACTTCACACACTTAGCTGTTTTGTGGGGTTTCCCGTTTCATTTCACTTACTAAGTTTGTTCTTGAGCATTTCTGTTCAATTTTACTTAATACGCTATGTTTTGAACATTTTTGTTTTGCAGTCAGATGTTTCACTTTATAAAATCTAAAACAGACTCAAGTGCAAAAATTTCCTTTAATTTCCTCATATAAAGTTGTTTATTGTTTATATAAAATACCGTGAATAATACCGATATTTATTGACCATGCCTACTTGCGTTATTGTGTTTAAATAATAATGTCTGCCTTCTGAAACCCTTCCAGCACCAGATATTGAACTCCAGCTTTCCTAATAAGCACACTCAAGTTGTCTGTTTTAGTGATTCTCTACATACATGTAGGCGAACAGTGCTTTATTCTTTTGGTAAAGAGACTATCTGTTCATTTAAACCACTGTTCTAACCAAAGGTCTACGACCACGACCAACTGGACTCTTAACTTTTGTACTTGATGTTTCAGTGTATAATTTGTTTGTTTTAGAATAAAGCCATGCAAAGTTTTCTGTTCTGTCCACCGCAAGGGATCGAACCCCAGATTTTAGCGTTGTAAATTCACAGACATATCGCTCTTCCATCGGGAGGATTCAATATATACATAAAGCTACAATTTAGAAACAGAAATGGTTTCTATGTAGTATCGTATTTTCAAATTTGAACAAAGTTAACATTTTCGGCGTATCTCAGGAAGTTAAACAAGCTTTAATTTTTGTTGTTGTAAAGTGTGAAAACGTTCTTGAAAATCTTATGTTACTTTGGTAACATATTAAACTTCATATTTTTTTATCTCTAATACGAATTAAGAATATGGAGTTGTAAGTCTGGTTTAATCATTTTAGTTTCTATTTTCAACAAATACTTTTAAATTACTAGCTGTTTTTTCTTACCAGTGTGATGAAAGCTGGAGTTACTACAGATCAGGGAATACCAGAGGATGATGCTACCATTTAAAAACTCTGATTAAATTTGGGGTATAATTATTGGAATTTGGTATGATTACATCCGGTATTAACTTGTTGAAAGTAAATTGGTTGAATAGAAAATAAAAACGGGAACGCAATTTAAACAATTAACTTTAAATGAGATTTTCTTCGGAACTACAGGGTTAACCCCAGTTTAAAATTATTTGTCGTTTAACAAAACATTTACAGCACCATATTAATCACGTTTTTCTCTCAAATTTGCCTGTGTCTTACATTTTAAATGTACAGGAATTTAAAATGCGTTTTGTTCGTCCTGTTTAAATTTAGAAGTGACAGTTATTATTGTTTATAGCAGCGTTGTTGTGCGCTAAATGTTTAAGAACAACACATTAATTGAATTTCATAAAAGCTCTATAAACTTTACGTCATGCTTAAAAGTGATTCATTTGCCATTGTATTTCTTTATCTTGCAACAAAGAATGCCTCCGCATAAGTAGACGTGCCCTGATGTAGCTCTTTGGATAAGCAGTTTGAATATTGTACAATTTTTACTATTTTTCAAGCGGCATTTTATTTTACACCTAAATTATAAAATAATTCGAACAGTAAGTCGCTTTTTCACAATTAAGATAAAATATTTAATAATAATTGGCATTATTTTCTGTTACGTATTTATGAAGTTATTTCCTAAATATTACTAGATAAGCATCTTGAAGATTACACTTTTGGAAATCTTTTGTAAGCATAGCATCAGCAAAATAGAAACTAATAAAAACAATTTCCTGACACGACATCGATCTGTCCGTACAATTTTGGGTTAATCATTTTTGTCAGACAGTAGTTAAGATGAAGCAATATACTGGAAAAATAAAAAGCGCAGTAGAGAAGCTCTTAACAATATATATGATATCGAATCATGCTTATAAGATAAAATCTTATTAAATCTTATTTGTTGTGAATTTCGCGTAAAACTACACGACAGCTATCTGCACTACCCGTGTCTAATTTTGCAGTGAAAGACTAGAGGAAAGGCAGCTAGTTGTGACCTACCAACACCAATCTTTGGGCTATTCTTTTATCAACGAATAGGGGGATTGACCGTCACATTATCCCACACTCAGATGAAAGGTTGAGCATGTTTGGGGGAACTTGAACCTACAATCTTCAGATTGGGAGTCGAGCGCCCTAATCACCTGACCGTGACTAAATAAACCGACAGTACATTACTTGGGTTGTTAAGTTTTTTATGTTATTTTACACGTTTCAAAGTGCTTCTTCTTTTTTTTATGTTAACACAATCGGAAACTGCACACAAACAACTTTTATAAGCCTTACATATTCTTTTACACTACAGTTAGAACAGATGAATAGTGGTCCTGCCCACACATAAGACCACTGTTGAAAGTTTTGAAATAAGAGGAAACGTGAGTTTCATCTAATAAATAAACCTCTTCAGAAGGCAACTCCTGACTATTGATGACGAGAAACCCACTCGAAGTAAAAATATATTCTCAAGATGGCTGGCATGGGTATTAAATATTTAATTAGAATAAAGTTTGTAGCTCTCTTTGTTAACCTGAAGATGGCCTAAGAAGGTCAAAACATTGTTCTGTACTTTATTCTAATTAAAGTTTTAATACCCATACCAGCCATCTTGAGTATACATTTTTACTTTCGACTAATTGCTTGTTCTAACCACCATATTTCTACTAAAAGGTAAGTCTACGATTATCACTCACTTCGTGATAGTCTTTCAGGGTCTTCAAACAGTAGCAACTGCCTTACGCCTCAAAATGTTTTTCTCTTCACTTTTTTTTAACACGGACATATCAGAATATGTTTTATATTAACACATGTTCTATGATTTAACACAACAGAAATATTTTTTAATGTTTATCGTGGATATTCCAATCCATTCTAGAACTTTTTACTCTTTCCTCAGTTGAATTTGTGACGTAGTCGTATGTTTAGCCATGTATTTTATATCCAAACAACTTTGAATTCACAAAAAATAAAGACAATATACAATTAGCAATTATTTATCACATATTAAATAATACTTTTTAATATAAATAAACATATGTTACTCCTAATTTATTATTTCTTTATATTTCTCATACAAAATGCCCCTAGTGGCAGAGCACAAATAGCCCATTGTGTAATTTTGTGCTTAATTCAAAACAAACCTATAAACAATTTTAATGTATATCACAAATTAATTAAATTAAATAATGCCATTCAGTGGTTTATTTATAATCAATCATTGTAGGCAGTTATAGGTTTTAATTTTATTTTTCCTTTAAAGAAAAACAGTGATACAGTACTTTTGACGATGTCTTAATTTAATGACAAATTATGTGACATTAAAAACACAAAACTATAATGTAATTCTGGTTCAGTTATCTCAGCATACTTTTAACACATTGTCTTCTTATTTAACTTTTAGCAATCAGCATTTTGATCTGTCTTCCGTGAATCCAGCCTCTATAAAACGGCCCTCTTTGCTCTACATACTTGGAGTGTATTTGTAATTATAATTTATGTCAATAAATAACGAGGTATTTTGTTTAGTTTACTACGTACATCAGACTCGGTCTTTTAATATTATTCATATTAGCTTTATTTCAGCAACTTATCAATTAAACATTTTTATTGATTTGAAATATGTGATAAAAAACTCCATTAGTGTTTCGTAGCTTTAAAACTTGCTAAATGTTAAAACAATATATAACAAACCTTTAATTTTAAAACGTAAACTTGTAAGAAAGTCTACAGCATTTATAAAATATCCAAATTCCACGTACAATAACAGTCTGTAAAAACGCTTTAATATGAAAAAAATAAGTTAGTTTTCAATGGTACATGTGTTGATAGAACTTTGAAGTTATTGATTTTTTTCAAGGTTCCTACCCTTTTACTTTCCAGAATAAATAAATTTATGGTTCTTTGGTTTGTTTGTTTTTTCAATTAAGCACATAGCTACACAGTGGGTTACTTGTGCTCTGCTCACCATGGGTATCGACACCTTGTACCTATACCGTAGAAACAAAAACATCTTAGGAACTCGATGTGAAATCTATATACTTTGTATCGTGTTAATAACATGTTTAGATAAATTTTCACTGGATTTCTTGCGTTGTTACAAGTCATTCTTTTGTATCATTTTTAATTATATTTTAACATCATTTACCCAGGATAAATAACATAATATTAATACTATTATACGCATGAAGAAACCGGCACAGGCCTTCCACCCTCCAATAACCCCTAAAAGTTCTTTTAGTAATAATGCCCAATTAAATTTTGTTTAAATGTAACCAGTTTTTTTCCCACAACTTTTGGATTTTTCTTCTTCTACTCTTTCATCCTCTTTCCATCAGATAGCCTAATGTGGCCTTTGCTATAACAAAACACACGCACTTTCCACCAGTCTTTCAGTGAACGAGTATGATCTCTGTTCCGTTTCTACTTGTTCCCTCAGTCCACATGTTATTTCATTTACAACAATATTGGTAGATCACACCAGATTGCTCAAGGGCTAACAGTTAGGTGTTCATTTTCTTCTTTAATAACGTGCTGCTGTAATCTAAAATGTAGATCGTTATCAGTTCAAGTCACTAAAAGATTTCACTTGTGTGCACAACTTATCTCCAGATTTGTGATGAAGTTTAGGCTGTTTTTTCTTTTTTCGTCAACAATTCTGACGCGTCCTCTCGTGTCTTGCACGTGAACTGATATTAAGTTATACAGAGTGGTTACTACACAAAACAAATTTTCTAAGCCCAAAAGAGCCGTTTTTTGCATATAAAATTCCCAACAAGTGGGTTTCTCGACATCACTGACTGATACACAAAACAAAGTTTTCTCGTGCACAAAGCAAAACAAAAAACGGAAGGCACTATTATATAGAGATCCTTTTTCTATACATTAAGTTTCTTTGATATTTGTGATAAACTTTTAATTAAGGACCGTTGTATTCTGTTAAGGTATCAGATCTAACAATATAAAGATTTTTGGAAGGTCTCGTGAAATAATAAGTTGCTAATATCAACGTAGCTGTTATAGATATTTATAAATTGTTTATATATATTTTGCTTTTGCAAAACAACACCGTATTTTTACCTTCACAGCTAGTGCTTTCATACTTAAATATACTAAGTAATTTCCACACGCAGTAGCATTTGCTATCATAACTTAGGATTTTAAAAAGTATGACTGGGAACAACCAAAAACTTAATTTCGAAAATACAAATTACCGTAATGGTTATTTTGTTAATTTAATTTCATAAAAATCCATAACAGATGTTCGCAACTAAACTAAATAACTTGATGATTTTTATGTTGGAATATGTAGAGAAAGTAACAAATATGAAGTGGGTTACTTAAAAATGCTAAAAATAACAAAATAACTGCTAAATTAGAGGACGGCAAATTTTAGCGGGGGGCGATTCCAAAAACATAAGAACATTTGCTAACACACACACTTATAGCTCAATTGAATGGTCACAATGTAATAAATTAATAACACTGACTTTAAAACAAAAAGTACGATAGTGTCAAAACGAATTTTTTATTACACTGACAATACGCTAGAAATTTTAATATACCTTCGTACATTATACAGTATGCATAGAATGAAAATGAATATTTTAAAGGGAGTAATTCCGCTACTGATAAATAATTACTGTATGTGAATCGTTCTGCTATTTTAACTGTATATGTTGATATGCAATGATAATAATGAAATGAGGTGATAAATGTTGGATTTGTTATTATCATGTGCTTCACAGGTACCTCCACACATGTTATGTTGCGACATGTAAATACCGTTAGCTTACCTTCTCATTCTTATACGTACGAATTTGAATTTAGAAGCGCTAAGATTTTATTTGTTTTTGAATTTCGCAAAAAACTGCACGAGGTCTATCTGCATTATCCGTCTTTAATTTAGTAGTGTAAGACTAGAAGGAAGACAGATTGTCATCACGACCCACTGCCATCTCTTTGGTTACTCTTTTACCAACGAATAATGGGATAGACCGTCATATTATAACACCCCTACGGCTAAAAGGGCGAGAATATTTGGTGTGACGGGGATTCGAACCCTCAACCCTAGGATTACGAGCCGAGTTTCTTAACTACCTGGCCATGCATATTGGTTATTTTTTGATACTACATTTCTCTAGGTACATTTGGCATCTTCAAATGATAAGGTCTGAGTAGAATCGTACAATTTTTCAAAACTGTCACGTGCTACAGTATCAGTAATGCTATTACATCAGTAAGCAATAACGTAAGAGAAATTAACGATAGCTCAGTAAAGAAAACCTGCAGAATAAATATACCCGTACGCTTTTCGGGTTTGGTTGTTCATAAAGAGGGCTTCTGTTGTTCTACGATCTGTGTAGTTTTCTTTATCAATAATTTCAATATCTGAAGAATCAGAAGAGTTGTTGTTGTTTGTAATTAAGCGCAAAGTAACACAATGGGCTATCTCTGCTCTACCTACCGTGGGTAGCAAAACCCTGTCTCTAAAGTTGTAAATCCAAATACATATCGCTGTGCCAGAAGGGAGCTTCAGAGGAGTAATTGATTATTTAACCATATATTGATTAATACACTGAATCTGATATGTCATTATCCAAAAGTTTCATGACAGCAGCTGTCCTATGTTTAAACATACTGGGAGTTAAAATCCATAGCGCTCTTTAACAGTTTTATCCATATTTGGTGTATATAAATTTAGGGATGCATAGCAATACACAGATAAGAGGCATTTCTTATATTTTTCCTGGCTCAGCATGGCCATGTGGTTAGAGCGGTCGACTTCCACTTTGGGGTCACAGGTTCGAATTCCTGTCCCACTAAATATGCCGTGGGGTCATTATAACGTGAAGGTCAATACCACCATTTGTTGATAAAAGAACAGCTCAAGCATTGGCTGTAGGTGGTGCTAACTTATCTCTATTGTTATGCCAATGAATTAGGAATGGTTAACGCAATAACGTTAGCTCGTGTAACTTTACTCGAAATTCAAACCAAACTCAATGTCACTTGTTATTTGTCTGCTTAATTTCTCCCTTTGCACAGATACTCGTTTTGTGCACACTCTAGGACTTTATCATATTTTACATATACGAAATCTGATCTAAGAACAAATACGTTTCCATTCCAGAAATATGTTTTTATTGTCCTATTTTTCGGAACACGTGACAGTTTGAACTGTTATATGATTCTTCTACTGAAACTTGCCATCTGGTGAGATGCTAGGTAAACATAATGAAACATAATATTTTGAAATATATTTACGTGTGTTTATTAGTTAATAAGGTTTACTGATTCAAAAATACACTTTATTCGTTATGAAATAATCTATTTGTGTGCGCGTGTATATGTCAAAAAGGAGCGTGAGCGAATTAAAATAAAAATCGAAAAGGATGCAGGATGAGGGTTAAAATCAAATGTGGTGGCAGAAGTAAACAAGGCACGAAGATGGTTCATGTCAGTTAAGCAGGTGAAATTAGTCACGCCACAGTTTTATTGCAACAAGAGTTTGTTTGTTTGTGGTTAAGCCAAAACTATACAGTGGGCTATGTTTGCAGTTCCCACCATCAGTTTGAGATTTAGCGTCTGCACGCTTGACGTTGAGCCTCGTGGAGAAAGTAACCAGGGGGTTAGTGTTTGTAATTGGCTGAGACAGAATGGTCGAAGTACGGTTATTAAATCACTTGAATAATTTAAAACGACAATTTATTCTTATAATTATAAACAGCAGACATAAGAAAACGCAGTCTTAATAACTTGTAAACAAATTAATATGCTTTAGTGTGTATTGTTTATCACAGAATTAGTTTTCATGTGTGGATAATAATTTCCTTCTATTTTTAAACCGCTTGATAATAATAATATGATAATAAATTGAAAATACTTTACCAGTAAAATGTGTCATGTAATTATCTCTACTTGATTTATAATTATATAACGAACCGTTTCTTCCACAAATATTAAACGTAGACAATGCTTTGCACATAATTTCTGAATTTTTCAAAGATGCTTTTTAGAATTTCCGCAGCGTTTTGTATGTTTTTTTTCATGAACCTGGATTGCTTCTAGTTGTAGAATTCTGCAGCACACGGTAAAACGCATGAGTTCAGAATTGTGTTTATTAATTAAGTCGCGTGCATCTAATCTTTATGTACGTTTGTACGTCACTGAAGAGAGGATGAAGGGGAAATGCCGGTTTCCAGAATCCTCCATTATGTAAAGGAAAATATTAATATTTAGTTTGGAAATTTTGTTAAAGTATTTTAGAAACCAAGTATTCATAATTTAGCAACCGTTTATAGTTCGTAATTTCTCTTGTGATAACCCCGGAGTTTCCCTTCAACGTGGATTTCATTGCATTATAAACAAAGGCTTAAGAATTTAACTGTGTCATTATGTAGTTATTTTCAACAATGGATTTAATCTATTATATAAAAGTTAAACATGGGTTTTAGTCATTTAAAACTATTGTATTAACACCAAATATAATTAAAGTAAAACACGGTAAAGGCTAGTATTGTCAGATAGACAAGCCTGGACCTAGAAATTAATAAGCCTAAATAAAAGTAATAATGTTCGTCTGCGTATTTTAAGTTATTTCTTAGATGGAGAAAACTGGAAAATAGTACCAGAAATTCGAGTTTTTCAGGCTCTGGTTTTCGCTTCCAAGACATGCTGATGAATTTTAAGACTGAATATTCATATTGTAGTAGAAAACATTAGTATGATAAAACTGGTGAAATGTTCATTGTACGCACTATACAGTATGTTGGTGTAGTCTTTAGAATTAACACAGTGTGTAGCTAAATCTCAGTGCATTACATCGTTATTAAAATTTGATCAATGTTTCAACGTCTAAATAATTTGTATTTTACTTATTTACGTCTGTGCTATGATAGTTAAATAGGATTTAGAAGCTTTCATTACCGTATTTTGTTTTGAATTTCGCGTAAAGCTTCACGAGGGATATCTATGCTCGCAGTCCCCAATTTAGCAGTGTAAGACTAGAGGGAATGTGATTTAGAAGCTTTCATTACCATATTTTGTTTTGAATTTTGCGCAAAGCTTCACGAGGGATATCTGTGCTAGCCGTCCCCAATTTAGCAGTGTAAGACTAGAGGGAATGCAGCTAGTCATCACTACCCACCGCCAACTCTTGGGCTATTCTTTTGCTTACGAATAGTGGGATTGATCGCAACATTATTACGTCCTCACGGCTGAAAGGACGAGCATGTTTTGGTGCAACGAGGATTCGAACTCACGACCCTCAGATTACGAGTCGAGTGCCTTAACCACCTGGCCATGCCGGGCCCTGCTATATTTTAATACGTTTGATTTAAATAGGCACTTTGTTAACGGTTCACACACATTATCATGTTAAATCGTAAAACATGATTTATTGTTGATAAATTTATTGCATGGATGATCAGTTTTATAGTCTTATGAAATACTCAGTACGTTTGTTTTGCTTTCTGTGATTATAAGTATACATTTTGATTTTCTCTCTCATGAATATCTCATGGCCTATAGAATAATGTGTTATGATGCACAGTGAAGAGACCAAGCTTCAAGACCTGGTACCTCTGAAGAAACTAAACTTTTAACTGTAATCACATTATAAAAGTGACAGCCAATTCCATTACTTGGGAGTCAAAATGTTATTTTTTTCCCCAGTTATAAGGTATTGAAGGACAAATTAGGTTCATCTGAGTCAGTTACAGGAATAAGGTATTCAAGGACAAATTAGGCTTATCTGAGTTAATTACAGGACTGGAATGATGTTTTACGATCTTAGACTTTTTATTTCCTTGAGTTTTTCGCTAATGACGTTTTTTATTAAATATTTCTTGATGTAAAACCCGTTTCAAATATAATTTAGAGTCAGTTAACATTGAATCTTTCTTTTTGTGCTAGAAACTGGGAAGGTTTTAAACTCGGAAAATTATTAATTTTGCTGACATATGACAGAGATGTCCACTTCCAAAATAAATCATGAAAATTGGTGTGTAACCATTTTATGGCATTTATATTTTAATACTTTAGGAATGCAAATTGTTAGACAAAAGTTTCCTACTGAAATCACGGAGGAATCCTTTGAGTTTATACCCCTTTTTTGAAGACAAAAAGCATTAACTGGGTATTAGATTTTCTCTCCCTACCTATATGACAGGTTCATTCACTTCATTTCGTCTCTTACCTTACTTAAGCCCCTTTAAAAAAGTCTGGACTCATCTGTGTAATAAATGGGCCCAATAATAGTGATTTTTGTTCATTAACGTTTGAGACATCAAGGTTTAAGAATGCAGGGAAGGCTCAGATATTTGTGAATCATTGCTTGCATTTAAGAAAAATTCCAGACCTAAGTAATAAGAGAGTAAAATAAGTTTTTTTTCTAATTTCATCTAACAAAATGGCTCTTGTTCTGTTTGTAATGGGAGATTAAAGCCAGCCTAGTCTTCTCGGAACACTGAATGATAAAGTTCTGTTTGTTACGTGTACTGGTGAGTGTTACCGGTTCACTAAAGAAGAAATAATAGTACTTCGGTGTACACAAATCCTCCTCTACTTCCTCTTGCTGTCCAATGAGGAGATGAAAGCGTTAGACATTGCAGCATGATTATACTGACATATTCATGCTTTTTATATCATGCTCACATTAATCAATATTCCATTCAAAGGCACGATATGTATATATTGATACAAAGAAAAATGCTATCATACAGAACAAGGAGTACGTGAGAGATTCATTGGTTTCCATGCCCTCACTGGTTGTGATCCTGTGATTGTCTTTGCTGTAACAGGGAAAACCTTATCATTAATATCCTTGAAGAGTGGTGATATGGTACAGAAAATATTAAAACAGCTTAGCACTGAGTGTGGATTGTTCCAGTCTTTGTTTAATAGAATGAAAGAAATACAATCTCGTATTTTTGGTCCAAAGAATAATGAAACAAATGTGAATGAATTAAGTTATGGTTTGTTTTGCAGCAAGAAAGGTGATATTGAATCACACCAATTTTCTTAGCGTGGAGATACCTTAATAAAAAGTAATTTTTCAAGCTGCTGTTTGGGAAAATTGCTTTGAAAACTCACCACAATTGTCACATTCTAGCGGATATGACTAAAGAAAGGATTATAAAAAGAACGAAGTTCAGGATTTGATTGACTGGATGGATATCAAGCCAGCACCAATTAGAGTGTTTGTCTTTCAAAGATCTCAGACCATACTCACTGAAAAATCTTTACTGCTTTTGTTTGGAATATTGTTTGCAGTGCAGACAGATGTAAAAGTTAAAAACATATTAAGATCAAGTTATAGGGAATAACGGTGAATAGGGTGGCATTGTTGAAGTGGCGATATTAATTATTCGAATGAAGATGATTTATAAATTACATTGAGAGTGGAAAAGCTCCTCACAATTACATTCATTACGATCCAACTGTCATTATATGCTATTTCTATGTTGTATAAATGTAGAATTCACTATTGCAAGTGCATATTTATTCAAATAGCTGTGTCCCAGTAATGTGTCTATCAAGTTAATTCTGCAGAATTTCATTACATTACTTCATTACTTTGTTTAAATATGCCTTTACAAACCAAGAGAAACTAAATAATAGACGAATGCCTATTTCCATAGATATTTTGAACAACTGCTCAATAAACGTATTTATCCAACACTAAACAAGTAAACTTATCCCAGTTACTGTGTGTATCTAATGTCATCATACATTGGCTTGATATAATATTATATTTTATCTCTTAGGTTGTAATAAATATGTATGCTCAATATGAACATATTGTAACAGATAGCCAATAAGAACTTATTTTAAGCAACCTATTAACCATCTAAAATACGTGTATAGTAGTTTAGGTTGAAGCGACATTTGACGTTTTAATATGAATTGTATGGAAACTCCAAAGAGAGTGTTTAGGAATAGCACTGCTGTAGATGGAAATGATCGAGGTGTAATGATCAAAACTCGCTAAAATTAATATTACGTGATATGTATTATGCACTTTATATGTAACTCTTCAGATGATACATAACAATGTAAGGTACACTTTAGCATGGCCGAGCGCGTTAAGGCGTGCGCTCGTAATCCGAGGGTCGCGGGTTTGCGCCCGCGTCGCGCTAAACATGCTCGCCCTCCCAGCCGTGGGGGTGTATAATGTGACGGTCAATCCCACTATTCGTTGGTAAAAGAGTAGCCCAAGAGTTAGCGGTGGGTGGTGATGAATAGCTGCCTTCCCTCTAGTCTTACACTGCTAAATTAGGGACGGCCAGAACAGATAGCCCTCGAGTAGCTTTGTGCGAAATTGCAAAACAAACAAACAAACACTTTAGCATAAAGTGGTCTCAGAGGATGTGTAGCTATTTAACAATCCTTGTTTAGAAGAGGTAACCAAATAAAATTGATAAAGTGGACATCAGACTTAAAACAAAAAATGAGCAAGACTGAAGGAGAGTTTTGTTTACAAATTAATTCAAATTTAAATTGTTCGCCAACAATCAAATTCATAAAGACTTGAACATACAATAAAATCCTATACAACAGGTCAGTTACGAACTTCCTAAAATTAAGTAGCAGTTGTTTAACTTTGGATCCCTCTAACGTTTTATTTATATAAGTTTGTTAATCCGAAAATAAATAACGCTAACATACAAAACATAATGCATTGATAAAAACAACAAACACGATAAGGCATTGAGTGTGTAATAATATCAAGTAAACCAGTAACAGCATATTACCTACTAAGTAACGAAATAGCTGATGTTTCTGTTGTTGTTTGTTTTTGTTTTTTAGTTTGAATTTCTCGCAAAGTTACACGAGGGATATCTGCGCTAACCGTCTCTAATTTAGCAGTGTAAGACTAGAGGGAAGGCAGCTAGTCATCACCACTCACCGCTATCTCTTGGGCTACTCTTTTACCAAAGTGGCTCAGCATGGCCAGATGGGTTAAGGCGTTCGACTCGTAATCTGAGGATCACGGGTTTGAATCCCCGTCAGACCAAACACGCTCCCCCTTTCAGTCGTGGGGGCGTTATAATGTGACGATCAATCCTACGATTGATGACTAGTGATGACTAGCTGCCTTTCCTCTAGTCTTACACTGCAAAATTAGGGACGGCTAGTGCAGATAGCCCTAGTGTACCTTTGCGCAAAATTAAAAAAAAAAAAACTTTTACCAGCGAATAGTGGGATTGGCCGTAACATAATGCCCTCACGACTGAAAGGGCGAGCGTGTTTGATGCAACGGGGATTCGACCTCGCGATGTTCAGAATACAAGTCAAACGCCTTAATCCATCTGGCCATGCCGAGCCTGTTGTTGTTTGTTAGTTAGTTTGTTTTACGAATAACAAACGTAAATATGCTGGAAACCTTTACGTAGACATAATTCTTTCATTTGATAACAAAAACACATTATTTCAATATCTATAAACAGACATTGAACAGTTGCATTGAAAATCCCTTTTCTTTTATGTACAGCTACGAATTAACTCGTGGAGCGGAATCCATAGGCCTCCTTATTGTTCATAGGGCCCAAGATCCTTCTATAACTGAACCCAAAGAAGGGAAAAAAACTGTTAAGAAACTCGTATATGGTTCCTGATCATGTGCCATAATTTAACCTCATTAGCCTGTGAGTTTGGGTATAAACAAATATTCATACATGGCGCACCTGGGATCTCTGGGGTTGGGGTAGAAACACAACAACTGATACCAGATTAACTTGAATATAATCTGTTGTGCATAAAACAACGAAAGTGAGACGTCTTATTGTTCCCCGCTAGTACAGCGGTTAGTCCACAGATTTACAACCCCGCAATCAGTGGTTAGATTCCCCTCGGTGGATTCAGCAGCTCGCCCAATGTTTTTTTTGCTACAAGAAAAAAAAACACGTACGTTTTATTTATCTTTAAACTAATGCTTCGTAATTGTTGATCCTTCCTGGCACTTATGATTTCATGATTGTTCTGACAAAGACACCGTTGTTACTTACTAACGAAGTTAGCTCTCAAGTGTAAGTTATATTTGAAATCATGTACTTTCCTGTAGCTCCTAATTAAGAAAACGTTTTCTCGATGCTGTGTTTGTTTTGCTAGTTCACTTAATAATTTAACGAAAATTGTAATAAAGTTAGTGCTAAATTATTTTAGTCGTTAAACAATCAATTGTTCATTGAGATACTCCAAGTTTATTCCTAATTAAATTTATATTAAAAAAAACTTTTAGTACGACAACTGTTCAGTAATTAATGTAATATTTTAGAAATTTTGACGCTATTGTCAATTATTTTTGTTTGCTTTTGCTATATGAGATTTGTCATGAATAAAAATAATTTTTTTTATGGTTGTAGCACTTATTTTGTTGTTAAGCGCGAAGCTGTACAATGAGCTATTTGTGCTGTGTCCCAACCGCAAGGGTCGAACCCAAAATTTAGTATTATAAGCATTCAGGCTTACTGCTAAGTCACTATACACTTGTTTCACTTACAAAAAGTCAGGGGTCTGACATGGCCTAATGGTTAAGGCGGTTCTTTTACAGCATGAAGATTGCAAGGCTAAATCACTTTGTGAAGCATGTTCGCTCTTTCAGCATTCCCTCTGGGCTACCACTTCAAAATTAAGGACTGCTTGCACGGGGAGCCCTTTAGCAGCTTGGCATGAAGTTAAAAAATGGTTTAATCAGACCTTATATCACTAAGTATAATCAGACTTACCGCAGCGTTTCAAGCGTCAGGTTTGATGTTACGCAGCTGTAATTCTATTGGCATTTGTTTGGGAAGGCTTAATAATAAATAGCTTCAGCGTGTATAAATACAACACTATTTACATGAACATAATCGTACAAAGTGAGTGGTGTCATTCCCAGTTGTAGATTATGTGTTTAATAAATACACTAATTATAGATCGCAATAAGTTTTCTCGATTTAAATCATGAGCATTAGGATAGTTTATTTCGAATATTTGCTACATCTTTCGAATTTTCTCTAGCAACTTACTTTCCTAGCAGTTTAACACGTCGACGAAAATTTTGTATCGAGAGAAAACATGATAATTTATCTTTCACAGTTTTTGCAGAGTATTTTTTCGCGAATGATAAAATTTTAGATTCAGAGACCAACATGCTGACCACTAAGCTAGGCTTATCAACTTAAACCATGTGGTATAATAAATATGTAAATAATCCATAAATATTAATTGTAAGTTATTTGGATTTGGAACAAAACTAATAAACTCCGAAATTGATTGTTTTTAAGTTATTAAACAACTTGATAAAGTTATCAAAGGATAATAAGGGCTGAAAAATTATTTGTTAACATTGTGATTAAGTGTATGAATAGCCTTAAGATGTAATCCACAATGATTGACAAAGTTATCAAACTTTTTTTATGTATTTAATATATATTAAACATGTATGTTTGTTGGATATCCATACATTTTTCTTGTAAGCTATACATGAGTACTACAGCAGAGTACATAAAAATCACTTGATAACGGGCCCATAAACCAAATGTTTGAAACGACACAGTTGGCAGCATATGTTAACACACTTTAAATCAGTTTGTTTCTGTACTGAATTTCGTGATAAGTTTTCGAAATCTATCTGTAGTATCTGTTCCTAAGTTAAAATTAATATGTTTGAAAGAAGGCAGCTAGTCAACACCGTTAACTCTTAGGCTGCTCTCTATTTACGTAACGTGGGAGTGACTGAATTACTATAACGCCCCCACCGGCTGAAAGAGCAAGGATAGTAACTGGACTAGAACCCTAAATCCACAGATTGCGAGTCGAATGCCCTGGCAACCAGATTTGCCAAGTCACTTCAAATATCAACACATAAAGAAGCATTTATACACATAACCAAATATATTTTGTTCAATTAATTTAGTTTTAGAAATTTTAATAAAATTTAAATACTGTTTTTATTAATATCTACATCGTCAAGATATGATCATATCGAACATTGACATAAATATAGCGTCAATAATATGTTCAGTATTTTGCAATTATATACAACGTAATAGAAAAAATAATTTCTCAGCTACTGCTTATGAAAGTGGGGAAGGAATGTTTAATGAACTTGACAATCGTGTTACTTATTTTAAATTGAACGTGCTGACGTATTTCAATATAAAATAAAAGTTTGGTTTGGTCTGTTTTGTTTTGAATTTCGCGCAAAGCTACACGAGAGATATCTGCGCTAGCCGTCCCTAATTTAGAAGTGTAAGACTAGAAGGAAGCCATCACCACCGACCGCCGACTTTTAGGCTACTCTTTTACCAGCGAATAATGGGGTTGACTATAACACTACAACGCTCTCACCGTTGAAAGGGCAAGCATGTTTGGTGCGATTGGGATTCGAACCCAAAATAAAAGTAAAGTTACATGAATGCAGTTAAAAGGTATATCTGTAATAGTGTGAGAATAATAGCAAAAATGATGCCTTTTTCATACGTAAATGTTAAAACTATTGTATCTGTGTCTATGATCTCAAAAATCACAATTTGTTTAATTTATTAATCTTCTAAATCAACAGAAAAGGATAAAAACTTTTCAAATATCTGTGTTTTACAGTAATGTTCTTCCTAGACAAAGAACTTGTATTTATATCATTCGTATAAATTACTTGATTGTATATTATCAAAACTTATTATAGCATACTTTTTATGCGATAAAAATCTTGGTTGGCATTCGTGCACGTGGACTTCCATCAAAATATGTAGCGTCCAGAAACAACATTCTTGTAAATATTACATCCAAGAAATAAAACTCTTTATTTAGTATAATTCATAAAAAATGTACTTAAAAAGTGCACACTCAATACTTTCTTTTATTAAATCTAAATGTTGTTTCTTCGTTTACCGTATTTAATGGATTATATGGGATTGCAAAAGAAACTATAGCTCATTAAGAATGGTTAATCATACAAGTTTCTTCTTTATATGGCGATCAGTGTACAGTTGGGTGGTCAGTACGGGTTCTTTCTTATTATTATCTTTCACTGGATAATAGGTATAAGTTAATGTACTTCAAAACTGCTACAATTAATTTTAAGCTCGTCCTCTGATTTTTCTATGTACATCTCTAATAATAGCACAAAATTAGCTAAATTTCATGCATACTTAATGAAACTATGAATCTGATAGTTGGAGCTTAAGTAACGCGCTCCATTTTATTTTTAATTAATTTGAACTTCGTGCCTTAAATGTAATTTATTCATCAAAGACGAAAATAATATTTCACGTTACGCTGGTCCTGGTAATTATCCAACTGTTTTTAATTTTTTTCCTTTTCCGTATCTTATTCTGAATATTTTATTCAGTAATGCAATTGGACGTAGTTTCTATGTGAACATAGTAACAAGACAAAATTTGTATATTTACTGTAGGTTACTGCCACACAAACTAAATAATTAAAACAATATTTTATTACAATTTACTTACTTTAAAAATTATGAATTGTAACAGCATATACTTTATCAATAAGTAGACTCAAAAACAAAACTATTAAAACAAAGATCTGTATGAGTTGATTAAAATTGTAGTGACTCAAATATCTGGTCCTATCTCGTTCATACTTGTCACCGAATTTTGGATTTTCAAACAAATTATGACGAAAACTAAAAAGTGCTCATATGAGTAAATAAATAGTGTTTTTGTTTGTTTTTTGGAATTTCGCACAAAGCTACTCGAGGGCTATCTGTGCTAGCCGTCCCTAATTTAGCAGTGTAAGACTAGAGGGAAGGCAGCTAGTCATCACCACCCACCGCCAACTCTTGGGCTACTCTTTTACCACCGAATAGTGGGATTGACCGTACCATTATACACCCCCACGGCTGGGAGGGCGAGCATGTTTAGTGCAACGCGGGCGCGAACCCGCGACCCTCGGATTACGAGTCACACGCCTTACGCGCTCGGCCATGCCAGGCCAAATAAATAGTGTTAAATCATTATGTTTTGTGTAATCAGTGGGATATAAAGATGCTGTTTAGCATCACATATATTTCATTGATTTTTCGAAGCTATAGATTTGGAAAGTCAATAACAAGTTGTACTGAGAAGTTTGGTATGATTGGTTAATATTGGTTAGAAGTGATAATAGCTTAGAAATTTACATGATTAACATCTATTTTTTTATTATTCTTTCTGCATAATTTTGTATTTTTCATTTAGAAATAATTAAATGTCGTTGTTGTTGTTTCGAATTAAGCACAAAGCTACACAAGGGGTTATCTGTGCTCTGCCCACCGCGGGTATCGAAACCTGGATTTTAGTGTGTAAGTCCGTAGACATACCGCTGAGCCACTGGGGGGCAATTAAACGTCACTTACATAAAAATACTTTAATTTGTATTTTAGTGCTTTATAATTACTACTTAGTAATTTAAGTAATACATTTTTTTTCAATTTTGTAGAATACAAGGTAAGAGTGGATTAAGCAGCGAAATGGTATCCAAAGTTAATCGGATGGCTCTACAGATCTTTTAGATGGAAAACATCAGTAATCCTAACTTAACGTGGACAACGTCCACTAACAAAACGGATCGAGGAGGCCAAAACTGTGAGGAATGGGAAGACGCTCAACATGTGCTCTTCCAGATAGCCAACTTGTGTTTTGCTGTGGCATTTCTAGTCCCGCCAAAATTTCGACTTAGTATACTACTTATGCGTGGGGTTTTAACTATTGGGTTCCTGTTCGTCACATTATGGGCTGGTGTCAACATCTGTGCTCCAGATATCTTTGCGTGGAACGTAACCTTCATGTTGACAAATTTTTTTCACACGATTTTCCTAGCTTATATCAACATTCCACCTAGAGTTCATCCAGAATTGCTGGAGCTGTACAACAAAGTCTTCACACCGCTCAAAGTTGACAAAAAAAATTTTAAAGACTTAGTAAGCTGCGCAGAAATTTTATCCCTAAAACCAGGGGAACATTACGGTACAGAAGGAATGACAGTGGCTGATGAACAACTATCTATTCTTTTAAGTGGAAAGTGAGTATCCAACAATCCTCATAAAAAGTGTTTGCTATATCATGTCCTTATTTGCATTTTTCGAAATTTCCAAAAAGCCACTAAACTTATGGTCGTCGTATTTTGAAACTATTTAAATTTTAGACCGTTTATTCAGTTTATTACAATAGGTAAACAGAATTTAATTATTATTCTTATTTTGCAAGCTGATGGTATCTGTTAAAGAAACAAAAAACTATATAAAGAACATTGTTAAACAATGTTTTCCTTTCTTCTCTCTTTTGTTATTATATTCTTAATAACCTCATTAAGTGCTAGTTTCATTACCTGCCTTATGGAGGATAATAATTGACTCATTTTAACTAATTAAGTGCTCGTGTCTTTAAATTCAAAGGCAAAAGTTTATAGAAACATGAAAATATGACATATTTCAATGTGTTTCTATTCCTCTTCTTGAGCAAAAATCCTAAACAAAGTAATCCATGTACACCATCGAACAGTTTCAAGTTTCCAAATATTACGGTAATCGATCCAGCCATGTCTGGGTGATGGATTCTAAACTATACATATACACATGTAGTTAATCGTTATTGTAGCAAGATCATAGGTAAAATGTCTCAGGGAGAAGCAAATTGTAATAAATTGAGCAGAAATAAGGTCAAGGTATTTGGACTTTTTTACAAGTAAGTATTTTATTTAAAGAAATTAAGTACAAAAGAGAGACAGAACACTTTTATTCGCCTAAATTATATAGCTATGTATAGTTGACTTAACATTTCTGTAAGGCCAATGAAGTTCAATCAATATTCTCGTATGTTGTGTATGTTACACTATATATATATTAATTGAGTATGAATTTCCTGTATCCGGTGTATAAAGTTCAAAGTCATGATAATATATGGATGAATAAAGTCACCAAAAACACTAAACAGTCATCAGAAATAAGTAATTTACATAATAATTATCTTAATTACCATATCAAAGTAAGTAAGAATAAGACTATAATATTAAGAACCTGGTTTTTGAATACGTATAGGTGAACTGTTGTTTTACATTTTTTACTTTAATAAATAACGAAGATGTTATTAAAATCAGTACATATTAACGAGTGGGTGAGTCACATTAAAATAAAGTGTATGATATGACGAAGAGCTTGAAACGTCATCCTCTTAAAATAAATATTGTAAAAGCCTTGGCGAATCTTAAACCTATTCATAACTTTCTATATCTTTGTCACCTATGCGACATATGTTTTTTCCTTTTTATTAAGCTGAATTAAGGGCAGCATTGAATATGCTGTAGACGAACGTGAGCTGCTTGGTGTTGTTTTCGAACCACCCGATTTCTCTGACCATCAAATATGTACGACGCAAATTATCATATTTAGTATTAAACCCCATGTCTGCTCTTAAAATTTCCTGATACTGTGTTTTCACTCTAGGTTACTCATACTGTATTGATTTTCAACTGTTTTATTTGGTCTTTCGTTTAGTATAGATCAGTTCTTCGCAGGATGAGGGTTAGGGTAAATGCTATCCTGGCTTTTAATGTACTTTTAAAGATAATTCAGCTCAAATAAGATACATTTTCGGTTTTGTTCGTTTGTTTATAATTAAGCACAAGGCTACACAATGGGCTATCTGGGCTGTGCTCATCACGGGTATCAAAACCCTGTTTCTAGTGAGTTCGCAGACATACCATTGTGCCACTAGGGAGCTATTTTTGTTGGTATTAAAATCAGCTGTGTTTAAATGAAAGTTTCTCAGCAGAAAAGAAGAAAAAAGTAATAATTAAACCATTAGAAAGGCAATGTTCCTGAGTGATTAATCTCTCATTAATTCAATATGTGTTCTAATTAATTAAATATGCTACTTATAGTGCTTAGGTATATAATTTTTTCTTAACTGGGCATCAGTTCAATAGATAAATGATACCATAATGCATGCAGATGGTCTTTATGTCCAAATAATTAATAAAATACATTAAATATAACTATCTGCCCGCAGAAAAGATTAAAATATGTAAGTGCAGTAGCAAGTTGATATTGTGTAATTAACAATCATCGCTGTTTCTGAAGTGAATGAAGTAATATGTTTTACAGTAATGAAGTGTATTGGATTTATGTTATGCATGAAGTCTTTTGAATAGCAACGTATTTCGTTTCTAGAGCTGTTTTTCTTTTTTATTGAAGGCTTGAAGAGTAAATTACCTAAGAACACATACAGCAATGATGACGTAATATACCTATAATGACGTCATTATTCTTATATGAGTGATTTAGATATCACAAATTCAAACCCCTTTAATGCCGGACATGGGAAATTTCATTCCGTAACAAAAAACCCAGATTACAGCCGATACCAGTTATACTATTGGATAGATTAAAACAGTCTTACTTAAGGACACTAAAGCAGGGCATAAAACAACCTTAAATTCGAAAGCATCCGACTACGAATCAAGAAGCGCAAAGCTATTGAACCAGCCTTTCCATGTTTTACATGTTAAGCTCCTATTTAGTATTCCTAAATGATCTTATATAATTAGGCCTTATAATAATAATATATTAGACCAAATCGTTACCAAAGTGAATGACCAACAAGGCAAAATATAATTAATAATACATGTGATTCCTTACATGTGGGCTTATTTATACGTGATTAACACACTGTACTGTTAAGCGAAAGAATGATACACACTGTCTTAACAAGATCAATGCTAAGCTGGAAACGATGTTAAAAAACAGTTAACGTAGTGGGGCTGTTAATGACAAAAAATTATAACACCAGCTGGAAATATGGCATAACAAGTTATGTCCCCACATTGGAATAGCAGTATATTTCGGACTTACACAGCTAGAAATAAGGTTTCGATTTTGTGTGATGAGCAGAGCATAGATAGCCCATTGTGCAGCTTTGTGTTTAATTTCAAACAGACAAACAAGTTACGTTAATAAAAAAAGAAAATATTGTTTAAATATTGAAATGAACAGTAAAACTAACATGGAACTGGAACTTACTTTTTGTTACTTATATTGTTTGCTTTAATTGTTGTTGTTAATTGGAATAGCAGTATATCTGCTAGAAACTAGGTTTCGATTTTGTTTGGTGGGCAGAGCATTGTTAGCCCATTGTGCAGCTGTGTGTTTAATTTCAAACAGACAAACTAGTTGCGTTAATAAAAAAAAGAAAATATCATTGTTTAAATATTGAAATGAACAGTAAAACTAACATGAAACTGGAACTCACTTCTTTTTACTTATATTGTTTGCTTTAATTGTTGTTATTTGTTTTTTAATTCACACGCGCACTACTCTGTACATTGCTGAATCATCGTGGAACCTTTGATTGTGATCAACCATAAACATCAAGCAGGGAATATTGATCAATCTTTATTGACGCAGTTACAAATAGCAAGCCTCTTTTCTCTTCTCCCAGGCCTGACATGCCTAGTGAATACGGCTCCCTATTCACCACCTGAGGGTTCGAATCCACGTCAGTCGTAGGGGTGTTATAATGTAATATTCAATCCCACTCTTGGGATTGTCCAAAAATTGGCGGTGGATGGTGTTGACTAACCACCTTCCTTCTAGTCTATCACTGGTGAATTACGGACAAATAGGGCATTTAGCCCTTGTGTAGCTTTTCGCAAAATTAAAAAACAACAACAAATCTCTCACACTCAAAAAGGAATTGACTGGTATTGCTAGTTTCACGTTAATTTGACTGTACATTTTAAAGCAATATTTATCAAGAAAATTAATGCCCAGTTCATCAAAAACCAGTTCTTATGCATTTTAAGCTGAATTAAGCCTTCTGCTGACCCAATTATAAACTTGTACTTTTAATGATTCAATTATCATTCCCTTCTTTTCGGTTGAGAAACTTTGACTTCTACATCTTGAATAATATGGAAATAACCTGAATTACCTTAAGGGTCGCATGCTAATTCCAATTCCCCGTCTTGTATGGAATTCATTTATAATGAGTGCCTCTCTTTACCAGCAACAAAAAATTGTAGATATTATTTTTATGCGTTTTCTTTCTGGTTGATATGTCAACGATATAGATAACGTAGTACGTTATGGTAAAATAATTTGGTGTCTCGACACGTCCGTTTATGCTCTATCTGACAATAGCTTTGTGCCTATTTACCGTTTCAAAACGCTCAGTCATAAGACTGTCAAGTTCGAAACACATCATTCTCCTTGCATGCTTTCCATAGTCTATCTAATATAAGAAGAAGAAAATGTCTCATCACACGTTTTAACAATAATGTATTACATAAATTTATAGGTGAGGCATTCAGTACCTTGACAGGTATGTCTCCATATGGAATAATATGAACATCTATTTCATTCTCCAGCTGCTTGCGGTATGGTGCAGTCGAATGGAAGGTATCACGGGAAATTTATGTTGTTGAACTCATACCCTGTTGGTCTTGTTTACATATAAAACTCGTGTTTTTGTGTATTACAAAGTGTCTATAATATTGGTTAGCAGAATTCATCTTGACTTTTGTATTGATTTTATCATCCTTAATTTCTCCTGGCGCAGTGGTAATAAATGATGATAAATATCTCTGACAGTTTCACGACATGTTTTGTACCAATACTGAAATTTTCTTCGCCCATTAACCAGTAGAAAATGCCATTTTTTACAGTTTCCTTCGTGTGTGGATATTAGTTTTCTAGATGGAAATTCTTGTTCAATGTTTTGCATACTAATATCTAAGACACGTGGTTGGGTTTTGCCACTGACTTTTGTGTTCGTGGCTTTTCACCTGCTACAATATTTCACATTTTATTTATCATGGCTGAGATGTGACTTGTTGCAGATGTCTTTTGTTATGTTCCTGATGTCCCAAGTTGATCAGTATTCTGTTATTTTACAATGGCATTAACTATAAAGTGTGACCCCGGTGGCTTAGCGATAAATCTGAGGGCATATGACGTTAAAAATCAAGTATAGTTATTTATGGTAAACCCGTAACAGATAGTGCATTGTTTAGCTTTATGCCTAAAAACATACAAACAAAGTACAAGGTATTTGCTCTTCTTGGAAATTCTGAATTTTCTATCTAAATAAATCTTTCATATTGGCCATATTGGTTTTCGTAAGATACCATTCATTCGTTCTCAGAAAAAAAAAGGTCGACACTAAAGGGTTATTGGTAGATGACAAGTATGAAAACATACATACATTCTCTAAACAAGAAAATAGTTCTACATTAAGAATATACTGGTATATGATAAGTGTTAATTTTTCAAAAAGAAATGTTTTTAAAGCTTAAGACTAGGCCCATTTGAAATATTTAGCTGGCTTATGTGCTGCCTAGTGGCTAGCGATCTCAGAATGTGAACTCGGATGTTCATGGTGTTAAGTATTATAATTTATTATCTTACGTATTACATTTCTATATAAAGTTTAATTTTAATTTAGAAGTTAATTTAATGTTGATATGTATCAGATTTATGATATTTGTCAAACAAATTGATACATACAATTTTCTTTCTTAACACAAACATTGTTTAATATACCAACAATAATATAATGGGCTATTACAGATAATAATTTATATACAAAAGTTTTACAATCGTACAAATAATGCTGAGTCTTCTATCTGGTCTGCAACTGAGTATTTTATCAACGCTTCATGATGAGCGAATTGATTTTGTGTTGATGCAGAGTTACACTTCACTTAACGGGAAGCTAGCTATCCCTTTATACATGAGTTTCTCGGATGAAGTTATGCGATGTTTTTGTAGAAGTACTAACATTCAAAGTTAATTCACTGAAGTTAAACAGTTTATGATGCTCGAAATCTATTAACGTTCCTGATCAAATATCCATATTTTTTCGATTAATAAGCGTTTATCAGTTATAGCTTCTGAGGTTTATAGTGTACTAAAGGTAGTAAACCAACAATATTAAACTGTCTCTCCGCGTGTCGGTTTACAAAAGTTAAGGCGAAGTTCGAGAATTTTCAGTTGAGAACAGTATAAAGCTTGTATTGCTGATTCTTACACTCGAGAATCTTCTACGTCTGTATTGAAATAAATACATAATAATGAATTAGTTACAGTGGTTTGTGTTCCTTTGTTTCAAAAATGTTCCAAGGGAACCGTGAGAGCATGACTGTCAAGTTCCATTGTTCGATCATATATACAGAGTCGACAAAGGTTGGTGGTGAATGCTGTTAACAAACTGTTTTCTGTCTAGTCTGTTAATTCCAAAAAATTATTTTTTTTGGTTTTGCGCGAAAAGATTGGAAAAATAAACCAAGAAAGAAGACAAATCTAATGAAGAGTGAACATTACAAGCGACTGTATCGAGATATTGTGAGAATCGAATTTGAAAGTACACTTCCTTCTCCTTCCTGCACTGATAAATGTAGAAAGTTACATGAATGAAGATGTTGTTATCGCTCAAAGTCACTTATAATTACAATGCCCCTATCATTGCCATGTCCATTTATGTTCAACATTAATCATTTGCAGACGTATATACAGTGCAATTTTTGTTATGTTAAAGTCTTACACATTTCAAACTGAACCTTATAATCAAGTCCTAATTAATCTTGTAGCATATCTTATATATATTTATATAAATAATTCTTTTTTACGTACTATGTATATACTACATAAACAATATATTAGGTAAGTCTAGCAGTAGGTGACTCATCGCTATTTTTACAATGCATGTTTAGGAATGAGAGGTGCTTAGGCTCATTTCCATTATGTTTGTTTTGAAATTTTCGAAGAGGAACATAATTGCCATCTGCGCTAGTTGTTCCTAATTTAGCAGTGTAAAACTAGGGGGAAGGCAGCTAGTCATCACTACCCACCATTAGAGCTCTTGGGTTATTCTTTTACCAACGAATAGTGGGATTGATCGTAACATAATAATATCCCCACGGTTAAAATGGTGACCATGTTTGATATGACGGGATTCAAATCTGCGACCCTCCAGTTGCGAGTCGACCGCCTGAACCACCCGGCCATGCGGGACCATTCCATCATCTATGATACAATGATCCAATGTGCATAGTAATTCGTTTTTGTACAAATTTTTTCTTTGTTTTTGGAAATAACGATCTATTTAGAGTTTTTTTCCATAGAGTGTTTGTACGATAGCATAATTGTGTAGGAAGCGGAAACTGAGTTGACATCGTGAATACTCACACTTTTATTGGATTTCCTGCTTAGGCAATTTCTAGCATATCACGCTTGTGGTAATTTGTAGTTCTTCCAGCTCTTGGTTATGTAAAATGTGTAACGATTATGTTATTAATGTGAACTTCCGCTTAGAGCAAGTATTAAAGAGTTTTTAGAGCGAAACTAAAAATCAGTATAGCTAATTAAATATATGTTTCTTGCATTTCTGTGTGTGAAGATTAGGGTGCACTGTTTCATTAGTTGGGTACTGTGACTATTAACGATATTGTCGGCCGTAATCCCAGTAATATCTTACTATATTCAGTAAGTTTAGGATACTTATGCTAGTCTTAAATATATATATATCAAGCAAACCATACAAGCAATCTCTATAATAAAAGTATCGTACTAATAATAATAAATAATGTTTAAAGGTGATAACATTCAATATATTATACTGTCAAACCAATACTCTTAATAAAAATAACAATAGGTAGATTACATTGTGTACCTTACACAAGGAATAACAGTAGCTGTTGATTATGTAAAGTCGTGCTAGTACATGAAATGTATGTTATTTGAAGTATCGCTTTGGTAAATTTTCTTGATGTACATTAATGTTGTAACAACGGGTACTTTTCTGTGAATGACACGTGGAAGAACTTACCACGTTATCAAGGAATACACTGTGAAAAGATTAGCGACATCATTTTCTATGGGTCGAGGGGAAAAGTGATTCCGACAGCCAGATCGTATAAAATAAAACGGTGTTGAACTGTCATTGGTCCTTTATATAGCGCGGATAATTTTGCTATATGGGGATTTTTGGCGCGTCTAAACTGTATCACCCAGATGCTCCTTTCCACTTTCAAAATGTTGTTTGAAATAACCTTGGGTAAACTGTTAAAAAATTCAATACCTATCAAACAGTATAAAATATAAATCTAAAAAGTAAAATGTATCATACTTCCTTTTATTTTTCTATTGTGTTTTCCAATACATACGAATTAATTTTAAAACACCTTGTGTACATAACGTCCATACTTCCTAGACGATTTATTTGTTTGTCATCCAAGGAATCCGTCTACTGAGATGCTTATACCATTTATATTAAACTATTTGTTCATGTTTTAAAAATAGCATTAGCTCGTAAAAAAATTTAAAAGTTTGTTCTGAGGTAGGATCAAATTTACAATGAATGTTCTGTGTATAATAAAACTGTGACCTTATCTGCGAGGCCTGGTTTGGCATGATGGTTATAACGATTTTCCCACAATCTGCGAGTTCGAATCTCACCACCAAACATGTCTACCCTTTCAGCTGTAGGGGCCAATCCCGCTATTCGACTATTGCAGCCCCAAATTTGGCAGTAGGTATTGTTTACTAACTGCCTTCCCTCTAGTCTATCAGTTCTAAATCAGGGATGGCCAGTGCAGATAATCCTTGAGTAACTTTGTGCAAATGTCAAACCAAATCTGTAACCCACGTGTTTTTAAACGTAGATTTCTCCTATTGTAGGGCGTGGCTTTCTTTCAAAGAAAGAAAACGAAATACCAACAGTTTTTGAGAAAGTGAATAATAGCATCTACCCATCTTCTGTCATTGGTGAATCTACAATTTGACAAACAATAGTCAAAACCAGTGACAATGAACCCAGAGTTAAAGAATCACTGTATTTATTATTTATGTGAAAAAAGGGGTATCTGTAACAAAAGCATTTTCAGTATGAGAAAATAAATAAAAAAGCCGCTGGTGTCGCCACTCAACTTTATAAATTACAAGCTGTTTGTTTTTGGTTGTAATTGAGCACAAAGCTACATAATGGGTTATCCGTGCTTAACATAACCGTAGTGGGTAGATATACCATTGGGACTTGTAGGGAAATTACAAACTTAAGCCAGTGTATTTTCACGCTGATTCCCCCTCCTTCATAAAATGTCGTGTTTCAACGTTTCTAATCAAACCATATCACGCACAGTCATAACATGCTGCAACTTCACGATCGTTATTCTTTTCACGAAACATATTCAATTTCTATGGCCAAGATCTGTTGTTTTACTATTTACTTAGCATACAAAAGAACTGGTAGATGAATATGATAATCACAAACCGTGTGTCTGTTTGACCGTCCGTAACGTTACATTTTATGGCCTTCAATTAGGTTAATATAAACACAATTTATCCTCCATGTAAAATTCATTTTCATCTCTATGCATTTTCACGAACATAGTAATAAGATTGTTTGTTTTTTAATTTCGCACAAAACTACTCGAGGGCTATCTGTACTAGCCGTCTCTAATTTAGCAGTGTAAGACTAGAGGGAAGGCAGTTAGTCATCACCACCCACCGCCAACTCTTGGGCTACTCTTTTACCAACGAAAAGTGGGATTGACCGTCACATTATACGCCCCTACGGTTGGGAGGGCGAGCATGTTTGGCTAGACTCGGGCGCGAATCAGCGACCCTCAGATCACGAAGCGCACGCCTTAACGCGCTAGGCCATGCCAAGCCTAGTAGTAATAAAAACTACATTTTAATAGACTAACATAAGTTTTTTATCTACTTAACGTTCACTTATTTTCATATTGCTTACCGCCTTAACTCTTATTAAAATGCTCCCTGGTAGTTCAGTAATGAAGGTTGATTACTTGCATTAACATTCTAGCCCCGAATTTTAGTGATTCAAGCTTCGATCCTTTCGGTGGACACATTGTAAGCAGCTCAACGTACGCTTTTACACTCAAAAGAAGTAATATCTTATTAAAGGTAACATGTAATTAAAATGTATCCCAGTTTTTATTTAGCTTCTTTTTCAAACAATTATTAGAATGTCATGTGATGTTTTTTGCGTTTAGAAAATTCACAACATTTAGTAATTAACTATGTCAACAAACACAATAAAATGGTAATTATTTGAATTTCAACTTTATTTTAAATTGATTTTTTTTTCACTTCGGGGTGATGAATGTTGTTCCTTCTTAGATAAATTCAATGAAATATCACATTGTTTATGAGGATCCTTCCTCCAAATGAAATTTTACATTATTCATGAGGTCTTGTCTCTAAATGAAATATCAGATTATTCATGAGATATTTCCTCTGCATGAAATGCCACACTATTCATGAGATTCTTCCTCTAAGTGAAATGTCACATTATTCATGAGGATCCTGACTCTAAATGAAGTCGGCTTGCAAAATTTACATCTCTTTCTTACAGTTAATTAAAACTTTGTTGTTATTGTTTTGAATTAAGTACAAAGCTACGCGATGGCCTATTTGTGCTCTGCCCGCCACTAGCATCGAAACCTGAATTTTAGCATTTTAATCGGCAGGTATACCGCCTTGCCACTAGGGACAAACTTTGATGCATTTAGTAAATTCCTCTCACTTTTGTTATTCTGATGATCAAAGAAGTAAAGATCATATTAGCTCTTATTTGAAATAAAATCCTAGTTGACACGCTTTATTACCTTACTCAAATTAAGAAACCAAACCTGGACGAAATAACACATTATTGTCTTCCCTGAAAAGCTTTTAACAGTTTCTATGAACTTAAGAACATACAGTTCGTAATTAACGTATGAAAGTTTGATATTTAGAGTTTTAAGAAGATTTGATATACTAAAAATATTATTCCCGTTTTTTGAAAATATATTATTCTTTGTTTCTCAGTGGTATTGGGAGATTTTGAAATTTGGCGAAAGAGGTCAAGCTATAATATAAATAACCCGCGAACGATTTTTGGTATTTTTATACTTTGGTGACAGACAACTCTAAAATTAAAACACTAAAACATTTAGAATTATAGGTTGTCCACAAATAAATGTTGTTTTTGAACTGCAAAGTTTGGAAAAGTATAAACCAGTGTTGTAAAATATGCTTTAATCAAAGTAAGCACCATTTGTTTCAACACACTTTCACTAACATGTAACGATGCTTTTTATGTCCGTGCTGTAAAAATCAGAGTTTCTCTGATTAGTGAACTCCCTGATAGCTTCTTCCGCAGCTGCCTAGTTTTGAAAGCGTTTATTGTTTAAATGTGGTCAAGATGCTTGAAACAAATGTAAATATGTAAGGGAAATGTCTGGGGAATAAGTCAGATTGGGCAGAACCTCGATTTTCAATTCTTTCAATTTTTGGAGCGTCATCATCGAGAAGTTTCACAACACTGATTTTGATAGTCTTCAATCAGCTCATGCGGAACCCACTAATCCAACTTTTTCGTATTTTCAATAGCACTCAGGTGGTTGGCAATGCTTGATTTGCTTGTGCCTAGCTTTTCTGCAAGCTCACGTACTGTTGTGTGAGGGTCTGTTTTAACTGCTTCCCTTAATCGAAGGATGGCTTCTTCCACAACCTTCGTGGTCTTCAAGACTTTCATTTGCATGTCGAAACCTGTACTTTCAATCGTAGATCCATGGCCGAATGCCTGGTTGATGTTCTGTGTAGTTTCAGTACCTTTTCGTCCAATTTTGAAGTCATAGAGAAAATCAGACGAAAGTCCTTCTTGTCCATGCTGCCTTAGGGGTTGCGAAACTTACTCGGAGTAGAGTTGAAAGGGCAAACAATTAAAGCACCTTGTAAGCGACTATACCTATGATAAGTTATTCAACATTAAACTGCTAAATGCCATCGTAAGCATTCTGACATTTATTTCTGGACAACCTAATACATTGTTTGTTACAGAAGTTTCGCGTATAGCCACTCAAAGGGTTGTCTGGGCATATCTGTGCCTAATTTTGAATTCCCTTTTAGATGGAAATTAGCTAGCAGAAAGCACCCATCTACAACTCATTGGTTTCTCTTATAATGTATTTATGACTCCAAAATGCGGGGGCCCGGCAGGGCCAAGCGTGTTGAGGCGTGCCACTCGTAATCTGAGGGTCGCGGGTTTGCATCCGCGTTGCGCCAAACATGCTCGTCCTCCCAGCCGTGTGGGCGTTATAATGTTACAGTCAATCCCACTATTCGTTGGTAAAAGAGTAGCCCAAGAGTTGGCGGTGGGTGGTGATGACTAACTGCCTTCCCTCTAGTCTTACACTGCTAAATTCGGAACGGCTAGCACAGATAGCCCTCGAGTAGCTTTGTGCAAAATTCCAAAACAAACAAACAAAAACAAATTGCGAGCGCGTTTTTGTGGCAGTGGGTTACGAGCAGTCAGTACTCAGATTCACTGTTCAAGCACGGTAATCGTTAAGTTTTGTAACACATATTAAATCAGTGAATTAAAGACTAGCCACTTTAAATACAATATTATAATAATAAGTTAAAGAACTAAATGAACAGATTTTTACTTTTTGTTTTACAGATTCGAATGGGCGTTTGTTCTTCTTAAGTAGAAACATTTGGAAAAAAAATTTGCTGTACTGACATATATATATAAAAAAGAGTCTATTGTATTTAGTTACTAAAAGTTACCAGAGGTATGTAATCGAATAAACTAGAAACTGAAATAATTGAACATTCTACAATTATCTACATATAGAACAGATTACAAAACTAAAGTACAAGCTGTAAACTGTAAATAGCTGAATACTCCTAATAAAAAAGATCGTGAAGTAGTCAACAAGTACTTGTAATCTAAATACAATAGAACACTTCTGGAACCTCGATAGGTTTCGGAGACATAAACACCTTATACTGGTTAAGGAATGAAACGGTATTTTTTCACAACTTATTAGAAGTATGAGCCGAAGATAAGGAGACTGTACCGGGAAGGGGGGATAATTGTTATATCACTTCTTGTCAAATGTGGCTCTTTAAGAATTAACTTAATCTAACTCGTTCTGAAAATTTTAAGTTGAGGATTCTTGTGTCTCTCGGATTTTAACTAACCTCTCTTTCAAAGTCGATCCAGTCAGACCATCTCTGAGTATATCATGTTGAATTTTCTTATGTTCAGCAGGTTCTAACTAACACCTTTTTTCAGAATTATTTCAATGACACCATCTCTGATCATCTCAAGTTGAAGGTTTTGATGTTTCACGGGTTCTAACTAGTCCCTCTTTCAGAGTTGATCCATTCAGACCATATCTGATCATCTCAAGTTGAAAGATTTCATGTTTCACAGGTTCTGTCTGATAGTGTATTATCCATGAAACTGGTTTAGTAACTGTATTCAACGATACGTAATCTAGTTTCAGTTCTATTATTCATTTGGTTCATGGGCAATTAAACTTAAAAATAGTGTATTTGTCGTCTTTGCAGAAAATCGTTCTTTGTGTATGCTTTCTTTTAGCACATTGAGCTGTCTCCTGTGTCTACTGAAGAGAATCGAACCTCTGATTTTATCGTTGCAAATCAGAAGACTTACTTACCACTGTCCCACTGGGAGACCGTTCGTTATGTAAACTTTTTTTGACTTGGATATAACTTTGTGTTAATTCGTCCGCGTGCAAATTCGTAATCTTTTTGACATTCAGTTATATTAGTTTTATTTGTATTGACAACTAAAGACAGAAAATGTACGAGACCATGAATTTATCTCTTATAAGAATAAATACAGGTAAATAAAGAATTCCAAACCTTATAAACGGTAAACAAATAATATAATTTTATATTTTCATAAACACCAGCTAAAAATTATTAAATTGTACTAGTAATAAATACAAAAATGAAAAACTAACAAACGAATGCTTTTTGAATCAAAACTATTGTTACTACGTGAAAACAAAAACAAAAAAACGTTCTAACTCGAAACCATTGCTAATATAAAAAGGTTAAACATTTATTAACGACAGTGTACGTCTTTGTGCATTTACCACAAAACGTGTTATCTGTTTTACCAGATAGGTTCTAGATGTTGAGATTTTCATTATGATTTCTCGTGCTTTCTAATTCCCATTGGCTGTAACTGTTTTAAACTGTTCGTTTTGATAAGCACTTTTAGACATTTATTGCCCAACATTTCATTCGTTTCATTGCGTTTATTCAAACATCGTTTTGTGAAAGAAAGACTATTGGATATGCGAATTTGTTCGAAGTATTTCATGGAATATTTTATGACGCACTAATAATATGACCAAACTAAGCTGGTACCACATAACTTGCCTATTTCTTTCCGTGCTACAGTATGTCAAAAACAAATAGATATTGGCATGTTTACAATGTCATGCGAGCTCAAAGTTCCTCCAAGGTAGCTAACTGTAAACTAAGAATGCCAGAAGAAACTGAAATGCTTATGAACGTCTAAGTTAATTTCTAAACTCGTTATATTACTATTGGAATGTTTACGATAATTATAGGGCTTGTAAATCAGACCTTCTCGAAAAATTTCATAATTCACGACTTAATAAAATAAAATAAAAGCATGAATGTTTGATGAATTAACATATGGTTTGTTTCAGTTTCAGAGAACCGAAACGTAATTGCAAGAATAAATTTACGGCTAACCCTACTTAATAAAATCTCTGCCTTCTTCCTGTAGGATGAAGGCCACCTGTGAAGATGTTCTTCTTCACTATCTTCAACCCAACGAATTTATTGATTCTCCGGAATGGGAAGCCTGTACTTTAGACAGCGATAGACTTTTCCAGGTAAAGAAAGGTTTGTGGTATGTAGCTACAGTTATAATGTCAGCATACTGAAGAACAAACAATATTGATTTATGTTTTTTACACAAATGTGCCACTTTGTGACTTAAGAGATGCACTAATTTCACCAGTTTAAACGTCCCACATGATCCTTCTTGATGACAAGAAACCCACTTGAAATGAACAGGTGTCTCAGAATGGCTGGTATGGAGTATTAACACTTTTATTGATAAGCATGCTAACCTGAAGATGAACTGGGAAGGTCGAAACGTTGTTCTCTGTTTATCAATAAAAGTGTACCACAAGAAAGCGCAGCATTAAGGTTATTTATTGTTTGTTATAATTATTTATATTGAATTTCAATAGCTCTTCTGAGTACATTAAAAAAGATAAACCTCTCTTCGCTAGAAAGAAACAATGAGATTGTGGGTGTGCTAAAAAGTTAATCCTCAAACCCTAATGTTCAGTTGGGCAAGACAAGTATAAACCCCAAGTTGGCGGTGAGTGCTTTTAAATAGTTGCTTTCTCTCTTCTATATCAATTCAACATTATATATATCTACATGAGGATAATCCCTTTTTAGCTTGGCGCGAAAATTCCAAACAAATTAAGCCACATTGGGATATCTTTTGTGTATACCGCGGAGAATCAAACCCCAAATTTTAGCGCTATAAGCCCGTAGGTCGCAGCAACGTGTTTTTCAGACAATCCATATATGCTCTGCCTATATTAAGTGTCATCAGCTGAAGAAACGCCCTTTGCCTCTTTAGTTATAAGTAATTTATCAGAAAATACCTTACAAACTCAACATTTTACTCTGAGTAATTTTTAATTTTAAGAAAAACATTGATTATATTATTAGTTGACAATGCGAACTGTCTCCACCTGAGGTAAATTTTAAAAATAACGTTTCTGTTAAAAAAATTAAAATAAATTTCTCCCAATATAGCTAAAATTGTAAATAAACAAATACTCATAAAATTAAGTAAACAAAATAGTCATTGTTCGTTGCGTTTTTATTTATTTATTTATTTATACCCTAAAAAAATTGAAATGCTCCGCTACTCTCGTGCATGATCTGGATGACATTCGTGTAACTATTGTGCTAACCCTTGTATTCTACATAAATATTATGTTTACACTAACGATGTGTTTTGATTGATATATTTTTACACTTACAATGAAAAAGATGGATTTTTATTCCGAAATAAATTCAACACGTTAAAATTATTATTGTTGTACTCGTGTTTCATTAAACTTTGGTTTTTTGACTTGTATTATTTTCTCAACAACAAAAAGTATCTTTATTTATTACCTGATTTATGAATATTACTTAGTTCTTAACCTGTTTTATTTTTATTTTTTATAGTGTTTTACTTCTTTTTTTACCTTTTTAACGGCTATTTGGCATACATAGGTTATCTGTTTTGCCCCGTTAATCCTCAAACAAACAAACAACTATGCGGCTAGCGCAAATAGCTCTCTTTTAACTGTGAACGAAGGTCAAACACAAATATATTCTGCTTCATTGCTTTCAACAGTTTTAAATAAAAATAAGTACCAACAATATGGTGTTCTCAGATGTACCGATTTATTTTCAGAGTAAATGGATAAGACCCACAAAATAACAGAATATTTGACATATATGGTGCTTGGTTCTGGAAATTGAAAGATTGAAAGTTATTAAGACAGAAGCCAAATTAACATACGCCACATTAATTCGGTTATTCATCTGTAAGGTAATGTCATAGATGTTATATTCATGCACAAAATACGTAATAACAACTATGTTATTATACGGAAGGGTAAAGTCAGTTGTGTACATAATAGTAGTTGGAAAAGCAGCCTAAGCCACGACTTAATTTAGTCAAACAAACTCTCTAAGGAAGTGACAGTTGTTGTTTTTTTTATTGGAAGCAGTCATTTGGAGAAAGACCTTCTTTATCGTCAACAGAACTTTTTCTTATTTATAACTTCAAATAGTGCTTTTTCACCTCCTACTCCCACGGTTATGATGGTGAAATAGTGCTTCAACTGGCAGTATTCTTCTCTACATGGATCTATCAGTGCTAATTGAATATAGATAGTTGCTGAAGTATGTGTCAGGGTCGTTGACGGTGTTGTCAGAAGAACAACCTATAATAGCTACTGTGACCATGAATGATTTCATTTAGTTGGTCATAGAGCTTCTGCAAAAGTAAATTTTCAGGTCGTTAATATCAGGAAGTGAAGGACCTGCCTTTGATGGCTGAATTGGTGGTGCTTTAATCACCGACACTAACGATTTTGGACCTTCCTTATGCTTAGGTGAACTATAATCAAACTTGGATACTTTTTCTTTTTTATTTGGCAATGTTGTGGCCCTGCCAAAAATGCAAACACATCGGGTGACGATGTTATAGTGATGTTTCTTGATAATTTTCAGATGGTGTTTTCTTCGGGTTTCTGAGATTGGTGGAACTAGTGATGATTTATGAGGTGAACATTGATGACTTGAGACATGGTCCTTGGAGACTTTACAGCCAACCCATTGATGGCCTTAATCAGATCCCGTACATTGAATGCATGACCAGAAAAATAACTCCATCTCTCAATTTTGCCACACCAAAGATGAGGCTGACCCCAGGGATTTTAGTGATAGCAGTACAAGAGTCTAAGTTTCGTGACGTTTCCCAAAATTAACTGTACTCAGAATGTATCTCCTTATATGGCAGCAAAGTAAGACGTGTGTGATTCAACAACAGAAAGTATAAACATAACTTACTAGTTTAACAAATAAGGATCAAGCTTGACCTGAAAGTTAAAGAATCAGGATTCAAATGTAAAGACCATTTATTTCTTATTCAATAAAAGTTTAGCTGTGAGTGCAAATTTAAAGTTGTAACTTCCTAGATAGAGTAAATATTTGACCTAATGTTGCTGTTAGAGCCAGAGTGTGGAAGCTATTACTGTGGTTGAGTGACATTTATTTGTTGTACCCATAGATATCTCAGGCTCCCACGCGTCATTTGACTTAATACTTGGTCAATAATCAGCTGTTTTGTTTATTACTGCCATTATCATAGCAATAATTATCTTAGCTATCCTTATTTACTTTTTAACTTTCACATAATATTGCATAAGAGCTTTCTGCACTTGTCATTCTTAATTTAGCAGCGATAAACTGGAGGGAATGTAGCAAGTCAAAACAAATCATTAACAACTCTTCGGCTATTCTTTTACAAACAAATAGTGGAATTAAACATCACATTAAAATACTGAATAGGAAGCGTGTTTGGTGACAGTGAGTTATTTTAAAATCCAACCACATTCCTTTCACTACTACAGGCAGATCATGGGTCGAGTAATGAAGAAATTGCAGACACTAGTTCCTACACAAAAACATGAAATAGGCCACTTATTGAAAAATCACCAGCCTCTACCCTTTTGTCTACCAGAACCGTTAACATACTTCTTTTATAATTTCTTCAGGGACAAGTGAGGTTGTATTGCAATTTCAAAATGTGTATGAGTATGAAAAAAGTGTTGAGTATGAAAGCTGCACATTATAGAGATCTCTGTGGAAAAACCACATAACTCTTTAAAAACTTTTTAAACTGCTCCAGACTGAGAAAACATAATTTTATATACACACAACAATAATATTGTTCTTTTCTGAGGTATGTATGTACTATCCATTTATCTGTTGGTCACTCTCGTCAAAATACATAGAAGCTATCACCTGATTTGCCAATGGAAAAGAATTACTATCTACTTTCATATCGTATGTTTATTTTACAGAACTCTTTCCTATGGTAAAGAACACGTGATAACATAGGAGAATGAACCAGAATAATAGGTAACTGGGGCAAAATAAAATTTTTAACTACATTTTTGTTAAACCTATGTGCATGTGTCAGAAAATGTTAAAATAATTTGTGCATTAAATTAAAGGGAAAATCATGTCTATATGTTACAACCAACAATATATCTTTAAAATTCGTTTTGCAGTTCTTACCAGATTTTTGATCGATTTTCAAAGATGTTATTAAATCAGAGAACAATGAATTTAGATTTGTAAGTATAGAAACAGTTACACACTGCACAAAGTCATTAGAGAATAATTGTTAATTATGTAATGTACATATTAGCAATTCCAAGGCAAAATTATTCTTACAAATAACTGTAAGTCATACTGTACTTCATTTTTATGTAAATTAATCATATTATTATCTGTCATGTGACCTGAAATACAAATTATTGCTCGAGTTGGCCTATGTTCGTATGTGAATATTTAGTTTCTTTGTATTTGAACTTCGCGCAAAGCTACTCAAAGGCTATCTGCGCCATCCGTTTCTAATTTACTAGTTTAGACTAGAGGAAAGGCAGCTAGTCATTACCACCCACCGCCAACTCTTGAGCTACTCTTTTACCAACGAATAGTGAGATTGACCGTCACTTTGTAATGCCCCCGCGACTGAAAGGGCGAGCATGTTTGGCGCAACGGGGATCTACCGAAAAGAATGTAACAATACTGAAATCTGTTGACAAGCGAAGTTGAAACTCGCTGAAAGGGAGTGCTTGAATTTATAGGTAAATATAGTTCAGAGCTACAAAAACAGTTTATTATTTCTAAGTTGCATTTCTATGGTCAATGTTGTTATGGTCGATCATTTTTCTGAAAAAAATTATTTCTGAGAGATCTTTGGTGTCTAGACTCAATTGACAAAATTTAGCATTTCTCTCAAGAGCATCTAACGAATGTTTAATTGGATTAAAATCCGTTTAGGATATAGGTAATTCCATTTGATTAATTCTGGGATAGCATAGCCTGGTTGTTACGGTGTCCGAATTACAACCTGTTAGTAACGAGATCAAAATCCATTTGATTAATATCTTAACAGTTAGCACGGAGTCGTCATAATAGGATTTTCATTTCTACTATTGATTAGTAAAGTGTAGGTTGCTTTGGCTAACCATCTTTTATTTTGTCTATCACTTCAGAATAAGAGAAGGCTAGCACAGACAGCTCTGGATAATCTTTATGTGAAATTAAACTAACAAGCAATCAGTTCCATACTTACCTTGTCACATTTGGACGAGTATTAGCATCCATTAAGTTATGTTAGGCTCACATTATAACATTTTCACAGCAACGCTCGATAACGAGATTCGAACTCGCGACTTGAGGATTGCGAATCGATCACCAGGCTATACAGGCCTCAATAAAACAGCCCCACAAAGTGGGATTAAAATGGCCAGCATATAACTCATAACAACTGCTATTTATAATAAATATTTTTTGCAACTCAACTTAATCCATGAAATAATCATTTAAACATTCCCAACTTGGATTAAATTGGATCGGATAGATCAAGTTACGTATTATCTATAACAATGGCATAAGATAATTCTGATTCTAGTGTAGGGCTATGTTACCCAGAGCTACTCATTTTGAAGCAATCACACGTTATAAATAAGAGGAAAACCCCAATAACCGCACTACTTAAAATTCTTTTAGGCAGGATTAAAGTAAATTAATCTATGAGACCTTTTTTTTATTTTCCATTAACTATATTTTGTATGTGAGCAATACCAAGCGTGAGACGCGCTTGTATAAAATTCAGTTTCATTTCCCATTAGGAGCTTTACCAGCCTACCCAAAATTAAAATTATCTCAGGCAGGGCTAGAGTAAGTTTATCTACAAGACCTTGGGCATGGTCAAATGCATCAATATCGAAAGGTTTCCAGGGTCTTGGAGATGAACTTACTCTAACCCTGCCTGAGTACAAAACTGTAATTATATATCAAAATGATCGAGTGATAAGCAGAAAGTTTGTACTTAGAAAACAAAACTCAAAGTTGTTCTATGCACCGCTGTGCTGTGGCTAAAAAATAATTAACCTTGAGCTGTGTGTCTTATAGGGCATATTCATCTATTTATAATTCTTTATGTTTGAAATAAACAATGTGAAGTTATCTGAGTATTTACTTTGTAGCTGTAAAAATTGTTTATCTCGGATTAAAGTTGCTTAAATACAAAAAACTGAAGAAGCACTTTGTTCACATTCATGTCCGTTCGCCTGTATGTTCATACACACAGGGGTATGTGAAGAACAGTTACATATAAGTAACAAAATGGCAACAAGTCATACAAGAGTAAACGTTTTACAGAAAAGAACTATTTCACTTCTCTTTGTCCTTACTTTTCATGTCAACGAAAGAAATGTTTATTTCCTGCAATATTTCATAGATGATTATATTATCAGATTTAAAAAGAAAATTAAGTAAAGTAATTACAAATATATTTACATCCAAGATTTGCTTACTAATACGCCGTAATTATGTTTTGTTTGTTTTGGAATTTCGCACAAAGTTACTCGAGGGCTATCTGTGCTAGCCGTCCCTAATTTAGCAGTGTAAAACAAGAGGGAAAGCAGCTAGTCATCACCACCCACCGCCAACTCTTGGGCTACTCTTTTACCAACGAAAAGTGGGATTGACCGTAACATTATAAAGCCCCACGGCTGGGAGGGCGAGCATGTTTAGAGCGACTCGGGCACGAACCCGCGACCCTCAAATTACGAAGCGCACGCTTTAACGCGCTAGGCCAAGCCGGGCCCAATTATGTTTTGTATTATAGATCTATTGCATACTTAGTTCCTAAGGTTAAAACGAGATCATAGTGTGTGTCTGACAGAGGGAGCAGTGTTAGTGCTTTAACGAGTTACATTCGAGAGTTGCATGTTTATATACTCATTTCAGGACTAGAGGGGGAAAGTATATGTGACTACATCAGTGTGAGTTACGTTCTTTTGTGCAGAATACCCGCACGATCAGTAGCTGTTGTATTTTTTAATAAAGTAATAAATATTCTTTGTTTTCCTACTTAAAACAGTGGTAGCTCTCTCACAAAATTATAATCAACTAGATTTTTAATTCGTTTAGGTTAAAGGTTTCTCAAAGTTCAGTAGCTACATTCGTATTTATTTGACCACTTAGAAATACACGTAAGTACTAATACTAGGTGATTTTTACATTTATAAATAAACGTTAAAGCCAGTTGATACATTTCATAATCTGTTACACTTTGCGATTGAAAGAAACTAAAACTTAGAAGAGTTTGTAATATATATATTTTACGAAGTGGACATATTTTAGGTTTTATTTACTTCTCCAACGATATCTTGTGTTATCATTCCGCCATATGCAATCATCAAGTTTAAAATGGCGAGGCTTTATTGCAAGAGTATTGTTTCGTTCCAATCTCAATTTCATCGTTAATGGTTAGGGCGTCAGTCCCAGTTTCTAGTAATCTGTTCAATCCCTCAGTGTATCACAATGAATTATGCGAGCTATGAACTCCTCTCAGTAGACCACTGTACAAGTAAGAACTAGCGACTTAATGCAGTGAAAAGTCGGTTTCATGTCTATAGAAGCCCATTCAGTATTCTCTAATATTTTTTTTCAATGCATATATTGTGTGTTATTTCTGAATTGATATTGGTTTAAAGCTACCTTTCCTTCCACTAAGCAATATCAATATTCGGGTCTTCATTCCAGTGAAGACAGGGACTATATCTAGTCAGTGGCTACACTAGAATTCCTAGATAAATCATGTGATCACTTGATACTCTGCAAATAATAAATGTGTTTCTATATTACACTTACTTCCTTTTATGTTACTTTCTATTTAGTCCCTGTGTTTTCGCGATCAATGATCCACTTTTATTTACAAAGTCAGAAAACTACACCATATGGTAATATGATGAAGCCTAATTAGAACCACTGATCCTTAGAACGTACAGTAGTGTTTGAAATTGTGGAGAAGCTCTCGAAAAAAACACATGATCGTGCTAAAGTTTTTGTTTTGTTTGGTGGTACTTTCCTTATCAGTTGGTAAACGACACTATACTGAACAACGATACATGTTAAATTTAGTATTGGGTGAGTTGCAACTTATATTTACTTTAAACGTTAATATTTCGTTAAACCTTAACAAATTGTTTAGAAAATTCAAAAACAAAACTTAACTGCAAAGCGACACATGGTTTACATATGCATAGCCGCTCCCAATTTTGAATTAATATACCAGAGGGAAGTCAGCTAGCTAATGTTATCCTCATGGACAACTCACGTCTGATCAAATAATGGAATTTGATCGTTAATCTGATAGAGCACCCACGGCCTCAAAGTGCAGAGCTTTTACGACAGCGTGTCACGAATCATGCATCCCGAGATTTACAAGCAAAACATATTAGCCACTTAACCATATTGGACTTCAGCAGAAAAATGTTGTTTTTGCAGCAACTGTTTTTCACTGTAGATATTTGGCTTTTAAAGATAGGCCATTGAGATAAAATATAACACTCTAGTATGAACTACCTGCCTTAAACATTGATGAATGTACAAATTTTAAAATTAAGCAAGTTGTAACGGTTCTAGATTCGAAACAACGATAAAGGAATAGTTAATTTGTACGTGTTTTTATACTTTCTGCTGATCTTATAATATGGTATTTGCAACATAGTTGTTTTTTTAGTTTCTTTAGCTAATAAATCTAATTTATCTTAGCAGAGTTTGTCATGAAATGTGTTTTATATTACTGCTCAAAGATGGAAGACGAAATAGTAATGGCCTTGAGCCTTACTAATCTACAAATAGAGATTTAATAATGAAACGTCGAAAATTTTCAAATTTATTTTCGCTGGCAGTCATTTCTCATAATGGCCGTTATTTTTTTTATAGAGTTTGTCAGGTTATGAGTTATTAATCAGAGAATACTAAAATTTATTATTTTGCGATATTGTATTCAGCTTTATTTTATTCTTTTGCTTCTTATGGTAGGTCATATTCTTACAGGCGTCTAATCATTCTCTCAGTTCATTCTGGAGCAACTATCTTTCGAACGTAACATCGAATGTTGCTCAGCTATCAAAGCTTGAACTTTATTTTCTGCCATTTAGACATTAAGAAATGCTTGATCAAAAAGTATTTTGAGAATAGATGTCCTTGCGTAGGGTCTCGAAAGTGTTATGTTTCAAGATTAAATAAAACTTAAATTAAAAGTGGCAAATATTTTTACGTCTCGCTTTTAAAATTCATGTCATACCATGTTTTAACTTATAGAGTGCATAACTGCTCTTATGATTCATAACATGCGCACGTTTTACTGACATCACGAGAGTATGTATTGTAACATTGAGAGTCTCTTATGTAACGTTATTTTAAGTGTCTACTGATTGACTTACATACAACACACTACTGGTGCAAGTGGTTAAAACAGATAACCCATCCAGGCAGCCTTTAGCATCCTTTCAGAGAAATTAACAAAAAAAATCAACTTATGATATACAGTACTGTGCAAGAGCATTAGTCAAAGAATAATGACAACTGAAACATAAATGAAACATCAAAATGTTATTAATCTTCATATTTAGTACAACAGAAACTCAGTGGAAGTCATTGAGTTCCGCAAACAGTTAATGTCTTGTGTGTCCCATTACGTGTTAATAACTGTAGATAGTCTTTCAGACGTTGTCATAATGCATTTAATCATAGTGTCATTTGGGATTCTCATCTAAATGTCTCTAATACACTTCCATAAAAGTTCTTTGGAAGAAACTTTTGATTTGTCAAGTTTTTTTAATTTATCAAATTCCAGATATGCTCAGTTGGATTGAGGACTGGATTCTGTGGAAACCATTGCATCATTTGAATGACTCCAGTAGCTTCTTTCTTAGCAAAGTAATTTCTGCATAAGTTGGATGAATGTTTGAGGTCGTTGTCCTCTTGATATTGGAATCCTTTATAAATAATAAGCAAATTACTGGGTACACCATGACGGATCAGTATCTGATAGTACTTGCACTGGTCCATTATTCCATCTATTTTGCAAATATCTCCTGTCACCTCAGCAGAAAAACACATCCAAACAATCCTACTGACCCCTTCACCATGCTTCATAATAAACGTTAGGCATTGAGATATTTTTCACATTCTTCTACATGACATACAAACTTTGCTTTGAACCAAATATTTCAAACATGAACTCATCCGTCCATAACACTTTTTCCCAATCATCAACATTCCAGTTTTGTACTTTTTTTTAGCAAACAACTTTCAGTCTGTTGATAATATTTGGAGATCAAAGTAAAGTATTTTTTTAACTGCAACATGACTAAATATTCCATTCTCGTTGAGTCTTCGTTGGATCTGGACACTTTTCTGTTAATTGATACATGGTTGTTTATATCTTCTATATGTGCACTTTTTGCTGAATACTACTTTGTGGGAACCATTTGGTTCTATCTAGAAATTCCACATACCTTGTAGACACCGTGTCTGTCTTAATAGTTTTACTTTATGGAAACTTATGCAGTGTCATAGGATAGCTAATCAACAAATAAAAATGTTCCTTCATTATCTGCATTTAATACATATTAAATACGGATTGTGAAGGAACACTCTGTAGTATGAGTACAGTGTTCCTTCATGAGTATTAGGTTTAATATGTTCTGTTAAAAGACACTGAAGCCTCCTCATGTCGCTAGTCGCTATAGTCCATTAGAAAATAACCATACAAAATAATTTTGATTGCAAAGGCTCTGTCATGTGAAAAGCACATCAATCCTAACTTCAGGATATTTCCAACTGGTCCCTCGCTAGTACAGCGGTAAGTCTACGGATTTACAACGCTAAAATCAGGGGTTTGGTTCCCCTTGGTGGACTCAGTAGATAGCCCAATGTGGCTTTGCTATAAGAAAAAACACACTCACATTTCCAACTGCATACTTGGATATTTTGCTGTCATTTGTTACATGGTTATTTATCTCACGTTTCAGCTCTGTGGCAGTCTTCCTACTATCCCAAAGGCCACAAAAACAAATATACTTGGCATCAGTATCATTTAATTTAAATGTTCTACCACTTCCTTTCCTATTTGAAAATTTACCTGTCTCACTGTCTTTGCTTACTTCTACCATGCAATCTACAATGTCCATTTTGCCGTGTTTGAGAACAAACTGTAAAAGTTTTTCTGCATATGACATTGCAGTGACACAGTCAATTGGCTCGAAAGACTCTACAGTTGTGTCGTCACATTCTTCACCATCATCACTCTCGATTTCTTCAGGACACGCGATAATATTGTTAGAAACTGAATCATCACAAACTGGAGTTTCGTTGTCGAAGTTGACATATTCGCCAAGAGTTACACCATTCAAGACAGGCCTGATTGGAGATTGGTTTTCTGAAACATTGTCTTCACTTTCGTTTGACACTTCGCCTAAACAGAAGTTAAAGCCGCATTTCAAGAAACACTTTTGAACTGTGGAAGTCTTAACTCGAAGCCAAGCGACGCGTAACCACACAATTGCGTTCAGAAGAGTTATTTTTTTGCACAACTCGGGACCTGTAGCCGTCTGGTCGTTATCTATGTGAAACAAAAGTTGTCTCAAGAATGTTTTGCGATACACCAGTTTGACGGTCTGTATAACTCCGGCGTCACAAGGCTGTAGCTTAGAAGTTGCATTAGGAGGAAGTAAAACGATTTTTACATTAGATAGAGGGATTGCAACATGGGCAGTGGAGTTGTCGATAAAAAGCAGAACATTGCGTTTCTGAAGTTTCATTTTGTTGTTAATTTTTTTGCCCATTCAGTAAATATGGGAATTGTCATCCAGGATTTTTGGTTGTGATAATAATCTATACCCAATGAATTCATATCAGAATTACGAAAGCAACGCGGCTTAGCACTATGACCAATAACAAGTAGCCGAACTTTCTCTCCCGACATGCTACAGCAAAACATTACTGTAACTCTTTCTTTTGAAACTTTTACACCGGATGTCGTTTCTCCCTTCTTGACCATTGATTTCGTTGGAAGTGATCTGTATTGTATCCCAGTCTCATCAGCGTTAAATATGTCATTAGGGGAATAGCCTTCACAGATGGATGAGAGACGATTAGTCCAATCTTCAACTGCTTCTTGAGAAACTTCAGCACTTTCGCCACAGAGAATAGCTTCTTTGATATTATGGCTTTTTACGAATCTATCTAACCATCCATTGCTAGCAGAGAAGCCTTCATTGCCAAGGTGAGACGCCAATATTAATGCTTTTTCTTGAATTAGTTTCCCGATAATTGGTAGATTCCTGGATCTTGTATTCACAAACCACTGCCACACCTTCTCATCCAACTCGTCGTATAGGCATCTTCTCTTGTTCTGCTTTTTTTCTGGATTTTCGCCTGTTTCCCACTTTTTCAAATTTTTTTCTTTCTCTTTAATGATTGTCTTAATTTGAGTTTTACCAACTCCAAGATCCGTGGCGATTTTTATTGCAGTTTCTCCTTTGTCGTGTCGTTTAATGACGGAAACTCTCTCTTCTAAGTTAAGTAACTTTCTCTTCGACATTCTGGTGAAAAATTTACCAATGAAAATTAAACTTCTTTTCGATTCGACGCACTGGAAATAGATTTATTGTTGAAGTAGATTACGTAATACTGTTTAACTACGGAATAATTAAACTCATTTGTAATATGAAATAAATGAGAAGGCAGACCGCTATGTAACTTCACAGAATATGCCACATAATAATGTCACTTAGTCGTTAGTAAGAGGTAAAATAATCAAAATTGTTCAATTTGGTAGGTCGTTAGTCGCGTTTGAGGGGAAGTCGTCCACGAGGGGTCAATTTAATATAAACAGGGTAACGTCAAAAATTTTCCGGTCGTATGACAGGGGAAGTCGTTAGTGAGGGGCTCCACTGTAGTAGACATAAACAAAGCCATGTTACACATCTGTGCCATCTTACTTTTTGCTATAGTTGTACTTCAACGAGCCTCTCCAAGTTTCTTGTTCCTTCCAGGGAACCGCATTCACCGCAAAAAATCTCTTTTTAATGTTTTGTATTCTTCCTATAAACTATGCTTAAAATATATCATTTTTTATTTTTATGAAACTACATAGCCCACAGCACTATTCTGCGAATTGCCGTAATGCCATAAGGTATGCTAAACGTATCTCAACTTTCCCTCAACTAGGTTTTTTGCCTTCAGTGAAACCGGGTCCCCCATATTCATCATTACTGATGAATAGTGTTCATGCCAAAATATGTGTTTAACATTTCTTCTCATTTGCCTTACACAGAACTCTAAAGCATCTCTTATGACGTATAAGATTTTTTACCAAAAAGATATACTCATTTGACTGTTTTGTTAATGCAAAGTGATCCCTTGGTCCAAATTGCTGAAAACATACTGTACTTGCAGTATGAAATATTCTGGGTTACCAGTAGTTTAATATTAATAATATGTTTCGTATATTTGAATTAAAATAGTCATTGACAACTTTTAGGTATCACAAAAACTAATAACTTGTTAAGACTTGTATATACTCGTACATTGAATAAGAAAAATATCACCTTATAAAACATAAAAATGTGTGTACACTCATAGGGTTGTATCAAAAGAAGACAATAATTTGTAATTATTTAAATTAATTATTTAAAATCCGACGTGTTAATTTGTTTTATATATTTATTGGTTTTAGGGTAGTTGTAAAAACATTAAATTTATTACCCAAACTTTTAACATTTTTTAAACTTACCACAACTATTGTTTTTAACTACACCTAAGACATGTCTTAAAAATTTGTATATATTACAAGTCTGCAGCTTTCGATATTATTTCACAGTGTTTGTTGAGCTCAGAGCTCTTGTTTTCTCGACAGTTCCACGTTTAAAGAAACTCTTTTGGAAGTCTATAAACTCATTTTAATAGTGTATCTGTAATAATCATGCAATATCCCATAGGTTTCTTTGGATTAATGTTTATCAGCAAGCTGTTTATATTTGCTTGCGGAATTCTAATTAATGTGATATTTAACCAGATCTTCGAAGTATCGATATTACCGGTCTCTGAGACACTGATATAGTTGATAAAGTTCACATTTAAACTGAGAGCAAAATCAATATGTGAACAAAAATTGAATAAGTTTCGAACGTAAATAATATTTTATAATTTTCGTAAAAGTGTTAGCACAAAAGATACAATGAATTAAATAAAGACCCAAAATTAGAACACTTTCAGCTAGTTGACTTACTTTTCTAAATTATTCTTCTCTATGAATAAGAACTTCTTTATTAAATATCACTGTAGAATTTTTTTGGGTCGTGTTAATATCTTTAATGTTGGTTGGCTTGCTTTTGTTTGAATTTCGCGCAAAACTACACGTGGTCTATGGGCATTAGTCGTACCTAATTTAACAGTATAATACTAGAGGGAGGACATCTAGCCTAGCTTGTTATTACCACCCACTACTAACTGTTGGGCTACTATTTTACGAACAAATTTACCGTCAAATAATAGTGCCCCATTCTTGAAAAGGGTAAGCATGTTTGGTGAAACGGGGATTCGAACCCGTAACACCCGGATTACGAATCGAGTACTATAACCATCTGCCCGTCGTTGTTTGTATGAGTTGTTATGTATATTTTACCCTCATAACTAAACTGTACATCATTATTATACACAAAGTTTTGCAAAACTGTTTGTGCACTATTACTTTTCAAAAACTATTATTCTCTTAACAGGTTACTCTCTCAGCAATAGAACCTTGCCGTTACATCCGTTGGCCCAGGAGAGAACTTGAGCTTTTTTTAAATAACAACCCTTTCATGAGAGTTATTCTTCATAATCTTATTGGAAAAGATATCACACACAAACTCTATTCTCTCAACGAGTATCACCGACCACAAGGAAAGCGAGTGAGGAGTCCTTCAGCATCCGACTGGTGGCGCCACCAGATTCCAAGAAGTTTTAGCGTGGACGCAGTTCACACTGGGACTAAAGGGCACATGAGATCACTGTTATGGGCATCACGTGACCGCCGGACGAGCACCGCCCCTTCTGATAGCAGAGGTAGCACTTCTTCCAACTGTTCTTCCCCTCTGCACGCCTATGCATAAGACTAGTGTGGCTTAATAATCATAAGTCACAGCTGAATTAATATGAGCGATATTTTCCCACGACCTAAGTCATCACTGTAGAAAACTAGACGAGATAAAGAAATTAAACATACAGTTATAATCTAAGATGTATTTACTGACAATTTATAGCAAATCCCATGCCAAAACCAACTGAAAACAGATCAGTTAGTATAATGGAGGATAATACTACCTAACTGAGCTTTTTGTCTTTACATAAATATAATTCTCAGAGGAGACCAACTGACATTAAACCTTTTATTTTCCTCTCATCACCCTTGCTTCAAATTACCCTAATGATAATGTCTGATGTAGACGTAAAGCATTAATTTATTCATTGGTTAACTTTAGCGACTATTTTCATGTTTTTACATATCTCGTCCATATCAGAATTTCCAGTTCAAAACCAACCGATTTGTATAATTTCGTAATTATCATTTTTACCTGACTTATAACGTAAAGTTGTTGATGACGTTTATTTTAAATAATACAAAGGGCATTTTATACCCTGTAATAAATGACAAACAAAAACAGTAGTCCAGTAAAAGTGCAAATTTAAAACATGTAATACATTTCATGTATTTTCATGTTACTGCTAATGATATACGTTTATTTAATGAGAGCATCTGAAAGGTGATCCTTTGTCTAATTATCAGCATCTGTAACCATATGAATTTAAAATACATATTTGTTATAGGTAGCTGATTTCTTTTTTTGTGTGTACGTAGCTTAAAAAGTACCACTTTTTCCTTCTCGAAACAGTGTTTAACCAAAATATTGTTCCATTCCTGAAATGAATAATATTTGTATACACACACACACACACACACACACATACACATATATATATATCAGAAGTTGATACTGGATACAGTTAATGTAAGCAGTTACTTCTGTTACAATGTTATTATTATGAGTTTTTCCTATAATATGTGTTTGTTGGCTTTATTGGTACAAAACAAAAAGTTGATTCATAATTTCCTTGTTAACTGATTGTTGACATTTTTAGTTGAATTATAAGTAATGCCGAATGTGGAACCAATAATCTCTTGTTGATGAATGTATCCCTCTATAAGCCACTGTATATACATATATATATATATGTATACTACGTGGTGTTCGTGATAATGCATTCATGCATCTCAGGCCTAACTTTAAATGTTGTTTTTTATTGTTTATATTACATAAACGTTAGGAAAATATATACTAGTAGGAATATTCAAGTCTTACATATTTACTTAAAACTGATAAAACCTTTCAGACAACTAGACAAGGTTCTTTGTCGCCGGTGTCAGTGTAGTTAATACACAAGATATTACCAAAAGTCCTTCAAATATCACGTAGAACTGGATAGGGTTTATTACTATGAGTTTCTGAGGCAAGTCAGCTTTCTTCTTATGCAGAAATCCACTGGAGGTAAAATGGTAAAGAAATTAAACTTTCAATAATATTTTAATGTAAGATATCGGCTCGGCTGCCTAGCATTAATTTCTCACTTTTAGCGATACGAAGCTTGAAATGTATGATAAAATGAAATCAAATATCTGGCACCTCGATCTAACTCAGCACTGTAAGCCAGTACGTACAATTTGAGTAAATGGCCCCATGTTGTTGGATTTTCAGGACGAGCGTTTAGCTCTAAACTGTTTATCACTGGTGTGAATGTTTCTTATTACCCCTTATTCATTTCACTTTATGTTACAACAGATAGAATAAACAAAATTAAAACGGTTTGAAACACAGATTCAGTTATTATGTTTTGCTTTAAATCAAATATTATCGAAAAAAACTTAAGACAGGGGAATGCTCTCTTAATTTTAATTCACCTACATTTACAGTTTTATAGACAAATTTTTAAGATTGTTGAATCAGTTATTAGTTTCGTAATTTAATCAGTATGATCCACAGCTCATAAAATTTAATTCTGCAGTTGTTTTTTTAATCTTATAAATGCTCATTTCTGTTTTCTAATGACAAAATGCATAAAATACAAACATACACCAGCAACTTCAAGAGACAACTTCAAATTAAGACCATAGTTTGAATTTTTCTTACTGTTAGACCGCTCGGCCATCCTGACCTTTTTAGGTCTGAATACGATGGCAACCTGTAAAGTGTACTAGATTCGGCTGAGCCATCACAATAGTGAAGAGTTGTACCGTATTGTCATGGTGTGGGCCTATTTTATCTCATTCATTTTAGTCCTATATGCAGTAAGGAGAATTATAATGTGTTATCTTATTAACCAGTTGTGTAAAATGAAAAAATGCTTGTATTGAACGCATTCTACTGAGGGACTACTGTTTCATCATGATAAGGTACGACACCATGTTGTGTGTTGTATCCGGTAGTGGTTTGAGACACATCCAAAATCCGATTTCATCATCCCAGATATTCGACTTAAAACGAAATGAAATACCATGGCATGTTTTGTGACTCCACCTGTCGATAAAAAGAATAGAAAGCGACGTATTTCAACAATTGAAATTGTTTTTAAAGAAATGTTCACTATTTCCCCAACTGCGAAACAAAGATTGGTGGCATACGTTAGCATCAGGGATTTTAGTGACGAAACAGGTCACAACATTTCCCCAAAGAGGAATATTCAATATTTGTTTGTAATATAATTTACATTTAATGACAATTGCACATTTTTATATTAAAAAACAACAACAAGTGGTAAAGTTGATTAGTTAGTGCAAAGAATGGGCTCTAATTAATGAAGCTAATTGGTCTTTTATTTGAATCCCTGCTAATATGACTGAAGTGCATTGCTAAGTACATATTAAAAATAATTGATAATTGTTGAAAGATTTTCATAACATTTTCTATTACAGCTTATTTGTAACATTAATCAATCTGCCACAACGTTCGCTCCTCTTGTGAGTGAAACTCTAAAGTGTTTCACGTTCAACTTAAATGAACACTTCAAAACTTAATATCGTAATAACGACTTTAACTTATTTTAAGATTACAAAAGGACGAGCGAAATCAGTTTTGGCAAGCAGTGAAATGAGATTACAATAGTGGAATGTAAATTTTACTAAATAATTAAGCAGAAGTTCAATAGCTCACTCATGTGGAAAAATATTAATGTTAACGAGTACTTTTGACTGTATGTAGTTATAGTTGTTGTTGTTTTGAATTAAACACAAAGCTATACAATGGGCTATCTGTGCTCTGCCCACCACGGGTATCGAAACCCGGATTTTAGCGTGCAAGTCCGCAGACATACCGCTGAGCCACTGAGGGACAGGTAGCTATAGAAAGGAATCCGTATGAAAGAATTACATTACTGTACGTTTTTTTTTCAGATATAAATACGTTTATTAGATGAAAACCAAACCTATTTGTACTCTAGTGAAATATTATAACAGCTTCACTTCTTCATGTTTATCTGTTTATAATTAATACGAAACTTGTAAAATTGTATAAAATGTGTAGCTTGTATAACTTGAGAAACATTTAGACTAATTTTTAAAAGCTTTCAAGGTACACGAGCATCAAGAGTTTTTGCAAATGGGGATTTTAGAAATCAATTTTATGCTACAAAATCAAGTTGCTTTACGTCTTAGGCTTTAAATAAAATATGCATTCATTTAATTTGTAACTAATTCTGCGAAATGTATGTAATGACATAAAATTTAGAACATAATATTTGATCTTTAGTACTTACGCCACTGGGAATTTACAAAACATATTTTTTTATTATTTTCCGCTTGGATCAACAGATATATGGTGAGTTAATTCAAAATTGTTACAATGTGTAGATCGAAGTGGAATTTTGCCCTTTAATATATTGTATAATTAAAACCTATCTGTATAGTTTTGACGTTGTTAACCATAAAAAGCGTCATAACCAATCTCAAAATCAGTTCTTTCTTTTCTCAGTGTCATATTATTTTAAATGATTAAGAGAAAATACGATTCTTACTCTGGAAATTTTTTATCAACCTTTATGTATGGCGTCCACCTGTATTAAACATTTTGTCCAGTTCTGAGTAATTTCTAATTTCAATCAAGGATTCCATATCACACTGATAATTATTTTATATCAATCTCTGTTTTTTCAGCTAATAATTAGTGTTAAGACTTTTAACTTCCAACTTGTACTTATTGAAAGTTTTGTTCATGTTTGTTGTAAAAGAAAACATAGGATTATCTTGTCCTCAGTTTTAGATCCTTTTGTAGATGACGTCATATCTTTAAGAAAAACTATTTCTGCTTTCGTCTCTTCGTTTTTCTTCTTATCAGACATTCTTAGCGACTGTTTTTGGAGTACGTTGTAAATTTATAATTTTGCTGAATCTTTCAAAGCCCGGTATGGCCAGGTGGGTTAAGGCGTTCGACTCGTAATCTAAGGGTCGCACCAAACATGCCCGATCTTTCAGCCGTGAGGTCATTACAATGTACGGTCAATCCCACTATTCGTTGGTAAAAGAGCATTCCAAGAGTTGGCGGTGGGTAGTGATGACTAGCTACCTTCCCTCTAGTCTTACACTGCTAAATTATGGAGGGCTAGCACAGATAGCCCTCGAGTAGCTTTCTGCGAAATTAAGAAAAAAAACAAGCAATGAAAGTGGTATTGAAGCTTTCGATGCTCAATATTGCGTTTGTACAAGAAGAATACACGCAAATAAGTGTTCTTCATCTCTGAACACATTAGTGAGTGGAGAAAAGTCTGAAACTTTTAATCTGTCTATTTTAATAAAAATGATGATATAAACTTACGTTCACATTCTAATGTTCTTATGACTAAGAGTATTCTTCTATTGTATCTTCCAACGCCATGATGTGTTACGAAGGACGAGCACGTGAAACAAATTAAATGTTTTCCTATAGTTTTGGACCTGATGACATGGCCCGGCATGACCATGTGGTTAAGTCACTCGGCTCGTAATCTAAGGATTGCCGGTTCGAGTCCCCGTTCCACCAAACATGGTCGTTCTTTCAGCCGTGTGAGCGTTATAATATGACAGTCAATCCCACTAATCGTTGAGAAAAGAGTAGTCCAAGATTTGGCGGTGGCTGGTGAAGACTAGCTGCCTTCCCTCCAGTCTTACACTGCAAAATTACGGACGACTAGCGCAGATAGCCCTCGTGAGTTTTGCGTAAAATTCAAAACAAACCAAACGTCACTTAAATTTCAGTAATTTTTTATTAAAAATTCAAATTTCAGTTTTATTTTAATTCCTTTTTCATTTCGGCTTTTTTTTCGTTTATTTTGTAATTTCAGAACAAGTGTGTCTTTATGTTATTATTTTTGTTTTTTCTTTCTTTTTTTCATTCATTATGCTTTGGTATTACTTTTGTGTTTGTTTTGGCGCACTAATTCACGATCAAGTGTCTGCACTAATTTTATTGTGAAAATCGAACCATGAATTTTAGCATTTAAGCTTTCCAGTTTAGTGCTCAGCCATCGGGAACTCATTCAATCTGAAAGAAAAGCTTTTTTTTCGGAAGTTACGAATTTATGTTTTGTTTTTATATTCCGCATTTTTTATTCCTATTATTGATAGAGATATTTTGCCCATAATTTATTTTGTATTTTTTTCCTATAAGAAGGTTTCTTTATTCGTTTATTTAGTAAACAAATGTTATGCTCTCCCAAATATCCCTTTCAACAAGAAATAAGAGTAGTTGCAAGTATGTCTAATATTTTTATAAAATCAAGTTTCACTACAAATGTACTTTGTAATATAATGTAATGATCTTACTTTTAACTTTTTAATAAAAAATAAACTTAAAATATAACTATACTTTACCTAAATTTGAGGTGCAGTTTAAAACATAACTATATCACTGCTCTAAAGCACGTGGAATGAAAACGAGAGAAAAGATTCAAGGAAAAACAAAAAAACTAGAAACATACAAAATTTAATTCACAGTAAAAACGAATACAAATATGTGTGAAATTGACAACTTTAAAAAAATTAAACTAAAATGAGCATATTTAAAATCAGTTTGACTAGAGGAAAGGAAGCTAGTCAACATTACCCACCACCAACTCTTTAGCTACCCTTTACCAACGAATAATGGTATTTATCATTAAATTATAACGCTCCCGTGGCTGAAAGGGTAAGTAAAGTAGAAAGTGTCCAATGATCAACAGGCGTATGTGTTATAGGATTTCTCTAGATGAAAAATAAGTATATAACTTAAATAAATCCAAATAAAATCTCTTTTTGTTTTTCGAATGAACGAATTTCCGTTTATGTTTAGTTCCAATAAATTAAACCCAAATATTAAATATATTTGGCTTTAAAATATCTTAAGTATTTATATTTTGGAAACAACTTTTCCTTTGTTTGTAGTGGTTACAAAGGAAAGGTCAACAACTTTCATCTATACGTACTTATACTTTTCTTTTTGGTTTGTTTATATTTAAAATACTCACTTTATAGACTAACTAGAAATGGTTGTAACCATCACAGTACGCCTTTAATTCTAGAAATAGGCGAAGAACAACAAATCCAGGTCTTTTATATGCAAAAAAGGCTCGTTTGGGTTGAGAAAATATTTTAAATAGAAGAGCGAACAACGTTTCGACCTTCTTCGGTCATCGTCAGGTTCACCTGAAGACCGAAGAAGGTCGAAACGTTGTTCGCTCTTCTATTTAAAATATTTTCTCAACCCAAACGAGCCGTTTTTGCATATAAAATTCTCAACAAGTGGGTTTCTCGACATCACTGAAATCCACGTCTTGATTGTGTGTGTCTGTGTGGTTTTTATAGCAAGTCTACTATGTCAACAATGGGAATCGAACTCTTGGTTTCAGCGTTATAAATCCGTAAACTTACCGCTGTCTCACCTGGATATCCTTCTTTGTGTTTAGAGATGCATTGCGCTTTATTTTTCAAGACTGTTAAATTTTAAGACGTAAAACCTTGTGTGAAAATATTACATAGAATCTCTGACCAGTATTGTTACTGAAATATATATATATATATAGATCACAGTTTACTATAACAGCCTTTATTATGGCGAATACTGCCACCTTTAATGATGACACTTATCTAGGTTAACAGTGGTAAATTCTAAACACTTAAACCACCTTTCTCCCTTCCTGTCATAGGCTCATCATCACCCCACTTTTATAGGCAAGCACTCAGCTTACAAATCAGGTCCCAGCCCAACCCGACACTCTCTGGCCAATTTGGTTGTACCGACTGCTACCACCATCGTTCTTTTATAATTTTTCATCCGGTTCTGGAAGGACAGGTTTTTATACCTTAGATCACATATCTTTTGAAACTTCTTTGTAGGTTAGCTGAGTTCAGACTTTGTTTTCAGAACTGACGAAATTCGTTTAAGGTTTCGTTTTATGTTACTAATAACACATATTTTTCCAGTTATAACTGTGGCTTTGAGGAACAACTCCAACCATTTGTTTTTTGTTGTTGTTTTTATGAATAACGAAGTATTATAAACTGAAAACCTTTAATGCTAGAAAATATGCTAACACTTTTGAATTAATTTCATACGCAGTCAAAGATCTAATTACTTACACTCAACTCATTTAGAAACATTCTTACTTCTCTAATCTAAACTATTTAAGGGATACACTCAAACCGTCTATTAAAAGATTTTTCTACATGTTTACAAATGCATACTAAATATTAAGTGAACGTTTATTCAGTTGTCAACGCTTAATAATAGGTTTCTATGTAAGATTTTTTTTTCTGGCAAGTATACTTGTGTGAAGCACACTAAGATTTTTATTGAAGTTAACTTTCCATGATTCACTTACTGATTTTATAACAACTGTAATATTAATGTTATACCAGTTAGGAAAGTAAATGATGATCCTGGTTTTCTCCTTAGTTTACTAGTAATGACTGAAAAAAATGTAGACTATATTTATACTCCATATAAGAAACTGAAGAAGTTCAATCATTACCCCGAGTAGCCATCACTGGAGCTTTGACGTATATGCATTTTAAAAGAAAAATGACACGTCCCAAAGCATTCATAATTGATCAAACCCTTTTTAACAAGTCCAAATACAGATGCTTAAAATTTCTTAAATTATAGTAATATCAAGCCTAAATCACCTACTAAAGATAGATGTCATCAGTTTTGGTTTCGAACTTTATTAAACATTGTTGTTCACTAATTTTCTACTATCTGCTGAATAATTCTTGTCTTTTTAGCTATCAGTGTAGGAGAAAACCGTGAGAAGCGTTTTTACCCCTATTTTGTAATCTGTTCCGATAAAAAAGAATCAAAATTAGGAAAATTACTCTCGGAAAAGGCAGAATAATACATAATAGTTTTAAGCAAAACGCGCTATAAATGTTACGGAAACAGAAGTTTTGGAAATACTTTAATAAACAGATACGGAATGTTTCCAGAAAATGTCTTAATACTTATGACAAGGGGATGTTTTTCTTCCTCACGATCCGGCATTCATCCTTGATTGGTTGAAGGCAAAAGGTTCTTGAAACATGTTTACCTAATTTTGAGCTGAGCTCAGAACTCGAAAACCAGTTACCACAAACATTTCTATACACACTGAGTAACTTTTATATTGAAACAAAGTTTCTTCTGGACTTTGGGATGTGGAAACTGGCAAAAACGAACTGTTTCGTCACCGGAAAGTCTGTGCATAAATACCGCATAACAACAGACAATCATTAATAGTTTTGACAGTGTGTTTGTGCGTTAAATTTGAAGATGTGAAGCACAAATTACTAGAATCAACTTTCATGGCTTTTTAGAGTTCCTGGTCTCTATACATCTAATTTTGAAGACGATTTTAATAAAATTTGTTACACCACTAGAGTAAACTCCTTAAAATTTACTATGTAACATTAACTCTTGTCTGTGTAAACAAAGTCATATTTGTCAGCACAGTTTGACAGCTGGAACCTATGTGTACATGTAGTAAGGTGTGAGTGACTTTCGTTAGTTTCTAAAAGTGATAATAATAAACGTGAAAAGTTGCTTTGATCTTGAACGATCTAAGCGTGAAAACACTGTCTTAAAGATTGAGTTATGTGGTTTCATTTGTAGCGTGTTTCAAAAATTAGTTGTAAAAATGTTTCTGGAAATTTAATTTTTTAAATCGTGTTATAAAAGCATAGTAAGAATTTCTGATAAACAAAGCACGAAAAATTAAATATTCGAAACGTTTTTCTACCTTCTCTCCTTAGAAAACGTTGGTGCAATTTTTTCACGGAAGTCAGCAACTTATTATTATTATTTCAACAGGTGTGGGCAGTTTGATTATCGTTTCTGTATTTATCTCACAGATTTCCAGGAACCCAATAGCAACATATGCATAATCAAAACTTCCCTTTTTTTTTCGAGATGTTATCTTGTGATTCTTTTACGTGTGTTTTTTTCAAACAAGAAGTTTTGTGTAGGAAAGCAAACAAAAATACTACACTAGCGGGAAAAATAAAAATTTAAGTGTTAAGAATTACTGTATTCTCTACGACTTTCAGGGAGTTTTAATGTACATAAAACAGCTGTGTTCTTTGGCTTGAATGATTATGTTAGGCATTTAACAGAAAGACAAATACTTATAACTAGTAAGTGTTATGTATAATTATTAAATAACGTTGAACGATCAGTTTTAATACTTTTGTATGCTTTCATATATAAAACTTCAAGTTATTCATCCATAATATTAGGCTGTGTTATATTTGCAAGACTTATAATGAAGCTCTTATATTTTATTCATTTTCTATTTGCAAGTGAAATCAGTTATTTGCTCTAAGAAATGTCGTCGTTGTTGTTTTTGAATTAAGCACAAAGCTACACAATGGACTATCTGTGCTCTGCCCACCACGGGTATCGAAACCCGGATTTTAGCGTGCAAGTCCGCAGACATACCGCTGAGCCACTGGGGGGCTAAGAAATGTTGTACCGTAGAAAGTACAGAAATACCTGTGTTGGTTCAAATAATCAAAATGTCATAATATTAGAGCGAAAAAAAATGTAAACATACTTTAATAAAACGGTTCACTTTCTTATGACGTCGAAGGTTATAAAATGAAAATAAATAACCGAGGTCCGTCCGAACTCTGCGCATTCCATCAAAATAAATAAATAAATTATTTAGTGAGTCTCAATGTTGAAACGTAACACTAGGGTATATATAATTTGAAACCCATTTTCAAGATAAGTCGTAGATAATTTGATATGCTTGTCTATTTTGGTGATTTGTTTTCTTAAACAATCATTTTAATAATGACGTTCAAAACCACCATTTAACAAGTAAAGTCGAAGAAATTTTTCCAGTGACTCAAAGAAGTTTGCTGTATGGTTCTCCACCTTTTGTGATTACATAAGCTGGTCGTAAAGTGGTGAGATATAAAGTGGATGAATGAATGATAAGGGAGAATCAGCACACAATTCAGCCAACTTTTCCTTAAAATTTCAATAGGTTTGAAATTTTTACAATTTCTACTCAGTTTTTCTTCTTTTTAATAAAGGCTCTTCATAAAAAGATAGACATCATAAAATAATTTTTTTAGCTGATAGAGTAAAAAGTAGAAGTCACCAATACTTATACTTTAAATGCTTATTTTCACATTAATTACGATTTGTTTTTCCATGATTAACTCTATATCTTGGAACGTACTGCACCATGGTTGTCCCAGTTGTTATTTTAATTGTTAAAAAAGCAAATCCTGTAAAAAATTCCCAAGCAACATTCTGGTTTCAACTTTCCTTCGGGAGCACATTTCTGATTAAATTAATTCATATTCAACACTGATCTCTCACACATACATGTTTTATTTGTTTGTTCTTGAATATTTGCGCCAAACTATCAGCGCTAATTATCTTTAATTTTCAACTGGTGGACTAGAAGGAAGGAAGCTAAATGATAGCAACCACCGCCAACTTTTGGACAACTTTAGTGTGTCAGAGCAGTGATGTTTTTCGCTAATGGACGCTAACGAAAGATCAATAAATCACACTCCGGCATGGGTACCCACTGGGTCACGTTGGCTCTACAAATTTATTTCCGAAGCCTGTGCAGTTGATTGGTTAAGAATGAATCTTGTTTAAGAATTTTTACCAATGAAAAAAAGGTAAAGACTAGAACAAGCTTTGACAATTTCAAAAATTTATTCATTATTTGAATAACAACTTTAAATGTTCAACTGTAGCTGCTCAATCAATAGCTAAACGTTGTAATGTTATTAACCAACATATCAACGATGTGTATGATGTCACATAACGTACACAGTGTATTTTAGAATATGATGTAATAAAGTAAGTGTAACGTGCAGAAAAATATGTTCGTATATATCCAGAAAATGTTTGATTGGAATATTTGTATTGGATGATACATGATTTAAATAACAAATATGTTTTTTATTGTCAAAAAATTGTGTGACATATGTTGATGTAACCGTTTTTATATTCAATGTATCTGGTGTTTTGTTAATTATTGTGCACTTGATTGTACTCATATGATATTATATAGAGTATATTGTTTTCTACTGTGATAGCTGTTATTGTACCTGTACATTACGCTCGTGTGCTTCTGTGAGTTCTTTCGTTGTCGAAAATCTCTTGAAAACCAAATACACAGTCTCCAGAAGACAGTAATCCAGAAGAAACCTGAATTTAATTTAATTAGTTATTTAGTGTTGCGGGAGTTGGATATCATATTCTGGATTTTTACACAACCTCTAATAAAACCCAAATAATCAGCCATTGATCGACTGGGATGTTTCTCACAGCAGCTTCTGAAGGGTGTTTATGATACAAAAATCACAAACATGTAATTCTGTCGGTCTGTTTGTTCATTCATCCTTAGCTATTTAACTATATATGTATGTAGCAATGTATTCCAATTCACTTTTTTAAAAGTGTTTTTCTGTAAATCCGCTGGTCAGATGGCTGTAATGTTTGATTGGTCGGAATATATGACTTTCGTACATTTTTATACTTTTGTAGATTAGTTGAAACGATTATAGTATTTTGGGTTAGCTATAATTTAACTAGTTTATCTATTGCCTTGCTTGCTTTAATCGAGACAGAAATATGCAGAAACTTTTTGTTACAGTAGCAGGAACCTGCAGAAATATACAATGCTCTTATAATCTTTGCGTGACAAAAAATTAAACTTATGTAGTCTTATAAATGCATTTGAGGCGAAAGGAATTTAACCTCGTTGACGTTGAATTCACCATATTGTGCTTTTCATATGCGAAATTATTTTTGTATTTGACTTTTCCATATCAAACCATTTGAACAATGACAAGAAAAGAAACTCTTTTACAGACTAAACCTGTCGTGAGTGTAGAAAATCTGAAGATATATTTACCTAAACCATTATTTAACAAATTTTACGTGTGCGTGCATTTTCTCAAATAATTGACAAACAGCTGATATAGATCTCCTAGAAAGTGTCATGTGGTTGAAATTCACGTGCGGATCTGAACCCCATCGTATGTCTTCGCCTCCCTTTGCGATGTGTCCGCTAATAACTAGCAAAAAACTGGATCGATTAACTCCAAAGAGGCGTCATACAAAAGAATCAGTGTTCGAATATAATCCCCCATGTCATCCCAGGGGCCCCTGTGTCTTCACTGTGCATTGAAAAGGTGCATGAGCTTTTAATCAATGAGAACTTAAACTGTTTAGCTCCGTCCGAAGTCTGCACATTCCACCCGTGGTGAATGACCAATTTATTGTAAGCCCCTACTTGTAAACCAGACATAACATCAGGATATTGTTTGAAGTATTAAGTACAACACAAACTGTAAGTTTGTTTAAAGTTAATTTGTGGTGTAAGTACATGTCAGTACTTCCTACTGAAAAGTGGACAAAGTTTGTTTAAAGTTAATTTGTGGTGTAAGTACATGTCAGTACTTCCTACTGAAAAGTGGACAAAGTTTGTTTAAAGTTAATTTGTGGTGTAAGTACATGTCAGTACTTCCTACTGAAAAGTGGACAAAGTTTGTTTAAAGTTAATTTGTGGTGTAAGTACATGTCAGTACTTCCTACTGAAAAGTGGACAAAGTTTCAGTGAACTGTAAAAAGTGGTGTGTTTTTTAGAATCGCTGAAAAGTTTTGGTTTTTAACACCCGTAATGGTAATTCGAAAATCCTGAACATATGCCTTTACGTAGACGTTAAAAAAAAAACTAATTCCGAATTATAAATAATTTATTATATCAATGTTTTGGCTAACATCTTCGTCTGGATGTATCGTCTACACATAAAACAACATAACATCATGACAAGAAATCTTCAAACATTTGCCATATCAAATCATTTTACTCTAGCACTATGTAAGTTTAATGAGTGTTATAACACTATTATTTCCTGTAATCTTAAATTCAAAAACAAATTATAATTCTGTCTTACTATGTCAGACTAACGAAACTGTCACTACAATGACAAGTAATATCAGTTTGACATGTTTCATTATTATAAATGTCATGTAATTTAACTAATCTAATATAAAGACTGCCTCTAAAATGTTGATAATGGTTGTATTTATAAGACTAAAAGTATGTCGAGAAGTTTCATTAGTGAATGCCGTATATTTTTATCGATATTCGGAAGTACTCGTGATGGTTTCGGAAGTGTCATAATATCGCATGCACGTAACGTGCTTTATCTAATAGTGGTTTAGTTACTATGTGTGATTAAAAGCAAAGATAAATGGAAGGAATCTGCATTGCATCAAAAAAGTCAGTAGGTTTTTGTTTTGCTTTTCTTTTCGGGAAAATTCATGTGGCACTTTCAGAATTACTCAGTTTTAAGTGGTAAAACGTGCTGTTGCGTGGCTACAAGCTACTCCTCAAATCATAGTTGGCTTTTGGGAAAAAGCGGTAAAGTACGTCCCAGTTGATGACGTCTTTCATAGTAATAAGTGTACAGGCTGTAAAATTTATATTGCGATGTAAGACTTGGTAAAGTGGTGTACATTTCCAGATACAGTTATCCACAAATGGCAAGTGGTATATTCAAAGTTTATAGACTGTTTTACGTAACTGTAACGCGTAATATTAGGTATGTGATCGAAACATGAATATGTAGGTGATTTTTTTATAACTCTTTATTCCATTTGGCAAATTTTTAATATTGATGATACTGGTTTGATAAGAAATGTATATATCTAGCAATAAACTTTTAATGCACTCAACCATCATTAAATCAACCATCGTTTTGTGAAAGTAGCTTAATCAAATGAAAATAGATAAAGACTTTTCTAGAATTACTCTCATTATAAGCCATTTCTAATTTTTCTGGCCCTATATTTTCATACTTCAGTATCGAATAATATAAAATATACAATAAGCATTTGTGTTTTACGTAGATTCCTAACTAAGAAATAAAGATATTAGTATGTGATTTAGCTAATTACAGATTTAAAAAAAATACCTAAGATTAGGAACATGAGTTTCTAGTGTACATTTCAAAGATGATATAAATACCTGTCGTTTGAAACTATACAGCTAACTTATCTTAGTAGTTCAGACTTCCTCATTTTAATTTTTCATTACTGTCATTCAAGTAATATACATGATACCACATCTTTAAATACACTTTCAACCCTTCTATTTAATGTCTATCGTCTACTGATTTAAAATATATTAAGGAAGATTACTTTGCCGTCCAGCATGACGACGAAGCCTAATTGTCGAAAGATTTTGTGACATTGGGGAAATATGTGTAAATAAACACATATAAAATAACTAGTGATTTCGTGCTCAATCAAGGGACATACGCTGGAATTTGGTACTGTTATTTTTATTCTTTGGGACAAAATATTAATCACATACCTTTTAAGTATATGCTGAAGGTAATTTGATTTGCTTTCCTGGAGGGTGGGGCTTTCTTATAGACGAATAGATCAACTAGTTGTGAATATATTATTTCATATTTAATCAACTCCAAACTCTGTAATATCTACTGTAATTTTTTCTTTATGCTCCATTATGAGTCAAAAAGCCAGTAGTGTCCTTTAATGGAATACTCAGCACACTTCATATTGTGAAATAGAATTTACAGCGATTTATTTGATTTCCTTGGAGGTTTTGTTTCTTTATTTTTTAGCAGAATTAGGAAGTTATTCGAATAATTTCATGTTATAGCAGATAGATTAAAAACACGTTACTTCTCCTCCTTCAAAGTAAATATCATTTTAACAAAAAAAAAACAACTATTAAAAATAACTTGCATCTTACGAACTATTTTAAACTTTCATTTCAATAATCTGATGATTTTACAAAAGTTTTTTGTGTTCATAACGATGGTAAAGTTTCCTAACGCTTTGCTACAGGAAATAAATTTTGAGTGGTAATGCCATCGATGCCATTTCTAGTGGGGTTTGGGAGCGTGCCTCCTGAAAATCATTGAAAATTTAATGCCACGAGATTGAATTTTGGGCCATTTTAACAGCAAATATCACCTACACGTAATGTAATGTATTAAAATGAAATAAGTAAGTTATATTAAATAAGTTGTAGATATACATGCTATTAAAAAGTGGTCAGTTCGCTGGCCTTAGCGCTTCCTACGGCCCTGTAATATGACCAGGTTATTCAAACTAAATATTCTCAAACGGCTTGGTCAAGTTTTCTTATATTTACTTAAATGTTTATTACATTAGTGGAACCGGCCCAAAGGAAAATTGTGGCTTGTGCAAGCTTGTTTTCGACGCTTCCGTCGTTGTCCATTTTTGTTCCTCGTGGTGGGTTCTCTGTGTGAAAAAAACACGTCACTCACCCAAGGGCCGACACTTAAGGAAATAATTAACAAACAAAAGCGTTTATAAATTATACAAAAACCACTAATGGATTGAGAAGAAAGTAAAGTTTTTTAAAGGTCGTCACTCAGTTTGAAAATAATATACATATTTATGAGAATGAATTTTTTTGTAATTGCAAGTATTACCAAACTTTATATTGAGAAATTTGTAGAAACCGAGAATTTATTGTGTGGCATGTACCAAGTAAAACAAAACAAAAAATACTTTCAGTGTTAATAAAAGCACAAAAATTTATTGTTTTCACCATGTACATCGTATGAAGTTGTGAACAACAAAGAATTTCGTTATTAACACAGAATGATTAATTTTATAATGTTAACGCTTGCTTCGTTTGCGGTAAAGTGCTTGTGCGTCATACTAAACGTCGTTGTAACATAGAAAAGACCTATTCAGTATTAGCAACTGTGATGAAAGTATAGATGATGCTAATGTTCGATAGGAACCATTTGTTCAAAACAGAACAGAAGATAAGTCATATGTATTAGATGAAAATAAATGTCAAGACTCCACTGATGTATTTTGTGTTTCTAAGTAAAGCTATATTTTGCTTTAGGTTAAAACTATTCTTAAAATGTATCCTAATTAAATTTCTAGAGTAATAAGTGGTAATTCCATCCTTCCAAGTTTTCGTTTAGAGGAATATTTTATTTAAGAAGCCAATAGCAGCAGTCTGCTGTCGACGTTTCGGTTTCTTAAAAAAAACTTTCTCTTTAACTGCAGATTAAACTGTTTTTACTGTTTCCTTCTTGATTGTTTTATGTACAAGTTATTTACGGCGTCATATTGTTAGTTTTTATATGTTTTGTTTGTTTTTAAGTAGAATGAGTTATCTGTACCGTACTAAGTGTGAATATCGAAATCCAATTTTTAGCATTGTCAGCTCGTAAATTTTCCGCTGACCCTCAATTGGGTAGTGAATACTTGTACTTAACTACTCGATGGTAAATTATCGTATAACGAAGAAGTACTGAATAAAAGCTGGTGATTTCTTTAACACTATTTCAGAATTATCTTTAAAATATATATATTAACAGTTGTTTGGTTAATCTTTTGGGGAAAAGGGACTTGGGGATTAAATTTCATTAACGCGAATATATAACTACGGAATTTTTCACGTTAATTAATTATTAAGTTAGTATCGGCATGTTACAAACAATAATAAGGAAAAATTCTAATAAATGAACTTTTGTTGTTCAAACAAACAGATTATAACTCCACTTTTTTTTTCTCGTCCAGTTTTATTGATGTTAAGCTAATTTGTTTTGTTGCGTTCTCAGTGTTATATTGTATGTTTATATTATTCAGTATCATAACAATTATTGTTACAATTATCTCACTGGTTAATTATTACTCTAGCGGTATTGTTTTGTAAATTTTTGCATAGATTATCAACTTGTATAAGGCGTTGTATTGCTCAAAGCTGTTGTCTGTGAATTTATTTGTGGCTTTGTAATGAAATCAGTCATTGAATAATTGTTCAAAGTGGCCTTAATGAGTCTTGAAATCCCTCAGCTGTTTGTGTAAAGCTACTTGTAATGTACGAACGAAAGTTGAATAAACTGTTATAAATGGAAATGTCATAGTGTGATTAAATATTGTACGAAAACTATTGTACGGACACAACAATTTACCCGTGATTAATCATAGGGGTTTTATTTTTTTGCTTTTCTTTAAATTTAAAATAATTTCTCGTGATCTTTGACGTTAAGTTCATGATCAACCAAAGAAAAGACGTATAACGTGACATTAATGGACAAAAAAAGGATCTTTGATCCGTCTGGATCATTCTAGTCAGTGAATTAAACTAAACATTCAAAAATTCATTCGAAGCCAGCCCTTACCTTTCAAATTATTATCAAATTTTTCCCTTAAAGTCTCTTACATCCGTTCCAAAGGCCAACCACAATGTTAAATTAAGATAAAATTATCTCAGCTGAAGATGACTGAAGATGTTCATTTGCTTCCTTGTGTTACCATTTCACCATTAAATACGAAAAAAAAAATAATGCATCAACACTTTCTTAAACACCTCAATCAGATATTCTTTAACTTCTTTTTGTCAACAGAATACAAGTTCAGATATCTTTACCTATTTTCGAATAGCAACCCTTCAATCTTAGGTATCTTCCTAGCAGCCCTCCTTTAAACTTTATTCAACAAATCATTGTCTTTTCTAAGGCAAAGAGCCCAAGATTAAACACGCATCTCCATATGTGGCGTAACAAATAACTTATACGATGGTATTATAACTTATTTGTATTTGTATTCAGTATATCTATACATAAAACCTAAAACACTTCGCCCTTGCACTAACGACAGCATATTTCTTGAATATTTTAAGAAAGTAATGAACCAAAGTCATTTTCATCCATAAAAATGTGAAGGATATTTTGATCAAAATTGTACTCATAATTTAAATTAAAATATCCCACATGTTTTACCTTGCAATTATTATAATTAAAAGTCAACTCCTATTTATTTACTCAACCCCCGTATAATCCAAGCACTTTTGTAAAGCAGTAGCAATCAGCTTTCTCGCAACCAGCAATAACCGAACTTTTAATATCATCAGCAAGTTTGAATATTTTAAACAAAAATATTCCTTTATATAACTGATGTAAATCAAAAGGATCAATAATCCTAACACTGAGTCCTGAAGTGCCCCACTCGTGAATTAATTAATCCAGTTGAGCTAACTTCCATTATCAACTAATATTAAACTAAAAATTTGACTCTAATGTTAACATTGATTAGCATGGTAACGGTAATAATTTACAGTGTAAATGGGCAAAACTGAACAACACTTGCTGATTAATTATTGAATGGTAGATTTTTTATGACATTCACTACCAATGACATTGAATAAAATTATGTTTTTGCTTGTTGTAATACTAGGTGTAAACAACGGACGAAACAAATTGGGTAAAATAATTCATTTTCTATGTGGGATACAAAAGGATCACAGCAGTAATTAGTAGGTTTTGTTTCAATATTGGTGTTATTTTTTGTTTTCATGCCTGTGTCGGCATGGCCAAGCGCGTTAAGGCGTGGACTCGTAATCTGAGGATCGGGAGTTCGCTTCCCCGTCGCGACAAACATGCTCGCCTCTTCATCCGTGGGGGCGTTATAACGTCACGGTTAATCTCACTATTCGTTGGTAAAAGAGTAGCCCAAGAGTTGGCGGTGGGTGGTGATGACTAGCTGCCTTCCCTCTAGTCTTACACTGCTAAATTAGGGACGGATAGCATAGCCCGCGAGTAGCTTTGTGCGAAATTCACAAACCAAACAAACAAATTCGTGCCGGTGTATGACATATATTACTGAAGATGCTGCATGGTACGCAAACACATTGAGTGTTTCCTACAGTCTTATTTGAATGTATAATTTTTCGCATAACATGTGGTCGGAAAAGTTGTTGATTTTAATTTAGCAACTTTTGTTCCTTTTCATCTCTTTGAGATAATATTGTGATCTACCCATGCAAGTTATGGCTGTAAAACTGTGCCTTGTCCATGAATATCAACAGCAGTGTCCTCCACTGCGATGTTTGCTTAGATCTCTTTGTACTTAAACGGAAATGTCTATTCACTAGAGGAACGTAAGTGACTCTGGGTAAACCTGACATTGCTCAGACAGCTACAAATGTGTGATTTAATCAGTTTAAAACATTATTACCTTGAGTAAGCTGGTCAACTTGGAAATAAGTTTTGAAGTTAACTAACCACCTTGATTAATCCACCTTTCCAGTAAAGGCGACTGTCTTGCCGTCAAATAGATAGATTGCACATATTGTTACTTTGTGTTGTAATCATATATTTTCTTTTACTCTTGTGTTACACATGTCTAGTCTATTTATTTGTTTGTGCGAACTTATTTCAGAGAAATTCACAATTACTTGCTGAACCTCCCTCACAGTAGACCGAACACATTTTCTCTTTCAGGAAATCATTTTTTAACTAAAAATGCTAAACGGCAGGTATGGAAGAGAAAATATTGTTGTAATGACCACAAAATACTATCGTGAAGTTTTTTTTGTTTTTCACTATCATGCATATTATCACTGACATGAAGTCTTGTATGGTCCAGTGTAAAAAAACACGTTTCTTGCTCTAAGAGTAGTATTTTCTACAACTAGAACTACATATAACCAAGAGAGAGAGCTGGTCGCTAAAAGGAAGATGTCTGTATCAGTTTAGAAGCCCTCCGGTGGAAATAAGAGAATTTGTCATCAAAGAGTTTAAATAATATCAGATGGGCTTAGCATCATAGCAACAGCATGAAGGCAAAGGGGCTCTGATAGTGGTTAAGAAGCTACTATCCAAGTGGTCCTGAGACCAACTCTAGGGGCAGTCGGAAGCGGAACTCCCAGTGAAGCCACCAAAGGTAATTATGATCCATAGCACATTAAAGCATAACTACATGTTATACTATCAGGTGGTATCTACTAGATGAACCAAGGGTTTGGCCCTCTACAACAGCTAGAAGGATTAGCTACGATCTATGACTCTATTGTGGCTGAAGGAGGAGGCACACCACTTGAAGTCTAAGCTGGTGGACACACGAAAAAAAAAACATAGTTAAGCCCTAAAACATCATAAGCGCCACCACAGAAGTTAACTGAAAGACAATTGCTGCACTTGAAGATATTAATGGCAAGGTTATGGACTAACACCTAAAGCAAGTAACTGTTTTTATTATAGTTTAATTTCCAAAATGTTTATTTATTATCATACACATTCCTTTATGTTTGGATTTCTAATCTCATGTAGTTTTTGCTGAGACATAAATTTTGTACTTCGTTTAGTATCAGGAACCTCTGTATATGATTATAAAGGTAAATTTCTATAATTTTTGTTGTTGTTTTGAATTAAGCACAAAGCTACACACTGGGCTATCTGTGCTCTGCCTACCACGGGTATCGAAACCAGGATTTTAGCGTGTAAGTCGGCAGACATACCGCTGAGCCACTGGGGGCAAATTTCTATAAACGAGTATTTTTTTTCAATAATGTATTTATTGAATATCTTAGTTTCTTAAAAAATTTGTATTAAGCGTTATTCTTTGTTAGAATGCTCATTTTTCGCGCTTTCACTTAAGTAACTTTGCAGTATGTTTATTTTTTTTAATAGAGTTTAACTTAGTTTGTGTTATTTTACAAAACAGGTTATTTCTTCTACGATTCTTATTTACTGGAAAAGGGTTTATTTCATTATTATGTTCAAGGTTATTTTCTTTTATTTCACCGACGAAGAATGTGCCTACGATGGTTTTATCGTTTTGAAATTCTTAAATGATTTGCCGTAATTTTTGCGCTCTGAATCTGAACAAGATGTCCATATTTCTCTATCACGTACAGATTTTTCACATCATACATATTTTTATATAAGTGAATCAGTTTCATTCAAATAGTCACGTTATGTTTAAAAATGTTGACATCCAACTGTTATCGGTTTTTCAAAACCAACTGCGATGTGAGAATCCTATCGATCATTTTAGAATTCATAAGAAAAACATAATAATAAACGTTTGTTGTAGTATAAAAAAAGAATATTTTGATTTAAGTTTGAGTTTTCTTCTCACTATTTGTAAAAAAATCGTTACATGATAGAAAGAAATATTTTCAAAATCTTAGTACCTGAATTATAAAAAATATCCGTTTCTAAAACTAAAACAAATTTTTAAAAGTTTGAGTTGGCAGACCAAAATAATCCAAATGTAACATGGTTTGCCTCTTTATTTCTATAAAACAGTTTAATCTGTTTACCTTTGAAGAAAGTTGTTTGTAATTATCTGTATGATTTATATTAGTTTCTCTGTATTGTGATGTGACTATTATTAATTTATGCATCGAAATCCTGAACTGCAGGTGCATAATCTTTAAGGATTGTTTTGATTTATAATGAGAAACAGCATGTATTGCAGTTTTCATGTTAAAGAATTCATTCTTTAACTTTTTTGAAAGTTCATTTGTAATATTTATCATTTCATACGACTCAGTCCACTAGTTTTTGTTGAACACAGAGCTAAACAAAGGGCTATCTTGAGAGACAGTCCCAAGGAGGGACAGCTCTAAGTCTACGGATTTATAATGCTAAATTCAAAAGTCCGATTCCATTTGGTAGACGCAGCAGATAATCCAATGTGGTTTTGCCATAAGAAACGTATTGAATTTAAACTGTTGAAACCAACCAACAATACTAAGTACACAACATGTGTAAACCAACAGGTAAATTATTGAAAAGCCCGGCATGACCAGGTGGTTAGGGAGGTCAACTTGTAATCAGAGGATCGGAAGTTTGAATTCCCGTCAAACCAAACATGACAACTCTTTTAGTCGTTGAGGCGTTATAATGTGATTGTTAATCCTACTATTCATTGAGTAGCCCAAGCGTTGGAGGTGATGATCAGCTGCTCTCCCTCTTGTCTTGCACTGCTAAATTAGAGACGATTAACGTAGATAGCCAGCCCTCATGTGGCTTTGCGCGAAATTAACAAATCACATTTAAAAATTTAGTCCCTTGGACTTACTATTTAGCAACAAGAAAAGGTGTAGTTTGTAGCTCAATAAATATTATACGAAATTACTAAGTGTATCTTTTCGAAATTTAGCAAGATGTTTAGTCTTTTTTATTGACTCTTACGTACTTACTGAAAAACTATCTGCTGGACATGCCATCACACCAATAAATCAGAGTTTAAAAGTGCTATACTTGAAAAAAGGCAACCAATCATTACCACCCATCTCCAAATTTTGAGATGCTTATTTATTAATGGAAATCGAGATTGGCCATCTTATTGTAACGCTCCTACAACTGAAATGACTGATATGTTCATTGACGAGATTCAAATTCCCGATAAGCAGATTGTGAGTACCCTAGTTTAATAGAGAAGAATTCTCATTCTGTTGATTATAAAATAATTGTATCAAATAGATATACATGAATTAGAAAACTACGTTAAAAGTTATGGGGAGGGATTTGACAAATTTACTGATAATGCAACAGAGATTATTAGAAACTTATATTTTATATTAACGTTTTACATGATATATAATATAATGTTTTTCTAATTGTTATACATTATGAAATCTACGGAACAGGATAAAATTTGAAACGAAAATTTCATGGAGAAGGAAAGATTGAAAACTCTTTATTAATAATTCCTTATGATATTAAAACTTGTGTAATATAAAGTGTGTGTAAAAACAACAACAAAGAAAATGTGTGTGCGTTTTTCTTATAGAACCTCTGATTTCAGCGTTATAAATCCGTAAACTTACCGCTGTTCCAGGAAGGGACGTAATATAAAATGTTGGATTACAAACTATGTTTTTATGCAAAGTTTAATAAGATACACCTACAGAAATATAATATTACTGTCTGTTGCATGTACGTGCAACAACTTCATAAGATGTGTTTGGATCTTTACCAAACTTGGTATGAAAATTCACTGAAACCATGGAGAGATACAAATAAATTTGCGGTTTCGGATTTTTTTTTAGTTTTTTATACAATTATATACAAGGGAAACAATCTTTCATGGCTAAAAATGACTTTCATTAATCATGAAGGTACTTCGATCTAAGAAATGAGTACTCCAGCTAATTACTAAAAGCTTATTCAATTTGTTTATACAACACTGTAAAATGCAATAGCACGTGCACTTCAATCCATCAGTAACAACAGAGGTAAAGGTCACTACTTTATGTGCCATCTGTGTTGCTTCTAAAAGTTTACAAAAACAACAAACTTATGACAAGCTCATTGACCATATATCTGCAAATTTGATTGCTTTTAAAGACAAAATTAATATCAACTTGAGGACAAACCTGAAACTGTGGTGGTTTGTGTAGTTTGTAGACAAACCATGTGTTGTCTACCTTCCTATTTTAATATAATTTTTTTTCAATTTTGTCATTAACTTTGTGTCTATAAATCTCGCACACAGTCAAGAAATTAATTTTATTTTAGCTGCCTTTGTTAACAGTTATCTCTTAGATATAAAATCTACTTTGCCAATGGTTGAACGTACGTAAAACTGCATGTGGTGCATGGAGGTTGACAGCTGCCAACAATGGATTAGGTATGCCTCGAAATTACAATCTCCCTTACTTTACAAAGGAAATGATCAATTATTGAATCGCTCTAATCACTCTGGGTAAATCTTAGGTTAACAGTTCAACTAAAATTCAGTCAGTCTGGTACATAATTTTGGGTAGGTCAGCATTAAAAATGTATAATCAATCTCCAGTAAAAAACGTCAGCCGTCAAAAACGAGAAACTACACAACTTTTGCTTTAGATTATAATAATAAAGATTATTTCATTACACACAACACACTGCGTCTGGTTTATTTATGTCTTTGTACAAACTCAGTTGATGAAGAGAAATGCATACTTAATTCGCATTACATAGTGGACATATTTCAATTATTCTATCGGAAAATCATATTTAACAGAAAATGCCATGGTCATGCAAACGTTAGATGCACGAACAGTTAAAGAAAACTGTCTTTGAAAAGTCACATGAACCATATTCGGTAATACTATTATTAATTTCGTAAAATGATATTAAAGAAAATGACGAGATTTATAAAAACGATTTATTTGCATCATTATCATGACGTATATAATAAATAAAACGATAAACAGATCGCACGGCCGAGTACAGTACAATAATTTTGTGAATGACGTACACCAAACAAGTGAAAAACATTACTGCACGTGAATATTGTCCAGGTAACATTGTAACAGGAAATCATGAGAATTGTGTACACGACATTTAATTAAAATAGATTGTCAGTCCTATACCAAATAGAAAACAACACTACAAAAACATCTAACATACAAAAATCACCTGCGTTTCACAATAACATTCAAAAACAGTCACGTGAGTGGTTGTAATTTGAAAACTCGTTGAATTAGTTAAAAGCGTATAGAGTAAATACGCTTTAGATATAAATTTAACGGATAAAAAGCTACATAAAATTGTAAAAAGAATTGATAAAGTCTGTGCACCCGCATTTTCCATAGTTTGTTTTTGAATTTTGCACAAAGCTACTCAAGGGCTATCTGTGCTAGCCGTCCCCAATTTAGCAGTGTAAGACTAGAGGGAAGGCAGCTAGTCATCACCACCCACCGCCAACTCTTGGGCTACTCTTTTACCAATGATAATGGGATTGACCGACACAGTACAACGCCATCAAAGCAAAAAGAGCGAGCATGTTTTGCGCAACGGGGATACGAACCCGCGACCCTCAAAACACGGGTCGCACGCCTTAACACGCTTAGCCATGACAGGCCCTTTTCATAGTTAACAGCGAGAATTAAAAAATTAGTGGACACAAATATAGATTTAGTCAAGGTAGAAGCCGTCTTCAGCTAAAGCAATTTTACTTTTAAAATAGTTTTAGGTTTGCTTGACGGATGGGACAGCCGAAATGGGCCAACAGATTCCTTGTTGTCCCTGAAGAATATGTTATTTGAACAGGTTATGCACAAGGTTATTTTACATCGTCATCGTTCTTGACGTGAGTAGTTTATAAAACAAACGAAAAACTTTGTAGGACTTTGTATTTTACGAAGTGAATTTGATATTACAAAAATTACATATGTGCATTATGAAGCCCTTTGTTGTTGTTTTTCTTTACTTGTAATAATATGTCATAAAAAATAAAACTGGAAGAAACTATTCAAAATGCAAAAGAACAAAAGGCAAACATACACAGACATTGCATAATTGTTATAAATCGAAAGGTAGAGAAACACGTTCACCAGAGTTCTCGATACATCAGAACATGAGTTTAAAAGATTATGAACAAGTGAAACATAATACCACCTGTACACCTCTAACAAAATGACAAAAAAGTGTTTCATGAAACAAACAATATTAATGATAAAGTCTTATTTGTAAGATGGCATTTCACTGTGATGTTTAGTTCCATTCACATACTTTATTCTTGCACAAACATGAGTGGACTTCAAAATGTTAAAATTTCAATGCAATTTTTTAAATAATGCACATATATATAATCAGGATTCAATTAACTTTATACCTTATTTACTTCCTTTACAAATCACAAATACCATATTGCAATCAATTTCATAAAATACTTCAATTAAATTTAAAGTATTTATATATGTACAAAAAATACACATTTTATGAAACAAGCACAAAACCAAAATTCAATCCAATAAAATCTGGTATAAGTATATACAGTGTTTCAAAAATAAACTTTATACAACTATTTCATTAAAGTAAATAATATTTTGTGTTTTAGTTTTAAAAAGCTTGATACATATACATAGTGGCCAAAAATCATATTAATGCATGTTATAGAACTTGTAAAGAATCATTTTGGCACACACATTATGTCACCTTCTATTTGCTATCAATGTAATTAAATGCTGAATTCCAAATTAGTGTAACACAGATTATATTATAAAACTATTAATAATATCAAATTTATCATTTTCATTCAAACAGCACCCTTGAAACAAATTTTTGGTGTTAGGAAGTATTCCACCATGGTGAAGTAATTCTTGAAGAGAAACCCACTTGAAGTAAAAATGCATTTCAGAACTGCTGGATGTAAATAAAAGGTGTATGTTAATCGATAATGATAAAATCACTAACATTTTTCAATTTTAATGTATTTTTCCAGAATAAAAATATATGAACATAAAACAATTAAGTGAAAAACAAACTTGAGATACACACCTTGTTTTAAGCTATATTTCTCAATGACAACTTCCTTGAAGTCTATGAAATAATGCAACAAAAACCTAAATAATATTACAAAATTATAATGACAAAATATTATGCTTTGGCTGTTTTATACAGTCTAAGTTTGTACTGTATAGTTTTGTAGTGACTTATGCTGACAGTATGGCTGGTGATATTTCAATATACATATTTAGTTGCAATATGTGTTCATAATTTTTTAGCCCTGGCTCATATATCCAAATTAATCCATTTTATGTGTGTTTTTATTATATATAAACAGCTTCACTGTCTTGAAATCTGCCACTTAAGTTACTCTGTAACTACAGAGTGATCCATAAAAACTCGTATTTCACACACATCCCTACTACAGGGTATTTGGAAAGTCATTGTGTAGTTTTGTAATCACATTTTATTCAGTCTATTTCAAGCCAGCAACTGATAGCAGTGTTTGAAAACAAAATAAGAATGATCCAGGCCTGTATTGATGCCAATGGGGGTCACTTTCAACATTGTTTATAATTCTCATTCACATTTACTTCCTGTATTCTATATTGAAACATGTTTGTTGATAAATATATAAGTGCACAGTGGCTTTCCGAATACCCTGTATTTCAGAAAAGTTACACCAAAGCTTCTGGGGTTAATGGTTTATCAGAAGAAGGTATAGTACTGATCAATTTATATGTTTTATTTATTTATATGTTTGTAAATAAACAGATCTTGATGAGTCTGATTCCACAGTAATATGAAGGAATCACATTTATCTAATGAATAAAAGGTAAATATGCTGTACATATCATATCAACAAATGTCAATGCTATTGATAATTAGTTTAATACTGATGAAAACAAGAGACCCTTATGTAGTGAGAGAAGAGTTTTAAGTCTTACTAGTTTGAATAAATATACAGAAGACTAATTTTTATTCTTGGCCAGTATATGTGTATTAAACATCAGTTCCTGTAACTTAAGCTTAATTCTATTTTATATTGATGATGGTTTCATCAACAAGTTGGTACTGTTTATACCATTACTATAAGCTAACAGAAAGACATCTGACAGAGAACTCTTCAAAATGTATGCATTTGTAAAAAATGAACTTTCTCAGCTAGTGCACTTTACACTGAAGATCCCATACCAGGAGAAGCTTTAAAATATCAGTCACTAATATAAATCAAAAATGGATTAAGTAACACCAATGTAGTACCTCAGGATACAGTGTTTCATAGATGTAAGGCATACACATTTTGCTGGTGCTGAAATAGCTTATATGTGGAGGATATCTTAATAAATACAACATTAAACACATGCCACTACTCAAAAAATTAAAAACTCTTTAAAATTAACTGTCAACTTTATTCTTCTAAAAATAAACTAAACACAATTGTAGTATGCAAACTTAAGTGAAAGAAAGTAGAAACCTTTTAAAATGTTTATAAACTTTTGTTAATTTGATAAACAATGAATGTTTATGATACAACATACATACATTTTCAAATATAATTTCTTCTCAAATGAGACAATCTAAGTATAAAAAAATTTCTTAAAGTTGAACAATCTTTATTTAGTCACCTTCAAACAGAAAAACTTATACTCAAACAAATAATTACAAAATGGGAAACATTTCCAGCATCAGATTACCTAAGATATTTATTTTTCCATTTTAATGGGTTTATTGTCTTATGTTTTTGCCTTCATTTGTGTTTATTATATATATATATATATATATAATTAAATGATTCATCAAGGTTGCTTGTTACCTCCTTAAACAATCTGATTTAATGCAAAATGATTATAAGTAAATCTCTTAACATTTTTCTCAACACATTATCAGCACTGTGTTTTACTAAAGTTTCATTTCAGAAGAAAATGATTTAGTCAATGAAAGATTTTCAGGTTTAACATCCAAGTTCTAAAAGTACTTTGATAAGCAAAAAAGTGTATAGTGAAAATTTATGCTTCTGATTCTAGGTGGTTTGTAAACAGTGTAACAAATGCACAGTGAAGAAACTTATCTGTATTCCAAAAATGTTCAATTTTGAAAACCATTAGTACTGGACACAAAGGCAAATCAATCATTTTGTCCACTGTTACTCTAAAATGAGTTATTTGATAATTTCAAGTAATAATATTGTAAACTAGTTTTTATCTTAAATATGTTCAAGATTTAGTACACAATAAGATCAGATTATAACAAGTTACAAAAACAAAATAAGTAAACTGATAAAGTAGAGAATAACAGCACAGTTAGTGCTGTCTGATTTGAAAGCCAGTTGTTACAGAACACAAAGTAAGCAGTCATCACAAATCAACAACATTATAGTGGTGTAAGATGAATAAATGATGTTAAGAAGTAATGATAACAACAAATAATAATAATGGTAAAGACATGAAGTATTCAAAATTGGAGAACCTAAAAGTATAAAATTAAAATACAAAACATACCAATTAATCATTTTTAAAACTTCAGCAAAACATCATAAACAGGCCCACAAATAGATTTACCACATTGCTCTAGTATATACTTGATCATTATTCTAATTTACAATATGGTCTTAAGACAGAAAAAAATATAAAGCTTCAGATGCAGAATATTTTATATCTTGCTGTATACAAGGCTTTGCATGTAGTTGTACTCTCTCAAGCTATGTATTTCTCATGCTTGTAAAAAGCCTCTAAAGTACCTTAATTAGACTGGTAAACAAATATTAAAAGTTTTTCCAATGTCAGGAGAATATATTTTAAATAATTATTAATGTATCAAAGTGACAATGTCACAAGGAAATATCTTTAAAAATATTTCAGAAGGTAATTAGTTAACACTGTACTTAAACCACATGTAAATATAACTGCTACTTCAATGCTCTGGTGATCCTGCTAACCATACTAAAATGGTCTCTTGGAAGGCACGACTGGTGTAACGAGGATCAAGATCAGGCCAAAAGTCATGATACATCTTGGAAGCATGAGTCCCAAAAACATCCATTACATGGCGGTTGATCAACTCAAGTCTAGAAATACATCAATCATGATGTCAAGATTTTTTTTAGATAAAAACAATATGACACAGAAATATTAATTCATTTGTACACTTTTTGTATTTCAAATAATTTAGAAAAACATTATGATGAAAAACAATCCAAAACTGAAAAACCATAACAGATAATTTAAAAAAACCACAACAGAACTATTTACTTAGCACTTTATTAGCTACAAAGGCATTAAAGACAGATTACTTTCTTCATTATGATGAAATCACTCACTTACCAGCATGAATGTTGAAAAATAAATCAATACAAATATTATGGTATTGTAAAAATATATATTATTTTTAAATAATTTCTTCAGAAATAAAATAATCAACTGGTAAATTTTCAGTAAATGATTGTTATTGCACAAACCAACCAAGTTTAGATTTAAAAATACTAAATCTCAACCACAAAATGGTGAGAACTTGAATTACTTATTCTCTTGAACTTCTTTTGAATTGAACGTTCATCTAATGGTAATTTTCATGTAAATAACCTACTTTAGAGGTTTTACAAGTTCTTCAGTTATGAACACAGAAACAAATCATTTATTTATATACATACAAACAACTAATGTACTTTATTTTTCAAGTACCAAAAGTTATTTCTATATTCATCAAGTTTAGGTTTCATTCTTATTTCAGAAACATCAAAATATTAAACATTAGACTACTTTTACATTAGATTATCTGAACAGTTATTATCTGGTAACAAAACAAGGTGAGAAAGTTCCAGTAAAAAAGTTTCTACAAAACTACATGCAAATCATTGTTTACTTCAAGTTGTTTTTTTCAGCTTATGACAATGGAACTTTAAAATAAATCTTAAAATTATTTTTGAAACAAATGGAACAGCTATAGCACAACTGTTGACACTTTCCAACAAAGGACAATTAAACAAATGTCCTTTCATGTATAAAAGTTAATTCATTGGAATACATAAAATATAGTCAACATTTATTCTTAACCTGGGATTCATTTATAAAAAAGATCAGAACTTTTATGCAAACTAATAAGGGTGAAATTCCATGTACCTTTCTGAAGAAGTACTATGTCAAAAAACAAACTTGTATAATACAGAAAGCTTCTTATAAGATATTAAACATTTTTGTATCAATAACTTTTAAATATCTGAAAACAGTAAAACAAATCCCAAGGCCTATGCCAGGTTAACCAACTAAAGGTGGCCTGATCCATTTCATTTAAATTTTTAAAAATAACTGTTACTACACCAAGGTCCACCTTTATATAGACACATCACCACCAGATCACTCAGAGATTCCTCAAAAAAAAAAAAACTGTGTGGAAAAACTCAACTTCTCCTTCAAGGAATTTTATCCTGGTAAAACAAACAGCAAACAGTGATCACTCAACAAAAAAAACCCACATCAAATTGACAGCAACTAAACAAATCTTAAAACCAAAGAAATATTTAACATTAAAATCAGTAAATTTATCCTAGCATGCTTGAAACTATTTCACATGTATATTTTACTTTGAGATTCTACATCTTTCATTCTTTTTCAGTCGAATTCCTTTTTCTCACACTCAACTGTAGCTTATTCACTAACACCAGCCTAGAGATAAACTGAGACAATAATGTTAATGTTTAATTTCCAAATTCAACAGATAAATGAATCATTGCAATTGTTAAAACTTTCACTCAACAACAATATAAACAAATCTGATTCACTTAAATTTTATATAGAAAAATTCACACTTTAAAAGTTATTTGAACTCTCTTACAATTAAAGAACTGACTCTATATTCAAATACATAAATCTATTCACCTTCATCTTTAGGATTTTATAAATTTGACCTTAAATTATTTTACTGTGAAAATACTATATCAAATAAAACACATTCTTTCAAGTAATACTTGTTAATTTGTAGCTCCAAACATCAAGTTTTTTCTCTAACTAAGACAAAAAGTCATAAAAAAATCAATTATTTACCTATTGTCAGTTAGTCGGTTCAGAAATCGTATATATGTAGGTTTTAAGTTGTGGGGTTCCATAAATGCCTTAGGGAGAAGAAACACTGGACTTATTTTGTGAAAAGCAACATTAAACACAGGAAAAATGATAAACTTTTTTCCTTTCATGCAGGAACAATATTTACTCCTTTAAATAATAATTCAGTCTTCCTCACAATTATTTAGAAATAAATATAAAAATTAAACTTTCATCTATCCATAGAACTAATAACTTGAAGAAATTACTTATTAAAACTGTAAATTAAATAATTATAAATTACAAGTATAAATACTATCTAAAAATTGTTGTATACTATACACAACATAAAACATCTCAGCTGTAAGCAACTCAAGCCAAAACATGCTTTTACAAACAATATACTTTCCAAGATATGCTTTAAATTTTAATTACAAGTATTAAAAAGAAATTGCAAAAATTAAGTATGATGCAGGGGTAGAAATGCCAAAAAGAACAGAAACAAGCTAAGAAAAATACAGGAAATCATACAAAAATCATTATACAAGCAACCAAATCTTGCCAAGAAAAACTTTTATCTACAGATAAATGTTAAATTCCTCCCACTTTCATGAATAAAAACATTTTAATTGAATGGTGCTATACAATGTTATAATGATTAATACCCATAAACTTGTAAAATTACTATCTATACATCATACTTAAATTTTCCAATTTTTTTTAGTATGTCCTTCCCACCTTTTTTTTCTGAACAATTTCAATAAAGTAGGCTAAAAAGTGAACATTTATTTTATTTCTATAATTTAATGATAATATATTTTTAATATTGTTTCAGTTTAGCCAGTTTCTCTAAATTTTGGATTACAATGGTGCCAGTGACGCTGAAGTGGTTTCTCCACAATGGTACAAGTACCCTGGACCGACATAAAAGGGATATTTACAGAACCCAAACCTTACTACTTTGACTCTTTGCATGTGCATAGAGCTGACTCTGCCATATGACAGGATCATGTCAATTAAATAAGATTGACATAGTACAGATCCTGGGCCATGAATTACTGGCAACCAACAGTTCACCTGAACTAAGTCTTCACTAAGTACCTAACTGGTATCTTGGTATGAATTGTGATGCAACCTGGCTGACCATAAAGAATAAAAGCCTATGTTATGCAAAATGAAAAAAAAAGAAATGGGACATTTATTAAGCATCCAATCTGTAGTGACTATGAATACATCACAAAACAACATTATAAATGTGGTATAGTTTCAATTATTACTGGGATTTAGATGTAATTAAAAAATAAGTTCAAAATGGTTGTGGACCATTTGAACTCTGAAGCACATAGGAAGGTTGAAATGCATCTCAAACTTAAAATATATTGGAACAGAAGTTCTATAATCATTCACAGAATAATAACTTAAGCAAGTACTCAGCACATATTACAGTTTCTAATTTGATTGGCTTTCGATGTATACTCTGCATGTTTGAAAAATCTACAATTTCTTGTGGCCTTCAAAACTCACTAATATAGCAGAAAACAATTCATTTATGTCATGAGATATGGCATGGATGCTACTGTTCCTGCTTTTCAACCATTTGCAGGTGACAGTCACTACAGAGTTCCAGTTCACTGTGTCATCTAATAAATAAATAGCAGAAAATGTCACTAATTTTAAAGCTGCATTTCTTTCAAAATATTTTTAATGAAATTATATTTTAAAACCTTATTTTAAGAATAAAGAAATACACTGCATTTTTCTCTGTTTTTTTCCCTCCTATGCAGAAATATTGCTAAACAAAATACTAATTATGGAAAGGCTTGGCATACTAAATTCCTATTATTTTGTTTTCTAAGAGATTGGTGACTATATCATCCTCAAACACAAAGCATATACAAAAAAATGTAAGCACACACACTTTGATGAACATACAAAGAAATGAATATTACAAAAGAAATTAAATTTGCTTTTAAATAAATTATGCTTTAGTCCCTGCATATCAATCATGTTGCTTAAAACATAATAAATTGCAAGAACAACAACTCAACAGATTCAAATTACAAAACACATACATACTGAAAAAATTACTTATTTAAAATCATTATTTAACAATAAGTTGGTTTTTAACATGGCTTTGAACTCTAGGAAAAACTCGTTTTTTTTAAATTTGGGGCAAATGTTTGGTATATCTTGTATATGGCAATCTGGCTTCATTGGTCTCAGAAATATCTGTAAAATTAAAACCACAAAGATCTGATTAAGAATAATAGTGGCTCTATCTAAAGTTAAGGAGCCATAATACATAATATATAAGAAATAAATATGCCCTTTGTCCACTCAGCAGTAGGTCTAAAGGTTTATAACTCTAATAATTGAGTTTTGATAATCATGATGGGCAGAACAGCATAACTGTGTAGCTTCGTGCTTATTAACAAACTAATGATAAATGGAATACTTACTGCATAAAACAGTAATGCTGTAGAAGCAGCATACAATATTAGGATGGAGCCGGGAACAGAAGGAAGTACTCTCTTTTCTATTCCAATAGTATAGACAATCTGTAAAAAAACAGAATTTTTATGATATACAACCTAAGTAATAAACAAAATAACTAAAAGATCCAATAAAACTTGATTTATAAAAAATAAGTTATTTTAAATATTTATTAACAATTACTAACATTTTGATAAAATATGTACTTATATGTATTTAAAAATATATATCAGGTTTTTTTAAGTGTCACAAAATGTGCGTTAACTTTGAAAATAAGTAATATAATTTTTTCAAAAAAGATGAATGTTTCTACAGCAAATTATAAGCTATTCACATTTCTTCAGCATTTAAATTTGTTTTCCATTCACCATAATTAAATTTACTGTTTCCCTTTGCTTTAATATTACATAAATTTAAATTGCACTTTTCTCTAAATAAAACCCTGGTTATATGGAAAAAAAACTATATGAATATATAAAGTGAGAAAAATAAATTTCTGTATTGTGATTTGTGCAATCATACTAGAAACAAAACTCAATTAGATTTTTCCTCTTTTATACACCTATAATTTATCTATCAACCAAAATGTGTTCTAGTGTCTTCTTGTCTCACATGTAATCAGTTTTAAAATATACATTCATTTCAGATTTTAAAAGAATAACTATTTTAATTAAGATAAATTTCATTAATTAAACTTCAAGTACACAAACCACAAACCATTAAAAACATTTTAAAATGAAGTAAGAAGACTGAGTTATGACACAGTTTCCAATTCATATAACAAATCACTATATTTTTTTTTATATACATCCATCTACCTACTTTAGTTTTTTCATATCAATAAATATCTCCTATTCCTTTTCCTAGTATTATACAAACCTAGATTTAATAAAACTTGCTTAAACATCTACCTTTTACTCATTGATACATAAATAATGTAAATGTTTTAAGTATTCATGTCTTTTCACAAAATTCACTCTAAGTAAGCTCTTTACTAACCTCAACAGCTTTCCATGCTAAATATAAGGCCACAGTTGAGTTGGGATAAATTAGCATACTTAACCCTGCCAAAAGTCCAGCTGGAATTGCATGCCACTCGCTGTCCTTATTGTGAACCCACCTCAGAAGACAACTTACAAGCTTTAAGTAAATAATAAAATTTATTTTACTTACATTAAGTACGATGCACATTGATTAAAAGAATGGCATTTGCAACCAATTTCTAGTTACTGTAAGATATTTAACATTCAGTGCTAAACTCCAGCAAATACTTGGAGAGTTTTACTATCCAATCCAAAAAAAAAATTTTTTTTAAAGCTTTGCCTTACATATTCGACCAAATCTATAAATGAAAGTCAACAATGTTGAATTATAGGCCTTGTGGTAATAATAGATAATGATACATTATTGAATGCTATATATACTTGTTGACTTTCATTTATAGACTTGGTCTAATATGTAAGGCAAAGCTTTAAAAAAAAAATTTAAATGGATAGTAAAATTCTCTCTGTGTATTTGCTAGAGTTCAGGTATATAGTGAATGCAAGAAAAGTTAAGACAGAGACTATAAAAGTATTTCCAACCAAAATTCTAGTTATTAATAGTCAAAATAAAACATTTATGGCCAAGCATGCAACAATAAATAAAACACTAAAGTCAACTTATACTTTGAAGATTCCAAAAAATCCTCCAACACTCAGGCCCACACTTAAATTCTGTTTATTAGTGACAAGTTTTAGAATGAGAGAGGGATTTCTGATGATACGTTGGAAGGATGAGAAGACATGCACAACAGCACGTGCACTATAACCCAGAAGAAAAGGTTGGAGAAATCCCTGGAAAAAAAAACAACATGTTTAGCAATTAGGTTCAGCATATTTAATTATTTCACACAAGCAAAAATAATACTTGAATACTGAAATATTTGACTATGTCTACCATAGGTATTTATACAGAAGTGGCATAAGATAATCAAAAGTAATGAGAATATCATTTTCTAATAATCAACTTCTAGTTTGCAATTTCCAAAAGTAAATTGCAAAGCCAAATAACCAATGTTCAATTTAAAAATTAGATTTTTGATCTACAAAAAATATAAAAACATATTCAACAACAAAAATATATTGTTGCAGAAATATCATTCTATTTAAAATTTAAACAAATGTGGTCCTAAAGAACTCAAACATTTAGAACTGTTTTTGCCGTACTACTGATTTTACACTAAATATTTCCTTCTCACTTTTGAAATAAAAGGAACTTAAACATTACTCACTGATTTTCAACTTCTCTCACTATGTAACCCCCTTGTGATTACCCACTGAAAATTTTACAACTGCACTGAAGCAATTTCAATAAATTTTAGAAAAACTTTTCATGATGCCTGAACAAAAACAAAGTATATCATCCACTAAGCATACTTTTGTCTTAAACTCCTTGACATTGGTTAATAACATATAAGAATACCTTTTAATCCCAAAATAGGTTTCATATTAAAAAAATATAAGCAAGTATTACGATACACTGAGCTTGGCATTACAGGGTCATGGCATTGGCTCAACTCAGCCATAAGAACAAAGAAAGCTATACCAGGATAATGGGTAGAATAAAACTTCATTCAACCATAAATGCAGAGTACAGAAATCCTGTATCCAGCATAATGATGAGAACAAGCAGCATTCACCCAATGGCCCAGCATGACCAGCTGGTTCAGGTACTTGACTAATGATCTGAGGGTTGCATGTTTGAATACCCATCATATCAAACATGCTTGCCCTTTTAGTCAATCCCATTATTTGTTAGTAAAAGAGTAGCCCAAGAGTTGGAGGTGGGTGGTGATGATTAGTTGCCTTCCATATAGTATTACACTCTAAAATTATGGATGGCTAGTGCTGATTTCCCTGGTGTAGCTTTGCACAAAATTCAAAAACAAACATTCATCCAACAGTAGAAACACAGCACAGAAGTTCCATTGTCAGTATTCCACCACAGATGAAGACATTCAAACCTAATTGTAGAAGCTGAAAAGAACCTTCTGCATCTGGAACTAATAAAAAGAGCACTTACTCCACACAACCATAGGAATGGGGCATTGTCATCCTGAATCCAGAATTATAAAGAGGATCTAATGTAGGCTGGCCCAAAATAATATTTGATTGTTGGTTTTATTGGGAACATTCTACCCAGACAGAAAACATCTTGGGGAAGCACTAGTAGAGAATCAGTCACACCCTTTCCTTTTGATTGAATAAATGGGCATAAGTATAATAATACTCAAAAAGAAGCCTCCATGGTCAACCACAAAAGCAACTGGTAACTGTAAGTGATAAAAACTCCCAGATCCACTCAAATAAAGATGTCGGGGTAAAAAGATGGTGGGAAGGCTGGTGAAATGTCACACAGGAGACAGAGTAATGGATGATTGCATTTGCCTATTTTGAAAAGCAAATCAAACCCAAATCAGGAATCAGAGTCAGCAGGATAGGCAGAAATCCCCTTTTGCTTTATTCATGAAGTCCATGAGTGACAGTCCACTAAATATATTCTCTTTATAAATAGATATGCACATATACAACTAGGAAATCACCCAGTGGCCCTACAGAAACAACCCATCACAACTTTAGTATCAGATTATTATTGCACTTAATGTAAGCTTTACACAAAGCATACATAACAAGGTAACACCCACCACCAGCTGAGATCCATAAAAAATCTTATGGAAGCAAAAAAGAAAGATAAAAAAATAAAAATCAGTAGACTTATCCCAATTAAGGGTGAATGGATGTGTGTAAAACTTCTATAGGAGAGAGAAGATATCTTCCTTTGGAGGATAATGAGCAAAAAAAGGTACTGGAAGTTTTTCACATACCAGCCTTGACAATTTCTTCCAAAGGAAAATAAAAACAAACAACTAAAAACATTGTAATGTAATGAATTTGACATGAAAAAACACTGCAGAAACAGTAACTGTCAATAGACAACTCTAAATAAATTACCTCGATGACTTGATGAACTTAAACAGTGAGAGTTATTAGAAACAGAATGGTTCCTAGGAATATGCGGTCAAGAACATTAACCTTGAAAGGAGGCAGTATGAGTGATATAACACCTCAAGGATCAAACTGTACAGAGAAACATATCCAAAAATGGAATAGAAGTAATGACAGGAAAATGAAAGCAAGAAAATGAGTGAGAAAAACAAACCACTTTCCCAATAAACATGGGTTTTAGGCAGGAAGGACCAGTCAGAGTAGAGAATCACACAAGAGGAATGTCAGAAAGAACAAAAAATACCAGTGGTACAAATAGCAGAAAAATTACATCCACAGGCAAGAAGAAAAAGGACGAACGTCTTAAGGAAAAGATGTCACAAAGAACAAGCAGCAAGTGGTTTAAAGAATGAATGAGAAAGGGGATCAAGGACACATTAACATTCCAATCCAGTGCAACAAAGGATTATGGAGGACCAGTAATACAGAATAAATAAAATGACAGGTGAGAGAAAAAAATACAGAACTGAGAAAATCAGAAGATGTTTGATAAGGCTGCCTAATGACTAAAAACAGTTGAAATGGACAAGCCCTGGTCAAATAACCAAATGAAGAATTGGGAAAGCTAACAGAAGAGCAAAAGCAACAGAAGCAATAGCAAAAATGATCAACATTAGAAGGTAGACCGACATCATTGAAAATGTTCAAAGAAGAAGGTTTCATGACTCAGGGAAGGAAAGACACTAAACAAGAAGTCAGTCCCTGGTGAGATCCTTTGGAGTGAAAGAAGGACTATAACAAGATATAGTATGTATCCTATTAAAGATAATAAGTGATATAGTGATCTATGGAAGCCACAAACCATCATGAGAGAAAATAGCCAAAAGGTATATGGAAGGAAATGAATGTGTAAAGAAAGTCCACACACCTGCCTTGAAAAGCCCATCCAAGAATTAGCAAAGGAGATGTGAGAGAATGAAATGAGATGATGAATCAAATGCAAACAAAGATGTAACAGTCTGCAAACAAGTCAACTACAAAGTCAAAAGACCTTTCCTCTAAGGGAAGGAGAAAAGAGGTCCATGAAAAAAAATAGTCCCCCAAAAAAAGGAACAGACAAAAGTGAAGACCTTTAAAAGGGACAAGTTTGTGATAAGGCATACATACTAAATAGCCCAACATGGTATAGGAGCCAAACCAGATGTGAATAGTCCAATAGATGAGAGACAGAAGGATGGGAAACTGGATAGAAGGATGATGTGCCTTCCACAAGTTCAAAGTTCAAGAAAAAAAAAAGATCAAACAAGAAAGAGGAGAAGGTAAGAGCAATGGAATAAAGTGGGGAAAGCATCTAAAGATCAAACCTCATTTAGGCAAGAGATTTGGTGAGACTGAGGAGAATAAAGGAGCAGAACATAATGGAGAGGATAGGGGAAGAGACACCTTTAGGTACCAGGAAAGGAGAAAGTTCATGGACAAGACTACCTGTAAAAAGAAAAGTTGAGATCAAGGAGCTGTTGGTGGCAGTCAGGTAAGAAGGATTAACAATTAAACAGTGGAAGAAATAGTGGCACAATAATGGAAAGTTTGGAATGATGGACAATATATCAAGAAGAGTCCATAAGTAAAGGTGAAGATGGGTATCCCTCTAAGAAGAAAGGAAAGTCAGGAAAAAGAGGAGTGGGTCCAAATATCAGGTGGGGGCAAAAAAAAAGTGAATGCTATTAAAGAAGTATCAACAATAGGACCCAAGAAAAAGAGTAGAGTGTAAATCAAATCCCAGAAGAAGAAGATAGACAAGGCAACAGGTACAGAAAAAGTGGTAAAAGGAAATCTGAGTGAGAAAATTGACAGCCAAAGCCAAATGATGAGGAACTGAAGACTATAAGAGAGAAAGTTCAGAGATGAGAATGGTTGAAAGTGTCTGGCACATTGAACACGGTTGACTGTACACCTGATGATAATAACCAAGGTTGAGAAAAGAGGAGTAAGGAAACAGACCAAAATGGAGAAGTGAGACCAACAGTAGAAGAGATAGATACTTAAGATTTATCCATATGTGATAGTCACTGACAAGAAAAGTCAAGAACAAGACATTAGGAAGTGGGAAAATGAATAGTAAGATTGGCAAAGAAATGGATTTAGAGAAGAAATAAGTGTAAAGAGCAAGGTTGAAAAGAGCAAAAGATAGGAAAAAAATGACGACAGAAGTTGCAAAATATCAGTCAGAGTTATCAGAAAGAAAAACTACAATATCTGGAAAAGAAATGGAGCCAGGGTAGTGATAAGTATACCAGAAAAAAAAAAAAAAGGAGAACAGGTCTGGGGGGAAGGAGCAGAAGTGTTATATATCAAACAGAAGGAACATTCAAAGAGGCTTATCTGAAACAGGAAGGAATACTTCAGATTAAAGGAGAAGACAGATGAAGTACAGGAAGGCAAAGGGAAAAATGACTAAAACCAGCTTAAGAAATGGGAAAGTGAAATAGATAGAAACCAATGGAAGGGAATCAAGTAAGGAAATGAAGAAAGTAAAAAACAAAAGAATGTCACTGAAGAGAAGGAAACAAGGAAATTGGGCACAGGAAAGGAGCTATTAGAAAAAGGAAACAGTGTAAATCCTAATAATAGGCAAGGAAAATAGACTATGTAAACCAAAGAAACTTGAGTTGCAGAGTGATAAATCAAAGTATAATAAACATACTGCACAATGAAATTCAAATGTCATGTTAAGAATAAGAAACCATTCAAAGCAATATATGTATATGAAACAGCCAAATAAATCATTCCTGACCAAAGAGAAAGAAATTTTGCCAATGGAACAGAAGTAGGAAGCCCAGGAAGCATGTTGAACAATGGCTTCAATGAGCCTCCCAACACTAAATTAGGATAAAGCCTAAATGTAAATCATTTCACATACTTAGGACTAATTATAAACTGTTATCATTTGAGAATTCATGATAAAAAAAAAGAAAGCTTTTACAACAAAAGCTAAAAAAACAATCACAGTTTCATTAAAAATGTAATTCATACTAAATTCAACATAGACAAAATTTTAATATCTATACAACAGAATACAATGGAAAAGAATAAAGTTTTAGAATTGCAAGCACATGGGGAGAACTGATGCACATGGAAGTGTTTCTCCCTCCTATTGTTGGAGGGCTTTTGTCACATTATGTAGTAAGATAATTCATGTAATTAGGTGGAAATCAGCTTAAGATTAACAGCATGCAAATCTCTTTGGCAATGAGCTGAGGAAGATGAGGTATCATCTTGGAAAGAACAATATAAATTCTGGCTAGTACCTCGTTCGGTGGTATTCTTGGCCCTATATTTTGGCAGGTGGCTAATACTGTTGTTTAGGTGTTTGGAGAAAAATAAATATGTTGAAATAAGTGTAACTAATACTTCTCTTTGCTTTGATTTAGTTTTGGCAACCAATTTTTAAATCTAGCATTTTTACAAACTGAAACTTTAAATGAAGCCTGAAGAAAAGATTCTATTCTCCCACAGAACATCAAATACAAAAACTACATTCATGAATATGGCTTAAACTTAATATGACAATTTACTAAAAATGCAGTCCTTTTTAATTGTAAAAGTAAACTGTTATCATTAACGACAATGACCAAACAAGGCCGAAATGTTGTTTGTTCCTCTACATAAAAAATTTTCTCAGCCCAAACCAGCCATTTTTACATATATATTGAAAATAAATAGTTTAAATGATATTAAAATCAAAATATATAATAAAGATGTCTTGCCTTTGTAGCTTTCTTAAGATATATAAACATTATCTACCATGTCTAAACTACTAGTTCTTGAATAAAAATTTCTTTCAGAACAAACCTAAAAACAAAAAATGTTATTTATTTAGCTACAACATCACACATGCTGAATGTTCAAGTACTGTGCTGAAGGTTTTGACAGTTCTATTTCTTGATTTTTCTCAAACAAATTGAAAATATAACTGAATGTTCAACAATGTACTGTGATATTCAAGTTAAAGGTAAATAGAGACTCACAATGAACAGGATACACAAGAAATGTTTTGCAAAAAAATAAATCAAACACTTGAAGTAAGAAAAATAAACTATAAGTGTGAAACAAAAAACAATGTATTTATTTCACAGTGAAAAAAACACCAAGACTCATCTAAAAACAGTGACTAGCTTCAATTTGTCCATATACTAATTATTTGTTGGAACAGAGAGAGGAATCAACTGCTTTTTTCCACAAAAACAGCATTTACTACACTGCTAAGTCTGACAAAAGTCATAGTGCAGTATCCAACAATCCAAAAATGTGCATGTCAGCAATCATTTCCATTATACTGATTCAATAAGAAATTAAATTTTAACCAATAATAATTTGTGTAAGCCTATCTATACTCTTCGCAAAAAGAAATGCAAAAGGGATATTTTTGTTATTTTAAAGAAAAATATATGTAATAACATTAAAAGCTCAGAGTATGTGATGTTACATGTGTTAAGGCACTGATTGTCAAACCAAAATGACAATAAAAGTTGTGCACATTGAAAACGGAGGAAAACATCGGATTTTTTGCCAAAACGCATTTGTGTCCAATAAATTTGTTTGAGAGATCTACATGTTCTGCAAGTGCAACATGTGCAAAATCCCAAAAAAAGTGACGGGTTCTCAGTTTCCATAGCTCAGTGTTAAGCCACCAACTTGCAATATAGTTACACCAAGACTGACTGAAACACAAAACAACAGCATCATCAGTCGCTTGGAAGCAGGCAAATCTTGATCAGATGTTGCCAGAGCTGTGAATGTCTACCCAAGCACCATCACAAGGCTATGAAATCATCACCAACAACATGTATCAACTCGTGACTGTCCACAATCTGACAGACCTCATGTGACCATGCCCACACAAGATCGCTACACCCGGTTATGTCACCTTCAGGATAAGACCACCACTGCGACGTCTACTGCTCAACCATACCAGGGCTGCATATGATTTCTGATCAGACAGTTCGCAACTGTCGACGAGATTCTTAGGCCCCATGTTCAACATTATCATGGTGAACATAAACGGCGTTTTTCAACATGGCAACACCCGTCCTCACACAGCCTGACTCACAACTGTCTTCTTGAGACACCACAACATCAACATTCTTCCCTGGCCCTCCAGATCACCAGCTTTAAACCCCATCGAACATCACTGGGACAAGTTGGACCTACATCTGCTATGGCAACAACCTCAACCTCAGACTCTACCTCAGCTTGCAGCAGCTTTGCAGGCTGAGTGGACAGCTATTCCACAGGATGTGATTCATCATCTCATCGCTTCCATGGGCAGGAGATGCCAAGCAGTTATTGATGCTTATGGGGGGGCATACTCGTTATTGATATTGAGTGACATTAAACTTCAACTAGTGAGCGTGGACTTCACCTTTGCAGACTTTGGATGTTCAATAGTGAATGTGCAAAGTTTCACACATGTCATACAGAACTACCCAAAATAAACTTAACAATATGTCTCAAATTTTGCCTTTTGCATTTATTTTTCTTGAAGAGTATATTTTGGCATAACTCTCACATAAGACAATGATTCTCAACACGGTAAATAGTTCACCAAGGGTTTTTTGTTTATTTTGTATTGTATTCATTCTCAGTGTAGTTTAATGTATATTTATGTTATAACAGAGAATTCTGTATTTCATTTTAGTGCTTTTTGGTCTTTTTCAAATTGGAGTAAGTTATGAAAAACTAATATGGTGAATGATATTGGAAAAGGGTGAGAAGCATTATCATAGAAGGCTTACTCAAAATTTTGAAAAGCAATCAACTACACCTATTAAAAGTGGATTTAAACTAATGAATAAATACGAAAAATGGTTTGGTGCATCCTTCAACATTTATTTGTACTTCGAAATGTTGATTCTTGATCATTGCATCAGATTTCCAGCATGTTTTTTATCCAATATTTTGAATGGTGTTGATCTATCAAATGTTCTTTTATGTATACAATGAGCTTACTTTGGTCTAAATGAGCATCAGTAGTTCAAGATCTCAAAGCTGTAACAAAGAGGAGACCATGAATTTGTCAGGGTTTTATTAACGCATATTTTAAGCATGCTTCATTTGATTTGTTTTGAATTTTGCACAAAGCTACACAAGAGCTATCTACACCAGCTCTCCCTAATTTAGCAGTGTAAGATTAGAGAAAAGGCAGCTTGTCACCTCCTTAACAACCTTATCATGCTACACTGTTTATGCTGTTTATGCTATTTATGCTATTCATATAAAATATCATTAACTATATTAAAATGTAAATCTACCAACAATAAGCAATCATATACAAGTCTATAGTGAAAGACCTGTTACTTACACTTCACAAGATGGATCATGAGAAGACTTAATTTACACAATTAACTTTCATTGTGACTTTTACTTCATCATAGCTAAAAATATGATTCCAACTATCTTTCAGCTGTTTTTTACAATGTGATATTCTACATCAATTACATTATTAACATAAATATATTGTAATGAGTAGCAATCTTATTTTCTTATATATGCATTAAGCAGATATATCTTCAACTAAAACAACATTTGTGCAGACACCTTGTATAAACAAAATACAGTTTGTTTGTTTGTTTTTGGAATTTCGCACAAAGCTACTCGAGGGCTATCTGTGCTAGACGTCCCTAATTTAGCAGTGTAAGACTAGAGGGAAGGCAGCTAGTCATCACCACCCACCGCCAACTCTTGGGCTACTCTTTTACCAACGAATAGTGGGATTGACCGTCACATTATACACCCCCACGGCTGGGAGGGTGAGCATGTTTAGCGCGACGCGGGCGCGAACCCGCGACCCTCGGATTACGAGTCACACGCCTTACGCGCTCGGCCATGCCAGGCCACAAAATACAGAAGGTAAAATAAACAATATTAAATTTATAGTTACAGATATTGTCTAAACCTAAAACACTCATAAAGTGCATTAATTTTAAAGGAGTTACCACCTGTCTTTGAATTTCAAAGACTAACCTTCAATATATAAATTGGGCAGCTAAAAGCATGAGGACAAGAATTATGACAAGGATGAGTTTTCAAACAATCAACCAGTGAAGTTTGGCTGTGTGATTTTCTTCCTTGTTGAAATACTGATGAAATGAAAGTGGCAAACTTTGTAGCAAAATTAACTGCTGTATTATTCAGAGGCAAAGGTTTCCCTTTTGTTGTTTTTTTATTCAGAGCTTCAACAACATTGTGCTTCATTTTACAAGGATCTAAGTATCCAGAATTTGATAACTTTGCTTCTTCAGAACCAAGAAGAAATCTAGGTTTAAAAAACAAAACAAATGGACAATCAAATCACTCAGATAGAAAGAGAAAAATCTACTCTACAATCAAACTTATAATGCATAATTTACTTGAATCCTTATGAGTTTCACATTTATTTACAATATAATTGAAACCCATTCCTAATCATAAAATTATTTCTGAATAAAATGATATAAATTTTGTAAATTTTAAAATAAAAATATTAGTTCACATTTACATACTAAACCTCATACCATAAATAGCTGAGTTTTATACTTCTGGAAAATACTGGTCTTCATCAACAATTATTAAATAGATGTGGTAACAACACCTCTGAGATACAACACTTAAAACTATAAAATTTAGATGAAGAAAACTGACATTACTTGGAACTTCAATCCTAAGTTGGCCATGGTATAGATATTATTTTTTAAGACTTAAGTGAATGCATCTGATGCAACAATTTTGTTCTTGAAGATAGTATGTGTTATATACTAAGAGCCATATTTATTGAAAATTCAATACATGGAAAAAAAACTAATTTTACTTACCAAATCACATGGTTAAAGTAAAACAAAAGCCAGAAATAACTAGGGTGCTTATTATACCATCATATTTCTTATCAATGAAACAGAATAACATAGGATATTATTCATTCATCTAATTCTTAACTAATGTACTAGACTAGCAATTTAGTGTTAGAAACATGTAATAGACTAACATAAAATCTCATGACAAATATAATTAGTTCAACATTTTTTTAATGTTTATTACTGTTTAAAACTGTTATTGTTATAGATGTATAAATAATGTACTTTAAAATATTAACAATGTCTCAACATTTCCTGTGAAATATCATAAAGGGAACAGTTTTGTAACTGAAATTTGCTCAGCATTGCCCAGTTTTGACAGATGCTAGATAACTTTTTGTAATTAGTAATAACTGATATAATGATGAAAGACAGTCATTCGGCCAAATTAAAGAGATAACACACTTTAGTGATCACTTGTTTCCCCTTCTCTCTTTCTTAAAAAGTACTTATTGTTAACTGTTTTCATATCACATGACAAAACTTATATCCAACATAAAAACTTTTCACTTATTAAACAAATGTAACAAAAACCAATTTTAAATACATTTAAATGCTTTGGCATGATTTGTTACCAGCAAAACAGAAATGTAATAAAATACTTACCTCATTCCCATGCCAACCAAATCTTTAGAAAACCCCTTTTTTCTAATAAAAAAATTAAACATATTCATTATTTCACAAAAGTAATAAACTCTAACGTTTTAATAAAGTTAAAAGCAGACTACCTTAATCTGGAGTATTATATTCTGAACATAAACAAGTACATGTCACACAAATTATCATCTCAAAAAACAAGCGCATTAACAATATATTTAGAACAGAGTACAAGTATATGATGTGTAAAAAATTACATAAATTAAAAGGATCTTTTAATCTTGTGAAAAACCACAAACTAAGATAAGCTACAATCTCAAAATACACAGTTAACTCATTCACAGTTTATAATAAAATTTAACCTTTAACCCTCTTCTGTCTGATAATACCCATTGATCTTTAACAAGCAGAAACTGCAGTCATCCACATAATAGTATAAAAAAAATTTGATAAACTATCTCATCACATAAAAATGTGGAACTGTCATAATAATAAGACCAGAAGATTGCATTAACTTCCTCATCAATTAATAAATAACCTCAGACATAACTAATACTGTTAGACTATGGAAATATTTCACTTTCATGAAAACCTCTTTTGTTAAGTCAGTCCATTTAACACCTTTCTTTTGTGAGCAGGAAGAAAACTAACATGCTTTTACACATATAAAGATTTGAGTAAACTTAAGAGATCTTTCTCCTCAAGTTAAACCAAAAACATGGCTATTTGCAAAAATACAATTAACCATAATTTCTTTCTTTACCTGATTTAATTGTATCATTTACAAAGATATTCAACTCGTTTCCTACAGTGTTGAAATTTTATGTTTGAAACCAATAACATGCATTTCAAGGATGAATAAACTGAGAAGATTTAGACTGTCTACTTTTTACTTGTATAAATTGTTTTAATGCAAGATTATTAAAAACTGAACACTGTGAATTTACAAGGGGGAGACCTTAAAAGAATTACAGAATTAAGTTAGGTAGCTTAAAGTGAAAATGCAAACACAAAAAACAAACAAGCAAGCTTAAGACATAGATTTTCAATTTTTCAATTTCCCTTTATTTACATTAACAGTTTTTTACAATCTTGTTTCTTTAGTTTTATGTTTTTTTAATGTCCATCATGGGCATAAATGAGTGTAATAGCAATACTGTGCTTTTTAAAACAGTTTAGTTTAATGAAATGTGTATTTAGTGTATGATGATCTCTCAGGAAACAATGACAACCTTTGGGTTAGTTATTGTTCTTGATATTATTACAACAATTTTGCCAATGATAGTGGTACTACACATATAATCACTATAATGCATGATGATCGCTTTTAACCACTTGACAGCAGATTTTTAAAAGCATTTTTATGTCCTGCTAGCAGGGTTTTTTTTAGAAAAATTGCATAAAATTGAAAATTCTTAAAAAAAAGAACTAATAAAATATGAATAAAACTATACAATATAATAATAACAATAGATCATTTTATTATCAAAAAGAGTTAGTAACAGGATTTTGTGTGGTATGCTTTAAAGCATGGTTCGATACAAAGTGGAATGCCACGACAATCACATTGGTATACAGTTTCCTTTCTTCTGCCCTTTTCATAACACACTGCACACCGTTTTTGAGGTTTCTGTTTTTTAGCACTTTGCTCAGGTTTGATTCTTTCAGGAAAATGCCACCCTTGTAATCTCAATGGAGCTGGAATGCTATGGGGACGACCTTTTTTAGTATACCAATCAGGAAGATTAGCTTCAAGAATGATCTCTTTCACAAGAGTATGCTTGAATTCTTGAAATGATTTTGATCCACCGAACGATTTATGTAGTGCAAAGGCATTTGCAATGCATATGTCTAACACATAGAAAAACACCTTCTTGTACCATTTCACATACTTCCTTGTTGATCTACATGTTGCTGACACCTGATTGGACCGATCTACGCCACCCATACCTTTATTGTAGTCAAGGACACATTGTGGCTTGCATATGACATTGTCTTTCCTGTCTTTCTTCCCAGTATCCACCATAATTGAGGTGTGCATAGTAGACAACATTTTGACATCTTTTTTGTCCTTCCAGACAAGTGCCATGATATTTTCATTGCTGGATCTCACACTAATTTCTCCCTTTTTCCTTTTTTCCATTCCAATATCCTTTGTCATATTTTTTCAATTCAAGCAAACAGTTCCACATGAATTTGTTTTTTCTTTTATGAGCATTGAAAATAAATTGGGACTTGAATACCAGTTATCAAGATAAACATTGTAACCTTGACCTAACAGTGGTTCCATAAGATTCAGAACAACCTTTGTGCTTGCTGGTAAATCAGGTTCATTGTCCTGGCCAGTGTATATTTAGAAGTTCCAAACATAACCAGTCTCTGGTCCAGTGGATTGTCACAACTTGTAAAATTTTATACCAAACCTAGCATGTTTGCTAGGATTGTACTGCTTGAAAAGTAAACGTCCATGAACTTTCATTAGAGACTCATCGACACAAATTTCCTGACTAGGAATGTAGACTTTCTGAAAATTCTGAAGGCATGTGTCAATTACATGACGTATTTTGAATAAGCGGTCATCTGGATCTGCATTATCGTTGCCACAAAAGTGCAAGTTGCTCATTATCTTTCTGAATCTGTCTCGTGGCATAGTCTTTGAAAAAAATGGTGTTTCAGTAGTATCATCACGTGTCCAGTATGAATCAAACGTAGGTTTTTTATGATACCCATGAGAAAGCACAAAGCCAACACTACCTTTATTTCATCATGTGTACAGTCCTTCCATGCAGAATCATGACGCAGTTTTCCTGGCTGTAGAGGTGGCTGTGGATGAGCATTAGCATATCTATTAGTTTCCACAGTTATGTGATTTATAAGTTCATTTGGAAAAAAACAAGCAAATAAATCAGATACACTTCTGTTTGCATTTAGATCACTTTGTTGAATACCTGAGCTTCCTGTAAAGTTGTGTAAAATTGGACGATTGTCTCTCTTAGTCCATTTCATTGTTTCTGAATCCTGGTGCTTTGGACGATGACAAGGTGGCTCAGATTCTATTTGTTCATCATTGTCAGGTTGAGATGCCTCACTATCATTGTCTGTATTATCACTTTCCTCATTATCAAAAGAGCCAGAATCCACAAACATCATGGCAGCTTTTCTGCAGTAAAAACTAATTTTCTTTTATAAGCCATTAGGTATTCGATCATGTTGAAATTTTATTCCAAGAGGTAAAAAACAAAATATAAGTTTAAAATAAGTTAGAGACAAATTAATAATTCATTATTTTTATTTTCCAAAAATCAAAGATCGCCCTCTGAAATATTACACATTAGAATTAATTTTTCTAGAGTAAATGTGTCGTCAATTAGAAAATTTCTTTCCTGATTGGTTGTTAGACGCCACTAAATTGCTAAACGGTAACAAAAACAACAGGAAACACGGAGGGCTTTTTTTAAATGAATAGGCGTATATATACGTCATTCGCTTATAGATCTACATTGAAATTTGCGTATATATACGTCATCCGCTTATAGATCTACATTGAAATTTGCGTATATATATGTCATCTGCTTTCAAGTGGTTAATAAATTAACATGTGTATCCATATTTTGAACACAGATAGGCATGAACAAACATGAAGGTTTGGTAAAACTGAATTTATTGATTGTACTTTACAGAACAATCTCAATATGATCATTTTCATTGACAAATTCAGTTGAACAATTTGCATTATCCACTATAACCACTTGTGTCAATGGTCATGTACATTCCCTCATTTGTTTTTAAGCAAGAACTTTCCAATCTTGAAGAACATGTATTGTTATAACAAAACTGCAATGAGCTGTTTGGTGTGCCCACTATGAGGAATTGAATGCCTAATCCCAGCATTGTGAATCCAAAGAATTACCACTATCCCATTAGGAGACAGGCCCCTTGGAGAATCTTGTTGATCCTGCATTATGTTAGGGTACCAAAGTTGTTGGAATTATATGCTTTCTCTGTCTCAGCTATGAAAGAATCATATGATTTATCAATGAGTAATATATTTTGTAGGATACATTTGCTAGTTCTTCCTTCTGTGTGCTGAAATGCAGATGGTTTATGAACTAGTGCAGGACCTAAGCCAGCTCACCAGTATGTCAGAATCCAGTAAATAAACGAAAATCTTCTCTCAACTGTTGGAGCTGAAAATGAAATGCATAAAACAGGTTCAACAAAAAAAATGATGTTCTTATACTTTTGACAATCTTTCCAACACACCCAAGGCCAGAATTCACATGATGCTAAATTTATTCACCCAGCTTGAAGTTTTTGTCCATAGTACAATTTTAACCATTTTACCTCCTATAACACAATGATGCATGCCACTGTCAATATCAAGAAACACACAAAAGTTCTGCAGCAGGAAAGTAACTTCCTCTGTACAAAACTTGGACAATTCTTTTACGTCCTTCACAAAGTATTGGTGACTACAACTTGTATCTTGGAAAGAACAGAATTCATGTTGTCAAACTCAGAAAACCTGCAGCTAAGTGTATAATATTGATACTACTGAATATCCTCTATTGTGGTTACATTTATCATCATCTATGGTTCACTACATAAGTTTCTGTGAAATATAAGTAGGTACGCTTCTCTGGAGACTTGTCAGATTCTAGAAGTTCACATCTTATTTTCACAGCCAGCTTTATCTTCCTAGTGTTTTCAGTTGAGCCACCTGGACTTGATCAATGTGTGGTGGTTCCAATATGTATAAGCCATCAGAAGCATCCACTGGCAAGCCTTACTCATGACTTTTGGATGTTCCTGGTCCTTCTATTAGGAATTCATGCAAAAGTACACTAAATAATAGTTCAAACAATCATCCATTTTTATAAATTGTACTTTATATTCAATTTATTATAAGTATTGATATTTTATGCACACATTTAGTAACTTTCTAATGTGCTGTATATTTTTTTTTTTTTATGTATTCACATTTTTCACTTGCATGTCTGAAAAACTTATTATCATTATTGCTATTACACAATTTTTATAAAAGTTCCACCGTTTATGCTAAGCCAGTAAATTGACTATTACTGCTATGCTGCACTGAAAAAAACATGAACCTATAAAAAGCTTTTAGTGTCTGGAACAATCAACAAACATCAAGAACTGACCAGGCATCATTAGCTTATAAGATTTTAGAAATGACTAAGTAGATGAATTATGTCTTTATATAAACATCTGGCAAGAAATTTGAAATCCATAATATTATTCAACCACTCAACTGCTTTACTTTATGCATTATTGTCAGTGTTTTGTTATTTGTTATCAATGAAGTGGTGAACATAAATAACCCAACTGCAGTGAAGAGCTGTCAAAGCTTTTCTGCATGTGTGGTAAGAATCTTGTCCCATGCAACTTAGTTTGAGTAAACACAATGATTTTAAGTTGATCAGCAATAGTAAGCACCAATATTTCTGGCTGTTTCTGAAATGTAGGTAAAGTTATTTCAAAAGATCATCAACTTTGCCAAACTGCTCATCCAAAACTTTGTTTGTTGCCAGTTCAAATCTATGTGCAAAGCAGCATGTAGCAAGCTGACATCTGGTTTGGATTTTTTCAGTTCCATCAGGCCTTTCTTTCTTCCAAAATTTAGAGAAGCACTCTCCATGCCTGCTACAATACTTTTCTTAACATAATTCATGACTATTAAGTACCTCAGCCAGAGCAGATGCACATGCCATCAACTTAATATTCTCTATCTCCCAGTGCAATCAACTCCTTTTTCAATACATGGAGCAAATTATCTGAACTCAATGAAGCATATGATTCTATATATACAAAACCAAACAATTCTATTTTGGCTTCAAACTTGTAAGCTGTTCTAATATAAATAAGACTCATATGTCCATTACTTTTTGTTGTCCTACTGCTATCTATCAGCTAGCTATTTAAATTACTAGTAACAACAGTCTTGCTAACATTGTACATCGTTTGATGTGCAAAAAATGTGATTAAATACCTTTGTTGCTTTGTTGTTGTTAAATGCCTAAGTTATATTTAAGTTCCATTTCATCAAACTGTAATCCCAAATACACACTTATAATTACTAAAGCCATCTAATTTAAAATGGTAAACAAAGGTGCTAAAGACTTTTGTTTCTTGCAAGCACATTCTTCTTTTTCCATTTCCATGCATCTTGTGTGCTTCAAGTATGTGTTTGATTAAATTAGGCTTTAACAAACAGTTTATACCATATTTTCCATAGTTTATTTTGCCACTTACAGCTTTACCTTTGTAGCTAAGAGAGAAATGTAACGGAGTAAGCTAATATTTATAGCTAAAAACAACAAAACACTCAAGAACGTAAGCATGTTAGGGACTAAATCATGTACTAAAATGAAGATGAGCAAGATCTAGTGTAAATTCCAAAATTTAACATCCCCATAATTGTGAATGTTATCAATTATTACAAGTTAAATTCAAAGAAAATATGCAATAGATCTGTTTCAATTATGCCATGTAGTAAACTTCACATATACAGGCCTGTAACTATGATTATATATTTTTTCTAAGCCTACATCTATTACTGCATATTGGATTTAGTCCAATTTTAAATCTGCACACTCTTGTGCTATAAAAAAAAATAAAAACCAACCTTGCTTGTACATTGTTGCAATGCTTCTTACATGTCTTTCATACTGCTTTTACAATTTTTTCCTTAGTGTCATGAAGAATAAAATCGTACATATCTTTAAGACTGGTTTCCCAATCATTCAAATCTTTCTTTGAGATTGTTTCACAAGTATTTTTCAAGTCATCCACTATGATCAAACTCATAATTCAACACACATAATTGCATTCAAGTAACAAGTCAATAAAATGATGTTTAAATACAGTGTTTGAATTTCAATAATTTGTCATTGTACAGATGAAATAGAACGTCTAAACATCAGGTAATTACGTCTACTGCCAAAGGTATTCACTCTGCATATATTTGCTTCGAAAGAAAAGCAATTCATTAGTTTGATCCTCAAACTAGGTTTTTGCATAATGAATTTTTTGTGTAACTTCAGTGTTGAAAACTCATTATATTGCCTATGTACAATATTCTGTAAGTATTCTGCTGCAGATCAACCACAAACTTTGTGAAAATCTCTGAATTTCTTGAGGATTTGGTACAAATCCAAACAAAATCCCGTAACTAGTAATTTGTGCAAATTGATTCATGGATTTGTGTCAAAATTCTAGTTCTGTACATGTTAAGTATATGCTTGTAAAATATAAGGCTATATTTATACCCTAGAGCTATGGGGAGTCTACACTCATTGGACTGGAGGGGTTACTGGAATGTAGAATGAAATGGATGTTGTAACTGCAAGAGTCGTATACATATATACACATGCAATGCATGTTAACATTAATTACCCAAGTTGTATAGGTACATGCATATATATTCAACAGAAATATAAAACAATGTGTCATAATAGCATATATACACAAATAAGCATTTCTATTCTTGTTATAGTTTTTATATTTACCTATTTGTCTTCTTCCTCCCCTCTAACCATAGTAAGGCCAGTCAGTTTTGTTGCAATTGGTCAGATTCCCTCTTACAATGATGTTCTACACATTCCACAATTTTGGAAATGTGTTAATTAACAATTACAAATTGATTATATTAATTACCTTTCTTCCCCTCCAGTTCTGATAGAATTTGGGTCCTGACACTTCTACAACCCTCTCCCACAGTAATTACCCTAAACTCCAATGGGCCTTCACTGCTGCACACATTATCTGAAGCTTAATATTTTCAATATTATACAGCTACAATTTTCTGCCTTACTTTCACCTATAACAGCCATCATTTTTACCATCTTCTGTTTACACAATCCTCATCACTCCTTTAAGTCAGTTTCAAGGATGTTTACTTTACCTGCAGTTCCTGTAAAATTTGCAATCATGCAGAGTTGGCTAAATTTCAGCAATTACCATCAGCCATCACTATGACTGCTGATTAGTGTTTAAATCTGACCTTAGTACTACCTTTTAAACTATGACTTAAAGATTTATATTGTGGGAGACAGCCTAGACATTTGTATAACATGGCCAAAACTGATCATGCACTGGTAAAAAAACAAACAAACTGTAATCCTATCACAGCAGTGTCATGTCCAAGAGAGCAGAAATCCCATACGTAAACAAATGGCATGCAAAATCGATACACTTGAAACAAGTTAATAATTTCCATAGTGCATGTGTAGCTCCTACCATATAAACATTGTGTTACAACCACAGTCTGCATGCAATTATATATATGTATGTATGTCTGTAGTAGATTATGAAGTTTTATATAAATTATAGACTATATTAAAATGACTTGGTACCAATGGTTATATAGCCAGTTATTTCTTAAATAGCCAAATAAGTCTTAGAAGTATTCTATACAATGCATAATGATGAATTTAAAAACACTGCAAGTTTTATTACAATACTCACAAACATTTATGTTATAACCTGACAAAACAACATTTAATAATAATAATAATAAAGAAGTTTGTCGTGATTTCTACTTGCCAAAAAATTTATTTTGAAAATATTGGTTTTTAAACATTAAAAAGATTAGAATTAAATTTACAAATTGAATTAGTAACAATACAAGTCTTTGAGAATTGTGCTTTAATTTTCCTAATATTAAACATATTAAAAACTATAATTGTTATGACTTGTAAAACACAAAATTGAGGATTTCAACAAAAGTGTATATTTCTCATTCAAAGTGTGGTTACAATAAAATTTTAGTTCTTCACTAGGGAAGATAGAGTTACCATTATAGTTACAGCAAATTGGGAGTTAGTTCAGTACATAAACAGACTCAACTGCACTTATTTACTGTGTGCTGCTTACAAGTCAAGGATTATTAAAAATGAAATTACCTGGTGTTATACAGATTCATTGATGATTTATCTTAAAAGCACAAAATGTTATACAAAAAAAATTATGATGATTCTTGCAACAGAACATTATAAAGTAGAAATAACAGTAAATCATAACCCTGGTGATTGAAGTTTTATGATATTGTCATTCAACTGCATCTAAAACAGTAAGTTAAACAATGCAAACTTGAGTGTTTCATGTTAAAATAAAAGGCTTATTGAATTTGCTGAGGCGAAACCCACTTTGAGACCGTGAATTCTAAAGATGGCTTGAACATGTAATCATGAAAACCATATTGCAATTTTAAAAAATAAATAAAGTTGTGAACACCATGAATCCAATAATTTTATATTTAGTTAGTTCTAGAAAAATATTTAAAAATTGTGTTTGTTTTAAACTTCACAGTTTATACTACTTCTTAACTAAGTTAAAACAATTATGAGAATAAATAAGTTAAAAATTATAATGCAGAATACACCATAACATTTTTTGTTTCTTTGTATTCTAGTTCTGTTTATTGTTATTTTACTATTATCATTCTTGAAAATAAGTGCATGCAATATTCAAAGTATAACACATTTTAAAATAAATTACACTCATAAAAAATACACTGTCTACATACCTACCTACCTTGTATATTCAAGTTAGAGAAACTTTAACTTTAGAAGTGTTGCAAAAGGAGAGCTAAGAAATTTAAAATTCATAATTTACTAAGCATTTTTAAGAATTCAAACAATTCCAAAACAACAAGTCTGAATGGCACTACTTATCAGTTGAAATTTGAGCTGATCAGGAAATAAAAGTTTCATTTAGCAGTTGCAATTTTATCTTTTCTCGAAAATACTCTTCTAAAAAAATTTATATTTCTTTTACAATTTTAATTCTTTATGTACACATAACCAATATACCTCCATTGGACTTGTGACACAAGAATGTACTATTACTTGCAGAACACCATATCAGGTAGGAAATTTACACAGTGAGCAAACATGCAGTGTAACTTTATATGCAAAAACGGCTCGTTTGGGTTCAGAAAATATTTTAAATAGAGGAGCGAACAACGTTTTGACCTTCTATTCAAAATATTTTCTGAACCCAAACGAGCCGTTTTTGCATATAAAATTCTCAACAAGTGGGTTTCTCGACATCACTGATGCAGTGTAACTTGTTATAAACATCTATATATTCAAAACCAACACAAGAAAGTCAGTATATTATTCATAGTATTGTTGTCTGAAAGTCAGATCTATCTCTCTTTTCCAATGCACTTAAAAATAATCACCTCAAAGTTATATCTATTTCACATTTGTACTTAATACAACTCTCAAAAATTATATTAGCAATTGGGCATATAGCTGTAACACTAAAGATTAAGATCACACACCTTTAAAAGATCCTCTCCTGATTGCCAAATAAAAATAAAAATAATGTAGAAGGCATTCATAAAAAATTGCTTCAGAAAGGTTTCTTGTTCATTTCAGTTATAGTCGTTTTAGGAATATAATTCTTTATTTAGGTTAACTGAAAAGTCTACCATGTGGTTCACAGAAATGTAAAATTTCACTAATAATAATGTCTGGAGACTTCAAAACGTTTTGTTGCTACTTATGTTCTAACAAAAGTTAAATAATAATTATAAAGAGCTGAAGATATGAGAAACAAAATTTAATGCTCAAAGAATAATTATATGTAATAAAATGCTAAACATATTTCCTTGTGAAAGTGGAAAAAAGTAGAAAAATAAAAAGGCATTAAACACAATTCACTTTATTACAGAAAACTGAAAATGTTAAGAATATCAAAAATGTGTCATCAATTTCTTTTAAGATGTATTCATAGTAATGTTTCATAAAAATGTTAATATTGTAATTGCTCTCATGATAAAAATTACACCTCTCACCTAATAATCCTTAAAAGACAAGAATGATAATACTTGAAGTAATATTCATATTTTTATACAAAATTTACACAACTTACCTAATCACATACATTAATACTCCCATTGTAAGGCTAAATATTAACACCTGTAAATAAAAGAAACAAGGTAAAACTAATAAATAATTTCGAAAGAATAAGCTTTTATTTAAAGAAATTAAGGACAATGGTCACCTAAAAAAAAAAAACTGAGCAAAAAGAGTAAAAAGAAATACAAAATGTCAATGAGGTCAGCAGTATGACCTAAGAACTATAAATGTAAAATGTAAGCATAATTATAACAACAAAGACTAAGATTTTGCTCTCAAAACAAATAGGGTATTATAAACACTGTATGATTTTGTACCTTGAACTAGTGTGCAATGTATATAAGCAACAACAGCCTCTATGGATCACTACTGATAAGTTGTATATCTTTATTTTTAAACTAAAGTTAATAATTGACTGTTTTTCAAGGTCTTTAAGCATCAAACTATTTTTACCAACATTTCTATCCCAAACAATTATGCTTAAATTTACTTCTACATTACAAGTATTAAAGATATTTTGAAAAACACAAAGTTCAATATTATACAATCTCAAATATTCTGAAATACAGTTCATAATAATATTTTACTTTTGCTACATTAGCTTCATTCTTTTAAGCTTCATAGAAACAAGGATATTTTACAAACTACTGATAGAATGTTTGTAAACACAATAAATCTATTTTATTAGTTATTCATATATATATATATATACCCATTTTATGAAATAGTCAAATAAAATGCAAAGAGTAAAAGATCTGCACTTTACAACATGCAAGTCAAACACATAGATACATATTTTACTTACGAGAGTTACAACCTGGACTTGTGAAATTGCACTCCACTCTTAACAAAAACTTGGAAGATGGTTTCATTAGAATTTGATTTATTGTGATACTTTAGCAAGGAACAATTAAGAATAGATTCATGTTTAAATACTTTCAAGTCCAACAACTGGTCTAACCATGACAAGGTAAAAATGCCCTGATTTTAGCATTCTGTGATGAAAATACTGCTTTGCATAGTGCGCTATTCACTGATATAAATAAGCAGGCTTTGCTAGAAAGTACAATCAATTATGATCATACCTTTGTTTACCAGCTGTGATATTCCAGTTGCCAAAATGGCAATTCTCACCATGACAGTGGTATTTCTCTACATTTCTCCTTACAGCTATGAAAAATCCAATCTACTGGTTTTCACACTTAGGGCAAGCAGAAACTTATTTTCTGATATGAAAGAGGTACTGAAAATTCTTTGAAACTTCTTACTTTTACAACCCTCTCATTGCCCAACAGAAAACTTCATGAAAAGTAACTCCAGTATCCTTTTGTTCATGATGTGACTATCATCATTCAAGAAAATTTCTCCACCAATAGAATGGCTTCACATATACATGATCAATGACTCATCTTGCATGCTTTCATTCATGAAATTTCATCCTTCAACACGATAATGAAACAGATGTATACCTGAAGTGTGGAGTATGGATAGCAAAAATGCTATCTTCCAAGACAAAACCTCACCACCAATACTGAAATGGCAGAGGGACTTTGATGCAAAAGTTACATTGAAAGAGACCTCTTTAGAAAGTGTCTGATGGCAAAATGGCAAAAGTTTCACCTGTACTGAAAAGAGAGAATAGGCAAAGAAATCAAATCTGTGTCACAGGAACAGCCAGAATGTGAACATACTGTCCAAATACTTACAACTCATCTGTTGTGTTTAAGAAAGTGTGAAGCAAAAAAGAGGGGATAATGAAGACTAAACCCTTCCATGAATCAAACAAATCAAAAAGAATGTGGTCAAAGACGTATCAACAATACAACCCAATAAAGACAACAGTATGTAAACTGAGACCCAATAGAGAGAAGACTATAAAGTAGGTAAAAACACATAGGAACATGCTTAACTAAGGAAAACACAGCTTTAGCCAAAGGATGATTGGAAGAGGACCACAAGAGATGAAACCCAAAATGAGTAGGGTGACAAAAGGATATAAAATGGGCATACCTAACCAACAGTGAAAACCATGGAAGGCCTGAGACTGTAGGAGCAACTCCACTGATAGAAACACAATCCACCACAAAGAATGAAGCTCCTGGCAAATGAAGTGAATGGGTTTTCAAGCATATAGGTTAGGCCCCAAAAAAGGCCCTGGAACATGATCCTCAAGGATGGTTCAAGCCAGGAAAGACTATCGAGTGTGGAATAGACTAAGTGGAACACCAACAATATGGCCAGTCACAGTCTACTACATACTCAACAAAGAATGAGAAAATTATGTCCACTTATGTGAAGTGAGCATTTGTTCAGCATCCAAATGTCAGAAATCCTGCCCTCATCAAAAAAGTACCTCAATCAGAGTGAGATGTATCAATGAAGGAAGAAATATAGTTTGATTGCCAGTAAAAGGATGCAGAATGTTGCACAGGCACCACCTTGGTATGGTAACAAGTTCTTGAGGAAATACTCACAAAAGACAAAGGACTAAAAGAGAGAAAACTGTTGTTCCAAAAGGTCCACAAGAGGAGATAGATGAGGGCATACCCAAAGGAATGAGAAGTTTCAGGAGTGCAAGTGTCCCTTAAAGCCAAATAACATTGGAATACTTGGTGACTAGGTATGTCACAGTTTTCAGGCAAAGAAGAGAATATAGAAGGAGAATGAGCACAAAAACATGCAGAGGATAGTATTTGACATACTAAAATGGCTGACTGCAGAAAAGATGAAATAAATACCATAAATGGGGTTGTAAATAAAAAAAATAGGAAATGGAAAAAAAGCAAAGAGTGAGAAAATAAACCAAAATGGGGAAATAAAAATAGTTAGCAGTAAAAAGTGAGACCAACAGGAAAAGAAGAGATGGATACCAAAAACTACATATGAGAAAAGAAGAGCAACAAATGAGATGATAAAAAAAATGAGAACAGCCTGGGATCCAGAATTAGAAGGTCAGCAGGATACTAATATAGATGAGAAATAAGAGAAATAAAATAACAAGACTGAAAAAGAAGAAACAACAACAAAGAACAAGAACAGCAGCCATAGAATACCTGTCCAGGTAACAAGGGAGAAAGAGAAACCACTGCAATACATACATAATAAAAAAGAAAGTAGTATGAGAAAAGACTTAACTTGGCACAAAGAGTCCCAAATGCAGAGGACAACAAAGTACAGAGGGACACAGCAGAGTAAGTGGCATAAATCAAATAGAAAATGGAAGAAAAATCCAAAGATACCTATATACTGCAGGTAGAAGTGCCTCACATAATAGGTACAGAGAGGAAAGGAAGTAAAAAAGTAGAGAGAAAATGCAAAACCAAAAAAAGGGAAAGTGAAAGAAAGAGGCACAATCCCCAAGTTGGCCATATTCACACCAATGAAAGTGAATCAAATAAACAAAATGGAGAGGTTACAAACAAGACAAAAGAAAAATAGAAGGGTGAATAATATGAGAACATAAAAGGAAACAATATAAATTCTAATAACACTGGTCATTAAATGATAAAGTGAAAATTAAAAATGAACATAAGTAAAATATGAAGAAAGAAACATACCTGAAAATGAAATCCAGCGAGAAAGAATGAACTGTTAAGGTCACATCATGAATGGTAAGAAACTACCAAATGCAAATGTAGATCATTTCCAACCCAGAAAAAAACAACTATGGCTGACACAATGGAAGTAGAATGCTAAGGAAGCATGTAGTGATCCACAACAAATTTAATAATGACTGCAACAGCTAATGGGCCTCTTAACACAATAGTAGAATGAGCTCTAAGTGTAAATACATCCTGCACTAAAAACTACTAAAGTATTAATGGCCATCATTTGAGAATCCATGAAAACAAAATTAAAGTTTTTGCAACAGAACCTAAAGGAAATGTAAAAATTAATATTCTGTGAACAACGCAAATCTCAGCAAATTCAACAGAAATAGAAATTAAACATTTTTTGTACAATATAATGTGAAAGAAAAGAAAAAGTTTCATGAGTGAAAGCACATAGTGAAGAAGATTATTGCACACGGAAGTGTTTCACCCTTCTAATGATGGAGGCCTTTTATTGCACGATGACATTTATGCAATAGCAAAATTCACATAAAATAGCATAAAATTAACTAGGAGTTACCTCAAGGCTAATAGATGTATGCTTCTCTTGCAGTTTAAGAGCAAGGTGAAACAAAGAACACAAAGCTAAGAGTTCAAAAGAAATATGAAAAAACACACGTAAAACAACTATAAAATCCAAATTTTGTAACTGAAAAGATAAATTTAGATTGAAGAATACAAAAGAATTTTAGTAAACCTGAGAGAACTGGAAATCCAAAAACCTTCCAATTCCATAATATCTAAAAAACAATGGATAGAGATGCCTTATATAAAGCCACCTTATGAGAAGGAAGTCCCATTCTTAAATATCAACTGTGAAATTGTCGGAATGTATCACACAATTTTTTTTTCTTTTAAAAGACACGGACCTTGAGTCATTACCCAATAAAATGCAAGAAGTTCAAAAATTTTGATATGGAGAGTAAACTTGTCTTCTGTCCAAGTACCCTGGAACTCCTAACCTTAAAGATAATTTCCCAATCGCTGAAGAGATGTATCTGTGAACAGATGGATCTCAAGCCAAAGTAGTGGAACAGGTACTTCAGTGGTACTATTTCTCCAAACCAACAACCATTTACAACTGATTATGTTGGTCCTGAGTAATGAGACATGATTATCAAAGGATCAGAATGGATGATCCATTTATCATGCAGTGACCACTGAAGGGACCTCATACATGCTTGTCCCCAAAAAACGAGAGGCTTGAGGGATGCCCACACTCCTCAAAAGAGAGAGAGAGAGACAGAAGTAAAAGTGTGATGGCATTTTCCATGGGTTGAAGTCCAAGAGGGATCGGTTTAGAGCCATTTAAGTGACTATTGAAAAACACACTTAAATGGATGAGATAATGTCTGCAACAAAACAGATTTCTACAATCTGATAAGGAAGCCTGCTTTCATGGCTTCTGGAGGAGAATCTGAAAGTATTGTTCTGCTAATTAATGGACAAGTGATGCACAGGCCCAAGCAATGCAGATGATTCAGAAAACACAAGATGCTCATGTAAAAGTGAAGGAAAGACCCTGCAACTATAACACCTGACCCTTGTGCACAAACCTGAGAAACCTCTGGGAATATTCTGCTATGGGAATATTGAGATAAGTGTCTGTAATATCAAACTTAGTCATCCAGCATCCTGGTGCAATGTGTCATCATACGATGAGAAAAGATTCTACAGTGAAGCAAGGAGGATCTAAAAATTAGTTAAATCAAAATAAATCAATGAGCATATGTTAATATGTTGTCTTCTTGAGTACCACAAATAAATGGAAATAAAAACCCAAAAGAATGAGATCAACCCTCTCAACTTCTTTTTTCACTGATAACTCTCTTATGGCCTGAGAACAGAGCTCCATTTACCATGGATCTGTTGGAGGTGAAAATCCAACAGGCTAAGTAGACAAAGGTGGAGATATCATGAATTGAATGACCAATCCTGAAGCCAGAACTTGAAGTATCATTAAAACCTTGGTGAGAGAGCTCCAAATTTTCAGGATATGAAGTAATCATGCTCTCCCTGCTACCCCACCCCTAGGATAGTTATCAATAACATTGTTGTCAGTCTGCTTAAGCTGAAGATCCTTGAGAATATGGATTGACCTCAATATCTGAAACAATAAACCTGGAAACTGAAGGAGGGGATGTGAAACACTGCAAGCTAATATTCTTAAATAAGAACCAAAAATTGAGAAGCCAAAATAATAAAGACAAATATAACCAGGCAATATCAGTTTGGGATTCCAACAAGGAAATCCAGTAAGTAACATGAAATGGAGAAAAGGAGCTCCCCATAACTCCTTGAGGACAGAAAACAGTAAACAAACCCTTTCTAACAAAGCATCTCTATCCAATAATTCCCAATCACAGACCACCCAAACAAAAAACAAAAAAAGAATGGCAGAAGACAATCTGATTGATGTAGAATTCAGCAAAATCCTCAACTCATCCTCATATTGCTGAGGGGAGCATTGATATGCCTCAGACAAAAGTTGGATTCAGAATATACACCTCAAGAAAGTCCTAAGAGTAAGGCAAATACAAAAAAAAAACAACGATCAGTTTAGAGTGATCACAAATTCCAAACTAGACCACCAATATTTTTAAATGTGAAGAACAAGACATAACTATCCCAGCTCTTAACAGTGTGGCATATCTCCCAACATAAAGAGCAATATCAGAAAGAACCAAGTAGTCACTTGTTGCCCCTTCTGCTAACAAGGAAGGAGCAGACAAATGCAGTAGAAGAAACCATCAAACCTCACAAACTACAGTAACCAACTGAACAAAAGTAGTTGGAGGTAGTACTCAAAATGATCCTCTGTTAAGGCTGACCTAGTAAAAGAAGAAACTACAAAAGCAGGTCTAGCTTCTCACCAGTTGTCATCAGATCATATAAAAAGTTACTTCACAACTCCCCTGAGAAACATCCTTGATGTTCGTATGTATCTTATTCTCACAACAGATAACATCACAGACAGCTTTAATTCAGAGTGACCCCTACCCTCCACTGGCTGTTGGTAAACATGAAAGAGCAGAAATGGAGAAGACTGGTTGACCTTAGTAGTAAAAACATTAACTTGGGATCTCCTATCCTCCAGTAAGTTTGTTTTTGACCACATTGAAATGCAAAATGTAAACAGTAAATAATCACAATGCTCCTGTTGATAAATACCCACGTCAAATACTTTTACAGAAAATTGTCATTACATCATAAGGAAGAGGTGCTTGTAAATAGTACCTAGAGAGAAGATGGGGGAGAAATCTGCAAATTAGAATTTGGCTAAGGCATTTGAGTGGGGTATAAAAGACAGGAACACGCATTCTCAATATTTCGATGGGCCAAGAGTAGAAATCCTGAAGACCGTTTGTTTGATTTTGTGTATTTTTTTTAATTTCTTGCAAAGCTATACAATGGATATCTCCACTAGCCATCCCTAATTTAGTAGTGTAATACTAGAAAGAAGGTAGCTAGTCATCACCATCCACCACCAACTCATGAACTACTCTTTTACCAATGAAAAATTGGACCAACTCTCAAATTATAAGACCTCCACAGCTGAAAGGGTGAGCATGTTTGGTTTGAATGGGATTCATATCCTCAAATTACAAGTTTAGTGCCCTAACCACATGGCCATGCTTTAGAATGCAATAAATTATACAATGAACATTGATGTGTATTATTTTTAAATTCTTATAATTTAGACAAATTCTGTCTATTGTTTAGCACTATTTCTCTTTTGATCAAATTGATTATTTGTCTTCAAAAGCATAAACTAAACATGCCAATTTTAAAAATGTGAAGTTTAAAAATCCAATATTACAATTAATCTTCAGTACACACTGTTTTAATTATCAACTCCTTTCATCTCAAGGTAAATATTGGGCACACACTTGCAGAAGTCATGAGAATTTCAAGAGATTTTTGAACTTTAAACAAAACTTTTTTTGGGGTTATTTGATATTTATATATAACACTAGCAAGCATAACTTACCATAATAATTTGTAAACATTATTAAGAATTTCAACTCTTCACACTGTTTATTTGATAAATCCAATTTAATATCAATCACTGTAAATTTTACATATAACAGATACACCACACAAAATCAGCATACAAAATTTATCATTTTTCACTTGTTTCTTTATTACATTTGAAGTACAAGTTAATATATTAAATCTCATCATTTTTACTTTAGTCCTCTCATCTAAATTAATCAAATTTACTTTCGAATGAAAAATATAAAATTGTTGAGCATTAACCAAAAGAGCACAAATGTTTCTTGTAAAATACAGAAAATATTTTCTTACCTCACCCTGAGGTATTGGCTGAGCATACCCTCTTGTCACAAGCATTCGGAAGATTGTTTCAGAAGCCTGTAGAAGTGACATAAACTTTGATTTTTCGTGTGTTTTTTTATCATTTTCGACTTTAACATAAACTAGAGTTTATTATGATACATTTCTATAAACTTAAATAAAATCACAACCTATATCTACAGAACGTAACTTTATTTCCTCAATATTTTGCTATTACAGCTTCATAGGGAGCTACTGATATCTACAAGTTCACTAATCCAGCAAAATCTGAATTAGCATTCATAAATCATAAACTGATACCTGTGTCCAGAATATTCCTACTGTATTAAAATATCAAACATCTATGAGTTTATATCATTAAGACAAGTAAAACCAACAATGTTAAACATTCAACCTGTGCAAATCAGTAACTAAGCTATTAAATTCATTGGATTTCGAACAGAATACATAATGTATCTAAAACATATCTTCATGTTTGTATTGGTAAGTACTTTTCCATCTTATGACATCAATACATATATAGAACATCTGAGCATATATTTCAACCCTTATAAGTATGTGTGTACAGAGACTTTATCAAAATTCAGCATATTAAAATCTTAAATTTCATTGACATCTCTATGTTAAAAGCCATCCTTTTCATTTTAGGTTTCTTTTTCTTAATTTAAATGTATTTTTTAATTTTTCTATCCAGAAGAGTATGGCATATATATAACCTCTTAACAGATATCATGATCTTATTTGCTTGTGGTAGGCCATGTTGTTTTTTTTCCATAATATTCTACAACAGCAGTGTTAGTGTTAAGGTTAGGAATGTCAGGCACATGTTCAGATATTTGATCATTTGGGCAAATTTCTCCTGCATGTGGACTACAGTGTCTACCACATGATACTTTGTAAACAATATTCTCACTATGGCATCTATCATGTAGTCCATATTTAGTAGCTTTATACCAATTCTTCCAACATTCTTTTTCTTCTTGTGTGCTGAACTTCTTATAATTTAAAAAAGATGTCTATGTTCGTGCCATTTTAATATGCAAATCTCATGCTCAAATTATTCTCTTTAGTTTTGTGGTGATATTATCATTTATGTATGGAATCACCTCAGTAGCCTGAGCTATAAATGTGCTTTCTTTATTTCTACTGCTTAAGAGAACATCAGTTTTCTTTCTGCATATCAAAATTTCCCATTATATTTTGTACCCCCCAGTAGTTCAGCGGTATGTCTGCGGACTTACACGCTAAAATCCGGGTTTCGATACCCATGGTGGGCAGAGCACAGACAGCCCCATGTGTAGATTTGTGCTTAATTCAAAACGACAACAATGACATTATATTTTGTATACTTTCCTGTTTATGGGTATTTTTTCTTAAAAGATTCATCAAGTTCTCCGACTTTCATCCACATTTCTTTGTTAATACAAACTTTATCAATCCTATAGAAGTAGCCAATAAAAACACCTCTTTTTATCGTAGATGATGAGAATAAAAATACAAACAAAGGTCTTTTGTAGATGTCTTACTGAAAATACCAGTAATTATTTCCACATTCCTCACACGAGCTGTGATACCTATAAACAATAAATTTCTATCTTATATTTTATAAGCACTGTACAGATATTAATGGCATTTTTAAGATTTTAATATGTTGAACTATAAAAAAGTCTCAATACACAATTATATGGGTTAAAATACATGCTTAGAAATTGTTTTACATATGTAGTGATATAAGATGTAAAAATACTTATAAATACAAATATGAAGACATGTTTTAATTATGTAACATACTTCATGTCCAATGAGGTTAACTTATTAATTTACAAGTTACTTATTCACACTGCTGGTTTGATTTGTCTTAACTCTATAAACTCAATAATGTTGATATCATTGTGATATAAAATGAACTTTCTAAATATGTGTATCAATGTTGAATTTACGAATGAGTGTTCAAATTTATATTTAACTGAATTGGTGAACTAGTAAAATATTGATTACTCTTGACAAAGCTGAAATAGCAAAATATTGAGCTAATAATGCTAAATTCTATAAATATATCAAATTTTGTTTAAGTAATAAGTTAAATCAGTTCCCACAAGTTCTGCAAAGTTTAAACCATTCCATACTGTATTAACAAGTGTTTAATACACATTTTCAGCTGTTTATCTGTAGTACAAATCTTAATATACTTTTTACACCTGTTAAGTGCAAGTGTGTATGTGTGTTACTTCTATGAATCAGTCAATTTCTTAATTTAAGTGAAGTGTATGCTTTTTTAAAATTCCTAAAACAACATACTTTAAATTTACTTTCATACAGTGGTGGTGCAAAAAATATCTCTTTAGTATGTGCATATATCACTATGCCTATAGCTCACTCACTTTAGATTACAGCAAGAGGTAAAATATATATTTGTTTATTGGATTTTGTATAAAATTACAGGAAAACTATCTTTCTTAGCCATCCCTAATTTTGAAATGACAAACTAGACAGCAGGCAGTTACTCAATGCCATTCACTGTCAACTATATGGATACTCTTGTCAGAACAAATAAGGGGATTTCTTTATCACTCTTATAATGTACCCACAGTTTCAGAAAAAAACAAATTTCCTCTTGTGCAAGGAAAAGGATTAAAATCACAAATCATTTTCTCCAAAGTCCACCAAGCTAACCACTGGGCTACATTTATCCGATTTGTAACAAGGAGTTTGAAGCTTACAGTTATTTTAACCATTAAGGGAAAATGTTAAATTTAAGCAAAGTTTAAAAAGCTTATGGGGTATATTTTTTTACATTATATTAATTATTTCATTAACTTTATGTGAAATGTCTAAATATTACCTAATGTAACTTAAAAATGATAATTATCTTCTTTTTCCTGCTTTATCTACTATCACATTGAAACTCAATCTAAATGTCTTAGTTTGAAAAAGCCTTAGTTGAAAGTTAAAAATCCACACATTAGCTTGAACATAGCCATTTTCACGAAGTACTAAAATAATAAAAATATAATTATATGATTCAAACAACCTATTTAATGAAGAAAGCAATAAAATAAGATAAAATTATAAAACTCCTTTCCCTCAATTTAAAATAGAATATTAAACATGTTTAATATGTTAAAATGTTAATAAAATGTTAAACTCAGAGATCTTTAACTGTGTCTTAGTTTGACTAACAGTTATTATAAGTGTAACTAGTATTTTTATATCATAATTTTTACATGTCAGTAATAAAACAAACATATAATCATAATTTATTTTCACAAATTAGGCTTCACTGTAATTGACAGAATACCTGTTACATCTCTTCAGTTACACTACTTTTTATATTGATTTTATAGATAAGTGTAGCTATAAGAAGCTTCATAACTTTGACAATGAACTACAAACCCCAACTAAAAAAAAAATGCAATCACCTTTGCATGCGCACTTACTTTGAGAGTAACACAAAATTCAGTTACTTAACTTGTAAAGTAAATTCTTTTATTTTTTTTAGATCACTCCTAGTTGTAGTTAGTCCTAAAAACAGTGTAGGTACAACAAATCAATTTTCTCTTTCTTGTAATATAAGAACAAATCAAGTAGTTAATAAAATAGAAGTGTGTAATTTACAGAACTTGCTAACTGTTTGAAAAAAAAATAAACCAATACTTTTTGTTACTTCTATCCTCATGTCATCAACCTCTCACCATTAATTTGTTTACACTTATTTTGGTATAAAACATGTACCAAATAAAATTCCTAATGTAAAGTCACATTTCATCAGTCACACAATACCAAAAGCTTCCAAGAATCTGAAGAAAAATTATTTGTATATTTGTATTTGCATTTATGGTAAAGCTGCTTTCCCCAGTTTTGAACTACTGACCAAAGTGAAGGCAGCCAATCATCAATACCCTATCATCCACAATCTACACTAAGGTATTAACTGTCACTCTTATAATGCAACACACAGCTTCAAAACCTAGATCTCTACCACAGAACCAATCCACACTTATAATTTGTTTTTAATTTAATTATAAACATTATATACCTTAGCTCTCTCACTGCAGGCTTTGTCAATTCAACCAAATTTATGATAATCAATTTCCTTATTATAAAACTTTTAATATATTTTGTGTATCTTCAAAACAGTTGCAAGCTTTTAGTAAATATAAGTCATCTTGTGTACAACAGATCAGATTTTTTAATTAACTATTATTATTAAGCATTTGTTCACAAACACATGAAGTTGATGTTGAATGGTTAACATTAAAAATACTTTTATTTGTGTGACAACTGTGAAATTTTTTGTACAATCTTTAAAACCACCCAAATGAATATCAATTTTTCAGTTAAAGTTTTATATTATCTGTTAATTTTCTACCTTAAATCTATGCCCATTCAATTTTGCTGACCTCAGAACCCCCATAATAAAATCAGAATAAATCCAGATTACCTGTTTTTAGTTTTTAAAATGACTGCAAAATGTAATATGAAACTACAACCATTTATCCTGAATAGCTTAAAGCCCACTACAGTATACATCTCTTTACACTTGATTTTATAATGTTACTGTCTTTTCACTGTGTCTAATTAATAATCCTGCTACAGAAGTTTAAGCCTTTTTGCAAATGTGTGGCTCATGTTACCCTACTGCATTACATAATGCACAAGCTGCTTGCAAGCATAAGTTGTAAATAATTGTTTTTTTTCACTATCTTATTTAATATAACCTTATAGACGATTTTTTTTTCTAATTTTAAGATTTCAGTGAATTTTTATTAATAAAGAATGCATATGAAAAATATTTACCTGCATTATTTGATGTTGTTTTTTATTGCTATTTGCTTAAGATGTAAAAAATGTTTCTTTAAGATTAATATTAACTCTTTTCAATCAATTCTGACAAAACACCATTCTTCAAATATTTTCAAAATACTTGAATTTTTTTTTTTTTATTTTATGAAATGGTTAGTGCCTTGTACTGAAATGAAAGCAGAATGAAACATTTAATCCATAATACTAACTCGTTAGTCAAATTATATTGTATTAAAAATGCATGGTAGTTTCTTTGTATTACTTAGCATCAACAGTAAATATTGATGGAAACTACATCATACAGCTAGAGGAATAGTTTACTAAAAATTGTAAAATTTTAAAATAAGGAATTTAGATAAAATAAAGTTGAAGAAATATATACTTGTACAAACATATTTGCTAAGAAATATTAATAGAAATATAAATTAGAGACAAAAAATATAAAGTCATTATACAAAACATAATAAAACAATTTTAAAAACTATGGGTCACTGATGAAATAACAGAACTGAAAAACGTTGAAAATATAATTGCATTAGAAAGTTAGAAGCATCTCATAATTATTATAAATAAGCTTAAAACAGTATAGAAATAACATAACTGAAAATAAAGAATAGAAAAAATTAGTGCTCTAAAATTAATTTCTTACAGGTGATACATACAGGGTGTCCCAGAAGTCGCGCACCATACGTACATATAATAATGTCAAAGGATTAGCACTGCAACCCTCAACAAAGTAAAAGACAGTTTTATAAAGAGAATTGATGAATGTATCAAAGTAGAGGGTGAACAGTTTGAGCATCTGTTATGATTATTATCAATAAAATTGTTATTCATATGTATTAACATAAAAATTTATATGGTGCGCGACTTCTGGGACACCCTGTATATAAAACATAATGGAATGTTTAAAATGCAAAACAGATAAAATGGGATAAAAAAATCCATCATTTAAAACTAATGTTTGACCACTGTTAACATAGCATCATCAGGTACTCAGCAAAATTGTGCATGACACTTAAATACACCCAATTAATAACATCACCCATAAAACATTGAGCTAGCATAAGTATAAACCTACTATTTGTATTTTATTCATTAAAAGTATGTATTAAAGTAGCTGATGTTGAGAAAGTAGTAGTTTACAGTGTAGAATGTATGAACTGTAATAATCTGTATGTAGAAAAAAATAGTAGAAGATGGACATGCTCCATTAAATGTTTAATATTTTAAACATAAAAAATTTTGTAATGAAAATTGTTAAAATTATTTGTCAAGAACATAATATTAGTAAACATAAAAAGGAAGTCATTTCAAAAGAATATAGACCTGTAACAAATAAAACAAAAGTACATATATACCTTTGCTAATATAAGTGACGTGAGTGATGTCACCAATTGGTTGTACTTAAATGTCATGTACAACTATGCTGAGTAATGACACATTAATTTTAAACTATGTATATTTTCTATCCCATTTTAGATTTTTGAATTTTAGATCTTCTAGTATGAGGTATCTCCAAGATTTATACTTATGATGGAATTTTCTTAGTAAGGTAAATGATAAAGAAATTAGGAAATATTACCTGAATTTTAAAATGGGAACAGAAGAAATGATAATGTACTAGTTAAACATTGAGCAAACAATTTTAAGAATTATTTTATAAATATAGTAGGAACAATTATAAAACAAATTGAAAATGAGCCATGTAAAACATTTCATACAATAAGAAACAATTCTATGTATTTATTACATATAATGAGAACATGAAAACTATAATTATGAGTCTAGAATTTTAGGAAAACTCCAAAGTATGATGGAATTTTAGTACAAATAGTAAAAGAGTGTGCATGTTACATTACTGAACCATTTTTATGTATCATAATTTATCTACTATGACAAACTTTTTCAGAGGAGTTCTAAAAAAGTGTAATAATTCCAACAGACAAAAACAGATAAGAAGAATAATCATGCAAATTATAAATTTTTCATTATTGCCTGTATTTTCTAAAATATTAGAAAAAAATGGTGAAAAACAGGTTGTAATTTTTTCTCTAAAAATCAATAAAGATTTAGAGTGTTTTGAGGCACTTTTGGCCTTCACACAAAGTATTTTTTAGACCTTAGATAATAAGGAAACAACATTGTATTTTTAGTTTTAGAGAAATATGATACAATGTGACACAAGTTTTGATAATGAGAAACCCACTTGAAGTAAAAATGTATCTCAGGATGGCAGTTATGGGTATTAACACTTACTAATAAAGCAGAGAACAACGTTTCGACCTTCTGAGGTCATCTTCAGGTTAACAGGTGTCACATAAGATATTATTAGATACAACTGAAATTCTAGGAATAAGAGACATAGAAATTAAAAGGATTTAAAATATAATTGTATATACTAGTTTTTAAAAAAAAATCATTTTAGTTAAAAACTATAATGATGTTCCATAGACTCTGTACTTAAACACTTTTTTAAAAATATGTATAAATGATTCACATAATTAAATTTAAGTCAAAATTTCTAGAGATTCTGTTGATGCTACATTCAAATTAACATTTGAATCTGCTAACACAGAAGAAATAAAAATTTAAATTAATAATGGCTTGTAAAACAAAAGAAAAGAGGTTTTAAAAACTACTGATGTGCTAATACAACATTATACATGTATATGTATTGGAAATTGCTTATAACGATATATATATGTCTAAATATTACTTTTATCACAGTAAAATAATACTAGGGGTTCAAATATAAACTTTTAATAGTTCTACACAAGCATTTTTGTAAATTAGCATCAAAATAAAAAAATGTAATGATAAAATTAACATAACTAAATTTAAGGCATTTAATAACTTTTATCATATATAAAATATAGAATATTTAAGATAATAAAATGATGATGTTTGCTTCAAACAAAGTTAAACAATGATCTTTATGCACTCTGTCCACCACACAGAACCAAAACACAGATTGTACCATTTCAAGTCTGTAAACTTATCTCTGACTCACTAAGGAATGTAATAAAATGAGTTACTATAATTTTGTAATTTAACGTGATTAAATAAAATATTAAACAAGTAATGATATTAATAATGATGAGCTAAACATTATTGAGTTAGATGTAATTTGTAGTGTATTAATACTGAATTGTGTGTATTTGACATTTAAATAAGTATTAAATATAAAATACTGTCCAACTGATATGAAATAAGAAATTTTTCTTTTTCAAAATATTATACCTAAACTAATTTGGTTGTTTGTGGAGTTAAAAAAAAGGATAAAAAATCCCAGAGAATATTAATCTGCATTTTTTATTATTATTATTATTATTATTAGTCCTAAGATGGCCTTTAAACTCAATTATAACCTACAGCTGCAAAATTTAAGTAAAAATACTTACAATATTTAAAACATACAAGGCTAGTGGCTGTCGCCTAAAGGAAAAAAATAACCATTTTACAAAACATTTTTCACAAAATGACACTGTTAAAGAGGTGTTTAAACTATAAATTAAAAATTGCACAAACGTATAACTAAATTGAAATATTATAAATTGTAAAGTTATTATAAGCTGAGTCAAACTTTTTTAACCTTTAAACTCAATCTGAGGTGTTTCATACATGGACATAAAGCAATAGAAACAAGTGTATTTCAAAACAAATTTATACAATTATAATTGATTTTTAACACACAGTTTAATAATTCTACTTATTTTTAAAGGCACTAGTAATGGCAGAAGTTAAAAATGCATTTAACATCACTTACTAGCCTTTCTCATAAGAAGAATAACTTATTATAAGAATATAGAACTATATATAAAATACTTACCTACTTTCTCTTTCAATCAGAATTGCTAGAAAACTTCCAGTAAAAGCTGGTATGTAAGCACAGTGTAGGTAGTAGAATTTTCCCATGATTTTCCTAAGATAATATGAATCATATGAATACTTCTCTCTCTATAGAACTTACAACTAATTTTTTGCTTCAAAAGACACCCACTTATCTTATGAACAATGTAAAGTTTTGAAACGGCTATTTGTGGGATAACAGAATTATTTCTGTACAGTGTTTCATCTCTTACAGTGAAAAGCAATCACATATAAAATTTAAGTTATAACATCATTTCAATGAAGTTGAAATGAAGCTTTGTACATAAATAAATCCATTATCCCGAAATAGCTGTCTCAAAACTTCATATTGAAAATAAACATCTCATGCTATTGCTACAAAATTTCTGCCAATAAGACCTACAGGTATTAACATGTACTGTGCTACTTTACAATGCAATCAGCACCACCAATAAGGTGCAACATCTTTCACACCTTCATGCACAGTACAAGTATCTCATGTACTAAGAAAGGCTCATTCTTGAAGAGGCAAAAGAAATACACCAGAAACAAAAAAGGGTTCAGATAAAGAAAAATGTTATCTTCATAAACGTTACACACCTCTCCACAGAACTAATAGCAGGATTCTCACATTGGTAAGATAGTAGAGGCGTGAGCATATATAAAGAAAATTAACAAAGATGATAATATACAGCTCCAGAAAGGGAAAGTTCATGGAAAATATTACCTCACCAGAGGGTGGGGGGAAATCTATTGGAATTTCACTTGGCAGAAAACCATGTCTAACTTTGCTCAACAGAAGTGGTAGAGCAAAATTTACTGTAAAAAGCATTTTGTGTTTGGTAACCAGATAGATGAAATGTAAAGACTGCTCATACAACCTGTATATATATATATATGTATCTATGTCTAAGAAGGTTGTTAGAGAATGTATACATTGTGTATTTACAGTATACAGCTCAATAGTGTGATCCTTAGTATAATGTTGGCCTGTACAACACTTCCAGGTAAACACCTCCAGACATACTACCAATCAAATATGCATCTACTAGTCTAATACCAATAAAATTACATCAAACCAAAGGGTAATTCTCCATGTCAGCAGTTTCATTTGGAGAACAGATGTTCTCCATTTACTGTACTAAATGAAAATGGAAGGAAGGAATTTGCATAGGGATTAATGCTATTGAGGTACTTGAAACAAACAGAAATCATTACAATGTCTCAAACTGATAGAATGTGCAATTTATTACCATGAATGAGGATAACAGACAGGTATGAGGACAAAAGCACATCTTACGCTGTATTTTTCCAACAGCTAGAGATTGGGGAGTGGTAAGGATTCATGTTCTTCATTAGAATAAGGGGAAAAAGAAATGCACTAGATAGCCCATAGGAACATACCATTGTACAAAAATTGCAACAAGTGACCATAAAACCCCTGTTTTTAAATGCAGAACATTCAAAATTCCAGCAATCTAAAGATCAGAGATTGGCAACAATCTATTTCTGATTTTCTCATGTAAGTCTGTGTGTGAACAATCCAGTATGAACATATTTATACCATAATACATCTCGAGGATGAACATGTACATGGTCTCATGGAATGCCCCATCTCAATTGTGTGCATGATAAGACTTTACAGGTTTCACAGCACAGGTTTTGGATAACAGTATGCTTGGATAGGCACCATTCACCACAAAGAAGAATACATCTGAAGTAGGTCCCTGAAAAAAACAAAAAAAAAACATACAAAACTAACTTACCTACTCAGAGTTGTACCCATGTACAGAGAATGGACACAAGGGAAATATTATATCTATTCGAGTAGAAATTTACTAGATGGTGCAGGTAGAACAAAAAAGTGTGGGCAGTAGTCTACATGCTAGCCTAGACATTCTCCAAAGGATGACGGAAATGAGCAGTCAAAAACACTGGAAGGAAAAAGATCTGATGAGAAAAGAAAACAGAACAATTGACAAAATTCAGGAAAAAGAGTGAGAACCATGGGAGAGTACTGTAATACTATAATTAACAGATCAGACACAGGAAAAAGTATGATCAGAGCAGGAGGAAATATGGGATAAAGAAGGAAGGGAAAAAGGAATGATGGTGAAATCTCCTTGGTGGACAGATGATGTTTTTGGAGAAAGAAGGAAGAAATACCTCTTTATGGAAAGGTAATATAAAGAACATCAGAGTAATGTTCAAAGAAAGGAAGAGAAAGAGCTTGGAGAACAATATTTATGCTCCATTCCAACACCTGAGTGGTATGACAAAGACTAAGGAGAAGCATATATCATAATGAGAAATAACTGAGAAAGAAAACAAACAGTAAAAACAGAATATTCTCCACTAATGTTTACACATACATGGAAGAAAAAATGGACACAATGAGGCTACAAGGACACTACATTTTTGGATAGGCCCGAACCCCTCATAAGGGACCAGACAAAAGCCATGACTGAAGCCGAAGTGTGGGAGATGAAGCACCCTTTGTTAAAGTTGCCAGAGGATGAACTAGGAGAAAGGAAGTTATAATAAAGATAGTTTCCACAGAAGGAACAGAGACAAAAACCATGGATAAACCAGCTGAAAAAGAGCCACAAGATAGAGTGGATCGGATGAGAGAAATCACTTAAGGCAGAAGACAAATGGAAGGGTATGCACAAATAAATAAAAAGGTCCTTCTGTTCCTGGCTGAACACGTCCACAATCATGGCCAAATTATATGGAACTGAAGACGAAAAGAGAGGAAGTCTAGCATCAAACAAGTAACAAATGTATTCAATTTGAGTACATCCAAATAAGAGCATTACCACTAGAATACCTTGAGGATTGATATATCACTCCATAAGTAAAATCTTGTTCAGACAGAACAGACTAATTATGACAAGATTTACAAATCCTGGTGTGCGATAAGCCAGCAAAACAAATTTAATTACTGTGAGGTCAGACATTTTAAAGTTCTAGGTTATTTGAGAGACAACCATCGATCAAGTTGACAAAATGAATTAACTGTCATCATCTTCAGAAATGACAGAAATTGAACCACTGCCCAATGAATAGTAAGGAGTTTCAAAAGACCAATGCCAAGACTTAACTCGTCCTGAGACTAATGGCCCAAGATCTATAGTGCATTGCAACATGTATCTCATTCTCACATCAAAGCAACTGTAAAAACAAATTTATCTGGATGAGGAGCAGGAAAGTTACCCCCTCACTGTTATGCCCTCCCTGTCCAGCCACCAGAGGAATTAAGAAGAAAGGAAAGCAGAAAACAATATGTAAATTCAAAGAGTCCATGGTAAAATGCCATTCATCTGTTATACCCACTGTAAGAAATGCACTTGGGAATGACACAAAGGGATAAGAGGCTCCAGTAATGTCCAAGTCCCCAAAAGAGATGGAACCTCTCAAAGAGGGAGAGAAGGTACTGATAATGCTCTCTGAACTACAAACTCCACAATTCACAGCTCAAGAAGAGAACGCTAAGCTCAACTGAAATGCAAGTTGAAAAAACAACCCTAGAAGAGGTGAGCAGAAAAAGCTAGACAATCATATAAAGATAGACATTTAGCCTGAGAAAATATAAAAATCAGACAAACAACAGAACCATCCAACAAAAGCATAGGGTGGTAATTTCATGCTAAAAGAAACAACTTGAAATTGATAAACATGGTCCTCATGGATAAAAAGTAGATAATGTAATGAAATCCAAGCAATATGGATGTGAAGATAACCACCAGACATACTGAATTTCTTCATGAAAAATCTTGGAAGTCAAATCTAATAGACAGGTAGAATTCATAGTGAATTTAGGCACTTCAAGGAAGTGATTCAAATGAAAGAGATCAAAAAGAAGATGCCAATACCTGGTTTTCTTGGGGATAACAAAAAGTTGGGAACATAATTCTAACAGCTTAAAAAAACCTACTTAATGTTGTCCTTGATGAAAAGTTCTTAAACCACTTCTGTGCAGCACTGATGGGAAATGGGATCTTTTTGGGGGAAAGGAACTACGACATGGGATAAAGCAGAATGTGTAAGGGAAAACCTTTCTAACAAAACTCAAATGACCCAAGGGTTTGCTGAACAATGATATTAAGTGCATGAGCCTTTGCAATACGTGGGAGTACAACATACTAACCTCCACATGTAATTGAACTGCAAAATGCTCAGTGTGGATACCCAATATCAAGTGAAGAAGGAAAATTTTAAATTAAGAGCTAGATGCAGCAGTCAGTAAGGAAAGGGAAAGATCAAATGACATGGATAACATAAACATAACACAATATGAATGTAATATCAAGTCTAAAACTAGTGATTGAAGTCTAGGTGCTTCAAAAGGTTAAGAATGTGCCTAATAACAAAAGATGGGGAAGCTGTCCAAGACCTCATTGTCCTGATATAAAGTCCTTGCATAATGACAGAATTCCTTGAAAATTGAGATATCCCTCAGCCCGTGAGAAAAGAGCCATCTCCCAACAAACTATGACTAACACTTCCTCTGCAAATAACATCACATCTGCAGCTGATGAACAGCAGTACCATCAGTAGCCATTGCAGTCCTAACAATAAGTTGTGAATTTAAAAATATTGTCTGACTACTGGTAGCTAAGAGGAAACTAAAATTCACAATTAAATAAAGAAATCCAACTTAATATTGGATTATAAACAATACTTTGAATATGTTCAAAATACTCTAAAAACAAGAAAAAATGTTTGAAAACAAGCACTAGGTCTTACTACTCTAATGCCACTCTGCAAAATAAAGATTGGGCTCAACTGCACAGGAGGAGTCTCTGCAATAGGAGAGTTTGCTGTACTCCTATTGGTGGAAAACTTTTGTGTGCTTCAATGCATCTGAACCACATGGAATTAAGTGAGAGTTTCCAAGTCAGCAGGGAGCAAGAATTTGCACTTTCTTGGTAAATAATCATATCAGAATGTGAAGAAATGTATTCAAAATATTGGCATTCATCATCCACAACCTGGGAGCAAGGGAACTAATAAATTACAAAAATTAATTCAAGAATGGCAGGTCTACAAGTGCCAATCTCTAATTTTCTTCAGTGCAACAAACAACAGGACTAAAACCCTAGAATGGCATCAAGGACTTGTTCCACAATGTTATTAAACTGAAAAGAAGACACAGACCTAAGACACAGGGAACCTGAGGTAGTTGTAAAGAGAAATGTTGATTGTAAAATAGATAAAGACTGTGAGAAAGCAACCATGTGGTTAAAAGTCTTCTGAAATGTCAGGTGAAGGTTGGATTCAGAAACAAAACATATCTGTAATCCACGCTGGCAAGATTTCCAAGAGCAAAGCAACTGGAAAGTAGTCAGAAGACAAAAAGCAGGAGAGTTGATGGCCCTGTGAGGCTCCCAAGGATGAGAAACAAACATATTGGTGCTTTTAGACCAAGCTAAGCAGGAAACCAAAATGAGCAGAAATGACCACTGCTGAGCAACCTCAAACTGAGGTTGCACTGTATAAAGAAGTCCCAAAAATCTTACACAAAAGAAAGATCTTGCAAAGAAGTCTCTACAATAAGACAAAGGCTTGGCACATTCACATAATTATTTTCAGTAATGGTGCAACATAACAGAATCAGAATGTACAGTTCAGAATGTGTGAAAAAACTGATATTCCCATAAAAAGTTTGTTTAGTTTGGTGAATAAACCACATTATATCATTCCAGAACTAAACATTGAATTCATGATTACTGGAATTTAGCCAGCAAAAAATGTACTTCCAGCAATTTAACACCGTTTCCGTCATTATCTGTTTGGTCATCATAGCAAACAGAAAACAACTGTCCAGCAATTTAATAAAACCGAATTATTGTAAAATACAAGTCTCGTGTCTCTTTCCAGTATTGCTACACAACTTAATGTGCCGAAATCTACTGTTCAAAACATAATTGACAAGTTTAAGCTACAGGATCAACTGCTAACCTCCCTCGTTCCAGACGCCCCACCAAAATTCCAGAGAGAACCAAGAGGAAGATTCGCAGAGAAGTTAGTAGGAACCCTTGTTTAACATGTAATGACACACAAAAACTGATAAGGGAAACTGGAGTTAAAGTAAGCACCTTTACAATTACAAACATGTTACTCTCTTCTGGGTTCAAATCATTCCATCCTCGTAGAACTCCATATTTAAACCCTGTTCATTTAAAAGCACGTTTGAGGTATGCAAGAAAGCATGTAGATAAGCTCTTCACCTATTGGAAGAGTATTCTTTGGTCAAACGAGACTAAAAATCGAGCTTTTTGGCCACAATGATGTTCGCTATATTTTCCATAAAAAGAGGGAATAAAATATTCCAAAGAACACCGTTAAACACGGAGGTGGCTCGATCATGCTATGGGGTTCCTTCAGCTCTTTTGGTGTCGTCAACCTTTACCTCATCAATGGAATCATGAAAAAAAGAAGAGTACATTTATATATTAGGTACTTATATCGAGAATGATGCTCAGAACTTGCAACTTGGGCATCATAGGATCATTGAAATGTGTGTAATCCTTGTTGCAGAGAAACCTCAAGTGTTCTTGAGTGGCCATCACAGTCACCCGATCTGAACCCAATTGAAAACATTTGGCATGCATTGAAGACCAAAAAACTTGCAAGAGTTGAAGGCCTTCTGTAAAGAAGAATGGAAGAAAATACCAGTTGAGTACTGTTAAACAATCATGGAAGTCTATGAGGAGAGATTGTGCCAAGTATTTCACCTGAAAGACTATGCAACTGACCATTAAAGTAGATGCATGAACACTTTCTGCCTCTTCTATGTTTGGTTATTTGTTTATAAACAGTTTACTTGTCATTCAATTTAAATAAAAATTGATGTAGACGTGTGTCAATATAATATTTATAATATACTACACTTTCATTATCCTAATCATGATACTTTTTAAGTTATGAGGAAAAAACTACTTATGACATAAAGGTACAAACACTTTCTGTCGTAACAGTATGTAGAAAGGGTAGGTAGCAATTCTGAAGTTGGTAAACAGAAATTGTACTGTTAATCAAAAGAAGTCATTTCAAGAAAAATCTTTAATGTGTTGTTTATTACTTACAATATTCAAGATAAACCTTATTCATGAACTACTAGACGTCACAAGAAGCAACAGACTTCAATCCTGATGTTAAAATATACGAGAATACATTCACCAAGTAATGTCAAAATCTAACATTTCCCTTATAAACTTTTCTTGTGAACTTGTAAGAAAAAGGATAATCTATTTAAAGAATCTTAATAATGAAGTTGTTTATGAAATAAAGTTTTATATATATGTGTGTGTGTGTGTGTGTGTGTGTGTGTGTGTGTACATAAAAGATACATACATTATACATAAAAAATTACAATATTTCCATATTTAGTCAAAACTACAGCAAAGTGCAACATTAACACTTGAGCTTTGACAGAGTAATTAATTCAAGCCTTTGCCAAGTCTCTCCTGTGAATGATGACTAAATACAGACAAAAGCTTTGAAATAGTTTTATTTTTAGCACTCTGCTGAAATTTTATTATTGAAAGAATGATTTTTTTTATAATAAATACATGTTCATCAGATTAATCAATTGTATTGTTCCTGAAAATTTAAAATCCAATATGAAATAATACTCAATGATGTACAAACAAATAAAAAGACACACTTCATTATTTACAAGTTTAAAGGGATTTATTATAAAAATTCTTAAATTTTTTTCTTTGGTAATATTTAATATGTTTTGCAATACAGACATCCATACTGACTACAAATAAATTCTTAAAAATAAATACTTTCCAATTATCTTAACATGTTGTATAAATATACTCATTTGACTTGGATATAAAACACTATAAAAATATTCAATTAAGATTTACTTACACAATTCTACTTGAATGTGAAAAAATACAAGTAAATAAATAAATCATTCAAGTTACAAAAATATATAAACAATTTCAGCTTACCTAATACCACAGAATACTGAAATGAAAGAAAATGCATTAAAACTGAGAAAACATGACGATATCAGTGTACTTTCTATGGTTTTCCTAAGTGTTCTCAAGTCAAACTTCAAACTAAATACCTGAGAGACCTGGAGAAAAACAACAGTTTGAAAAAAATTTAAGAAAGCTATAAAAACAAAACATTGAATTAACCTTTGAATAAACAAACCAATTACTGAGTATAAAATGACTAAGTTCAAAGAAATAAACTCTCCTCAATTTCTGAGAAGAATTTTATATGTAACCATAAAAATATCAAAAACTTTTATTGTACCAACTTAACACGTTTTTTTTAAATGGTTAAAACATTTTATAAACATGTACACATTGAATACATTGACAACTTTCTATGATCTTCACTTAAGAGCAAACTATAAGATATGAGCATCACCTGGTGAATATATAATTGTTCTAATTTTGATTGTATAATCATAAATATTTTTCTGTATTGTTAATGTGAAGTCACTGTCATCCTTTTATATTCCACACAAGTGTGTTCGTATGTGTATATGGGTGGAACTGTTAACCAAAAACAGGAATAATAGTTTTTCCATCTTCTGTATATCACACTGAAGCAATGTAAACTATCACATATTTTTAGTGAACATATTCAAATGGATTTTCACTTCATATACCAAATTTCAATGCAATGCTTTAAGAAATACCAAAGATAAAACAACACCAATTTTGATCAAGTTTCTTCTTCCGTTGTTGTGGTTTTTCCTTCACAACAAAAGTACGGGAAACTTTATTTGATAGAAGAACACGCTTAACTTTTATGGATGTTTTTCATATTTGTTGTTCTGATAAATCTTTTCAAGCTACAATTATACATCAAATTATGAATATAAGCCACATGTACAAAGCTATTCAATAAATCCCAATGAAATTTAAGAAAAACCTTTGTGCATGTCTGCACAATCACATGAGCGACTCGCCTAACATATTTACTACAGCTCCACCTGAGAGAAAAAATAAACAGTTATTAGTATTTTGTCATTTGAATTAGAGATGGCTGATTTAGAGCAGCAAAAGTATAAGGTAAAAGGATGTACAGATATACAAGTATTTTAGTTTGTTTTTTTACAGCTGCAGTGTGCCTTGTTTAAAGGCTAGGTGGTTCAAAATTCCATGGCTTGTGAAATTGACAAGCAAAAATGTCAGCATGCTCTCCACTGAACAAACAGAAAACATTCTAAGTAATAATTATGAAAGAAAGGGGGATAAAAAGTAAAAAAAAAATGAACTGCCCTATGGATGATGTGCTCAAGAACACATTAGAAGTGTTTCATGCATAGCACAAGTTTCATGGATAAAACTTGGAGTCCAGTCTCACTAGGCATGGCCTTGCAATAACTTGGATTAGAATGTCTACCAATCATTTTGTGTGTAAAAATAAAATATTTACATTACATAAACAATTACTAATTGCAAGATGGAAAGGAAAATGGCTTTAGAATCCAAAGATTAGATCCACTAATTCCAGTAAAAGTAGTGGTTTCTCAATGATGAAAAGTTATTATGTTTATTAGGGATTTTTACTCTTTTCTGATAAAATAAGTATCTTTTATTTATGTCTTATGAGACAAGTTTTCATCAGAAAAATTAAAAATGTCAAAATAATGGAATTTCCAAAAATTCTGTGCTACAACTCAAAGTTATGTGAAATACTTGCCTAATAAATAGGGCTAGATACCTAGCTTTGATTGACCAGTCTTCTGAAAGCTATTAGTGGTCTATTCATAAATGGTGTATTAACTGCTAGAGCAACAGAATTACAACTTGGTGTAAAACATGTGCACAGAACAATTATGGACTGTTAATGCTGATAGCACTTTCAGATTCAAATGTGCCTCATAACTAATAGTTTTCAGATTCATCTTCTCTTCTGAACATACCAGTCTTCATCAAGGTGTAACAAACTATTATCTCTCTCCCACTCACCTCTGTAACAACTATTTTTCTTTTCATAATCACAGGCCCATTGTCTATGTTTTTCTGTTGCATTTTTTTTTCAAATGATCAGTATTTGGTTCTCTTCATTTTAGAAAAAAATTTAACTTTGGACAATTTTTGTGTGATTTTGAATAATTTTATGCCTTGTTCTTCATGACTTTGAATTAATTTCTTTGGACAACAGAAATCTGTCAAGCCCTTTTCCAATAGCATGACAATATTTGCAAAATGAAGACAGTACCATACTATTACCTTTCATTTTCTTATTAGTAAAAAGACACTAATTAAATTTAACTCATTACCACCTTAGCATGTTTGGAGTATTTTTGCATGTTTTTACTTATGTTGTTGAGAATTTTGCTTATTACAAATTAAAATTCCTGAACAACTAATTTGCTGCTGTTTCAATACATGAAACAGCTGATTGCTATAAAGTTAGTAGTAATGTTAAATGTATAGATTTTTCCATCCCTCCATCAAAAGCATTTGACATTTTATTTTTATGGTAATGGGTATGTGGGAACAAAACAATGCAAATATTTTATTATTTATTTTTTATTATCAGAGGATACTACTTTAAATAAATGTAAACAAAAAAGCTGCTATTACATGCTGCTTTAGAGAAAAATTAAAATTATATACGAAATAAAAATCATTTAAGTAGTTTGAAGAAAATGAAATGGTTTCACTTGTGATAGTTTCATGAAACACAAGTTCACAACAAAATATATTGAGTCATGTTAATATCCTTAGTTTCATTTCAATTAATGTAACATTTGCTATTTAATTCAGTGATTTTTTTTCTGACAAACTACACTACAGAGTATATTTAACCATTAGCAAAATAAAAATCCTTTAACCTCAATGTTTTCAAAATATAGGTCTTTCTTCTTCAGGGGCTAACTGGGAAAGTTGGTATAACTGAATAAGTGATATGTAAAAGGAGTTCAGTAGCATCATCAATGTAAACTTGTTTTGATAATAATGAATTTTACAATTAGCTACAGAACTTGCCCCTAAAAATATATATTTTGGGGGCCCAACTAGCTCCCTTAAAAATATTGTGAACCCTGCTGGTAACAAAATTTAATAATGCATTTATACACATATTAATCCTGTGTCAAAAGTTAATTATCTCTTCTTACAGATCACTATTTCAGTGTCACTCAAAAAAGTGTACAGTTTTGTTCTCCTTATCAACTTATAGGAATGATTCAGAGAAGGAGTACCAGGATAATTCTGGAAATGGATGAGTTATATTATAACCTCGTATGTTCTCTTGAGAATAAAGACTATGTGGTGATTTTACTGAAATATACAAGATTATCTGGGGTATCCATAAAAATAAAGCTCTTTGATCTTTTTCATACTAATTTATTATAAAAATAGGATGCAAGAAAACAACACATCAACATGCTGCAAAAACTATTTTTAAAAATAGAGGATACAAGTTTAAGAATCAGAAAAACAAACTAGATACTAATTAAGACAATTTTACTTTTACAACAAAGTGAGAAGCTTATGGAATAAGTTGCAATTAAGAAACAATGAAGGCTGGCCCCTCACAAGAATTTAAGAGCGGAATCAATTATTTCAATGCTGTATACAAGGACAGCTTTGAAGGATGAAATTCTCTTGTTATCCATACACTGAAGTGGTGACACACATTACATACCTTTGTCATCAAGTTCTGGTAACTGTTTTTATATAAGTTATAAATACATGTATGTAAGTCTGATCAACATAAGAACATATTAATTATCATTACATATTCAATACCACCTCCCAGTAGTTCAGAAATAAGCTTGTAGACCTATGATGCTGAACTTCATCATGGTGAATACTGCAAAGCACTTATTGTATGACTTTGTGCTAAACAATAAACAAACATAAGTACACCAAACCAGAAAAAGAGATAAAAACACCGACTCTTAATTAAACTGGTTTTTTTTTCTAGACTTGAAATGCAATTTATTTTTATGAACTTTGAAAAATTGCATTTTTTTTAATCCAAAAGTATAACTTAAGAAAATGATTAAAACTTCCATCATTCTACAATAAATTAAATAAATCAGCATATCAAGTATGTTTATTTGTTTTAGTGTGAACCAAACAATTCTTTTCTGTTCATCTACTGGTAATAAAAATGTAAATCATTGTTTATTCTGGCAGAATTATAGTTTAAAATACAAGTTAAATATAAATTGAAATATATACTATAGAAAATTTCTCAAAGCAAGAAATGTTTTCAATCAGAAAGATGCAACAAATAGATAGCATTGTAGCAGTCGCAGAGTGTTCTGCATCCAAAAGCAATCCGAATAGGATTATCAGTAATAAAAATAAACATTTATTACACACCTGATCAACATTTATTTCTTAAGTTTGAAAAACTGTCAAAAAATAGCACAAAAATATCAGTTGTGGAGCTTTTGTGTTCTCAAAGTGGTTGTGTATTTAAAGTTGTTTTACTTTTTATACTAAATGTAATGCTATTCTTTGATAGTTTAGGCAGAGTATTCATGATGAAACTTTGTAGAGTTCACAACAACTGCCTGTTGTGGAGACACAAGTGTAGAAGATGATGTTTCAAAAGTCTTCCAGCTTTCTTTTTCAAGACCTGAAGACGAATTGTGGAAGACTTTCAAAATATCTTCTACACTTGTGTCTCCACAACAGGCAGTTGCCATCCATTCTACAAAATTTCATAAATGTAATGCTCATTAGTGTTTTCTGTATGTTAAAGAAATAAAATGTAGCTATTTGTATTATTATATTAAAACTTAAAGTACATTAATAAGTAAAGAATATTTAGAAATGAGAGTTTTCAATATGTAACAGCCTTTAGGCCTACAAGAATTATTTTAAGCTATATTTTGGGAGGCCTTACAGTGCTAATTTAGTTTAATTTATTTACTTGTTTCCAATGTTTGAGATTGAAAGAAAGACATTGGTATATAGATGGAGAATTAAATGTGTTTATGAAACTGTGTGTGTATGTCTGCTTTTCTAACATTCATTTAGTTAATGTTTAATGTGTGTGTGTGTGTGTGTGCATGCAGCATATTTTAGAAAATTCATGTTAATGTGCTTTAGTTTGTGGCTTAAATATTTTATGGTTACAATATAATTAATCACAGGTTGGGATTTGTTGTTTTTAATGCAGTTCTTTCTCATAATTTTGTTTATTCATTTAATTTCATTTAGATATAAATTGTTTAATTTCACTAAAATATATATATGTGTATGTGTGTGTGTTTTCTCTACTTACACCACTGCACTGTAGCATAACTACTTTCATTTTCAACTATATCATGGACAAACTCCAGCTCTTACATTATACTATTATTTTAATGTTTCTCATCATAACAGAATTAACAAACATACTGCTTATAGCTGACCTTACACAACATATCATCTAAGTTGGGTGTATACCTTCACCTTACTACTAATAAAAAAAAATTGCTATTGGAAATGCTTCAACAAAAATCACTATTTCCTCGTTTATACCACCACATACGAACAAGTTCTTTTGATTGTTTTGACCTAAGACTTGTGTACATTTAAAAAAAAATCAGTTAAGAAATCTAAACTGAACAAATAATCACAACTCCAACTTTTCTTAGATTTTAATAAATTATTTGAGCTGTAATATACTTGTAGAGAAACATTGATTTTTTTTCACACTTTAAGAAAATTACTTACAGACAAAAACTCCAACTAGAATATATCTGAATTATGCAAATGAAAATACAAGTATGTATCCTTTACAATTTACAGTAAACTAGTCAACCTGGAAGGAGAGAATATGATTTTTGAGAGGACTTTGAAAAATCTCATTTTGAATATAATTACACATAAACCTTTATACATATTGTTCTATACTTATGAGCTTCTAGGTGGTTATATGCACTTCCAAACAAGGTTATAGAGCAAAAATGTTATACACTGCACAAATAAAAATATGTACTGAAGTTCTTTTGTAAAATGATAAAAAAGTTCAGTTTTTAGAAAATTCTGCCATATATTTAAGTACTTTATTTCTCAAGCTTAAAAATATCATTGTTGAAAAGAAATGTCCAAGATTTTTTTAAAATAAAGATTGTACTTATACATGTACACTGTTACTACATACTTTATTTACACAGGAACACATAATAGTGAAGTTTTCCTTCACCTACAAGGTCATGAAACTTTCCTCAACACCAGAGGTATAGGTACTGTTGTTTTACGAGTGCTCTTTTATACAGCAGAACAACTTTGAAAAAATAAGAGATAATTATTTCCTCCAGCTACTCCCAAACCAGCTTGCTACATCAGGTGAAGTTTATAGGAGCATAACTCAGTGTTAAATTCCTAACTTGACAGCAACCAATATTTTTCTATTGGTTTTCCTATATATATAAACAAATCTATTTTAAATACATAACTGGTTTTATCTGTGCACAGCTGTGTCTAAGAGAAGACTTGATCCTTGTTATGAAACTTCATTCAAAATAGTGATTCAAATTTTTATCACATGCAAGAAATAACACTCCACAAGCGCAAATAAGAATCTGCTACATGATATCTGTTTCTTACAATACTTTCTGCAACTTAGAACCACATATTTTTACCTTTTATATCTTTTAGTAAATGTTTTCCCTTAAGCATGTGAAGAATTATTAAAACAAGGATAACTGCTGCTATCAGTAATGCTTTCATCTGTTTTTACTTAATGTGCTGTACAAATACCTTGTGTCCCATTCTCTGGCATATATCTTTAAAAAAATGAACAAATATTTCTAAGTTATATTTTTGAAATTTTGATATGGAAACTATGTCGGAAGTAATTTGGACCTAGGCAATATTATCTAAGCCATAAATTTGTAAAGAATGCAATCTGCTATTTCATGCAATAACTATATACCAATTGTACCACAAGTATCATATTACTTAATGTTTGTTGCACAAAGCAAAAATATGTGCAGGTTCAAATAAATCATGTTTAGTTGTTCAAGATAGAGGGAGAATCTCTATTGTATATGGACTTTTAAGAAAACCTTATTTTGACTCTGATGGAACCATATGCTAAAGTTTTATTTGTATTGTTTTATATTTATAAGATTTCAGAAATTTTGTGTGTGTGTGTGTGTGTGCGCATGTTTTATTACTTTGTAATTAAACCATCAACATCAAATTCACATTTTATTTTAATGTCAAGTTCTACTTAAAAACTACTTAGTTTATTTACTGTTATTTAAATATTATTATTCATTCCATCTAATTCTAATCAACATCATCCAAGAGTAATTTCTTTCACTGGCTATTATTTCTGTCATTCTTTTGTTTCTGACAATAAAGTATATTCTTTTTCGTTTCCCAACTGGATTTTGTTTTGTTTTTCTTTTTATGTTAAGCATCACTGCATTTGGCCTTGGATTTATGTGAAGGAATTGAATGGAAAAGACCAGTTTCTAAAGAGGTAGGACCAAAAATGTAGACACCATGCATTCTCTTTACAGGTTACCTCTTCATTTTAGACATGCTTTAAGTAGAATATGTACAAGGTTGGGTATATGGAAATACCTCACACACATATATTACATTGTTTTAACAAAAAACAAGCAAAAACAAAAATAAATTAAAAATGCTGCATTAATTTAAAGGACCCCAAGTACAAACTAAAATTATTAAACTATTCTGCAACAAATATAAGAATATATTAAATAAATATAAAGAAATGTTACTATAAATTTTAATAGTTATTTTTAGTTGTAAATAAGGTCATACAACAGCTTGGCACTACTTTATGCAGATGTACATCTCACATAAAAAGGCTTATTTAGAGCATGACAGCTACAGTAGAGAATTATACTAGTTAATTTAGATAACTGGATGGGACCCTTCATGCTAGTATAATTTGTTTACTTGGCTACCAATTAGTGCTGCTCCACCATAATGGGAGCTGCAATGCTAATTTCAAGAAGTGAGTTTACTTAGCTTATTTACCCCCAAATGACAGTACCTTACTTTTATTTTCAAATAATTTTTCTACTTTACTTTGGGAAGCAGTTGCCTCTCCATAGCTGTCTGTAAGCAGTGAAGGGTGCTATAGATGTGGGATGTTGAGGGCTTGAGCACCCATATCTCACTCTTCTAATTTATATTTTTATTGCTATTCCTTTACTTTATTTCTTTATGTGAGACTGGTGAATTGATGTTAAGACTGATAGATGGTGCATCTCCACTGCAATATGAGTTCCACTTCTCAGTCACCTCCAAAACCAAAAGTGCATTTGATAGCCCACATTATAGTTTGGACACTGGGAACCTTTCACATTCAATTAGTAAAAGTTTTTTTTATTCTTTGACTCACTTTTTATTATAACAAACTAACATAATTAGAGATTTGGATTTTCTGTCTTTAATGTTGTCCTTCCTTTGGATTTCTTTTAATTTACTTAAGTCTGTCAGTGTTAGTGTTCTCTAATACTATATATATACACACACACACACAATTATAAGTGAAGTGACAAATATGGACCCAAAGTCAGAGTGCAAAGTACTGACTTGTACTTTTTAATGACACACCTGCAGCATTCATATGCAACTGAAAATGCCAGCAAAGTCACAAAGTTAAACTAATCAAAAGGCACCCATGTAAAATCAAACAAAGGCTGGTGGTCCTGCAAATGAACTCAATATTTCAGAGCCACTGCAAAAAATTACACAAAGTTGAAAGTGAAGCTTTTACAACAAACTGTATTGGTGAAAACTAGGAGACATCAACCAAATAATCACATGTTATGTCTCTAATACCTCAAAATGCTATGTAAAGACAAGCATTCAGAGGTGGTAAAAAATACTCACCAAGGCCCCCTTTTCTACATGATAGCATTAGCTATTTCTTTACAGAGGGCATGAATTTCATAGAACCCAAGTACAAAGTGTGAAATAGTGTCTAGGTTAAAGGAAACATTCAAGAATACTGACTGGATGAAATCATCTATGCACTAAGTCTTATGTAACAAGAGAGAGTCTGTAAGGGTGTTTTTGTTCTTAATGTAACTGAATTTACATGTTAAGAATTTCACATGACTTGAGAGTATCATTACAAAAGCAAGAAATCCAGAATATTAAGAAACAGCAATGTGATGCAAGTAAAAGTTTAAAAATGTACATAAATTATTTTACATTATTTACCTACAAAATGTTCTCCAGTGAGTATTTTACAACAAAACAAACAATGCCAAAAGTCAAATTTGGCATGATAAAACCTTAATCACACATTTAAGGTGATTGGGTACATTAAACAAGCTGGAACAGCTAATTCGTTTATATTGCAGTAAGCTCCAAATAGAATTATATTTCATAAAATATAAGCAACCTCTTCTGAACCTAAATAGTCTAGCATGTATAAGATAACCACAAATATGTCCAAACTTCATAAAAAGCAATCATCTGAACAAAATTATCAAGATAAGTAATAGAATGGTTATCATCCTTTGTGCCAATCTGGAAACAAGCATAGATAGTTCTTAGATAAAGTATGTGATGCATCCAGTACATAAAGCCTGAACATCTACCTGGTCCAAACAAAAATAAAAACACATCTTGAGAGAAAGATGAGAAAGCAAACAACTTATTAAGTGTTAAAAAGAAAGATAAACTGATATGTATATAAAAGACTAATCCCAAAAGTCCCTATAAAAATGTCTAGTACATCAGGGACACTAGATGAATAGAACTCAAAAAATACCTGAAACAAAGAACTAACAATTCCAATAAACCAATAAAATTAACATTAAAACACATGAAACCCTTTGGTCTATCCAAGTTATCCTATTCACTAAAATAAACACTAAAACCCTCAAAGTCAGTTCTTATCATTGAATTACTTATAAAAGTTTCCCATAAACTCACTTCAAGAAATTGCATCTACCACATCTGAAGATAATCTGTTCCAAATGCTAACCACCCTGCAAGAAAATTAAAGTTGTTTCAGGTGAAGATAATTCCTACTCTGTTGAAGTATTTATTCATAGCTCCTAGTCTTACCATGATCATAACCAATGAGTATGAAAAATGATGATGCATTAACACTACCAATTTCATTAACTATCTTAAACACTTAAGATCCCCTCTTATTCTTCTTTTTTACAAAAGAAAAATAGTTCAACAATCTTAACCAATTTCCTATGTCAACCTTTTTATCTAAGGTATTATTCAAGCATATATCTCTCAACTGTCACGCATACTGCACAAGACTCAAACATTTTGAACGCAGACCAAAACCACATTTAACTATCAGCTGCTTAAATCATGATTATCAGTGTTCAACTTTTTTCCCTATCATATAATATAAAACATGTAATTCACTTCACTATTAGATTAATATTATTACAAACAGTTTCCCACTAACTTAGTGTTAAGTCTGGGGATTTATAACAATAAACACCAGGTTTCAATACACGTGGTGAACAGAGCATAGATAGCCCATTGTATAGGTCTGTGTGCATGAACATTACATAATACCATCAAAAAGTAATTGGCAATCACTAAATCAATAAGTATTGAAGCATTTTTTCTTCCTGTTTCACCAACACAAAACAATAAACTATAAATACAAGTGATATCTACTTACTGAGAGATTTGCTGTTGTTAACTGCTGAAAACTTTTGTTATTACAAAATATATTTTGAAAAGAAAAATATGGTAAAGTGCAGTAAAGCAAAAGTTTTAACCAAAACACCTACAATCTAACACTTTTATAACTATATTTAGTTTATATCTGGTTAAGTTTACAACTATCAATCAAATTGAAAAGCTACACAGTATTCAATTTTTTTTATATCGAAAGCATAATATTACTATTAACTGTATAAAGTCCATGCAAAGCACTTACCACATACAAAGAACCATATATCTTTAATGCTTCTCTAAACGTGGTAACACCAACAGTAAGAGCAGCATCAGTGCAAGAAGGAGTCCAAGTATGACCTGTTTCATAGCAATTGAAAGGCAATGACAACTCCCTCAAATAACTGATTTTATTCAAAATAGATGACATTGTAATATACTAGATTCTGATCTGATAAACATGTAGACAGTGAACGATGTTAACTTCCAAAACACCTTATTCCCCTGATAACAAGTGACTTCTCAACCTTAACATGTCAATTAGCAGTGACGTCCTCTGGTGCACGAATTATTTAAACGCTCAAAATTATTGAATAGCTGAAAACGAATCAGCCTAAAAGAAGTTATAAAAATCATACGCTTCTCTTACCTGGAGTGGCAAACCATTAAAAATAAATGGTTAGCCATGTCAACATTAATAACTGTATAAGTTTTCTTAACCTAATTAATAAAAGATGAAATAATAGGCAAGTATTTCTTTCCTGAATGATAGCTTCATAATTTCGCCCTCTGGACCCTGTTGGAGCTCCTAAATTAACACTGGTCTCCCCACCTACAATGTTTACACACCCTATATAGATTTTATTACACCAATTACGTAAGTTTGTTTTAATATTTTGAGCATTTAACAGTTAAAGGATAATTTTCCTTATTATTTGATGATTTTGTTTGTTTGTTTTTAATCACAAAAATACACAATGGGTTGTATGTTTTCTTTCCACCACGGGTACAAAAAAGCCGATTTTTACCATTATTAGCCCTCTGAATTACAACTGAAAATGTTCCACTCAGCACATGATGTAAAATTTAGAAGAATAAAAACATCTTATTGCGTACCATAAATTTGTCTGTGACCGAATTAAGGATTGTGCATCAGAAAGATGTTGATCACACACTTTACAAATAAACTTACCATCTTCTGCACTGTGTAAGGATCAAACAACATGTTATGTCTTCACATTGGACTTCTGGTCCTTTAACTGTGATTTAGTATGGATGATTTACAAGATTATTATATTCATTTGATGGTTGTATATTGGCAGTGGTTAAAATATCAAATTATGAATCAAAGGGCTAATTCTGCATGTCTCATTACCTATAAACGTTCTCTACACTTTAGGGCTGTATGTGCATTGTAAAAGTGGTATTCAATTTCTATTATTCGAATAAAGTAATTCAAAAGTTAACAATGGGTACTGTAGACCAACTGTCTTGACTATCATCTCAAAATTAAAAACGGCTACCACAGATAGCCCTTGTGCATCGCTTAATTTGTAATAGGATTCTACTGCTATATCTGCTTTGAGATTTGAATATAATGACCATTAAACAAAATATTTAATTAGTCTGTTTTTATCTTAATTTTGTTGATGTTATGAAATGAACACAAACTGAATGTTCAACAGTGTCAACAGTTTATTGTTAAGGGAATAACACATTAGCAATAAGTGTGACGTTCAACAAGTCACTCTGATGTATTATTATAAATTTTTACAATAAATATATTTGGGAAATAAAGAATGAATGTTCTTGAACCTCAGATAAGGAAACTGGTGTCATATCTATTCATCTGGTTTCTGCACTTTTCCATAAGGACTTAAATTGGTGATTGTTTTAAAAGGATAATCTACATTTTGCAGTCTATACTAGTATAAATAGATATATACATTTATGCTAGTCTATGTTAGCACAAATGAATATTCTATTGGTTAGGTGGACGTAGTTGGTTTATTTTATCTTTCTGCATAAAAAAGATCCAGTTGCGCACTTTTGTTTATTTATTTGGAATTCATTAAAAGTAATTTAACAATTCGTTATTGAACAAATTACTTTTTGTACATAGAAAATAATAGCTTCAATTTTTTCAAGTTTGCTCATTTACATACAGAGTGGGGCAAAAGTTGTGATACAATTGGCAACACAGTAGCACAGTTAGTAGTAAAAGCAATTTAAATACTACATGATGGAAATCAAACTATGTTTTATATCAAAAACTGCACACCACTTTTGACTCATTTTCTGCTTTATAGCTTGACTAAATATGTGCATGTGTGATAAACAAACGGTTTTTGAAATGTTTCATAAAAATGCCAGAATATTTATATTTAAATTGAGGTAGTTTTTCGCTGTCTTTGCATTTTAAAGGCCAGCGACAGTTAAGGAGGTAACAAGCCGATCCCAAGTATCAAAAAGGTTGAGAATCGATGCAATTGGCATGTTAGTCTTTTATATATATATATATTGTTCAAATATAACCATGTTAAATTCCTTTTTTCGCCTTTGTATTGTCCGTAGCGTGAAATTTGTGTGAATAGTTATGTATACGTAATATTATGTTTGTCACTTATTTTGATAACTTTTATTATGTATTATTGTTCTATGTGGAGAAATTAACATTATAACATTGAACTACCGTAAATTGGATTTGGATGTAATGGTTAATTTTTATTTACATTTGTATCATTGATACGAATAGATTGTTATTGATTATTGAGAAAGTACTGTGACAGAGCTACTGTTATACATTTATTTAACGTGTACGTTTGTTTCAGTTTCATGTAAGTGACGTATATTGTTGGATGTGTATTGCGCAAGACCCGCCTTTTTCCTAAATATGCAGGAGATTCTCGATAGCAAGAACCAATACCGCAAGTTTTGGGAAAATTCTAATGTCTTCAAGTATCACTAAACGCTCGAGAACTTCGTATAAACTAGCATAACTTCAAGAACTAGTATAAAAGCTAGTCGAAAGACAGTAATACAATATGTTAGATTGCGTAGTCGCTTTACTAAAAGTCTAGGAAGCTACAATTTTCACAAACGCTTTTTATTAATTGGAAAACTACAGATATTTAACGAAGAATGTTCATAGATTAAGAACATTACGAAGCTGTTTGTTCGTTTGTTTGTTTTGGAATTTCGCACAAAGCTACTCGAGGGCTATCTGTGCTAGCCGTCCCAAATTTAGCAGTCTGAGACTAGGAGACTAGAGGGAAGGCAGCTAGTCATCACCACCCACTGCCAACTCTTGGATGCTCTTTTACCAACGAATAGTGGGATTGACCGTACATTGTAATGACCTCACGGCTGAAAGTTCGGGCATGTTTAGCGCGACGGGGATTCGAACCTGCGACCCTTAGATTACGAGTCGCACGCCTTACGCGCTTGGCCATGTCGTGTTAGACAAAGCTCTTCAGATCTATTCTTTGTAGTTCTCTCGTGTAAACAATAGATATCTAAACACTTTACAAAATTAACAGTTTCGCTGAAAAGTGAAGTTTAAACATTTTTAGGATTCAGTGATGTCGATAAAAACCCACTTGTAGAAAAATATATATGCAAAAACGGCTCGTCATCGTCTAGTTCACCGAAGAATCTCGAAATGTTGTTCGCTCTTCTACGCAAAATATTTTCTCGACCCAAACGAGCCGTTTTTGCATATATATTTTTGGGATTATTGTTTGTTTGTTTAGAATTGTGCGCAAAGCTACATAATGGGCTATCTGTGTTTTACCCACAACGAGTATCGATAAACCCTTTATAGCGATGTGAGCCCGCAGACATACTGCTATGCCACTGGGGTAGATAGGATTCTTGACTACCTTGGGAAGGTCAATAGTTCAGTCATTTGTTAACATAGGGTTGAAAGTGCAACAAAGCAGTTGAAGTCAGAAAAGAGCAGGTACTATTGTGTACGTACAGCTTATTCAATGGATGTTGACCCCTGCAAATGTGGAGGTATAATACAGCAGACCGCTTTGGGTCAGCAACTGAGACGACTGTTTCTCAGGGCTCTAGCTGAGCATATGCTGGAGACCACAGTAATCCCTCTAGCTCTGACCAGAAACGTATGTCTCCCATTAGTGTTTGATTGTTTTCATTGTAACCTGTTTCTCAGAGATAATTGGAACTGTTATTGAAAGTAATTGGTAGTTACCCTAATCCAAGAGGTTATTCAACTCAAACAACGCTTAAACTCGAACTTTCTTCCTAAAAGACGTTAACATCGTAATTTGAATAAATAGTAAAAAATCAGGTCTGATTTCATAAATAAATTCAGGTTGTATTCATGTAGTCGGCATAAACAATAATGTTATAACCCAACAAATTTATCTAGCTAATACACAATTCTTGCTTTCTTGTTCAGACTAAAATCAGAAAACACCCACAGGTTTGTTAGTTACCCTATTGTATGTATGAAACACGTTTCTAAACCAAAATTATTCAAATTCAACATTTATTTCAAAGTTATAAAAGAAGTAATCGTGATTTTGCTTCACAAAGACTGCATCACGTAATTGCTAAACATCTTATTCGTTTCAACTGCAGCATATTTTTCAACCAACATGAGTGAAAACAGAAGATCCATTACGAGTTTTTTTTTTCAGCTAATATGGCGTGGTTTTAAACAAACTGTGAGTCTTTTATTCTTTTAAGTGAGAAATCACACGCCTAAAAAAATCCAATTTGAAACCTCATTGTATATCGTCTTTACTTGCATTAAGAGTTCAACGTGCATTTCATTGATCTCCTTGGTCATAGGTGATTCAAACCTGTGATGCTTATGCTTCTTCATGAATTCCTTGGTGCCTCATAAAGATCAGCTCAATAAGTCTTGAGAGATTAAGAATGCCCTATATTAATACAGTTCTACTCTTCTACCATAAGCTCCCTACTATAAGAAGTGACAATTAGAGGTAGGATAGAGAAGACTGGGTTTTCCTTGCCGCCTGTCTACCTTTTTGACAAAGCAAAAATGTAGAGATAGCGTGCAAAAGGCATGGTTTTGAGAAAGGGCTTCTCCTAATATTCGTTATCTTAGATTGTGTCCTCTCTTCAACTGAAATTTTCTCCTGACCGCATTAAGTTTTTAATAGTCTTAGATTTAGACTTAGAAAGTGTTCTTCATAATTTCACAAATATTCTGGTACTAAAATAACAAATGGAAAAAAAATTTTTCAAAATAAACGATCCTTTAGTTTTAACACCACAATACTATGTTTTAACTGTTTAGTAATATTAGGACATACTGTTTTCCGACAGATAGGCTAATTTGTCTGCAACATTCAGGTTAAGGTTGAAATAGATGAAACACCAAAATAAGAGGAAGAGCAAGGAAACACAAGTTAAGAATAAAGTGAAATTTTATTCCTTAACGTTTAGTATATTTTATTTACTATCCAGTTAATAACGTTTCTGATGGTTATCAGAGTAAAAATGAATTTTCTAAGAGGTTTGCACGGGATAAGTAGAAGAAGGAGAGAAAAATAATATTGTACTGCACTTTCAAGTTGAACAGAAAGGTAGTCAAGCATTATAGTCTAACGTGTATTAAATAGTGAATGATCATTCAAATAAAATATTAAACAAAGACAATCCAGAGATAATATTTGACAATTTTTTTCATCTCTTAAGATGAGCATATCACATTCTAAAGAGTGTGCATGGACATATATCTAAACTAGTACAAACTTCCATGAGACAGTTTTTGCCGTATGTAACCTATACCTTCGACAAAAAAAAATCAAAAAAATCGGGTATCTTAAACATTTGTTTCACAACGTTTTTCACAACTAAATTCTGGATATTTGCACAAAAACGTGCATTTATATATATTTCTAATATATATCAGCTATATTCTAAACCAATTATGGAAAGGAATATAGCTGGTACAAATGAAGGCTCTGATGGCCAACATTTGTTTTTGTAATAAATTTCCCCAGTTCAGTTTATAAAATTTCGGGAACTATTGCTTTAGACGTGGCAGTGAAAAGTGTTGACGAGTTATCTTTCTTCTAGTTTATCACTGGTAAGTTAGAGATGGATGGAGCAGATAGCCCTTGTATAGCTTTGTGTGCAATTCCAAACAAACCAATCGAAACCTATCTGCTTGGCCCAACATAAGCATGTTGTCAAAGCACTCAACTCGTAATCTAAGGATCGAGGGTTCGAATCCCCATCATATCAAACATGCTCGCTCTTTCAGCCGTGGGGGTGTGATATTGTGATGGTCAATCCTACTGTTCGTTGGTAAAAGAGTAGCCCAAGAGTTGGCGATGAGTGGTGATGACTAGCTGTCTTCCATTTTGTCTTACACTGCTAATTTAGGGGCAGCTAGCGCAGATAGCCCTCGTGTAGCTTTGCGCGAAATTCATACCAAGCCGTATCTGCTTAATTATTTTGCTGGATACGTATACAAGTATGAATGGCGATTCTATAGATGTCTACCTCCTTTGTCTCCCCTTTTTTGTACTCAGCATTTAACTTTATCACTTTTCAGTTATACTTTTAAGTCATTCCTATATCAATGCAAGTCTGCTTCCAGTGTGAAAATACGTCAAACTGGGTTTGACATGCATCATTGTTGTTTAGTATAGAACTAATGGATATTGTCTGATTATTTCTGTCATTTATATAAACTCAATATATTTGTCAACATCCTTTTTTAAACAGTAACACTAGAAATTGACACATCGATTTTTCATTACGTGTATCTAAATAGAAATGAGATGTTTAAGGTAATGAAATATTCGAGTTAAGGACATGAAGTGTATCTATTCCGAGTACAACGTCGTTTGTTTCGTGGCATTTCGTGCTGAAAGTGCAATACATTGATTGTTATTATGTCGGACCGTAGCATAGTTGAATATTTTTCTGGTCATGAAGGGCATCGTTGTGGTTATTGTAAATCCGAAACAACAAGTTATTCTAATGGTACTTTAATAGTTTAACCTGTATTTTTAGAAATAATTCCTGATTTTTATACTAAACTGAATTTCAGATACTGTACTTATTAATGTTATGGACCGGAATAGGCTAAGACTAACTCAGTTGGACGAGTAGTAGTAGTAGTAATAATAATAATAATATTGTTGTAACTGAACTGTTAATCACAATTGTTATTGTTACTACCTTGGCATTGTCCAAAATTCAAATTGCATTATGTTTTTAAAAAGTAATAAAGCTTCAAAGCATAGGTTTTGATTTAAAGTGTGGTCTACTATTTTTAATTTTTATGTTAATTATATGATAAAGTGATAAAAAGTACATTAAATTTCAATGAAAATGATTATCTAACATTATAATAGCTTTAAATTAAAAAGTTCAGATTAACCCAACAGGTATAACAATAAAGTAGACTTTAGTTCAATAATAGATGTATATAACAAATCATTAGTTTTGCAAACTACAGGCTTTACCAGTAATGTACGATATTGTTATCACTAAGAGTCAGGTAAATTATAGAAAAAACAAAACTGATAGAGCATAAAATATACCTAGAATATGAGTAACAATGGGCTTGTTGGTCTGTTGAGGTTGTCCCATTCAGTAAACTAAATAAACAAAAAAACATCCAGAAGGTTAGATTTGAGTGTGTGTTTCTTATAGCAAAGTCACATCGGGTTATCTGCTGAGCCCACCAAGGGGAATCGAACCCCTGATTTTAGCGTTATAAATCCAAAGACATACCGCTGTACTAGCAGGGGGCAGGTTAGATTTGAACATTTATATAGTATTTCCTTTAACTTCTAAATTTACTTTAACCACCACATCAAAAGAAAATTCAATTTAAAAGTTAATCACTCAAAAGGAAAACTGTTAACTGAAGGTAACTTCTATTTTGCTAAAATTTATATTTGTATTTTCTTGTACTATCATTTTTCTCATGTTAAGCATGAAAAAAGATGTTAATATCAGTTTCTGAAGTAATACTAGACATCTCTGTCATGTCCTGCCTAACTTCTTTTTTTTTTTTTTTAATAATTTTTACCTTTCCATACAATGTATCATTCTAGTAGTAATGCTTTGAAACCCTTTTCAACAATCAAATGCCTTTAAGGTAAAGAGCTCAAGGTTAAATCGTACTTCTCATACAGCAACTGAGAAATGAAGTGACAGTGTCTTTTGATTTGTATTCAGCTGTTTGATAGATACAACCTAAAATCCTATTTATCATGCCACTAGGAACAGCACATTTTTTAATGGCTTTAAAAAGCTAATAAACCAGAACACCAATATAATTTTTTATCATGACATTCTTAAAGTTATTTGCATCAAAATTATGTTTATATTTTATGATATTATAGTTTACACTTAGCCTTACATTTAGTCTAATTAAAAGCCATTAATCATTTCTCTTTCCAATTTAATAAACACAAAATGTACTTGTAAATGTTTTAATTAAATACTTCATATAATGAAATCAGTTTTATTAGAATGTTAATGCATCTTAAACTACTGTTAGTTTACTGAAACTCTACACATCACTATCCTTATTTCCATAGGAAAACCTCATGCACATATTTTAAATTTAACTTTCAAAGTTTAAAGAAACCTTAATAAAAAGAAATGTATAAATGGTTTTGCTAAGTTAAGTGTTAAAAAGGTTGACAACTGAATTGTGTTATGCTACTTTTGGAAGGAGAAATTTTTTCCCTTCACAAATTCAAGTGTTGGTTTGTAATATAATATTTAAAACAACAAGAAAATATTTGGCCCTTGAAGATTGCACTTGAATACTTACCCTTAAAATTAATTAATATTTTAAATCCACTATTTATGTTTTAAACAATTCTCTTGAACTTCTGTAACTAGGAGAACTACTACACTGTTACCAACAGTGTTATGCTGAACTGCTAATTCTTATGTATTTGTAAATTCAGTAGAATTTGTAAAGCTGGGGTTACAAGGAATGAGATTAAGTTATTATGTAAAGACATTACAAACATGTTTAAACCTAAATGAAATAGTTCTAAGAAGAATCATGAAACTGAAGTGAAGCATTTTTATTTACACTATCAGCCTAATCTAGCTCAACCTAAGTTAATTAAATTAGGCCTGTTGCTTACTATACTGTCTATTACACTGATTTTCTCCTGTATATTCGATGTTGCTTCAGAGTTAACTGTATTTTGCACGCCTCTTTTAATTTTTACATCCTAGACACAATCAAGGGTTTGTGGATTACAGAATGGTTGAAACTTGCAAGTCGTGGCTATCTGCACTTACTGTTTATATTAGATGAATATCACAAACTTTGTCCATGACCTAATTAACATTCAAAATACAGGTATTGTAAGCCTGGCTTATGGTTTTTATGTACCTTGCTTAGCCTTGATAAATAAATAGAAAAATTTTATGACTATCAGGAGTAGATGTTGATATGAAAACGGAGGTAGTTCTACCCTAACTGGAGAATCTTGTTGCACCACGAAGCTGTTGGAATTAAAACAGTAATGTAAAATGCAGTACATGTTACACAGTATGTACAGTCAAGAAATTGAAGTTCTCACCTGTAAGTCCAATGGAAAGTTAACAACCCCACCCCTGATTGGATCTTCTCATGGCTTCAAGTCAAACCAAAGATGTGTTATGGTTTCCAGGTCAAATATTCTCTGTATTTTGCTTTGTTTTTTCTTATCGTATTCATAGTATTGAAGTGGACCATGTACTTTGTATACAGTCATATCATATGGAGAATTAACTGAAGGATAATGTGCAATTATAGTTGAAATTAGTGACAAATGTAGTGAACTTTTGAACAGTAAGAATTAAGAAATAGAGGTATTCCAAAAAAATGATTAAAATTGGATGAAATATGTCAACTGTCTAAAGATCCTTGAGCAAAGCATTTACTGAGGAAAACCATTAATTCTACATTTAGGAAAGCCACTACCTTTTTGGTAAACTGGTAACAACTAGTTTTTGTTCTAAATCCAACTGATCCCCATATGCTTCGTGGTTTTGAGCCATAAAAAAGATACAAGTAATTGTTAACTTTCTTTGTATTCAATTTATTGAAAATACTTAAACACAACTGTAACTAGAAATTGAACATAAAATATTCAAAACAAAGAGAGTATCTTAATATGTTCACTCTTTTGTCAATAATTCACGAGTGGCATAAAATAATGTGATTGTTGGGCTAGTTGTAAGCTTAGCAAGTATTTCATTTTGTACATATTGATAACAGTACTTTTCTCCTCCTGTCCAAGAATAAATGTATGTGGTAATTACTTGTATTGCAGTAAGATTACAGAAGTTTTCTTGTAATAAAATATGAAGTCATGACATGCATCTTTATTACCTTTGAAAATTTTTATTTCAGGAATGTGGGTACATATGATTGCTGTTGAAGACTATCAAAACCTCATTGATAGAGGTTGGAGGAGGTATGTATTAGTCAGAAAAAAAATATTTATATAAATTAGCTAACTTCTGTTAAATCCTTATTATTAGCAGTTATGTATTATGTCCCCGAAATGTTAGTTAAAAAGTTTTCTAAATATGTGTTTATAAGATATAAAAATTATTGTGTTGATGCAAAGTATAAATATAATTCTTAATGCATATTTTATTTCTAGTAATATTGAGCGTACTACATTAACATAATTTTTGGGCTTCATCATATTTTGATCTTATTTTGTCCTATGTGGTCACGATGTACCTGATAACTGTTCATCATTACTATCCAAGTAGCATAATTTCATTGAAGAGCAAACTGTGATAAGGCTGTCAAGTCTGAACCAAACAGTTTTCTTTGCATGTTTTCAATAATTCATCTAGTGTATAACAACAGTGATTTACCATCATTTGTTTCAAGAATGCAGTTTATAGAAATCCATAAGCACAACATTTTGGGACTTTATCACTATGTCTTTGTATGGGGTAGTGTGAATAACCAATTCATTCTCTAACTGTTTGAGGTACGTAACTGTTGAAAGATGTGGTGGAAGCAGATTGTATGTGTCATTTTTCTAGATAGTGATCCTTTTTTATTATGTTGTATTCTGTTTCCAAAGTCCTTTGTGATTAAAAGATGCCACATTTCGTTTACTGGGACAAGATTATATTTCATGGATTTATTTCTGGATTCTTCTCTTGCCCCAGTTTTATCCATAATATTTTGTTTTCCAATGCCATTAAGTATAGACATAGATGTGTTTGGAAAATTTTAAGTGCTTTATCTGAACTTGTATTGTGTTATGAGTATCCATATATGTTGAGATGGTAAGTGCTGTTATATACCCTTCCTAAAAGTGATCTGTTTTTGATGACATCTCACTACCTACAAAATGATAATGTCAAAATGTAGTTCTGATGCATTCTGATCTGCCATAGAATAGATTATTTCATTTGCTCATTCAGCAGATTGAAATTTGAGAATTCTTTATCATCTAAATTGTTTTTCTTGCAATAAGGTAGTATCAACTCTAGCAGCTAATAATAAATTGAGTGTATAACAATTTATCTGCTTTGATATCATGCTGAATACTCCTTTGCATAATATCACATTGCTATAGGTTTCAAGAAACAGCATTATCCAAAAAACGTGATTTTAACTATACTGATTTATGAACAAGTTTCTGGTTGAACATTTATACATCTAAACATAAATCATTACTTCAAATTTTTGAAGGTGATGAGGCTGAGATTTTAAAAGTTATATATTCTGCCATAAATCACGTGTAACATGTCAGCCACTATCATGATAAATATAATCTGTATATTTCATAGTATTACATCATAGGTACTTAAAATTCTATCTTGAGCATAACCTTTCAGGAAACACAAGGTCATGCAGGCTATCTAGTGTTACAAAACTTTGTTAGATTTTATTTAGTGGGAGAAAAAAGAAGTATTATAGTTAATCAAATCATATCACATTTATCAGTTTGAGAATTAGTTATGGAAAATGTTTTTGGAATAAAAAATAATTTCAAATGTATTGCTTTCCAGTTTAAAAAAAATAAAACCATTGACATTGATTACAACTGTATTGATCATGATTGAAAATACCTAATACAATATGTATAGGTGCAACAATGTTATTATAAGTCATAAATAATATTATATACTGAAAGGTTTGTGTAATATGTGGTTGAGTATATTATATTAAAATGATTTTGGAGCATTGCCATGTTCTTACAGTCCATGTTGCCAGAACCAGTTACTGGACTATCTAATTACCAGTGCATGGTTTTACATCATCTGTGGCCATCACATGCCCTTCAATTTTGATACAACTTACTCAACTTTCTGTACGGGTTATATTTAGGTATAAAATTGTATTATCTTTAACATTACAATTCAATACTATTTTAAATTTAAATGATCAACCAACACAATAAACCTGTGTGACTGGACAGGTAATAATATAGCATGCTGATTCTGATGCAACATTTGCAAAGTTTTTCAGTCTCAGCTACGTTTTTGCAACTTTTATGATATCTTATTCTGGGATGTGTAAATGATTCATTTTATAAAAATATATTGTATTTGACTTCAGAATTGTTCACTACATTCGTAAGCTTTCTTACCATTATCATTAAACCCTCAACAGTATGTCTCACATAATGCATTTACAACACTAGCTAATTTTATCAGTTCTTTATCTAGTGATAAGTATAAGAAATTGGTCATTGTCACTGAAACACTTTTATAAAATTAGGTCATTACTCAGATTGTTGTTACAAGTACAAAAGTATCATACAATGTTTGAGTTACAAAAACAAAATGAAGTTTTATAATTTTGCTTGTGGGAGGAAACTTTTAAATACTGACATTAATCTTTTAGTTTTTGTGAATTTGTGTAAGTGGGTAAAACTTAATATATTTTTCAAAAAAATTACTTCACTATTATCCAGAAAATACACACACTTACCAAAAGTTAGTAGTAGCAAATCTGGAAAGATTTTATATGAGAATAAAAGGGTTATGTGGTCAGTTAAATTCACCAAACCCATGTGAAGAGAGTTAAGAGGAGTGATCAGTGATTTTTTAAAAAATAAATGGTGACTTTACACTTTATTTTTTCTAAGAATGAATACACAAGGACAGTCGTAAATGACCAGACTGTGTTTTTGTTTTCTTTTGTTTGGAACTTAAAGTTACAAAAATATAAGTTATTTGACTCATTTTGAAAAAAGTTTATTAAATAAACAAATAGTAAACTAATGTATGCTGTAACTGAATGACAGTATCTACATATTTCTGGAGTTAGTTTTTGACCTTGAAATTTCAAGCAGTGATGAAATAAAGTTTAATCATGTAGTTAATATTTATTCTTGAATTATATTTAGTTTAACTTGAATACATATTTTAATGTTATAATTGGCTGTTTGAATTTAGTTTATATAAATATTCAACATGAATCATAAGCTATTGTGATTTTTTTTGTTTTAAATGAGTAAAACAGCAAATGTAGTAACATTATTAAAACCTACAACTAGCTTTGAGTGAATGAACAGATATTATCCATTTTTATTTTAAGTACACTTTTATTTTGTTTGTTGTGTGAAGAGCTCCCCAGTAGCAAAGCAGTATGTCTCTGGACTTATACTACCAGAAACTAGAATTTGATACCTATTGTGGAAAGAGCACAGACAAACTTTTAGGTAGTTTTGTGCTTAATAACAAGCAACGATAAATATGTGTAGAATTTTCTGTTAGATGAAACATAACTGTTACATTGTATTTATTATGCAAAATAATAACCCTTGTTTACAAGTTATGTTTAGCTTGTTATAAATTAAATACTTTGTAACTTAATATTTTTTATTGAATAGTTTCTTTAAGTCTTGATCGTAATATTGTATTTTTGTTTTGTGACTTTTATTGATACTTATGAATGCCATTAACTGAAGTAATACAAAAACAGAAAATGTCATGCAACTTAGAATTTTCTGCAACAATTAAGACCAATCAGTGTATTAAAACTTTATCTTTTTATTTACATTTAATTTCTTATTTGATATATATCTAAAGTGAAGAACTTGTATATATAACTTCGTGATTTTTCATTTTCACCTGCACAGTTTATTGATTATTTGTAAAGGTGAGTTTTCTAGTCCAAAGGATAAATGGTTTTCAACTTTTTTTAATCTAGGCCTGCTATTATAACTGTAAGGTATGGGTAGACATTTTAAATTTGCAAACTATGAATTAACTTTTCAAAACAGTTATAAAAATGAAATGTAATATGTTAAAATGTAGCATACCTTAATGTTATTATGGAAATTTATGCTTTTCAGAAGTGGAAAGTACTGTTACAAGCCCTCTATGGAAATCACTTGTTGTCCTCAGTATACTATCAAGTAAGTTTGCATTTTCGTTGCTTAAAGTTCATACAGTTGTTTATGTGAGAAATCATCAATTGGGAATTGTTCATATGTTATATCAATCAAATTGTAAATATTTAGTAATTCATAACTTGTTCGATTTTTAAGTTAACAGCATCTTGTATTTTCAGGCAAGTACTTCTGTTTTGTTGAATTAGTTTTTGTATTTAATAACTAGTTTGAAGTTTTTATAAACTGGAAAGATCAAATTTGCAATTTGTATCCACTTGAGAGTAAAATTAAGCTGTCACAATTTTCTTTTTTAAATCATAAATATTTTGACAAAATTGATATAATTTTCTATCAATATTAGGCAATGAATATAGTATTTCGTGCAACTCAGACTTGCCCAATTAGAATTAAAAAACAAATGTCTATATGTAGCAAGTTGTGTTATCACTCAAAATCTTCCACCAAAGGTAGCAGTTCCTGATGAAGTAAAGCAAAGGAATAAGGAAAACTTAAATCAAGAAAATACTTATGCTCAATCAAAATATCTGACTGATTTTGTATCAAAAGAAAATAGATAAGGAACTAATATACATCTTTGAAGGTTGAAATATCACAAAGGAGTGTTAAAATTGGTGTGTGTAAAAATTCAGCAATACATAGTTTGAATCTGATAAAAGTACATGTTACAATGTATTAAAATTAATCTTACAGGTGTGATTGTAAAGCTATCAAACTTACTACTTCACAAAAGAAAGTATTGAAAAAAATGCACAATTTCCTAGCTTATGGAAGAAAATCAGTGCAAAGTGTAAGTAGTTTCATTCAACTATATACATTTTATTTAGAGACAAATTTAAATATATCAGTGTTTCATTGATTAAAAAGTTACTTGCAATGTTAAGTAATTTGTAATTCTTTGCAATTTTGGTTCTTTGGTTATTATACCTCCTTTGGGTAGATAATCAACTGATGAAAATTAGTGTTTATGATTATTCCAACTATCCAAGTTATTAAAATATGGGCATTATGGTTTCACATTTCTATTTTCAATTAATAAAAAAATTCATAGTTCCAGTAATTACTGTTTTTAATTATTTCAACTTTCCAAAATATTAGCTACTTATCACTACCATTGGTATTATTGTACATCACAGCATACAAGTGTTCTGTTTGTTCACAGTTGACGAACTGTGTAGCATAATCACTGTTGGTTACAAACAGCCCATAATGATTCCTGTTGTTGATGTTTACCTTCTAAGTCTAGAAAATACATTGTTTACTTATTACAGGTTATAAAAATAACCATTGTTATCTGTGATGAACTTCATTTGAAAAAAAAGTTATTACAAGTTTTTTTTTCCTTATTTATTGGCTCACTAAAGGTTGTGAATGCTGAATAACTTGCTTATTTAATTGGATATTTTAGACATCACTAGGCATGGACCAGTAATACTAGTCTCACAGTATGGAACATTAAGTTAGCCTGCTCACATATTTAACTACAACTAAGTCTAGTTAGGTAGGATACACTGGAAAGGAAAAACGTTTGGTGTCATCACATGCAAGTGCAACAAGTTTTAAGTTCTGTAATTTCTGTATTTCTCAGTATTTTTACATTTTCTTTTGCCTGTAGTATTAAATAAAATAATGATTTTAATTTGTTCTTTCTGAAAGTTTGATTTCACTTAAAAATGTATGTTTTCATTCTTATAAAGTTGTTAATGTTTTAGTTTTGCCCATTAATGATGAAATTCAAAGAAATTCTGAAATTTTTGACAATATTTTTTTCTATTTCCAAGATTTTAATATTTATATAATAACTATGGAAAGTTCCAGTCTTCACTCTGGTTATTAGGTTGATTTATACCAGATAACTTTGATGGTGTGTGTATTCTGAACTCCTTTTAGTGTTAAAAAGTATGACTTTTATTGCTCCTTTATGGAATGTGGTCTATCAAGAAACATAATCTTCCTTCTGACTTGTCCTCTGATTTTAAATTTAAGTAATAAAAACAAATAACAAAAAAACCTCTGTAATTAATGGAGCTTCTAAATTATAAAACAACTTTTTTTTTAAATTTGTAATTTATACATAAAATTTTATACTTTTAGTACATGGTCTCTTAACAATAGTATGGGGTTATACAGTTATTGCTAAGCAGAAGGATATAAAAGCCATAGTTGGAATGCATATTAGTAAAGTGTGGTGGCTTTTCTATATATTAGAAGTTCTTATTGTAAGGAACCACTTCTTTTCTATGCAGTTTTTCACCAGCTTGCTTTGTTAACATTTATATGCATGTGTGTGGACAGGTAATAACAAACTAGGTGCAGATTGTCTGGATATTCTTAGTATGGGTGCAAAATGTTCAGATTTCTCGGTTCTTTCCTTTTGTAGTTATGGTGGTCACACACACACACACACTTGTTATATATTCCTATTATGAATCATTTTAACCACTGCAAAGAGGTCAGATAGTAGATACTGTACTGTATTTTTGTAGGATTGGTGTGGCTTGGATTTCAATGAAATATATGTTACCTATCACAAATTAACAAGAATATTTACCTGTCTTGTCATATGAAAGATAAGGAAAGTTGTTTTAAACAAATAATTTATTTAATGTTAGTAGACTTCTTAAAGTTTATTCTAATTTTCAAATTAGACATTTTTTGGATTCACATTTTATGTTTGTCATTTGTGCATTTTATAAAAAAAACATTTTATGCCAAAATGTGGCAAAAATTGTTTATAAACTCAAGCGGAAGATTTCCTACTTAACAGTGTTGCTAGTGACAAAAATGATAATGTAGTCACTCTTTTGTTTTAAAAAATGTACAATAATCTATCCTTGATGATATTTTGTAAATTAATGAGGAAATAATTATTTAATCCAACAATTTACTATTATGGATTAATCAAGGTAAACAAGACACTTATTGATTTAGTAAGTTTTTGAAATGAGGCAGTAGTGAAGAGAAATTGGGTATTATGTTTTCTGGAGTAGTAGGTTGTGTTCTATTTATATTTTTAGCATGTTATTTCTGTCTGCTGCATTAACATAATGTTTTTAAAATTTCATCATTGGTCTCTTCCACAGAATAGATTAATAATTATGTGTATTCTATGTGCCCGGCATAACCAAGTGGTTAAGGCACTTGACTCGTAATCTGAAGGTTGCAGGTTTGAATCCCCATCATACCAAGCATACTTATCCTTTCAGCCATGGGAGTGTTATAACATGGCAAGCAATACCACTATTCATTGGTAAAAGAGTAGCCCAAGAGTTTGTGGCAGGTGGTGATGACTAGCTGCCTTCCCTCTAGTCTTACACTGCTAAATTAGGGACGGTTAGCACATATAGCCCTCAAGTAACTTTGGGCGAAATTAAAAAAAAAGCAAGCAAAGAAAGTATTTGTCTATTTGCAAGAATTTTGAAACAAGGAAAAAATTCCCTGGTTCATAACATTCTATAACACAAGTATGAGACATCTGTTATCTGCATATTAAGCTATTTCTGTGAACAAGGAAGATCATTACTTTCATGTATTAAACACATTGCCAAGCAAAAGGAGCTGAGAGATACCACACTTTTTGTGGAATGTAAACAGTTGGGTATCATTGTTGAGCTTGATACTTAAGGAAACTGTTACATGAGAAAGAATATTGGTATAGTCCTTTGCCAATAAATTAAAATAACATGCCATAAAAAAATCAAACTTTTTGGAAAACAATCATAAAATTTGTCTAAAAATACAAAGAATAACATGCAATAAATCCTTCACAAAGGCTTGTTAGCAAAAATGAGGATGTAAATGAGAAAATAGAAACAGAACTATATTTAATATGTTTTAATGTGACTTTATTGTGGAAATTATATATTTATATAACACTAAATAGATGTAATAAAGGTATAAGAAATCTAAACAAAAATAAATTGTAATTGAAACAAAAGCAGGTCATGATAGGTTACAAATTTCAAAGTGAGAAGAAATTATTTGGAAAATATATTTGTATCAAGTACCTGAACATTAAAATAACATTACTATTTAACATACAAAAGTACATGTATTATAATTGTGTCGATAAAATTTGTAACTAATACAAATGAATTAAAAAACACAAAAAGAGTAATGTGTGTCCATGTGAGAAAGTTTTTTTAAACTTTATTGTACAATACTAAAACAAAATTAGGATTAAAAAAAGATGGTGTCCATAAGAGAGGAGAAAGTGCAAATATAGTACTATGAATTGCAGATAGATCTATTACTCATAAGACTCTTATCTCAAACAGAAATGTTTAAGTATTAAGGTTTTGTATATGAATTTCTTCATTTTTTTTATAGACACCTAGAACACCAGTATTATCTTGTTAAGTAAGAACCTGGAAGCAATATCACCATGTTTTAATACTTACCCCATTAACCAGGTCATGAAACATAGCTCGTCTAAAGTGCAATTAATCCTCCTTTTAAAATACACAATGTGACATAGTACAAGACTATACTATTATGTTTTTTGTATCTTTTAGTAACCAAGTGACAATCGTTACAGATTTACTTTGAATATATTTAGGTGCATAGTTTTATTAATCTAGTTTTTAATTTTGTAATTTATTACATTCAATCAATGGATTGTCTTTAATTTATTGTTCTAAAAATATATGCTAAATCTAATGAATCACAGAATCTAACTATTTATTTCAGTATTTATAAACTATAATTTTCACCATTTACTTACCTTTATCAGTTGTAATTTGATGAACACGGACTAGTTTAATTATAAATAAAGCCAATCTATATTAATGGATTTTGCATATTTTACTAGGACATCAAGTCATCTAATTCTTTAGGTACTGTGAAGTTTACAGATGAACCTGTCTCTGACTTTCCTGATTCTGAATTAGTTAGTAAAATGGCAGAAAGAACTGAAAAGGACATCAAAAATATAACTGTATGGAATAACAATGAAGGTGTGGGAATAATAAATATATTTAGTCTTTACTGAAGTAGTACAAAAATTGTCACCTACAAGAAAGAAATAAAATTGTAGTTTGGTCTTTCAGCCACAGATCTGATAATCAGATTAAGTTGTTATAGGGTGTTTTACATGTCTTAGAATTATTGTCATATTATTAAAATGTGATAAAATATTTGTTATAAACAGTTAACATAGATATACAAATATTAAGTTTTTTTCTTTTTGAAGTAATGATGAAAAACACTTACCTGTTTTCTTTTTCGATGTAATAATAAATGAAAAGTACAAAATACCTGATTTACCAACATAAAATTATTTTCCTGTAATAACAGTGTGGGGTAGCTACATTAATACTAGATTAATATAGTGTAAAATGAGAACATTAGACTGCACTTAGCATATCAGTTGATTAACTATTACAGTGTGAATAAATTATTATTATACCTGATGTGTGTTTGAATTGTCTTTTGCTGTTTTTCATACATGTATGTGAGAAAACTAACATAGTTGATCAATTTATTATTAAATGATGCAGAAGGGGAAAAATGATCATTAAAAGAAAAGAATGTTGATTTCAGATCATTTAATATGTAGTGTGGAAAATTTTATAGTTAATATTTTTTAAGTAACTCTTGTTTTAATGCTGCTAGATTGAGTTTTTATTATTAGAACAGCTGAAATAAAAATATTGTTAAATTTTGTTTAAAACGTTTAAAGCTTGGTGAATTTTTATTTCCTAAATGTGTTTTCGTTATCCAATTTAAAAATTTCTCATGTATGTTAATTTTGTTGTTATTAATTTAGGTATTGCATCTTGTAGTAGCTTTGTTGAATGTTCACACCTCAAGACAGCAAGCAGCTTAAAAAGAAAAGATGACATGGATGATGTTCATCCCTATCAAGGAGCAACCAAAAGTGAAAAGCAGAAGTATTTAAAATTTAGAAACCCCAGACCAGGTATGTTGCTATTTAGGAAATTTTTAGCAGAATTATAAATGAGAACAAGCTTGAGGTTATGAACTCTAAAAATGTTTGGTTGGATGGTGTAATAAATAACACAAGAATCTTAACTTTCATGTAATTTATTTATAACATGACAGATTATTACATTATTCCTTATTACCTTCTCAAAAGTTTTTTTTAATATAAATTTTAATCCTATGGACAGTGGTATGGGTCAGAGGGCATGTCATCACATTTGTAGACGTACATTCAATATGTCATTTAACTGTTATATAATAAATGTGTGTCACTAAGTTTGTCATCAAATTGTAGATTATAATTCAAATTTTAGGATTTTATACCAGTTGATTACTTAATTTGAAAGTAAATATGAAAAGTATCAGTTTTTGTGTGTGTAGCCTTCTGAGTTTGATCACTTTGCACTTTATATTCCCACAATACAACGTTTATACTTTCTAACAAATTAATTACTTAAATTTTCAATATTATCAAGCTAAAATATAAAATAAGAACCTCCTATCTTTTATGTTTGTTGAGATATCTTAAGATTGAACAAATCTACCATATTGGCTTTGCCCACCATTCATCATTAGGGAAGATTTGTTTTTTGACTGTTACTTTTGTATACCAATAACTGTATAACCTATTGAAAGCCCTACATTTCTTCTACATAATTCTGTCACTGTCCCTAAGTGTTATTCAGGAGAAAAACAAACTTGTATTGTTATAAAGTATGAAATATTATGATCTGGGCTATTTACTGAACAGAAATTAAATCTAGTTAAGAAGTCTGGCATTGATACAATAATTTATAATTTTTTTTGGAATTCCAACATGTGTATACATATACATACCGTAAATCCTTGTGTATAAGCCGCACCTGTGAACCTAAAATTTTGTTCAAAAGTTTGGGATGCGGCTTATACACGCAGTCTAAAAATTACATCTGTAAACTTCTCACTACATCCGGGGTTAAGGTACCTTTTAGAATGTGCAAATGCTAAAAATAATTTATTCAATAATAAGATACTAGGAAATATTCAGTACTTGTACTCATGTAATGGGGTCATTAGTAGTGGTCACTGTCATGCGACATCTCCAACACTTGATTTCATTCATCCGGTAGAATTGTATCGTCGTACGGATCGAAGTCCTTGGAATCGGAAGGTGGAGTTTCTTCTTCATGCTCCCATAAAACATCATCCTCTGTTCCATCCATTGCATTGCTGATGCAACATTTCTTGAAGGATTTTACAATTATTTCTGGCTTCAAATCCTTCCAGGCCTGCAGGATCCATTGACACACAGTGGCTAAAGAAGCAGCTTTGAGATTTCCACCACGAGTAACCTCGTGATCTCCAGATATCATCCACTCGTTCCACTTTGCTCGAAGTCTATCTTTGTAGGGTTTATTTAGTGAAACATCGAGGGGCTGGAGAATTGATGTTAAACCACCAGGTATGACAGCAATGTCCGTATTATTTTGTTGCAAACGTTGCTTGACACGTTCAACAAAATAAGACTTGAACTTGTCCCACACCAAGAGCGACTGTTTCTTCAATAAGCCACCAGGACGTTTAGACCATACGTCATTAATCCACTTCAGACATCCTTCGTCATCCATCCAACCACACTCTTGAACATGGACAACGATGCCAGGAGGAAACTTTTCTTTTGAAGGAAATGTCTTCCTCTTGAAAATCACCATCAGCTTTAACTTGGTTCCATTGGCTAAACAAGCTAAAACTACGGTGAAGTGTGGCTTCTCATGTCCTGTTGATTTCACGCATATTTCTTTTTCTCCAACTTTGTTGACCATCTTGTTCCCAACTATATCAAAAAACATTGGAGTTCCATCCATGTTCCCAATATTGCTGAGAGAGTAATTATGAAGCTTGCGATGTTTTATGATGATTTTTTGAAAAGAAATGACTTTATCATCCAAGTCTTTAGGTAGCTTTTGAGCAATTTTCGTTTTTTGACATAAAACTAAATTATTTTTTTGTCATAAATCTGCTCAACCAACCACGAGACGCTTTGAAATTTTGACTTAACTCACGATTTTTCTTGGACCACTTCATAGCCTTGATTTGAATGCTGTTCCTGGTGACGATGAAACCCGTATTCCTTCTTTCTGTTACCCAAGCAACTAAGGAAGTTTCTAGTTCGGGCCATTGACATTGTTTTCCTCTTCTCGAACACTTTGATCGTGGAATCATCTTCAAGCTATCTTGAGCTTTCTTACACTCACGAACTTGCTTTTCATCGATCCCAAAAACAGCAGCAGCATTTCGGTTGGTAGTTTCCAAAGCCACATTTACAACTTTCAGTTTAAACGCGGCATCGTATTTTGCCCTTCTCGATGACATGGGTTACAAAATGCACTGGCTGATTTGTTACATGCGTACCGTGGTTTACTGAAGGCGTAACATTTTCTCTGCAAAGGTAAGAACACTCATTGGTCGATTGCTGCCTTGTCAGACAACACGTGCGTGTGACGACAGACAGGGATGGTAGACTTGGCAAATGACGCACTTGACTAGTTTAAATTAAATGTGTTAAATGAATGGAAAAACGTATGTGGGGATGGATAAAATTAGTGTGGCATGGCGGGTGCAGCTTATACACGAGGATTTACGGTATATATTTTTCATCTCCACATGTGAATTTTGACATGGCTTATGACAAGGGTTAGCAAATACAACTTACAAGTACAAACAGGGACACTAGCATCATAAACAGTAAAGGTCATTGTTTTCTAAATATTTTTATTTACTGTTCTATGTTTTAAGCAGAATAATTAACATTTAAATATCTAATGTATGCATGTATGTGACATACATCAAATATGTTATATTTTGCAAAATACTAGTACACTACTGCTAAAAGTAAGAGATGTATACCTTGTCTTATTATAGACGAATGAATTTTTTATTGATTTTTTTCTGTTTGTTTACATTAAGGAATAATAAATTGTATAAAACTTAAAATGTAGCAATTCAGAAAATATTTTTATTGATTATTGGTTTCTATTGCAAGCATAGTAGAATAGGAATCATGACTTGCACACTTTTACACCTGTACCAAGACTCAATCCCTACCACCCAGAGGGTTAACTAACATCCAAGTTTGTAGTAACTTTATTGGTTTGAATACAACTTTATACAGAGCCAAAATGAAAAATACTTTTTCTTTCTTTTATAAACTACTTTAGACATCTCTTGTTGCAACTGCTGTACAGTAAAGAAGCCAACATGTTCTACGTCACTGTGTTCTCAGAGACAGGATTTGATATGACACTTTAGGAACATCATTCTCTTATTGACTTACTGAATCTGTCCAGACTTTTGTAAATTCATAACAAACATTTTATAATACTTTAGGCAGTTGTTGTTGGAAACCAGTATACTGTCAACATTTTGAAAAATTCTATCTCATGTTTTCAAAGCAAAACATTTCTTGGAATTGCATTGCATGAGATTACTTGATATTGATGAGGTCAAACTAGGTGAGGAATGGTGATTTGTTTCCTTATATTTGCAGCTTTTAGTTTGGTTGCTACCAGTAAAGTAAACATAGGTATGAAAAAATTAGAAGAAACTCTTAGGAATTTGATTTGGAACTTAGTGAACCATTAGGAAAATAGAAACTATACAAAACAAAATAATCTAATAAGTCAGCTCCTAACAATAAAATTCCTACTGAAAATAAGTGTGAAAAAATGAAAAGTATGAATGTTTGTCCTTCAGTTGGTGCTGAAAGTTTTAAAAAATTGTAAGTAAATTCAGCTAAATGAGAATATGATCGTTATTGAATTTCCTATATTCTGAGTTTCAATTTTACAATAAAAAAATTACAAATTTTCTAACTATGAAATTTGTTTAAGGAAAGTGATGTATGTGCCATTGGCATACCACATTTATTTATAATTATAATCTAAAAAAATTTTTAAATTTTCAAACAAATACAGCATTTATCTTGGGGGGTTTGCTGTCATTGTATAAATGTAATTTAATGAAAGTACTAAATTTTTCTAATTATTTTAATTAAATATAATTTCTGTACATTAACAATTGTCTATATATATACTTATCTCTATGTACACACACACATACACGTACCTACAGGACTAGGGCCTGATCCAACCAAACCGTTTTGCAAAAAAGCCAAAGCTTTGAGAAGAGAAAAAAAACGAGAGAAGTTAAGAAACAAACTTAAAGATGAAGACCATGGAATGAAGGTATAACTTTTATATATTCCTTGTATAATGATACAAAGAAGTATGTCACTTATTATTAAATTTACCTTTTTCAGTAATCTTGTACACTTGGCCAGTTGAGACTCTCAGTGACCTTATTCATAGTGAGATGGAGATCTATATTTGGATCGGTGATGGTCATGCATGATGTTCTGAGACTACATTTGGGAGTAGTCCTCGATATTTTGGAAAGACCTTGAATTCACCTTTTTATATGCCTTTTGTTAGTCTGTTGAGTTTTTAGCACCCTCTCTTTGTCAGTAGCAAGTTTAAAAATTTTTAACACCAAGGCCCAGGGGAAGATTTCCAAGAGTTGATGTGACAGATGGTTCATCATTGCTTTTCTCTTTCAAAACAACTTGCTTGACCTCACAAAATGCTGTTCCAATCACTAATCACCATGGCCACTTCTGTTTGTTAGAACACTCTGAGGATCACCAATTTCATTGATGAGTAACTAGATCCATTGTTAGCATATATATTCATTTGATTTTTGGCTTATACATTTTTCCCAGTTGTTGTTGTGGTCTCTAATTCACTTGCAAAGGGATCATAGTTCAACCTCTGTTTGTGAGTACTCATTCCAGACAAAAGCTCCTCTGTGCATTGGTACTCAGGGTAGATTCTGTCTATATTCAAGGTTTTCACTGCTTAGTCAGATTGTCAGTAGCATTGGTGATTATTGTATACCTTTAAGTGCTGTGGAGGCTTGATTTCAAGGTTTTCACAATGTGTGGTAGTCTTACCCATTGATCCAGTAACTCTTTAGGCCACAATTTGTTGGCCAGTATGGTTTTAATCCCCCACAGTTTACCAAGATTTGGAACTTAGTTCTAGTATTATCTGGGTTTGGTTTTTCTACAGGGTAGTAAATGAATTGTGCTAGTTCTTCAGAGTTTTTGGGTCTATGAAGACAGGAAATTGTTTTCCTCTCACCAGTCTTCCTTGTCCATATCATTGCCTGGATTTTCCAAGATTCACAAGTTAATCATCCCTCTGTCTATTTTGATTTTTTTTTTCACTGAGATTGTAGATGTTCAACTTAGTTGTAGTTGACTCCCATCTGGTCTTTGCCTCAGCAGTGAAGTTCCACCACCAATGATGTTTGTAGTGTGTAAGAATCAGGTACTGCAGTTTCGAGCTTTTTTCATTGGGCCTCACAGAGGCTTTACATTGGTTCTACTGTATTGTACAAGTACTTTTGTTCCCTTCATTCCATAGTACTGGGTACTGCTTGCAATATCTCTTCAGTTGTTAGACCATAACATCCTGAAGTTTCTTTCAAACACAACCAAGACAGTCTTCTCTTTTGGGACTGCATCGTCCATTCTTGCTGTAATTCAATATATAATCACTCTGGGTTTTTTATTTATCATGTTGTTTTGTTTTTTTTTCCCCAGACTGCTGTCTCTTATTCAACTCTTCTTCTCCCACTGCATGGGCAGTTCTTTCTCTACCAGAAATGTGGGCATCACTTGAATATTTCATGCCTTTGGGATGAGAACACAAGCAATTCCTTTATTGGTGTTTGAGTGACCAGGGATCATATATTTTCTCCCCACTCTGTGGTTCTGTTCTTTCATTTTACTTCCTCTGGCATTTAAACATTCACCCATGTGTTTGCTGTGCATGGTGACTCATGAAGGGGAGAAAAGGATCCTGGTTATAGAGGGCTCCAACCCTAACACACCACTTTGGCCTTGATTTTCCTGTAGATTGGTGGCCTTGAGGTGGCCTACCCTCGGGTAAATCAACTGGTCCATTTGGACTAGGCTCAACCAAGTACCAGTGGTAGATGTTCTCAACAGGTGTTGTGGACATTGTATCTTATGCTGGTATTTGGACATAGTGCTTGCAAAGCCCTGGTGTTACTGCAGTGTCCTTGTTTGGCACTGTAGTATATTCCCCCATAGGGCTTCATGATGGGTAGGGTCAGTGAGCACTGAAATGTAGCTTCCTTGTTATGGATACTCCTCTTTATAACAAAATAGATGAAAATGAAAGAATTGAAAAAAATAGATCATTGGAAAATGATCATGCATCAACAGCTGTTTTACAGTCAACATTACTACCTTATTTTGTACCTCAATTTCTGGTTCTCCATTCCTTATCTGAGACGTCCTTGGGGTAGGTGTTTGCATTTTTCATTAAGAAGGGATTAGAGGGACTTGTTGACTCCCCAAAGTCAATAAAGAAGTTGTATTCTGGAGACATTTTGGTGAAAACATCTTCTCCATAGCATACCAAACTCCACTTGAAATCAAAGTTATTGGGGATATATCTATTGAGGTTTCCCCTAATGCCACTTTGAATTCTTCCAGAGGAGTTATACTTGAGAGGTATTTAAAGAACATTCCCTAATTGGAAATCTTTGCTGGTTTGTCCAGCCAAGGCATAATGACAGTACTCCACATACTAACATTTACATCACCTCATCCTCCTGCTACAGTCAAAGCAGGTTATCTGAACTGCAAGGTATTGCCTTACATTTCTAACCTTCTTGGATGTTTCCAGTGTCAGCAGTTTGATCACTCAAAAACATCATTTTGTGGTTCTTTAGTATGTGATCCTTGTGGTGGTAAAGGCCACAATACAAGTGCAACCTGGAGCTGTACTGTGTTAACTGCAGTGGCCCACACCCCTTTTACTCTATTTCTTGCACCAAATGGATAGAAGAGAAAGAGGTGTAAAGCTTAAAGACTGTTAATAATAGCACCTACCCAGAGGCTTAGAAATTATTACCCCCAACTCTATCACATACATATGTTGCTGCACTCCATTCAACTACCACAGTGGGTGTGCAGCCAGATCTTTCCATGTCTCCAACAGAGCCATTTGCAAAACATCTCAAGAATCTTGAGCCCTTCATAATTAAAAAAAGTTGAAGCATCTATGTCTACTTCCATCTCTGTCCTTACCACTCCTTCCAGTGACTGACCAGTTTCACTTCCTTTCAAGTTCAACCATTTTTTTGGGTCCATCCTCTTCTGCAAGTCCAAAAAATAGATTGATCATTCTTTCACACTCTCAGTCATTGGAATCTTGTTCACAGACAGAGACTTGCCTACCCAACACAGGGCAGGACTCGTAAAGGTTAATAAATATTTGTCCAGTAAAGAAAAAAAATGTGGTTGCAAACAGAAGTTCTCTCCACCTCATTCTCCACCATATAAATAACAATAACCAGTCTGATCCTGTGAAACTGTCAAGGGTTTTGATCAAATTTAGATGACATTAAGGATTTGATTCATTCTTACCATCCTGTGTGCCTCTCCTTTCAGGAAACATTTTTGAAATCTGCCGATACAGTCACTTTTCGACACTTTTTTTTGTATAGAAACGACAGGTCATGTGATGGGCGAGTGCATGGTGGGGGAGTCGTTATTGATTGATCAGCTTGTACCAACCCTGTCCTTGTCATTTGATACACTCTTGGAAGGTGTAGTCATCTGTGTTTCCTTGGGTCGTACCATCATTATTTGTTCTCTCTATATGCCTCCTAAAGAGATTTATAATCATTCAAACCTTGATGCTCTCATTGAGCAGTTACCATTTCCCTTTTTACTACTGGAGGATTTTAATGGACATAATTCTCTTTAAGGTGGTGCTAGTATTGATGGGAGGGGGTCATGCTATAGAGAATATGCTTGTGGACCACAATCTTTCTCTTTCCAATTCTGGTTCTTATACTTATTTTCATGCACCCAGTCAGTCTTTTAATGCCATAGATCTTTCTGTCTGCTCCCTTTCACCTTTCACTTACTTTTCATGGAGAGTCAATGGTAATCCATGGAGCAGCTATCATTTTCCTGTCATTTTGGGAGAGACTGGGTGTAGTTGATGCCATCTGACCCACTTGTATCGATGGAAGTTGGACAAGGCTAATTGGCCTTTTTCTCCACTCTCTCAGAACTTGATTCTGCCATTATGTGTAAGCCATTGATAGATGATTGTGTGACAGCAGAGACTAATTGTATTGTCCATGCAACTACTTAGTTTATTCCTAAAATCTCAACATGTTTCCCACAGTATTCTTGTCTTTGGTGGAATCCTGCCTGCCAAATGTCAAGAAAAGCTCAAAAATGGGCTTGGGACACCTTTCGTAGATATCCTACACTTTTAAACCACACTGCACTTTGGCAGGCCTATGCACATGCTTGACAGGTCAGACATCAAAGCGAGAAGGAATCTTGGATTAAATACACTTCTAGCATTTCTTCCACCACCAGTTCCAAAGTCATATTGGACAAAATTTAAAATGCTTGTGGCCAGTATCTTTCTGCCTCCCCTTTCAATCTTGTTCTCTGATGGCTAGGAAGTTGCAGATACTCAGAGTATCTGTAATACTGATGGCAAAACCTTTTCTCATGCAGCTAGCACTTCTACTTCATCCCCTATCTTCTTAGCCATCAAAACATGGGCAGAACAGTCGCCTCTTTCCTTTCAGGCTGATCGTCTCAATGATTATAATCACCCCTATACACTGGTGGAATTAAAACTTGCTCTTCATTGGTCTGGCAGTACATCAACCGGATCTGATGATATTCATTACGAGTTGGTGTCCCATCTCTCTCATCCCTCTCTTGCTATTTTTCTGATTGTTTTTAACTGGATCTGGCAAGAGAATGTTTTTTCCGATGGTTGGCACCATACTATTGTACTTCTTTTTCCTTAACCTGGGAAAGATCCCAAGATTCCTTTAAATTACCATCTAGTTGCTTTGACGAGCTGTCTGTGTAAGATCTTGGAGAGGATGGTTAATGCTCATCTTGTTTGGTTCCTCGAATCAGACAACCTCCTCTCACCCACTCAGTTTGCACATGGAGTCTCATGAATCCCATTTATGCAACTGTCTTTAATGTATGCTTCAAAACTTTGATTTTATCACATCATCCAACATGGGGTTGTGTTTTCCTTCCTCAGTGGGTCACTCTTTTCATTATAGATAGTCTGTCACTGTTCTTTTTAGCCTTCTCCTCTAGATGCAGTTGGATGAATTGGATCTATCTTTGGATGGCATGTTGTTATCCACTGATCAGCTCATCCCACCATGCCTAATTACTATCTCCAAATTTGATCTATCTTTGAGTCATCTGAAGAAGACAGATACTTCTGATTGGAAGTATTCCATTCTGTTTGCTAAGCATATTTTGAACCATCCTTCCATTCCCATTTATACAGATGGTTAAAAATGAGTTAACTCTGTGGGCTCTTCCATTGTTTGCTGTGATTTGGTTGTTATACACACAATCCTCCCTACAGTTTCTGTGTTCACTGTCAAATTGTATGCCATTTCTCTTGCTCTGGATTACATAGAAGCTGTGCAGTAAATGAACTACAGTTTATTTATAAAGATTCACTTAGCCCTGAAATTGCTTCACATCAGTTCTCACCCTATTCTTGCTGATATTCAAAACCGACTGGCCCATATTTCTTTAACATATACTTCCATCCAGATTTTCTGTATACCAGGCCATATTTGGTGTTCATGAGAATGAGTTTGCTGATGCCGCAGCTAAGCATGTCTCCTCTGGCACTATGACTGCTTTGCCTGTTCCATACATGAACTATGGTCCTATATTCAAGACTTGGCTCCATGCCAGTTGAAAGTCGACTTGGAGTGAGCAACATGAAAACAAGCTTTTCCAAGTAAAACCCTTTATTAGACTTTGGGCATCTTGTTTCCATATGAATCAGAAAGAGAAAGTTGTCCTCACTAAACCACGCATTGGTCACAGTTTTTTAACTCATAATTTTCTTTTATCTGGGACTAATGCATCGATGTGTTGTCTATGTGACACTCAGGTCACAATAAGCCATATTTTATTGTCTTACTGTCATTATAACTCAATGATGGCACCATTTTAGACATGTTCTTTTCCAAGGTTGTCCCTAATGTTGAATGGTGACACTGCCTTTAATATATTTTTAGTTTTTAAGGGCCATTGACCTTTTAAAATATTTAATTTTTAATTCATAAATTGACATTTTTTGTGATTTCTTTTTGAAGTACAACTAGTTCAATACAAAATTAGAAAATGTCTGTAACGTCAAATAACTCAAAACTAGGACTGGAAAAGCCAACTTCAAGTGTCTAATGTTGATGTTTGAGCTTACCTGTTAGTCATCCTGGCAACTTATAATAGTTAAAATTATACTACAGAAAGTCTTTTACAACTTCTATTACTTTACTTTTTGAACATGGCTGTAACGTCACATAAATCGAAACCAAGACTGGAAAAACCAAGTTCAAGTGACTAATGCTGGTGTTTGTACTTCCCCATCAGTCATCCTGGTGAATTATGACCATTAAACCTGTGCTACAAAATGTCCTTTAAAACTACTCTTATTGTAATTTCTCTCTTACTGCTGTACACTAGGTATAAAAATTGGATTTTATGCTGTTTAAGTTTTAATTCAAAAATTCAACTTTGTCTTGTTTTACCTTGATTCCTTTTTGAGTCATTCCATGTCAATTCAGCGAGATTAGGGAAGGTCAGTTGCCTGACCATTTTAGAATCTCTTGAAACTTTCTAGGAATGATCTTTGGCATCTGAAATTGACATCTGCCAATTTTTTAGCTGAAATTCCAACATTTTAATAATTTTTTGCCCAACAGAAATTTTCATTAAATTACTTGTAAGTTGTAAATTGAACAAGAGGCCACTTTCATGTATCTCCTGAAATATAAGTCCTATTGTCTTCAAATTTTCAGAAGATGTTCAGATGTTTCTGATAATTGAAGAGATTGCAGCAAATGCTAACAAAGAAGCCTCAGTTTTTTTCCTATGACTCTCAAATGCAGGATTTGTTCAAAAATTGCAAATAAAGTGGATTTTCAAAAAATTAGGAAAAATATATCTCTAATAATAGGATCTATTTGATCAATTTTATTGTAGGAATAATATCTGAGTTACATTACCAATGCTTAAAAAGCTATAGTTCTGGAGTATAAAAGGGAGTTATGGCCAATTAAAGTTGACATTGGTAAAAAAATTAATAATTTTCTAATGACCAGATGGACCTCTTGAGTCATGGGAAGATTGATGAAATTTATGGTGGTAAAAGATGGAAGTATAGTCTACACGTGTGCCAAGTTTCAGTATCCTTTTATAAAGCCTTCATGCTAAAGCTATTATACTGCTGACCCTACATATGCATCCACTCATTGTTGGGAGTATGGGGCCAGTGTTAAAAATACTTTTGTTTAGTCATAGAGAGAGACTATTATGACGTTATCAGGTCGTCATAGCAACTTCAAGAAAAATCTTAGTTTGCCTTTGCACACGCTCTGGTAGAACAATATTTGACACATCCCATCTCAGTATGAACATGGATAGGGCTGATGTCATCCAACTTGCTTACAACATGCATGCCTGGGCGTGTTTCTGCTGACCCTTGCATTGTCATTGCTAGTGAAAGTATATAAAAGCCAGTCCAGATCCTGGTGCTTCATTCATTGTGTTTCACTCACCATGGCTGCACTTCCACCTTGCTCTGTTGGTGTGAAGTTGTCAAATGGAAAGCAGTGCCACAAAACAGTTCACTGTTGTACCTCAAAATTGACTCATCTACAGAATCTGAGACAAGAAGACACAGACCTTATTAAGCACAGAATTTGCCTTGATCTGAAATGTTGGAATTCCAGGCACAAGAGACAACCACTCTTTCATTCCAGATGGAGGATGGCTCAAGATCAGCCGAGTGTCTGGACAAGATGAAGTATTCTACTCCTTAATTGCAGTGACAGCCTCAACTACAAAGGTGCATCCAGGCCAGTATGTAGCCTGCATTTATGGTGGGAAGTGGTGGCTAGGGTTGGCATCTGTAACTTATCTGAAGCATGAAGACATAAAAATGAAGTTCATGCATCCCAGTGGTCCATCTCCATCATTCAAGTGGCCTTATCCTGAGGACATTTGTTGTGTTTTAATTGTTCATGTGCTGTGCTGCATTGAACCACTGAGAACAACTTGCACAGGTCGACAGTACACGCTGGATCCAGCAATGACTAAAGTAATTCACGAGTCATATGAAAAATTTCTGTTTAGTAACAAATGAACTTAAAACTGTTTTATGTGTTCTAAGCTTGTTGTATACATGAGTTAATAAATGTCTTTGTATGATTAACAAATTTTTCTCAGTAAAGGTCTCAAGTTTCATCTTTGATCAGTGAGTTGAATTATTTGATTAAATTGATTATATATTTTAACATGAAGGCATTATGGAAGGATATTAAAACTTGACACACAAGTAGACTATACTACCATCTTTAACTTCTATAAATTTCATCAACCTACCCTTGACTTAAGATGTCCATCTGGCCATTAGAAAATTAATACTTTTTTTACCTGTGTCAACTTTGATTGGTCATAACTCCCATTAATACTCCAGAACTACTGAGTTTTAGGCATTTGTAGTGTAATTCAGACATTATTCTTACAATAAAATTGATCAAATAGATCCTATATATTGGAGATATGTTTTTCCTAAGTTTTTGAAAATCCATTTTATTTGTGATTTTCGAACAAATCCTGAATTTGAGAGGTCTTATCAAAAAACTGAGGCTTATTTGTCAGCATTTGCTGCATTCTCTCCATTCCATGGAAACATCTGAACATGTGAAAATTTGAAGATGCTAAGACTTATATTTCAATAGATATAGACATCTGAAAGTGGGCTCTCGTTCAATTTACAATTTGCAAGTGATTTAATGAAAATTTCCATTGGGCAAAAAATTATGAAAATTTATAATTTCAGCTAAAAAATTGGCAGGTTTCAGTTTCAGATGCCAATGATCATTTCTAGAAATTTTCAGGAGATTCTGAGATGGCCAAGCAAATACCTTCACTGAGTTGACACTAAATGACCCTTTTATGAATTTTAATACTTTTATTCTACATTTAACTTTTTACCAGAGGTTTGGTGCAGATAGCTTCATTGCTTTGTGCTATGAAATGCCAAACCCACACATACATTTTCTGGTTAACATAATCAGGATCATTCTTTGATCTTGAGTTGTTAAATTGGAATGCTACTATAATTTAGGTTCCTCTACTGCCACCTTGTTTATAGATCTCTTTACAAATATCTTTCTTTAGAGATGGGGGTTTATACACCACCAGTCAGGAATTGCAGAATCTATGCATGGATGACAATAATTTCCTGCACATTTTTGTTCTAGCTTTTAAACAGGTAAGGTTTAATGGTCTGGTCTTCTTAAGGGGTAATTTGTCAGACTTCACTCTGACTTTACTGCATTAGTGTCTTAACATTTATAAACAAGGGAGTGTATGATCTAGGGCTTCTAATTTTTGAATTTTCACTTTTCTTTCTTAAGACTAATCTTGTCAATTTTCTAGCTTAGTTTGTCTTACAGGTGATTTTTGTGGCAGCAAATCAGTTGGCTCAATCCAAACAGATTTTCCCAGTAGAATAGATGTTGCACAGCAAGGTTCAGTTGGATTAACTCTCATTTTGTGACCAATTGGTGGGTTTGCCTATCATTGAGAGTTTGGTCTCTGGCATCTCATATTTTCTGTTTCTGCCATCACTTCCATTGTGTTCAACTCTTCCACTTCTTTTTAGACCTTCTGTGGAGGTAGCCATGATCAAATGTGGTGCATTTGGCTATCTGAAAGCTCAAACTTTCATTGAGATTTTGCCATCTTTTACACGATATTGATGCTTAATTTCTAAGGTTGACATGTATCTGGCTCAGTTTCTGCTCAAGTAATGACATGCATATCAGCAATATTGTTTTGAAAGAAAGTTGAATCCTTTTAAATGGGTGGTGTGAATCATAACTCATTCCTTTTTTTTACTTAGCTCTCTGGCATAGGTTTTTGTGTCTTGTGCATTTGCCATTATTTACAATAGCTTTATCAAGTACTATTCAATTATTGCAACAACATATTTTTGAGTCCCCAGTACTCTCCAGATTTTTCTCATTTTTGGGTATTTTGTCCCAAATGAAAATTCCAGTTACCAAACAGGTAAACTCAGATTATTTATTCTTTTTCTGCATCTGTTTGTGAATGACCAGTCTCAAAAAATAATAATTATCTGAATTAGATACTTAAATACAGTACCAGGATAGAGGGCACATTAACGTTGTTTACGAATATTACAAGATATGAATTGCCAAGGATAATTGAGTGGGGTATAAAAGACTGGAGCAAGTAATAAAAATTCAGATTGTTATTTGACTGAACTAATATACTGAAATTTATTTGTTAGACATAGTTAAAAAATACAAGAATTATTTTTGTTTCGTTGATTTGGAAGAAAGTGACATTCTATTGTGAGGTACAATAAAAGTAGTTAAATTATAGTAAGTAACTTGTAGAAGTTTATACTAGACATTAATAGAAACTAATAAAGACTGATATACTTTAAGAATTTTATTATGTGCTTGTGACTCATCAAAAATTATATCTGTAGGTGATAAAATACAAGAACATACATCAAATATAACTTATGATCTTCATACTTACATTTATTACTGATTATTTCCATGTATTCTAATACTTAAGTTGTTGAAAGAGACAATCTTTAAGTGTCTTATATATGACATAAAAGTTTAAAGGCTTACAACAAAAAAATATGAATTCTTTTGACAGATATAATTTATATAAAATGTGACTTAATACAAACTGAAGTATTTTTATGTCTGATATTTTTGCTTCTAGGATCATAATCCAGTTAATGAGTCAAAATCACTTGAAGATTTATTAAATGCACCTTTACCAGAAAATCCTGCACACAGGTTGGAGGTAACTGTTTAGCAGACATTAAAAAAAATCTCTAACTGCTTAATCTTTTCATGATTCATTTTACAAGAATGTCAACATGGTGTTATATTAAGGTGTTTAAGTTTTCTTTTGTATTCCTTTGTCTTGTGTAATATTGTATATGTATATCATGTAATTTCAAGAACTTGTTATAACATGATGCTTTGAAACAATTGAATAAGCAATTGACATTTGTATTAATACAGTACTTTATGATTTCAAAGTATTCTGGTGCTGAGTGTGGTCTAGTAGTTAACCTTTTAAACATGGATTACCCTCTTTCTAAATAAGTTATGTTACATAAAAAAAATCCTTTAACAATTGGTACATTTTCCAAATACCTTTCTGCATGTCATGAAGTGTTGCTGGTTTATATACTTAATTAAACCAATATACTGTTAATGTATTTTAATGAAATAGAGAAAATGGAATATATAATATATACATTTGCATTTGAAATTCATTTAGTGATTTCTTGAGGTTCTGTAATTTGAAAATTGGAAGACGATAAATAGTATTTTCATACTCAAAGTGGAAATCTTGCAGGTAAACTATTCAAAATCTCAGAGCAAATAACATTAAATAACAAATATGTAATTGAAACAGTAGAAAAATCAAAGTTTAATATTTTATTTCACTGAAACTAAATAATTTTAGTTTTATTTTAGAAGCAAAATATAATATAAACATTAAGTCCTACAAGTCATAAGATTAATTAACTTTATTATAAAGTTTTCTGATATGTTTGTTTTGATTTTTATGTTTCAAAAGAAACCTGAAAAACAGAAAAACTTAAACATTAGTTTTGTTCTCATGTGATCCTTGAGGTTTGAAAAATCTCGACTTTTGCTCTCTCGGTCTTAAATAAGAAAACACCAGTGTGGTAGGTGGAACACTATACAATGAGTATATTTAATTTTTCTGTTGAGATGTACATTCCAAAGTTCTCTGGTTTAATTCTGTTGAAACTGAGGATAAATTTTCCAGTCATTGACAGGTGCCAAGACCACCTTTTGTACTGCTTCTTGATATTTACAAGTCATATGTTGCCATCAGAAAGAGCACATTTTACACAATAATCTAGCAGTAGTTATGTTGAAATTGGTACTTAGTTGTCATTTTGTATAGATGTAACTGCTAGTATTATTGTTGACTTTATCCACAATAGCATGGTTATTTCTTACCTAAGTATGTTATAGTTAGAGAGCCAGTTAAATTGTATTAAGGTTTTACTTTTATATCTTGGTTAGTAATGCATTATTTATGTTTTAAAATGCATAATTGAAATGTTTAAACATTATTCCAGTTATCAAGCTTTACAATCTTGCATGAGTGTAATATAACTTTGCTAAAAGCTTGCACATCTTTTGTGGAGATACTGTAATTCACATTTAAGGCCTCATTGACTTGTGTCAAAATGATGGTGAAGGAGAGAAAAAGAAAATAAAGTATTAAAAATTAAGTATGTATGATAAGGGAAAGAATTGAGATTACAAATAATCAAAAGATCTTTTGAGATATTCCACAAAAAATTAAAAGCTATATATATTTTTAGTTTCTTATCTTACAACATTTTAGTGATGTCGAGAAACCCACTTGTTGAGAATTTTATATGCAAAAACGGCTCGTTTGGTTCTATTTAAAATATTTTCTGAACCCAAACGAGCCGTTTTTGCATATAAAATTCTTGCAACATTTTGTTGTGCTGTATGTTCATGATAATATCTACAATTAGTGACACAGTGGAGAAAATGGAAAATAAAATATAAATATTTACCTTAAGAACTTATGATATTCATATAGAAGGTTCTGGAGGTTATGCAAATAAAACTCAAACTGTAAGATAAAGGTATTTTTATGCTTAAAATAAAAATACATTGTACTTGAACTATTCAGAGTCTGAGTACACAAAGCTACAATAAGTGAATAACATATCTTTAGTAGAAAGACTTGATTAAAACAAGGTTATTTTGTATGTTCAAGATACTTATAACTTTAACAGAATCTTAGTAAGACTACAGCTGAATCCCCATTACCACAAAATTGTGTTACAAACATTAAGAAACGTTATTCGGTAAAAACGTTTTGATTAAGCTTTCACAGTGGGAGAACTTACTAAACTTTCTGAAAATAAATCTATAAAGGTACAAGAAAGTGCATTGCCATACTCTCTCATTAAAGCATGCTCATTTGATTTCATTTGTTAACTGTTTACAGTATTGTAAAATTAACATTACATGAAAACTGTTTATCATTTTTATTGATACAAGCTTTCCTAAAGTTTGACACTTTTCTTTACGAATTTGGTCAATCAACCCACCTTGGAACTACTTTGAAGTCATGAAACTATACATACTACATCCTTGAATGTAATAAAAAAAAAATATGTTGATGAAAATTAAGTTTTTAATACAAATCTTTTGTACCCAAGAAAAGCAGATTTTTATTGAATTATTTTCACCACAGATTTGTAATTTGTGAAGTGTTTACTAAGTCAGTCTGAGTAAAAGGTAATTTTGCTGCTAAGAATAAAAATACTTCACAATTTTACTGTTTTCTTAATTTATTTGCATAACTCCTAATATGTTAATTCAATATAAGCTTATGTGGTGAAACTAACTTTTCTGTTTTCTTTATCGTAACACTCTAGAGAGAAGTCATCAAATTTACAGTGAAATGAAAAAGTTACAAAAAATAAAATATCTTTTATGTATAATGATAGCAAATTGTTACAGAATTCCTAATTAGTTATTCTGACACCTTAAATATATAATTTGTTCATATTTTTTTATGGTTTTATTGATGTTCTTTGGGTTCATTATTGCATGTCAAAGTAACCTCAGCGTGAGCCCATTTTACTTTTTTCATTACAGTTAATGTATGTGAATAGGTTACATTCATACTGATACTGTCAGTTTTTAAATTTATTATTGGTTACAAACCTAAAAAGTTTTCAACTTCTACATTTTAATTATTTCCACATAAAATTTATGTGACAAGAAGTACAAATGCTGAAACTATCTTGAGTATTCACACAAATATTGAGGCTTTTTTTTGGTTGTATTAATGTTGTTCATGAACCCTTATTGACTTTCTCAAATTCAAAAAAATAATTCATGTAACTTTCAAATGCATTTTAAAACCAAAAATACATCATTAGGGTCAAAGATCCCTAAAATAATATAATTTATCTGGCTTTCTATGTAAGCTATAAATATGTTAAATTACTTGGAGCACCAGAATATGGTCACTTACAAACAACAAATTTTATTGACTAGAAAATGCAGGAAAATGAGATGATAAGTTTAAGATTAATTTAGAGGAGAATCATCTTTTAATTATAAGCATGACCATTGGTTTTGTAAAGTTGATCTCTATCTCAAATATCAGATAGAGAGGTAGAAGGACTTCTCTTAGAAGTTTGACAAATTTATTTGCATCTGAGCAAAATAAGAAAATAAAAGGTTTGTTTTATATTTGTGCTTGTAATTATGTAAAGTTTGTAAAAACCTATTGTTGAAATGGATAATTTGGAGAACAGAAATTTTAAATAACACAGAAGATTAAGAATTTGTTTTTAATGTCTTCTTTTGAAATTAAAAAAAATAAATAATATAAAAATTTGAATTATAGAGTGTTTTGATACAAAGTACATTTACATACAATGATAATAAATTGTTCAATTAAAATTTAATGTAAAATGTTGTGTACTTTATTCAAATCTTGCAGTAAGAGTTAAAGGTATACATTGAATACAAGTATATATTTTACATATTTTAGAAAGTTAATCTTCCTGTGTTGTCACCAACAGTTATATATCTGTCATGCTTATTCACCCAAACACTACTTGTACAAAATACAAAGGAGGTTTCAAAAGTATTTTATAAGGATATTTCTATTGATGCATTGAATAAATAATATCTATTATTAACCTTGAACTTGTAGTTTTAAAGATATGCCAGTAAAAGAAAAATTGTGAAAGAAATTTGAGTTACTATTGTTTAACTATTTTCAGATAATTATATCTGTATATCTTCTCTGTCTGACTAATTAACACACTTTTAACTTGTTTATAATAATTCTGAGTATCAGAACATAAAAGAATGAGATAGAATTTTGTAAGGAACAGAACTTTATAGTTTTAGTGCTTGCAGACTTAATACCTGATGTATGAGTCATCCAGACATTTTGGGGGAGGGGAAATTCTCGAAAGAATTCTTTTCAGGATTAATGATCATTTTATTGTAAATACACCAAAGGATTAGTCTTGCTCTTCAGAATCAAAGGAGTGTATACACCTTTCATTATTTGCAATTTTTGCTGTTTTACAACTGACTAGCTATGATTATCTATGGCAGCTAAAAATGAAAAGGTGGATCTGAGATTAAGAACTACTTCATAGCCAAAGGCTATGTGATGATGCCTTTAATAGATTTCAAGATGTAGCTTGATTCCATGTTCTTCAGGGAAAAATGATCAACATTTATGGGAAAAGAAAAATGAGCTGGCATGAAACAAGTGTACATTCCATAACATAATCTCTGCCAGAGTAGAGCAAGAACAATTCTCCCGTTTCATTGTTGCAGATGTGTTTCAATAACATCTCTAATGAGGATAGTGAACGAGGTACAGTTGTTGTCTTGCCTGCTTCATCTAAAATGTGGTCTTCTAGGAGTCAGGTAAATGAACTTGCAAAGTGATAGTGCAAGCTGTTATTAAAATGTTATGATTCTGTCCCTCATTTCCCCATTTAGCTATACACATGGGATCTGGATCATTAGATTAATTAAACACAGACACACAGGATGGAAAGTAGTATTAGGTGCGTAATTTGTCAAGGTGATACAGGCCATCAAGTCATGATTGATTGAAGGGAATAATTGCACCATGTCTGTATAAGTCATTATTGCATTGGTTTCTTATAGAAGAATGATCAACATGTCATTGGATTAATTGAGCAGAACCTTTAGGACTTGACTTAATGAGTAGCTATGGTAGAACCATTGATATGTTTTTTTGTCTAAAAAGACTTATTTAATAGCTTTTATGTTTTTGCTCATTGAAATCTAATGCTTTCCAATATATCAGATTTCTTAACCTGTGTATTTGCTTACTTGAGCATTCATGTTTATGTCAGTATGATATCTAACCAATGCTTCCTGAAGTGTGAAGCACCCCATGGAGAAGATGCAGAGGAAGGAGTTGATGAGGGTGAAGGTGAAGACGACACATGAAAAATAAGTCTGATGCATTGCTGTGCTATCCCAGTCACACCAAAGGTAAAGAATCAATAGATGATGAAAATGGCTGTGACAGAACTCAGGTTTGCAAGATCCTAGGTTTGGATTGTTGACTGGTATGAGCATCCTGACACAGGTACAGCTGAGGTGGAGACACCACAGTTGGAAAGTACACTTTAATGTATCTGATGCTGGTGAGGAGGATAAAGTTGAGTCATAAAATCCAATTCTATGCCACTCTGAGAGCCATATTTATATGGTAGATTGGGTACTTAGCATTGGTGAGGTCAGGAATGACTCTTGTAAATTGCTACAATCTTGCTTTCTTATTCCCATGTGGGTGGGTAGCTCAACCATTCAGAAGCTAAATGTATAGCAGGAAAAACAAACATGAATTCAGAGCAGATATCAAAGAGCTATTTGAGCTTTATGGTATAGATTCCTCTTGCAAGAATGGTCTTGGAAGGATGTTAAAATATCTGGTGAAGAATTAATTAGGGAGATGTGATCTTTCAATGTACAGTGAAATCAGAGCAGAGAAAACTGTTGAAGATAGTTGTAAGAATTTCTTGTAGTTATATACACACCACATATTCATTGTATGTCTTGAAGCTTGTGCAGTCCACATCACTAGAGATTTTTAAGGATAAATTTAGAAATAAAATTGGAAATGTGGTCTTTATGTCTGACCAACAAATTGAAACCAAATTTACTCAAGCATGGAACTAATCAGAACACAGTAATTGTAACGTTGGACAAGAGGAATTTGTTGTGATAAACAATTTTCCACGTAATTCATTAGACTCTGATATCTGTTGTGTTAATTTGTGTCTCCCTGTTGTTCTTTGTGTGATGTCTTTGTCTCTCTGTAATTGTTTTTATTCATCTGTCTCTCTTTCCCCATGTGTGTGATTGCATTTTCCTTTTGAAACAGTCTTGACTATTTTTCTCATTTCTCCAAGTATGTGTGTTATCATACTGCTGCTGTTATTACAATATGCCTTTTCTGCTTCTATCATTTCACTCTCTTTGGTTATGTATTTTCTCACTGGGTACAAGAATAAAATTGAAAAAAATATGGCCAACATCATATTACTCATGTAGATAATGAGAAATGTGATACACTGCATTTGCAATTGTTTCAGCAGTGTTTTTTTCAGAACCTTCCAGAAGAAGAGAACAGAACTGTGGCAATTACGACTCCATGATATTGTATCATAAGGAGGAAAAGGAGTAGACATGTCCAAAAATGTTTGGAAATCCATCATTTTATATATTTCTTTTTACCCCCAATCATGATGAGACAATGAATAGAGTACCAATCACACAACACTTCCTGATATATACTATTACTGATTGTAACAGTAGGGATGCTCACCTTTTTTGGAATCTGCCTACTTACCACCTTGTATTATAAGTTCACAGAAAACTACTAGGATTTGAGATTTTTGGATCATTCCTTTTCCTGGACTGTAGTCCTTTTTTCATGGTATGGAGAAGGACAACCCCTTCAAAAAAGACAAAAAAAAACATATTCCAATTTCAGCCCAGTTGACTTATGCATCTGGTGCTGAGTTTAACTCCATAAATTTTAATAAACTCTTGAGTTAAAATAAGATGTTTATAACAAGTTATTACTTGTACTATAAATGCTGTTTTGTATGTAAGCAGATATAGAGGAGAATAAGAAAACCATTTACTGAAACAATATGCAGTTAATTTGTTTCAAACATTACCCTTCTAAAACTTTCAAAATCTTGACTTCTGTCATAATTTTTATCTATGTTCATGTGCAAGTTATATCTCAAAATAAATAATATTTTGTTAAGAAACAATATTTTCTACCTTTTTGCATGTAAAAATTGAGAGGTATTTATTTATTATTAAAAACATGCTGAGTTTTGTTTCTGTATCCTAAACTGGAGTGTCTATCAGCTATTAGTTACGTTCTTCTTTCATAGATTTTGTTGGTACAAACAAGTCCTCCTGGTGTTGAATTTCACAGAACATTTGATGAGTCTTATTCTGTCTACAAGAAGTATCAAATGACAATTCATAAAAGCCTTCCAACAAAGTGTCCAGAAAATCAATTTTTACGCTTTCTTGTCAAAAACCCTTTTAAGGTAATTTGTTACATATCTTGCATGAAGTTGATCCTATTCTGGGCACATCATTATTAACAAAGAAGTCTGTTGAAGTCTTAAAAAAGTCTTTATTACAGACTGGAATATGTACTCCTTGATCCTTAAAAATTGTGATGTACTGTTACCTTTGCTTTATGTTTTCACTTTAAGATTATTAAGAAACATTGGATTTTCAAATCTTTCCATTTTTAGAGCTAACATCAAAATGTTGACTCATCTATGGATTTGTTTAGTACATTTATAGTATCTGTTGAACCTCCAGTTTTGGATTAGAATTGTTTTATAAATGGGTTGAAATAAACACAAGTCTTTGTGAAACTATAAATGGTCTCTGTTGTACTTCATGTTTTTCATTAAAACAGAATTATCTCTGTTGTAATGATGTGCCCATATTTTTCTATTGTTTATGTGTTATAGGTAAGGTTAGTACGATCATCTCCTCTTTCTTCAGAATTTAAACAGGACTTCAAAATAACACATGGTATTTTCAAGAAATATCAGATGGTTATCCACAAGGAAAAGGAGTCTGATTGTGACCAAAAGTCCTTCTCAGAATTTCTTATAACTTCTCCATTACAGGTAGTTTGAAGATTATTTTAGATGTTGAGCTCAAAGGCCATTGTTAATCTATTTATTGTATAAAACAGTGAATGATATTCTCATTTTTTTTACATGTGTATGGCATAATTAACTATTTAATTTTGATGGTAAGTGATATGATAATACTGTATTTTAGCATATTTATAGATATATAGTATGGTTTTAATACAGAAGTTGAGTAATTATTTTTAGGTTTATAATTATATTAGAAATACAAGAGTAAAGAGCTTCTTTAATGGATTATTTACAGCTTTCTGAATATTTGTACATGTATAAATCCAAATTAATTACTTACTTTGCTAGTAAACAGGACAGGATTGTTTTCATTAGGCATCAGTTTCAGAACTATCTTATTAGAAATTTAAAATAAAGCTATTCAGGCCTACTAGCATATACATTATTGACGGTGTTTATGTACACATTTGGTTGGTGTAAATTAAGAATCATAAGTAGAGTATTGTATATCTTTAGTTTTATATGAAACTATTTTTGTCATGAAAAATTAGGTTATATGTGGTTAATGATAAATAACACAAAGAAAATATTTATGAGCATCACTAAAATATAATATCCTGTTAAGTACTGGAAACTGATATTTTTAATGAATATTTTTAGTAATTTTATAGTTTCTGGATGTTAAAATTTCAAGACATTGCATCAGTTGATTTTTATTTCCATTGATTATTAAAGTCATTGTTCCAGGAAATACAAAATGTGTATGCTGTACTATAAGAGCAAACTTCATAAAACTCATGTTCAAAAAAGTGTTTGTTTGAAGTGACAGAAAGCAGACAGAAAAATATGTAATTTTAAAATAAATTATTTTAGAGAAATAACTTATATTTTATTTTGGAGTGATGTGTGTATGTGATAAACATTCTTCCACATTTCATTTTACATTCAAATGTGATGGATAAGTTTTAGTTCGTTATTCGATTGTTCTTGATATTGGGCATATTAATCCAATTATAAAAGTTCATTATTGACTGTTTTTATTATATATATGCTTATTTTTCAAACACATCAAAATTCATTCACTGCTTCAATCTATTACATAATGATTTAAGTTTTATAAACTTTTATAACAGTGATATTAGCCAAATTTCTTTTGCATGCTGTTATGTATTATAATTTATTTTGGATGAGTCAGATTTATGTTACATATGGTAACATATTTCAAATAGCTGGAAATGTGAATTTGAATTTAGAAGTTAAATAAATTATAACATGTCTAAAATTTATGGTTTTTGCCAACAAGATTGATGCACATAATTTTTTTTTAAACAAATATATTTTATTATGCAAACAAATACAATTTATAATAATAGTTATTACAAATGATAGTTTTACAAATTTACAAAATGTACCAAGTCTTCTATCTGATCTAGAACTGAATCTTTTCTCAATGCTCATGGAGAGCAAATTAATTCTTTTTTTGATGGCTAGCTATCATGGAGCATCCATAAGTTTTCACCCATGACAGTATCTAACATCCCAAGTTTTTCATTGAAGTTGAACAGTTTGTAATTTTAAAAATCTGTAACTGTTCCTCATCCAATTCTGTAGTTTTTTGATTAATAGGTGTTAATCACTATTTTAGCTTCTGAGGCCTATGGTACATTAACTGTAGCTAACCAGTAATGATTTTCTACTCTTGGCATGTCGATTTGTAGCTTTTATTCGTTTTTAGGAGATGTTCTTGAAAGTTCACTTCACATCAATTCTGTCATTCACTAGTATTACTTACACACCTCTTATGTTGTTGATTTTTACACTTGAAAATCTTCTACAATTTTAGAGAATAGGCAAGACTAGTGCAATACATTGCTGACAATATACATCACATGCAAGAAAGAAAACTACACTGAAACAAAAGTAGGTATTAAAATGAACATATAATGGTAAATCCATCACAGTGTACACTGGTCAAGTTCTACAAATAGTTTTTTCATTAATACTAATCATATTATTATGCATATCCTCCATAACAGCTGGTCTTATCAAACTGTTAACTTTGATATTAACACAGATTCTTTTTAAACCTATGACTTTCATGAATGCTAGTTGCATCAAACATATTATTTCTATATGAAATTGGTTAAGACATGCATATCAAAAGCACAAGTTGCCAGTTGGGTTTTGGAATGTGAACCCAATGACTTATCAAATCTTTTTTTATAGAAGTCATTCATATGGAACATAAAGCTCTGTTTTAGATGTATTTTAAAACTTTTCTACATATTTGGACAATTTTTTCAAATAATTAAACAGTTATTTCATACGTTTTGATATTTTTGGGTTTATAGATTAAATATTAAAATCTAATATGTTAAACTATGTTTCAGTCTAAGATATAATTCATTGCAAATAGCTGAAACAAATGCCTTCTAAAAATGCTAAAGTGTGGATTTAGTGAAACATTTTATCTTTGTGTAATGCACCATTCTATAGACACTGACTGGTAAAAGCACTATTGTAATCTGTAATCTTAAGGATATTATTGCATTTTTATGTACCTTTACCACTAAGTATGTAGGTATTAAGTTTTGAAGGATTTGTTTATATGTTCCATGAATTAACTGATAGTGATAGTTAGAGAAGTAAATTGGAAAAATTTCTTTCAAGGTGGAAACAAAACCCAATGGTCCTTCTTGTGGATATGGATCATTTCATCAACAGTACTGGCTAGATGGAAAGTTAATTGCAGTGGGTGTTTTAGACATTCTGCCCTCTTGTGTTTCATCGGTTTACTTCTACTATGATCCAGACTACAGCTTTCTATCTCTTGGTTCATATGCTGCCTTAAGGTAACAGTTTCATCTGAAGACCTTATTTAAAATTATCTTATGATGAGTCTTTATGCATCAGAGTTTTAGATTCTAACATCTACAATAGAAATGTTTTATTACATAGGTTTTCATTACTGATATTTATTTTTATTTTTTTAAGTGCTATTGAGCAAAAGGAGTTTGATTGTACACCACTAAAATAACTTTTGTCATTCCCAAGATTTAAGGAAAGCAACTAAATTTTATATTAGTTATTCAGTAAAAGTTAAAAATTGGTTTTATAACAAGTCTAATTTCTTCAAGATAGTACTGTAATGTATTAATGGACTTGTGTAAGCATAACTATCCTAAAGACTGGGGATATTTATTGTATACTTGTAACTCATTGTAACTTTAATGATAATTGGGTTTATTCTGAGGATAAGTTTGATTAAAATTTTCCTTCCAAAAATTACTGTTAGAGACATTGAAGTTTGTTAGATATTATATTTAACTTGGATGAGTAACAAAATTGATACACACAAATTTATTCTAATACACAAACAAAAATACAAATTATAATAATGGCTATTACAAAAAATGATTTTTATACAAAAGTTTTACAACCTTCAAAACAATACTGAGTCTTCTGTCTGGTCTGGAACTTAATACATAATCAACAGTTCATGATAAACAAATGAATTTCAATTTGATATTGGTACAGATTCAGAGCTAGCTAGTTGGTTGCTTCACTGAGTACACAAGTTTTTCAACAACAAGAATATCTAAAGTACTTGTAGAAATATTATTAATTCTCTGAAGTTAAATGGTTCATAACGTTTGAAGTCTATAACCATTTCTGGTTAAATATCTGTAGTTTCCCGGTTGCATGCATTACTGGCGATTACTATTTTTTATGTATACACATTTTACTTTGTTGCTTAATACACTCAAGAATCTTCTATAAATTTAGGGAATGAGCAGAAATTTCACAATACACACTTAACAGTACAAGTTATTTGAATTTCTAAATATGTATATATATATATAAACATATATCCAACTAAGATGAACCTGTTATTAAAATCAATATATAATAGTAAATCCATTATAAGTTTTAGAGGTAACTGTTTTTAATTTGTGTTTGGTATGTTGCACTCTGTTTTGCATTCATCACCTATATGTGATTTATGCACGCAAAGATGCATTATCATTATGGAGAAAAAAAGCTTAAAATTAAATCATTGTAGAATGAACTCATAAGTTTTGTTCTTTCATCAGTTACATTACAATAGTATTATAGTGAAAGATATTTGAAAGAAGTTTTAAATTGGAACATCCTGTATTTCAATTGTTTAAAGGATTATGAAATAGAACTTTCAAACTCCAGATAAATTTATAAATAGGCAGATTTTTGTTTTCATGAATTAGCTTAAAAACATTTGTTTAGACATGTGGATAATGCCTCTGATTTCTAGTCTCAGAAATATTAGGGAGCATACTAAACATTAATGAATCCATCATTTATACCCTGAATTCATTAACTGAAAGTGAATGTTTGTTATGTTACCAAATTGTTTCTTTTTTTTTTCTTCAATGAACAGAGACAAAACTAGTAGGCATTGGGATTTAAAATGATCAAATGGCACTATCCATTGAAAGTAATTTTCTCAAATACTATAACTGTTATGAAATAGTTCTGTTATTTTATGAATATCTTTTTTCCCATTCAGAGAAATAGCTTTCTGTAGAGAACTACATCAGGAGGCTCCTGGCATATGCTATTATTATTTGGGCTTTTACATTCATTCATGCCCAAAGATGAAATACAAGGTGTGTTCAAACTTTCAGGTTACATTTTGTTTTTTCTATCATTTATTGACATATTGAGTTAAAACTGATAATTAGTCATGTTATTTTTCCATTTAATTAACAAATAAAATTATTTATTAAAGGTTTTTACAAATTTTATCTTTGTTTTTTCTTTATTGTGTTAAATACAAGTTTATAGATTGTATAATTAAAGCATCAAATATGTCAAGTTTTGAAAAGATAGTGATTGATAATTTATTTTATACCACCTCAAGGTAATTTATACCTATATATAAATTAAATATAGATATCTACTTTATATAATTGAAATTTTATTGTTGTTTTATTTTGTGTCAAATCATTTATTTTAAAATATTTGCTATTCAGTAAAACAGTTATTGGTGTCATTGAGACCATAAGTCATTCTTTTACTTATAATTCGACAATTATCAGCTGAAATATCTGACGCTACTCCACCTAGAATTTTGATGAATAATACCAATTTTTGTTTCAATTTTATTATAAATTATTTAGATAGGTGTGATATTCTTCAGTCTTCTAGAATTTTTCAGTCCAACATGATATTACTATGATTTTCTTATGTTAAATGTCTTATTCTTCCTCTGTTTAAATAACCTGTTACCTCGTGATGATGAGTAATTCATTTGTAGTAACAGTGTATCTCAAGACGGCTTGTATAGATATTAAAACTTTTATTAAAATAAAGCAGAAAATAATGTTTTGACCTTCTTGGTTCATCTTCAGGTTAAGCTATCACCTCTCCTGTCTATGTTAAGTTTAGCAACTGAAATAAAGATTAATTTGACAGTTTCTTTCTATCTATGTCTGAATTATTAATGAAGAACAAACTTTTTTACTTCATCTGTTGTATAAATATTAATAGTGGTAGGTTTTTCTTTTTCAAAATGTCTTGTATGTGTAAAGTACACTTGTTAATATTTTTCTGGTCTATAGTACTATACCTGGGTATAAATTTAATATTTGGAAGAACATTTTCTGACACATTTTTCATATCCTGTCAGATTCAGTGGATGCAAGGAAATTAAAATATTTGTATATGTATAATAAGTAATAAAATTATGAAATTAGTTTTTAAATAATACATTACTACTAATAAATATTCTCATATATTTATCTTATTTTCAGTGAGTTAAGTCAAAAAATATTTAAATTTAAATAAACAACAGAAATAATTTTATATAAGAATGAGTAGTTGAAAAATCATGAGTCTGAATTGACAGTCTAAAATTAATTTATATATCTTTACAGAGTTTAATTTTAAAAAAATCAGTCAAAGTTATTATGATTCATAATTGTCTGTTTTTTTCCTTAGTAAAAAGTTTCACAGTTTGCTAAAATTTTAAGTAAATACAGAAGGTAGATAAAAATAAAAAATGGTCCCTTTTCAATATATTAATGTTATATCTTTAGATAGCAGAAAAATACGTAAAACTATATGTTTTTAGAATGTAGTTGACAAGATTTGATAGGACATAATCTTAAATTCTAATTTTAGCTAAGTAATTTCTGCATAGGTTGAATGAATACTTGTGGTTGTTTTCTTCTTGATAGTAAAATTCCTTACCAGTAATGTGCAGATCACTTGGTATACTTACGGTACTTGCACTGGTCCATTATTCTCTCTATTTTGCAAATATCTCCTGCCATCTCATCAGAAAAATACCCCAAACCATCTCACTACCTCCCTCATGCTTCATGATAGGTGTTATGCATTGAGGCAAGCATCTTTCACCTTTCTTCCACCAGATGTACAAACTCTGCTTTGAATCAGATATCTCAAGCTTAGACTCCTCTGTCCATAACATTTTCCAGTCATCAACAGTCCAATTTCTGTACTTTATAGTAAATTTCAGTTTCTTGGCAATATTTGAGTATTGAAGTAAATATTTTTTTAAACTGCTGAATGACCAAATATTCCATTCTCATTGAATCTTCTTGGTGCTGTATATCTGTACACTTTTCTACCATTTGGTACATGATTGATTATCTTGTACTTGACATTAGTGTCCCAAAGGTTGCATAAAGAAAGATACTTAATATCAGTATCATTTAGTTTAAGTGTTTTGCTTCTTCCTTTCATATTTTCAATTTTACTTTTTTTGGTGTCACAATAAAGAGTGTAGTTGACAGTGTTTGGGATTCATTTTAAGTCTGCAGCAATTTGTCAGAGAGTCCAACCAGTCACATAAAATTTTTATATATGAACTCTCTGCTCTACTGACAGTTCTCCATACTTTTTTGGATCATGGCACGACAAATAAACTTAATATATACTGTGAAGCCCTGTTTAACAAAATTTACTTGTAAAGTGCTATTAAATTGATTTCTTCTGGCATATACTGGTACCATATGCTAGCTTTTTTCTGTATAGTTAAGACACCACATGGGGTACCCTGGCAGTTATTTCAGACTCTAAATTTTTGTTAGTATGTTCATTCAAGCAGAACCCTTATGACATGCCCTAGGTACAAATATATCAAAAATCTAAAGAATGGTAAGTATTATTATTTTATTCTCACTGTAGCTCATTCAGTTGTCAACAGAATCAGTGAAGTGTTACTATAATGTTGATATTTACATTTTTGTGGCATGGAAGAAATTGCCCCATAAAATGGAAAGAATGACAAAATATTCTCTTCTCATAATGCTTTTGTACAATACTGTAGCTGCCAACACTCAACATGATCCAACAGAGCACACAGGAGTCAAAATTCTGAGCAAGCATCATATACTAAATACAATCTACAGAATATTCTACATGTGTTGGAGAAACTGGTTATCCCTCACATGTACAGTTTTTTGACAATTTTAATGAAATTAAAAATATCACAAAAAGAAGTCATAGCTGAACAATTTGTGAAATGTCATAATACAAGGTGGACAAATAAAAGTGGCACCCCATGAATTTGTTATATCTTGGACTGGATAATAGAAAAATATTTAAAACTATATTTTTAGAATGCACACAACGATCTGTTCATAGGTGATCTCAAATTCTAATTACAGAATCCTAACTTCAAACCAATTGAGCAGATCTGGGATTTGAAAGATTGGAAACTTGACAAATTACAAGTAACTACTAAAGAAGCTTTATGGGAGTGTATTAGAGACATTTGGAGTAAAATCCCAAAGAACAATTGATTAATCCTTTTGCAATGAAGTCATGGGTCAAAGGCAATGCCATTGCATTTGTTGACTTGCATTCAAAATTTTATTGAACTACTAATTTATAAATTTATGTCATTAAGTTTGGAATCAAATTATAGGTCATAATTCAAACTTTAATATTATATGTGAGTTAATTTTTTAATTTAAAATTAAATATTAAAAGTACACATCTAAATATAGATTGTAGTGAGTCAATGTCAGAATACTAAGTGTGCATCGTACAAAGTAAGAACTCAAATTACAAATATCATCAAACTAGAATATAAAATAAAAACCTAATATCTTTTATTTTGCTAAGATATTCCTTGTGTACTGAATGAAACATAACTCCACTTCTTTCCATTTTTGAAAACTGTCCCTAATATACACTAACTTCAATTTATGGCATGTGAGTAACCAATCTATAGCTTAGAATGAGTGGTTTTCTCAGCCATTTTAATCTATGAAAAAGCTATCACGTTCTTTCAATTCAGGATTTCAAGGAGTTAGGTTGTGTCTTTTGTCTGTTCAAAGTTTTATATTTTTTTAAGTCTGAATACATTTTAGTTACTAAGCTAAATAAATTATAGTTGAATTCTGCGGTATCAATATAGTTATTTATGATTTTTTAGTTATTCAACTGTACACGTAAAACCTAAAAAGAATTTTGTTTGATATCCTCCACGTGCAAAATTTTAAAATACAACCGATATTCAGCAGCAACTTGAGTACAAAGGACTTGTGAGAGGAGAAAGCTGTTTGTTTTATTTTTATATATTTTAAGAAAAATAAGTGAAATGATTTATTTCTAAATTGTAATAATTTATATATGCAGTGTGTGTGTGTTTATATAAATATGAAATGCATAATAATTGAAATCTGTATTTCAAAATACTAGTCTACTAAAACACAACCATGACTGGGAAGACTAAAGATAAGTTTTATATTACTGGATACATAAGATAAGTGCATATGAACCATGTCAGTGCCAGTTTTGTAATGTTAGCTCGGCATGAGAAGGAGATCAGTATATTAAAATATGTATGTATAGCATTATGTGGCTTAAGCTACTTAAACTAATTATTTATGTTTTCATGTTATAATAAGTAATCATTCTGGCATAAAGAGGTATAACTTATATTTATTTCCTAATTTTTTATGATGGTTACAAAGTTACTCAAGTGACAGACTTCACATAGAGTATAGAAAATAACATAAAATATGAAGTCCTACTTAAAACAAACATTTGAAATGTATTTAGGAGGTTTTAGAGATTATGCAAATAATACTTGAGATTGTTGGGATGAAGAACAGTTTTTTAATTACAACATGAAATTACTTTTGCACAGAGAAGGAACAAAACAGACTCTAATTTCACAAACAAATCCATAATAAAAAATATTTCATAAAAGTCTGACTTTTTGTATACATAATATTTGTAATATTTACTAAAAGTCTACCAGATTTTGTGAAGATACACAAGCTGTATTAAAAGTTATAGTGCAAGTAACGTGTGCCGAGATGTAGATAAACATGTGTATATTATACCAAGGCCATAACAGAAGGGTTAAATATATTGTAACAATGCATGGAAGATTATTGTTATTAAAGCAAATCAATTACACTGAGTTTCTGCTGTTCTATGTATGAAAATTAATTAAATTTTGATGTTTTACCTGGGATTTACCTTCCATTATTCTTTGAAAATAGCCTGAAGTTTACTTTCTGGCTGTTTTAACAACTTTTGCATAGTACGGTATGTAACATCTCATAGAATATAGAATGTTTTATTTCCTATTTTTTTAAATAAAATTACATTTCAGATGTGTGCTTATGATAATAACTATGTTTCCTTATATGATGGACAAGAACAATGTGGGTGATATCTTACAATTATTCTAAATATTTATTATCATGCCTAGAATATCATCTGAAATAAAAGCATCTGTTGTCCTTGATAGTTACTGGCTAAATGATAGAACCAACCAGTGTTTTTCCAGCTAGAGAATGCTGATTTCAAGCCTTGAATTATCAACAAAAAAGTATTTTTGCTTTTTTTGTTTGTTTGTTCAGGAAAAGCTGACTTTCTGTATTTTCCAATTAGAGTTGTAGGTTCCATCTATTTTTCTTTGGCACAACATTATGTTGTATGTATTGTCCAGCTGCTTTTGTATGTATACTAGATTTTGGATACTATACATGGGTGTATGTTTTATTTATTGTCTTGTTCTTTCTGTTCACCTTCTTAAGTACTGAATTATTGAAGGCTGTGAAATGAGAAGTAAGACTTCAATTAAATACATCCTTTTCATGGTAAAATATGTTTCAAAGTACCTGCCCTCACATATCAAGTTATTTGTAACTCGTGTCATCATTTGGATGCTACAAAATGCTATTTTGGATTCATCAAAAGGCTCATAGGAATCCATAGCTGTTATGTGTGTGTGTCTAAGGCCCCTGACTGTATAGTAACTGGGATCAATGTATATGTATAGTGTTTGACAAGCCTATTGTTTATTCTTTTTGTTTGTAGAAAAAACCTAGGAACATTTTCAATTTTTGAGGATCATGTCACTTTAATCAGTGAAAGTGATTTAACTCAGTCCACTATCAGAGCTAAATACTTATTTAAAATGAATTTTGCATAAAATTGTGATACTTTGAAGTCAATGTCCATTACTGTGGGCTACTAATTGTGTCAATGTTATACAATTTGTTGTACACTATAGAAAGAAACAGATAACTAATGAACATTTTTATTTCCACCAATAAAGCCAAGCAAATACTTTCAGATTAAAAGTTGTTTAAAACAAAAATCTGCTTTGTTATCAGGAAGAAAAAAAGAGAGTTGATTTTTAGGCTACTTTATTTTTCAGGGTAACTATTATCCTTCCTTTTTGCTTTGCCCTGAAACTTACACTTGGCATCCAATTGAAAAATGTACTCCAAAGCTAGATGTCAGTAAATATTCCAGATTTGAAGAAGATGGGACTAAAGGTAATTCAGATCTTGTTTTAAATAAATTTAAGATGGAAAGCAGTTTATGTTAAAAGATAAAATATGTCAAGTTTATTTTTTTAGTGATATCTGTAGAAATCAAGTGAGATTAGTTGTACAGACATTGAATACATAATGTTAAAATAAATTTAATTTGCAAATCATGAATTTCTGCGACAATTGCAGCAGATATAAAGTTTTTTTGGACTGAAATGTATCAGAACTTCATTTTGACTGTTTGGTTTTTTACAAGTAATGTAATGTAAATTAATCACTTTTCAGGTATGTTAAGACCTTTCCAATAAAAAAATTTTATACATTCAGATCATAAAGATTTTCATTAGGGAAATATCACTTCTACCTAATGGCATTGGAACACAAAGAAATATAAATCAACTTAGGGAACCAGGATCATCTAGAAAGGGACCTGCAACAAACCATGCCTCATCCTTGATAAGTAAAATTTGATATCTTGTAAGAAGTAAAAATCATTAATGCAGAAGTTATTTGCAAAGCTATCCACATGCTCCAAATAAAAGTATGCAATATAATCAAGATGGATTTCTGCTATAAATTGACCCAACTTGTGTACATATGTTGCTTCCATGACATGTACATTCATACACTGCATACCTGAAGTAACTGGAGAGTGAAACAGGTATTCATGATGTTCCATATACTGGTCAAGTTGCTAAATATAGCAGTCATAGATTTCTATGTGATCAGTTATTGAAATAGTTGTCGAGGGACCACTGTCCTTATACACCAAATGAGTTATAGAAAGCAAGATTGGATAGTGTACTTTGCATATAAAATCTTTATAATGGAGCCATTTACAGTGGAAAATATGCTGTTTGGCTATTGTTAAGGTGCACAGTTATTAGAAATTGAAAGAATGTCCAGAAGTTATGGCATAGATTGTAATAATGTGATAAGACTCCAAAATATAACAGGATTAAGAAGTGTAGAGATAATAATCATTTATATTATACAAACATGAAATTCTCTGTTTTTAATTGCTGAAAGAAGTTCTGAATGCAAAAATAACGTATCTGAAAGTTTATAATCAATTTTGCAGATCTCTTAGTTTCAAGAGGCCTAAGTTGTTAAATCTTTTAACCTTAGGGTTATGGGTCTATGTGTACCCACTTGGCTCCTTTTTATATGGAGAATGATATAGAGTTCAACAATACTTACAATAACTTTGAGTTTTCTTAATATACTTTCACAACAATTGGTAAGGTTGTGCAAGTATTTTGTACAAAAGAAACTAAATTGTTTTAAGGAATTGTTATTTTTGTATCATAGTTATTTGCACTCAGTCTCTAAATATTTCAAGTATTATTGTCAACGTGCTGTGAAATGTTTAAAATTACAAATAGAAAAAAATGTAAATACTTTTGAATTTTTTTGTTTGATAATCTTGAAGACCTTTTTACTTAGATTATATTTTTAATTGTAAGCTTTTATTGTTTCAGAAAATGTTTAATGTTAAGAATTTATTTTTTTTTACTCTCCTTTCTCATCTTTACTTGTGATACACATCAACAAGCATTCTTTACGTTTCCTCAGCAGGGATACTTCAGCCATTGTCTGAACTTTGGGACATTTGTCTACTATGCTAAGCCTAATAAAGCAAGGCAGTTTGGCTTATATTTTTTAAAAAATATTAAACTTTCTAATATGCATTTCAAAACATAATTAACTTAAAGTAAAACTGAAATTTAAATAATTTAATTTCCTATTAAACAAACATATCTTATTGGTGAAAAATAATGCTAAAACATTTAATAAGTATTTATGGAAATGTTCATGACAATTTAAAAATAACTTGGGAAATAGTATTTCAAAATGTGGTATTTCTCTTAGTTACAAACATTTAGATAAACCAAGTATAACTATCTGAGAAATTGCAACTGTATGTATAAAAAGTGGGCATAGGATTTGTTAAAGAGTTTTAAGAAGTAAAACACTGAAAAATAATGTAAATTTTAATAGAAGTTTCTTTGGTATACATTGACATTGAGATTACTTACTGAAATTTTGAATGTAACAAATACAAATCTCATGACAATATGCAGTACACAAGTGCTTGTAATTATAGGGTTAAAAACATTGTTTTGATTTTTTAACCATTAAATTACTCTACAATGTGTCTCAAAAGCCCATACTTGTGGCTATTCTTTTATATGTAATTGATATTTGTTTATTTTTGAGATAAATGAAAACATGCATATGATGGGTGAGTATGTAGTTCACAAGAAAGTGTTTTGTGAGCTAATGGCATACAATTTGAACAATGAAAGTTTAATAGTGAATTCTGCCTATGAGTATGAATACATTCTTTATTTTCTTACTTTTTAAGTCTGTTGACACAGTGCAAAGTTGTGAAATATTGATAAATATTTGTGTAAGCATTCTAAAATACATATATCTTAACTTCAAAAGAAGGATTATTGTTTCCAGTTATCTAACTTGTCTTAAATTTATAGTTGATTTTTTTTAATTTCTTGTAGTGCATAGTAAAATGTTAGTTTTTGTTTCTTTATTCTCTTTATACTAAATGAATACAGTATTTTTTTTTTCTTCCTAGAAGACAATGATGGTGTGGTAAACTATGAAGAAATTTTAGTACTTTACAAATTCAAAATCATGCCATATTCTTTCTATCGACATATCCGAGTTACAGCAGATGATGATGATGAAGTCCACCAGTATGCAAAATTAGTTGGGAAGAAATGTTACTCTAATATTCTCTTATACAGAGATTAAGGTTTAATATATATATACAGAGAGAGAGAATAGGGATTATGCTTTTATGTATTTTGTCTATTTATTATATATTTTAGAACTTCTGGTCGTAGACAGCCTTGAGAAATTATAGAAGAAACTTATGAATCAATATATCAAGTGAACACAACTGTGTTTTTGAAATTTCAAAATATGCTTAATTTACACTTGGTAAGGTAGTTTCAACCATATTATAACAAATTTTACATTTGTCTTTATTACTACTAATTCTGGCTGTTATTTTTAGTATGCTTTCACTATTTTGAGTTATCAGAAGTACTTTATGAAATGAAGACATCAGTTTGAAGTGATGCACTGTAGTAACATTTGGCATGTTGAACATTTTGAGAGTTATAATAGGTGTTGACTTTTTAAAATGTTTTAAGGAGCTGTGATAGACTAGTTAGTTGGATGGTGAAACTGAAAGTATAATGTAAAATAGTCATAGTAGCATTTTTTGTACAACATAACATCCATGCTAGAATGTTACCTCTGTACTTGAATGTTTAAGGTTTTATATGGTCCAAAAATGAGGAACTATAGAATTTTAAGGGTTAACATGAGAGAAGTAATAAGTGAATACAATTTACTATTTCTGAAGAAGAAAAATGTGATTTTTATGTGTGAGATATATTAATAATTCAAAACAACTAAAAAACAGTTTTAGGAGTCTGTGTGAAACACAATGGTACAATAAATTGTTCTGAAATACCATATATTGGGATATAAGAATGTTATTCATTACATTGAATTAAAATTAAAAGTTACATAACCTTCCTAATGATTAACCATGATTTTTGTCAAATTGCAATCATTCAATGGCACATTCTTTGCATTAAAAATCTACCTTCTATTATTTGCTGATTCTTCTGTATCTTCCATTCTTTTAATTAGCTGTGTGAGAAGTAGATCAGCCAAGTTTGTCTTGTTTGTACTTTAAGTCAGAGTTTTCTAATTTCCATGATAATGTTACATCCCTGCAATCAGTGAAAACCTTTCCCAATTTACCAATGAGCGTTACCATCCAGTCTGAAAGAAGTTGTGCTCTGATGGAGAATAAACTTCATCATGGTCAAAGAGGGCATCAATGTGTCTTCTGGTGGATCAAAACTTTCAATTTTTATTTTTACTGTCACAAAACTATCAACTAAATATCGAAAGGTTTTGGCTCCTGTATATATCAGGATTGGTTCATTCATCAGGAGTTACTTACTGATATCTTAATTTTCTCAATATGGGTAGGCAAAAATTATCACTTTTCTTTTTAACATATATACATAGTTCATTGAAAATTTAAACTACTTTATCATTATCTACTAATAAACTTGGAATCAAAATGTAGTTAATAAATCAAATTTTAATACCACTGTGATTTTAATAAGTTTCTTATTTTAAAAGGAAATAATTAAGTTTATCTATCTCCCTTTGTGTACGTAATATAACTCTGTTAACACTAACTTGCCCATTTTTTTATTTTTTTCTCCATTCCTTGAACATAATATTGTTACTGATTATAGTGTGGATATTACTGAGGCTTAGCCTAATTTTTATAGCATTCAGTTTTCTTTCTTTATTGATATGTTAAACAGATCACATCATCCTATCATATCCTTTCTTTTTCAAATTGCCAAAAATTCTCTCTGGTGGTTGCTATTAATAGAAAGATGGAGTTTACTGAATATCTAATATTTTACCTTGTATTCAGTTGAGGTTATTAGTTATTTATAATTTCAAAGATTATTTTACCAAATTCAAATTAAAAAGTTAAAGGAAGTATTTTAAGACAATTATCTGTTAATTAGAAAGCTAATTAAACTGTGATAAGTTACAGGACATTGTTTTCTTTAAACTTGTTACTATTTTGTTTTTTTAAGTTCATAGTTGAAATAAATATATCATCATTACAGAAAATTAGGCTAAAGTTTTATCAGCAAAAAATAAGAGGCCAAATGCAAATACCAAATTTATTGTTTTTTTTATGTAATTTTATAATTGTTGTTATAAAACTAAAGTACAAAAATCTGCATTTAGTATATTAAGTTAGATAATGAGAAATTTCTTCATAGGATATGCTTTGCATGTGGTTTGTAGATAACATCATTGAACACAATGACTTGAACTATACATCTGCCATGTGATTTGTAACTTGTATTACAGGTTTATTAACTGACGATGGATCAATGAAACAATAAAAATATGTGTAAACTGTTAGGTACCATAAGCTGTTCAGGATAACTAATGATCTGTTACAGAATGAAATGACTCAAGAAAGAAAAGAGGGACAATTGGATTTTTTTGTAATGGTTACAATATTGTTCAAATCAATCACTAAGTTACACTCTGACTTTTTAATGAATATATTTAATAAAAACAGATTTTTTATGTACAAAAGATTTGTAATGTTTACTAATTTTGTTAAGATGCATTTAGTGCATTGCAAATTATAGAGTGTGTACTTTCATGGTTATTTGATGGTTGCAAGGTCAGTCAAAGTGACCCTCTCTGTATAGAAAGAAGTAATACCAGCTTTCTCAAGGAATGACAATTGAACCAACTTTTTTTTTTTACATCTGACACTACAAAAAAATCTATAAAACCAGTCAGTCTTTATCTTATACTTCAACTTCAGAGATACTTGCAAAAGTTTGGAGTTTGCTGGAATGAAGTAACATAAACAGAAGAATATTTCTGTTGGTTTTTCTTCTGTTAGTTACTTAACCAAGAATTATACACTCTGTCAGTGTGATCTTCTGAAATAAGGTCATTTCTTGCAATGTATGGCATTTCAGTGTGACATTTTAAACCTTTCAGTATGTTTGACTAAACATTTTGTATTTTCATTATCTGTAATTTCCACATGGTAGTGGGTCATTTCCAGTCGGATCAACAGTCTCATCATCTGCAATGCTAAACAGGTACAAGCAGACTGCACTGTATGGCTACTCACAAGTTAAACACCATTCATTTCTTACAGACTCATTCTATATTGTTCCAATCAGAACATCAGCAGTGTGATTGAACAAGAATGTGTCTAATAAATACACTGAATCTATTTTCACTTAATTGATATGATTATATATGAAGCAAAAAACAGTATCATTACATAAAATATGACAAAGTTTCCAATTTTTCTCTGTTTATACTCTTAAGAAAAGGGTGTTTTTCTCTCCATTTAAGGAAAAAAATAATTATTGGTATGATCTACCTTCCAACTTGAAATTCTTAAATTGATTTAACTTCCATTAATAACCTGAAAACTGTGTTAGTCTCAGCAGTTTTATTGTTTTCTTTCCTTCTCTTCTGAGACACTCATAGCCATTTATCTAACTTCAGGATGTGTCATCTGGTTACTTGTTGCCCTGGGGAAAGATTGCATAATTTAACTGAAAAAAATTATATCAAATAAATTAAATTGTTCTTACTCATTTTAAGAAAACAACTTTAGAGTTCAAATACAAGTTAAATTTTTGTAGGAAAATATTTAAACTGATTTTGGATTGATGTTAGCATTCTCATGAAATGAAAATATTAACATTTGGGAATTTCTTTTGAACATAGTATGGAACTGTTTCTCTAGAATAAAATTTAAAAAAAGGTTTAAACAAAATAAGTCTAATTCAACTCTTGTAACTTTTATTGCTTAAAACGTTCACTGTTTCTTGACCTAGGTTGTCATGGTGCAATATAATTTTCTGTATCTCAGTATAGGAAGCTACAGATGATATAAACAGATATGAATCTCTTTTTTTCTGTTTATTTCAGTTTTATAAGTACGTATGACTTTAATACAGTAAAAATTTGAATAGTGATTAGAACAATGGAAAAAAACTTTGGTGATATGTTGCTAGAAAAAACATATTTGTCTGCAACAATTATAGTTATTTTTCTTCAAGCTCTTAAAAAGCTTGTTTTATTATTTTATGTTTCATTTGAATTATAATGTTGCAGTATGATAGAAAGGTTTGTGTGCGTAGAATAAGTAAATGTAGGCATAGTTAAGTCATTTGTACATCACAAAATCAGTTTTTCTTTGCTTGTGAGGCTGCTTTATTAACACTCCTATGAAAATTGGGGCTTATAGGCCCCAGAGCAACTTGAAAGGTTATTAATATTAGGCTAATAATTTTGTATTAAAATGAAATTGCCATTAACTGACCCTATACCTTTATATTTTAAGGAGCAATAATATTTTGACTTTTCAGACATTTGCAAAATAATATTTAAAATTTTTTTTGAAACATCCACTAAGGGTATCACTTTAGTGGATGTAAATATTTTTTTTGTAGGAGTGTTAAGCCTTCTTTAGACTGGGATTTATCATCCTAAGTAACTGCTTACATGTCAAAGAAAATAGCCAAATAAATGTTGAAAAATATACAGACCTGTACAAAAATGATGCCCTATCCTATGGCTGTTTTGAATAAAATAAATACTTTTTTGTTTATTAAACTAAATGAATTACTAGTCATTAGCTTCAATTTAATAAGTTCAACATTAATGGCTAATATTTTGAACATTTACTTTAACAAACAAAAACTAGATAATTTTTTTTTATTATTCAAAACCTCTATAGGGCATTACTTTTGCACCACCCTGTATAAATGATCTTTAACAGTTTTATTAGTTATTAAACATATAAAATTGAACATTTTGACTGATAAGTTTTAAAATTTGTTTTGCTTATAATTTTAATGAAGTAAAGTTTTTATTTTATGTCAGTATCATAAGCAATGAAACTGCATGCTGTATTCATCAAAAGAAAACAGATACAATAGTTTTATTAAATGAAAATATTATATGAATGTTGTGAGAGAAGTTGAAAAACATAAAAAATCGCATGTTAAATTATTTTAAGAGCTGAAAGTCTGTATGAAGTTTCATCCAATAATTTTATTTGCAATACAGTAAAATAAATCAATAAATGATTCAAAATGATACACTTGGGCATTTGAGGTTTAAAGACCTCAAAATTCTTAAGAAGTAATTGTAAAAGTGATATCCACTCTAGCAGTGTTATGTGATACCATAGTAACAATTCAAACATGGATATCATAGTGTAATCAAAAATGCCTTCAGATGTTTTAAGTACATTTCAAGAGGAAAATGAGGAAAGGTGAATTAACATAACCTAGAGGCAAGAAATGCTTTTAGTACAGAAGTATCTGAAACATGTTATTAAGAGTACATATTACCCAGCTAATAAATTTGATGGGAATTAAGTGCAGTAATACTGAGTAAAAAATGCTGTAAATAAGAATATTATTATTGTTCTTTAGTACAAACTATATATATTTCAAACAATATAAGAAAATTTCAGAATTATATTATTTAAAAGGTAAAATTGAAGGGGATGATCATATGTACAAGTAGAAGTATAGATAAAAGATAACACTTGAAATAAACTATATACTAAATAAGCAAGCCAAAGTCTTGGTCAAAATATTTAGTTTTTCTCTGAAGAAGGTGGTTGTTTACTCTCCAAATTTGAGGATGTTAATCAAATTAATTACTAAGTTTCTTTCTATGACTGTGTTTTGCTTCTTTTTTTTTTCATTTTTCTTTATCACTTCAAATGCTGGTGCATGGTAATTTGCATTATTACCATATAGTAATATATAAAAATGCAATGAGAGACATGATGTGTGAGAAAATGTAAATGGAAATAAGAAATTGGAATTTCATTACGGTCTTACTACTATTAAGGTTTCCATAATCAAGTCTGTACAATAGTATTAATGTCAATTGTATGTAATGAGCCTTTTATATGCAGAAACGACTGTTCTGGGCCCAGAAAACACTTCAAATAGAAGAGCGAACAACGTTTCTTTCGGTCGATGACCGAAGAAGGTCGAAACGTTGTTCGCTCTTCTATTTGAAGTGTTTTCTGGGCCCAGAACAGCCGTTTCTGCATATAAAAGTTCTCAACAAGTGGGTTTCTCGACATCACTAATGAGCCTTTTGCTTTTCATATCAAAATCTTTGTTTTTCACTGAAGTTTGAGTATTCAAAAAAGAACTTTAGACCACAGCAAAGAAAGTTGAATGTATATGCAAACAAATTAGATATTGTATAAATCTTAACTTGTAGTATAATATTTGTGAGAGAAATGTAACTTTCACAAAGATTATTTGCATACATTTATGATAAGGTAATTAGATAAATTAATTTCTCTTTTTAAAATCACAAGTTTAAATGCTGATAGTTGGTTAAACACCAAAAAACAAATAGGCCTGTTAATTATGATAAAATTTATTGAAGCATCTGTTTTCTGTTGTTGTCATCATCAGGCTTAAAATTCAAAATGGAGAAATTGTAATAAATCTGAAGAACAACATTGTCACTTTAGGCCATTTGTAACTTTGTTGTAAAAATGGAATAATGATCAATAATAGTTATTACTAATTATGAAATAAATATTATTAAACTGAAAATACGTTGTTTTATTGTTTAATTCATCTCATTATTTAACAAATGTTTTAAACTGTATTAAACATGTTTAGAAAAACTTGTGAAAATACATTTGTGGCTAAATACAAAGGAACACAGGAACAGTATTATTTACATAACTTATGAAAAGCTTTAAATAGAAGAAAAATGCATTTGTGAAGGTGAGCAAACTATAAGGATCAGTTGGTTAAATTCATTGTGCAGTTGTTGATAATTCATACATACATGCATACATATATCATACTTAACTAATGTATCTTTAAACAGTAACTGTACATTAATAATGACAAAATTGCTAAACAAAACAAATTACTGCACTAAAAAACTTTACCATAATATATTTTTGGCAATTTTTTTTTTAAAACCAGAGGTGGCTTTTTGATACAAATATACAATTAAAATGAAAAACATGATGAAGGTGAATGAACATAAATAATAGTATGTAACACAAATTTTGTTCCTGAATAGTATGTTATTTCTTAATTGCATATATTGTAAAGGTACAGAAAATGGCCATTATTCCCTTCAAACTTGGTTTTGTGACCTGGATAATGAAATTTAGGAATTAACCTATTTTCTGTGTAAAAATGCACATTTTTCATTGATATAATGTCTGAATAAAACAACATGGATCAAGATTTACATGTATTTATACTTAAGTTATACAAAAATATTTAGAAGTGAGTAGTTTTTCAAGATTTGTGACAGTAATGCAAATCACTTTCACATATCAGGCCCCAAATATAATCTCCCATAATGTTCTTGTTATACACTCCTTGATATCTCATCAAGTCATTGAGGTCTCTTTGGTTGGGGTAATATCGGTTTCTCTCACTAGCTGTACCTCTGAAATTGTAATCTGGATCTTCAACATCCACATTCTCTTCTGAGGATGGCTGCTTTCTCTCTGGCAGAGTGGGTACAGGGAGCTCAGGGTAGTGTGGCACTGGGGCAATGGATGATGGAAGGTATAAATACAGGACAGCAGATGCATTCTTGCCAGCCCGATGTTTGTAAGGGTCTACCATGCAGTAGTATCACTTACTTCGGTGGTCAGTGGATTCATGGAAAAGCGAACTTCATGGGTCTATTTTTCCCCTCTGTACCATTCTGCAAAAGAGCAAACTAAAATTGTTATTATGAAGAATAAATTTATTTAATTCACGACTAATGTGCAAGAGGTTCATGCAAAATATTTTATATGTGATATTTTTTCTATACTATTTGAAATTAAAAAAGATATTTAAATTTTAAAAGGTCTATAATTTATATAATATAACATCTTACTATTCGAGCAAGTAAAATTTGTCCATCTTACCTTCTAGAGTTTTTTTTCAGTGCTCACAGGTAAAATGAGTTGCCTGGGGTTTGTCCTGATCCCTGACAGGCATGCCAAAATATGCCTTATAAACAGACTTCTCACATTTTAGCAGACGTCACAAAGTACCTTTTTACTCTTGTCTTGATAAATTGGCCACATACATAGCAGAATACATCTGGAGAATGCTTGCAGCTTCTTGATGCTATCTCTGATAAAATAAGACAGGTCTGTCTTTTCATTTAAGCAGCTAGAACTAAACTGAAGTGGTGAGTGGTGAGCCCCTGTATAGGTATTACTATGAAAAGTTCTTGAAAATTTTTGTAACTTCAAGAAAATTCTCTATCAGCAACTCAGCATTGAATCTACCTGGAATGTTCTGGAAAATGGATAAATTTGAAAATTTCATTATCCAGGACACAAAAGCAAAATTTGAAGGGAAAAATAGGTCTTTTCAATTTACTTTAGGCATAAACAATTGAGAAATAACACTTTCTGCCCAGGAAGAAGAAAAAGTAAACATTTTATTACATAATGTAATGAATTAAATGTTTATATATATATATATATATATATATTTAAAAATTTCATTACCCAGGTCCCCAAAGCAAAGTTTGAAGGGAAAAATAGTTCTTTTCCATTTACTTTTGGCAAAAGCAATTTGAAAATAATACTTTCTGCCAAGGTTTTGTGTAATAGCCTCTGTGCTCTACCAATGTTTGTATACTGGGTATTACACACAACTGGTGCCCTGATACTGTGTGACAGTGCCTTAAAAATCAGAATAGAAAACCATGATTGAAATCATATGAAACACCAAATGGCTTGAGCCCTGAATCTTTCAAACACCTAGTAACGCCTCTGCTAGAACATAATAATTTAATCATGCAGAAGAACGTTAGTGCTTTAAAAATGGTACAGTGGTAAAGAAAACTTGGAAATTGTTTCAAAAGACAGTGTTAACTACATAGTAGTAAACTGGCAATGATCAGAAAAATGAATTGTTTTAAATATAAGGGTTTCAAAATAATATCAAAAACAAAACTAAAATCCATTATAAATTAATGCATCACTGCCTTAAAAGTTTATTGTTTTTTTAAACTCATGAAATAAAAATGTGTTAAATAATTTAAGTATTCACAAAGTTTGAAGCTGAAATTTATCTTGGTGATTTTAAAGAAATAAAATGTGGAGAGTTTGGATTGTGATTGATGTTACTATTGCAAACAATTAAGCTATGTTTCTTAAACCGTTTGCCAACTTTTGTATGTTCTTGGCTGTGCATGTTTGACATCTAATGCAATAAACATGATACATTCTAATGTGCAGATGAAATGTTTTTTGTTTGTTCAACTCGTAATCTGAGGGTCATGGGTAGTCCCATTTCCTACATACGGAACGGAAGATCATTGTGCCATATAGTGTCGAATGCTTTCTCGATATCAAGGGAGCAGGCGACAGTGCATTCTTTTTTATTAAAGCTGTTTATTATTGTTTCAGTTAATCTAATTAAATGATCTGTTATTTGTCTATATTTTCTAAATCCGTTTTATTCTTCTGGTAATTTTGAATTAATCTTCAAAAATGTGGAGAGTCTATTGCTTATTATTCTTTCAAGAATTTTGCCTACACAGCTGGTCAGGGTTATCGGTCGATAACTGTTTGGTTTATTGGCTGGTTTTTCTTCTTTATGAAACATTAAAATATCAGCTAACTTCCAAGAAACTGGGATGTATCCAGAGTAGAGAGATAAGTTAAATATGGCTAATAGGTGGTCATATAATTTTGGAGTGCCTTTTTTGAAAATAATTGTTTGTATTCCATCATTTCCCGGTGCTTTGTTTTTTGAATTTTTTATTGCTTGTCCAAGTTCATTTAGTTTGGTTTTTTTGGTGAGAAGTTGGGCATTGTAGTCATATGTATTATTAGTGTTGCTGTTTATAATGTTAATTGGAAAATGTGGTTTATATAATTCTATGTTATTTGTTACGTGGTTGTTTATTTTATTGTAGTAATAGTTGTTCATGCCCGAGTCATTGTGTGTTTTAAATGTGTTTTGTAATTGATGTTTGAAGGCTTCTGCTTTTTCTTTGTAGGTTTGTGCTAAGGTGTTGTTATATTCTAGAGTTGGGTATTTTCTTTGTCGTGAGTTCATTTGTGAACCATTTTAAGTGTAGCCAGAACTTACTTGGGTCGATTTGTTCGTTTAGTTGAAAGCAGAAGTTGTCCCATTGCTCTCATGTAGCTTTGCGAGAAATTCAAAAACAAACAAATAAACACACACTATTATAGTCTGTTAACTCGCATTATAAAATATGATCCCATACATAAGCGTTTCCTAAAGTGTGGTTCGCAACTTGGTTGTTGTTGTTTTGAATTAAGCACAAAGCTACACAATGGGCTATCTGTGTTCTGTTTACCACGGGTATCGAAACCCGGTTTTAAGCGTTGTAAGTCCGCAGACAAACCGCTGGGCCACTGGAAGGCCCGCGAGTTGGTACCGATTCATGAAAAAATACCAGTTCAAAAAAAATTTTTAAAAATTAATTTTAACCCTTTCACAACCAACAACAATTTTTAAACTTTCTTCAAGCACTTATTGTATATTAAAGGAAAAATACTTAAATCAGTTAATATAAACATCTTCTAACAAAATTAATATTTTATATATGTAAAAACAGCTGGTTTGGGTTGAGAAAACTTTTTATTTAAAAGAGCGAAAAACGTTTCGACTTTCTGACGATGACAAAAATTTTTCACAAACCATTGTTTTTTGTTTGTTTTTTGTTTTTTGAATTAAGCACAAAGCTACACAATGGGCTATCTGTGCTCTGCCCACCACGGGTATCGAAACCCGGATTTTGGCGTGTAAGTCCGCAGACATACCGCTGAGCCACTGGGGGGCAAACCAAACCACCCCTTTTTACATATATATTTTTCTCTACAAGTGAGTTTTTTTTCGTTATCACTGAAAATTAATATTTTCAATTACATTATAATTTATATTTTCATTTTATCTCACTGAAATTTCTCCGTATTTCAACTAAGCTAATAAAACAGGAAGAAAAAGTGATTTGTTTCTTGTTTGTTTTGGAATTTCGCACAAAGCTACTCGAGGGCTATCTGTGCTAGCCGTCCTGGATTTAGCAGTGTAAGACTAGAGGGAAGGCAGCTAGTCATTACCACCCACCGCCAACTCTTGGGCTACTCTTTTACCAACGAATAGTAATTATAACGCCCCCGCGGCTGGGAGGGCGAGCATGTTTAGCACGACGCGGGCGCGAACCCGTTACCCTCGGATTACGAGTCGCTCCCCTTACGCGCTTGGCCATGTTAGGCCAGGAAAAGTGACAGTTTATACTCAAGGCTACGAAACTAGAAAAATTCATGGTTGCCTTTACACGTTCAGCCTCTCTAGAATTAAAGTGTTCTCACTTAGTGCAGTATAGATAATCCAGATAGCTGTGGGCTCGGTGGACATATGTTGGGCTAGTGTGAGACCCGAAAATGTCCAAAGTGTTTTGTGTTTAGGCATTTGGGCAATGATTGTACTGTTAAGTGTCCAGTATGTAACGTCAACCACATGTCATCACTGTGTCCGAAACGTGTATCATCATATGCAAGCAAAACTACAAAGAAGACTGCTTTCAAAGAGCAATGTCTGAATTTTCGAAATCCGTTTTGGGTTTCTAGTAGTTTTGTTATGATTTCCAGGACTGTGGAGAGTCGGTTATTGATTATTCTATTTTTTCTAATACTTTGCTTAGGCAACGGATTAGGCCAATCGGGCGGTAACTACTTAGTTTACGTGCTAATTTTCTTTATTTGTGTAGCGCGAGTATGATCGTTTGCTTCCAAGAAACCTGGATGTATCCAAAGCTTAGTGATGCGCTGAAATAATCATTGAGTGCCTTTTTAAAGGAGGATAACTTGAATGCCATCTCCTCTCGGAGTTTTGCTTCATGTTGCTTTGATTGTTCGTTGGACTTTTATATCTGTTATGAAATTTGTCATTTAATATGTTTATAATTATCATTAACATGAAAAATGATCAAACAAACGACAAGGGTGGTGTGCATAGATTTGGATTTTGTATCACGTGGGTGTTCACATCATTAAAGAAGTGAAAATCTTTGTCTAAATATTGTGTGGCCGGGATGTATTTTGTCTCCTCGTTGTTGACGTTTGTTTGTTTGGTTTTTGAATTTCGAGCAAAGCCACTTGATGGCTATCTGCGTTAGCAGTCCCTAATTTAACAGTGATCACCAATGAGAAAGCAGCTACTCAACACCACTCACCCCCAATTCTTTGGCTACTCTTTTATCAACGAATAATGGGATTTACCGTCACGTTATAATGACCTCTCCCATCAATACGTTGATTCGAACTCGCAGGTTGAGAGCCAAACACACTAATAATTAGTCCAGGCCATCTGTTGGTGTAACGAAGAAATAATTTTACTCTTTCGAAGTACTTTTATAAACAAGCACTTACAAGGCTGGACGAAAATCATTGAACAATCAATCTCTAGATGTTGACAAGTGATGTCAAGAAATATCATCTCTTTACGTTAGAGATTAATGGCAGGACAATTTCATAGAATCTTAAATTGATTTAGCCCTATATATATGTTCTGTACCTGGAGCAGAACAAGCCCATCTCGTAGGAATTTTGAGCCTTATTTTTAAATATTCATTCATGTGGGTAAACTATGAATTGTGTAATCATGTGCTACGATCGTTTTGTCTGACTTGAAAGTGTGTATGACATGTTGTCATTGTCTTGTAGGTACACGTTTTTGAAAACTTCTTTACAATAGTAGTTAGTTGTCTTTGCAAGCTTTAATTTTGCTTGTTGTTGTACAAAAAACTGCAAAATGGCCATCGTTGCTGTGCTCAAAGCAGGTGTTTAAACTCGAATTTTAGTGTTATAAGCCCTCAGACGTATTGTTTAGCCACCAGAGTGATGTGAAAAGAAAATACAGAAACTAGTCGGTTGGCAGTAAGTGAGTGTAAACATATTTATGAATAAGTATTTGTTTTATTTGTTCATTTGTATTTACTTGCTTTGCTTTTGTTGTCTGTGTTCAATGTACTTTCTACATAAAATTTTCTAAGCCTGCGTTTCAACAGAAAAGTTTGGTTATCTGTTGAACACTAGTGAAGTAATGATATCAGCTTACTTGAATACCACACTTCTAGATACTAGATCTTTGATCAAGCCTCTTATTGCATTAATCAGGTAACTGTTACATTTTGTTTTGTTTTTTTAATTTTAGAAAACCACTATACCTTGAGACTTAAGAGAGAATAATGGCTCAGCGGTAATTATAAAGGCTTTTAATGCTCAAAATCGAATTTATTGCTTACAAAAGGTTCCTTTTTTCCGGTTTGATATCTAATAATATAGGAAACTGTTACAATTCCTCGGAAAATTAAAATATAGACTAGAGGGGGTAAAAAAATCAAAATAAATGTTGGTATAAAACTGGGTCTTCACAGACAGCCTTTTGTACAGCTTTGCGCTTAACAACAAACAAATTTGAAGTGATAGTTTGGCTTTAGACTGAAACAGTTCGACAGCTGAAGGATATCTGTTGAAGGGTCTTTCATGAATTACTGGTAAATAATAAGAATATTTAGAAAATTAAAACAAATTAACATAAATTGAATGTAAACATTCAATGCCTATAATCTTTTTTTTTTATGTGCAAAAACGGCTCGTTTGGGTTGAGAAAATATTTCAAATAGAAGAGCGAACAACGTTTCGACCTCCTATTTGAAATATTTTCTCAACCCAAACGAGCCGTTTTTGCATATATAATTCTCAACAAGTGGGTTTCTCAACATCACTGACCTATAATCTTTTGTTTGCAACATTAGTATTACATTACTTTGTACTTTCATTTCTAAATACAGAATTTTCTCCTCCAGACGTTTTCAGTTAATGTTTCACTATTGTATATTTATAAAATTTTATTATATTGATTTAATCATTATATTGTATGTCTTGCTTGACCTAGTGGTTCGGGCACTCCACTCACTACTTTGGTAACTGGGTCTAGTCACGCCATCGAACATGCTTGCTTTTCAGCCGTGGTGGTGTTAAAATTTGACGATCAGTTCCACACTTTATTGGAAAAGAGTGGCCCAAGGGTTAACGTAAGATGCCTTTGATTTGTTTTCTTCTTTCTTGTCTATCACTATTAAATTAGGGACCGCTAGCAAGGACAGTCATCGAGTAACTGTGAAAAAAAAAACAACCAAATAAACATTAGTCTTTTCACATATTTAGATCATGTCCATTCGCAATGGTTATTAACGTCATAAATAAAACAAAACTCCAGTAATGTGTGTCGTCATTTACTCTTCATTATTATTATCTTTATTTTTTTGTTTTGTTTACGAAAGTGATTATATGACGCTAATAACCTTTGTATGAGAATACAAACAGTTTTTAGCATGGACGTACGAAGCATAAAAATGTTAAAAAATTTTGTGAACACGAAATTCAACAATATGGTAATTTGCATTTAAACATTAATTTGGAGTCGCATAGAACTAAAAGAAAATTTATATTTGTGGCTACGATTTTACATTGTGCTGTTATTAGCTTAATTGTATATCACCAATAAAATATTTACATAATTCAGTAACTGAGCTATTAGTGTTAGTTAATAATAATACTGTAGATTGAAAGTATTTGAAAATTGCCTTCAATTTCAAATCAAACACGGAGTTTATTTGGGATAATGTGAAGAACTTAATTAGTTTGTGTGTTTTCATATCCAATATGAATATGATAAAAAACACGAATTTAAATTGCAGTTTTAACTGATTTAACTGTAAGTTGTAACTTTTCTTAGCCACTTGCCGTGAATTGTGCATTGGAAAGATTATTTAATATTTGTAAAGACCATTTATTGGCAAGCATTTGAAAATATGCATTAGTCATTTGTGCCAGTAGCTTTAATATGAGAAAAAGCCTTGAAAAATAGGTTTATCTTTCCTTCACAAAATCAAAATTAAACTTTTTTTTTAAAAAAGCAGGTAAGTGCTACAAATGTTAATTGTGAATTAGCATTCTTGGGTTAATTTTCTCATGTTTCAGTTTATGATAAATATGCAAGTTTTACATTTTATTCTTTCTCATTTCTAATATTTTAATATATTACTGAATATACATAAACAAAATAAAATAGTGTAAACCAGAATGGGAAGGAATTAGATGAGGAAATAATTTGTTAACTTGTAAACATCCTGGGATCTATGAAATATCTTGGGAGACTTGTTATTATGTGTGTAGGAGGTTCCTAATTAGTTGAAGTTATCATAATGAGGTCTTGCACTTCTTTCAAACATAGCATAAGGAGTAATTATGGATTTATTTTCTCCTGGTAATATCCAGTAAACATATTACATTGCTGTTCTTCAAAACTAGTCTTTAAATGTTTTGTATGCACCAATGATTTTACATTTCTTTTTTATTTATATGTGAAGTTTTTCCACACATGCTACAGAACTTTATGTGTATGAAGAAACTTCTAATTTTTAAATAATTTTTATTGTATTGAGGGCCATTCCATGTTAAATCATCCAAGGGGCTGCAGGTGACCCCCACAGAATGCCTTGAAAAAATTCACATGTGCTTATTTACCCATATAATCATCCATACAAATTTGAAAAATACCTGTCAGAATTCTATGAATCCCACTGAAATATTCTAACCAGCCTTTCACAATGTTAAATAATGAAGTTGTAAGAAACAAGAAAGAATTAATTCATTTCTGAACAAGTTTATTGGCATGACTAGTTAGATCACATGGCAATGCAAATATATTATGTATGCATTACAGCTATGCAGATATGGCTAAGTTTAAGATTCATAATATAATGAATACAAAGGTAAATCAGACACAAAAAGCACAGTGCTACAACAGGGGATAACTGAGAAAAATTATGGTCATACCAAACTGCAATAATCATGACAAGGAAATGTTTCAAAAACTGCTTTGGCAATAAATTAGCCTCAACAACATGAAATAGACATTGTTTTGTGCAGACAGCTTGAATACATTTCTGAAATTCAAGTTTGATTATGTTATGATCACTTTGACTTAGAAAATAGTGGCAAGCACTTACTGCCTTGCATGGTAGGTGCACTCATCAGACAAAGAATATGTTGGAAAAGAATCCAGCTTTCATCTTTACATGATCTTGCAGGCCATAAGAACAGTTCATTTCTTGATTTCTTCATAAATGACACCAACACATCAGAATGTTCATCTGATCTATTTTTTATGTTTCCCACATACCATTCATGATTGTAAATGTGCATCACATATTTTCCTGGCTGATAATTGTCATTGCTATCATTAGACCCTATTTGAGCTGCTGCAGCATCACTTTCACTGCTACTACCAACAGTTACAACTGTGTACACATCATCATCTGATAGCCTTCACATATACAATTTGTTGGTAGAGTGGGGAATAAAGCTATGATGTGATTTAATACCTGCAACAGTTTTGCATTTTTCATAGCACTCAAGTAGATCAAACTTTACAGAATTCTGCAGGACTGATTCCTGATTGACAAGGAAGAACTGAATGCCCTGAATGTGATCCTTTGCCCAATGGTGCATATCAGACACTTAAAATTTGAAAATTTATTATTTTGCACAGTTTTGATTGTTTTTGAAGAGCATGTTCAGAGATGTAAGAATATAGGGTAAAGGTTGATTAGAATATTTCAGTGGGATTCATACATTATTTAAAAATTGTATGGATATATTTGCACACAGTAACACACCTGAATTGAAGGTTTTTTTTGTCAAGTAAACAATGTATTGTTAGAGGATACTTGAAAAGATTATAAGTCAAAAAGTAAGTTGAACAACATCCTAATTTTTTTTTGTAGGTTATATTCAGAGATGTAAGATTATATGGTACAAATCTGAAAAGGCTGAATAACTGGTGACATGGTCAAACTGTGGCCTGAAGTAGAGCTATTTTTAGCTAAATCATAAAAAGTTGCATGCAACTAAATGTTTTTACAGGAGATCTAATAGATTTTTAATTTCAACAATTGCTGATTTATCAATAGATATGTTATAGGAAATTTGAAAACGCTATTCAGTTTTGTATCATGTTAAGTCTTAGTGCCATGGCTTATTAAATAAACCAACGTTTTTAATGATTTTGGTTTTTCAGGTGATTTTACAGCCTCACTATGAAAATTTTAAGAGATAAACTTGGTTTGAGACCATTTTTTAATTCTGTGAAATTAATTCAGTCAGTTTAGCAAATTTCAGCCTTCTACCACCATTACTCTTGCAGCTTTAAGCAGCCAAAGTTGCCTAAAAATGAATTTGCCAAAAATAAAAAAAAAAATATTTAAATTTTACAGGGCTGTAAATCAGAAACCTCTAGAGATATTGATCTAATCTTTGGCAATTTTTCATTATATGAGTGGATGAGCATGTGAATTTTTTCAAGGCATTCTGAGGGGGTCACCTGGAAAAATTTTCCAAAATGTGGATGATTTGACATGGAATGACACTTGAGAGATTGAGTGTTGATAGCTTTGGATACTTTAAACTATTTCAGCTGTCAAGTTTTAGGAGACATGAAAAAAAGAGTAACATACTCTGTTTAAAAGTAAACTGTTAGAGTGAAATATGTAACAGCTGTGTGTGTGGTACTTGAAAGTTAATGACAATCAGAAAAAAGATACTGCATTTTGTAAAGCTCAAGCCTTCCAGTCTATCAGTTTATTTAGTTAACATCCTGTGTAACAATTTCTAAATACCCATCCATCTGATATCAATAAGTAAATTTTGGTAAGCAAACTAAAATGTATTTTTATTTAACAAATATTTATAAATATTTTTTTTTTATTTTTCATAGTTAATGTGAGTGGAAAACAAAATTGAAGTAAGTGGAGATGAATAAATCAAGCAAGCAACCATTTTATGCTCTTCCCAAAAACAGAAAAACCAGTGCAGAGATAGTGAGTGAAGCTCGAGCTGCAATGAGAAGCGTTCAGACCAAACGGCCTTTTACCCCTGCTGAAAAGAAAAGGTTAGATTAATATTTGAAATCACCTTGTATTCTGTGATGTTATTTGTTTTGTCCACTGTTTTAAAACTTAAATCTTTAATATCGTAACACAATTGAATAAAAGTGAATAACACTTAGTAATTACTTTTGCATTGCTCATCTATACTGAAGAGAAAATAAAATTATACCATTAGGCATGATAACATTACAAATTAATTTTCCAAATACACATAATTTTAAATACACAAAACATCACTTAATGACATGTTTTCAAAAAATAAAAGAGAATAATAGCAATTTTGCTATTTAATAGGCTTGCGTCTAAATAACTAAATGTGTTGAAACATAAAAATGTCTCTTTTTAATTTAATTTACATTGAAGTAGTTAATTCTTAACAAGGTACACTGTGCAGTTTAGTAATCTGTAAAAGGTTTAGTAATTTGAAAATGCTTAGCAATGAATTAACATGGCCAAGTTTGTTAGGATTTCACTTTGAAATCTCTCATATGGGTAGGGCTGATTTTTAAATTTATAATTGCAGAGATGAACATTGTTGTTGCAAGGTGTGAATGAGAGCCTAATAAGAATATGGAAGAAAATTTGTATTGTAAATGTTTTTATATAAGAAAAAGGTTATGATTGTGTGAGAAATTGTGAGGACGTCTGTTGTTTATTTGGATGTTTTAATGAAGTATACTAGATAAGATCTTGTTCAGATTGTATAATAGGTAAGATATTTGAATTAAGTTATTACTTACTGGTTTACAATAGTTTTTGCATTCAGTTGTTACTATATTCAGATGCTGTAGTCAATCCTATATGGTATTTTCAAGAGTTGAATTCTTTAATCATATGCTTATTTGTATATTTCTTCTTATTTTTTTTCCACATATAATTTCTTGAATTTTAAAGCTATATATAATGAAAAAAATTCCATACAAATCTGAAAAATTTTATTGTATTTCTGAACCTACTCATTATCATTATTTATTTAACTTAAATTTATTCAGTTTATGGTGAATATGTAAAGATGTATAGTAAATTTCTTACATTTTATTCTTCTCAGGTTTAATAGATTACTGATATGCTCATTAATTTTTAAAGGTATTGTCTTTGTTTTACTTTAAAGATTGCAAAATGGAAGTCCTCTTCTTCATCGCCGTCTTAGTGCTTCCAGGTTGGTTTTAAAATTTTTGTTTTTTACTGATTGCAATTTTCAATTTTTAAAGATTAACGAATATCATGAAGTGTAATTTTTTTTTCAGAAATATAACTGTTTTTTTGACAGCACTGTTGATGCACTTGTTGCTGAAATGTGTAAAACAACCTTCAAGTGTTAAGTATTTTCAGTATCTGGGATTATACTGGTAGTATATATTTAAAAAAAATTCTTTTTTTATTTAACTATACAAAATGAACATGGTTTGTATTATCAAATTTTACACACTGAAATGGCACCAAATTTTGAATCAGCTCTGTCATTCTTGTAATGAAACTTTATTTGTTTAGCTTTTGATATTCTTGAAGATTAATGTTTAGCTTCTGTAAAGTGTTGAAGAAATACTTTTGTTTAGAAGGTAATCCTTCACAAATGTAAAATTTCTGAAATAGACTTATCTTCTCTCATGCCTTATCCTTATCCATTTTCACACACCTCTTTATATGCAGATACTTCCTATATATTTTTTTTTTTTTTGTTAATAGCCCCTCCACCATATTAGTTTGGGATTCTAGTTTAAGTTTGAGATAAATGGGTTTCAGGAGTGACAGTTTTCCTATGCTGAAAATGTGTTCTGATAATACATAATGCTTACCTCTTTTCATGCTTTTCTACCCTTTCTCCCTACAATATGGCAGTTTTGGGTCTACTGATTTGGACAATTTTGAAGTAAGTGTATTTCAGAAATTTTAACTCTGTTATAGGTTACCTTATAAATGTAAATATGAAAAAACTTAGGAAAGTATTACCTTTGAACAATTACAATACTGTGTGGAGTAATGGATCAAGATTAAGTGTATTTTATTTGGAAAACTGTTTCTCCCCTTTTATTAGAGCAACATATCATGGTAAAATGTACAACCATTGAACTGGAAACAGGGTAAAACAAGTTTAAAAAAATTACTGCATAATGCAGCACTGGTTGGAAAGGGTTTTATTGATTCCACATTAATTTTGTAAGTTGATGCTTACATTTCAGTACCTTACTTCCTAGTAATATACCTTAGAAACCAAGCATGAAGACAAACTTTATGGACTGTGGTTGATTATTTATTAAGTGAAAGATTGATTCTTCTATTGTCTTATGTTTTGGATATTTTCATAAGTAAATAAGTTAGGAATTAGATTTGCACATTTTGAAAGTATTTGTTTCTACATTTTAGATATTCTAATTGATAAGAATGATGAGAAGCAACTTATGTTTATATTTCTTTCTTTGCAGTGATATGCTTGAAAATGTATGAAAAGTAAAAAGGGAAAGATCCTCTCAGTGTGGATTCCTGTATGTGGTGATGGGACCTCCCATGGAAGGTTTTGTTCCTTTAGTTTACCTTCTCTGGGATTTAAATATCCACTCACGTGTTTACTGTTCATGGTGACCTGTGAAGGGGAGGAGAGGATCCTGGTGGTTGAGGGGTCCAACCCTAACACACCACTTTGGCCTTGAATTCCTGTAGATGGGCAACCTTGAGGTGGTCTCCTAGGGTCAGCCAAGTAACAGTGTTGGATGTTCTCAACAGGTGTTGTGGACATTGAATCTGATGCTAGTGTTAGGGTACAGTGCTCATGAAACCCTGGCATTACTGGAACTTCCTTGTATGGCATTGTAGTGCATTCCCTCATTGGGTTCCATGGTGGCTGGGATTAGTGGGCAATGAGATATTCTTTTTTATTGTGGATCTCCAAATAAAAACTTAAATAAAATAGTGAACAAATAGTTCATAGGTAAATGACCACATCCTGAAGATTCTGAGCAGCAATTTTCAGCACCTGTAACACGTGTACCTCATTTTCTTATACTACATTCTCCTTCAGTCAAACGTTTAGGGAAGATGTTTCCCTTTTTCATTCAAAGGGACTAGAGAGGCTTGCTGTCTCTCCAAAGTCAGTAAAGAAGCTTTGCTCAGGTAACATTGGTGGAAACATTCACATCTCCACATAGTGAACTCCTTTTACATTTAAAGGTGATTGGGGATATACTGATTGAGGTTATGCCTCATGCTACTTTGAATTTATCATGAGGAGTTACTGTTGAGGTATTTGAAGAACATCCCCGAATCAGAGGTTCTTGCTGATTTCTCCACCCAAGGAGTTTCTGCAGTGCGGCACATCTCCACTCGCAAAGATGGAATTATGATGCTGACCAGTGTCCCCATTCTGACATTTACATCACCACGTCCACCTTCCACCATCAAATTAGATTATCTTAATTGTAAGATATGGCCTTGCATTCCAAGCCCTCTCAAATGTTTTCAGTGTCAGCAGTTTGGTCACTCAAAAATGTCATGTCATGGTTCCTTGACGTGTGCTTGTTGCGGTGGCAAGGACCATGATGCCTGTGAATGTAAAACAGACTCTCATTGCATCAGTTGCAATGGTTCTCACCCATCCTACTTTTGTTCTTGCCCTAAATGGTTGAAAGAAAAAGAGTTGCAGCATTTGAAAACAATTCAAAACATTACTTACCCTGAGGCTTGAAAGTTGCTGTTTAACACTTCTTCTGGGACGTATGGTACTGCACTTCATTCTATTACTTCAGTGGGAGTGCAGACAAATCTCTCTGTTCCTCTAAAAGAATCATTTTCAAACCAGATTAAAAGTCTTTTCGACCTCCATGGTTGAAAATGTTGATGAATCAAAATCAACACCCATCTCTGTCCCTAACATACATTCCAGCAAACCCCAAGATCCACTTTCTTTGGCCCCCAATATGGGTGTTTCCTTAGGAACATCTTCTCCAACCCCAAGATGTAAAATGATCATTCATTCACATTCTTAGTTACTGGAATTCTCTTCCAACAAAAAGGCTTGCCTTATTGACCAAGGGCAGGATCTATGGAGGTCAAGAGACTTTCCTTAAATAAAGACAATAAAGAGAAAAGACGTGGTCATAAACAGAAAGGCTCTTCATCCAATTTGCCTACACATAAATAAAAATGGCCACCTTGATACAATGGAGCCTCCCGCTAGTACAGTGGTATGTCTCTGGACTTACAATGCTAAAATCAGGGGTTCGATTTACCTCGGTGGGCTCAGCAGATAGCCTAATGTGGCTTTGCTCTAAAAATATAGACACATACATATATGATACAATGGAACTGTTGAGGCTTACATTCTAATCTGGATGACATCAAAGAACTAATTGCTTCCAACCACCCTGTATGTCTTTTTTTGCAGGAAACACTTCTGAAACCTGCCGATACAGTTACCTTTTGGCAGTTTTATTTGTACAGAAATGACATGCTGGGTGATGGACAAATGTGTGGAGGGGTGGCACTGTTGGTTGATGAGCACATGTTCACCCTGTCTTTGTCACTCGACACACCTTTGGAGGCTGTAGCCATCCATATTTTCTCTGGTCATACCATCACTGTTTGTTTTTTCTACCTGTCACCGAGAGATGCCTATAATTGATCAATCAGACCTTTATGCTTTCATTGAACAGTTACCATCTCCCTTTGTCATCTCTCAATTTGCTTCTCTTCACTATTTTCCCACTTTTCATGGAGTGTTGACAATAACCCTGGAGGCTGTGATCATTTTCCTATAATTTTGAGAGAGACTGGTCTTGGTCAATGCCACTTGACGTGGAAGCTGGATCAAGCAAACTGCCCTTCTTTTACTGCTCTCTCAGAACATGATCCTGACATCGTCTGTAAGCTATCAACAGATGACTGTGTGGTAGCAGTAACTGACTGTATTATACAGGCAACTGCTCAATGTATTCCTAAAACCTTGACAAGTTTTCTACAATATCCTCATCCATGATTGAATCCTGCCTGCCACTTGGCACATAAAGCTGAAAAACATGCCTGGGATACTTTTTATAAGTATCCCACACTCTCAAACCCCATTCCTTTCCAGCAGGCATGTGTACATGCTCGATGGTTAAGACATCAAAGTCAGAAGGAATCTTGTATTAAGTTTACAACCAGTTCCAAAAATCATATGGGGACAAGATTCAAAAGGTCAGTGTGCAATATAGTTCTGTCCCCTTCTTGATCTTGCTTTCTGATGGCCAGGAAGTAACTTATACCTGGAGCATTGCCAATATTATAGGTGACAGCTGTTGCTAGGTGTCTAGCACCTCTGCTTCTTCCTCCACCTTCTTGGTCATCAAGTCTCAAGCAGAGTGATCACCTCTTTCCTTTTGAACTGATTGTCTTTATGAATATAACTATCCCTGTACACTCATTGAACTCAAACTGGCCCTTCACTGGTCTGGCTGTACTTTGGTCAGACCTGATGATGTACACTGTGAAATATATATCTCCTGCTTCTTTTGCTATTTTTCTGATTGTTTTTAACCAGATCTGGTAGGAGAATGTTTTTCTTGATGCCTGGCACCAGGCTATTGTCCTACCTTTCTCTGAGCTTCAGAAGGATCCAAGGATTCCTTCAAACTATTGTCCAGTTGCTTTGATGAGCTGTCTCTGTAAGACTTAGATAGGATGGTTAATGCTTGTCTTGTTTGGCTCCTTGGATCAAACACCATCCTTTCTCCCACCCAGTGCGGGTTCTGACAAAAGCGTTCCACCATGAAGCACCTGATTCGACTTGAAACATCACTCAGAGAAGCCTTTCTCAAACAACATCATCTTATATCAATATTTTTTGACATTGAGAAGGCTTATGACACAACATGGAAGTATGGCATTTTCAAAACCTCAATTTATATGGGTTATGTGGCCATTTGCCCATTTTTGTTAAAAATATTTTTTATGGATAGGTGATTCTAAGGTTGTGTGGGTTCAACACTTTCCTGTTCGTTTCTACAGGAACTTGGAGTCCTTCAGGGCTGTGCATTGGGTGTCACACTTTTCAGTATAAAGATTAATGTCAGCACTGAACAACTCCCTCTCACTGTTGCAAATGGGCTTTATATCGACGATTTTTACATCTCACGTCAGTTGTCATACAAAAGATATATTGAGTGGCAGCTGTAGACTGCTTTCAATCATTTACTGAAGTGCACCACAGCAAACAATTTGCATGCACGTTTGCTGCCAACAGGACATTCACTCTGATCCTGAACTCTGTGTCAGTGAAGTTGTGCTACCTGTGGTCCCTGAAACAAAGTTGTTGGGGCTTATCTTTGACTGTAAGCTGACCATTATACCACACATCAAGCAGCTATGGGTCAAATGTATGAGAGCACTTAACATCCTCCGTGTCCTCTCTTCCTTCACTTGGGGTGCAGATTGACTTTCTATGCTAAAGGTATATCGTGCTCTTATTCGATTGAAACTTGACTATGGATTACTGGTCTATGGCTCTGCCAGACCATCAGCCTTAAAGATGCTAGACCCTATTTATCATCAAGGACTTCTGCTCTGCAATGGGGCTTTACGCATTTTCCCAGTTCAGAGTTTGTACATAGAGTATCATGAACCTTCTCTGCACCTCTCTTGTCACTTGCAACTGTCTTTACTATATGCTTTGAAACTTTGTTCTTTACCAAAGCATCCCACCTGGTGTTATGTTTTCCTTCCTCACTTGGCCATGCTTTTTCAGAACAGACAGTCTGCCATTGCTCATTTTAGCCTTCATATCCAGGTGCAGTTGGATAAATTGGGTCTGTCCTTGGATAACATTGCTGTATCCACTGGTAAGCCCATCCCACCATGGTTTGTTAGAGTCTCCAAATGTGACCTTTCTTTAAGTCATCTGAGTAAAGCAAACACTTCTGATTAGGAATACTGTCTGTTATTTGCTGAACATCTTTTGAATTATCCTTACATCCCTATTTATACAGATGATTCAAAATCAGATGAATGTATGGGCTCTGCTATTGTTTGTTGTGGTTTGGTGGTTGCTCACAGAATCTCCTCCACAACTGTTGAACTATACACCATTTTTCTTGCCCTGGATCACATAGAAGCTAAGCAGTACTCAAATTTGCACTGTTTATATTAACTCAGTTCCCTACTTGCCCTCAAATCACTTTACGTTAGTTCTCACCACATTCTTGCTAATATTCAAAACTGACTGGCCCGTTTCTTTTTAGTATCTGCTTCTATCCAGTTTTTCTGGATTTCAGGCTACATTGGTGTTTGTGGGAATGGGCTCGCCAACACTGCAGCTAATTCTGTCTGCTTTGGTACTATCACTGCTGTGCCTCTTCCATACATGGATTATGGTCCTGTATTCAAGGCTTTGCTTCATGCCAGTTGGCAGTTAATTTGGAGTGAGCAACATGCAAACAAGCTTTTCCAAATAAAACCCTCTATTGGACTTTGGTTGTTTTGCTTCCATAGGATTGGAAAGAGGAAGTTGTTCTAACTAAACTATGCATTGGTCACAGTTTTTTAACTCATGTTTTCTTTTATCTGGGACTGATGCACCAGTGTATTGTCTGTGACACTTGAGTCACAATAAGCCACATTTTACTGTCTTGCTATAATTACGACTCTCAACGATGGCACCATTTTAAACATGTTTTGGTTCAAGATTTATCTGTAACATTAGACAATGTTATTGGAAATGGTGACACTATCCACCTAAGAAATGTTTTTAGTTTTTAAAGACCATTAATATTTTTAATGCTATTTAAGTGTCTTTTTAAATTTGTACATTAAACCTTTTTTTAATGTGGTTCCGTTTTGAAAATCAAAGTACATCTTGTTCGATATTAAATTAGAAAATGGCCATAACATTGAATAACTTGAAACCAGAACTGGAAAGGCCAACTTCAGATGACTGATGTTGATTTTTGAACTTACTTGTTAGTCATCCTGGTGAGCTATAATAATTACAGTATATTCTACAGAAAGTCCTTTATAACTGGTATTGCTGTAGTTTTTCTCTTACTGCTGTAGACTAGGTTCAAAAATTGGATTTCGTGCTATTTAAGTTTTTAATTTAAAAACTAAACTTTGTCTTGTTTTACCTTGATTTCCTTTTATAAATTTTAATAATTTTACTTTAACTATTTACCTGATGTTTGGCAGATAGCCTAATTGGTTTGCACCATGAAACACCAAACCAGTAAATCAACCAAAAGGGAAAGATATGAGAAGCTTTTCAGACCCACATTACTTTTGTACACTGCAGTTGGATCACTAAATGGATAAAAAAACAAAACAACTTATAATCTTTACAAAGCCATAGAACTTTTTTACAGCTATAAAGTAATTCTTATTTTAATACATTATGTCCTGTTTTGAGAGTATTTCCTGAAGTTATTCATGAATATAATAAGTATTTATATATTAGTATTTTTTACTACATTTTCAATAAAAATTAAAGGAAAATGCTGTCAGCAAAAATAAATATCAAACTAATTAAATTTTAAACATAAGAAGAAAGAAAAACAAGAAACAATTATCAAAATTCATAACTATTAGTTTTCCTTCAGAGAAACTATAACACACAGAAAGGGGAAGTGACAGTAAACAGCTGTATAATAGATATAGTACTTGAACATGTCCTCATTGCCAGTCATCACACATAGAAGGTGAAGGCACAAAAAAAAGAAAGTTTTGGAGACTCTATTAAAGACATTGTAGTACAGGGCTTTTTTTCCCAGTTTATTACCAAGATTCAAGGTATGATAAAAATATGTCAGATTTGGAGAAATGAATGCTGAAAGTAATGAATTTTGGGGGGATTAAAAACTAAATATTAAATAGATTTTCTTTATGTCATGTAGTTCTTCAAAACTTTAAGGTATATGGTGATCTAGTTTAATTCTAAGAATTATTGTTTTGATTTAATATTGTTATATTGTAATTTTTTTGTTCTCAGCATTGATGCAATGCAGTATGATCCATTAGAAAGCAGACCAGCCACTGGTGTTAAATTGATCCCTTTGAGGAGAAAAAAGGTATGTTATGAAATAATTTAAACCTTATTTCCTTGCTGCTGTCAGATCAGAGGGTGTGTGTTATTTTTATTACTTCAGACAATTCTTGTTGCAATAATTATACAGTAAAGAAGCTAATAAATCCTCTTCTACTGTGTTCTTGGAACCAGAATTGCAACAACATTGTAGGAATCATCAGTTTATTGCATTACACATATTCTTGCTATCAACAGTAATGTATTAGTGTCACATAAGCAGTCTGCTGGAGGAGGTAGTGATTCATTGCTTTATATTTAGCAGGTTTCTACTTCAGCTGATTGCAGTAAAAGAAGTGTAGGAAAAAGATATGAAAAGCTAGAAGTAGAAATTTTCAGAAGTATGGATTGCATAGTTAATACCAAAAAGGATAGAATAGTACTACTCATTTTATTTTACATTTTGTAATGGTGGTTATGAGTTCAATCAAATTGGCTGAGTTCATATAAAAGTGAGGGTAGAGAAAATAACAGATACAAAGTTTTAATGAAGAAAAATATTTGATATATATTTAGGAGGTTTAGAGATTATGCAAGTGAAATTTGATAATTTTTCAAATGAAGAAAACTATTAAGGATTGTCAGTTTTTTAGGTTTATAAATTTCATATTTTATCTGTTATAACACATTATTAATAAATTTTAGGTTTGTTATATGTCTTTGGAAGAACATTGATTGTAGATTCTAGACTCATACTATTTCTGTGGCAACACACTAGAAACATGATACTAGTTGGATATCACACATAAAAATAGTGAAACTAAATTCTAGTTTATGTTTAATTGTTAAGAACTGTTTTCCCAAATACTGTGCTTTCAATATTTCTAATTCCCTTATTATTATTCATACTCAATACTCTTTAATACCTGGCACCACAGATTCCTTAAACAATCTTTCTGAGTGACCTTTTGCTCATTATTTATCATATGTGGGTGTCCATTTGTTAAAGATGCTCATTATAACTTCATTGTGGACTTGACATGAATGTGGTGGCATCAAATTATTGTGTTTTTAGTTCCTTAAACCAACTTTCTTATGACAAAAAAAACATTAATATAAATGTGCATTTAGAAGTTTGTAACTTTTTAACTTGTTAAATCAGATACAGCAAATCATTGTTCCTTACTACACAGTAGACCATCAAATTCTTTAGTATCATAAACTTTGACTTCATGTTCTAACCTTTAAATTAAAAACAAATTGTGTTGTTTTATGTTAATATTAAATTTCTTATCACTGTTGTCCGTTAATAAAGTGTTTGATATTTTAACTGCTAGTCAGTAACTGAAGAGACTGAACAAACTAAAATTCAGCTTGAACCTATAGCAAAGCAAATGCCAATAGTCAGTTTGGTCAGAAATCAGGCAACAAAAAATGAGCACAGAAGTGGAATGAACCATGGCTTTGGTAAGTAAGTATTTCAGAAAGTACTTAGAATTCTGCTAATTGATAGAAAGGAAGTTATATTTTTTTTCTTGTTCAAAATTCTTATCATATTATTATTTTCTTATTTAAACACACATTACAATAATTATTCAGCACAAAAGTACAAAAATCCTATCACCTGAGTACTTTTGAGAGGTGGACATTTCTTCATCAGTTTGCAGCTGTTGGAGACTGTTCCAATCTCTCAAAGTGTTTAGGCTGTGTGATTTTGTATTTTTTATGTTTAACTGAATATTTTATCCAATGTGTTTTTCCTAGAATCATGCAATAATTTATTTGTTAGTGCATAATATGATATAGCATTTTATCTTTTGTTTCATTGCACTCATAAAATAAAAATAACTTTACTGTAGCTTACAATTTTGTATCATATTGAGTAATTTTATGTTTTTGTTTTTTAAAACATTCAGTGTATATGGCTCTCATTGGTGTCACAACAATATGCCTGCAGACTTAGAATGCTAGAAACCAGGTTTCGTTATCCATGGTGGGCAGAGTACAGATTGCCCATTGTGTAGATTTGTACTTAACCTCAAATAAAACCTAAATAAACAATGTAAATAACTCCCAAAAGTCACTGAATATCTAATTTAAATCTAAACTACATAGTATACTCCAGCAGTAACTAAGGAGGTTAATTGCAATGTTTATGAAATTTATGTTTGAAATGTTTCTGTAACTCACATGATATCATTAACCATATAACCAAACATTAATGAGCCTGTAAACAATTTTGTGAATAAATAATAATGAAAATGGGTTAAGATGACCAATGAGGTTCTTGTAGACCTAATGATAATACTGTTATTAATTGAATTATACATAGGATGAAATAATAAAACTTTAATGATATGTGTGAGATTTCTTTGGATTGCTGAAAGAATTACTAAGCTTTCCAAATATTGTGTCAATAATCAATTAGTCAAGGAATTATACAGTTTGGATATTATGTGTGCTTCATCGAGTAGACAGTTTTGTAGTGAAAATATTATTTACTAGTTAAAAATGTTCAGTTTGATTTGATTTTTCTTAAGAAATTAATTATCTTTTTATAAAAGCTGTTAGATCTGCAAGAGAAAAAGACAAATGTCATTGGTATCTCAGTAGCTCTTTAGCTTATATCTACCTCTCTTTGTAATTTAAAATAATAATTTAATAATTACAATTTAAATTTACTTCACATTTTGAGCTTCATTTATTTTATTATTCATACAAATTAACATTGTTGCCTTTATTTAGGATCCAACATGAAAGTAAATGTCATAAAGACTGATAATGAGAGACAAAAATTCAAAGAAGAAAATATTCACAATGTGTTTGAGGAAAGCAGTAAAGATGTACATGAGAACAAACAACCTGAACTTTGTTTGAAAAAAAGGTTGTAAAAATATGTTAAGTTTCATCTGGTTTAAATATGGTTTCTTAACACTTTTTAGTATTGTTTATCAGAGATTGCTTCAGTTTATTTTTAATTGTATAACCTAACCTAAAAGATAGTTTTTGTTTTAGTAAGGATTATTAAGGAATATTGTTAGTGTTAACATAGATTTGAAATCCATGTTTCTTTAGTTTCTTAATGCTCATTTGTATGTAGAATATTTTGTGCCAAAATTAAAAATAAATAAGTAAATGTATAAATAAATATTCTTAGAAAAAAATATTTATATATGCTGCTACATTTATGTATTGGTTAGATAAGTAAAATATTTAGTTATTGTTTCATACATTTATATATTTATTTATTTCAACGTTGCTGGTTTTCTTTAGTTGGCTTCAACTTTCCTTAATTGAAGTACCAATGACATACATTGGGGCCACTGCTAAAATTAGACTTATGGTTAACATTAGCATATTGGAGGTAACAAAATTTCCAGGGAGGTCTGACCACCGTAGACCTAGTCTTAATTTTGATGCTTTAGTAATGTTGATCAAAGCTAGTTTGTGGTATTTTCAACACAGTGGTTAGTCCGTTGCACATTGGTAGTTGACAGGTGTTGAATGAAAGAATATATACGGTTAAATTATGGCAGCTTTGTAAAATCATGATGTTTATTTAATGTGACAGAAGAATATCAGAGTGAACTTGCCAAATTCATGTCTGAAAATTGTAGTGTGTTAAGATAAGGATCTGTTTAGTTAAATTTTATCACATCCAAGAACATCAGTTACATAACTAAATTATGTGGAAGTGAACATTCTGATACTCTACTTCCCTCTGTTCCCAAGATTAGCTTTTCCTGCATTTGGCTACCCTCTATATGTGAACTTTCTTTAGTAATGAATACCATAAGCCTTCTGAGTTTCCCTATTGGAATCAAAGGTTCCAACATGTCTCTCATGCAAATCACCATGTGTCATCTTTCCACCTATAGGAGAGCACTACTATCACGTGAGTGATGCTATCAACAAGTGAGATGGTTACAGGTGATATTTCTCAGATAATTGAGCTTGTAGTACATTAAGGATTAATTTTAATATATTTATAGATTGATTCAATAATACATTGTAACTGTGCCACACCGACAAGCATACCCTTGTGTTCTTGGAACCTCTTGTAATTCCCTCGGTTGCTATTGCTTAAAATTGTTAGAGAATGTAGGTATGATATGTACGTGTATTATTTTTTATGTAACTTTATTGTGTAAATAAACTGTATTGTTGTTTTTATTATTTTGTAATGAAAATTGCGTTAAGGTAATTTTCAAAACAAAATATGAAAGTAAGAAGAGATGTATTTTAAATTACAATGTTTTAAGTAACCACTCCTCATCAGGCTTAACATAGAAGTGATTGGTATTTCATAGTTATATGCCAGAGGAATTTTAGCATTGTTTAGCACGTATTGTTACTAATTATTGAGTTCTATAACAGGACATTTGTTAATGTATAACTCAAGTAGTGGGATTGTAATCATGTTTCACTGACTTTAGAGAGGTAGCCATCTGAAGGCAGCCTGTTACAATTTTTTTAATATATATGTATGTAAATATTTTTACTTATATATGTTATTACTGTATATCATTACTTTTTACCAAGCTTTGAGAGAACAGCAGTTGGATGCTTTCAAAAGAATGTGTAATTATGTGTAAGTACAACTCAGAACAAAGAATATACATTGAACAGTAGAAAAAATAAGAATGTGAAGCAGTATAATGTAAGTTAAACAGTACAATTGATATACAGGGTGTTCAGAAAGTCATTGTGCAGTTTTGAAAGCAGCGATAACAGCATTCATTCATTCTATTTCAAGCTAGCAACTGATAGCGGTGTTTAGAAACAAAATAAGAAGGATCCAAGCCTTTATTGATGTTAACAGGGGTCACTTTTAACATTGTTTATAATTGTCATTCATATTTACCTCCTGTATTCTGTATTGAAACATGTCTGTTAATAAATATATAAGTGCATAGTGACTTTCCGAACACCCTGTATGATAAAAAGCAAATGTGTCTACTGTAAAGCTAATTATGATATAAAGTACAATCTCATCAAATGTGTATCATTCCTTCTTCAGCAATGTGTTTTGGTAATCATTGTAGTTTATAATATCAAACAATTACAAAAAAGTAAAACAATGAAACAATTTTTCTTTGAAGGTAGATTTAGGCAGTGTGGTCAGTATTCGATAAAGATTTTTTTCTTCCTTTTTTTGTTGGTCAAAAATTTACAAACTTCTAGAAATTTTTCTTTAAATCTAAAGAGTTTTTTGTTTTTTTGTCATCATGAGTACTGTGAAGTGTAGTCTAAGTGGCAGGTTTCTTAGTTTACTGGTTTTTGATGGTGTGTTTGATGGTTGCTTTAATGGTGTGTTAATTCTGTTTTTAGTAGATGTTCCAAATTCTTCTGAATAATATTACAACACACAGCTGAAGATCCAGTGGGAAAAGCATAAAACTATTAACAAAGAGCATTGCCAGAAACTCAAGAAAATTAAAAAAGCTCTAAAAATAACCATGGAAAGGTTAAAGCTTAACCAAGATCAGGAACTAGACATTAGCAGAATTTTAAGCATTTTATAGAAGATTATAACACGCAGTAAATGATGTTTAGACTTTACCTATGTCACTGAAAATTTTTTATGTGGCAAAAATCATTCATTACAGACAAAGTCATTTTCTAGGAATTTGAGAAGTGCTAGAAACACAACAAGACAGTTTTATATCTGGTTTCCAAGATGAGAAAGACCATACCAGTTTTAAATATTTAAAATATATGTACCAATTGTATTTGATAGAAATAAAAAGCACAAGATGAATATTTAATATTTCATGTTATGTGTGTAAAGTATAACTGTCTATACTGCTTGGTGTCACAAGTTTTTCTGAGGAACTTGCTAAATAAAGTCTGATGAAATTTAGTTGAGGAGGGACTTTAAATATCCTCCCCATTGATCAAGTTTAAATGGATAAGCAACAGGATGAATGGTTCGACTTTAGCAGACATTCAAGTTTTACTGCTTTAATACCACAAGTGAAGGTTCTATTGGCAGAAAAATATATGAAACTAATACCAAAAAAAGTGGTATTTAATACAGTGGAGCACAGTTAAGCTGCAGTATTTGGGGGAGGGTAAACCTGCTTAACCATAGCTTAAACCTTTGTGACTGAAATCTCGAAGTTGCCAACAGCTCCACCGAGGAGCCTTATCCGGGCTATTGCGTGATCATTATATTGGGTTATCAAATTAAAAATAATACTTTAATTATTGATCACTTTTTTCACGGATTTACCGCAGATTAACTTTAATGTATGGAGAGGTGTGATTCGGTAACAATGGCGGCCTCCATAAAGCTGACATAGAGAGCGGATAAGGTAGATTGACGGTCAATTTCTATTGTAATATATTTTATGTATTTCCCAAATTAAAGCAAATCCTTTTTAAATATCCCCTTGAAGTTATAAAGCCAGGATTAAATTTGTAAGCCTCGTTTTTACATGTTCTTAAACTAGCAATGAGCCGTGATAATCCTGGCTCACATCACTCACAAAACTTGCTACAGTGGCTTAAGTGAGTTCGTGGTTTACTGGTCCGCGGCTTAATGGCACTCCACTGTACCATTCATAACTTACATACATTGAATGAATAGTTGATATGCTGTAGTAAAAAAATAATGGAAAGTGCAACCCAAGATCCCATTACAAATTAAGCCCATCTTTGTTGGGTACATTTGTTCATAGTATTTTATTTTATTATGGATTATATTAATATGTTTAGCTATTTCGTTATGCTGCATATAATTATAAATGTATCCAGCTAAAAAGACTAGTGATCATTTGAAGACCTATATTTGAATTTTATAGAATATAAGTTTTATATTTCAAGGCACAATTATTAACAGCTGTGATGCCTAGAAAAAGAGTTAAATGAAGTAGTTGTAAATCCTTGAAACAATTTCTAATGTTTATTTTTAAGGAGAGATAAGGAAGGCTATCAAACCTGATAGTGAAGGTACTCTTACACATACTTTATCCTGTATTTTAAAGAAAAAAGGAAAAGTTCCTTTTAATTTCCAGTGAACCTCTTCTCATTTTCAGTGAAGTGAAAAAGCTCCTCTTTTTACATAGATATATATAAAGAAAACTGTGAGAACCTTTTACCAAAATTTTATAAATTGCATAATGTGAGTCCTTTTTTTATTTAATTAGAAATACAGCTGTCGGGAGAAGAGCATCTGAAGGTACTGCTAAACAAGGTATTGATATCAATATCTTAAAAAATGTTAGATATGGAACTGTATCTAATAATGGATATTCCAAACAAAAGGATTCTGGAGCTTCAAAACTTATGCAAAGATTAACATTGCTGATGGATCAGCTAAATATGGATAGATATGAAGGTAACTGAAAGTCTATACTTGTATGTGATGTAAAAAATATATAAAAGTAAGTTAAGAAGTATGTTTATCATTTATAGCATTAAATGATTGTTTTGCTATACAATTATTTCTATAAAGAGAAAATTTGATAATAGCAATGGGTATTTGTGGAATAATCTTGGGTTTATGAAAACAATAAATGTTTTTACTACAAAACTTGTAATCAGAATTCTTTTGCACTTATGATCAATTACATCCTTTTAATAATAAATCAGTTGAAATATAACTTTGAAAATACATCATGCAATTAACCATACCAGCACTAAATATCGCTGTGTACATTAAGGTATTTTATGTTACGATAAAAAAAATGAAATGTGTAGTACTCTGAAAACTAAATTGCATTATTATAACAAATATGAAATTCATACTGTTACACTAACGTCATAATTTAATTATCTAACTCAGTCATAAATCATAGTTCAGTTATGTTCTAATCTCACAATCTACTGTTATTCTAGTATCTGCTATTTTATGTTGTGAGGTATTAAGCCATTGGTAAAATTGTACTATTCTCTTATATGAATAAATGTAGAAATGTCTTATCTACAATTATGTTGTTGTTTTTAAGAAAATTATTCATGCATCTTTCATATTAATTTTTTATTTAGTGTTCTTATTTTCTTTTATTGCTCAGTTTTTCTTTACTCCTAAGATAAAACTGACCTGCGTGTAGAAAAAGTACTTCAGAAATTATATCGACTTTTGGAAGATAGTGGGCTTAAAGAACAGAGCTTCAAAGTCCGTAGCTCATTGCTGAAACTGTTGTACAAGTTGTTAGATGCAGCTCAACCTGAGAAAAGTCTTTTAGTGGCCAGAGTCATCTTTCAGGTTAATGTTAATTAAATTAAAATCTTGCTTCCACTCATTATTAAGTAATTTTTTTAATATTTTAAATTTATTTGTAGAATATATATCTTAATTAAAATAGTTGAGGTAGTGATACTTCTTTTATCACTTTATTAATTAGTAGTAAAATAGTAGTGATTTTACTAATAACATCATTCATGCAGAGAATTAAGTAAAATAAGGTGTTGACCATCATGTGTCACAAAAAAGTATTTGGTACACACTTGTGAAGGTGGTTTACTTATTGTGTAGTTCCTAGTTATTATGGTGTGTAAAGAGGAACAAAGGTTATTGTTTTAATATTTCTCAAAATTTCTAGTTATATAAAGTTGCTAACACTGTTTCCAAACCAATATTTAATTTTTGAAAAAAGCACGAGTTTCACTAATCAGTTAACCATTCTACAGTGGGTCATGTCATCATGTTTGTTGACTTGCATTCAAACTTTTTTTGAATGACTATTTTATGAATTTATGTTAATAAGTTTGTGATCAAATTGTAGATTATAATTCAGACTTTAATATTATATATAATTTAATTTCTTAATTTAAAATAGCACACTGAAATATAGATTTTAGTGATTCTTGTGGTCTGTTGAATGCAGCACTGTTTAAAACTAAATGTTTGTGATGTGTCAAAATACTTAGTGTATAGTTTCATACAAATTAGGAACTTATATTACTAACATTTAAGAAGCTAGAATATAAAATACGAACCTCGTATCTTTTTATTTTGCTGAGATATGCCTTGTGCACTGAATCAAACACAGTGGCTCTATTTACTACTTTCCATTTTTGAAAACAGTCTCTTATATACACTAACTTCGATTTATGGAATATGAATAACCAATCTACAGCTTAGAATGTCCCCAGAGTGATTTTCTCAGCCATTTTAATCTGTAAAAAGGCTACCACCTTCTTTCAAATCAAGATTTCTAGAAGGTTGATTGTGTCTTTAGTCTGCTTGAAGTTTCATATTTTTTAAACCTATTTACACTATAGTTATTAAGCTTAATAAATTATTGCAGAATCCTGTGGTATAAGTATAATTATTTATGATTTTTTTGGCTATTCAACTATATATATATATAAAAGTTTAAAAAATTTTTGTTTGATACCTTTCATGTGCAAAATTTAAAAAAAGTTATATTATAAAAAGTAATATAAGTATAACTTCTCACTGAAAACAAGCGTTTGAAATGTATTGAGGAGGTTTTAGAAGTTATGCAAATATTATTTGAGATTTTTGAGACAAAGAATAGTTTTTTATTCATAACATGAAAATGTTTCACTCAGACAAAACAGACTTGATATTTTCACAAACAAATATTTCGTAAAATATGTCATTAAAAAAATCTGACTTCTTATGTACAAAATACTTGTAATCTTTTTTAAAAGTCCACCATGTTTGTAAAGATACGCATGCTGTATCAAAGGTTACAATGCAAATATTTAACATGTGCAAATGTGTATATGAATTAATGTACATCATACTGAGTCTGTTGTAAAATGGTTAATGTTCTCTGATTCATTATTATTGGTTACTAATCTCTTTAATACTAATTTAATTTGTATATGTTTAATTGAGCCCATCATGAAAGGGCTAATTAAGTATAACTAAGTATATAAGGGTCCATGAGAGACATATAATTGACAGATCAAAACTAGGTCACCTATTGAACTAAAAAATATTTATACACTTTCTAGTAAACCTGTAAAACTTGTTTCCAGAAGCATAACATTCTAATATGTTACACTACATTTTTATACATAAATAACTATTATCATTCAGTGCTGCCCTTCTATATGTAAAAAAAAAAAAAATCCTTACACATGCCATAAGACTTCTGTCTCCCTTCCATTGCAGTTTACTTATTCTGGTGTATCTGTCATGCAAATTATCATGCATTATGCTTCCACCAGTAGAAGTGTGACCTACTCTCATGATGTTTGTGACTCTCTATTTCATTCTACCCAACCGGCTTTTCTTGTTTTGTAGTACTTGTGTTTGGATGTTTTGTGCTTTTGGTGCTTTTCATGTGCTTTGTTCTCATAAATTAAATAGTTTCAATTCCAAAGTAGGATTTCTTATTTACTTTTTTTGTTATATTGCACACACCTTTAACTTCAATTCCCAGTCATTACTTTTTATCTTACATATGTATTTGTTAGATTAATATTATTGAAATGAATTTTGAAGTTTATATTACCATTTTGGGCATCATACCTTCTATAAGCTCTTTTTCACAGACTGCAGGTGGAGGTAACCCATTGTTAGAATTATAAGTGATTATCCACCAAAAGATTGATTGTGATATAGGTCAACCACATTCTCCTAAATTTGCCCTATTTCATCCTGAACAAACCAAACCTGTTGGAGTCAATGAAGATTTTGATAGCCTTTTTTCCACCACTGGATTTTATCTTCCTGTACTCAACTGGCTGAACTAGCTAGGCCTAATTTGAAATTTTTGGACACGATTTCTCAAGTACATGATTTTTTTATTCATTTCCCCAGTCCTCTATGATCCCTGTTCTTTGTTATATGATAGTTCTTCCTCTCCATATGTAGTTTTTCCACTATCCAAGGATATTAGCATTCATGCTGATAATTTGATTCACGATTAGTGAGACTTTCACTAGGTGGGTTATCCTTTATTTTTCTTTTATTTTCTTTTTAGGGGCCATATTTCACTTTTTTATTGTTTATCATTACTTAGATTATACTCTGTTGCAAGTAATGCCTGATCAGATATTATTTAACTTTTCAAATGTGCACTATTAAGCTTTGTCAACTTGTATATTATACTTTCATGGTCATGTAATGTACACTTCCTGAAGGTTTATTCTTCTAATAGAATTTCTTTGTATGTTTACATGTACTGGGCTATACTCACCTACAAACTACATATGTAAAGTGGAAGGTGATAATTACCCATTCTTGCCATGCCTTGCACTGAGTAAATCAGTATGGTATGTTTTTAAAGATAAGATTTCTTGGTCACTAATTGCACTGTATCAGGTATCGTCATTCCTCCAGATTTTCCACCTCATCCTGGTCCCCTTTTTCTTCTGGTGGAACTAAAGAGTCTTTATCACTTTTCAATTGTAAACTGCTGAGGTGGTGGACTGTGTGGGCATCCTCCTGAATGTGTTAATGAAATAGAAACAAAAAGAAATTATTATTTAAAAATATATATATATATATATATATATTCAGTTGAGAGTAGGGAAGTAATGTTATGCTGGTGTAGATGACAAAATATCCTCCCATATAAAACAAGAGCAAATGGAAGTGAGACATTAAAATTGAAATTCACTTTTTTGATTAGGATCCTTCATCCTATTCCCACATGGATGTTTGCTCCCAGTGGCTGGGTTTTGTAGTTAGAATAGAACCAATCAATAAAATACCTCATACATTTTTACAAATTTTTATATTCCTCCCTCATCTATACTACATTAGTGTTGTGGGTCACAATAGAGGTATTGTTGATTGTTACACTTCTATCCCTTGATGTTTCCTATTATGAAAATGTTAATGCACTTAAAGTGGTTCCAGTCAGTTTCATTTTTGAGAGTGATTGTTTATATTTTGTAGACATCTTTTTGATGCTCAATATCAGGTTTCTGAATCAGTCCGTTCATTCATCATATTCACATGTGTCCATTTCTTGAGTTAAGGGTACAAGATTCCCTCTGGTCTCATGAACTTGGAGTGAAAGAGCATGATCCTTTTTCCTACCCCTCCCAAATGATTTGTTTTTTAATTATATTTGACTTGTCACCACTATGATTCTCTTTTCTTCCCCCATATGAATGTTGGTAGTCAGTAGCCAGGTTTTGGATTGGAATTGACTTATCAATGTTATAATTTTCATCCTGTCTCTGCATGGATGTCAGTTCTCAGTAGCATTGTTTTGAATGTAGCTCACTTGCCATGTACAGTCCATTGTGCACTAGCCACTATACACCTTGGGGCATATCTTTTTCATTTTACCCACATTTATAATTTCTAGGATTGAGTTTCATAAATATTGCATGGTTTGGATCATTTTACAGCCATAATTCTTTTCCAGTTGGATGTGATCCTCTGTTTTTCTCCCACGTGTGTGCCATTTTTCTGTTATGGGCAAAGACTATACCTTATCCAGATGTGGTGCAGTTCTCCACATCAGATCTTGGAATCTGACTGTCTCATCTTAGGGAGTATCTTTTTAGATACTTTCAAAGAATGCTGCTTTCCTTCCCTCTTATTGGTCCCTCTAGCTAATTATGTGAGAGAAGCTAACGTATTGTATCAGAAGTTATAATTTTCCAACGCTGAGAATGTATTTCTGATAGGCTCTAATCTCCTTTCACACTTTGTACCTTCCTTCTCAATGAAAACTTGCACTTCCATCTTCTGCCAAAATTCAAAGTGACAATTAGGTAGAATGGAATATAGGGGATTAGATGCATCATATGAGTGTGTCACACTCCTACTGACAGAGAGTTGACATATGATAATTTTCATGAGAGATGCATTAAAATCAATCAAATCCATTGGAAGTGAGAAGGTTTGTGGTATATAAAAAAAACAATTTTATCAATAGAGGTCAGCAATAAATGAGAATATTTATTGATGTGAAAAGAGATAAATACCAATGGAAAACAGATTTTTAGTGTAGGAAAATTACAACTTAAAAACCTTTATAATAGTTCAAAAAGCTTGTAATACTCTAAAAGGTTGCTTTTTAAAGCATTATTCTATTTAAAAAAGGTATATTTGCAGAAATAGAATTTTTGATTTTACTTTTAATTATTCAGCTTAATACAGGAATTTGTGTAGCAAGCAGCGCGTAGAGATCTCTCTTTATTATGTGAAGTGAGCAGTTATTGTTTGACACAAATCAGTGAAACTGTATAAAAAAATGTGGTGCCAAATAAGGGTATGGATATTTGCTTGGTAGTTGTATATCACTTAAGAGTTTCACTGTTTGTTAGGCATGTTCAAGAATTTTGATGTTTAGGAATATTATCATACTAAATAGAATTAATTATTTAATGTTGATTCCTTTCAAGTTGGATTGACTCTGTCATTGATAAAAATTGGTACACAACTTGATTCTTGATGACATTGCAATTTTTCTTAAACTATGGTGTTTGCTATGTAAACTCATTAACGAAAGAAAAATTACATTTTATCATTACAAGCTTAGAAAATGGTCTGAAACTAATGAAAAATTATTTATTATAGATGAACCTTATTTCACAATTTAAACTACTTGAGAGATTAAAGAGGTTATTTACCCAGTGTTCAAATCATGTGGGAATCTACGTGAAACTCTCACTTAATGTAAGGTTGCTGGACAGGTAGCTAAACTAACTTTTAATATGGTTATATAAGACTTGCAGTTCAACAGATTAAGTATGCAATATGTGGTTTGTTTTTACAAAGGACCTAGCATTGATCTTCAGTTTGCTGTTATACAGGGTTATTGATGAGGAACAGAACACTTGAAACTGGCCTAAACTTGAAGTTAAGTGACAAGTCCAAGAATTGCATGGGCTTCACTTTTTAATTTCTATAATTTTTAATTCTGATTAGAGAGAAAAAAAATACATTTCTTAACAACAGGTTGTGATGTAGTAAATTTATTTTTATGTTGTAATCATTTGTTTTTATTCCTTCTATTGTTTAGTTTATCTATGAATTTTTAGTTACATTTATGTGGTTAACTCACCTTCTAGAGAACCATGCTTATTTTGAGTATATTTTGAGGCTGCTGTCAGTTTTCCATGCTGGTGGTGTACACGTATCATTTAATATTGTACAGGAGTATGTAAATTATGTATAGATATTAAATTTAATTTATATATTGTGTTATTAGTTTTAATTCCTTGCCAGGCTTGTATTTCTTTACAGTATTTTGTAAGTATCAACTTTTTATTTCAGTAGTTTGAATTCTGTGGTTGTCAATGTGTATTAAATTTCTCTTGGTCATATTCTACTTGTAGCAGAAAGTTATTTTAGACCATTACAAGGTTACCTTTTATTTTTTTTATGATATAATTTCAAAATTCAGGCAATTAATTATTTATATATTTGATAAAACTTTGAATGTAAATGTTCTTTGAAACATAGTTTGATTACAATCATTCGTTAGCAAAGACGTGGGAGAAATAAATGTTTATTTATTCAAATGAATTAGATCTGTCTTTGTTATGTTAAACATTTGGTCACTTGATACTTTTTCTCACTTATTTTATCAGTATTTATTTTAAACTTATAATTTAAATATTTAGTTAGTTTTTTATGTGATTTATTTGATGCCTTTAAGTATTTATTGTTTTAATGATTATTAATGCTTATTTACCAGTAATATTTGCATTTTTAAATTAAAACCTCTTTTGCAGTATTATTTATTGGTTAGTTTTTGTATAATTTGACTTGTATGTATCCTGATATTATCTTTGCAGGTGTTTCGGTTAAAATAATGATTATTTTTTATACCTAATGTTTACTTCCTCAGCTGAAGGTGAGTGGAAGAAATTTAACATCTCTTTGTAAAGCTGTATACAAGATCAGTAAAGAAGAAAAGAATGATAGCCTTTTCCTTAGCACAAAATGTTTAGGTACAGTATCATATTATTTTACCACTGAAGAAATAAGTTAACATCCTCACAAGTTATTTTGATATCATCATTTTTATTCTGTTTTTAATAATGTTTCAAAAGACAGACCTTCTTTAACAACTTGTGAATTGGGAATTAGATGTTATTTGTCTTTATGTAAAGAAGAAAAAAAGTGATAATATGGTTTGGCACATCTGAGTTTCTTTTTTCTTCTTTCAATTCTGAGAACTGTTTGTACTTAATGCTATTATTATTGCAAGTTTAATCACATTAAATTTTATTGATTATTAATAATCTGCAACATAAGACAGTAGATACAGTTTCATGACCAATAATTAATAAGATTAAGAGAGTTTCCATAATTGCTTGTGCAACACTGGGAAATGCCAGCCAGAGCTTTACAGTAAAAGTTGATTTCTACATTCTGCAGATGCTACTGCTTAAGAATTTCTCATTTCTGTTTTTGCATGGTTGAACTTTTGCAAATATAATGTGTGCTCAGGCAGTTTATTTCTTTGGTATTTTACAGGGCATAACTGAAAATCCTTTGTAATGATCTTTGCAATAATGTTTGAGTTTCAGAGAAACTTATATTGATCTGTTTATTAATCCTGAAGACATCATTAATAATCTTTGTTTACTATGGTGGAGATGACTGGTGCAGAGCTCAAGTTTTGTTTTTAAGGTTATTTATTACTAAAATTACTTGTTAAAATGTTAAGCATACTTGCAGATTTTTTTATGTGGCTTGGTTGTTATTCATGCCTTATTATAACAAAGGTACAAATCTGTATTCTTATGTAAGTGTCATATGAATGTTCATAATGAAAATCATATTGTGTTTCCAGTTTTTTATTAACTTTTTAGTAACTGGAATCTGTGAATGTGATTGTCAATAATACTAACTGAGATTGAATAAACTGAAAAACATTAACAGTAAAATGTTTAAAAATCACATTTGAAAGATTAAAAATTATAACTGTATAGTGGTTTTATATTTTGTAAAAATTATTTGCTGACAATTTAACAGATGATGTAGCAAACAACATTTGCTTTTTATTGTCACTGGGTGACTCCCATTCATTGTTATTTTTATTTTCAGAATTGACAAGTTCAAAAAAAATATTTTCATTCATCATTGTTTAAATCCAGACAAAAAAACTTTCACAGTTCCAACTTATACATGCCTTCTGTTGATATAATATACATATTGTGAACACAGTATGAAAACTGTTGTAAGAGTGGTCCAATTAATTAAATTTTGAACTTGTGTGGAAAAACACACAGTTGCAATCAAACACAAATAAGATGGAAAATCTGCAACTAATGCATAATTAAGAGAAATAATCATCCTAAATGATAGGAATCAACATGTAAAGACTTCAGATGTTTAATTTAATGTCAGTTTTATATTTGGATTAATGTTTTTTTCACATGCAAATATGAACTTGTGGAATATGGCAGCTAGCAAGTGAGAAATTTCAAACCAGAGTGCAATCTTCATGTCTTACAATCTTTGAATGTCAGGAGATACATGAAGTATACTAATGAAATCACATTACACACTAGTTTGTAAATAACAAGTTTAACAACTTGTATTATTTGAAAAAACTGGGATTCAGATATTTATCAATTTATCATAAATGAGCTTAATAAATGACTGAAATTTTAAACATAAAGTTAGTTTTCAAATGATGTGTGACACCTACAGTAATTGGTTTTTATTACCCCATATCTAGCTTATATCTTTGTTTGTCGCATTGTTTTATAAGATGTTCTTCCTTCAGAAATAAACCCTTTAGAAATGGGTTATGAATAAGTGTAATTAGGTTTGTATTTTCAATTTTATTTTACTTTATAAAATATATGCCTTTTTGTCAATAATATAATTTTTACAAGTAAATATATAATGTATTTATTAATTATATCATTAGTTAGCCTACTAAACTGTAGGAAAAGATAAAAGTGATAACCAAGAAAAACTGACTTTGAATATAAACTTGTTTCAAACATACAGCCTTGTTTCTTAAAAGAATGTCTTAAAAAAACCACAGATAGAGGTAAGAGACAAAGTCAAGTCTTTCAAGAACATAATAAGATTTCAGAGTAAATCATATAGGAAAATCACATGGTCTTACCCTTTTGTAAATCTGCTGACTAATCATTAAATTAAAAAAGATGAAAAAAAATTTAAGCCAATCATGTTAATAAGTAAAATGACAAGTACCACCACTGAAACATCAAATCTTAGGCATTTTCTTAAGAAATAGATGACATGATAGGTAAACTAACTTAGAATTGTGTATTTTTATTATAGCAACCTATTTAGCATTTGTTCAAACAATCCATCCTGAAGTTACATCCGATGTTATGATGTATATAACAGCTACTTGGAAGCTGCTTTCTGGAAATGAAAAACTCAGAAACTACTTAGTGAAAAAAGGCTGTTTGGAATTCTTGCTCTACCAACTGAATAATTTAAATATTTTGGTAGGCCAGAGTTTTAATAAGTTGTTAAGAAACTTTTGCTGGGGTTATAAATTAGCTTATTTATTTGTGTGCAACTGAAATATAGTTTTGTTTCATTTGTAAAGTTTTTAGGCTGTTACTATCAGCCATCTTCTGAAACCTTTATTTCTGACCAACATACCCAGTTCCTTGGTTCTAACTATCTTATAAAATTTCATTTACTAAACCACTTACTCAGTTCATGAGCTGTAACCATCTTTTGAAATTTTGATTTCTTACCCAAGTACTCAGTTTTTGTGCTGTACTCATCTGCTGAAATTGATTTGTGACCCACACACACATTTGTAAAAGGTTGTTTGAGAACAGTTTAGTTCAGAAATTCTGCTTGCATACATTCATTAAATGTATAATAAACTGTCTGGTTGTAAAGAAGCACCTGAATTGGTGAAATTTTTTGTTGTTAAAACTTTTCACCAAACATTTGCCCCCAACTCTAACCCATTCAGCAAAACTAATTCGAAACTAATACTGTGCATAATAAAATGGGAGCATATATATTGTTACAGTATATAATTGTGAGATAATGAAATTATTCATAACATTTTACCAATGTATTCAGTAGACTCATTTTCAGAATTGGAATTGGATGTGGAAATAGTTCTTCTAGTATTTCAGAGAAGTTCAAACAAAGATTGATAATGTGATTTTTTTGCCATATGTTAATTAGTTTGTACTAAATGATTGAGGACCATGTTATGCTCTTTTCTTTTTACAGCTTAAGATAAGGTTGTGTGCTCATGTTCTGTTTAACAGTTGATTTTACTTGCTCAATGACAAGAAATTCTAGCATTCTAGAGTTGAATTCTTCCTAGTGGTGAAGAATGACATAAAAATGTTATAAATAGGCACAAAATTACATTTGTTTAAACAGTGGTTGGTAATATCATATAAAAAAAGAGCACTTTGTTATGATTGCAGATTCAAAATGGTGGAGATAGTGAGATTTATTCAAGCATACTTGTTCAGGTAAGATTTTACACAATATGTTGAATCATTTTCTAATTCATTTAGATTTGTCTTCACAAATGTTTAAAATGCTTTGCACAGACAAATAGAAATCCAAGAAACAAAGTAAAATTAAAGGTATCAAGAAGTGTGTGGAAACAAAGTTGATTACATAAAAGTATTTAATAATTTTTAAAAGTTAGGAGAAAACGACCTTTAAAGAATACATTTTTATTGAAACCAATGTTTTGTTATTAGCAGCTTGTTTCTGGTTTAATATACATAACTTCAATATGCACTACAAATTTTTAAAGATAACAAAAACTAATTTTTAAAACACTGAAACAATATCATTGTGTTAAACCAGTAGTTTTAGTTCAGCAGATGTGTGTGGTTTAGTCTATTTTATGTAATTTAAATATCCTGTATATTAAATATATTGTCTGATGTCACCTAGTAATAACATTATCAGTTTCAATAATTATGTGGAAATGTTTTTATATACAATATTCTCATTTTTAACGTATATTTAATATGAAGGCAGTAATAAAGAATATTTTTCTGATACATTATATTACCTTCTCTCTTATAAAGTTGTCCCCTGCTGCTACAGCAGTAAGTCTACAGTTTTACAACACTAAAATCATGAGTTTGATTTTCTTTGGTTGACTCAGCAGATAGCCTGATGTGGTTTTGCTTGCTATAAGGAAACACAAACACTCATAAAGCTTTCTCAACTTATGCTGCCCTCTATCAGCACAAATAGTTAATCACCACTAGCCTCTGTATACTAACATGCAAATGTTATACAACAAACATCTTATCAGCAGGAGTATAACACTATTCCTATCATCACTAGTGCACTCTATAATGTTGCAGCTGTTAACCACTTCTCGATTGGCAGTCTTATAGATTATGCATGTTTTTACTCACTTATCTATGGTCCATCTGTCTGCAAGTTTGTACTTTCTTAATGTTTTCTACCTCATTTATATTGTTCTTTACTGTTTGCATTCACTTTTGTAGAGTGTTAAAACTTATTTTATCTATCTTCTCTCCTCTTTTAATTTTGTTAGTTATATAATCTCTGTTTCTGGTGATCACAGATACAACTGCTGTTACTGTTACAGCAGAATTACCTGCCACATCGAACAGGTCAGAACCACAATTCTTGGCCTGCAAAGTGATGACTCTGGTTTGTTGGGTGTTGACCAATTTCATGCTACAATCTGAACAAACTGGAGAAAGACTTTCTTCTACTGAACATGCATCTTAGTTGCATGTCATTTTTGGGGGAATTATCCAGACTGCTTTTCCTTTTTGGTGGATTTATTTAGTCAGGCACATTATGATATGTCTGCATGACCCATTTCCTATGTTTTACCCCTGCCCTTCTTGGGAACAGGCCTTTAGTTTATGATTTAGTGTTTTCTCCTTCCCTGGATATTAGGATTTGTTCATGTGAATTGTTTTGATGAGCATTTGCATTCATTTGTTGGTATGCCTTGATTATTCTTGTTCTACCTTCCCTTATTTTTACTTGCAGCATTTGGTGTTGCTTCTTCTGTGGGAATCAGTCACCAGTAATTTAATTACCTTCTCCCATGTTCATTTTACTCTGACCACCCTTCCCAGGTTGGGGCCAGACTCCTTCAACTTGCTCATGTTTGCAGGTTCTTTGATATTGATTTATGGGTTCTGAAAGCTTTTTTCAGTATGTCTGGTCCTCTACTTCCATTCATCTTCTTTGTTGTCTCACAATCTCAATTCCTTCCATCTTTCTTGGGATCCCTCTTTTTGCCCACTTGATTCACTCCTAGGGCCTTCATTTATACCATTATATGGACATTTGACTGCTTCTTGACACCTACAAATTAGTTCGTCTAAGGGTGTTTTTCAACTCTCTTCTCCATCGAGCCATACTTACTCCACTTCTGTTGTAAGCTACGGAATGTCTTGTATGCAACATGTCATCCTTTTCTTTTCCTGATGTGCAAGGAATTTTCTCTCTTTTGGGAACATGGGCTTTTCTTGAAATCCTCTTTCCTCTTGGTCACACCCTAAATTGTCATTTGCTTTTGAGAGACTAATGTGGTGTTGTTTTTCACTTCCCTATCTGACTGAATTTTACAGCTGATTGAACTGGAACAGTACTACCGTAGTTGTTACTTTTATTCCTCCATGTCTGGTTTGTCACTTTTTATGTTGCTTTTCTTTCCAGTTAGGGGTGTATCTCAGCACTTGAGAGGTTTTGAAACAATGGCCTCATTCTGAGCCCTCTCTCCATGCCAATTTGTTGAATTTCCTTTTTTGGGGGCTTTTATTCAATTCCTGTAATTTCATACATCACTGATCAAGGAGGACTCATTTTATAGATCTCTGTTTTCAAACATTGGATCTTCTGTGTTGGCATGACATAATTTGAGTACCCTGAATCTGGTTGCATATTGGTTATTCCATCCTGACAAGATTCTCCCTCCAGAGTTTTCTTTGAATCCATATGCTTTTTGGGTTTTATGTGCTCTGTGTGCTGTCCCAGATGTGGATTATTTTGCTACTCTTCTTAATGTACTGGTTCCCTAATCTGTGGTCTCCTGTGCTTCACCCTCTTGTGGGTGCAGTTGATGCTCTCAGTCGAAATTGATCAGGCTTGTACTTTTGTGCATATCCTTCTATTTGTATCCTCTCACATGTCCTTGCCTTATGTCAGACCACTTTATATAGTTTTTTGCTAATGGCTCTTTATTAGTCTCTTCATACATGGTTTCCACTGCAGTGCAAATTTTTGATATCATTTCCCCTTTCTCTTTATCACTGCTATTTTTCCATCACACAAAAATACAGCATTTGTCATCCATCTGTACCTGCACATGGCTTTTGCAAGTCCCTTGCATTTGGTTTCTTTCATTTCCCATTCTGTTTGGTCTTTGTTCATACCTGGTACATGTACCAATATTGGTCTTTCCTATGGGGCTATCATCCTTTCCATTCTGTGGTTCTTCATGTGCCATTTTTTCTTCTTTGGCATTTTTAATGGAACCTCTTGGTTTTCTATGTTGTGTGCTTATAGGGTAGGTTTATCTGCTCTGTTTACCAACTTTGTTTTTTTTATGCTAGTCATATCGTTACTTCTGCTTTTCTCATCCTTTCAGCCCTGCTTCCCATCCTTATTAGCATCTCTGAGTTGTTCTCCATGCTCTCCCTATCTATTAGAACTTTTATATTTGTGTGTCTTATATCACATTTTCCTGAAGTTCCTGTTTCTACTGGCATGCAAACATTGTTGTACTGATGAGATTGAAATTAACGTTCACTGTGTTTTTGTTTTCTTAATTCATATGTTTTTTCTTCTTCCTGATTGTTTCTTGATATGCAAGACATTGGCCGCTTGAGAGGATACTAATATCTTCTCACCTTCATCACTGTTCTATTGCCTAATTAGGATTTGCTGATGATATGGGACATATACTGCTCCCTTCTGTATTTCCCAGCTCTGTTTGTTTTTTCTGTGAAATCTTCATCTCTCTCATTATCTTTTACCAGTTATCCTTCCAAATTGACTACAACAGTTAATTTGCCTGGTGTTTTCTTCCCTTTCTGCTGTTGATTATCACCCTTTTTATGTTTTCTTTCCATCTGTTCTGTTATTTTACCTTCCCTTGGTTGCACATTTCCCTATTCCTTTGGAGCACATAATTAATACTGTAACTGTTTATATGTGGTTGGTAAGTACTCAATTCATTTTCTTCTTTGCAGAGAGTCATTAATATGTATTTAGATCTCACTCTGTGGCAAATGCTGCCTGATCAAGTATATTTGATTTTAAAAGGAAGTCCTTGCCTTTTACCATTTCCATGCTGCTGAGGTGGTGGACCATGATAGTCTATTCATTTGAGCAAACATAATACCACTCAGATAAGAATATGGTGGTGGTATTCTGCCATTGTAGGTTATGTGATTTCCATCTTACTGTGAACATGATGTACAATACTAGATGCTGGATGTAGCACTTTATCATATATAGCAGTTTGTCTCTCTCGCTAAGACACTTTTGTTACTACTATCCACAAAATATCAGTTTCTGAGAATCAGATATTGGTAGCCAGACCAGCAACATAAGTCTTCATATGTGTGTGGATTGTTATTCTTCTCATACTGCAGAATAAATGATAAATTCTGAATGTTGCCTGGTTTTGGACTGGAGATGCATCCCATATAACCATCCCTCTTCCTACCATCCACTGGATGTTGGTTTGCAGTGGAGTTAGTGTTGGTTGTAGCTTGATGACAAACAAATCCCCACTATTGTAAGGTTGATTACCCTTCTACTTTTGTAGATTGGATGAAGAATTCCAATTTGGACAACTGTACTGTCACTTCTTATGTCAATCACCAGGAAGCATCTGCTCTTTGGATTTATGTTTTCTCACCTTGGAAACCCTTAACTGGACCAAAAATCTTCATACTTTCCTAGTATCATGTCATGCCCTGGAAGTTTGATTCTTATAGTGAGTTGCTTTTTTTGACTAAATAGGACTGGAGATGTACATCTACCTGTGTCTTCCAATTTCCTACTGTCTGTTGTATATCAGCTCCTTGTAGACCTGGTTTTGATTCTGTTGGAGTTGCATGCCTGCAGAGATGAATTCTTGGTATTTAACCATTCTTCTCTGTCAATATTCTTTTTTTTAGGTGAAAGATAGAGAACTAGTGTACAGTTCCAGATACCACCAGATGTTGGTTGAGTTTGAACTCTTCTTTATGGTCTGTGGCACCCTAGCCACTCTACATCTGGGAGTGTCTCATTATGTCTCTCACCTTCTTTGGATCCCTCCTTTATTTTTACCCTTTTAAAAATTTATTATTAATGGGCAAAAAGTACACCTAGTTTAGAAGTGGTGCAGTTTCTCATGGGTGTGTTATGTTTAGTTCCTCCTTTACACACCATGGTTTTCCTTTGAGCACTTCAAAAGGGACCATCTCACCAGCTCTACATTGGTTTAATGTGGGGTTCTAGCTTTTCGTGAGTAGTAAAATATCACATAGGAAGTTAACATTTTCTTAAACTGAAAATGTATTTCTGATAGATAATTTTTCACATTTCCTACTTGCCCTCCCCACTTCTGGTGTGGGTTGGTGTGATGTTGCCAATCTTAAAGTGGTTAATGGCTGCAAGATTAGAGAGAACACAAGTTATAAAGGGAGAGTGTTGTACTCCTATTGGTGAATGGTTGTTACATGATCATTTGCAGAGATAAGTGAAGAGTATCAAAGCTTGTGGTGAGTGAAAATTTCCACAAATAGAGGGTGGTTTAAGTCAAGAAAGCTTCATGTGAGTGGAGGTATCTATCAGAAATATGCTTTCAGTTAAAGAAAATGTTAATATTCTGGTTCTAAAGTAGGCTCCTTTTTAGCAAATACCATTACATTGAAGGTTTTAATAAAAATATGTATTGTGGTACTAAAATTGTTTAATAGCTTACAGGTACCTTAAGAAATTTGGCTGAAAATGACTCCTCACAGCAGGCTATAGTGAAGGAATGTGTGATGAAAGATATATGCTTAACTCTTCAGTTGTGTAGGAATGACAAGGATGTGGTTCTCAATATAATGCGAACACTGAGGTTGGTCTTGATGAGATATTAAGGCTTGTACAGCTTACTTGTGTAAAGTTTTTTAGAAAAGTTTTCATGTCTTTTCCACAACTTACAAGTGTTTTATGTCATGTATTTTTTAAAATTTGATAAGATGAAGCCAGAAGTATTGCAATTTTGGAACTTGAGAATAGGTTTACGAGGAAGACTGCAATATTACTGATCAAAATTCTTTATCCAAGTTATCATTCAAGACTTATGTAATTGAAACGTATATGAATAAATATAATTATTGTTAACCAATTTCAGGTAAATAAAGTCAATGCAAACAAAATTTCATGCATTTGCATTTTGTTTAGAGGAAGATGTTTTTTCTAAAGTAAAGAGTTTTTAGCATGTTTTATGTTTAACTATAAGAAAATTTCATGTAGATGATGATTTTAAAAACATTAAAACTGAAAAAAGGTAAAAAAATATCATGGTTTTTTCTGTAGGATGCAAACACTACATACCTTATTCTTACCGTGTATACTACAAACTTTTTTTCCAAATCCTCTAACCTGTGTATTAAGTTCAATCTGAAATGTTACTCTCTGCAACTTAACCAGTCAATGAACGTATCTACTATTTCATGAAATAGTTATGCTGTGTCCTTCATGACTTTGTATATGAGTGATACTGCTACATTAAGCAGAGATATTTTCACTTTGTGTTGCCCATTTTCTGATTGGTCAGATTCAACAGCAAAATATTGAACTTTAACATTAGATTCATTCTAGCTATACAGAAAGATAGCCTGTTTTTGACTTGAGAGAATCAAAACTCATTTATGAAGTTTTACGATGTTTTCTCTCAACTTGTGCCAACCAGTCGTGTGCTGTTTTATTCCATTATTAGCCAATAAGATACAGTTTCACCCTATTAATTCTCCTTTTTTGTTAAATACATCATAACTATTTTTATTTATTTAAATTTCTTTTATTTGCAATAATCCTACTACCACCAAAAGATCATTTTCCATATATTTTTCTTCAATAACACATTTTTTTTATCTTGTCTTTAACACTATGACTTATCATTCTAAGTTTGCCTGTAACAGATCACTACAGTTAACTTTCCATGTACTACATCCACATGTCAAGCTTTTGTTTAGATGAAGTGCCTGCATGTAAGGTTTTGCCTTGAGGTTACTACACCTCATCATTTACTGTAATGGTAAACCTACAGTCTTCAGTATACAACCTTGTTTTTAACAGCAAATCTTCTTCACACAGTATTTCATAATGTTTCAAAATATCTAAGTAATACAAGTTAAGGTGTGGTTGAAATATAGGACTCAAATGTCTAGGAACCTCTGTAAGCCAAATGAGAAAAAGATGATATAATGTTGAATCTGGATCTTCAGTAAACAGTGACCATTCAATGCATCAAATAAATACATATACTGTGCTTGTGTCTTGTATAAAATTTATTCCTTTTTCTTTTTATAGTTAGTTCCATTCTTTATGTTTCTTTCTCACACTTGGTCAAAGCTAGAGAATCCAGTATTGCTTCATAAGAGAAATCTTGGTTGAACCTCCTTTATTTTGCAATCTTTTCCTGTTGTTCAGAGGGATGTAAATTTGACCTGAAAATACCACACTATGATCAGCTCAGCTAATTTGATGATAACAAACATTATGCATAAGTATTAAAACCTTTATACGTCCTTAAATGTAAGAGAAAGTTTATTTCATTGAAAAGAATCCTTCTCTTCTGTATACCAAATTTTTTCTGTAACTAAAGACGTTTAAATTTTCATTTGATAGGATTCTCGTTGCCTTCAGGTGAGATGGTGAGAAAAGAGTTAACTGCAGTTCACAACCCATCAGGATAAGAAATTGTTACTCAGGGTGAAGTAATATGTCATTTTACAGCTCACCAACACATCATGTGAAACCTGAGTATTAACTCTAGCTAGCCCCCCAGTGGCTCAGCGGTATGTCTGCGGACTTACCCGCCAAAATCCGGGTTTCGATACCCGTGGTGGGCAGAGCACAGATAGCCCATTGTGTAGCCTTGTGCTTAATTCAAAACAACAACTCTAGCTAGATAACTCTTTCACTATAAAGTAATATGTTTTAATAATAATATGTACAACAGTATATCTATATTTTACCAAACAATATAAATGTACTTTGGTTTTGTTTCACAATCTTTCTGATATAAAAGTGTGATTTTGTTTCTTACTCATTGATTTAACTTGGGGAAATATATCAACCTTATCATTTCTAGCAAACTTACAGTGCTACAACAATCATGTGAAATGTTACTGGTTTGTGGATCTTCCTGTTCAATTCTAATGGACCTTCTCCAACAACACAAGCAAAATCAAGTAAACTCATTTCATTTTTGAATATTTTCAGTAATTGAAACATTAAAGTGCAAAGTTCTTTTTTATTCATTTAGGCTGACCTACAGAATAAAAAAAGTTAGATAGTTTGCAAATGATGCAAGAAAGTTAAGAAATACTGAGGAAATTGTAGAACACCTTAAAAATTCAAATCTTAAAAAACAAAACTGAAATGTGTCTGTTTAAGTCTTAATATCTCACTGTCACTTGTATTAGAACTCATTTAAACAAGAATTTGAAGTGAAAAATGTTTTTTCAGATTAATTAATTTTTTATTATTATTATTTTTATAAGTATTGTGTAATATTATTATTCTATCTTCAAAAACCCTAGTTGAAAAAACCTAAATTAAGTATTTAAAATAATTTTAAATTATCTTTTACCTTGTTCACTTTTGAAATGGTGTTTTGTAAAACTCATTACAACACCAGCTAAGTCATAAAATATTTGAATATATTGTGAAGAAATCCAATATTATGTCATGTAGATTAAAGAAGTTGGATCAGAATTTCATTATGTTTTGTAAGTAAAATTAAACTTGAAAGTGAACTTGTTTTGCATTAGTAATTTTTGACATAAAAAATTCATTCTTTCAGTAAAATTACATTTTAAAATTTTTTAGTTTCAGAAAATATTGAAAAAACAAGCCTACTCATAGCTTTTTGTTTTTTAAAGGATATTGTGGTACGGGTCTTTTTTATCCTCGGAAATCTTGCGGCATGGGATGAGACTGTTGGGTTGATAATTTACAAGGTGCCCAATAGCTTAGATAATCTGCTTGCTATCCTTGATTACTATATACAGTTGAAAAGAAAGGTAAGATATTTCCAAGGGATTATTTATTATTTGAAAGCTGATGTCTGCTTGAGAAATATTTTTTTTGAATATATATTGTAGTGAAAATATGTTAAAAGATGTTGTAACATTAGAAAAGGATGTTGAAAAGGAAAAAAAAAAGAGAGAGAGAAAATGTGTTAAATTGGAATTCCTAAAGTACATGAAAAGTAAATCATAATTTGTTTTATGTGATCTAAAGTTTTATCCCCTCAGTGTGGATTCCTGTACGTGGTGAGGGGACCTCCCAGGGAAGCTTCTTTTCTTTCAGTTTACCCCCTCTGAGATTGAAAGATCCACCCATGTGTTTGCTGTGCATTGCAACCCTTGAAGGGGTGGAGAGGATCATGGTGGTTGAAGGATCCAACCCTAACACACCACTTTGGCCTTGAATTATATCTGATGCTGGTGTTTGGGAATAGCACTCGTTCTGACATTTATGCCACCACATTCACCTGCCACCATCAAGGCAAGTTATCTTAATTGCAGAGTACAGCCATGCATTCCAAACCCTTTCCGGTGTTTCCAGTGCCAATGGTTCGGTCACTCAAAGACATTATGTTGTGGTTCCTTGACATGTGCTCATTGCAGTGGCAAGGACCATGATGTCTATGAAAACAATTCATAACATTACCTATCCTGAGGCTCAAAAATTGCTGTCCACCACCTCATTTTGGACATATGGTACTGCACTTCGTTCCACAGCTACTGTGGGAGTGCAGACAGATCTCTCTGTGCCTTCTAAAGAAACATATTCCAAACAGATGAAAAGTCCTTTGACCTCCATGGTTAAAAAAGTTGATGAATCAACTTTAACACCTATTTCTGTCCTTTATATACATTTCACCAAACCCCAAGATCCACATCCTTTAGTTTAGGTACAGGCATTTCCTCAGATCCATCTCTCACCCCAAGATGCAAAATAATCATTTCTTCATGTCTGCAGTCTCTGGAGTACCCCTCCAACAGCAAAGACCTGCCCAATCGACCCAGGGTAGGATCGATGGAGGTTGATAGACCTCCCTTGAATAAGGAAACTAAAGAAAAAAGACGTTGTAAATAGAAGGGTTCTCTGCCCAATTCACCTACACATAAATAAAAATGGCTACCCTGATTCAATGGAACTGTCGAGATTTATATCTTAATATGGATGACATCAAAACACTGATTGCTTCCTATCATTCTGTTTGTCTCTCCTTACAGGAAACATTTCTGATACCTGCTGATACAGTCACCTTTTGGTGGTTTTCTTTATAAAGAAATGACTGGCTATGTGATGGACTAATGCATGGAGGGATGGCACTGTTGGTTGATCAGTATGTGCTCACCCTGTCTTTGCCTCTCGACACACCCTTTGAGAACGTAGCCATCCGTGTTTCCTTGGATCATACCACCACTGTTTGTTCTCTCTACCTGTCACCTAGAGAGACATATGATCAATCAGACCTTGAAGATCTCGTTGAATAGTTGTCGTCTCCCTTTTTTATCCTGCGGGACTTTAATGGACATCATCTCCTCTGGGAAAGTGCTGGTATTGACAGGAGAGGTTGATTTGTAGAACGTATGTTCTCTGATCACAACCTTTCTCGTTTTAATACTGGTTCTTCTACTTATTTCAATGTGCCTAGTCAGTCCTTTACTGCTATTGATCTCTCAATTTGCTCCCCTTCATTATTTTCCCATTTTTCATGGAGGGTTGGCAATAATCCATGAGGAAAGTGATCATTTTCTTATAATCTTGAGAGAGACTATCCATGCTCAATGCCACCCAACCCACGTGCCCTAGTGGAAGCTGCATCAGGTAAACTGGCCCTCTTTCACTGCTCTCGCAGAACTAGATTCTGCCATTGTCTGTAAGCCATCAGTAGATGAGACGACTGTGTGGCAGCAGTAAATCACTGTATTATACAAACAGCTGCTCAATGTATTCCTAAAACCTCAACATGTTTTCCACTATATCCTCGTTTATGATGGAATCCTGCCTGCCACATGGCATGGAAAGGTCAAAACGAGCCTGGGATGCTATCTTTAGATATCTCACACTCTCGAACCTTATCGCTTTTCAGTGGGCCCATGCACATGCTCAATGGGTAAGATGTCAAAGCCAGAAGGAATCTTGGATTAAGTTCAGAACCAGCATATTCTACCACCAGTTCCAAAGCTATTTGGGACAAGATTTGAAAGGTCAATGGGCAATATCACTCTGAACCTGACGATGACCAAAGAATGTTGAAACGTTGTTCTCTCTTGTATGTAAAATATTTTCTCAACCCAAATGAGCCGTTTTTGCGTATAAAAATATCACTCTATCCCCCTCTTGATCTTGCTTTCTGATGGCCAGGAAGTAACTGATACCCAGAGCATTGCTGATACTCGAGGTGAAAGCTTTTGCCAGGTATCTAGCACTTTTGCCTCTTCTTCCACCTTCCTAGCCATCAAGACTCTGGCAGAGCAATCACCTCTTTCCTTTTGAGCTGATTGTCTCTCTGACTATAATCATTGCTTTACACTGGTGGAACTCAAACTTGGCCCTCCATTAGTCTGGCAGTACTTCAATCACACCTGATGATATACACTATGAGATGCTGCGCTATCTATCTCCTGCTTCTCTTGCTATCCTGGTTGTTTTTAACCAAATCTGACAGGAGAATGTTTTTCCTGATGCCTGGTTCCAGGCTATTGTCCTGCCTTTCTCCAAGCCTGGGAAGGATCCCAAGATTCCTTCAAACTACTGTTTAATTACTTTGACTAGTTGTCTCTGTATGATCTTAAAGAGGATGGTTAATGCTTGTCTTGTTTGGTTCCTCGAATCAAACAACCTCCTTTCGGTCACCCAGTGTGGGTTCCGATGACAGTGCTCCATGATGGACCTCCTGATTCGACTTGAAATGTCAATCAGAGAAGTCTTTCTCAAAGGACAGCATCTTGTATCAATATTCTATGACATTGAGAAGGCTTATAATACAACATAGAGGTATGACATTTTGCAAGACCTCCATATATATGGGTTATGTGACCATTTGCTCATTTTTATTAAATATTTTTTAATTGACAGGAGATTTTGAATGCATGTAGGTTGGAAACTTTCCCATTCTTTTCTACAGGAACTTGGAGTCCCTCACGGTTGTATTCTGAGTGTCACACTTTTCAGTATAAAAATTAATGCCATCACAGAAAAACTCCCTCTCACTGTTTGAAATGGGCTGTATGTTGATGACTTTCACATCTCACATCTAAAACAATCTAAAACAATTTGCATGCATTTTTGCTGCCAACGGAGTATTCATCCATATCCTGAACTCTGTATCAGTGAAGTTGTGCTGCCTGTTGTCTCTGAGACTAAGTTCTTGGGGCTTATCTTTAACCGTAAGCTAACCTTTATACCGCACGTCAAACAGCTATGGGTCAAATGTACAAGAGCACTGAACATCCTCCATGTTTTCTCTACCATCACTTGGGGTGCAGATCAATGTTCTATGCTAAAGATATATCGTGCTCTTATTCAATTGAAACTCGACTATGGATCACTGGTCTATCTATGGCTCTACCAGATCATTGGCCTTAAAGATGGCAGACCCTATTCATCATCAAGGCTTTGGCTCTGCATTGGGGCTTTCTGCACTTCCCCAGTTCAGAGCTTATACATCGAATCTCATGAACCTTCTTAGCACCTCTGCTGTTTGCAACTGTTCTTACTATATGCTTTGAAACTTCATTCCTTACCAAAGCATCCTACCTGGGGTTGTGTTTTTCGATTGGGCCATGCTTTTTCAGACCAGACAATCTGCCATTGCTCCTTTTGGCCTTCGTATCCAGGTGCAGTTAGATTAATTGGGTCTGTACTTAGATAACATTGCTGTATCCACTGGTCAGCCCATCCCATCATGGCTTCTTACAGCTCAGTCCCCAGTTGTGACCTATCTTTAAGTCATCTGAAAAAAAGTAGACACTCCTGATTGGAAATACTGTCTGCTATTCGCTGAACATCTTTTGAATCATCTTCCCATTCCTGTTTATACAGATGGTTCAAAATCAGGTGACTGTGTGGACTCTGCCATGGTTTGTTGTGATTTGGTGGTTGTGCACAGAATCCCCTCTACAGCTTCTGTGTTCACTGCTGAACTGTATGCTATTTCTCTTGCCCTGAATCACATAGAAGCTAAGCAGTACTCAAACTGCACAATTTATACTGACTCACTTAGTTCTCTACTGGCCCTGGAATCACTTCATGTTGGTTCACACCCTGTTCTCGCTGATATTCAAAATCGACTGGCTCATTTCTCTTTAACATTTACTTCTATCCAGTTTTTCTGGATACTGGGCCACGTTGGTAATTGTTGGAACGAGCTCACCGAAACTGCAGTCAAGTCTATCTATTTTGGCATTATCACCACTGTGCCTGCCCCATACATGGACTATGGTCCTGTTTTCAAAGCTTGGCTCTGTGACAGCTGGCAGTCAACTTGGAGTGAGCAATGTAAAAACAAGCTTTTACAAATAAAACCCTATATTGGACTTTGGCCATCTTGTTCCCGTAAGGATCAGAAAGAGGAAGTTGTTCCAACTAAACTTCACATTGGTCACAGTTTTTTAACTCATTATTTTCTTTTATCTGGAACTGATGCACCAGTGTATAGTTTATGTAACACTCAGATCACAATAAGCCATATTTTACTTTATATATGCAAAAACGGCTTGTTTGGATTGAGAAAATATTTTACGTAGAAGAATGAACAATGTTTTGACGTTGTTCGCTCTTCTACGTAAAATATTTTATCAATCCAAACAAGCCGTTTTTGCGTACATATTTCTCTACAAGTGGGTTTTCTCGACATCATTGATTCATATTTTACTTTCTTGTCATCATTATGATTTACAACAATGGCACCATTTTAAGCATGTTCTGTCCCAAGGTTTGTCCATAACATTAGTCAGTATTATTGGTGATGGTGACACTGTCCATCTTGGTAGTGTTTTTAGTTTTTAAAGGCCAATAATCTTTTTAATTCCATGTAATATTTTTAGTATATACTTTACACCTTTTAATATGGCTGCCTTTTAAAAATCACAGTTCATCCAGTTCAATTTGAAATTAGAAACTGACCATAACATTAAGTAACTCAAAATCAGGACTGGAAATGCCAACTTCAGGTGACTGATGATGGTTTTTGTACTTATCTGTTAGTCTTTCTGGCGAGTTATGATTATTGCAGTTATGCTACAGAAAGTCCTTGAATTACTGTAGTTTTGAATTTAGAGTAGAATCAGTCAACACAAGTTCTCACACGTGTTTATGGTTGTCTGTCTCCCTCCCTCTATTATATTTCTTCTGTGTTTGTAGGTCACAGCAGAGGTAAAGCAGATTGTTCTAGTTCCTTCCTTTTTGCTATCCCTCATCATATCTTATTCAGAGGATGTTATTGCTTTTTGGATTGTTTTGATGAGGTTCTCTGTTGGGGTTGTAATACGTATCATGTAGACATCCTTTTGACACCATGTTGCAGGTTTCTGCATGGTTTAACCATAGCTTTTATATTTCGTGCTCAGGAGGTGGGTTGGTTCTGTATTTCCCTCCCCAGAGTCTCGAATTAAGAGGAGTATATGATCAAGATTACACCTGCATGGATGTTGATTCCAACATCATGGGTTTTAGATGTGAATAACTTTTTGGGTATGGTCAGTTTCACCCTAGCCACTCTACTTCCAGAGGCATACCCTTGCTTCACCTACTTTTATAGTTTGTTGGATTATGTTACATCTATATTTACATGATTAAGATCATTTTCTTACTACTGTGTTTTCCCACTTAGATATGCTCCTCTCTTTCTTTACTACACATTTTATGATTAGACAGTTCCTTTCATCAGGTCTTTGGATCTGACTCTCTCATTTCCAGAGGTATCCTATGGATGCTTTTAGGGAGTACTTATGTCATTCTCTCGCACTTTTCCCACCACCTAATCAATATGGGATTCTAGCTAATCTTGTGAGAGGAGGAAAGTACTATACTGGAAGTTTTCATTTTTCTATATTGAAAATGTATTTCCAATAGGTACTTCTTCTTACACTTCCCACTCTTCCTTCCCACTTTTCTCAGGTACTTATGTTTTATGCTAATTCTTGAAATGATAGCTCAATAGAAATGTATAGGAGTCACAAGAATCAAGTGAGTATGTCATGATCCTATTGGTGGAGTAATGATACATTATGATTTATCTAAGAGAATCATTGGATTCAAGTGGGGGGGAGCAAAAAGTCCATAGCACACACACAAAAAAAAATTGTCTATACAGGGCAATACTGGATGATAATAACTAACCTTGTGATGATAGGGGAATACATATTGGAAGTACATATATTGTATGGGAAAGTTATAACTTTATAACTGTCATGTTTTTTTTATAAACACTTTTTAAAGCTCATGTTGAAAAGAGTGCTAATGATTTCAGAACAAGGTTATTAGATTTAGTTAAGTTTTGCAAGTTTTAAGTGTAAAATTATTTGCATCCAAAATTTTGTAGATGAAACAAGGAACTGAGAGAATAGCTGAAGGAACATATTGTGGCATTCTTTCCAGAGACTGTGAAGATGTTCTGGTTAAGGTAACCTAATAGTTAATCATGATGTTCATGGAAGGTTTACTCTAATTTTTTTCTTAAAATATAAATGTACAATTATTTTTAAAAAATGATGAGATAAAACTTTTAATTAGCTTTTTTTTCTAGATTTGCTAATTGACTTGAGAAAAAATTATGTCAAGCTCGGTTATTTCATAATAATGCTTTAATGTAAGTAGTGGTATGAAGAGTGAGGCACACAAAATTATTGTAACAGTCTTATCCTCCAACATAATAATTATTCACTGAATATATAATTTTTTACTAGATTGAGTCATTAGTAGTTTAGAATTGACAACATCTTTTCATAACTATAACCAGTCAAATTTCCCATTTGTAGGCAGTACGACTCATTGCTAATATGAGCCTTAACAAAGAAGCAGGAAATCATTTGTCATCTTGTGATACACTGTGGGACATACTGTTAAAAATGATTGGTAAGTTGTTTTATCCTATTTTATATTTTAATAACCAAAAGTACATCTGATTGATTTACCATATATTCTAAGCAATACAAAAAATGAAAGAAGCATTTGTTCAAGTTTATCAAACATGCACAGTGAATTTGAGTTTATATTTTAATGTAGAGATAAAGTATCATAATATTAATATAAAAAAAAATTTTAAAACAAATAAAATGGCCCGGCATTGCCAGGTGGGTTAAGACGTGCAACTCATAACCTGAGGGTTGCTGGTTCGCATCCCTGTCACACCAAATGTGCTCACCTTTTCAGCCATGAAGACATTATAATGTGACAATTAATTCCACTATTCATTGGTAAAAGAGTAGCTCAAGAGTTGATGGTGGATGGTGTTGACTAGTTGCCTTCCCTCTAGTCTTACACCGCAAAATTAGGGAAGGCTAGCGCAAATAGCCCTTGAGTAGCTTTGGTCAATATTAAAAAAGAAACAAACAAATAAAATAAATTAACCTCCGTATAATATCTATCTGTACATATGAATACTTGACTAAGTTAAATGAAAATTCTGGAGTCCAAAGCTCATCACCTTACCCTGGTGCCTCAAGTCGATACATATTCTGATATTTTCCAATGCCATTAAGTACAATAGTTATCGCCATCTTGGAAAATTTTAAGTCCCTGATCTAAACACATTTTTTGATCTGAAGGTGTGAATATTTTGCTTTGAACAGGACTGTTACATATCATTCACAAAAGCAATCAACATGCAACACAATCTATGATACACATGTTCCACTGGAACTTTATATTGGCTTTGTTTGTCAGTTTCTTGCTGATTTGCTTATTAAGATCTTTATAATATGAAGTACATATATTTATTTACTTATTTAAACATTTAATGGCATAAAAGGAAATTATAAGCTCCATATTTAGATAACTTGTGTCACTGCTTAATGATACCACATAAAATGGAAGAAATATTAGTCTATCAAGAATCAAAGAAAGAAATATCTAACTGAAGTATTTATGTTTTTTAAGCTTTTTAATTCACAGTTTTAAACAACCTAGGAATACATATATTAGCTTATCAAATTAAGTTCTTAGATTGTGTATTCAAATGTGACTTCAAACTTATTTTTAAATCAAATCAACATTTAAATAATTTATTCAACATGTAGACTGAGGTTTCTTTAAATCTTTCTGCTGTTTTTTTTAACCCAACACAGACTTAATCATAACAAAGAATTAGCATCAAGCCCTTTCTTCACACCCAGAAAAGAGATTAAAAACTAATATAAAATTATCAACATTTTTTTTATTAATTACCTACAAAAAAGTAGATGTTAAAATAACAAGTACCAAACAAATAACTTTTTATAGAATAATTTTGCATCTGCTTTTAGACACAAAAATTATTTGTTTTTAATTTCTCTGACTTTGCAGAAAATCTATAAATTTGCACTAAATATATACTTTAAAAATAACTTGTTTAAATGCATAATGAAATTTAGGATGTGTTTTATTAACATGATCGTTGTAACTTTTATTCTGTTAATTAATCTAGTAGTGAGGTACAAGTAAATTTAAATCATGATATCTTTTAGTGCTGTTTCATGAAACATCTTAAGTCTGATGCAATCTGTGTATTTAGGCTGTAGAGAGACAAAAGAGGAAGAAGAACTTGTACTCAATACTTTAATATGTCTCAATAACTTATCTTACTATTTATCTACTGAGAACCAGTTTACCTCATTTAAAGCAGTTGCAGCTAAACGTAAGTTTTAGTTTTCTTACATTTGATTTAATTTTGTAGTTTTGTGATGATAGGTTCATCAAAATCCATGTGAAAAATAATTTAAATCAATAAATTTGTTAATTTACTTTCTAACACAGTTTTTCTCGTGCCATAGTTGTTGTTTTTGTGTGTAACTTTACTGAAAGAACATTTATCGAAGAAACATTTTTGTTATAAATAGGACCTCCATCTTTATGTAAGTATATTTGACTAGGATATATTTTACTAACAAATTATTTTAAATCAAGAATTGACTACTATTCGTTGTCTAATGTCTCAAAATTAAATGAATTTTCTGAAAAACTTTTTATCAAAGTAGTAGACCATCACTCCCACTGTTTCCATAGAGTCAGTTGTGAACAGGGTGGCAATAGTGACACATGACAGTATGGTTTGAAGCTCTGTGTTTACAAACACTTTTGACAATGGTAGCTGCAGCAGTCATGTAACTTGTAACCTTGTCTAGAATATCAAAATTACCGAGAATGGACCTCTGATAGGAACATGATACTGATAGCTAAATAACATTATTTATGAAATAATAAATAAATTACAAACCAAAGTTTTAAAGTCAGATTGGCATTAAATTTTTATCTTTACACTGCATTGCATAAAATAATTATTGATTAGACTTTAAAAGGTTATCAATATTTTCAAATACCATGTCTTAAAAATCTAACACAACCATTATCTGCCACCAGTGCTTTTCATTTTGTTGTTTTTTAATTCAGTACTTAACATTTGTGCTCAAAATGACTGTTTTAATGATAAAATGGTATTTCATCTTTTAATATAGATTTTTTCATAACCTAATGTATAATTAATTCATTAAATTACGTAAGGTAATGAAATACATTGATTATTTGGATTTATTAAAATAGACCAAATTAACTTTGCAGGTGTAATAGCTTGATAATTTTACTCATTATATGAACTTGTTTGAAGGCACTGTTTTGGTCTTTGAGTACATGGTGAATGATGAACATTCTTTCTAGATTCTGAATGCTCTGATCATAACTTATGTTTGCTGTGTCTGATTTGGAGATGGCTGCATACAGTTTTTTTTTCCGTTCTTGTCACTTTGCATAATACCATGAAACATAATCCTGTAAAATGCATTTCATCTCAATAATAGAATCAACCTTAGTCTGATTGGGCACACACAGGCTGCCACAAGAATTGTACTTTTTATGTTGGATGCAAGTGCACATAGTCGCTGATATTTAACCATTTCTTGTTTCATGTCTTGTAAGATCTGAATTTCCCATGAACACTTTTGCTAAAGTAGCTTTCTACGAAAGCTAGGATATTTCTATGGGAAACTCAACTATTATATTAAAGTTGATACTGCTTATATTTTAGATTCCATTATAGAGCTGAATGATTAGATTCCTATGCATTGGGATATAAATGGTTGAAGTGGAAGCTGGTATGGTAAAATTAAAACTTTAATAATATTAATTGTTTTTAATATTTAATAACATTAAAGTTAATATTTATTAACTATGGTTTAATGCTAAGCTTACTGATGTGCAATAATATTAAAGTAGTTTGATTAAATTGTGAGGATAACAGTGAAAAGTTTGTGGCGTGCATTTTAACCTACCTGTATAGAAACGATTAACCATTGTTTTGATGATGTAAGACATGTACCTTATACCATTATTAAAGTGATAAATGAAAATTCAGTTCTTATGCCTATATAGTTGCAATTTATGTTGGTTCATATTAGTTTTCTTTTCCAATTTCCATTGACTTCTCAATGGGGCAAAACTCGACTCTTGTTTACACTGATTTATTTGTCAGTCCTTATATCCAGAACCTACACCTTACAGTGGCACCAGAATTGCACTAATATGCTTTTGACCATTACTGAGTATTATTAATGGTCTATGTCTATGTTTCTTTTAATTTTTTATGAATAACACCTCAGTTAATGTTTTTTTCAGATTTGTTATAATTAGTTTTTGCCTTATTTCTTTTAAAGTGTGTCTAGTGAAATCATTGATAGTAAACCTGATTCACTGTGAGACTGATTTTTTTACAATATATGTGATGGAATGTAAATTATATATTTAACATATAATTAAAAATAATGTGTTTTGTTGCATTCTTTTTTATTTCTTAAAGTATATATAATTCAATACTTTCACAAAATATCAGTACATATTATGTTTGATATGAAGAAAATCTTTACATTGAAGACACGAATGTTTTTTTTAATATATTTGCAAGAAATAAGAACCATTATTGTAATATTCATAACTACTCATTAAAACCATTTAAGTTCAAATATTGCAAACTAAATTGTACAACAAGGGATCTATAACTTGGAGCTTAACAATGGTTAATGTACAAAACATTTCAAAAGAAGCTCTTTACACAAGAAGAAAATTGCACTAATAATTAATTAAAGTAAAAAAGTATATTTTTTATATAAAATGGGGTATGAAAATAGCAAAATGGATTGAACTTATTACTCATACTAAAAATTACATGTGAAAAATATAATAATCAAAAAATAATTAGTAAATTTTCAGTGCCTCATTTGGAGAATTACAAAAAATATGCATCTGAATAAATTGTTGAATTCAAAGAGATCCAGGAGAATAAATATAGTCTTCAGAAAAGTATATAATTGTTTTTCTTTAAACAGTTTAAGTTGTTTCATTTTTACATGTTTTAAAATATTATTTTTTTAAAATACCATATGAGATTTTTGCCAGTTTGTTTCTTATTTTGCATATTTATCCTAAACATATCAGTACTATTTAAATTTCTTTTTATTTACCAACCAATGAGATTCTGTTGTCTTTTTTTAACTTGTGTCATTGAAAAGTAAAAATAAATATTATTGGAAACTTTGTAGGATATTATTTTCTTTTATTTACATTTTCTTCATACATTTTTTTTATACATATACTTTCGGTGCAAGTTGTAACTTTCAACCTGTAATAGGATATTTCCAAACTACACTCTTAGAAAGGTGATTAATATGAATGTGGATCTTACAGGTTTCATTTCTGCATATACAAAATAGAAAAAAAAAAGATGTAAGATAGCTATTCATCATGCATAACAAAGCAGTTTTTACTTACTTGGGGTAAAAGAGACATTTACATCTGGATATCCATGGATGTAAGAAACAAAATGTACTAATTTCAGTCTAGTAGGCTTATTAAAATTTACAAAAAAATCTTCTTCTCTTTTCTTCATTAAAAAGATACTGTTACTGAAATTTTATTAAGTAGTCTGTTTATCAGTATCAATTAGTTTTTTTATAATGACAAATTATTACAATTGCAAATATATATCTGACACAGTTTTACATTCTTTGAGCAGGTTAACCAATCTATATATGATTGACTGCTGTTTTGTCATATTGCAGTTAATCTGATTTAATTCAGAACAAATAAAAGCAAATCATTTCTGGGCAGATTATCTTGTCTACATGTGTGACAAAATGAAAACAACCTTGCAGTGATACTGGGCTTGGAAACACCTTACCATTTATATTGCAACTAGGATAAAGGTTGTAGAATTTTGAATGAGTGATCTAACTGATGTCACTCAAATGTAACTGTTTCATCTTGTGTCATAACATCTTTTATTAAAAAATAACTATTATAATTCCATCAAAACTAGTTGTTTAGATTATAAAGTTTTATAAACATTAAACTTAATAACTACATGTTTGAATTAACAAATTGGTAATTTAGTCACATATATGATTATATAAAATCTGATGGTTTAGCCTGTTGTTAATACTGATAAACAGGTGACAGTAGCTTTTGAATGAACGAAAAAAAACAAGTTGAAGACTTGGAAATTTTAGTAAATAAATATAGACTTTGATTTTAGACACAAATATTTCATGCATGTAGAACCACACTAGTCCTATGTTAGTATGCATGATATTCTTTGTAGACTAAGCTCAAAATCTAGTTGATTAAAGCAGTGACCTAGTGGATTTCTACACCTCTAAGTAGAATCATTTCATTTGTATGTGTTTGTGTCTAGATATATATAAATGAAAATGTTTACATTTTCCAGGTATTCTTCCATTATTGTCAGACCCGAAAGAAGATATTTGTCTAGAGGTGTGCAGAATTTTTGGAAACTTGACGAGGTCTTCGTTAGTAAGAAATTTCCTTGTAACTTCTAAAGGTAGTGAGTCATAACTTTGTGAAGTCATAAGTTTGTGAATATATCATTAAGTATAGTAGTATTTAATAATAAGTATCATAAAGAAACAAAATGTCAGGCATGAATATCCCCCATTTAAAACCACTTTTAAAATGTCTGAATATTAACAGTGACTGTTTCAAATTATTGGCTGAACAAAACTAAAGCTTATTGTATTTATAAAGTCACCCAAATCACTATAACACGTTTATGGTATGAATCAAAATTTCATTATTTCAACAAGTTTTCATCAAAGTGTTTTTTTCCAGACGAGCATACGGAAAAAAATAACCTTATTGCTCTAATTTTTTCAGAGAACTCTTTCAATATGTGTGTGTGTGTATAAAATGGATGATGTATGACTTTGAGAGTCCAATAAAATTTGAGGATAAGCTGGTAGAGATTCTAATGGGTAATAAAATTAAATCAGCTATGTACACATCCCACTCTTAGTATTTCTGGGACCCAAAAATGTAGCTAATGAAAAGAAATTGAGTATAATAAGCAATTTTATAAAGACAAGTGGTGGTTGATATGTATGTAGCGTAGTTAACTATAGTAATATGAAAGGTTTTAAGGCTACAAAAAGGATTGAACCAAGAAAAGCAAAACTACAAGCTAATTTACTTAAAACTAAAAACATTTAATCCTTATTTTTAAAACTTTAGTAACTCAGCTATGTAGTTTTTACCTTTTTTTTTTTTTTCTTATACCTTATGTAGCATTAAAACTTAATATTACTGTAGCTGGCTAGTTACATATATATTGATCCATACTTGTCTTTAAGCAATGTTTAAAAAAAGTATTGTACTTGTGTGTTAAACAAGTGAATACAATTCTTATAAATTTATTATGAGTTCAAGGCATTCTAGATCTCTGATAACAATCGTTATCATCTTCATCAGTGACTCCAGGCTTTCAGGTGACACACCAAATTCAAGGTCATAGCCATTTTAATGATATCTGATATACACAGCCCATTTAATTGAGAGTTGTAAGCTTGTATCTATAATGATATGCCATCTTCTGATATGGTTATTTTACTGTTGTACTAACTTTTTTAAATAAATGTTTCATCCAGTTTAATTATAAACAGTGGGAAGAAAGTGTTATTTTCACCAGTATGTACCACATGTACATAAGATGTATTTAATAAAATTTTCAAATAAATGCAAATCTGAGCTATCTTATTTCCATTACAATTTATTACTTGAAAATAAATCTTGGGTATATTTGTGAACACCTTATTGCAATAAATACAGTTTTGAAAGTGTTGCTTTATCAGTGAAGTTTTAAGAGAGCATTTGTGTATATGCTGATGACCCACAAAGATTATCTTGCAGCCTCCATGGGAACCACATGCCATTATAACTAACAAAGTTATAAATTTTTTTTCTTTATCACATTAAACTATGATAAAAGTTGTTGTTAATAATGTTTTAGTTGTTCTAGCTTTAAACTTTTCAATACACATTTTTAGAGTATTAAAGTATTGTGTATACATCATAAACATTTAATTTAAAATATGTATTTTATTTAAATAGCTTGTGGAAAGTTTTAGTTGAGTAAAAGTAATAAACATCTTTGAATAATATTCAGTGCTAAAGTAATACTCTGTCACTGTAAATATTAACAAGTAAATTCATTCTCTATGAAAATCATAACTGTCAACAGGGTGAAAGTGCCTAGCAACTAGTAATTCCTTTTTACTCTTCAAAACCATAGTGGGCTACTAAATTAGGTCATCTTTCTGGTAACATGTAAAATATCAGAGAATACTCTCTTATATTATAAGATTTCCTGTTGAGGTCAATATCCATTAAGTAGGTAAGCACTGGACACTGGAGAAAAATTTCTTAAATTTATCTATTATTTCAGCTCTGAACTTTAAAATCTAAAAGAAGGAAACTTAAGTATATTCTTAGACTTCAGTACAACTCGCACTATTTTTTCTGCATCACATTCACAAATAAATAAGTAAATCAGAAACAATATATCCTTTTGTTACAAAGGAATATATTCAGTTAACATTCCTTTCCTTCTGATTACATATTGTGTCTAAACTTAAAGGGAATGTTTTATTAGTTACATACATTATAGTTTAATTATCTGATAATTGTTGAAGAAAGTGAGGAAGAGCAACTTAGTAATTATGGATTGTCACCAAGTACTAATGATTTCAAGTTACATCTGAGACAATTTCCACAGAACTGTTTGCATTTCTCACCTTGCAGTCAAGAAGACTTACCAAAACATGTTCTATGATCTCCAAAAAATAAATCACTTTACTATGGTTATAAGTTGTTGTCTACCAACATACTGGTATGTTTGCATAGTGTGCTTAATTTAATCAAAACTTATCGAATTTTGTTTGTGCTCGAGATGATTTTAAGGATGATAAGGTTTTTACTGCTACTAATTAAAACACTGAGTTTATTTAACTATTGCTGAGGGCATGTTTAAAAGGTTTTAATAGAGCTTTGCAAATGGAAAATTATTTAGTGTGTAAATGATATTGCTTCTAAATTAAACTAATTTTACAAATCAAAACATTTTATAAACTGAAAACTTAACTTTTTTATATTAAACTTTTAACATAAAAGGATTGTATATGTATATTCTGCATACAAGTGTACATTTTTTTAAACTAATTATATTAATACTTAATGTTCACAGTTTTTCAGATACGGTACTATTTAGTTTGTCTTTCTTGTGTACCATTTGAATGAAATGTACAAATCTAATGGATTTTTTTTGAGGAAATAGTGATTTGTATGAATACAATATAAATGACTTTTTTCAGTATCAAAGTTTGTCTTCTCTTAGTACTTACTTTTCCCATACAGCTCTTTCAGTTTTGGTAAACCTGGTGGAAACAAGAATTACAGGATTACTATTTGCAGTATGTGGAATCCTGGTTAATGTTCTTGGAGATGATGACAAGAAAGAACCATTCTGTCAGTTGAAAGGAATTCCAAAGTAAATACTGTCCCAGTATTTTTTTGAGAATTTGAGTGCAATATATTAAAATTATTTCAAAGCCTCACATAATCATTAAAGTCCATACTTCTGCATATGGTCGTAATCTATTGTATGAATGGGTATCTTGAAAATAGCCTTCACACAGTTTTTATTGGAAAAGGCTCTGCCATAAAGCTTTCATGTTCAGAGAACCCCCTCTTCCTTGGAGCTGTACATAATCCATAGTGTATGAAGATGTTATATTTAAAGTGCCAATTTCAAAAGTCCAGTCATATAGAAATCTATAAGCCCTGCATATCTTAACAGGTATTTCTTCCAATGAAACAGCATGAATACACATTTCATTCTCCAGCTGCTTGAAATATGCAGCTGTTGAATTGGTTTGTTTTGAAAGTAATCTGTTTACTTGTGACTTTTATCACCTTTCCAAATGGAGATCTTTCTTGATTATGTTTCATACTACTGTCTGGGACACAAGACACTCTTACTACTTTTGGACTTTTTCTTGATGATCCTGGTGCCTCAAGGTGATCCATGTTCCTTTGTTTTCCAATTTCATTAAGTATAAGAAATATCTCCAGCTTAAAAATTCTAAATTCCTGACCTGAACATATCTTAGAATGAGAGCGTATGAATATTTTGCATCAGAAAGGGCTGTTACATGAATTTCTCAAATTCAATAAGTTTTTGTTGCATCACATTAACTGAAATGTGAAACAGTATCAAATTATAGCTCTGGTATTTGCCATTTTACTGCAGCTTTATGTTGGCTGTGGCTACTACTGATGATGAATACTTGAAATAGTTTTAATATAATGCACTCAATCGTGTATAAGTTTTTGATAAACCTTTGCTTAATAATTTTAAAAGTTTTATTTATAATATTGGATTACATTTTAGCATAAATGTTAGAAATATGGGAAATTGGGTTATCAATTTTTTCTTGTTTTTATTTTCAACATAATTTGAAGCAAAATTTAGATAATAGAGTTTTATGTGAAATAGGATTTTATACCTTGGAGTGTTTATCAACAAATTAAATTTTATCATTTGTCATATTTGAAGTATTTTAAAATTTTCTTTTTTTTGTCTGTATACATGTATATATGTTTACTATGTATTTTATGATACAAAATTTAAATTAACAAAGACAAGGTTTATTTATATTTGTGAAGTTTTGCAATAAATTTATTTTGAATAATGATTTAGTATAGTGCAGGGACCAATTAATTCGTTAATCTATAACCTGAGTCATTTAGTCAGTTAAAAGAAAACAAGAACATACAGCAAATACTCAGAGTAAATCACATATTATAAGAATAATTTTCCAGGTTCTATTCTGCCCTTTTCAAAGTACTTCCTCTGTTATCTGTCATGGTGGTTATAGTTACTTTCTATTTTCAAAACTGCAAATTTCCTTTAATAAGCTTTTATAAAGGATGAAAGGTCAATTTTAAACCACAAATCTTGACAAACTTTACACACACATATCTATGTATGTGGACATCAGCTTCTAAAAGTGAGCTGGAACTGCATCAGGGGGCTTGATAGGTTTGCAAGTTAATGAAATTGCAATTCTTTTAGTTTCTTCAGCAATGTTTCTCATGAAACCAACTGAAAATTTTTAGATGTGTCCAAAATCTTGTGAACTTTTGACTGCTGAGCCTTCTTCATTGCACTGGTCTTTTGAGGTTAAAGTAGATTAATTTTATAACTGTTTTCTTTTATTTGGATAAGGGTGTTTAGGAATCCATCCCTATCCTAAATTCTTTATTGTTTGAAAAATTCTGCATCTGTAGAGAACTTTGAAGGCTCACTTTTTTGAAATGTTGTGTTATTTGGAAATATTGTTGAGTAATCACTTTACATAAATGTACTTCCTGGAAAAGAGCAGGGACATAGCCTTATAATCGTAAGACATCCACAACAAACTGCAATAGTATGTACAGATTGTTCATACGAGGTCTGTTAAAAAAATACGTGGACTGTTTGAATTGCACGGCTCCAGTTGGTTCCAGTGGAATCCGCTTGGTGTCGCTAGGTTCCACAGATCAGCTGATTATGACGCCATTTCCTGATTGCAGATATCTTCATTTGTGTATTAGCTACGCAGTTTTAAGTGAAGTGCGATTTTTTTCATTTGGTGGATTTCAGAATGAATGACCTGAAGGAGCAACGACTTGCTGTGAAATTTTGTGTTAAACTTGGAAAATCTGCAACTGAAACTTTTGCAATGCTTAACACGACTTGCGGTGATGTTGCTATGAAGCGTACGGCATGTTTCAAGTGGCATGAACGTTTTAAGGATGGTCGACAGTCCATTGATGATGATGAGTGTCCTGGACGTCCTTCCACGTCAACTGACAACCCACACGTTGACAAAATCAACACCCTGGTGCAGGCAAATCGACATCTGACTGTCAGGGAGCTTGCTGAAGAGTGTGGGATATCAGTTGGATCTTGTTACAAGATTTTGACTGAAAAATTGAAGATGCACCGCGTTGCTGCAAAATTTGTGTCTCAGAACTTGTGAGTTTTTGGCCAAACATTCAATCAATGTTCTTCCCCTACTCACCTGACCTTGCTCCTTGCGATTTTTTCTTGTTCCCCAAACACTACAGACCCTTGAAAGGAAGAAGATTTGAGACGATTCCCGAGATTAAGGCAAATGCGACGAAGGAGCTGGAGGACATTACAAAACAGCGTACCAGGACTGTTTCAACAAGTGGAAACACCATTGGGATAAGTGTGAGCACTGGGGAGGAGAGTACTTTGATGGGGGCACAGACATGTAACTTCTAAATAAAGTACATTTTGTTTTATGACGTCAGTCCGCGTATTTTGTGAACAGCCCTCGTATAATATGTAACCTATTTTTCTGTACTGTAAAAGGCTTAAGAAAGATCAGTTCAAAATTGAAGTGTTTTAGTTTTCTTGATTCTAAAAGCATGTTCCATCTATAGGTTTCTTGTGACTTTATCATGCTGTAGTAGTACACAAATAGTTTTAATTTTACGTAAAGTATTTTGATGTAGTATTTAAAAGATTATTATCAAACCTAAGATAACTTTATATATTAAAACTTACATATGTTAAATGAAAATATAAATTGTGAAAAATCTGTAAATTTTGTCATGTTGTTGCCCTTATTCTAAAAGCTAAAAAACAGATACATAGAGACAGTAGTCATTTGTGCTTTATCTATCTAGTAATTGAAAATTATCTTTTAGAAAGTGCTCATAAGTTTTTATTTTTTAGACTGCTGGATATCTTAGAGGATGTTGGCCAACAGGATTGGACACTTAGTGGACTTGTTATTCAAGTTTTATGGAATTACTGTTGTGGACCTGGTTCTTCAATTGATTGCCTTACAAAATTAGAGAAAAATCGATTAATGAGTCTTCTAGAGAAGCTTATAAGTAAGTAAATGTAATTTGTACAATATAGTTACAAAAAGTCTTACCAGCAGATTTTATGCAGGAAAAAGTGTGATATCTGTAAGTTTTTATTGTTCCTTTTCATATTATTCCCCCACTTTTTATCGTGTTTATATTTGAGTGTTTATTTTTGTGATGGGGTCTAGTTTACCTAACATTGTCCATATTAAATATTTGTTTCCAGATTTGTAGATTTTAAGTGTCTAATTCTGACACTTGCTGTATAGTATACTTTTAATATTTGCTTTTTATTTAGATATACACTTTAAAATTTTTATTTATTTATATATTTAAGCTGTATTTTATGCAATGTTCAATTCATCAGACTATTATTTCTAACTTTTCTTCAGTGGAAATCCTATATTGGACTTTTTAAGAAACACTGAGAAATTTTATTGATCTTGTGGTATAAAATCTGATCTTGTAGTTGTTCATTCATAATATACAGAAATTGTGAGTTGAAATGAAAAAGTATGTTTCACAAATATTAATTTATTTTTTTTAAATATCTTATAGTTTTAACAGTTGGTAATTAACAGGAAATGTTTTAATTCTATTCTGGTAAATCATTTTTGTTTTGTTTTTTTTGCAATTAAGAATTAAAATTATATTCAGAGTGTAGGAAAGACGTGCGTGTGTGTATAAAGTAAGTTATGCCTGGAAATTACTACTTTTAACTACTTACTAGCTGGGAGAAAAAAAAAACATAGAAGAAAACGTTCCCTGATTGTACACACCCTGAATTATTTTCCATCATCCAACACATTTAAAAAGGCAATAACTTGTGAGTAAAAATAATAAAAGTTAATTCTCTTCCAGCAAACAGCTTAATTTGATTTTAATTGTCACATTATTTAACATTTTTTAATACAAAATCTTGTAACTGTTACACAGAAAAAACAACAATGAAGTTCATTATTTTCATGCCAATTCCTTATAGGAGTTGACAATCTAAAAACTCAAGAATTTTTGAAATAAATAAAAAATATATATTTATTGCATTCACAAGCTTTTTTTATTACAATAATTCCTCATGCTAACTTGATGGGAAAATAATGTCAGGAATATTTGATGAATATGCTTACAGAAAATTTTTAAATATTTTATGTATATGCAGGAAGTAAATCACTTTGTCTTAAGAACTGCCTTTTTATCATATTTTTATTTCTTATACTAAGATTTTTTGTAATAAAATATCAAGCAAATTACAGTATTTACTGAGAAGGGTCAGTTTTTAATGAAAATTAGAAATATGACATATATTGAGGGCTGAATGACAGAAAATATGATTGTTTTAGCTGAATAGCATCTGATATTTCTTCATAGCACTTTAAATTCTTTTAATTTTTCAGACAGATATGAAGAAGATAGTTATTTGGGTGATGAGGATTCATCCTTGATGGTTGTTTCTGATACTTGCTTTTCTTCAGTAGCATCTCAACTTCTGGATGTAATAAGCATATGGCCATCTTAGCTGTCAGTTTAAGAAAATTATAATTTGCTAGTCTACTGTTTTGTTAGGTTGTTTTATCTGTTATTTTTTATTAGTTTGTTGATTTTTACTTTTAACTTATTCGTTTTTTTATCTTAATGATCATTACTTGTCTTTGATTTTGTTAATGAAATTGAAGGAAAGTTACTATAACAGATGATTGTTTTAATTTATGTATTTGTGAACTGTATTTAAAAGTCCCAAATCTGTCCATAATAATTTAATTTTTATTGCATTTTATGTGAATAAAAAATTGATATTCATTATATCATTATTTAGATTTTGAAAGTTCATCTGAACATAGTTAACTCTTACTATTGTTTGTTTGTTAGTTATATTCTAAGGATGTGGAAACTCATTCTACCCTTTTAAAAGATTTTTTTTCTCAACAGAACAGTTAAAAGTATTGTTGTTATAAAATATGCAGATATTGAATACATCACTTTTTGGGAGTATTAACATGTTGTCATATTTAAATTTATAGTTGTGAAGGGTATGAAATATGATTTTGATCATTTGTATAATAAACCGTAACTATAGCTTCCAGTGCTCGATAGCCAGAAACATTGCCACCTATTACAGTTTACTCACAGGAAGAGTAAATAAATAAAATCTGCTATTAATTTATTTTGTGAAAGATGGGAAAGTAAAATTATATCAAATTTCAAAACTTAAAATGCACTTTAAACAAAAACAGATAAATGAAGTTATTTCTCTATGCTGTGTTACCAAGGTATTCATCCTCTTAATCTTTTTGAGAAAATGTTTTTAATGATTGTTTTAATACCACTATTTTTATCACATACCAAGAACATTTTCATGTAGCCTGGAGTCAAAATTAGTAAGTGTATAATACTATTATTTGTCTTTTATATATCTGTATAACAATCTTGATAAGGACTGCCTACAGCATTTATTTATTAAAATTTACTGTAAACCCTTTTATTAACAGTTAATAGGGTATAATGAAGATGAAATTTTCTAATCCTTCAACCATTAGATTCAGTGTTATTAAATTATAGTAAACACTTTTATTGCAGTAATATCACTGATAAAAGCAACCTTCTCCATGCAAATAAACTGACAATAAAATTATCAGTCTAACATTAGTATTTTTTTGTTGTTGCTGGAATACTTAGTTTTATATGAAAATATATATTTGGCTTTAGGCCTTAATATGTAATTAAATCATTGTACCTGAGGACTCAGTCTTAAACTACAGCTACTAGTCATTAAATGTTTTGAATATAATGAGAGTTATTAAAACAAATATTATAAGAAAAGTATTAAGGAATATCAGTTAGCACAGAAATGGTTTGTGATTGTTTTTGTTGAAGTGGCTACCTTTTCAATCTCAGTTTACAAGAACTAAGAGAAACAGATTAATTAATTTTTATTGTACCTCAGCAATGTTATATTCTAGTCAGTTGATTGAAATTTAGCATTTATAAAAGTTATGTATTATCTTGTAATAAGTTATTTATATTAATCCACATCTAAAAGCCCTGAAATTGATCATTATAGTTAAACAGTTAATTAATATGTTTATGTAATTATGTGATTTTGGTTTCTGTACAAAAAAATGTTAGTTTTATTAATTTTATATTACTTAAAATTCACAAAATGTGTTATAAATGATGAAACAAATTTGAAAAATTATGTTTGTTCTAGGATTTCTTACTAAAACTTTGTTTGATTGACTTTTTTAAGGTTATGTGTAATATTACACACATAACTTCTATTAAAACCAAAGGATTCATTTATAAAGAAAAAAACCAAGAGTTTTATCCACATGTTTTGCATACATATTGTATTAACCAACTATATGAATATATGTGCTATTAAGTAATATAAAAGAAAATAATGTATTTGAAAAGAACACTATCTATACTTTGTTCAACAGTCATCAGCCCAGTTATGAGGTATACCATTTTCAGTTTGTTGGATTGGTAAGTGTAATTTCACGTGAACACAGTGCTCATTTTCTTAAAATAATTTAATTAAAATGTAACTCATATTGGTTAAAGCTAGGTATTTAGTGCAATCTGATAATAGGTTAACCATGAAGCTCATTAATCTGTTCCATGATTTGCCTGAGATAACTTGGGTACCCTCTCTGTTTCAAAAAGTGTGTTATAAACAGTGTCCAGTAGATGGCATTAGAAATGCTGTTTTTGCTTATCGATGTAAGGACTATTCCAAGTTATGTATCATAAACACTGAAGAACAGTGTCCCTGTTCTTTACTGTAGTTTCATTGCAGTAATATTTGTTGTCTACAAATCAAGACATGTAACATATAAATATAAACTATATTTTATGCAGAAATATAGCAACAGATAATAAATTAATATACAAGTATAGGCTGTTAAAAGGGGAAATACAAAACCTGACTTCTCTTGAACCCACTGAAAGAAAAAAGACAAACACAGAAGGGGTTAATCAAATCTCTGAATAAAGACTAAGTCATTTTGAATAACTTTGTAACCACTATGTAACCATACATATTGTAACTAAATCTATCTTTATGAAACTTGCCAAGTGTGTAATAAATATTAAGTCTTTTGCACACAAAATATCAGGTTTTTTAATAAAGTAATTTTGCTAAAGATTTGGCTGGGAATACATATGAAGCCTTTACTGAGTCAGTCTGGGTGGAAGGTGATTTCACACGCTAAGAATAAAAATATTTCTATCTTACAGTTTTTATACTTCAATAAGTTAACCTTTAAAACCTTCTTAATGAATATAAATGTTTTTCTATAAAACTTGTATCTTATTTTCTACACAAAAATGTTGGCTGCAGCAAGATTTTTTGTAGTGAACATTGAAAAATATGAAATAAAATAAAGTGCTTTTTGTTTTTTCTAGAATGACTACAGATTGTAACACAAAATTACACTTATTTATATTTATTTATTTATTGAGTTTTAGGTGTCAACATTTCACAGTTTCTTTTGTTTAATTTTAGTACTTTATTACTATATGTACCATGTATAACAGTTGTAACAAGCATGACATGATGTCACATATTTGCCAGTACAACCTAATAAATTTAAATTTTGCATTTTAGTTAAAAATATAAATAAAACAATAAATTAAAAATTTATATACAAAGACATCTTAGCACTTACCTTAGTCTTTAACTGGTTTGAATTTGAGTGCCTGCTTTTATTAACTCTTTTCTTTTTTATGATTGTTTATTGTCTAAAATAATTCGTTCAGCTTTCAAATATGCATTTTTGAACAAACAAACATATTATGAACTAAATTAAAATGGCCCAAAACTTTCCAAATTGAACTACTATAAATAGGTTAACAATTTTCACGAATCTTTGCAGCACTGAAGTAATGGCTTTCACCATGCAGATAAAAATATATATATTGTCAGAAACAAAATGTCCTTTTTGTTGACTATAAACATGTACCAGACACAATGAAGAGTTAGGAAGATCTTTAGTTAGTGGTTTACTGATATCTCAGAAAGTAAAGAATTTACTTAAATTTAAAAAAATTTAATTATAAACCATATTTTAATGTGAAGTTTATTGACAAATACTTCTTATAGTTTAAATTTTGGATATGACTGTCCACAGCTTTAGTTTCATTTGAGACTCAGATAGTCAGAATAGCTGTGAACTAATTCTGATTAATCTTCCAGGTAGGTTGCTAATGATGTTTGTTGATTCTATTGATTTTAATAAACCAGAAATTAATATAATGATTTTGGAAAACTATTAAAAAGCTTGGATGCAGCAGTTGCTTCTTTTCAGTATTCATACCATAAGCATCAGAAATAATACCTTTACAATATCATTATTTTAAAAATTATGTTAAAGTAGAAATATTTTGATGATTTTCTTTAATAGAAAACTGTCAAAGAATTTGTAACTGGTATGTCAAATTTAACAATGCTATTTTGAAAAAAAAATAACATTTACATATATCTTTTTGTCAGTAATATTGCCAAGAATATTTTATAAGTTATAATGACATTGATTAGTTTTCATAAGCACAGTAAGTATCAAGCATTATAAAAAATTTATTAGAAATAATTAAAAGCAGCATTCGCATTTTTTTCATGTTTCATATATATCTTGTTAGACTCAGTAAGTAGAAATCTTGCATGTGAACATTAAATCAGCATTTTTAATTAAGTGACTTAATATAGATATCATATTTCAAACAAATAATGAAGTGTGCTGTTGATACTGTTATTCAAAGGACAACTTATAAAGTTAAGACAATAATTGCACAGCTGCACATTTTACACATGTAGGCAAATACACTAGTTTCAAAGTTTCAGTCTTAAAAATTGTATTTTATTAGTGTGTGTAACACTATGAACATTGTGTACATATGAAATATTTTAATTATGTATTTATCTGAAATTACAAGTTACAGATATGAACGTATGCTGACTTGTGCCTTATGTCATAACCGTGATATCATACATGTAACTAGTGCTCTGATTCAGAAATATTTGAATATGTTCATACATATGGCCTGATATTTGTAATGCATTACCAAAAAAAATAAAGACCTGCACCTGTTGGTCAATTCTGTGTTAGTTTATTGTTTTTTTTAATCAACATAATCATATGAAGTCAGAAACTGAAAACTGACACTGTATTTTCAGACAAGTACACTGAACCACATGATTTATATAATAAATATACACTGTATGTACAACCACTTCAGGTGTATACAGCAATTAAAATCCCACAACAAAATATTTTTTAAATTTTTTTATATTTTCACAGAAAGTTAACATTTAATTTTCAGAGTAGGCCAAAGGCTCTTTTAAACTTGCAAGGTTATTAAAAATTTAATTAAACATCATGTTAAACATTAATATCACAAATTATTATAAAACTGTTGCTTGTTATGAGATAAGTGTCCTTCTATTACTTATTTGTATAATACATAATTTTCTATTGAAAATGATATTATGATCTAGAACTTTATATAAGTTTAAGGAAGTGAAATTCTTTGATGATTACTTCTTGTTTTTCTCAAGAATATATCTACAACAAAAGTAAAATATTTGTAAAACATTATGAACAAAAAGGTATTTCCAAAATTCAGTTTCTCAAGTACAAAGTTTACTGCTTTTATACCAGTAGTATATTTGTTGATTTTAAGACTTTGGAAGATGCTGTAGGTGTCTGTTGCCATGAGTCAATGCACCTTATTAATATCTGTATAAAAAGTGGCAAGGAAATGAGAAGAATACAGTACAACCAATATGGAAGAGGCCTAGTGGAACTCAGAGGCCATAACCACAATCCTCGACGTACACTGTCCCTGAGATGATGGCTCAACACTGCTACAGTAAACAACAATCCAAGCTCAACCAACCAGGATATTTTCAATACACTTGCAAAAATGACCATACATAATGATGCAAGAAACAGTACACTTGTACAGTGAAATGGTGGGCGACTTCCTAAATTCAGTGCATCCTATAGAGAAATATTTTTCTTCACTTAGGCCAACATTAAACAAACATTATAAATATTAATTTTGGTTTCCCTTTTTGAACAGATACAGAGAGAAATGAGAAAATTTCATAATCAGCCATATGTAATGTTAAGTTAAAAAATACTGATAACATGTTGAAAAGATACAAGTTGAATAATGATTCACAGCATAATTTTAATCCTAAAACATTGAGATGAAAACAATAATAGATACTTTTTATCCAGTAAAACATTTCCACAATATGATAATGCAAAAAATTAAAACAGGAGAATTGGTAAACAGACATGAATCTGCTAACCTCCAGTTAGAATAAAATAATATTAGCATATAATCTATTTAAAACTTTAATAATTAAAACTAAATAGCAAACATAAATATTGATTGGGTTTAATTTCGTTAATCATTGACACATATAATGATATATCAACAAATACACATATTAAGAAATCAACGTTCTACTAACATGAAATATAGTACTTCATACCTTTAGCCTAAATGATTTGGCCATCATAAAATGGTCCAGGTCAACAACACAGGCTATAAATCCACACAAAAGCGCTTCAGCTAATAAACTCTTCAGAAAAATGCTAGATGGTTCATCAAATCTTGTTGCTGTTCCACTAACTGCAACAAGGATCCAACTAATTACAGCTATTAAGCCATGTGTACTGTTGTCAGTCAAAACACGAAGAAAGTCACTCTGTTGAATAATTCTTGTTGCTAATAACCCATCACCTATAAAGGACACCAGCAGTAAGAGAATAATTAAACCTGCACATTTAATCGAGTGGGATGTTAATAACATGATACAAACCTGATCTAGTGACAGTGCAATAATTTTCGGAAAATTGAGTAATACACTTCAAGTTTTTAGTGTATTGTTAACAAATTATTAGAGCGAATTTTATTCTTAACCACGAACTACAAATTGTAATGTATAGAGTACTAGTACCCCAAAATTTTGAGCATGAACTATGTCAAGGAATTTTAAATATTTATTAACATTAGAACATTTTCTGAGTTTCCCTCGTTTTCGGTTCAACATAGTTCTACGTAACTATAGTAACGCCAAAATTATGCATACGTCACTAACTAAATTCGAAGCTATAGAAACACTTCAACTAGTCGCTAAAGGTATACCCTCTTCCATACACTCCTATCCTTATCATCATTAACTTTTTCTTAAACTTCACAAACAACAGATATCCGCTATCCAAAATTAATATGTAGCTAATATTTTAATAGTGGCAATAAATTAAAATAAAATAAATTTTATTAAAATTAAAAGAGTATTAAAATAAAATACTCTTAGAACCGAACCCGAAACTATTATTATGCTCATGCGCAAGATTACCGCCTGACAAAACACGAGCCTTACTTAAAAAGTATATGATTATTTTTTTTCTGTTCGTTGGAAATGGTTTAATAACTGGCGTTTTTACCGACAAATTTTATAATCTAATTATTGTTGAGCTATATTCAGGTAAAATAAATTATTCCTAGAATAATGGGATAGTTCCGTTTAATGCCAGTGTTGTCAGACGTTCACGTTTTTAGGATTCTTTTTGTCTCTATCGGAGACATTAAAAGTATTAAAATGTCTCAATTTCTCTGTATCTCTGTGTTAGTTTGATAATGTATGCTTTGTCATTATACATGATTTTTTTCCCCAGTGGTTCAGCGGTATGTCTGCGGACTTGCACGCTAAAATCCAGGTTTCGATACCCATGGTGGGCAGAGCACAGATAGCCCATTGTGTAGCTTTGTGCTTAATACAAAACAAACATGATTTTTTTAAAAGCTTTACTTGAAGAATACCTGCCAAAAATCAATCACATAATACAGAGTACATCAGGACATTGTTTATAACTTCATGGCTGTCACGAGAACGAGAATGAGAATTTTGACAAATAAACAAGGTTTGTTTGTGTGTTTTGGAATTTTGAACAAAGCTACTCGAGGGCTATCTGTGCTAGCCGTCCCTAATTTAGCAGTGTAAGACTAGAGGGAAGGCAGCTAGTCATCACCACCCACCGCCAACTCTTGGGCTACTCTTTTACCAACGAATAGTGGGATTGATCATTACATTATAACGCCCCCAAAGCTGGGAGAGCGAGCATGTTTGGCACGACGTGGGCGCGAACCCGCGACACTCGGATTACGAGTCGCGCGCCTTACGCGCTTGGCCATGCCAGGCCGAATAAACAACACCGATCTGATCTTTTCATTCATTTTATCCCTAACTATTGTCATTACGTATATCATCAAGCAGTAATTATAGAGATCCACACACAAATGTAACTTTTCAAACCTCACTCCTTTCGAAGGTAAGATTTAATAGTCCACTTATGTCTTTCAAAAGGAAAATAAGTGAGATAACTGCAGCCTTATGGTGAATAACAAAAACTTTTTTAGACCTATATAATATTTTATTACAGGGTGGCCCTTACGTCCCTTCCCATCCATATGTTATTATGTTATATTCAATTACGCATGTATTATAAATTTGTCTTTTTTTTTCAGAGAAATATAGCTGATGTAAGCTCATTTCCACTTGAAAAGCGTATTGTGACAAGTACAAGGGTGCATGAGCATAAGAATACTGATGACACCACACAAATACACTGGATACATAAGATATATGGATAGGTCGGGACTTACGGGCCACCCTGTACATTGTAATTATTTTGTGATAAGATTGTGTAACTGGTAATTACTGAGTTAAGTGCTTTGTTATCATAGTGTTTTCATAAAATTACAAACATTTTCGAATACTTTGACAAAATAAAGTGATTTGAAAACACACAGATGGGTATTTTAACACTTTCATCACACCTTATCAAAAACTACGTGCTCATTTATTTACTCATCAAAATAAACGCAGTCATAGTGACTGACGAAACATCTAATATATTCCCTACCACTGCTGTGTTTCTCAACTTAACCTGTCATTAAGCAGCCAAAATAATTGCATTTGAAGATCTGTTTAGACACATAAAATAAAATAAAAATTAGAAAAAGAAAACGAAGAGGTAACATTTTCTTTGAGTATATTCAACACTCTTTAAATGTGTTTTCAATTTAATTTTTATTGTTAATTAAATGAATTGTGAATAAATTCTGTTTGTTTATTATTTTAAAACCCAGTGCAGGAAATATCACATTGTTTAGCAAAGGGAACAAATGTGTCAATGCAATTTAAACCATTTTTCATTTATTACAGTATCAGGTAAAAAAGCCTTAGCTTTTAACTCTGGAAATATGATAATTTCCTCTGTTACAAAATGCTGCATTTTTTCTAAAATACTTGGTTTCGTAAAAATGGAAAAAAGACACTAGACACACAGTAAAATACAAAAGGCACAATTAATATTACAACATAAAATTATTGTATAAGTGCTTGATTTGAAGGATGGACTATCGCTTGTACTGAATCAGAACTAATTTCTCTCAAACCAGATTGAGATCATATATAGATTATTAAGTTTAACATTATTTACTTTATAGGTATCAGTAAATATACCCAAAGAGAACAGTATTATCCACTTGATTTGTCAATCTCATTCGAGCATCTGACAGTCCATAATTTCAAATACTACCTAATTTTAATTAAAATTGATAAAAATTATAGTTCATCAACTTAATCCAGTTAATAACAAAACAACGTTGTCCAGCTAGTTGATGATATAACAGCCTCTTGACCACTGCTCTATCTATCATATTCCCGATTGGTTCAAGTATTAAAGAAAAGGCAAAATAACACGTATAGCGTGGTTGACACATACTAGATTCTTCTTTATTTTCACTTACGAGTTTTATAATTAAAGAATGTTGCTGTCTACATTTATTACAAGTTGCAGCTTTGTGAAGAACAAATGTGGCCTCAATAGAATGACGAGCGACAATTGTACGTAGGATGATATATTAAAGTAATATTTTAAGACTGCTTATATTCAAAATAATCGATATATTTAGAATAATACTTTGTCAATACAAACAAGCAGAAGATGCATGATTTGTTTATATACTACAATTTTCATCTTTTTCTGAATTCAAGTTTTTCCTTAAACTGATCCATAATTTTAATTTTAAAACAAATAAAATCAATATACATGTCCAAGTCAAAGAGTATTTTGACTTTCTCTTGTATCTGTAGCATTTACATACGACATAATCCTTTAAGAAGGAAAAAGCTTGTTTGTTTTGAATTTCGCGCAACACTGCTCGAGGGCTATCTGCGATAGCCGTCCCCAATTTAGCAGTGTAAGACTAGAAAGAAGGCAGCTAGTCATCACCACCCACCGCCAACTCTTGGGCTACTCTTTTACCAACGAATAATGGAATTGACACATTATAACGCCCACACGGCTGAAAGGACAAGCATGTTTTGTGCAACCGAGATTTGAACCCGTGACCCTCAGATTACAAGTCGAGTACCTTAACTCACTTGGCCATGACGGGCCTCACGTAATGACAAGAAACTGTTATTATAAATTCCATGACGTTAATACAAAGGAAGATAGGCCCGGCATGGTTAAGTGGGTTAAGGCATGCGATGTGTAATCTGAGGGTCGCGGTTTCGCATCCCTGTCGTCCAAAACATGCTTGCCCTCTCAGCCATGGGGCGTTATAAAGTTACGATCAATCCCACTATTCGTTAGTAAAAGAGTAGCCCAAGAGTTGGCGGTGGGTAGTGATGACTACCTGCCTTCCCTCTAGTCTTACCCTGCTAAATTAGGGACGGCTAGCGCAGATAGCCCTCGTGTAGCTTTGCGTGAAATTAAAAGCAAACAAACAAAGGAAAATATCAACACTGCTTTAGAGAGAAAAACCATATATATTTTTTTTAAATATGGTGGTTCAGTGAATTATAGGTCTGTTCTAAATAGCATGGTTGCGATTCTAAAGCTAATGTTAGTTATCTTGTATTATTTACTTATTTGCTATGATTTTTGGTGTGTTGACCAAAATCATGACATCTGATCAAAATCACCGTAGGTGTGTAAAACGGATTCAGTATTTGATGCCCAAAGTTAAATAGAAAAACGCATCTTTGCTAATTAATGAATGAATACTTGCCGTAAAATTGTTATCAATGTTATAAGTGTAGCTACCAGTTTGGCCGCCAATTTTGATTTCATTCACTGAAGTCACATGCTGAATCCTTTTTTGGTCGCACATTTTTTCATACCTAAGGTGTTTTTTATTAGATACAAAGAAACGGACTTGCAAAAACTGTTCTGAAAGCTGGTACAATCACCAAAAAGGTGGATGTTGAGCAGATGTTTCCTATGAGTATACCCCACAATTTTTATTTATTTTTTGTATATGAAGTTTATACAGAACACCAGTTTAAAATGGACTTTTTTAAATATAAAATTGTTAGACTAGACATTGAATGATTTGACCTACTTTGCCGATTGTGTCTGACATTTTCAAATATTTATACAGCTCAGGAAAGATTTTATTTATCAATGAGCTAAAAAAAATCATTGTTGAATTTTTCAGGAGAAGATGATGATGTGTATGTGTGTTTTTTTTAGAGCAAAGTCACAGCAGGTTACTTGTTAAGTCCAAGATGGAAATCGAGCACCTGATTTTAGTATTGTAAATCCGTAGACTTTCCGCTGCCCCAGCTGGAAACAGGAGAAGATGGAGACAAAGCTTGTGCGCTGATTTCAAACTTGTACGTGATTTCTTTCAATATGTACATAAAAACGAACTATAAAAAACTATCAGAATCCGGCTATCGCTCTGAGGGTACTTTTTATTTATTCTGTAAAAGTGACAGGTGCTGATGATAGCTTTAGCAAGCTTAAACTTATTAAAGCTTTATATCGTTTTACCACATTTGTTAAAATACTTTCAGCTTTGGCCATGATATCCATTCAAAATGAAAAAGTCTGTGAACCTATATATGATGAACTGTTTGCTAAATTTTCTACAAACAACAGTCGTAGAAAGCCCTTTCTCTAGCCACTAACAGTCAGACACTTGGAAAAAATTACAGTGACTTTTAGAAGCACATGTGTCTGAGTCTGAGGAGAGTAAGATGTTTGTAGTACTCTGTATGAATACAATTAAACGTTCCATAAACGAAATTTCGTCTGTACTTTGAGGCTTATATTTATATTTATATCTGTATAACTTAATCGATTTTTATATATATACTAAATATAATTATAAAATGCTACCTAAAATAGGATATTAAGTACATTCATTTATCTTTTTCATTGCTTAAAAGCATATTTAAATAAATAAATAAAAAGGTCCATTTCTAACTTTCTTGGGAGCCCCGTGACCCTGGATTACAATATAACAAATAAATTACCCAAGAATACTAATGAACAATAAAAATCAGCATCACAAAATTACCATAATTAAAAATATAAAAGTAAACCTAATAAACGAAGAAAAATGTGAAATGTGCCTTTAGCACATGATACATAAAAAAACTTCTAAAATTAATGATACATAATATATGATTAAGCTCTTTGACAAAGACGTGAGAACATACTTATTAAGACAAAACTAATATAAATGCTATTCAGCATATTGATAATAAGATCATATTAAAGCACTAATCACCTTTAGGTTAAGGTGCTCGACTCGTAATCTGAGGATTCAAATCACTCTAACACTAAATATGCTCACCTTTTTAGACGTGGGGGCATTCTAATGTTACGTTCAATCCCACTATTTGTTGATAAATAATAGCCCAAGAGTTGGCTGTGGATGGTGATGACTAGCTAAGCTGTCTTCCCTTTAGTCTTACACTGCTAAATTAGGGACTGCTAGCGAAGTTAGCCCTCGTGTAGCTTTGCGCGAAATTCTAAACAAACGAAGCCACCTTTAGAAGAAAGGTAATATAAAATTAGATGAAAACTTTTCATCAGTGACAGGTGAAAAAAATAATAGAACTCAAAATAAAATGGCTCCTTTAAATCATAATACCATTATGTCGAATATGTTATACACACACACGTAGAAAAAACAATGAATACTACATTTATTTATTATAATGAAGAAGTAACTATTTGAAACGAAGTCATAAACTATAAATATAACTTAAAACAGCCTTTAATATATAAAAAAGCCTTTATCATAGGTAATAACTTGTAGAAAAGAAAGGCTTAAAGATATGTACAATATGAATAACCAGAGGTAAAATTCTGCTTGTACTTACTACCTGGACTGATTTATATATTTAATGTTAGTACTCACTTCGAGGACTTGTTTGTTTTTGTTCAGTCTACATTTCTTATTTACTACTTTCAGAAAGCAGAAACATCATAGCTCACAGAATCTAAATAATAATTAAATATTCAAATGAACCAATAAATGTCATATACGTTATTAATTTTTCCTGGCCGCCAAATCATAAGCAGAAGTTATTTAACTGCTTTGATGATAGTTATTGTTAAATCAGTTGAGTATTTTTTCTCTGATTACGTATTTATATAGTTGGTCATTAATGAAAAAACATATACAATGATGCATTTTATTGGTTGACGCACCGTTAGTGGCATTTATCCGTGATATTAGCATATATAATGTTGTTTTTTTTTCTGCCATTCATTTGAATGGGAAATTAAAAACAACAACACCTGGAGTTAGTTCACAGTTATGAATTTTTTAAAATTAGTTGCCTGTTCAATACATAATCATTTTTAAGATATTAAACAATAGCTGCATGCGATTTCCTTTTTTTGAAAATTAAATTGTATGGTAAATTACACATATGAACAGACTTCTTTATTGTTGAATCAACGTGTTTTTGTTAAGAATTTCACTTGTGTAAATATCACCAGTGACTTAGTGACAAATCTGCAGGCTTACCACGCTAAAATAGAATTTTGATATTATGATAGACAGAACACAGATAGTCCATTGTGTAGATTTGTGTTTAACAGTAACTAATCCAAATTCCTGCATACAACTCTTAATAAGTTATAACATAAACTTACCTCAACGTGTAGCACGAGTACAGTTGCTCTCATTCTTAGTTGAGTCCTGACAGTAGATTTTATAAAGCAGTTGGAGATTCGTGATTGGATGCAACCATGTCCTGGATTACAGTCATGTAAGTATTTTAGCGCTTACATCCTCGTTCTCATAATCGTAATGAAATAATTATTTATTATCATCATGCTACTTGATTATCTCTTTATCATGACCAAGTCAGTTCACCAGGGATTCATCAGTTATATACAGGTGTAGCTGTTTGACATGCATAGCATGCTTTTGCTGCCTTTAGATTATTGTATCTCAAATGTTAAAAGACCAACTAATCGAATTATAAAATGAAGACTAGTTCATTTACTGTCGAGAAGCTTCTTTGTGGTTGGTACATTTTAATGCCACATCCTATTTCTACTTTGTTGCATTCATTCCTTCACTGTCTTACAGTAGTATTTCTTCTGGTGCATGTTGGTCTTTCCTAGTTGATGGTCCAAAATGTCATTCACTTCAACTAATTCAACCTCATCTACTCCACGTATTCATGTAGACACTGTGGGACATCTGTTTAGGTGGAAGATCATACATGATATCTACCAAAAGTAAAACTTCTTAACCAAACGCAAGTAACTTCAGTGAGCAACCAACTGATCTTGCACGTTATGCCATCACCATGTAGAACAATACTCATCCCAGCTGGTTTAGTCTGGGTTAAAAGGTTTAGTGAACATACATTTAAGAGTTTGTATAACCCTTTTCTACTAATCTGTTAGAATTGCGGTAATAAGGTGAAATTTACATCTTTATCACCAAATACTTTACACAGTTATGTAAACAGGTGGCTCATAAATCTTTCTCCTTGATCTTAGCGGGTCTCTTAATGTGCTCTTAACTGAGACATCAAGTGTTGTGCCAGTGCATTTGCCATGGACTGTCCTCACATGTCAAACAATGAATAAGACTTGGTCCACTTGATGAAATACGCAATGATCACACCTATATATAGATGACATTCTTCCATCTATAGAAGTGGACCGGAGATATTCACAACTGTTTTGTGTAAAGGAGAAACAACAATTTTTCGCTGGATTTTGTCCAGTTTAGGCCATATTTACTTAGGGTGACATACACCATACAATATTCACACGAATACTTAACTTTTTACTACGAATATTACAAAAAGAACTGCCATTAAATATTAGCACAAGCTCGTGTAACTACTGGTTCCCGCCAGTGCTTCGGGGTCTTGTGAACCACTAGCTGCAAAACAAGTTGAAAAACAAATGCTAAGAAGTTACCAACAACGGTAAAGCTTACCTCTATGCATTTATAACTAATTTTACAGGTGCCTTAGACTATATGCGTCCATGCCATATCCCTCAATCTGTGTCAAATATGATTCATCTTGTTACATAGTAAGGACACTTGTGTACATGGGGGATACTGTGTTTTTTTTTCTTCCCATATACATTGTTCCTAGGGGTTCATTTGACCTGGGTTGGAGGATTTTACCATGAAAAAGTAACTAGTTTCACTATATTCATTCCAAGAGTGCAACGTCAAGAACCAACAACTAATTTCACTCTCCATGTATAACTCCATTTATGTCTAGCTTCTCTTCATCCGCCAAAACAAAGTTTATGTTTATAGGCCTAAGTGGTCGTTTTGTTTGGAGTGTCTGATAAACCATAAGATCTACCAGTGTTATGGCTGTTTCTGTGTCTACTTGGAACTCTGTCTGTTGACTTTGTATACCAACAGGCATGCGCAAAGATCTACTCTGCCATGAAAGAGCTAAACTAACTGTGTGTACTTGATAATGATCGCACCTGTGATCAAAACGTTGTATCTATTTTAAAAACTAAACTTGTTTACTGTATAAGCTGTAATTTATAATAAAATAAAACTTACATCTACCCAGCACAAAAAGGGATAGCACATTACTGATTAGTCTTGTTACACGTAGGAAAGGTCGTAACCTCCAGCTATTATCTGTATAACCACTAATAGGTTTCTTGAAGATTTCCTAAAAAGAAGGGTGCTATAAGCAATGTATTCAATGGACAGTATCATGTATCACCAATCTCAAAAATGACAAAGGAACTGTGTCAATTTGAAACAAGAAAAAATTGTTTTATTAACCACATATTATAATAAAATTTTACAAGGAATAAGTTCATAATAAACACTATTACGACATTATAAGAAAACAACAACAACAAAGCATTGTGTATTGCAATATTTGATTTATAATAGTGACCATTTAATGTTATAAGCTCGATTAATGTTGTCCACAAATGTAAGGTTCAAATTATTCACTAAATTATAATTTATATATAAAAGAAAATACATTTTTTTGCATCTTTTCGGTTTGAATTCTGACTAATATATTCCACAATTTGCAGGTTTCGGGTTCGAATCCACACCATTGAATGTGCTCGCCCTTTGAGCCGTGAAGGCTTATAATTTGAGAGTAAATCTCATTATTAGTTGGTAAGTAGCTTACTTCCCTCTCATCTACAATTGCTAAATAAGTGCTGCTAACACAGATAATTCTCGAGTATTTTTGCCTGAAACTGAAAATAAACAAATACTAAAATGATAACCTATTCATCTTTACTTCCCTCATACAAATGTTTGAAGTCTATCAGAATTCGAAAGTTTACATGTGTGAAGAAAGTGAATACAGTTTGTCGTGTTATTGTATTCATTGGATTTCTAATAGAAACATTTTATAAAATTTGTATTTTATAGTACAGGGTGATTCAGTAGTAAGTTTGAAGACTTACAGTTCTAAATCTTGGATTCGATTCTTAATGGAGGACACACCCCAAATTGCCTATTTTGTAGGTTTGCGATGAAAATATACATAATATAATTTAATGATAATGCCTCACATATCATCTTTTAACAGGGAAGACATTGATTGGTTGAAGTAGGTTAATGTGTAGACTCCTTGTTTGTTTAGAACGGGTATCGAAGCCTGATTTTTAGCGACGTGAGATAGACTTCTTGATTTACAGCTTTTCTTCATACGATCTACTTCCTGTTATCTTAATGTTGGTTGTCTCTACGAAAGTTCCACATACTAATGCATAATGTTGCACTGCGTGTCTTAAACGTTTTAACTGTCAAATCTGTATAACCTCTTTCACATCGAGAACAATTACATGTACAGATGAAGAAGTCGTCGATTCATTTTATCCATTAGACTTCTGAAAGCATTCATCTGAACAGCGTAGAAGAATCTTAAATCTGTATTTTAATGTGATGTTTTAGAGTGTGTTAACAGTTTACTTGTTGATAATTCTCTTTTTATGGTGCAAATGATGTTTAAAATTGCAGAAGAGTTACTTAAAAAGTATAAAGAACACCTTCAAAGATGCAGTAATGCAAAAAGATACGTACACCTTTTGTGAGTGCTCACTAGATGAAGCTACGAGAATAAATCACTTAACAGAATCCAAGGATAAAATGAAGGATTACATTGGACAATAAAAATTTAATGCTAGAATAGAATTATTTAGGGTAATTTGATGGTGCTGATTTCAGAATTGTACTCTGTAGGTAGGAGTATTGTGCACAATTTTTATCTCTTTATTGGAGAAAGCATATCATCGAAAAAGGCTTAGAAGAGGGTTACTAGGAAGATAATGAGAAAGGAAGGGCTATTTTATAAAGAAAGGTTATAAGATGATCTTATTGGATTTGACAAGACTATCTAGAAGATCGGAAAATAAAGATTTCTAGTTTCTTTGGGATGCATCCTGAGGACTATAGGACGATGGGACACGTGTTTAAGATTTGGAAAAGACAAGTCAAGTTTGTTTTTTGTTTGTTTGTTTTTTGGAACATGATAATTAACTTATACAATGAGTGGAATCAATAATTTTCTGAAAAATAAAGAGTTTTTTTGTTGTTTTTTTGGTTATAAAGAGTGAGTATTCAAGGATAACCGTATGGTCTGTTGTTGCTCAACTGTTACATTTTCTTTTATTGGACTCTTATTTTTATGTTCATTACTAGATGGCGCTAAATAACAACTTAACAATATGAAGCAAAAGCTGAGTTTGAGGCCAATAACAGCAATGTATTTAATCTTCTATTTAATATGTATAACTTATATTTAATAACTGTTTATTACAGAGATTTTACAAATTAATCTTATCATCTAATTATGTATTTTATTTTACAATTAGGAGCTAGAGAAAAACAAGCAATAAAAGTTTTTTAAAAATCTGCTTTCCGTAACGCATTTATATTTAACAAGTTATTAATTTTTTTTAGATATTTAGTGTTTACTAAATAACACTACTACTTAGTCTGAAGAAAATCATTCTTTATGGTTAACATTATCATCTGTAATTTTAGCAGACCAACAACTGTTTACGTGAAATTATATTATGTTTGTTTGTTTTTTTGATTTTTGGAATTTCGCACAAAGCTACTCGAGGGCTATCTGTGCTAGCCGTCCCTAATTTAGCTAGTCATCACCACCCACCGCCAACTTGTGGGCTACTCTTTTACAAACGAATAGTGGGATTGACCGTCACATTATACACCCCCACGGCTGGGAGGGCGAGGATGTTTAGCGCGACGCGGGCGCGAACCCGCGACCCTCGGATTACGAGCGCACGCCTTAACGCGCTCGGCCCTGTCAGGCCCAAATTATATTATATGAAACCTTGTTATACCTAGCTTTAGAAGACCAAACATTGTTACATGTGGCTTTACCAGACCACTTTTCAGCTGCAAGCTTTAGCAAGACACAAGACACAATATACTTACGAAAGTAAATTTGGCAAAGGAAAATATAAAATTTATGCTTATTTTTATTCACAATAAATTCAAATATTCATAGCATATTTTTAAATTTTTTACTGATAATCATAATTCACAGGGGAAAATTAGAGACGTAATTCATTGCCTTTACATTTCAGCGTTCATTATAAATCAGTATTATTGAATAGTTTAGCTGGTATGATCTGTAAAGATTTCTTTAGAGATATTTTAATGATTTGTTTATAATTGGTAATTTAACTGAAATGGTAAACCTGTCTTCTCTCTACTTTTGAGAGGACTAAGGTATTTTATACTAATGTGTATTTGTGTATGTGTGTTTTTCTTATAGCAAAACTACATCGGGCTATCTGCTGAGTCTACCGAGGATTATTAATATAATAAGTGAATACATAAAATAAACATTTCAGTACTGACGCTTATCTATTCAAGTATAGTACGAAACCAAGTAAAATGTTTTACATTTCTGAACATTTATTTCAGTTTAAGCATTATAATAATAATTTAAAAAAACAACAGCAAAAAAGGAGAGATGAATGGTTCTGTTAAAATATCATCACTAATATATCAAATTATTTTCCATAAATCTGCATAAAACATAAGTTATGACAATAGGATTTGACAACTGTTGCCAAGAGAAAAACTAAAATAAACGGGTTTCTTTATAATAATATAACATTGTATATATCAGCTGATAGTTAAGGCTTTTTATAAAATAATTTTAATGTTATTTTACGGAACTGTAAATGACGTTTAATGTGCTAAACTGTTGTTTGTAGGAACGCACTTAACCTCACCACATTACTCAATATATTAAATTTAAATTTTCTTATGTTCCCCGCTATCTATATCTAGTACCAATAGTACCGCTGACAGGTTTTACCTCAGGGTTCTCTTGTAATAAGTTGAAAACTTGTGGGTGGGGCAAACTTAAATAGAAAGTCCAACAAACCATTAACTTGTTGCGTAAATAGCTTTAGGCAAGACTTGGTAGGTGGTTTCCAATGCACAACGAACTTAAAACGTAAGTAATCAATAATTGACTTTTTAGCCACACCTACATCATCTTTTCATGTGGTTAATCAATAAAATATCCACTGCAGATTTTAGTTTCAAAAATATTCACGCTATTGTTAGTAAGTAACATAACATTTCAAATGCACATATATATATATATATACTTTTCATTAAATAAGATGTGTATGCAAGATCTTGAAAGCTAATCTAACGAATATTCAGTGAATATCATAGATTTTGAGAGATGTCTCGTGTATACTAATTACTTCAACAGCTCTTCATTTACTCTACGAAACTGTTTGTTGAAGATCAACTCAGGCTCGGCATGGCCCGGTAGGTTAAGGCGTTCGACTCGTAATATGAGAGTCGCGGGTTCGAATCTCGGTCGCATCAAACATGCTTGCTCTTTCAGCCATGGGGGTGTTATAATGTACGGTCAATCCTACTATCCGTTGGTAAAAGATTAGCTCAAAAGTTGACGGTGGGTCAACAATGTTCCCACGGATGAAAAGACAAGCATATTTGGCCCGACGGAGGTTCGAATCAGATTACGAATCTAGCGCCCTAACAACCTGGCTACACATAGACATGTAAATTTCAACATGGAACGATGGTCGAGAATGTGCCTAAGTTCCTTTTTCTAAAGTTACCTATTGTTTTCTGTAATTCTCCAATGTTATCGATCATATGCGCTTTCTTGTGGGAAAATTTCCTGAAAAGTTAAGTGTGAAAATAGAGAATGATCTTTTCACTACAAGACAGGTGATCCTTTGGGGATAAAACCTCTTTCTTTTCTTTTTTTGGCGGGAATAACTGACAGTTACATGGGTAGCATGGCATCTTAGGAAAGAATAAATAGCGTAACTGCGGCTTGTTAATAATTCTAAATTTTCTCAGCGGGGGCAGATTCTTCTTTTACATATACATCTTTGAAAGCTTCAGAAAAGGTACTGTCCTTCGTCACTTTCGTTAGCTTCGGTTGTGTTTTATTGAAATAAAGATTGTTTCGCATTGATACCCACTCTTTTCAGTCTTTTTCATTCTTTACAATTCAGTTCAATTTTGCATAGTAATCTTTGTCTAACCATCAGTTATTCCTTACTATTCTAAATATCATTGTGCATTAGTATTCCGCGCACAGTTAGTTGAGTTCAATCTATTATGGACTCATCTCATAAATTAAATTTATATATTGCTATTTAAAAGTAGGAAAAGTACACGATGTTATTCGGTGTCTTGCTGATTAATTATGATGCAAGTGCACCACAAACACTGCATTGTTAGTTTTGTACGTATAATTGCAAACCTGTGAACCTATGATCCACATTAACAGGGCTGCTGTAATGCAAATATAATGCTTGAACTAATTTTGCGCTTTTTTCAGTTTAATAATCATTGACACTGTAATGCAAGTTTGATTTCTTTAACCAAGTTCCGAAAGGTAATTAGTAGGCCTACTTATGTACATGCTCTAACGTAACTCAATGACCATAATGGGGCCTACTTTCAGGGAATCCCGTAAACGTGTTTTTGCGAAATAACTGGGTTCCCTAAGGGATTGATTGGATGAAAACTTTTACCTTTGTGTTAACCTTGGGGCCAAGACGATTTGGTACCATTTAGAAGTTGGCGAATCCAGCAGTTAAGAAGAAGGGGTTTTAGGGAAATCCTCGGTTATCCCGAGAGGTGGGGTACAAATATTTACCTTTGTGCAAACCGCGGGACTAAACTAATTCGTTTGGTACCATTTAAAAATCGATGCGACAAGCGATTTAGGAAATACGTGACACGACACAAAGATTCCAAATTATATCGTATTAATATACTAGCTGAATGATTTTTGTTTGTTTGTTTTGGAATTTCACACAAAGCTACTCGAGGGCTATCTGTGCTAGCCGTCCCTAATTTAGCAGTGTAAGACTAGAGGGAAGGCAGCTAGTCATCACCACCCACCGCCAACTTTTGGGCTACTCTTTTACCAACGATTAGTAGGATTGACCGTCACATTATACACCCCCACGGCTGGGAGGGCAAGCATGTTTAGCGCGACGCGGGCGCGAACCCGCGACCCTCGGATTACGAGTGCACGCCTTAACGCGCTCGGCCATGCCAGGCCCTAGCTGAATGAAGAGATCTACAAATCAAGTGGTCAGCCAGTTTATACGTAAAGAGAGGACACTGGATAATGGCGAAATACGTCTTTTACTTCAACAAAATTATAAAGAAAATATATAAATCGTAGAGAAAGGCATGTGAATGGAGAAGAGAAAATTTATAATAGTAATCTAATATCCCAATCTGAATATTTTCAAGTTTATAATTAAACGCTGTTATATGTTTAAAAATGTCTACATTCAAACGAAACATGATACGAAATTTTGAACTTTAAAACTATTCCAACTAAAAGAATTTTTGCATTAATCTTATGAAATTGAAAACACATTTTAATCTTTATGTTTTATTACTAATTGATTTGTGCGTTGCATTATCCTGTAAACTCTGTAGAGGTATGTATAAGAAAAGAGCTCGAGGGTGAGTCATGGCCAAGTAGGCTAGAGCACATGAATCTTAATATAATGGGTGAAGGAATGTGTTTGTACGCGATTGAAAGTACGTTCCATGTACGAGAAGGTTGTCGTCGTAAACCTATGATTTAAACTATCGCTGTGGTTACTCTTTCTACCATAAGCAGTACAGAGGCGCAAGTATAATTATTATCCAATTATCGTAACAACAAAACAAACAGCGAAAAGCATTCCAACATTGAAATGATCCTGATAACGTACAAAATAAAGACGAGACTGAAACTAAAACCAGTTATACAGATAAAACTCATGTTTCTCGCTAAATCTAGACAATCGGTAATCGAAATCAAATTGGGATTCGTTTTTACTCTCTTCATTGGATTCCTACGTGACGAATCAGCTATAAATCAAGCTCAAACCGGTTGGCAACAGTAAGAAGCCAGAAGGGCAAAGGACATCTAATGTAGGCCTGCTGTGATGGTATGTACCAAAAGCCAATGCGCTCTTATAAAGCCCCCTAGTGGCTTTTTGGTAAGTTTGAAGACTTTAAAACATTAAAAACCGGACTTCGATACCTGAGGTAGCCCAAACACAGAAGACCTATTGTATAACTTTGTGCTAAACGAGAAACAAACAAGTATTACCACAAAATGAGAATTGGATATCAAAAACCAGTCTTTTTCAGACTTTCACTTGTGTGAACAGAATATAATTGAAGAAATTTTATCCCACGTGAGTTATTAGCTTATCTATAATACTTGCATCATGGTGAATAGTTTCAGTGGCTGAAATAATAATACTTGTTGACCACTTATGTGCTGAATCTAAAACCTGCACTTTTATTAAACAGTCTCGATGCTAACTTTAAAAAATCATTGTTTATGAGAAATATTATGATCTATACCTTTAGCAGACCAATAACTGTTTATGTAAAACGTTGCTATCTGTAGCATCAGCAGACCAAACAGCTGAATCTAAAATCTACAATTTCATTGAAGTTTTTAGGCTAACTTTGTGACTTCTACCAAGACAAAGTGTTTTGATCGCACAGTGAGTTTCGTTTTTAAGGTTTAATTCGAACTTTTCTTCGATGTTTTAATTATACTTATTACATCACATTTGAAATATAATTCTGAGATGAAAAATTCAATAAGATCTACCTCTGAACACAAACAGTCACGTCACATTTGGAAAATGGTAAATCTTGGTGTTCCTTTTTTTACAGATATAAAAAAATGCTAAAATATTTATGGTATTTCTTTATTTGTTTCAGTTAAGGCTTTGGGTGTTACCAAGTGGTCAGCGTTACCTAGTGTGTGGATCAGAGTCTAAATTATTTGCGTCTGTTACTGCCAAAAAACGTGGTGTGATGTACAAATAATGGTCGAAGCCCAATCTTCGGTCAGAAAATACTAGTCTAATAATTGGTTGTGAATGCAATTAACCATTTGTCTTTTCTCTAGTTTTTACCCATCTTTACCTAGCTAATACTGAATATATTTATTATCGTACAAAAATCTTTGGATACGAAAAAAAGTGTGGCTCTGGTTGCTGTTAACTAGCTGCTTTCTATTTTAGCTTTTACATCATCTTAGTCTGGCTAACACGAATTCTATTTTTTATATTGCAAAAATTATGGAAATGGATACGGAAGAAAGTGTTCGGTTTATTGGCGTTTTATCATTAATGCTCTAATCCAAATTCTAATTCGAAGTTAATTCTAATATAAATATATAAATGATATACATAGATATTTAGCTTTTCTGTGTAATTTCTGTAGCTTGTTACACAATGAATTATCCATGCTTTATCCACCACGAGTATCAAAACCCGATTTCTAGCATTGTAGGTCTACACTGGGGGAAATTCTGGAGGAGTAGCAGGTGTTACTAAGCAGAGAAATCTCTTCTATTTTTAAGAGATAACTTAAATGATTAAAATGAAATCAGATAGTGTTTCAAAAGAAATAAGTTGAAAATTTGAATATTCTGTAAAACATATGTGTGTACGCCTAAGTTGCTGTTAAAATAAGTTACAACTTTAGTCAGTGTTCTATTTTTATTAACATTTGGTGATATATATTATTAACAAACTTGTTGTTTTAATCTTGTCTCCAGCAAGTATGTGTTTTTCGTATAGCAAAGCCACAAAGGGCTATCTGCTCAGCCCACCGTGGGGAATCGAACCCCTGATTTTAGCGTTGTAACTCCGGAGATATACCGCTGTTTTAGCGGGGGACCTCCAGAAATTACTGTTTTGTTTTTGTGAAATTTCAAATGCTTTGCATAGATATATGTTCTGCCTTACTAAAAGTATTTAATTGTTCTTTAAACATGTCACATGACTTACTCAACATGTTCTTCAAGAGAATGAGGTTTCCATGAATGTTCGTAATTTGAAAAGGGGAAATATGCAAACCGTGCATCAAGTCGTTTGTCCACGTATAGTGGAAATGGCCGTACATTACTATGTCCCATAGATGAACAGTTTCTGCTATGTGTTTCAATTCCGTGGCTCACAGATGACGAGTCGAGTGATCTAACCGCCAGGCCATGCCAAAACTTACTAACTGTCAATGATATTGGTTAAGAAATTATGGTATGAACAGGATTATGCTTCATGAGCGTGGAACTAGTGTTACGTTTTTTTTATGTGGACTGAACGCAACAGAAAGACACAGATAACAGCTTATATAATTTATTACAATAAACTATTATATATGTGACAGATATAAAATAAATTATTTAATAACAATGACAGATGTTCAGTTTCAACCTTCAAAATTAATTACAACACAAAATGGTACTGGCCTGTGTCCAATATAATGATCCAGAATGAAAGTCCAAAAGTCCAGATCAGAAATCCGAAATTCCAGTCTAGGGTGTGAATTTGGTCCCAAGAAGAAATTCCGAAGTTTGAATGGAGAAGTCCAGAAACAATTCACAGTCCAATAAATTTGACGAAGTTCTTTTTACGATGTTTTTTATGAATGTCTCAAATTTGTCGTTTTCCAACTTGCCCCGGTCTCCCCTAAACAGTCCTATACGTGTTGACCTTCAATATAACCAGTAATTCGAATGAATCGTAAAGATTGACGAAATAAAATCACAGCTTTTGTAGATCTAGCTACAGTCACAAATCCAAGTTGAATAAACACACAGCAAATGTTGAAAAATTCTCATACGACAACATCTCTTGAATCGAATGAAAACGAATGACTGACTGACTCTCCTTGCATCGCCGTCTGTTTATATACTAATAGGTCTACTGTGTTCTCGAACAATCGCGTAACTTTCGCAGAATTCCAGAGTAATCTGGATTCGTCTCGTACAGACACCAGGCCAAAATACATTTTATTTGTAGACAAATGATCGATTTACCTAATTCTAGAAATTTCTACATGAATAACAGCATATTTTATTGATTTGAACTTCAAAACAATAATATAAACAACAACAACAACAAAAATTTCGACCGATAGATATGGAAATCCAAACACAACACGACATGGCATTCCAAACGCTTTATACATAACACTAGATGCAAAGTACATGCAACTTTACCAAAAATATTAATATATCTTAAATAATTGTTTTAAAAATAAAATAAGGTACCTTGTTCAGAAGCAAATTAACGTGTTATTTTAACGAGATAGTGCTTGGTTTCAGAATAGCAGAACGATTTTCTCAGAAGTTTTAACCCAAGAGAATATCTATGTGTAATGCTGGATCACAACATTTCAAATATAATCGAAAACCCGAACTTTTTAAACAGTAAAAAGCAACTCAAGATTATGGTTGAAAGAAAAAAAATTAGTCGGATTAAATTTTAACTGTCATATGGACTTAACAAAATGGTTTTTACATGTTTCTGCAACTACATGTACTCGTATGTTTAAGAAAGAAGTTAGCGCATTAAGCTATCACAAAACAGAAGTGGTTTACAGATTGCTTAAACCTTCGTGACAAACAAAACAAAATTGTAATGAACAACTAACTACCAAACAGTAGCTCCCAATTTCAACTTTGTTAATTATGCTATTTCAACTTCCTACTGCTTTTCATCATCGGTAATTAAAAGATTTGGTTTGTTTTGTTTTGAATTTCGCGCAAAGCTACACGAGAGCTATCTTCTTTAGCTGTCCCTAATCTAGCAGTGTAAGACTAGAGTGAAGGCACCTAGTCGTCACCACCCACCGTCAACTCTTTGGCCTATTCGTTTGATAGACTTTCACATTATAACACCCACACAGCTGAAATGGTGAACACATTTGATGTGACCGGGACTAAAACCCGCGACCTTCAAATCAAAAGTCGAGTGCCTAAACCACCTGGCCATTAAAATAACGCGTGACTTTAACAAATGCTATTAATTAGATAAAAAACTTTTAAACTAAGAAAATATTCCCAAATTAATTTTCACTTACTAGGATTAATACAGTCAGTTCAATTAATCCCTTAATTTGTTTAGTGTACTTATACTACAACGTTTTGTACAAAGTTTAACACAATTTGCATTCAGATTGCTTTTTTTAATCTTTGTTTTCGAATTTCTTTTTAAAGTTACACGCCATCTGTTTGTGCATAGCCATCCCTAATTTCGAACTGACAGACTAGAGGGTTTAATATGCAAGTATACTATAAATTTTCTGCCTCTTTATAACACACTCACGTTTCTTTCACTTTAGTTATCTATTATTCGAAGTCATTCACCTACTGTTTTCAAGTAGAACATAATAAGTAAAGATTGGCAGATCTGGTGATTCCTTTAGAGTACATCAAACTTCTTTGTTTTGCGATGAAAATAACCAACAATGACGTACTAGCATACGTAAGTCGAGAATAACACTGTATAACTGTAGAAATGAATAACAATCACCCGAGTGCTTTCGAAAGGTGGACCTTTTTTCTTCAGGGGCACTTTGGGAAGAAGAAGATGCATGAAGAGCTTCAGTACGTTATATTCAAACGATTTAGGAGCTTCACCACGTCATTACAATCCACATCGCCATGTATTGTGATACTCTATCTGATAACTGTACATCTTAAAAATAACTCTGCAGCATAATTTCTATTCCAGGAAACTCCATTGTAAGGTTGTAACATTCAAAGCACACCATTCCTCTCTGCTTGCACTTCATAAGTCATTTAGTGTGAAGACAATAGTTTTCCAGTGCCAGTTTCAATGTTCCGTAGGTGCCGTGACTGGTAATTTTATCACTATGCTTTCATATGGAATAGAATGAATACCCTTTTAATTTTTTCAGGTGCTCGTCAAGTTCCATGGTTGAAAAGATATGTCACGGAAGTACTTGAGTACCGTTTCCATTTGCCTTTTTCTAATCTTGTCTATTACAAGACGTTACGCTTTGCTTACAACAGCTGTGTAGTGACTTATTGCAAATTTATTTCTAAATGGTTCTGTACGCCAAGTTAAGCCACATTTCTTTTTTTTCCTTTGTTTTCAAAGACTACTTAGTAAAAGATATATCTTGTAAATTATAAATCTCTGATATGATCACATTTTTATGATCCAAATATATGAACATTTGATATTGGAAAGACCTATTACATAACGTTCACAAAATCGCTCAATTTTCGGTGACATCACAGTACTTACACACACTAAACATTACGAATCTATTTAATAATAGTATTAAGTAAGGTACAGTTTAACCCTAAATGAACTAAAGTAAACAACTTACACAAGTTACAAAGTTATTTTTTCATCGAATATGGGTCGTACTTAATATAGGGTTAACTAACTTTAGGTGTAAGACGAGTGGACTTTTAGATTTCGGTGTCTGTGATTATGATTCCTTTGTACCATTCTATAAATTCTGTATTTAAAAAAATAGTTTTGCAATAAAGCTGCTAAGTTGACCGCAAATACTATATGGGTCTCTGCTAGCATACAGTAATAATAATAAACAATCATTCCTATGTTTCATCACTTATCAAGGCTAAATTACCTTAAAATATTCCATCTTTCTTAACTTCATGAACTAATACTTCTCAAAAAGCCAACGATATACCTCAATTCAATAGGGTTGCCATTGCTAAGATTGTTTTTATCATAAAGCTAAACAATGGACTCTGGTGCTCTATTCATTGCAGGGAACTAGACCCAGAATTCGTTGCTAAGTAATCGGATAAAACCAACTATAATATTTTCCTGCACTGAACTTAGGAAATTAATTTTCATAATATTATACTGTAAATAATGTGTTTTTATGACAATGATATATACAGAAAATGATAGTAACAGAAAAGATAAGCAAGATACGACATGTATAAAAATACCTTAAAGAAAACCTAAATTTAAAACACAGGGTCCTATAAAATTTTGTAATCTATTTTTTAATATTGCATCTAATAACACGATCTCTATGGTTCTATATCAATTCCTACAGCACTTTCATTATAAAATAATACATTCTTTATCGGCTTATAAATAGATATGTATACAGATAGTTTTTAATATTACGTATTTCTTTTTTTAAGTATTGTTAATTGCACTTTAATGTTACTTATTAATCCGTGCAAGATACTACTTACAGCTAAAGAATAACACCTTACACTGAGGTAATTCTTAAAGACGTTATATATAGTTAATTCACGTATAATGTTTCCTACAGTGGCGTGCAGATGGCAAGTGTTTCGACCCGGAAATAAAAACTACGTACTAAACTTTTACTCTTAAACATAGTTATGTTAAATAAAAAGCGCCTATTTCGTATGAAAGAAAACCGATAACATCTTTCACGAGTATATATTTCAACACACATAAACACATGTTACAACACTTACTCTCTGTACAAGAAAATTATATGAAGGATGAATGCCTTAAAAGGCACCGCTTAAAGTGTAGTGTATAATTATATAATACATTAAGCTACCACAGCAATCAAAACCCTTTTCAAGAGATGTTACTAAGTTAGACTAGGATCACAGGACAACTGTTTGTTAATGTTCTCCAGTTGGAAAGGCTTAGATATAAGCTTCACGTGAAGAGGCGTGAATCATTTATTTTTCCTACGCATGCCCATTACATATTTAGTCAGTACATTACATATCCAAAATCAGTTTATTTATTGCTTAAATATATATTTTTTTTCTTTAGTTTAAATTTAAAATACTCGCTCCACTTCTGGAAAACTGGAAATTAACAGAAATCGCTGTTATCATTGTTGTTAATTGTCATTTATATTTAACTACTAAAATTCATTGAGCTGAAATATTTCTGCTGGTTATAAAACATTCTGTTAACCCACATCAATGATGTTTACACAATTTATTCATGTTTTATCAACTGAAAGTATTAAAAATTTGATCCTAAAACAAAATATCGCATATTCTACAAAATAAATATGTCTTTGTAAGAAACTCGGATCTTAAGTTTTAATATAAATATCTTGCTTAGAAATTTATAAACGAATTACAATTGGTTGTGGTAAAATAACTTCTGTTTTTTAACAAAAAATGTTTCTATTGGTGTAATTTGAGGATTTTTCAAACTGGCCTCTACATGTAAAAAAATCACTTTTAGGTTCATCGATTTTTCATGCAAACATTTCTCATGACACATCTTTAGTCAGTACAATGTTTTGAAACCGATACATCTTTACAACAGTTACTTAATAACTGAAGCTTATTCTCTGATACCAAAGTGGGAGTTGAAAGGAGTTACGTAGCTGATCAACTTTATTTGCTGTTAAAAATACAGACTTTCCTCGTTAAGTCTTAAAAAACACTGCAATATGTATATATAAATAAAACGCTACAAATTATAACGGATTAAACGCAGAAATTAGGTCTGTAAATATGCTTGACAGCAGTATATTTTGTGCGATAGTACATCTAAACATTATCTTTATTCATAGAGGCTTTGTTAAAAGTACAAAAAATGTTTTATAAGAATCTATAATTTTGAATGCTTGAACATGAATATCGTTGGAGACCAGAGCTATAAGTAATAATTACACCTGAAGGATGTTCTACAACTTTTCACTGCAGCAGATAATATAACTTTTTTACCACGAAAACAAAACAGGTAATTAAGATTTCACCACTAAGGAGACAACAAATAATATAATATTTTATTATGAAAAAGACAAGAGAAAATAATTTTTTTCTTGTTCTTAGCTTGTGAAAATATGTATATATGTATGTACATAATTGTTATTTAAGGATATAAAAGTGTTTTGTTAAGGATGTGGAGGTTATTGTTGTTTGCTATCAAGCACAAACTTACACAAAGAGCAATCTGTGCTCTGCCCACCACAGATATTGAAAGTCAGTTTTTAACAGCAGAAGCACGTACATAAATGTACCGCTGTGCCACTAGGTGGAAGTATCTGCATACTATATTAAAATAAAATTTTGTCTAGTGAAAATATTCATAAAATACAACTAATTTAAAACAAAACAAAACACACCTATATACGTTTGTATACTAAAACGATTACGGTCTATGAAAGAACAATATTAGTATGTGATTAAAGTAGTGGTTTACTCCAATTGTTTATTACCTTTGCAATTTTTATTCTAATTTTACGTTTTTAAAATTTAGCTAAAATGTATTACAAAAGGGTTAACTTTTCCAGACGACAATAAGAAATGCAGGGTAAACAAAAAGATAGAAGAGAAACTACACTTTTGTAAACGTAAATGCAAAAATGTATATAAGTGTTTTCCTTATCTTCTTTTCTTTTTGCAAGTCTAAACATTTTGTTCTGGATGCAAAAAACATTTGTTATTATATGTTTTGTTGAAATATACATTTTTTCCTGAAATATCCAAAGTGTTCTGATTTAGGACGATAAATTTTTTTGTGACAAAAATATGTAGAAAGATGCAGGTACGTATTGAACCCCGGCGTTTTCAAGGAGCTCACGTTTCTTCTGCCTTTTCAAGAACAAGATAAAATTTTCACGTTGTATAAAAGCACTGTCACCCCTAGCGGATGAAAAAGAAATACTTTTCTTTGGAGTATCCGAAGCCGCCTTCCGTAGGGCGGAGAAAATAGGCATTCTTAAAGGCCGCTGGACGTGGCGGAATCTTTGATGTATGTAGAAACTTGACATCACGGAATGAGCCCGCCTTTGGATAATTTCAACATTAGCATGCAGCACGTAAAAACGAGACATTTTCAGCGTGCTAAGAAGCATTACAGTCGCAAAACGTTTTGCAAATAAGCTGTTGATATAATATCAAGATGAAGTCTGTGTTTTATTGTTTAATATACAAATTTATTCAGTTCTATTAATGTTCAGTTCTATTAATCTTGCTACTATTAATGAAAAAATAATAACAGCTCAGAAAGTGAAATAACCCATATCAAAATTCAGTGTTTAAGAAAATTTAACTATTACTGGGATTCATGATGAAGAGAAACCCATTTGAAGTAAAAAATATAATGTTAAAGACGGCTGGTATGGGTATTAAGAACTTTAATTAAAATAAGGTACAGAACAAGGTTTCGACTTTCTTAGGTCATCTTCAGATTGCTCTATACTTTATTTTAATTAAAATTCCAATACTTGTACAAGGCGTCGTTAGAATACATTTATTACTGGAATTATTTTACTGAGGTATAATGTTATATAAACTTACTGAAATGTTAATTGTATAGAGTGTCGTGATTTCTTTGAAATCACATTTTAAAACGATTTCAACAAACTAAACTGTGCTAAATATCTAAAGAAGAGTGTTACATTGTAAAGCTAATGATGCTATAACTTGACAATGACATATTGCATAAAGGTTAGAAGGGAATTACTACGTGGTTCGGCTCACTAACGTACTTATAATCGTAACGCAGTAATAATTCCAAAGTTCAAGTTAATTAAAGGTTGTTTTCATACTGTCTTTATTGATAACGTTTACAGCTGTTTCTTTTGTCACTTTAATTAATACGTCGAGAAAAATACTTGTTAGGCTACAAAACTAATCACAAGAATATATTACTGTTGGTATTATGTTTCAATAACAACGTATTAAACGTGGACTGTTTTACGTACGCGATCTATTAGTGTAACTATGCCTCCTTTTCTGTCTAATTCAATTGAGAACATTTTTACCTCTTAGAATATTAGGTCATCGTCATGAATCATATGATGTTTGTTAAGTTACTACCCCTTTCAATCACAGCTTTCAGTTTTATCTCCTGGTTCAGACCTAAATACACCGCATGCATTGTTTGCTGTTTTCACTGACATAACGTGGGCGTCGTTTTTTAGTTTTGTTTTCAACAGCTGACATGGATAGAATTATGTTGTAAGACTGCCCTTTGTTCCGTTCCAACAGCAACTGGCTTCAAAGTAGCTTTGTTTGAACATCATCAATCCTTTCCAAGATCAGATGTTAGACGATACCGAGTGTTTCAAACCTGTCTGATGGTTGGCGCCACAAAAATATTTGATATTAATTTGATATGATGAATATATTTGTTAATAGATGGCGCTATTAATACAACACTGTGTCCGTATGAAGTCGAGTAGACGTAGATATTTTTATTTTCTTTGCATCAAGAATTATTCGTTGCACTGTGTAAAATTTTTGTTTTAGTTTACTTTTAACGGCGTGAGAATTCTGTACCAAAATATTTTCCATAAATTACTTTATCTACTTTTCTTATGAAGTGTGAACACAATTAAAGCTCTGTGTCAAGAGCTTCAGATGAAAAGAATATAAAGAATTAAATGCCTCTTTACAGACGTAGACAAAGCTAGACTTGTTTCTATAACATCATGACCACACAGTACTTTATTCATGTCAACCTCCTGTAGAACTCCCTCTAACGGGCAAAAATAGAGGTAATCTGTCAAGAAGGAGGGCTGGAAGTCGTTCATCATGTGTTAAGTACTTAACGTTGAGATCGTTTTCACTTCATTACAGCGTCCCCACTTCCCCTTTAACGAGACCATCAGTCCCCATTCCCCTGGTCATAACTTTGTTAAGCAGATGTTAATCAATCAGTTTGTTTATTTTGTGCAAGGTTAGAAGTATGGGGAAACAAAATAAAAATATAAGTAGCATCATAAATCCAATTGCACAGTTAAATTTAGTTGCAAATAAGGTTTAAACGTATTAATTTGTAGCATACATGTAATGTAGAAACATAAGTCAAATTTACGACTATATAAGAAGAACAAAATGGAAGAATGGCGCAGCTGCAAAATCGAAATGAGTTTTAAAAGAACGATTTTGTTTTGCATAAGGTCTTATTTTGAAGACAAAATATTATCCATATTTCATCTCAACATGTACAAATTTTCCTGTTTTATTTCTTGAAGTATTTGAACTAAATTTCGTGACTTAGAACATCTTATAAAAGTCTTTAATTCATCATCGAGATTTCTGGCAGAATTGTTGTTTTGTATTAAGCACAAAGTTACACAATGGGCTATCTATGCTCTTCTCACTACGAGTATCGAAACCCGGTTTTTAGCGTTGTAAGTCCGCAGACAACGCTACTGGGGAGTATGGTGGCTGACTTTCATATATTTGTTTAATGGAAGTGTTTCATTTTTGCAAACATTATCCAATATTATTAAAATGCCATCTGTTTTAATGTTTCGTTTTAATATGATTAACACTGTGTTTTATATTATTATATATAGAAGTTTCTTTGGAGTTACAATAATATAAGTTTTTTTAAAAGAAACTATTTACATATAAACATCAAAGTATACCTATTAATTCAGTAAAACTTTGGATTACCGTTATAGAGATTTTCATCTTTACGATAATTAAGTAGTGGTTAAGCTTCGTCATGCCGTAAATTTACTCGGATTTGTATTTTTTGACTGAAGTAAAAAAACAAGTGACTACAATATTATAAATTTAAATGAAATATTTTACGCTGGTTATTGTTGTTACACCACGAGGCCTGAAAAACTGAAACTTAATATCAGCTTTGTGCCATCTTGTGATTCCTTGAAATTATAAAACACGGCAATTATATATAAAATTTACATTTCTAATGTAATATGACCTTCAGAGAATTAAAGGGCCTAGTGGTTATTTTGCTTAATTTTGAATCCGTGATTCTATGGTTTCCGCCCCATTGCTGTAAAAAATCGTTTTTGTTGTTTGTTGTTTTTTGAATTAAGCACAAAGCTACACCATGGGTTATCTGTGCTCTGCCCACCACGGGTATCGAAACCCGGATTTTAGACATACCGCTGAGCCACTGGGGGGCTGCTGTAAAAAATGCGTTCTGTATTTTATAATCATAACATGCACAGTCAGAGTGACGCTCAGATCCCACTATTCTGTCACACCACAAGTAGCTCAAAAGTTGGTGGTTGGTATTGTTTACTAGCTACTTTTCCTCTCGTCTATCAGATCAAAATTAAAGATGGCTATGCGCAGATTATTCTTGTGTGCGAAATTCGGAAGCAAACAAATAGCAATTCTCTATAACTAAAGTATAATATCATACAAGTATTATAAACACGAAGTTTAGTACAAACATGTTTGTTAGTTTAAGAGCAAAGTCTCATTGTGTTATCTGTCACATCTTCCACATGAAATCGAAATCCGAATGTGAGCTTGTAAGTCCGTAGATTTATTAATGTTCCACCAGAAGACCATATGATCACCAATAATCAGTTTGATTAATTAAAGCTCTGGAAATAAATTTTTTTTTTAGTTTCAGTTAAATCATACGCAAATACTAACAAAATAAAGTTATGAAAATGCGTCTGTAAAAAACGAAAGAAATAATCGTTTATTTGAAAACAAAAGGAACGTAAACAAAATTTAATGATGATAGTAGACATATCGAAAAGCTTACATTTGATGACTTTTAACCTACTTTGAGAATAATAAACTTATAATAAAATTTTCTTCGTTGCCCATTCAAACCATTTACAAGCTTTATTATATATATATCCAATAGCTCAGTAAAAGCACTCTAAGTAGTAGACCTGTGGTCCTTTCATTCTATTTGTATATTGATTCTCAAAAGTGTTATCGTCACTAATTTTTTGTTGCAAAGAGCACATTTTTTTGCTGAAAGCTAATGAGCAGTTACACTGAGAATTTCTGCCGGTACTCAGTTTTCAAAAGTTTATGTGACTTAATAAATGCGTAAGATTATTGAACCCATACTTCAAGAGGTAATTTATCCATCACGAATTCAGGAAACGACAGTTAGGACAGTATTTGCCAGTCTTTCTGATCAGCTGCGACAGGTTTATCAGCTGTTTATTTCTCTAAATCAGGATGGTCATTGTTTTGAATTATGCACAAAGCTACTCAAAAATATGCGAGTAACATAATTACCTTATGTACAATAAATATTTTGGTTCATAAGAAATTCTTTTATACTCTTCGTCATTTAATGAAGCTTATAACCGAGAGAGGGCAGTCAGTAGTACTGATTGAACAAGTTTTTTATTTCTGAGAGCGTGTATGTGTTTTCTTGTAGCAAAGCCACATCGGGCTATCTGCTGAGTCCACTTTTAGTACTCAATTCGTGGAAAATGTGCCTCAGGAAAACAATAATAAAAAATAATTAATTGCATTATTGTTGTTTTATAGGAATTTATTTTAATTTTATCCCCAATTTTACGTTAACGTTTTTGGGTTATTTGATACAAATTTTATAATAGATTTTTTATTTTTTTATTTTTAGAAAAAGTACTTTGAAGTTTTTGTGATTACATAAAAGTGGAAAGGGAAATGAAGATTTTCTTAAATCTTGACATTAATTTGAAGTTACATACGCTGAACATCTGAAAGTAAAAAAAAACAAAAATGATAATGTTGAATCTAAGGTCTTAAAGATGGTTATAAGGTTTAAAAGTTTACCATAATTTTCCTGCTTGGCGAAATATTTCAGATATTCTTTTGTAACCAGATATTACTATGATGTTTAATATTTATATTACATGAATGTCTAAAATTTGTCTTATTTTTGTTTCTGGTATAACACCTACTTAAAGTTTTGCTTTCATTTTTGAATCTTCAGTTACGATATTTTTTCATCATTTTGTTTCAAAATAACATAGTACAGCGTCATCTAGTGGTAAACAAGAAAATATGATTGTTCAAGGAGCGATATTTTCTAGATGAGCAGGATATGATAAAGAAAAAAAAAGGGGGATACTAAAAAGTATTGTAGCAAAAAATATCGAATATTCGAATATATGCTTAAAATTTAAACATGTCATAATTAAATATTTCAAACTATCGTTTTAACGACAGAAAGATAAACTAACATTTATGTGGTTAAAACAATTATCGAATTAGACAAAAAACAGAGAAAAATACTAAAAAAAATAGAAGAGAGTAAGTAACAATAAGTTGTTGGTGGTGTTTTTTGTTTTTCAAACGAGATTCAAAAACACATTTTTTAATCGAGCAATAATCTATCTCTTCTTTTCTTTACCAGTGAAGATTGTATTTTTTCGTGGTACACTATTTAAAATTAATCTTTTTTTAGTTCTTTTTGACACGTTTCAAGGCTATCGACACCTATTGACATAGCGTCAGTCGCGAGGCTTGTCACACACGGCACGTTCGAGCTGTACAACTGGTCTCGTTAAAATTCCTCTCCTGATCATTTCAACTGATAAACGACTCTGGATCAGCCCCTCTGTTTAACTCTTGCGGTAGCACCCTCGAGTGGATTTTTTTTCTTTTTTTCTTCTTCTTTTTTACAAAAGAAAATTACCTGTCTGAACATAACATACAGTTATGAAGTATGAGCGTAAAGTCATATCTAAAAGCATTTGAGAAAAGTAATGTATAAATAAATACAAGAGACAGGAATACAAATGTTACCATTATTATTGATAATTTTTATAATATAATTTACAAAAATGTTTCCTGAAAAATAGTCGACAATTGTTTGAGTTAATTTTTGTCAATATGTTTGCTTAATGTGTATGACTACTCACATGAACTAAAGTGAATAATACATCTAAACATTGTTCAAGTTCCTGATAAGTTTATTACTGTAAGCTTAAGGTAGATAACATAATTTACTCTGCTATTGTGACCAAAATAAATGTAAACATACATTAGACAATGCCATATCCTCTTAACTAAATATTCAATAACACGAAGCTGAACAAAACGCCCTTAACTTGTAGTTTTCCAGACAGAAATAACGAAATTCAACACTTAAATCAGAATAATTTAGCATTTTTCTTTGTACGATAGATCAAAACTAAGAAGTAAAAAACAGGCCATAAAATGAAACCCATTCCGTTTGCTTACCGTCAGTCTTGCTTCTTCGAAGAAACCCACTAATTCTAGATGTCTCGAAAGCGGTTATCGAAGTGCTATTTGAATAATAAATTTATATTTGAAGCATATTTCTAGATAAATACACGTATTTTTTAGAGTCGACGTCTGCTAGAGTTGCATAAATTATAACAGTAGAAATGACTGCATTTTACTGTGCAAGAGAAAATTTCAGTTTGGTTTGATTGTTTGTTTTTAGCACAAAATTATACAACTGGTTGTACACGTTTCATATATAGAAGGCAATCAAACTCTGGATTTTCGGATTTTCTGAGTCTGTAAACTTACCACTAAACCAGCGAGAGATAGCTGATATAGGAAGTAGTTTTACGCATTTGTAAAACAATACATACATAGTAATCAAACAGTAATGATGACTAATTTCTGAATTTTCAGACAAAGATGTGACAAAATAAAATATATTTAAGCGGATGCTTACGGTAATTATTAAGATAATATAAATATAAGTTTGAGCCAGTTATTGAGATTTAGTTTGAAATATTATGGTAATTAAAATGGAAACTAAAATATTATATAGCTGTAGGATTTATAACATAAACTAAATGGATGGTAAATGAATAACATTGATTCACCGATTGTTAGTCCTCACTTACAACCGGGGTTTTCGGCTGTGATCCTACAAGGTTTAGTCAGCTAGAGTGATCTAGGTTAGTGATATGAATAACAAACAAATGCAGTGATAAAATAATATTTGAAAATATTTATTATAGTTCAATTCAATTTTAAAGCAGCAAAAAGGAACTTAAAACAACAGTTCCATAATTGGGCGAAAGACCTTGTTGGTTCTAGATATGACAGATGTAATATGGTTTATATATCATAACACATTTTTATTTACTTTCACTCATAAGTTCGTAGAATTATATGGAAAATTAATATATATAAATAACAAATCTTCCATAGTGCTGGTCCCGGCACGGCCAAAAGGGTTAAGGCGTAATCTGAGGATCGCAGGTTCGAATCACCGTCGCAACAAACATGTTCGCTCTTTCAGTTGTGGGGGCTTTATAATATGTCGTTCAATCCCACTATTCGTTGGTAAAAGAGTAGCCTAAGAGTTGGCGGTAGGTGATGATGACTAACTGCCTTCCCTGCACAAAGCCCTCGTGTAGCCTTGCGCCAAATTAAAAAACAAACAAACAGACAGTCTATAGGGCTTGTTTAAGTTCAATGTTTACTGAGAGTTTGGGATGTTAGACACGTTCCGTGGGGTGTTTGTTCAGCAAAACATAATCAGTCAAAACCCTTTCTATTTTTACAGCAGCTTCATATATTTTTATATTTTCAGATTCTAAGGCTAGTCATAAATCATCATACTAAGTATATGCATAATTGTAATCCTGTTAATATTAAACAGGCGTTAAAATACTCGTAAATTTAAATAAATTTCTTTTAGAAGGTAACTAATGGAACAAAATTAAAATTGTAATTAAATCGACGGGAATTTTTCTCCCCTGGTATTTGTTAACAGTATGTTTTAAATGTCATTTCTTTGTTTTGTTTCATCTAAGTATTGTAACGAATTCATACAGAAATTAATGACAATATTATCATCGCTTTCTATGTTTAACATGAACACAACTGTTAACATCGTAATAGATAATTATCTGATTAATGCAATCTGTTTGTTTGTTTGTTTGTTTTGGAACTTCGCACAAAGCTACTCGAGGGCTATCTGTGCTAGCCGTCCCTAATTTAGCAGGGTAAGACTAGAGGGAAGGCAGCTAGTCATCACCACCCACCGCCAACTCTTGGGCTACTCTTTTACCAACGAATAATGGGATTGACCTTAACATTATACGCCCCCACGGCTGGGAGGGCGAGCATGTTTAGCGCGACGCGGGCGCGAACCCGCGATCCTCGGATTACGAGTCACACGCCTTACGCGCTTGGCCATGCCAGGCCTCAATTAATGAAATCACTCGCACTATAGTTTTTTGTGTTTCATTTAAAGGCCGTGTGTTATGAACATATTCTATCTATCTATTGTTGTTGTTTTAAATTAAGCACAAAGCTACACAATGGGCTATCTGTGCTCTGCCCACCATGGGTATTGAAACCCGGTTTATAGCGTTGTTAGTCCGCAGAGATATCGCTGAGCCACTGGGGGTCATCTATTTATTGAAACTCATCTAATATCAAACAACTAACACTATTATTTTTTCTTTCAGTTTTACAAACTTATATAATACTGATATAATAACTCAAACACAGACTGTTAACTTAGTATGGCATTAGTGAATTAATCGAATATTTCCAAATTAAATACCAACAAGTATATAATAACTGAAAAAAATTGTAGAGATCAAAGGGTGAAGGGAACCCGGTGGAGAAAGAAGAGGGTAATCCACTCTAGACATACTAACTATTTGTTTAAGTAGGTGGAGAAGATAGGTGAATGCGTGTATGCAAGTTTTTGTTTTAATGTGGAGGCTCCATGGCTATTTGTCATAGCAGGTTCAGGGACGATATACAAGGAAACACACGCAGGTGGTTACAGCAAACCGCCCAATAGGCTGACAGTTTGTTTAACTAGGCAAATGAATGATTGCTTTAATATTACAGCACTGTTTGCCGCCGATTTGTTTCTTTCTAGTCTCGCCTTCGACATCAGTTCTAGTAAAACTTGACGACCTTTGCAAGACAGCTTGCTAAGCCTTACATACCATACTCTTGTATATGCTGTTGAATTCAGAATTTGTTTCAGAAACTAGAAATTGAGCGTTCGTTAAGAAGCGAGTTTTTTTTTTTTATTACTATTTTTTGGACAATAGGTTCAAAGTTGAATTTTCGTGCTTGACAGTTGTTTGGGGTTTATCACACTTTTAGTGTAATTAATACGTTTTTTTTTCTAACCTCCCGGATGATACGGCTTTTTTAACTGCTAACATAAAATATATGGGTAGTTATATTAATCAGTAACGTAGGAGAAAAGCACTTTTTCAATACGTACCAGTAAAAATACTTAAGAATTAGTTTTTTTTTTCTCAGTAAAAGCAGGAAAATGCCTAAAATTAACTCAGAATTTACGATATTCTAGAGCACTAAAGAAAGTTCTGGACTATCAGTGATGTCGAGAAACCCACTTGTTGAGAATTTTATATGCAAAAACGGCTCGTTTGGGTTGAAAAAATATTTCAAATAGAACCCAAACGAGCCGTTTTTGCATATAAGAGTTCTGGACTCCTATCGTAGTGAGCACACCTATGATGTACATTTCCTCGCTTCCCTTAGTCAAATAACCCCCTCCCAATTTTAATTTGTTTCCTACACTTCTATTATTGTAGAAGTATGCGATTTTGATTGGATTGTTGAGAATAGCACATAACTATCAAAGAATTGACAGGTAAGAAATAAAAAATGTCTAATAACACGAATTAATAACTGTTGAGAATAAAAATCTTTTTTGTAAAAATGTAGACAAAAATGAGTTTCTTTGTTTTTGGAATTTCGTGCAAAGCTACACGAGGGTTATCTACGCTAGCCGTCCCTAATTTAGCAGTGTAAGACTAGAGAGAAGGCAGCTAGTCATCACCCACCACCAACGTTTGGATTACACTTTTATCAATGAATAGTGGGATTGACCATCACATTATAACGCCCCCACGGCTGAAAGAGTGAGCATCTTTGGTGCAACGGAGATTCGACTCCGCGACCCTCGGATTACGAGTCGAATACCTTAGCCACCTGGCCATGCCGGGCCATATCGTTACATTAAAACGGTTCTGGAGTCGTACTGCGTCATTACGGTGTATGTCATCATATACTGTCTGACGACCATGCTTCATGTCAGTAACCCTTCAGTTTAGTTTCTATCGCAGAAAGACTTCTTCGTGAGGCTGTGTTGTTGAAAACACACCATTATTCAGTGCATATTTTTCATAACCCATCTAGTATACGAGAAAAACGGTTTCCCAGTGTCCGTTTCAAAAAAACTGGTCGCACAGAAATGCATAAGCGGATGACATCACACTACCTACGAAACGCCAAGCTTTGACGAAATGTAATGATGATACACGCCATTCCATTACGAATTTATATTGTTTGTGGTTCGTTTTGTTGGTTTGTATAATCCAGATCGTTTTAACAAAACAAATTATCTGTAAAACTGTAAATAAAAATTGGGAAGTGAAATTCGAATGTGGAGAAAAAAGTGATGTGAATTATAAGTTTTCTGCGACTATTAATTTCGTCTTTTATAATAAAAAATATTTTCAGTCTTTTCGTTGTTTCTTTATCCTGTTCATGCTATCAGTTATCATGTAGTTTTTTAAAATTTTCATCATGTAACAAGTTTGAGAAATTCGAATCATCTGAATCACTGGTAATTTTAATCCATTTTAACTCGTCTATTAATCTAGACACTCCGAAACAAATGTTCTGTAAATGAAACTCTTAGAGATGACGTCTACCAAAGCACCTTAAAGCCTGGTGCCAAACCGGTCAAACTAGTTTATAATAAATAGGAAGTGCATGGTGCACGTTTATCACTTTTCACAACGTAAATCAGAGGAGCTGATTCTATAGCACGTCAGATTGTCTGATCCCTTTAATGGGCCATTGTCAAAATTATTAAAGCACCCCTCTGATGTGATTCTTACGGTCATAATATTTATCTATCTTTACTTCGTAACGCTCTCTTCCATTTAATCATTCAAATTCAACGGAGTAACAAAAACTGTCCGTTCAATATATTGAATGACTTATTGAATGTATCCCGACTAGTTATCAACTCATGTTGTTAGACATTTCGTGCAGTTCTATCCTCTTAGTTTGTTGGGTTTCTTTCTGTGCTTTCTTCACCAGACAAATTTACTTTGTGTTTCTGTACTACATACATCAAATTCTGTTAGATTATTTTTGTCTAGGCCTTACATGACCAGATGGTTAAGGAGCTTGACTCCTAATCCAAGGGTTGCTCGTTCAAATTTCTGCCACACCAAATATGCGCACCCTTTCAGCCGTGGGCGCGTTATAATGTTACGGTCAATCCCACTATTCGTTGGTAAAAGAGTAACCCAAGAGTTAGCGGTTAGTGGTGATGACTAACTAGTCATCTTTCTCTCTAGTCTTACACTGCTGAATTAGGGATGGCTAGCGCAGATAGCCCTCTAGTAGCTTTGCACGAAATTCCAAACAAACTAATGTAACGTAATCAACATCCCGTACATATAACTTCTGTTATGTTTTATTTTTATTTTTAATTATACTATGCTTAGTTCAAATTCCTTAACTTTTTTCTATTTAATTCATACTTCTTAATTACGAATATCTTTAGTGTTTTTTTTTAATTTATATTTATCCATTTCACATCTTAGTTTCACTCTCCTCAAAACACAATATGTTTACTCTTTTTAACTTACATTACTTGATTATTATATTCACATTTCATAACTCCTTCTTTCTACGGTTCATATATTAAAATTGTTATCAGTTTCCGATCAGAGCAAGCTACTTATTTAGAGCAGCACTAAAAATAAATCTGGTGAAGAAAATAGTTAATTAAATTTAATTTCCATACGTCCTTATAAACATAAGAACACATTGCTTCATTACATTGATACCTTTCGTGTTAACGAATTTTTTCGTTTGTAATGTTCAACTTCCTACAGATTCAGCTTTTGATTTTTTTCTCTCCTGTAATCAGAAAACTGTAATCACGTTGTAGATTAAGAGATATGAATTTAAAGAAAGGAAACTGCTATTGTAAGATGTTAAAGAGAACTGAAAATAAGATATACTAAAATGTATATTTTGACATAGAATAGGAAGTCGCATATTCTGGTTTGTGTAACATTCAAATAATACCTTAATTATTTAGTTTTCATGAGTTAACTAAGCTATCAAATGTTTTCAAAGTATTTGGAAATAAAACAAAACCTATAAAATAATTTCACCATGTTTATATGCATATTGTCTACTTTATTAACGAAAAATGAAAACGTAATCAATATTGATATTTGTATGTGTGTTTTTGTTTCGTTTCGAGTTGTACAAAATAAGTCTTCCAATTGAAAACACAGTTTCATCAAAAGGTTCTGCGCTCGTCTTCTACTGACCTATCACCTTTATCTAATTTTGCCTCGTGATTTTAATCTTTGTGGCTTTTATTGGTGAGTAAGTAGCTCCTAGAACCATAAAAATAAGTTTCCAGTAAATATATATCGTTTTACCATCTAAATAGGGCCACATGTTAATACACACACACATAAGATTTATATTCTCATAATTTACTAACAATTATTATATTATAACGAAACCAGTGGCACAACGGTATGTTTGCGAACTTAAAAGGCTAGAAATTTAATTTCGATACTTGCAGTGGACAGATTAGGGGTAATCCATTATGTAGGGTTGTACTAAACTACAAACAAACACAAAATCGTATTATAATGTGAAATGATAGAAAAAACGAACGCGCTTTGATATAATATATAAAGTATTTAACCAACACGCGGTTGTTTATGTAACGTTCTAAAATTTTATTTGATGGAGCAATTTTTATAACCTTTTCAACAGAAATAAAAGTAACATTACCATTCCGAGTTCTCCTAGAGGGTCGTTCAACGTTTACGGACTTGCAGCGCTGAAATTCAGAGTTAGATGTCACGTGATGCACAGATAGCTCATTGCATAGTTTTGCGCTAAAACAGACTCATTCGCAATAAGTCTAATTAAAGTAGCAGCAAATTACTATTACCTGTGATATAGTAACTAAATTTAAATTTTATATCACTAGAATAGCAGGTATTATTAAACACTTTGTCTACTAACATACCTTTGAGTCGAATAAAACTTCTTTTTCATTTTGTAAAGATCATTTCAATACATAATAATATAACTGAGTTTCGTTTGAAAACGTGGTAGAATTCGATAAATAATCAGAAATGAAGTGGTATAGAGTGTTTCGCATAACACAATATACATTTGAAATAATATGATATATAGTTTTTATTTCTAAAGTTGATGTCATCTTCTGTTTGCTGACAGTTTTTAACACATACTATAATGATAACACTGTTATTTAATAAACAAATGACGAGGTAGTAACGGTAGTTAGCTTGCAGTAACGTAGCCATGTTATTCAGTCCCAGTTATTTGTAAAATCATGTACTTAAAACCATTCTGGTATGTATTTTCATACCTTGGCCCGACATGGCCAGGTAATCTGAGGGTTTGAATTTCTGTCACACCAAACATGCTCGCTCTTTCAGCCGTGGGAGCATTATAATGTGACAATCAATCCAACTATTTGTTGATAAAAGAGTCACCTTAGAGTTGTTAGAGTTGGCAGTGAGTGGTGGTGACTAGCTGTCTTCACTCTAGTCTTACACTGCTGTCCCCCGCTAGTACAGCGGTATGTCTTCGGATTTACAACGCTAAAATCAGGGGTTCGATTCCCCTAGGTGGGCTCAGCAGATAGCCCAATGTGGCTTTGCTGTAAGAAAACACACGCAAACACACACTTATACTGCTAAACTGGGGACGGGTAGCGCAGATAGCCCTCGTGTAGATTTGCGCGAAATTCAAAACAAACAAATAACTCTCCATTCCCATACATATTTATAGACAGAAGTGTGCTCTCAATAATCCACATGACTGTCTCGTACAGCTGCTCTTGCAGTTGCATCCTTATACATCTTACAGTGCATCTGGGTCTGAAGAGTTAATGCAACATATTGACTTCAGCCTACTATACACTAATTTCTGGCACTAATATGATACTGGTGGGAGAAGTGAACGTAACTGATAAAATGTAAATGCCGAACGCAGTTAATAGTGCTGCCTGTTTTTCACTCATAAATCAGCTGATGCTTTGACTCGTTGGAAGGCACGATGTGCTTAGGTAGATTCCTAGTAAAAAATCTAACAATTTTATAACTTTGAGACTATGGAATGGATCATTTACTACACAGTTCATTAATGATTCGTGTAAGTTTATAGTTGTATTAGAGTCAAAAATTCTCCTTCGCTACCATTGAAAATACAAATTTCCTCAAGTAAAATCAATTTATTGTGTGGTTTGTGATTTTCACACCGCTTCTTCAACAAGAGATCTGTAATTCATGGAAGGAATTTATTTCAATACTTTCAAATTACAATTCATCATTACCTGTAGTTATTGTTCTCACAATATTTAATGTGACAGATAGATTTTCCATTGCTGTCTTGCTCAAAAAATTCGATGGGACAAATAGTTACTCCAATATTGTCTCAGTTATGAAATATTCGATGTGCCAAATAGTTTATCCAATGTTGTTTCGTTATGAAATATTCGACGAGAAAAGTAGTTTATCCAATCTTATCTCGCTCTGAAATATTAGATGTAACAAATAATTTTTCCAATGTTGTCTCGTTATGAAATACTAGATGTGATAAATACTTTCTCCAATGCTGTCTCGTTATGAAATACTAGATGTGATAAATACTTTTCCCAATGTTGTCTCGTTATGAAATACTAGGTGTGATAAATACTTTCTCCAGCGTTGTCTCGCTCTGAAAGTGTAGTTTTGGGACGCATGGATAATTTAGTACTTCGCGTTTCCTTTCTGAAACAATTTGGCAAATGAATCGCTTACATCATGAATGAATGCTAGGTTAGCACCGGCGCTCTTGCTTTTGCTTGATGTGATGATTTCTAAAGAAAAAAAAATTCTACTCACATTTTCTGTGCTCACCTGAAGTGTATTAATTTTCCCCCATTCTGACTGATCACACACACGTTCTGGTCAAATGTTTCTCTTACTTTAGATGAAGAGGGCACTACAGATGTCCTGCCTCACTTCTTGCTTAATGATTGGTGTTTTATTTCCACTTATGTGTTTTCTAAACTCTGACTAGATTAAATTGATGTAACAAGGATTGATAGCGCTTTCTGTGGTTGAATTCGGAAAACATCAAACAGTTGGTACTTCTTCGTTGTAATGAACCACCTCTCATTTATTTACAAGGAGTGTACTTCTCTTTGTTCGTTTTATCGATATGCCAATGTATCTATACATTCAAAGGTTGGTAGGTCTTTCGTGAATGGAGTTTCTGGAGATAAAGATATATGAACGTTATATCAGTGTTAAACAATTGTATGTATGTATGCATATTCGTAAGTACGTAGGTAGGCAAATAGGTAGAATTGGAGTGCAGGAAGATGATGTATGTACAAAGATAAGCAGGCAGATAAGTTAATAAAATTATGCGACTTAAAGTGGATTTACTAACAAATGAAAAGTAGTGTCCTAGTGACCATAGATTTTGCATATTTGTGGACAATATTTCTCTAAAATTTTTCTATCACATATCCTAGATATCACACACGAAGCATGTTTATTCACAACCTTTTTAGTTTGTCCACTTTCGATTCAAAATCACAGGTTAGTTAAGTACCAATTCAGATTTATCTTTTTTCTCTCACAAGTAATTGTCTGAGAGGTCCTTCAGTCAATGCTGGAACTCATCAGCTTTGCTCAAAGATGAAAGACAACAGATCCTCTGAAACCAATTTAAAACAAACAAGCAACTATTTTACTTTCCAACAATGACATCTTTGATCTGAGAACCAAGAATCATCAGAACTTAGTAGTTGAAGATGATAGCTCTTCCTCTTTAGGGTATAGACCAATATCGTATTAATTTTAAAAAAACAACAAAGTAATTTATTAGTAAAGAAACCTACATTCCTTTCAGTTGAATTCAAATTAAAATAACAAAAATTGCAAGATTCAAGCAGAATGCTTATACTGGTGTCTTTCATTGAGCATGCTCGCTATCAAACTATAACTGAGCACGTGCAACGGTTAACGTGCTGGGTCGTGGGTCTGATGTGGTTCCTTCATCGTTACCATAAAAAGTAGAGAAATCATATTTTGGTATCTCGAGTGTGTTGTAAGAACAACGATCAAACCCCACTATTCAGTCTGACAACAGAAGCTCAAGCGTTTATGGGATGGTGTTGACTAGCTGCTCTCCTTCTAGTCTACAACTTCTAAAGTAGAGATGGATAACACAGACAACCCCCAAGTACTTTGCACAAAATTCAGTAAAACAAGATATTTGCTCTATCAATTTGGATCAAATTTCAGGACACATTCTATAGAAACGGGTAGTTGTGTTGGCCATCTTGACCAAAATGGATTTGGCGCAATGTCAAAATGAACATATTTAGGTAGTAGGCTTCTAACCTTTTCTTCATCTTTCTATAGAAAGTAGATTTCGAAATATATAAATTTTTTTGTTTTTGTTATGTAATCAAGACGCAGTTTAGTAGGTAAAGGTAGGAAATACCCTGTCTCCAGTAACACCTGTTTATTTTGAGAACAACACATGCACATAAGATTCGTATTGTGCATTATTTAAATGGTTATTAAGCATGTGCTACCAAAATAGACTGATTTTATATTTTGACTTCTAAAAAACCAAATATCATTCAGGTATATCAGTACAAATACCCTCATCAAAATCAGAAATAGTGGTGCAGCAAGAGGGTTTATTATTAAAAACATAGCTGTAGGAGTGTAATCTCTGATGCAAATAAGAGTCTGTGTTATTCTTAGCCATTGTTTAGCTATTTAACCATTATTTTATTACACTAGTCCTAGTGTGAAAAAACACACCTTTGCATCTATTACGAGTGAAAGGTAAAACATCATATATTTCAAGGAACACATCTTCATTGCAATTTAAGAGCTACTGCTTTAAGATTTCTTGGATTTTTTTCACTTTATCTCAGAACGAGGGATGAAGGTGTAAGCCACTACGTGTTTTTTCCTCTTTTCATCTGCAGCCTTTTTGAATGTTGCTGTTTTTCCAGCTTAATAGTTTTTTTTATATAACTTCAGTTCAGTAGTTATTTCTGTTCGGTTTTTATGGAGTAATTTCAAGCAGTTATATATTTTTGTTAATGTAGTTCATCTCATTTTTTATGTTGTACAAATATTAGGATGCCGATGCGTAAAAAATTAATTGGTTGTGTTTTCTCACTTGTCTATTTCTTTTTTTCTCCGTCAAATCATCAATCCATTTGCTATGTAGTAGTGGCCTAAGTGTATAATAAATATTTCATAAACCATGATATCATATTGGTGTAACGAATGCACTTGTTTAAATAGAATAGACTAATCAACCTTATACGTTTATTTATTTCAACGACAACACTGGACTCAAGTGGCTCAGCGACATGTCCGGGACTTACAACACTAAAACCGGGTTCCGATATTCGTGGTGGGCAAAACACAGATAGCCCATTGAGTAGCTTTGTGCTTTATTCGAAACAACAACGACAACACTGAATCTGTCACTGACTTTAATGTTCAGACTACGTGAAGGTAAACATATCATTTAAAGTGTTTTTTATAAGTTTAATATTTACTTCTTTCAGTAAATTAATTATATTTATTTACTAATTTGTCTCTTAGAAAAGGCGTTCACACCATAACAATTATTGTTATTTTAAAATGGTTATATAAATAGTGTTCCAAATACTAATGTGTTTTTTGTGCCCCAGCCACACAAAAGAGATCTTAATTGAGCAAAACACGTTATCAGCAATGCGTATGACGAAAACAATGTAGTTGAAATATTATTATACACTCTTCTGTTACTTGAAATACCCTAAACAACTAAATAAGGAATGTAGTTTTAGAAATATCGTAGACCTAATACTAATGTCTTATCACAAGTATGATCAGTTATAATTTCGTTGTCAGAATAGCAAAGGCGCTCACACCATAACAGTTGTTTATATAGATGTATATTTTTACTCATAAAAAGTAAACATTAAGTTACGAATGAAGTGGTTTGTTTATATAAATCGTTCTTGTTGTAATTGTAAAAATACATTTTTGTACACAGGGTTTCTTCGATATGTCATTGGTGAGTTTATGGTCTCCTCATACTAATATCTGGGGCTCATTTCCGCACTAAAATAAAAAATCCATAACATTACCCTAAGAGAATTATTAACTTTCGACAGCAGTTATAAATTATAATAAACGTCATATTTATGTTTGTTTTTTGTGTGTTTTGAATTTCGCGCAAAGCTACAAGAGAGATATCTGCGCTAGCCGTCCCTAAGTTAGCAGTGTAAGACTAGAGGGAAGGCAGCTAGTCCTCACCACCCACCGCCACCTCTTGGGTTACTATTTTAACAGCGAATAGAAAGATTGACCGTCACATTATAACGCCCCCACGACTAAAAGAGCGAGCATGTTTGGTGTAACGGGGATTCGAATCCGCGACCCTCAGATGACGAGTCGAACGCCTTAAACCACCTAGCCATGCCGGGCCATCCCACATTTATAATGCTAATTTCATGTTAACTTCTGTTTGTAAATAATTTATTTTAAATTCGTTATATCCTTCTTTACTTTAAAAGTGAAGCTAGCTTTAATTATATAATTTTTGGTATATGCTGTTTGTAGAAATGAAGTAAACTAAATTTTTGAGATTTTTGTATCATTGGGATCTCTTCTAAATGGGCAATTTAAGGAATTAATTTAAGTCATTTTGACATTTTAAACTTTGTTACACACAAATTATTTTGGGTATATCAGTCTTTTAAAACAAATTTAGACATAGCTTTTGAAATTACTCAAATGTAATTGACCGTGTCAGATGAATGCCTTTAAGTGTCATGATTTATAGACTAGATGTGCTTCCGCAGTGTCCTTCAAAGTGTATTTTTTCAAGAGTAAATAAAACCAAACTTACGAGTAACAAATATCCTTATTTCTTGCGTTTTAAGCTCATATGTTATGATGTGTTATAGCCTACAGTACGTATAATTCTTCTCGTGATTCGTGGCATGAGCACATTATATTAACGTCACGACAGTGCAAATTAATTTTAACGTTTACTGACTAACTGACAAACAACACACTGCTGTGCGAGTAGTTAAAACAGGTCAACCCTCCAGACGGTCTTGAGCCTCTTTCGGATGAAGTAATTTTACTAAATAACGTTTCACGAGAAAACTAAACATTTTAGATCTGTACCCTATGTGAATAACTCTTTGGTATTGTTTTCTCGAGTATTACAAACTCTCACAAACAATGTGCCCTTATTACCCAACAATAAATCTAATGAAGCCAGTCACTTGTAGTACAACTAAAAACATTTGAGCCACATTAAGTTAGGTTACAAAATCACAGATGGACTTGTTCTTTAGCAGATTTCTGAGAAACAATTAGATTGGTGTTGCGTTTCCAGTCACGTGCCTCACTTATACAGAACACGTTCCAGAATTATCCTCAAATAGTTTGAATGTTGACAGTCTTGTTTCTGAAGTGCATAAATCATGAAAATATCGACGAATAACTTTTCATATGTGATCGAAATTATCGTCTTAACATTTTATCTGTAAATCGCACACTATATACGTAGTGGTGTTATTTAATCCTTCTAACAGGAAGTTTCTGCACGTACGATATTTACATATTTTTCATTGTAAAGTATGTTTTTATTCCCACCTTTTGCTTCGACCTGGCTAAAATCTTCAAAACTGGTCCAGATCGCAGGAATTAGTTACAACATAAAGATATATTAGTTTTTTGGCACATTTTTTTTCACTCGGATATCTTGAAGAAAATACCGCCACATACATACACACACACACACATATATATATATATATGCACAAGGATAACACGAGCCTGTGCAGACTTAGTTGATCGGCCTCTCGTTTACAGTTTGCTAATGATAATTATGGTACATAGATTTGACTCAGAATACACTGGTTAGTTTTTATGTCTGATATGAAGTTTTAGCCTATTAGTCGTAATCAAACTAGCTGTTTGGTATTAAACTGGTTAAACCTTGATGTCCCGAGAAAGGACCCGTCATGACGCCAGTAATGAGTGGTGGAAGGTTTAACAAGACGACCTTCAGAAGCCAAGTTTATACGTCCATGTAGGTCTTTCTAGTCTATGCTAATTGCTTGTATCAAAACATGTTTCTTTTGTTCATCTTGATCGTTCTCGGCCGTATATTTGTTGCCACTTATCAGACTGACCTTGATTAACATGTGTATGTATATATAATATAGCGTTTAATCGATTTTAACAAGAATGTTGTCCTAACAAATTTTGACATTCAAAATTTCAAATCAGTAACCCACTTTACGTTAAATTATTAGATAAAATTAATTCAACCTTTTAAAAAAATAATAAAGTTTAATCGCTTTTACGGAATTGAGGAAAAAAAAGACAGTTTCACAAATTATTTTGTTTTGCTCGGTTCTGCAATTATGAAGTTTCACACGTTGACGTACCGAAGATTTCAATATCAAGTCGCACGCCTTAACGCGCTTGGCCATGCCGGGCCTGGGTAGAGCATTAATACTGTAATAAAGTGTATCCATATAATCAGAAATAACCATTTACTTAATATTCTCCAAGGATTATTGTATTTCACATATAAATTAGAATTTAAAATGTCATAATTCACTAGGTTGAAATATTATCTTTGATTCATTTTTCTCGGTGCTTTTGCATGTATGTGTGTGTTTCTTATAGCAAAGCCACATCGAGCGAAATGCTGAGTTCACGGAGGGGAATCGAATCACTGATTATACGGCGCAAGTATGAAAGGATATAAATACAAATGTTTGAAGATAGACAATAATAGTGACGCCCTGTAGTGAACCATGTAAAGGAATGAAAGATTTCAATCGTTGCCAATAATGAATGCAGCTGATTTATACTTTATAAAATAAAAGATAAAACAATAGAATAGATTATATATGTATATATATAATAAACATACAAAAGTTTGATTTAACATAATCATACAGTGGCACAGGAACAGAGGGGGGAATCACACCCACTTTTCAACATGTTGTTTTAAAAACGGATTGAAATTAAAAGAAAATTATTTTCAGGAAAAACAATATAATGCATGAACTTAAACTAGACCTTTCAGAGCCCTAAGGAGAGCCCTGGACAAAGGGCATGATGGGTGCACCTGTGGCACACACACACTCTCTCTCTCTCGGCCAAGTAAACCTTGCCTCCTCACACTTTTAATTTGACTTTTACGCCTCTGTCATGTGAAAAATATAAAACTCTAAACAAATTAGTGCAAAAACATGAAAAAATAAATGCCAAGAAACCAACTTCGTACTTGGATTCAAATAACGTTAAAGATGGCCTGTGTCTTCGACTATACACACCACATACAAACCGTTTTTCCTTCTGTTTTAAATCTAACTTGAATATAAATTAGATCTCACACAGCAATCTTGAAGTAGCTTATTAAACGACGTATATTTTGTATAATCCTCTCATTTGATTTCAGAGGATACGAGTTTTGTTAAATGCTGTTGTCTTATATTAACCCTAAAACTACTGTTCTGTGTTATTGTCTAAAATATACTACTATATTTGGGTATTTTATATCTAGTATTAATGTATATTGTTTTATATATATGTATGTGTGTGTGTATAAAAATGTTATATCCGGTCATCATAATATGGAGTAGTTATAAACATAGGATTAATAGCATATACGTCGTCTATATAGAACTCCTATTCTTATTTAGAGTTATAATTTAAAATAGGAACTAGTTCGATGCTCCAGTGGCCAAACATACGCCACAATGGTAAAGAAGAACAGACAAAACATAAGAGTAGTAAATTAAAAAGAAAGGTCTCGATAAGCACCAAAGATTTGTAAAAAGTATTGTTACTATATCTTCTTCCCAGGAAATTACCTTTGTAACCTTTGTTTTTTCCTTTCTTTGTAAGAAAATCACCACCTCTTCAGTATCAGTCGTGAATAAAGAACGAAAATTATCACTTTAATATCACAGCATAGGTTTATAGCAACCATCCATATTACTGCACCTTCACAAAACTTCCGACTATCTTGGTTCATATTAGTTCTGAGTTATTTAATAAGGAGTAAAAACGTAGAGGTGCATATCCACACTGACTGCAGCCAAACAGTGAGTTAATTCACTCTAGTGTGATACTTTGTTAAGGTACTGAGTGTGGTACTTTGTTAAGGTACTGAGTGTGATACTTTGTTAAGATACTGAGTGTGGTACTTTGTTAAGGTACTGAGTGTGGTACTTTGTTAAGGTACTGAGTGTGATACTTTGTTAAGGTACTGAGTGTGGTACTTTGTTAAGGTACTGAGTGTGGTACTTTGTTAAGATACTGAGTGTGGTACTTTGTTAAGGTACTGAGTGTGATACTTTGTTAAGGTACTGAGTGTGGTACTTTGTTAAGGTACTGAGTCTGGTACTTTGTTAAGGTACTGAAACCACATTTTTTGAAATGAATGAGTCTTAGACATGCACCCTTACAAGTTCTTACTTTAGGAAATATTTTTTGTATTTCTGTTCATTCCCGAGTAATATGAATAAATCAAAGTGAAGGAGTACAGAGGGCACTGGATGTCAGGTTTATTTTACACATTGTCTAACGTATTGATGGATCCTGTGACAGCCCTGTGCGAAATTATTATGGTTTCCCGTCGTCTTCAGGCTGTCGTGAAATTTACCGGGAACAGATGTTATCCAAGACGAGAAAGCGCCCCATTCATCGTAGGTAGGCTTTGCGCTAGTGACATTAATGACAGCCCGTGGTGGTTCCCTTGCACTCTTTCCAGAAAACTGTCCTCCTTCCAGGACAATGACGTCCCTCAAGACTTGACAGATGGATAAGTTGTCACAGAATGTTTTATGTCTGCGTTCCTTTATTATGTGTATCAACAGTCCAAGATATTGTGGTAAAAATCCAGTAAAATCTCAAAACTGTGCATTTAAGGATATAAAAAATCGTATAGAATTTTCTGCTGACAGTATATTTAGTGTAGTACATGTGGCTTAAAGCCTAATATGAAGTGTCATAGATGAATCTGAAATTATAAACTTGCACGAAGAAATGAGTTTCTACCGTGACCTACTTCTAAAACGGAAAGTTTTGCTCAAAGGATAACTTGTTTGGAAATGTGGGCCACAATAACGAGTTATCTATACAGAGAAGAAGACCATATTTAAGTGGAAAGTGTTTGATACACAGCAACACCTTGTTTCCCACCCTTATGAACATCGTAATAATATTCAGTGCAAGACTGTACCTTTAACAAAGAAAATAAACAACGAAGCAAAGCAAAAAGAGAGAAGTATGTTATTCTATTAATAGCAACGTAAGTTCTCCCATCGACTCTCTCAAGTAGTATTTGTTTGTTTATTTTTGGAATTTCGCGCAAAGCAACACGAGGGCTATCTGCACTAACCGTCCCTAATGTAGTAGTGTAAGATTATAGAGAAAGCAACTACTTGTCACCACTCACAGTTAACTCTTGGGCTACTCTTTAACCAACGAATAGTGGGATTAATCGTCACATTATAACGCCTCCACGACTGAAAGAGTGAGTATGTTTGGTGTGACGAGGATTCGACTCGTGACCATCAGAATTTGAATCAATCGCCCTAACAACCTGGCCATGCTGGACATCTTAAGTATTAGGAACTGCAAATTTAATCTGCTATTGAATCATATATGGGCCCGGCATGGCCTTGTGTGCTAAAGCGTTCGACTCGTACTTTGAGGGTCGCGGGTTCGAATCCCGGTCGCACCAAACATGCTCGACCTTTCAGGCGTGAGGGCATTATATGTGACGGTCAATCCCACTATTCGTTGGTAGAAGAGTAGCCTAAGAGTTGGCGGTGGGTGGTGAGGACTAGCTGCCTTCCCTCTAGTCCTACACTGCTAAATTAGGGACGGCTAGCACAGATAGTCTTTGAGTCGCTTTGTGTGAAATTCAAAAACAAACGAACAATCATATATACGACCAATTCGTTATGCTGCTCTCTCGGTTTATAACCTAAGGTTTCTCGAAACAAAATAATTTGTAATGTTTTCAAGGGAAAGATAAATATTCGTGTACTTCATTTACATTCTTTACTTGATATTTCTCTGTTACAGCCATCCCTATCGGACCTCCCTAACAGTCGCGCAAAGCACATTAATGGCTGACATTGTTCCTGGGCGTTTCAATAAGAAACAGTTAATTGACGCTGACAATTTCATCCTTTTACAAACAGTTCTGGTGCTCAAGCTGAATAAATATAAGATTAAATATCTTACTCTTCATTGGGCTACTACAGTCTCGACATATTTTTCAGTTCTGAGGCAACACAGAAACTGGGGTAAGGACTATGTTATTTTACATGAATCAGTTTTTCCTTACATTTAAATATATTGGGTCACATCAAGTACGTAAAAAAATATTAAACAGTATAAATTCATTTTAATTATTTTTATAGAATATTGACATATGTTTTATTTAATATGAAAATAGGAAATTAAATAAAATATTCTTAAATTACATTCAATCTGGAAAACATCATAATAATGAGTTCTATAACAGAAAGGTACAATTTTTGTTGTAACAGTAGAGAATGATCGATAGACGCAAAATAGTGTGGAAAAAAAGACACCATTGAAAAGATGTCATTCACACATATATCCACGATACTGGAATAGCTTACAAGAATAATGAAAGAGCAACACGAATATTGTTATACTGTATTGAATATTATTGCCTTTGTTACTGTCAAGTAACTGACAACTTAAAAACATATTCAGTACTAAATATTGGAAAATGATAATCATTCTTAGTGAAAAACTTGAAAAATACACTTCACATAAGAATCGAATTGACATATTCAAAGAAAATGTACAATTATACGAACAAAAAATATTCTCTTTAAGTTTGAATTTCGCGTAAAGCTATACAAGGATTATCTTCAATAACCATGTATAATTTCGTAGTGAAAGATGAGAGGAAATGCAGCTAATCATCGCCACCCACCGCCAACTCTTGGGCTACTCTCACCAACAAATAGTTTGATTTACCTGCAGCTAAAAAAGGCGAGTATGTTTGGTAGGACGGGGATTTAAACCTCTCCAACTAACTGGCCATGATTTGTATAATATTGTGGTCTTTAGAAAACATTTAGTTATATAGGTATATTCAATAACACTGAAATTGATCTTATTTAAAAATCCATTCGAACGATGGTTTTTACAAAGACAGATATGGTACTGATAATAAAAATGATTCATTTAATATATTTGTAAGATTAAGAAACGAAAAGGAATGGTAATAAAAGGGGAATTGTACAGCTGCGTTACATTAAACTGAAAGTTTAGTTTGAAAAAATAAATATCCGTAGAATTCGTAAATTGGAAATATATTCTGATAAAATGCTTTTAGTTTATTCTGTACGAAGCAACATTTTTGTTCAAGATTACGAAATGTTTATCACAGTTATCGTATTCCAGATCAAGACAGGTAACCAATCCTTCACTTATCTTTGTATTACACGCGTTTTAAAGATCATCAAGAAACAGTCAGATTTTTAATAAAGCTTATGGTTCGTTTGAGTTTGTTTTCTCACAGCAAGGCCACATCGGGCAGTCTGCTGAACCCACGGAGGGGACTCGAACCCCTATGTTTTAGCGTTGTAAATCCGTAGAGTTACTGCTGTACTAATGGAGGAATAACTTATGGAGATAAATACCCTTTACTTTAGTTTGGGACTGTATTTCCAATTTTATCTTTCATTTTCGTGTACATTCGTAGTCATTACTTGGCTATTTATCTAAGTGTTACGAACTTACGAAAGTTAAGAGGGCTTGTAAATAGTATTTACATAAGTCAATATTTTGTTAGGACTTTAATAAGATGTATTATAATAAACTGGAAATCATACTTCTTACCTTAAGCCATCAAAATACAACTTTAGATTATAGTTAGAACTCTTGCGTCAATTCACGTCAGCAAATTAAAAATATTTCCTGGCGATGATACACGGCATAACTATTTGGAATCGTAAACCACGTGCATAGTATACCTACATGACGCACTTCCAAGATAAGCAGTAGTCATGGGCATTTCGTTTATGTTGCTTGTTTAAAACAACTTGGCGTCTCAGGTGTAAATTTATATAGTGAGCATAACGCAGGTATTCATTCCATTGCACACTTACCCAGCTAAATATAAATACTCGTTTCAAATAAGAGATAGGTGTAAGTCAAATGTAGCTATGTTTAGTGTGTTAATTGAAGTTTCGTGCCGTTATGTCAAAATTTTAAAGAAGTGATTTTTGCTTCAACTTTTAAATTACAAATACCTGATTTTGATAATATAAGCAATGTAACTGTTTATATCATTGTCTATCAGTTTGGACTATCGTAGTTATCCATGGTATTTTTGGTTCCGGAAAGTAAATATTTTCTTTGCTATATTTACATTTTATGACACATTGTAAATAGTCTCATAAAATTAATAGCAAGAAATAAGTCTAGCATGGAATATAATTTGATTTTATGGACATTACATCGTTTAAAAGCCTGTTGAAAGGTGGCGTATTCGTATAAGAATTTCGAGGTATGAAAGTGTACAGGTTTGTCTTTTTTATTTTCTTTATTTCCTCAATGTCTTACCTGAAGATGAGCAGGTAAACGGAGAGGTGATTAGTTCCAGTAGACAACGGTTAGGCATATTTATAAAAATGTGAATACATTTATTATCAAAGATATGTGTTTCGAATATATTTTAAGGAATGATTTAAATTGTTAGTTATATCAATCTTTCAATCTTTATCATGTTTCTAAAATGGATTTCTAGAGAGTAGCTTTGGATATTATAAATTTGTGAAATAGTGTTACAAACTACCAACCAAGATATGTGAAAGAATCAAACATAACACGTGAACGGTGAGGACTAGAATTTGTTTGTTTGTTTTTTTTAATTTCGCACAAAGCTACACTAGGGCTATTTGCGCTAGCAACTCCTAACTTAGCAGTGTACGACTAGAGGGAAGACAGCTAGTCATCACCATCCGCAGCCAACTTGATCTACTCTTTTACCAACGAATAGTGGGATTGAGGGTGCATTATAATGTTCCCACGGCTGAAAGGACGAGCCTAGTTGATATGACAGGAAGAATAACAATGAACACAAAGATTATGCGGCCATCAAGGGCTCCTACGAACTATTAAGAACAAACTTGTGTAAATATTGTTTAATAGGATATACGACAGGGTGTCTCTTTTTTTTTGTCCGATATAAGTTAATATTTTATATTTTAATTCTACCATACGATGCTAATAGGAGACTTTCTACTTCATTATTTCTACTGCTTCAGAATAACAGTAAAGTATAGCGATTTTGTTTCTTTAGCATTTCATAATATAAAATTCTGTAAATACGGTTATAAATACATCACTGAAGTTGTAAAAACACCATAAATCAAGAGCAGAGTAGCTTTCCAAGGGGACAAAGTCGTGGTTGAAAACAAACCAATCAGGATTATATCTCTCTTTTATGCTTCGTCTCTCGATTCATCAGCGTAACTTTACAGAATTTCAAGTGTAAAATTCGGGGTTCAATCCTCAGTGTTGACAGAACACGTCTAGCCTGTAGTGAAGCTTTATGCTAATAAAACAACAATAACTTTCATATATGGTTATAGAAAATATGTAATTAATTCAAGGCACAGTCGCGGTTTTAATATATCAGTAAGAATAAATTATTCTGAGAGACTGTTCGTTTTTGGAGCTTAAATCTTTAAATATACTACACTTAAATATAAACAAAATAATTAAGAGCCTTGAGGCGTTGGAGTGCGTTCTTTCGTTGAATTTTGCAAATACAGTGGGTCAACGGCAAAATCCGTGGCTCGATTCTCCGAAATGGAGATAATTTAGATAGTCCATTGTGAAACTTTATGCTCATTAACAAACAAACATATCGTTATATTTTTTCAAATACCTAACAGCAGTAGTTTAATTACACTCTTACTAAAAGTTCACCAGTGTTAAGTTAGATTTGCCTTTTATGTCTCGTCTCTTTGTGGCCTGGTAAGGCCAAGCATGTTAAGGCGTACGACTCGTAATCTGAAGGTCGCGAGTTCGCATCTCCGTCGCACCAAACATGCTCGCCATTTCAGCCGTGGTGTCGTTATAATGTAACGGTCAATCCCAATATTCGTTGGTAAAAGAGTAGCCCAAGAGTTGGCGGTGGGTGGTGATGACTAGCTGCCTTCCCTCTAGTTTTACACTGATAAATTAGGGATGGCTAGCACAGATAGCACTAGAGTAGCTTTGTGCAAAATACAGAAAAAATCGTCTCTTTGTGGGTCAGTAGTAATTTTATAGTCTTTCAACGTTAAAATTCGGGGTTCGATTTCTCATGGCGGACATAACACATGCGCTAGTTTGTAGTGACAGTCCCGTAACTACTGAACAGTTTCGAGTAATTAATTTTACGAATTAAAGAGACATTGACCATTAGAAATTTGAATCCGGAATTAAATACAGTCTAGTAATAATGAGCTTTACTGAGAGGATATCGCTATATTCATACTACCAACACTGAAAAAAACAAACAAAGAACAGCCAACAAGCTCTATTAATAGAGAAACTATTAATGGTACCGTAAGTGGAATATTATTCATACACATAAAACACAAGGGATGTTTGATAAATATATATATACATTCGTCTTTAAAGTTTATATTTTGTTAATGACTTTAGCAAGTAAATCTTTTTTACATGCAAACGCATCTACGTCACACTTAGGCTCGAGCGTGTTTCCTCGTGCCTCTTTCGGAATGATTTATTGCTAATAACCGTCACAAGAAACAAAAATGCAGTTTGATGAAGGAGAGGTGGAGACTTGCTACCGAAGTGTGGGAAAAAGCTCGTTAGAGCCATGAAGAGTCAGTGGGGCGTCTCAAGGATCGAGTGACCATGCCACCAGATGGTGCTCACTGTCGGCTTAGTTGCTTGAATGCGATGGTGGGAAATGACCTGCATCGAAAATCGTACGTTCGTAGTTTCTAAAATTTCGCACTTTTGTTTTTTACAGTGACGTCATGCTTGACATCATATTACCGTCTCTGTGTGCTGTTCTTGTTTTCATTTCCTGGCTTTTCTCAGCAATATATATGTGTGTGTGTAGCTCTTTATCTTGTGTAAAACATGTCTTCTCACTGATCCACATTTTCACAAAGTTGGTATCTGGTCTGCGTCCAGGTTAAGTGGTTCACAACTGTGGGGCAAATTTTGAAAGAAAGCTGAAACCGTAAATAAAACTTATCAATAATTTCGAATCAAAGCAAGTCATCCAAATAAATAAGAATCAGTAATTAACCAATTAAATTACACGCCTATTTTAATACACTGTTCTAATTAGAATCATACAACGTCGTAAACCAAAATCTTACAATGATTACAGTGAATTAATTCATCAGACTGACACCATTTCCACAAGTTGTCGTTAATAGTTGTAATCTGAATAATAACAAGACGAAAACTGGCCAACATAGTATGTTTGAACCTAATTCTATGTATGTAAACAAAGACTGTAAATCAATCCTCACGTAACATTATGTATATATATGTTTTTATGTATTTTCCACTGTACTTTTGTAGCTTTTCTTCAAATAAGTAATAAAGGCAATTTTTAGATATATAAAATTAAAATAGATGCAATTCACAACACTACTGAAGCCGTACAGAGTTACTTACAACACGTATGTGATAATTTTACCTCTGCTCCCCAGTGGCACAACAGAATGTCTGCGGAGTCACATAGCTAGAAACTAGATTTCGATACCCGTGGTGAGCAGACCACAAATAGCTCATTGTGTATCTTTGTGCTTAATTTAAAACAAAAAGCAAAGTTTTGCCCCTTATCGCATTGCTTCACTATTATTTGCTTATTGCCGTGGCTTCCTTCTATTATAATATATCTCGCCGAATATAGATATATACGCTTGCTGTTTCTTCGTTTTTGTTCAGAATTTATTTTGTTGTTTTTAAATATCTCGTTAACTGTGATGTTTCTTTAATATTTTATGCTATAATACTAAGAGGCTGAGCTAAAATTAAAAACAAATTTCCCGTGATATTGTATGTTGGGTTTGAATTTCGCGCAAAGCTACACGAATTTACTTGTTGTAGTTATTGTTTGCTTGTTTTCAATATCGCGCAAAGCTACACGAGGGCTATCCGCGCTAGCCGTCCCTAATTTAGCACTGTAAGACTAGAGAGAAGACAGCTTCTCATTACCACTCACGGTCAACTCTTGGGTGACAGTTTTACTGACGAATAGTGGAATTGACCGTCACTTTATAACGTTCCCACAGTTGAAAGGGTGAGCATGTTTGGTGTGAGGGGAATTCGAACCCGTAAACCTCGGATTACGAGTCAAGTGCCTTAACCACCTGGCCATGCCGGGCCTCTTCCATGTTGGGTAGTTTCTATTTTATTGTTTCATATGTAACATGTTTTTTGCAATCTTTGTTTGAAATTTCTTTTCATTTTTCCAATACATTTGTATTTATCTGTTAATTATATTTTATCTTAAGTATTCCCTATCACGTCTTTTAATGTATTTATTGATTTAAATATAAGATGTGCATGTGTGTTTTTCTTATAGCAAAGCCACATAGGACTATTTGCTGAGCCCACCAAATGGAATCGAACCCCTGATTGTAGCGAGGTAAGTCTGTAGACTTACTGCTGTACTAGCGACGGGGGGGCTAAATATAAGATAAAAGTTCTCATGTTTTTAAATGTTTTATATAATTGACTTGTTAAACCTATAATATAAGGTAAACTTAAAGTTTCGTTTTGTTTTTTCACAAATAGATCTTAATGTGATATTTCTAACAGTATTTGCACCATTTTTAAATTTCTTAAGTGCTTTGTCAATTGTATTTGGTTCAAATTCTCTTTGAATAGCAATATATTTGATAAATAACATATTCTTGTCTTAAAAATATTTTTAATGCTCTATAAACACATGTATTAAATACAGATTTTTCTTTCATGATTTTTTGTGTGGCTGCACAACAACGATAAATAGATTTTCTGTCAACTGATGTCTCAAAGTTACTTGCTGTTTGTTTTCTAACTACTACGTCCAAACAATTAATATTCTTAGTTCCTTCAATTTCACACGTAAATTTAGTTGCTGGTTTTTTACTACTTAAATATCTAGAACCTTCACATAGTTTACTGCTGCAAAGTCGCCACACTGAAAATGTGTCATCTACGTATCTTATCTAAGCTTCTGGTTTAAATCTAACATCATTTAAATCTTCATTTTCCAAATTATCCATGTAAAGGTTGCATAACAACAGTGACAAGGGGTATCCCATAGATTAACCTAAAGATGACCTAAGAAGGTAGAAACATTGTTTTGTTCTTTATTTTAATAAATTATTAATACCCATACCAGCCTTCTTATGAATACAATGGATATTTGAATTCTCTTCATTGTGAAGAATCGAGCCCTGGATTTTAGCGTTGTAAGTTCGTGAACTTACTTCTGACCCAAAGGCGGATGGTTGCAAATGAGCCAAACTACGTGATGTTCTATTATTCATAACGTCCGAAAATTATTTCAAAATAGTTAAAAATGCGAGTCAATGGACAACGCCCTGCTCTTAGTGTACACCACAGATGCTATTTTATAGGTCTGAAATTGTCACAAATCTTATTGTATTTAGCGACGAATATGGAATGTAACCAATAGTTTAAGACTATTTTAGCATATTTTTTTCTTTAGTTGATTCTGGTTTTATTTACTTTTGTAATCAGAACATAAATGTGTTGGAACATAAATAGTTTAATTTATTCCAAGAAGTATGGTCACGATTTCTTTCATGAGTAGTTTCATACAGATTGTTTTGTTCACTGGCCGTTACCGGTCATTTTGACCACTCCCTCCCCCTAAAGGAAAGAAACTCTGCAGCATTGTTGGTTTATTTGAGTCCCCACGCAGTTGGCGAAGAGAAAGAAATATCTGGAATCTCTAAGAGAAGTCGAGATGTCGCCCAGCGATTTCTGGTTCTAACAAATCACGAAGATTTATAGCCCATGTGTTTGCACTGAGGGGTCCGTTCGGATAAAAGAGATAACAGCATCAAGATAGCTTGTGGCTCCGTTCCACTTCAGTACTTATGGATGGGCCAGAAGCTGTTTTATCTCAAGAACGTCTCAAGAAAACCTAACAAGGTAGGGGAGATAACACGCGTTTTTGCTCCAAAATAGAGCAACTTAATCACTGTTTGTCTCTTAGTTGATTTAAGCAATGTCATTCAAAGTAAATTTTGATCGGTGTATATATAGATATATATTCTTACAATCCAATTCCCATCTAACGCGAAAAAATAATAAAAAACTTAAACAATCAAAATAATAAAATACAATTATCTTTTTTTTAACTGTTAACATTTTTAAGAAAAGTTTCTATTTTTTAATTATTCTTAGTCCAAGTAGGCCTATTTATATAAAGCATTAACGAATTACCGTTTCTAATTATGAACTTGTGGACCAGAATGAATACAGTTTGTCAACTGAACCGATCCCAAGATCTTGGGTTATTACTATTTGACAGAGTAATGAAAATTATAAATTTTATTGTCGCTTTTACATGCACTCACGGTCTCAAAGTGCAAAACACGTTCTTGCGAGATCGGAACGTTAAACAGGAATATTTAAGATGATGCCATAAACTCAATATGGAACGTTGGAAAGTGTAACAAGTATCACTCTAGCTTACAAAAGAAAAGCTAATCACTTTCAGATTATCAAAGTGTTCTTAAACACATCTATACAAAAGTTAGATATACGAGTTTCTTGAAAGTTAAAGAAAAAGAAATTGTTGTTATGTACGAGACAAATCCATTTTTAATTAACATAAATAACAGTTTTCAATTATTACAAATCTTTAGTGAAATATCCAACCAATTAGAGCTAAGAATACAAAGAAGTCAATGCGAATTTACGTAATATAATAAATTATCTGCCCCCCAGTGGCTCAGCGGTATGTCTGCGGACTTAAACGCTAAAATCCGGGTTTCGATACCCGTGGTGGGCAGAGCACAGATAGCCCATTGTGCAGCTTTGTGCTTAGTTCTAAACAACAACAATAAATTATCTATTTTGTATTTTTCTGTTTATACCTGAAACTATCCAAGAATGATTTGTCTGTAATGTATCGTTAAATATTTCATATTATTTGTAAATACCTAACAAATACTCTAGAAATGTGCATAAGTTTTTGTTTCTTTGTTCTGTAGAAAGAAGCCTCTCAGTGGCACAGCAGGAAGTTTGTGAACTCGTAACTAAAAACGGATTTCGATACCCGCGGTGGGCACAGGACAGGTAGCTCATTGTATAGCTTCGTGCTTAACTACAAAAACTAAAAATACACAATAACACTAAAAGCAACTAAATAAAAACAAAGATTAATAATTAATGTAGTAAAATTATACTTAAAATGACGAAACCAGTAGAAACTGTAACCAGTTTTTTATACAAATAGATAAACAAATAAAAATATATCTTGTATATAATTTAAAATAACACTGAAATAATTATACATTTCTACGTACATTTAAGGTGTGGTGATTGTAATAAACACTTTTAACTGGTGTTTACGAATCATATGACACTTTCGTTTTCGTAATACAATAAGAGGCGATTTTTTAAGAGAATGATTGATTTTCGTATTGAACGGTTTGTGTAGTTTGGTTAAACGTTCTCAAGGACTCTGTTCACCATTACAGTCATCAGCTTATCTCTCGTAAGTGATCGTTCTTACGCATGAAGGATTTTGAGGCGCCACCTGCAAAGGATTTATACACATACAAACTGAGATGTCTCCCTGCATACGGGACCAACAATCGTGAGACAAAATGGGAGGACTGAAGCTTGGAGACACACTGTCGAGTTTGAGGTTTATGCCTTCACCCCTGTCGTCATAAAAGATTCCTTTTTTTTAGCCAAGGGGTAAACTACAAGTACACCTCTCTTCATTTCATTAAAACTAACTCAACCAAGTTAAATAATTAATGGTAATTTAACAGAAACACAGTCATAACAGTTAAGTTACGCATTGGTATTTTGGTATCGTTATTACACCGAGTGATTAAACGTATTTATATTCATGAAGTAACATTTCACATTAAGACAAACCGTGTGTTACACTTTTATCAACAAGTTATTGAAATGTGTTGTTTATACGAATAGCTTTTGATGTCGCATGGTAACTTGAATTTAAGGAGATCTTGATATAAAAAATGGTTAAGAAGAACGTTAAATTTGCTTATAAAACTAAAACAAAACAGTTAAATACAAACAACTGTAGCTGAACAGAGTAGATAGATGTTTGGTTACGTTGTCAGTGTTGTGAAGTAAAGGACACAAAGGTTACTCCAGAATTACAAAGTCGTGACTTGAAGTTTGCACTTTTGACGACCTACGTCAACAAGTTACGAACTGAAGAGGTTTAGATGCTAGTTCTCAGTCGTAAGGTTTTATTTGTTTAAGTCTGAAAAGTTTTCTATTTTCCTCGTGTTGGTGAAGTAGGCGATCTTATCTTTAGTCTAACCTTAAGAGATGCCTTGTTGTATTCATTTCACGAGTTGACGTTGACCTTGTCTCAACAGGACGCTTCTCGAAATTTAATCTTACAAAGAAAACCTGACTGGATGGTTGACTCATGGGGCGACCTGATGTAGTGCAGATAAATTCTGCCACAAACTCACCTGAATAAACACGTGACAAGCTGGTACTCGGCTAACAGCTATCCACGCAGTGGCTAGCACCGCTGCCAGACCACCACAACAAGCTCTTTCCCTCCTTCCATCCCACAGTGACACAATCCACGCTAACGAACTCTTCTCAGACGGGTGCTGATAAAAGGTCATACGGGCGAGTTCCCAATTAAAAGAACCCACGTTTCAAGACGGCTGTTTGTTTTTATGTTCAAAGAATCCTGCTGTTTCCAACCCGGACTCGGAGCTCCTCTTCGAAGAGATACCGCACCTTCAGTACTGCACTGAATATCAACTAATAGCACATGTAACAGAAAAGTAATAGCGGGCTGTCCTCTAACCACCACCTCCCAGTGACCTAAGTTATCGGCTTCTTCTAGTCAAAGAATGTGAAATACAAGTAAAAGATATACGATCAAATAAAAAATATAACAATATTTGCATGGCCTCTGTAAATAGAGTTCATTCTTTGTTGCAACATAAAATCTCTGTGGCACACACACACACATGCAAATTGTATAGAAGAATTTACAACATAGAAGACTCGAGTCTTCTATATTACTATGTTACATCCGTGTAAAACGTAGGCAGTTACGTAACATTCCACCATTAAAGATGTGAATAACGACAACAGAATAATATCGAATGTTTATGTACACAATATTATAGTAACGATGACGATTCATTCTTTTTGAAATTTCAAATTATAAGGTTGTATATTTTGTTGGAATACAAGAATCACGCAAACCTTAAGTTGCACGATCACCATCAAAATTTAACATACCCATCTTATTTTAAAGGAAATATTGTCACATTGAAAATTATAATAATAATGCACATTTTTTGGAAATGGATAATTGTACTTCAATTTCTTGATCAGTTCCATCGACTTTTTAGATTTATTATATGACTTCCCATTACGTTAGGTAAAAACAATCCCACTCATGAAATGTCCATCAATGTTATTTTCTTACAGAGAATTAGTCACAGCGAAATAATTGATAACTAAAGAAAAATATTGAGCGGAGTCTCTAACATCCACTAATTTTTGAGGATAATCATATTTCACATAATACTAAATACTGTCTTCGACTTTTGTTCTATACCGAGTGAGTTTTCATCAAATCTGATCAAACTCCGTGTCGTTTTTGAAAAAGTCACTTTTAGTGTAATTCAAGTCTAGTTGGTGGAAAGTAACACGTGAGCTACACGAATCTTTATTCTTACTACTTTCAGACTAAAAAGATTAATTAAGTGTACATCGCTTCCACTTGAAATCTGGAAAAAAGTTTACGAACAAGCATCCTTTGAACTACGAATATGCTGTTCCTAAACCTTTAGTAGCTAGCGACATAAAAACGACCAAATTGTTTGCGACAGTAACTTATTACCTCTTGTATCGGTACATTTTGTTTGCGACAGTAACTTATTACCTCTTGTATCGGTACATTTTGTTTGCGACAGTAACTTATTACTTCTGGTATCGGTACATTTTGTTTGCGACAGTAACTTATTACTTCTGGTATCGGTACATTTTGTTTGCGACAGTAACTTATTACTTCTGGTATCGGTACATTTTGTTTGCGACAGTAACTTATTACTTCTGGTATCGGTACATTTTGTTTGCGACAGTAACTTATTACTTCTGGTATCGGTACATTTTGTTTGCGACAGTAACTTATTACTTCTGGTATCGGTACATTTTGTTTGCGACAGTAACTTATTACTTCTGGTATCGGTACATTTTGTTTGCGACAGTAACTTATTACTTCTGGTATCGGTACATTTTGTTTGCGACAGTAACTTATTACTTCTGGTATCGGTACATTAACTTCCATATTTTTTATCACACTTTTTGTCTGGTGGTTAGAGTGCTCGACTTACAATCTGTGGTTGTGGGATTGAAACCTATCACCGATCATGCTTGCCCTTTAAGCCGTAGGAACCTCATAATGCGACAGTAAATATTACTGTTGGTTGATAGATAGTAGCAATATATGGCGTTGACTAGCTGTTTTTTTCTGTACTCTATTTCTTCAAAATTAGGAACGGCTAGCACAGATAGTCTTCTAGTAGTTTTTCTTTTAATCATTTAAAAACATATGTTATGTATAATAAGAAAATGTAAAAAATTAATCCAACTTCGGCAGATCTATAGTTAACTGTTTATTCTCAAGTATAACAACAAACACGTGAAATTGATTAGTTCTGATCTATGAGAGGCTTTATCATAATTTCTTCATTGTTTGTAATTAATTGAGGATAATCAGAAATATACTTTAAATTATTTTTGTATTATTTATAACAGAAAACTGCACCATGGATAATCTTGAACTGTGCTATCTTCATAGTTCTGAGTTTTTATTTTGCAGTATAAGATCTACAAACTTACATCAGACACACCGGAGTGTATATTATAAATAAATATATTTATATATACATGAAAAAAACTTTTTTTTTTTAGAATAAGTTTTATATTGAAGCAAAATTCTCGAATTTAATTGACGGAAGGGCACAGAGCAAAACTATAATTTATTTGAAAACTATTTTCAGCCAAATATACAAACATGTCATATAGTATAATATATAAACAGACAGAAGAAACTTCGGATAAGAAAAATCATAAGTATTTATAATTAATTAAATCACACTAAAACACTTGCAAGGAATGCTGGGTGGTCTTATATATATATATACAGACTTTCAACTAACATTTCTGAACGAATGAACTTACAAGTTGAAAATGCTTATTATGTGTATAAGTATTTCACATTCAACACTCCGTCACCCAAGAAGCACAAAACATCATTATGCGATAGAATTACAAACATCATCGCATCACACGGCAGTTGACATTGACGCCGTTCTGGCTAAACTAAACAGTTTATTCCTCGATGTAACCTCAAAGTCTGCTTTTGTTCCGATACACGATTTTTGTATAGCTGAGTTACAACGTATTACTTGTTAATGTATGCAACCCACTGCACGTACATTGAAGATCATGTGTAAAGTACCTTCTCTGTCAGCGTAAAAGACTGATATCTGAGCTACAATGACAATATAGCTTGGTAATAGATTTAATAAACACTGTATTGTGATGCGGCATTACCAATGGCATTCACGCCATTGTTGTTGTTTTTAAACACATGCGTCAGAGCTATTTGTAAATTTTCCATCGCTGGGACAGCGGCAAGTCTACGGATTTACAAAACCAAAATCAGGGGTCCGATTCCCCTCTGTGGACTCAGCAGATAGTCCGATGTGGCTTTGCTATAAGAAAATATAAACAAACACAAACTATTTATACATCACCTTTATTGGGATCTGCGAGGATCAGGTGCAATATAGATATCTCACCCCCACCGACACTAATGTTGTTGCAATCCAGATCCGCGTCGTTAAATTAAGTTTGTTTGTTTGGAATTTTGCACAAAGCTACTCGAGGGCTATCTGTGCTAGCCGTCCCTAATTTAGCAGTGTAAGACTAGAGGGAAGGCAGCTAGTCATCACCACCCACTGCCAACTCTTGGATTACTCTTTTACCAACGAATAGTGGGATTAACCGTCACATTATAGGCCCCCACGACTGGGAGGGCGAGCATGTTTAGTGCGACGTGGGCGCAAACCCGCGACTCTCGGATTACTAGTGCACACCTTGCGCGCTTGGCCATGCCATGCCTGTTAAATTAAGAGCGCTGTTAAGTGTATAACATTATATAAATTAGGGTTTTACATTTATGTAAGTCACTATCAAAGCTTACATCATTCCTCTCAGGTGTTAACCGTTGAGCATTTTCATCGGCACACACACTTTGAAGAGATTTACATAGCATCTGAAACTCCCAGATTCCGACCAAATCTGCCATAGTGCATTAGCTCAAATAGAGGGCCTTTCCAGGTCCACCAAAACTGATGATATACAGGGTTATTACATATATTCACACAAATATACAGAAATGCAAATGAAATTACTAGGATTGTAATTAAGACCACTAATTACTAGTGGGGTTGTTTATGTCATTTAAACATGAGTAATGAAACCTAATTATTTCCATTATTCTCAGTGTTGTAATAAATTAAAAATTAAATAACATAAAAATGCTCACTTTGATACGGTATGTTGACCCACTATAGCGAAAAATGCACAAAGAAATTAATAATTTGAAGGTTAATGTGCTGTCGCTAAATAATTGATGGAGGAAAACATTATTTTTAGTAAATATGAAGGTTATGACGTCAGAGATACTCATTAAACATGCGCAAGCCATTAGAGTCGTTAAGAAAACCAATTTCTCATTGATTTTTACATTAATTATCTGCTAAAATTTTTCACGAAACACATAATCTATCGTGTATTTTGTATGTAGTTATATAAATTGCCAAAAAAACCAAAAAGGATAACATTTATAACAGTATGTGAACGAAATAAAATAAACTAAATAATAAACACCTGAACATCAACGAATCATAATTTTTGTGATTTTAAAAGCAAAGCTGGTCAAAGAACCATCAATATTGTGCCCATCATAAGTACTGATATCTAACTTTTAGCGTCACAAGCCATTAAGTTTACCACTAAACCACTAGGGTCATGGTGAATAAAGTTTTAACTTTAACAGTTTCGTACACATAATTCAACTCAACTATAGAATACTTTTGTTGTAGTGTTAAAGATATATTCACAGAGATTACGTCCCTCGTTCTGACAACAGCAAGTTTTCGGATTTACAAAGCTAAAATCAGCGGTTTGACTCCCCTAGGTGGATACAGCAAATAGTATGATTTGACTTTAATGTAATAAAACACACACACAAAGAATATTTCATATCGTATACAATATAGAAAGAGAATAAAGAAAACCATAATGCTTTAAACAGTCTTAACTTTACCAGTGCCAGTTTTTCGACTACAATATATTCCAAAACACATTCTTTTATCTCAGCCTTTATTATTAAAATTTCATTTTTAGCTTTAGCTGTAGAGAAATAGTACAAATCAGCTACTAAATGAACATTAATATTTTTAACACGACAGTTTTTCGCATCGTACGTTGATGCATCAATATCAAATTTTGAATATTGTGCACGTTTATTACAAATATGAGAGCATAAAACAATGAATATTATAATTGTGACAGAGTAAAACAATGAATATCGAGTATGCACATTACAACTACGGCAAAATAAAACAACGAATATTTAGTATGCGTATTGCAACTGGGCAGGATAAAACAATGAATATTGAGTATTGAATTTTACAATTGTGGTAGGGAAAACAATGAATATGAACTGGTATTTCTTTTTAAAGAGATTATTTTCTCCTAAATAATCACTAAATTATTTCCATCCCAAAAGTCCAGATCACCAGTACTATTTCTCTGTCAATAAATCTAGGAATGACTACAGATGTAGTTATCAGTGAAAAAAAATTCCCTGTGTTTCAGTTCTGATAGGACAACGTGGGTGTTCTTGTTGTTGAAACTGCTGCATAGTCCACCATAATGATGTCTCGAGAAGCTCACGTGCACTAGGACGCATATCAACCCTACACTCTTGCCTGACACAAATAAAGTTGGGCATGGAACATTTGAACACGGGTAAGCGTTAATTATTTTACTACAACGACGCCTTGCAGAAAACCATACAGATCAGTGTTCCAAAAAATGGAGGAAAGGAGATAAGATTTTCGGGTTATTTTGGGAAAATAGTAACAATGGTGCGAAGATATATGTTCGAGGTATTTGATATATAAATACTGTTTATATAGTAATAATTGTATAACAGTTTATGGCTCTCAACAACATGTGACAAATACGTAGTATGTGAAAAATGGAAATATTGAATGTATTAAACAAACTAAAATAGAAAATAATGGATCATTTACATTCAATTTAACACACTTTTGATTTTAGTAACTTTAGTGATTTATTGGCCCATCTGTACATTTATAGAAAAAAACACGCATAGTCATATAAGAATAGCTGCAGTTTGTTCACGTGTATGTGTGATGGTGGTTGTTTAGTGATGGTAATAATAAACTCAAATACAGATGAATATAAGAAGAGCAAATATCAACCGAGCTATATCCCGATCAAACCATTACGTTCCTATGATTATAACGTGAACATACAAGTCTAAAAGAATTGTGTTCAATGAATGAAACCTGTAATAATAATAAAAGAAAAATAACTGGTAAAGAGAACGAGTATTTTTTTAAAGAGCTTTTTTTAGGTTCAAACCTCACTGAGGCTTTTATACTGATCATTTAACCAATCCTTATAACAACCATAATTAGATAATCACCAGAGGCGTATGCTTGTTAATTAGAGTAATTGACAAACTCGACAGAATATACTTTTAATCAGGGTATGAGGGTGGTCCTGGCGTGTAGCTCAGCGTTTTTCGCTCAAACTTTAGAGATGATTCTCGTCTCGGTCTGTCATTGAGTAAAACGATTAACTGTGGTCTTACAATAGTTCCGTTCAGGTGGCTTCGTGCATTTCTCGATACGTTTCGAATGAATGAAGTATTTTGTATTAACCGGTATATAACGAAAATATCTTCTCGACTCATTCTAAAGTCCACAAAGACTTCAACAGCGGATTTGAACCCAAAGTACTAATTTTTCGTGAATACATAAATATATTTTCCAGTACATTTTTAATATTAGCTTACTTAATCTAGAACACTCATTAACTTCTTCGCAAACATGCATTTGGCATTCCTAGCAACTAATATTTTTTTAATATTTGAATGATTTACTATATACTTTACAGAAAAAAAGGGCTCTATAGACCACGAATTGCGGGTATGAAATATTAGATCCCGCAATTTATGGTCTATAAGGATCTAGTATAAAATACCCTTGTCATGGTACATCCATTTGGACCCTTGTGAAATATACCCCTATAGTATATAGCAAGGAATTAAAGAAGATATTTTCAACAATTCAAAAAAATAAATATATTCTCCCCTTTTATTACTTTAATACATCACTTCTACGAAACACAGAAGGTCCTTTATAAATCTTAAGTGATTTTTCTCCGAACATACAAATGAACACAGTATTGTCTTCATAAACACTCGCTTTTTCTGAGGCTAAATGCTTTTGAAATGCCTAAAAAACGCTTCAGAACGATGGGTTAAGGGTTCTTTTTTTCAATGATAGCATTGCAAATTTAAGAAACAACACAACAAGCAAGGACATTAAATGTTACGATATTTAAACATACTCAAACTTTCTTAACATGTTAAGGTAACAATTTCAGAGTTACAAATTCACTATTTCATGAAATTATGTTATAAATAAATATTATCCTGCGTAATTAGGGCACCATGTAAAAAACTTCAATGAAATAAACAAAACACGAAGTTGAACAGGTTTTCCTCCTCTGTTTGCCAGTTGGATGACTTACGTGATGTTTTGTGTGTTTCTGTTTTTTGTCAACTCCTTCATATCCGCAGCTTACGTTGCAAATACAGGAATGACGTTAGAAATAAATTCAATTTATCTTAAGTGATGGCGAACTGAAAAACTTTTCTACGATATGTTTTAGCGATGTAAGCTGTATTTATGAAAAGAAAATTTGTAAAGATGAGGCCTGGCATGGCCGAGCGCGTTAAGGCGTGCACTCGTAATCCGAGGGTCGCGGGTACGCGCCCGCGTCGCGCTAAAACATGCTCGCCCTCCCAGCCGTGGGGGTGTATAATGTGACGGTCAATCCCACTATTCGTTGGTAAAAGAGTAGCCCAAGAGTTGGCGGTGGGTGGTGATGACTAGCTGCCTTCCCTCTAGTCTTACACTGCAAAATTAGGGACGGCTAGCACAGATAGCCCTCGAGTAGCTTTGTGTGAAATTCCAAAACAAACAAACAAACGTGTAAAGATGAGTAACATTTATGTGATTTTGAGACATTTTTACTCACTATTTAGTAACATAACTTACTTTAAGGTGTGTTGTTACAAAATTATTATTTAGTATTTTTACCAAAAATTGAACATAGGGGATCAAGTAATATATTAGGGATCTTTGTCACAAATTATATTTTTAGTTTCACCTATGGTAGAAAGAAAAGAAATATGTACTGTCATCAGTAAAGATAAAATGGTTTATTAAAACACGACATAGCTCATTTGGTCCCAATTTTCTTTATATATATATAGATATATGTCTTTGGTTGTGCTATAACTTAAAAACAAGCCGACAAAAACTAACTAAACACAAAGGCTGCGTTAACTAAAATGTATGTATGTATGTGTGTTTTATTAAGTTTGTCATTCGCAAAGAGGTCGCTTCGTTAGTCGTTTGTACCAGCCAAAAATATAGAACTAAATATTCTTTTCTTACACCTCTATTTAACTTGTTGAAATCATTATGGTGAAAAACTGTTGTGAAACATAATTTTTTGTCACATATATTAGGCTATATTATATATAGATTTCTTGTTTCGTGAAATGAAGCATCGTGGAGAGTATGCATTCTTTACTAGTTTCTATATAACGAGGAAACTATTACGAAGCAAAAATGATGAAACTTCCTAGGTATAGTTCTGATAAGTACTTAAACCAAAATAGACAAATAAAGGAACAATTTAGTATACGGACAACCTTTTTGTCGTGCATTTCTCATTTCTTCCTTATAACATAAGTGTAAGTCGAAATATGCAGACACATGCATGTACATGTAAAAATTCTTACAAACAGCTGACCTTTAATTATTTTTATTCCTATAGCCGGGCCCGGCATGGCCAGGTGGGTTAAGGCGTTCGACTCGTAATGTGACGGTCAATCCCACAATTCGTTGGTAAAAGAGTAGCCCAAGAGTTGGCGGTGGTTGGTAATGACTAGCTGCCTTCCCTCTAGTCTTACACTGCTAAATTAGAGATGGCTAGCGCAGATAGCCCTCGTGTAGCTTTGCGCGAAATTCAAAAAGCAAAAAAAAAGCAAGTATTCTCATTATATATTATTATTTATATAACTAATCACAACAAATTTTCTGTATAGGTGAATTTAATCCAGTAAATAATATAGTTGATTTAATATACCAGTCTGACTAGGTGTATGCATGCAGTGAAAAAAGAATTATCACTTGTGTGGTGTTGCCAAAAAAGTTTCCCCCAGTGGCTCAGCGGTATGTCTGCGGACTTACACGCTAAAATCCGGGTTTCAATACCCGTGGTGGGCAGAGCACAGATAGCCCATTGTGTAGCTTTGTGCTTAATTCTAAACAACCAAAGCCAGAAAAGTTGTTGTCATAAAGTAAGGGTAAAAGTAACAGAGACGATGTCACAACATAATAATAAAATAATTTTTGTAACAAAAGAGAAGAATCAACAGTAATCGATATTAAATGGAAACTCAAAAAATGAGTTCAAATCTTAAGTGGGGCTAAACACCACGTGACCATTAAAAAATAAAATAATATATAAAATTGTAAGTAACGTAGTAAAATGAACTATGACCGCAACAACGTTTATAACATAAACCAGTACTAGTGTTTAAAACTTATAGGGGCCTCTACACTATTTTTATACCCTAGCTTACCTGAAGAGACCTAATATTGTCAAAAATCCTCGTCGGTACAAGATGTGAGAAGTGTAGTGTGATTAAAAATTATTACACATTATTCTTTACTTTCACTAATTAGTTCGTTGAATTAAATTACTTTACATTGAATTATTAAGTCAATACTCTGCTCTTAAGAATGTTTTTATTGGTAAAAATGATAAAAAAGATAATCAGGTAGGAACGTCGGTGCAATTTCTCAACTAAGTGCTCTGCTCTTAATGATATCTTCATCGGTAAAAACTAAAATAATAAAAGAAGCAAACGGTAACGTTAATGTAATTTCTCAATAACGGGAAGAACTAAAGGCTATGAGTAAATTCACGGCAATATAACCAAATGTAAAGGGTGTGATAGGTGTAAATATCAAAGTCTCTATCGAACAAAAGAAAAGGTTGCAAAAGTAAAATACGACTTCAAGAATAGCAGTTTATCCCCGAAGAACAATTAATAGCAACATGGTAATAATATAACGTGAGAACTGGAAGCAAGATGACCAATGAGTAAGGAGAGAGTAAAAGTTAATAAAAGCAAGCTAATAAAATAAAAATAGCATCTGACTTATCATAACGTAAGATGATCAATATAAAGGTAACTTAGAATAAACAGCAATATACCTATAGAGTAAGTTTGAAGTAACATAGCTCACAGTAACGTAAAATGTGTATTTTCAAGAACATTCATAATTACTTTCACAACATTTTGGTTAGAATTTCTATTCTAAACTCTTTACTTTGCAATTTTGGTTTCGTTTGAACTTCTCGCAAAGCTACACGAGGGCTATCTGCGCTAGCCGTCCCTAATTTAGCAGTGTTAAGACCAGAAGAAGGGAAGCTAGTCGTCACCACCCACCGTCAACTCCGGGGTTATTCTTTTACCAACGAACAGTGGGATTGACCATAACTTTATAACACCCCACCGCTGAAAGGGCGAGCATGTTTGGTGTGACGGGGATTAAAACCTGCGACCCTCAGATTACGAGTCGAGTGCCTTTGCAATTTTAGCTGCTACACTGCAGAATTCAGTTAAAGCTAAAATGTAATGTTTATATTTGTTCAGTATTTGGATTTTTAGCTGTGTTGCAGCTTGGTGATTGTCTTCGAGGTTTTATTTCCAGCGCCAATAAAAAATTATGGTTCTACAAATAAACACACATCATCGAACTGCTCAACGAACTTGAATATATATTTTGAGCTTATTTAATGAGATAAACTCTAAAGCTGCTGATTAATTGCAAACAAAGTATCATTTAAACAATTTAGTCGTCCAAGGGTTATTACGGAAACGATAAAAATTAACAGAATTAACTAGTAAAACACACAATATGAGTTAGCATTGTTACAAATTTTGAAATATAACCATATAAATGGGCAATACAAAATGATGTACGTTCCAATTTTTTTATTTCACCATGAAACTGCTCGCATACTATATACGGAATGGGTAACACGAATTATTTTAAAGCATAAACCATTGATCCATATTTACTTTTGGCAAGGGTTGCTTAATTAAAGAAATCAAGGGTATTGGTGGCATAGATTAATATCTTTGTTTAATAACCCAAAATTGCTACTTTATACTAATAGCTTGTTTATAACTGAATAAATGACTAATACAAGCAAAATATGTGTACGAAATTATTCTTAAACGACTTTTAAAGAGGTAATGCCTGGCTAAAAATCAGTTTCTGAGTCAAGTCATAGTGCAAGCTCAACCTAAGGGGGACATGACAAAAAAGTCAAAATTAACATAAAGATATACAAGTAGCTAAATTAGACCTATTTCTAATTCATTTGTGACCTCTTCTGTATCTCATCAATAGGAAATGACTACAGTTCTTGATTTAGCAATGTATGTAAATATCAAAGCTTTTGAATATTACTGTATAATTGTTCTCTGTTGAGTCAGTGTAAGTTAACAAGATCCCAACACTAAAATCCGAAGTGCGATTCCAAGTGGTGAATACAGCGCAGATAGCCTATTATGCATTTTTCGTTAAACAAAGAACAGTACGTAATTATTATTTTTCATATGTTGTATATAAATTGATTCAAGTAAATGAAAGTACCAGGTATTCACTGTTTTTTATATATTGTTATAGATTTAGACGCAAGAGAGTTAACGTACTTTATTCTCTAAAATTAATTTGAAAATATTGGAATTGATATGCTTTCTGAACGACAAGATATCATAATAACTTTAAGAATGTACGTTAGATATTCTTTAAACACATTTAAACATGATTGTTGGACTGAAATAATCCAATTTTTTTCATTTTCTTTACAGAGCACTCACTGTTAGGACTCGTTGTCATTTCTTTGTTTAATTTTGCCAAAGGTACTCGAGGGCTACCTTCGCTAGCTATTCTTAATTTTGAAGAGATAAAAAAACTAAGGGAAAAGCAACTAGTCAATCGACACCACTCATCACTGGTCCTTGAGTTGCTCTTGTCTCACATGTTATTAGGATTTAACTGTAACCCTTATAACGCATCTACAATCGAAAAAACACAGTAGTGTTGGTTATTTTTGGGGAGGGATAACAGGGCGCAAACCATAGAACCTCATATTCACAGCCTTCAGTGTTAATTACTGGGCTACCCTCGGCGTCTTCAATATTTGAACATTTATTTGTTTGTGATAGATTGCCATTGTTATATATATATTTCATAAATCAATAAAAATGTGTCTTAACGGGAGAAGCGATTTCAGAGTTGAAATTAGTTTGCTTTTCAGTATTTACATAAATGCTTCTTTTGTGATGAAATATTTGTATCTGTTAAATTACGGTGAAAATATCAAATAAATTAGTAAATAAGAGTATAAAAAACGATTACTTGTTAAATTTTACTCATGTCTGAATTATATAAGACATAAAAACGTAGATTCGGAAAAATATATATGTGCTTGAATACTTAGTTTTTCTTTATTCTTTAGTCATTTAAAATATCAGCACTATGGTTTTTACTATTATATAGATTGCTAATTATTCCTTGTACCAATCTTTTGTCTTTGCATTGGTTTCTTTACTTTGTCGCTAACTGGTGTCATAAGATTCTCTTAAGATTTATGAAAAAAAAAAGGAAGCTCAATTCTCCTCGTGAAAATATTAGGAAAACAACACCGAGCTTTTAAAAAAATGACCCTACAAGCAAACATCCCATTAAAGAGCAATAAAATTAAGCGACGCCTTGCGTGAGTCATTAGTACTATTGTTCTAGAACAAATTAAAGTTGACTCACTACTTATGCTTGTTTTCTTTTGTGTGCGTTGCTAGATGTAAAGTGAAAGACATTGTCACAATGAGTTATGACGTTAGTTATTGCTGCTGGTTTGTTTTTTTCTGCCCAAACCACACATAATGAGCTGCTCTCTATCTAATGCGGAAAATCGAATCTCGGTTTTCGGCATTGTAAGTCCGTAAATTTCTCGCTGACCTACGGGTAGATAACTGCGTTAATGAAAAGCAGACTACTAATATTTTAATTTAATAATAAGTGCTTTAATATTTCTAAATATAAGGGTGTAATTAAAATCCATTATAAAATTAATTGGATCATAATTATTTCGTAACCACTTTAAAGTTTAATTGAATTTTATATGCAAAAACGGCTCGATGACCGAAGAAGGTCGAAACGTTGTTCGCTCTTCTATTTAAAATATTTTCTGAACCCAAACGAGCCGTTTTTGCATATAAAATTCTCAACAAGTGGGTTTCTCGACATCACTGATTTAATTGAATTTATTAGAACGATAAATGTATAATTATTTAGATACTTAAAATTTGTGAATTACTTGCAATGATTGGGGACCTTTAAATTTGTGCCATTTTCTAAAGGGTAAAAACTGAATTTTACTTTCAAGTTTATGATTTTAGACTTCACTATGAAATGTAACTTAATATCAGGCTTATTATTTTTATTTGAAATAACATTATTTTCAACATTGTGTTACTTGAATTAATGTTGCCTTTGTTAATTAATGTTTTGTTTGTTTGTTTATTTCAGGTAAACTACATGTTAAAATTCAAACACCATAAAATATAATTAAACGTTAAAGTAGAATGCAGTTCCAGTAAACACATGTTAGTTAATATTAGGCTTAATGTTTAAATTCAAATGATATTACTTTTAACATTATTTTTTTTAATTTACTGTTATTTTTTATTTTGGTTATATAATTTTTATTTGTACGTTTTAAAGTGAAAATTCTTTTTTTTTAGGTTAAATACGTGTTAAAGTTTAACCAAGACAAAATAGAATTAAATGTTAAAATACGATGCAGTTCCAGTAAACAAATGTATGAAACAATGATAACTCAAATATACAAGTAAAGTCAAAACATTATTGTTTGGATTTCAAAATCAAATATCACGGGTTTAATCGTGATCTTGACATGAATTTTACACTTTTTCCTTTCTGATTAAATTATAAGGATTAAAAACTACCTTTTTAAATTAATTACAAACAGAAAAGGTGATTTCAATGTGGTAATGAGTTACCAGTAAATCCTTCTGTTTATATAACTACTATAGGTATTGTACTAATGACCTTATTCGATATTTAAATAAACGTAATTTCTAAAACTTGGGTGTAAGAAAAAGTTTCGAAACGTTATAAATATGGGGATCGAAGTTTCGTTATTACTTGCACTACATATATTATGTACAAACAATTCTTGTTTCTTGTTTGAAAATTATCAAATGTCTACTGTAATCTGTAAAGGTTAAGAAAAAAAGGCAAACATCTAAATGTCTCTCGCAATTGTATAGTTTAAATGCTTGAGAAACGTGGTGTATATAAGATCAGTCCTGTAAGTTTTGTTGCTTTATAAATGAGTGCATATTTTCTTAAAAACTACAAATCTTACTAGTGAAATATTACATCGATTTTTGAAGAATGATTCAGTTTCGAAAGAGGACTGTTATATGTGTGTGTACAACCTTTGAATCTTGACTACACGATTAAAGTACAATATATATGTTAAATTGTTGTACAAAACAAGTGGATTTCAAAACCCCTTTTATTAGATGATTCTATGGAGCTAACTTAGGTATAGTTTCATATGAAAGACACACGTGCGCAACTTTGGCCATCTGCTTGTATAAGTTTAAGAATCAGAAGAGGTCACGTGCTTTGTGAGCATTGCCATTTGCCGGAGGTCTCACCCCAGGAACTCATGTTTTCTAAGAAACTTATTCACTCTTCACATAGTGAAACTAATACTATCCATGAAACAACAGTACAGACAGTAGCCCATTGTTCTCTTCCAGATCTGCTTTTACAATTACCCTAGAGAACTGTTTCCTGCAACCTGCTGTGAGCTAATAGCTCTTCCTAGTTTAGTTTAATGGCCAGTAACCTAAATAAAGTCAATCAGTGGTCAGTGATCTCACGACGATGGACTCTGTAGTTAATAAACTGTATTAGAGAAAACAAACGGACCATACTTCTTACACGTTTCATGGATTTCTGCAGTCGATAGTTTAGGGGCTATTGCTTGAAGAGAGTTTGACAAATAATGTTCTTTCTCCTTATTTTTTATTCTGTAATTAAAATTTCTATGAATAACAAAAAGTAATTAAGAACAGTTATTTATGGCTTATTTGGAGACTTTTTAATTAAAATAGAAAATACAGTAAAGTTCATTTTGATCATTATTAGTCACCAGTAGCCAATAGATCTATGTGAAAGTGTTTCTCAGAATGGCTGGTATGGGTATTAACACTTTTACTGATAAGGAAAGAACAACGTTTCGACCTTCCTAGGTCATTTTCAGATTAAGAAAAAAAGAGAGTTTCCAAGTGACCGTTACCGGACACGTGTCTTAGGGCTGAGAGTATAAATAGGTGCGGGATTGTAGGGGGCGTTGCAGGTGAATGTTAGGTTATTAATTGGTATAGGTATAAAGGTGTTCCTTTATATTGGTTCAATTGGGTTTTAGTTGCTGTATAAGTAGGGCTTCTTTGATTTTGTGTTTGTTTATATTTGTTTCCCTACTTACTATCTGGGTGTTGTCTGTTTATTTGATTTACAATGTTCAAAAACCTGTGAAGGTGTTGTTTTTTTGTTCTTTGAAACTAGTTTTCATTTTTCTGCTTGTTTCTCCAATATAGAAGTCGTCGCAGTTGTTGCATTGTATTTTATAAATGATGTTGGTGTTGTGGTTGTCAGTTTTTACGTAGTATGGATTTTAGTTTTGTACCTGGTTTTTGAATAAATTTGGTGTTTACTGGAATGTTTTGTTTTGCTGTGAGATTTTTTTCAAATCTTGGTTATCTTTTCGTTGATGTCGGGAACACATGGTATGCATAAGGTTTTGTAGTTTGTTGTATCTTGGGGTTTATTGTTGTTTGTTTGTTGTTGATCTAGGTGTGTGCGTATAAATTTTTCCACGGTTTTTCTGAGGAAATTTGTTGATGTTGATGAAATGTTTTATTCTGTTGATTTCATCGTTAATTTTATCGGGTTTTTTATTTGTTTCATGTGCTGAGTTCCAAGGAACGTATAATCCAGTATAGGTGATTTTTCTGTGAATTTCTGTTTTGAATTGTGTATCAGTTCTAGTGATTTTGAGGTTAAGAAATGCTATTTGGTTAGTTTTTTTCTTGTTAACGGTTGAACTTAATGTTGGGTATATCGGGTTAACATGACTGAAAAACCTAAGCGTATATTCTGTAGATGTGAATCCAGAAATTGTATCATCAACATACCTGTACCAATACAGTGGTGGGTGTAAGGCTGAATTGATTGCTTGAGGTTTCATTTGCATCATAAAAATGTTGGATCGAGCTGATGACACAGGATTCCCCATACTTAGACCACTTATTTGTAGGTAGTTTTGGTCATTGAACATAAAGTTAATTTTCGTGGTAGTAAATCCTATAAATATTGCTAATTGGTTGTTGGGGATGTGTATAGATGGGTTTTAGTCTTAGATACAGAGTTTTAAAGCTATCTTGCAGGCTTAAGTTATTGGGATTTCTGTGAAGAGGGAGATTACATCAAAACTGGCTATTAAGGCTTTATGATTTAGTTGATTAAAAATATATTTAAAGTTACACGAGTCTTTGAAAAAAGAGCCGGCTGATGTCATATATTTAGAAAATGCCCACGCTATATATTTACCGAGGTTATAGTTAAATGATTCATAGGTCGACATTATGGGTCGTAGTGGACAATCGGGTTTGTGAGATTACACGTGCCATATAGTTGTGGTGTGTATGAGTCGGTCTTACGTGGGTAAGAATAAATGTTATTTTGAGATTGTGTTGGTTTTTTTTTCATTTGTAATAGTATTTTGTTTAATTGGTTTTCATGTGTTTTTGTTGGATTTATGTTTAGTATTTTACATTTGTTTGTATCTGATAAGATGTTATTCATTTGTATTCGTTATAACTATAGCATTATCTTTATCTGCTTTTAGAATTTTTTGATGTTTTTGTCTTGTTTTAAGTTATTTATGGGATTAATATTTTTTTGTATAAGGTTGTTGTTTAGTTTTCTTTTCTATGAAATTATTTTGATAGTTTTGTGTGAAAATTCTTTGAAAAGGTTGTTTAAGATACTGTTTTGAGGTGTTTCGGGGAAACATATGTTTTCATTTCTACCTGGAAAGATAGGTTCTTGGTTGTTGGTGGAATTGTTGTGGAAGTTTGTTTTGAATTTTGCAGAAAGCTACATAAGGGCTATCTGTGCTAGCCGTCCCTAATTTAGCAGTGCAAGACTAGAGGAAAGGCAACAAGACATCACCATCCACCGCCAACTTTTAGGCTATTCTTTTACCAGCGAGTAGTAGGATTGACTTCACATCATAACGCCCCCACGGCTGAAAGGGCGAGCATGTATGGTACGAAGGGATTCGAACCCGTGACCCTCAGGTTACAAGTCAAACGCCTTAACCCACCTGGCCAAATTCTTGTCGAAGTTGTCTTCTTTCTGGTGGTTGCTTTCTGTTGTTTTGTTGGAGTTTTTAATTTATGTGAAGTGAATCACCAGTATTCTAATTAGGTCTCCCAGGCAGGCTTTTATTTCGATGGATGGTTTATTTCTAGGTGTTACTGCAAAGTTGAGCTCTTTGTTGAGAGGATGTATTTCTTCTTTGTTTAATTTTCGGTAGGATCTATTAATTACAAGGTTTTTTGGTGGTTCGTCGTACTGGCGTCTTTCTTGTTGTTGTCACCTTAGTTTATCTAGTTTCTTGTTGTAGTGGACCTTCTTTTTCTTGTCATTCTTACTATTGAGTTGATTGATGTTGCTTTGTATGACTCCATAAATGTCTGGTTGAATGTAGCAGGCCAGTTGTTAGTCTAGATTCATATTTTGTTTCTGCAGGTCATTTAGTTATTTATATTTCGAGTTTTAGTAGTGTTTTCTGTAAATTTTGGATAATGTTTGTACACTGGTTAAAATTCTTCGATAGTTTTATCTTAACAAAACTAGGGATTAGTTTTTCCAATCTTCACTGTTGGATGAAATAAATGTCATTTCTTCTATTGATGATTTTTTTATTTAAGTTCTTAGTTTTGTTAAAATTGCACGAATGTGTACTGTTAACAATGGCGAAATGTAGGTAGGTTCAGCCATAACTGAGTTTAAACAAATAACACAGTACAAAAAACAACAACACACAAAAGACTTACACTTCTCGTATAAACGCCGTGTTGAAGTAATTCTTGATGAAGAGAAATGTTAATCACCATACTAGCCGTTCTGAGATACATTTTTATTTCAATTCGGTTTCTCGTCATCAAGAGATCTTGTGAAATATTATGTCGTGGTTTTATGGAGAGTTCGATTACTAAACATCAATCATACGTCAGTGTCAACGCCCAATACTCACTTTTGAATCCGTTCTAACTTTGGTTACTATAAGCCATTATCAGCATCTGTTATCCACCGATGGTTCAACAGTGTTGTTATTCATATTAAGACACGAATATACGTCAATATCTCTACTCTTGAATATCGTTAACATTATTTTACAAAACAAAAGCTTGGCTCTATAGCTTTATTTACTGAATATATAAAAAGCTCTATTGATTTTGATAGGACGATGAGAAAAGTTAAATTTTCAACTATAATACTTAGAAAGAAAATTCGTTAATTCCTTTTTATTCTTGTATGGGTAACTTTTGTTCACTTTCTTGTTTAGTTTTTCTTCAATTTTTGGTGTGTTTTCATGTCTCTTTATTCTTTACCTTACTAACAATCAAAGTGTTTTCGTACCATAAATGTAAATAACTTAACTGTTGTAGAATAAATTTCTTTATCGTATTCCTGCATAAATTATTGATGCATTGTATGTCTGAGAGGTCATTTAGGTTGGTCCGGCATGATCTGGTGGGTTAAGGCGTTCGACTTGTAATCTGTGAGTCGAGGGTTCGAATCCCTGTCGCATCAAACATGCTCGCCCTTTCAGCCATGAAAACGTTATAATGTGATGGTCAATCCCACAATTCGTGGGTAAAAGAGTAGCCTAAGAGTTGGCTGTGGGTGGTGATGACTAGCTGCCTTCTCTCTGGTCTTACACTGCTAAATTAGGGACGGCTAGCGCAGACAGCCCTCGTGTAGCTTTGAGCGAAATTTAAAAAATCAACAACAACAAAAACAAACAACCCATATGGCACATAGTGAATGATTTGAAAGGATGTAGTGGACACCTGCAATTTTGTTTTCTCTGCCAAATTACAAACATTAAACGTCGTGCTATAACAATATTTTTACGAAATATACTGTGTTGTTAAACTAAAAACCGTTGCATTTTAACCTCATACATGCGTACAAGAGAAAATTGTAACTGTAAACTTTAAGCAAGTGAGTTCAATTGTTAAATAAGGCAAAAAGGCTAAAATACATCAAACAATAAACGTAAATCTACGTATTATTGTTCTGTCTATTATGTTACGTTTCTGTTAACTCACGATGTAATTAAGATCATCTTTTTTTCTTAACTTGGTAATGAGCACAATTTTGTTCATATTTTTTGCTTTCTTGCTTTTTTTTAATCTTATGACGAATTTAAAGATAAGTCATGGTGCAAGTAAAACACAGTTATTTATCCAGTCATGGTTTACGTGTTATGTGATTTGGTAATTTAATGCCGCCTCAAAACACAAGTATTCTCAATAATATTGATTTATTATTGGGTGACGGACCATTTTAGAAGAGTAAACACAACTACGTAAACATTAACAGTTCTTATATATACATACATGTATATATAGCGGGGTTAACCCTTTATTTACACAGAACGAGATACCATGATTTCATCACAAACATGGTCGTGTTTAAAAAGACAGTAGACGAAGAGATTCGAAGAGGCCATCGCCACCAGTAAGAATTCAACCCTTAGGTCTTGCCTCTCATCACTTTAAACTATTTCCCTTGATAGCTCGTAATGCAAGGACGTGTTTGTTCAGTGCGGAATTTAATCCGGTTCTTCGTCTTTCAGCATCGTTTTAAACGACTGAAGTTGCCGCCATGAAGTCGGCCTTGATCGGAAGTTTCAAAGGAGATACCGCGGACTGAGTCTTTTGACCACCCTAAACCGGAAACTTTAGAAACTTAGGAGCGTTAACAGTGACACCTGGTAGAACTTTTTTAATTCTCGTGATACAATATAATAATTAATTTAATAGTGTGTGTTTACACGAATACTGTTCTTGTTATAAAGTTAAACATATGTAAGAAGACTGCACCATTCAAGTACCCTCTTCAAATTAAAAGATTTAACTCAAAAAATACTTTGGGAGCGAACAAAATGTTACTCTCAAGACATATTTTATTCATTTGAAATTTAAGTTAAATAATTTAATGATTGATAAAACGAGTTTAACATAATTACAACATGTTTTCCTACTGCATTCGTAGAATTTACGCAGTATTGACGTCACATTGCAGACGCTTCGTGAAATCTTGAGTAAAAATGTCAAGAACCCACTGTAGGAGTTATCTTGCTAAGACGGTTTTATTTTTTAAGAGAGTGGTTGGACTTTCAAATTGCTTACCTTTAGTTGTGATGGGAACAACAAACTTCAAGGAGTTTAAGGGAAGGTTTGTTAAATAGTTGAATAAAAGAGCTAGTTTTTAGTCAAGTTTTTATAAGTAATTTTTAGTCTTTTTTATGAGTAGTTTTTAGTCGTTATTTTCTAACTGAATGAGACAGACCAACAGTATATTTACCAGTTTTCTTTGTTGTTTTACAGATTAAAAGTACATAATTTTCTCAGAATGAGGATTGCACACACCTGTTTAAATGTTAAATATGATTTGACATTTTTTTCTCATCCATCTGTGGTTTAGAATTAAGCGCAAAGCTGCACAATGGGCTATCTGTGCTCTGCCCACCACGGGTATCGAAACCCGGATTTTAGCGTGTAAGTCCGCAGACATACCGCTGAGCCACTGGGGGGCACGTTTTAATTAAAAGTAATACTTTGGGAAATAGTTACCATAAAATAAAGAATTTCAGAACAGTAATGGTTCTTTTGTTTTACGGGTTTTGCTAGTGTTTCGAGGAAATGCTTTTATACAGCACTGCATACTCACATACACTTAAATATTATGTTTCTAAATGTATTCTGTGAAGAATAAAGCGTGAATTCAAACTCAATTGTTCCATTATTAGACTTTCTTGAGCTGTTGTACTATAAAGCATTTTTCATTAATTTCGAAACTAATAAACATCCTTAATTTTTGAAGCTTAAACACGTGTGGTTATGCGTCTATGTTTACCTTTGAGTGAAGGGTTCACAATTTCGTCATATCTCTTAACCCTTAACGTCAAAATAACAACGCAGCCCTTCACTCCAGTTCACAGTTACTCGTGTCACTTTGTTACACAATTGTATAGGCTCCATTCAGATCGTAAGTGCCACATAGTTGGAATGAAACTGTTCAGCAGAACCTAGGTAACTAAAAACTTAGAAATCGAATGTAAAAGCCAACTACAAAACTCGACACCAAATTCTGTTAAAATTGATGAAGTTAGCAATGGTACATTACATTCAGTACTAAGCTATGAAACAAAATCCAGAACAAGCCCACGGCTGTTAGCTCTGTTTCCAATGGGACCTCGACTGGATGCCGTCTATTGTACCATTTGGTGAATTATTAAGTGGTTATTACAAGAAACTACTTTAAGATAGTCATTAAGAAAAAAATAGTCAGATAGTCAGAAAAAAAAAAGTTATAAAACCAGTATTTGTGGGCCAAACTATCTAATTGAAACACAGTAATTTCAGATTTATAACTATATATACATGAAGTATTACTCGTTTTTATTGCAACAATTATGTTTAAGTGGTCAAAATGACTACCTTTAACCAAAAAGATGACCCCTCTGTTTAAACGTAAATTATGAACAAGAAATAGTGATTCACCATAAAGATTTATTTCTTTTTCATTGATTGTGTCCTGAAAATAAATTGTTACTCTAGTTTTGTAACGTGTAATATTTTGAACCGTCTGTAAAACTTTTTCACTTACATGGAGTGCGATAAATAACTACGTGACAATAATTTCACGTTTTCTTAACGTTTACCTGGAGTACGACAACCATAAAGTATTTTACTAATTATAGCCTTTCTGTTATAGTAAGTAAAAATGAAAAAAGTAAAATGTTAAGATGTGTGAGCCCTTCTACACACGTGTATAAAATCGTTCGTGTGTTAGTTTCTGTTGTGCACACATTTCGTTCTGGTGACGTCACAAGCCTAATAAATCCTACAGCTAGATATATATATGTATTTCGTATAGAAAGTGTCTAAAACCAAATTGACTAATTTCAGAAGAGTTGATATGTGTTTTAGGTACAGCGTCTTCTCACTTATAACGAAGATTTATCCCACGTACTTCCTAGGCTTACAAAAATTCTTAAAAGGACCTGAACTATAATTATATTATCAATAGAACTTTGATGTTTAATTATTTACAAGCTCTATCCGATTCTTCGCTCCCATCTTTTCGGTATTCCTTCCAGTGCATAGCTCAATCTTAATACACTAGACATATTAGTTTATCATCTTGAAACAATCAACTGAAAGAGCAAGACAGTCAAAAGAAACTTATTAGTGAGAATTGAGTGAAGTTTGTATTAGAGAATAAACATTAATCGACATATTTATTTCAGTTTGTCTGTTTTCTTAATTTCGCGCAAAGCTACACGAGGGCTTATCTACACTAGTTGTCGCTAATTTAGTAGTGTAAGGTTAGAGAAAAGGCAGTTAGTGATCACCACTCACCGCCAACTCTTGAGCTACTCTTTTGACAATGAATAGTGGGACTGAATGTCACATTATAACGCCCCCACTGCTAAAAGGGCGAGCATGTATGGTGTGATGGGGGATTTATTTTAGTACAATATGTCACATTCTGTTAAGACATCAATGTTTATTCTTACACGTCACAAACGCAATTCAGTCAACCCTTCAACCTCAAAAGTTACCTGGAATCACGATTTACAGTGATAAAAAAAGCTTTGTGTCCAACAACGACAATACACACACCTATTAAATGCATTATTAAAGGAAAAGCCTAAAGACAGGTTATTTATGTTGCATTACCTAAACTAATGATAATCTCTAACAACTTTTCTTTTTGCCCCTTTTCTGTCAGTCTTGTTGCAGTGACACAAATAACCTATCTACAGGTCATGCTTTACCGAACTGAAACATTATGCACTACAATAAAAATATAAAAAGTTTGACATTCAAATATATAATATACAATAACCATCAATACGACGTGAAGACGTTTACCAAACACATGCTAAATTTATTACAATTTTCATTGGAAACCTTTTCTTACTCAAATTTCTTGGAGAAAAATCAAATTTTACAACAGCTAATGTAGTGTCGGAAATGAATTCAAAGTAACGAAAAATTACAAAGAGTTAATTGGTCAGTAAGTAAATGTCAAAGAAGCAGAGAGAGAATTTCATTGGCTATGATCATAGAGTGTGAAATAAAGGTCAGAAGCGATGGTTTAAAGTGAACCAAACAAATTACTCTATTCACAAAGGTGACATAAACTTAACTGGATACTGTACAAGATGAACACAAGTATGTTAACATTACTGCTACCACTTACAGTAGATATCAAAATTTATCGCTCTTTCTGACCGAATCAGTCTGAGATCAGCTAAACGTTGATAACTAATGTTTTCCCATATTAATGTTGGACCAGCGACCCAAAAATATCATTCTTCGGGCCCCTAATTCTCATCAAACCAAAAGGCAGAATGGGTCTAAATTTGGGATGATTAAAAGGTGTGACATACAGGTAATTGAAGACCAAAGGTGGACTTAAAAATAAAACCAAAGTATACAATTATATTAAATATTATTAAATTATAATAATTTCGATAAAAAGAAAAGAAAAAAGAACAGTTACACTTTTGTATGGAGAGGTTTTTGGTGTGTTTTTTTATAGGTAGGGAGAAATGAAAACAAAAATCAAACGGACATAAGAACCAGCGTTTAGGTTACATGGATTGAATCCTAAATAAATCCAATTTAATCTCAATTTTAACATTACTGAGAGATTATAGGAATATAACTAAACAATTAAAACTGAAGAAAAAACATTTCAAGATCTTCTGTAAATGTAATTCTACAAAAATACATATTCTAACTGAGGAAAAATTCAAGACACCTTATCCTCTAATAGCTAGTGTTACTCCCTTTGGCTGAAATAACTGCAGTGAGACGCTTCTTGTAGCCATCTACCAGTCTCTGACATCGGTCTGAAGAAAGTTTGCCCCACTCCTCAATGCAGAATTTTTTTCAGCTGTGAGATGTTTGAGAGGTTTTTTGCATGTACAGCCCATTTCAAGTCACTCCACAGAATTTCAATGGGATTCAGATCTGGGCTTTGACTCAGCCATTCCAGGAGTCTCAATTTCTTAGTTTTCAGCTGGTCCTTGGTGGATTTACCGATATGGTTTGGGTCATTGTCGTGTTGCAGGGTCCAGTTCCTTTTCAGTTTTAATTTTCGTACAGATGGTCTCACATGATCCTCAAGCACCCTCTGATACACAGTAGAATTCATGGTAGATTCTATGAATTGTGAGCTGTTCAGGTCCTGCGGCAACAAAGCAGCCCCAAACCCCTTCCCCCTCCATGTTTCACAGTTGGTATGAGGTTCTTTTCCCGGAATGCTGTATTTGGTTTACACCAAACATGTCCTCTGTTTTCAGATTTTGGAGTCATCTGTCCAAAGAACATTATATTCCAAAAGTCTTGGTCTTTGTTTACATTCTCTCTGGCAAACTTCAGTCTGGCCTTGATGTTTCTCTGAGAGAGCAAAGGTTTCCTCCTTGCACACTTCCCATACAAGTTAAACTTGTGCAGTCTCTGTGTGATTGTAGAGTATGCACTTTCATATCAACAGTAGCCAAAGCCTGCTGTAGGTTCCGTGATGACATGTTAGTGTTTGGAGACCTCATTTTGCATCTTGCACTCTGCTCTCGGGGTGAACTTGCTTGGACGACCAGACCTAGACATGTTGGCAGTTGTTTTGAAAGCCCTCCACTTATTGACTATTTTACGGACAGTGGAATGGATGCTTTCAAAATCTTTTGGATGTTTTAAAGCCCTTAACAGACTCGTAAGCTGCTACAATTTTCTTTCTGAAGGCCTTAGACAGCTCTTTTGCTCTCACCATGGTGCTCACTCTCACTTCAAAAGTCAGGAGCACACCAAACTAAATGTCTGAGGTTTAAATAGAGCAAGCCTCATTCAAAATGCTGAGTAACGATCTTCTAATCATGTGTTCATGTGATACACCTGTGTATGAGTTGAGCCATTTTAAGTGGGAGTAAATGTGGGAGTGTCCTAACTTTTTTCCTCAGTTAGAACATGTATTTTTGTAGAATTACACTTACAGAAGATCTTGAAAAGTATTTTCTTCAGTTTTAATTGTTTAGTTATATTCATATAATCTCTCAGTATTGTTAAAATTGAGATTAAATATCTATATATTCACAAATGTTACAGAAATACACAGGTTTTCACAGGGTGTCATGACTTTTTCACATGACTATATAGGTGTGGGTTCGAGCAAGAGTAATTATCAGCCAAATAACTCCTCTACAACCAATATACCCGCAAATTCATCACAACTGAATAAGTAAATACTCTGAGATAAAGATGCCGTATTATCGAGAATTGAGGGTATTTCCAGAAAAGCGAGGAAGTAAGAGAGTCAGTGTAAATGGTACTGCATTGAGGTTACTGCTCAGCATTAATGTGATTCAAAGTAAGTGAGATTGTTTATAACTCTACATGATTAATTCATTTGAGTTAGGTAATTAATTAATCATGTAGAGTTAGGAAATTTGAAGTTGTTTGTAAAAATAAAAGTGTTTATAAAAAAGAAGTTAATTGTTTTCAAACTGATTTGTTTGTTTGTTTTTGAATTTTTGCAAAGTTACACGAGGGATATCTGTGCTAGCCGTCCCTAATTTAGCAGTGTAAGACTAGAGGGAAGGCAGCTAGTCATCACCACTCACCGCCAACGCTTGGGCTACTCTTTTACCAACGAATATTGGGATTGGCCGTCACATTATAACGCCCACACGGCTGAAAATGCCGGTCCTATCAAATTGAAGTATCCCACTTCTTGCAGTCATAGGTCGAAATAGTAACCAGTCGCGGTGGGGTGAGATGGTCATCAGAACAGAACTGATTTAATGAAGGATATCTGGATAGATTGGACAAAAGTAAGACTAACTGACCTTTTCTTTGCTAAAAACACAGCTCAAAAGTTATGACACCGTAAAGTGACGAGAACTGTGAGATAATAATCATAGTTTTACATCATAATACAAAACACAACAAGTGATACAGAAGATCAAAGTAGTGTAGCGTCTCATAATGAATGACATATTGTCCAGACAAGTGTATTATTGAATGTACTTTCACCTCTGTGAATAACTTATTATATTCTTCCGAGCCATCAGATACAAAATGTACTTTTACAATTGTCAGGAATTCAGAATTAAAGTTAGACGAAGTAAAATGTTGAAAAAACGCTCCCAAAGGGTGTTAGCAATGCCTGACTATCTGATCATTATTGTGCAAAATAAAAAGGTGGGATAGTATATATATTTCTCATTAATTTTTCATATTTTATCTCCTAAATATTCTTTGCAGAAGGAAGGGACACTACAAAATAATTTAATCCGTTGATCCTAAGCTCTGGCGTTCTGAAAAGCAATGAGGTTGAAATGAGTGTTGGTAAACAATAGAAAATACTTCAATTTCTGTTTTAGGTTCATGTGGTTTGTTGGCCATAGGTGCCCATCTCGGTCATTGAGCAATGCAATAAGTTATAGTCTCTAAAAAAATGTTAAAAGAATGATGCCCAAAAATGGCAAGATCAGATCCTGAAAAAACAATGAAAGAAGACTAATCTTTTCCCAATATAGCAAATCTTGAATGGTACTGTAACTTACCACTCATTCACATGAATATCAGAAAATTAACAGCATCATATACACTGCCACCCAAAAAGCGATGAAAAGAGACAAACTAAACAGATGAATAGCACTAAACATTTATTTTGAGACATCATGGAACTATAATATAATAGAAAGAAATAATGGTTCGAGTAGAGGTCTTCCAAAAACTACCCTTTACATTTATATCATTACGTTCCCAGAGTTCCCTATGTGTATATATTTACAAAATATTCAAAGACGACAATATCTTTCCAATAAATACAAACAACAAATTGTGATCATTCAGCCATTGGAGACAAGGATGGCGACAATCTTAAATATTACAGGAAAAGTATGATTTACACATCCAGTGATGTATGAGTTAGTACAAAGAGTAATGGCTTACAAACACTTCTACACCTATATAAGTTTATTCCTTACACACCATATCTTTTTATACCAATAAAAATGTTCAAAGAGAGTGGGTATTCGCAAATTTTAAGAATGTTTTTCATAGAGAGATACAAATAGGATGGTGAAAATAAATTTGTATATTATTGTCTTACTGGTTTTAGAAACTTCATGAAAGTAATTTTTGTCATTTAAAAGGAACAGTGAGTCTGGAGGTGATACTTTGAAGATTTATCTTTTTACCCAAAATTATTAAAGGTTTTTTTTGCATTGTATGAGACAAAAAGAGATAGGTGAAAAATTATTATCCACAACTTTATGCAGAAATTCCAAATATTTATCAAGACCACAATGTTCCTTTATGCAAAGACCATTTGGGCAAAATGTTAATGCTCAGTGGTACTTTGTGGTGATTGGTATTAACATGAAATAACCTTAACCAGGTTACTGGTTTCTGGAACCAACAAAACCTTAATGCAGGGTTAAATACACTCATATATCAATGCAACTCTAATTCAGAATAGATATGGGTGCTTTTCACATCTTGGCATAGCACTTGTTATTTGTTATTTTGATACTTTCTACTTCCTTCTTTATCTTTCCACTTATGGTTTTGAATGACAAGGGTGCGAACTTTTGTTGTGAGCACATAGTGGTTTTACACTGAAGTCAGTAAGAGGTCTACAACAGAAGGTCTTGAAATGCTCAGAATGCTGGCACTTGGAGTATCTAATGGGATTTGAGATATGTAACCAAATAAGCTAATTCAAACATACTATCTCGAAATTAGTGAGATAAGATGGTGAATAAAAAGGTAACACTGGAGACTTTAATTCTTTCATATGTTTCATTACTTATGTACAAAACTCCATTTGGCAGTTATAATACCTTAGTACCTTATTTCAGAAAGATTTTCGTCTTTTTGGGTACTCAGAAGATTGGATTAGATGATCTTCCGGGAGAAGTTTAAAGTGTTAAGGGGTAATCTTCAAAGGGAATTCTCTCTAAGGTCTTGGAATCCAAAACATTGTTTTTTAGTCTTAAATATTTTACAAAGTAAGTTTCTTGAATAAATGTTTGACATACTTAAGAGAACAAGCAAGTTCCTCTTAAGTACTTCCGAATAAATAGTATTGACATTTTAACAAGTGATTTGTCAGATTACATCTTATTGCTAAAGGAATGAAATATGTTGCTGTTAACGAAAAAAAAATGTTAAAATAATAAAAGTAAAGTCTTTAGTTTACAATCTTCAGGGTTATACTTGGTGTGAAAGTTTCCAGAATAACGAAAGAAAATATTGAGCCTATTAATCTTGACACTGGTATGTTCTACAAAAAGGGAACACGACGACTACATCATACCAACACACAGAAAGATGGAAAAGATCATTAAAAACACTCTGTTGACCAGCTAACTGACCCTTTGGGGCTACTAATTCATACATATTCAAAGCCAAAGAAGTATGTAAACTCAGATATTACACCAGTACTGGTACGTTAAACCAATAGGATACGCTCCTCCCTTTCATAGTTCGTTATTCTGAACAAACATATTCATAGATGATTAAATCCCAGAGGAAAAGGGATGCATGATAAAATAATTTACATGGAGTTTGCCATCACCAGAAATGGGAATCCATGTTGAGAAGTTATTTAAAGCTGAAATAACCTTGCATAACTAGTTTTGATCTTAAGAGATCAAGGTACACACTATAAAATTAAGGTGTAGAATGTACTTTTCCTGTAGTGAAACTCTGACTTACAAGTTTGTTTACAACTTATGACATCATAAACTTGTAGCATTGAAATATTAGAAAATAATTACGTTGTTGTAAATGGGAAACTGTGAACATAATAAATAATTATACCACAAAAACCTGAAATCCTATAAATAAAAGAGCGCTAAACATGTAAATTTGAATATTCAACTTTACTTTGTTGAGAAATATTTGTTTCCAAGATCAGATCCACTGATAATAAGAATTATGCACTTTGTTTGTTTTAGAGCAAAACTGACTTTTTAATGTTAAATTTTGAAAACTTATCGTTGTCTCACTGAAGAACAGAATCGCTTACAAACTAGAAATTTATAACACAAAGAATTCATTGAAATGACTATGCAAGTGTGTGAAGGAAGCACTTGTAATGTAACTATGTCATCAATATCAGTTAAATGGAGATTATTTAAATTATCGTGGCCATCACTGACTGACTTTTCATCTCTTTATCTCTCAGCATGCTGGTTCTTCTAGTACTATAGTGGTCCATAAGTGATAACACACGTTTTCAGATTATTAATGTGATCTGCACTTACACTTGCATCAAGCAACCATTGAGTTTTATAGATTGGTGTCTTGAGTTTTTGAAGAATGAGGTGTACTCCAATCAGTTTGGTACTGGTATAATGCTACTACAACTGAACAATATTTGCGATCTTATCGTAACCTGTTTCCGATGTAGAGCTGTTTTCCCTATTTCTTATTAAGCATATTAGATCTAAAGGAATATATCTTGCCACTTCTTTTTAACATGTTATCAAGCTCGGAAAACAATTATTCTGTTTAGATTAAACAGAATTAGATTATTATTCTGTTGTCTTGTGTCCTGTATAAACATACGAGAGAGAATTTTCCCAGCCAGTACCCTCCAAATTATGTGTCAGCGATTTCTTCACAGTTTGCATTGTTTGTTCAACCACTATCGAACTGACGATGATGAGATAAATTATATTCCCTCATCATACACAAGTACATGTTCTGTGCTATCTTGTAACAAACAAACAAACTTATTCTCTGAAACGTTATCTTTAGAAGTTAAGCATCAGTTTGATGTGTTCACTGAGTGATTTATTTCAACTCTGTCTACTTACTTATTCCGGAGGAAGCTTAAACGGTCATTTCTCTACTGGGTGCACATCACAGTGTATACATGGATGCATGTTTGTTATGTTTCTAGGACCTGAAATACAGGAGTTTACCGAGTTCTATTTGCATACGAATTTACATATAAGTTGTTGCTATAATTTTCTACCAGTTCATTAAGTCTCAGTTAATTATATTGTAAACATAATAGACAGTTCATAATAACTGGAATATATATATATACTCATTTTAGAATTTTTTTACACTTTGATGCTTGGACAGAAAATGGTGTGTTTCAGGTACCTAACCTCTGTTTTAAATTCACATAGTTTAACACGAAATGCTGCTTGTTCACCCTTTAAATACGTTCCTGCAGTTTTATGTTTCTGGATTGCACTTGGTTACTTGGCCATTATTTAGTGATTTTACCCTACATCTAAAGGTTTTCTCTTCCACAGGTCATATTTAAAGGTAACTCGTAAAATAGGTTCATCTTTTTCTATAATGACGTAAGTTCTGTAATTTTGGATAGATAACATTAAGTTCAAGCCAGAGTTGAGCTTCTCAGCTCCTTTAGCCAAAACGAAGTTCATATTTATTGGTTTGAATGTTGCTTTGCTTGGAGTGCTTAAAATACTACAAAGTCATCTAAAGCCCTAGCTGTTTCACTATAAACATAAAACCCAACCTAGCATCTATATGTACATACATGCAAGATCATGCTCGAGCCAATTCGTATTCATAAAGTACAACATTCTTCAACATAGAACCTTCACAGTGTGAACCAGGTTAGCAGTGAAATCCAGCTTAAGACCAGATACTTTGAGGAATCTCTAATGTCTTATAGATTTCATAGCTAGTCACTAACCCTGTTTTTTATTGCCTGATTAATTATTTTGCATCCTTTTGGTAGTCCATTTTCCACTGTCCTAGTTTACCACGGCTAAATCAAACATCTTAATTTACACTGAAATGGTGATATATATCTTGATGCATTACTGTCTAGCAAGTATAACACAATACTGCCTTCAAAAACTGGCTGTAATAGTTAGTTGAACCATAGTAGTGACAACTACTGGCTTCTTATATTTAAAGATTTACTTGAAGTTACAGCTTCGAGTGTCACTATCACTGACACAGCTTCTGTAAGCATAAGAACGTCCACACCTTTAAGCCATACAGGTTCACTTAACAAATATTCTATGACTTCATGAATGAGGATATTTTTTGTAGTCTATCGCAGCATTATTCAAATATATCTTGCCACGTAAATATCATAAATTATTAATTTAAGCTGCTAGATTTTCAGAATATCATCGGTCTCCAAGTATGAACTTTGCCTTGTAGATTACTAAAATTTCTGCTAGGTAAAACTTATAACGCAACTGTTCCGCAACTGGATCCCAAAGACTGATTTACAAAAACGATACTGGGCTTTGTATGGCCAGGTGGGTGAGACGCGAGTTCGAATCACCGTCTCACCAAACATTCCCCCCTTTCAGCTATGAGGGCGGTATAATGTGTCGGTCAATCCCATTACTCGTTGGTAAAAGAGTAGCCCAAAGGTTGGCGGTGGGTAATGATGACTAACTGCTTTCCCTCTAGTCTTACAGTGCTAAATTAGGAACGGCTAGCACTGATAGCCTTCGTGTAGCTTCACCGGAAATTAAAACCAAATACAAACAGTATTCACTCTACTTCAAAACTATGGCATTATACATTGGTTGAAATGATCTATTAAAATACGTCCTCTTGAAAGGATAACTAGAAATACCTTAGTGAAATGCTTGTTGGAGTGTAGAGCTACCCCAGGCTCAATATCAGATTCTTATTCAGTTTAACTCCAACTTCATTTCGGTCACAGTTTCTTCCTCACTTGGCAAAGAGACTCAGTTTTTGTTGCCTGTAATAAAACAGCAAAAGAATAAAAATGCCAGATAACAGAACGATAGAAGAACGTTTTGAATCACCCACCTTGACTCAATCTTAGTTTCAACCATTGATACTGTGGCAATTTCCTTTGGATTACGGAACTGACAGATGATCAGCTAGCTTCTCAATAACAAGAGAGATACAAACTCTGGTCAGGTAAGTGTGGATACTCAAAGGTATATGAGCTGGCATAATGAACTGAGGCAAGCCACAAATGGACAACAAAGAGAAACAGATCTCTATTATAGTCACAAAAACGTAAAATAAACACAACAGCCATTGATGTAGATACTTCATCAACTGTAAAAATAAAAAAAAAGAACAAAACCAAATTAAACTTGTTAGCTAAAACGGAACTACCAATTAATTTCGTTATAAAAACACAATAATGTCAAAGAAGACAAAAAACAGATTTCATACTTGAGATGATACAAGTGTGCTTCTATAAAGAGTTTTGAAATAAAATTAACTTGACATTATAATAAGACTGAATGTAGATCACATTCACAAGTTACTCAAAACTACAGAACAGATGAAAAATAACAACATTAACCTTACCACAGATCAATCAGATACAAAGTGGTTAAACACGGGTGTGTTACTTTCGTAGTAACCTGTTATGATGTGGATAAATTGCATAATCTGAAAACAAACTACAGTGACTTATTTTGCTCAGAAATTGTGAGATTTTGAGATCAGTGGTATATATGTATTGATAATGGAAGGTTACGAGCAGTATGTTATATGGGACTGGGATACCTGGAGGTACTCACTTACTCAAAACACTAAAATCAAGGCATTATTCCAGAATCTGTGAGAATAGGATTATGAATACTCAAAATAAGAATAACCACTGATGTTTTCAGTATTCACCTTTTGAAGACTCATAGACAGTTTCGTATTTAAATATTTTCACACCCTCTCTCCTAGGATATTTTTACCACAATAACAACGATGTTTAAATTTTACCAGTTCTCGTTACAACCGTGTAAGTTCAGACAAAGCTGCGTTAATTTAGCCCTAAGCGTTATTCTATTTGGCATGAGCCAATTTGGGATGTTACCAGCTGTTTTGCGGAATAGTTGTATTGTACCCTGCCCCACCTTGAGTGTCACACAGAAGTACTACCCGATAATTGTGATTGGTCAGCTATGGAAAGAACGTAACTGTGAGAGATGTTTTGTCACTTTGAGTTAGATATGTTTCAGCTTCGACCATTGGAATTCTTTTATATTCGTCTCGTCCTTCAGTAAGAAAAATTCTATAGTCGTTTTTGTACAAGCTAGTGCAATCTCTTTTACTTCGCCAGCGTAAAGTCAATTACATTTCTTTTTTATGAATCAAATCTTTGAACATTTTGCTAAAGGTTTAAAGTTTGTTTGTTTTAACCTGTTGCTGGTTTTCACTTACCTGATGTACTGATCATATCACATATTTATGAAATAACAATTAGGTTATAAAGCATAAATAAACCATGTGTCATGCTAACTAGCATAATGTTCCCTTTTATTTAAGTTAACTTGAACTGGCAATAAAACTTCAAAATGCAGTCGTTTGAAAATGTATGGTCCTTGAATAATTCTTTATTTTTTTATCATACAGTTTCTGAAAAGGTTCTTTGTTTTAGCCAATGGGTTCTGTGTGCTTTGTTCACTTCAGGAAATTTAATTAGTGTTGCAAATCCATAAACTTTCAGCTGAATAACTAGTGATGGGGGGAGGAGTTCATCTTAATTTTACTTCGAAGTAATTGCTACAGAAAAAAATCAACTGCGTTTGAATCAATATACATGTAATTAAATGAGAGATTAGTCTAAAACAAACTTACATAGACTTCAATAATCGTATTAACAATATCACTGATGATACGCTAATGTGATTGAATCATTTATTCTCTTTCTACAAACTTTCTACAAACAGTCGCAATCATAGCTTGCAGTAAGCCAACTTCTCGTTTAGTAGGCATAGCGCCCTCTTTAGTCAGTTATTACTATCGACAAGGATGGTTTCATTCAATGAGAACACCAGCTGCACAAACAAACTTGATGCTGTCACGACGCCCCTCCTGTTCTGAAACTCACACACAGACCGGTAACAAGCTCTTGGTCGATGACAGCTAGTTTCCTGAACATTTGATCCATCACCATGGTCGCGAATAAGTTCAAATTTCTCCAAAGCTTTCATAGTGCATCCTTTTTCTCACTTTCGCTATTTTTTTCTTGTTACTTTGTGCCCATTTTGGGTTTAAACCTGATTCTTTTTAGCGAGATCTAATAACAAGAGAAAAATTCAAACGAATGCTGTTGAGCATAAGCAAAAAAATTACACTAATAAATCTTCTACACAAAAATAACAAAATCGCATACACCTACTGACGCTAGAGGCGTGAATGTGTCTTGATAATTATATAGTAGCACTACTGCTGTGCGAACGTGTAGAACATAGACGTTTGTCTGTATTCTTAAATGCTCCAAGTTTCACTTGTAGCTCTTTGTCCGAATTAGTGAAAACAATTCCACACCGCAATCCACACGTTAAATTATTCTCGTCACATCACAATAACTTGTATCAAAGAAGACCGTTTTAAAATAAAAACCACGACTAAATTCACAAAATCAATGTGAGAAACAAATACAAACTACAAGCCAAATCTATTCTGTCATATTATTTTCAACAACGTCGGTTCAAATAGTCTTAAACTATAAATCATAAACTTTGTTCTATTTGTCAAGATATCTTTATTGAAATCGCCCCCCAGTAGCTCAGCGGTATGTCTGCGGATTTACAGCGCTAAAACCGGGTTTCGATGCGCGTGGTGGACAGAGCACAGATAGCCCATTGTGTAGCTTTGTGCCTAATTCAAAAACAACTTTATTGAAATTAACATAAAAATCTTTCATTACAAACCACAAACTGTTTAGATATCTTAATCAAAATCATTGCGAATAATCCCAAGCTAAATCCAATTCGTCAAGATATTTTTATTGATAATCAATTCGGGCAATCCTAAATATAATCCACTAACTAAATACTGTTCAACCAGATATTTTCTTCGAAACCAATATGAACAACCCTAAACTATAATTTGTGCGTGTGTGTTTTCTTATAGCAAAGTTACTGATTCCCACTGTTTCTATCAACCATTTAGCGAAACCACAGTCAAGGGAACTGTTTTAGGGCCTCTAAACTATAACCAACAAGACTTTACATTATTATATCTTCAGCAAAATCGGTAGGAATTACTTGACGCGAGAGGCCAAACTCAGGTAATTTTTTTTTTAATTTCGAGCATAGCTACACGAGGACTATCTGCGCTATTCGTCCGTCATTTAGCAGCGTTAGACTAGAGGGAAGGTAACGAGTCATCACTACCCACCGCCAACCTTGGGCTACTCTTTTACCAACGAATAGTGGGATTAATCGAAACATTATAACGCTGCCACGTCTGAAAAGACGAACATGTTTGGTGTGATGGGGATTCGAATACTCGACCTTGAAATTGTGAGTAATCCATCTTAACCATCTAGCCATGCCAGACCGTCACTTGTTATTACAACCATAATAAAATCAAAGAAATCATCTCACACCATGAATCCCATGCTATATTCAACTCGACAAAACATTCAAACCAAAATCAACAGCTCGTTACGACAAGTATGCTAAATTATAAAAAAACAAACGAAAACGTCATAAACTCACGCTAAATTCAACGAGTCACAACATTCAAACTAAAACCAATGTTAAATCATAGCTAAAAGTTAACTCGTTATGGCAACCGTATTAAAATTTAAAAAGAAACAAACAAAAAACAATTTTCACCACAATCTATATGTTAAACTCAACTCGTTATGATTATTACATTGAAATCAATAACTCCACGAAGCAGTTCAAGACGTGCTAATTTTTAATAATTTTACTTTTATCGTGAAGACGAACTATATTTAATTTAAAAACAAGAAACAGACTTCATTTATGATTTTTAAAAGTGGAAAAATAATTTAAAATTCTTGAATTACTGATGCTTCGATTGAAATCTCGAAGCTAAGGCTTTCAGATTATTTGTAATTTTTTTTCAAATGCTGTTGCGATTGTGACTTTACTTGTGATTGTTTTCTGAATTTCGCGTAAAGCCCACGGCCGAAAAGGAAAGCATATTTGATGTAACGGGGATACGAACCCGCGACCTTCAGATTACGAGTCGCACGCCTTAACTCTCCTTGCCATGCCAGGTCTCTTTACTTGTGTTGTGTGTTGTTTTGCCACTTTAAACTAATTATGATATTTATAATTCGTTTTTATTTCTTTGTCGGAAAGGTAAAGCGCTAATTGGAAATAGTTTAATAAGATTCTAAATTTAAAAAAAGATTAACGAATAAAAGCTAATTCCAAATTATTTGTTTTTGGCCCGGCATGGGCAGCCGGGATAAGGTTTAGACTCGTAATCTGAGGGTCACGAGTTCGAATCCCGTCGCAACCGTATTATGCTCGCTCTTTCAGCTATAGGAGCGTTATAATGTGTCAGTGAATCCCACTATTCGTTGGTAAAAGAGTAACCAAAAAGTTGGCGATGAGTAGTGATGACTAGTTGCCTTCTCTCTCGTGTTACACTGCTAAATTAGGGACGGCTAGCGCAGATAGCCCCGAGTAGCTTTGCGCGAAATTGAAAACATACAAACAAACTATTTCTTTTTCTAGATTGTAGTAGAAAGAACAGTGTGCTAATCTCCATAACACAATGATTAACGTATAAAACCGGACAGTTATAAAACTTACGGTATTAAAAAAACTGAAGAAACCGTGCATAATTATATTGGTTACTCTGAAAGCGTAATAACAAAAAACGAAAACGCTAATACATTTAAAGATAGCGAATTAACAATAAACTAGTCAGTCTTCAAGGTTTTTGCCAGGTGATGTGCGGCTGTGACGTCATTTATATACTGATAGCACGAATACTATATGTACCATTTTATTGGTTCATTTTAATGATTTCTCTTATACATGGAAAGAGGTTTTAATATGTCTTATTTAAGTGGAGTTTACAAATGACTTAAAAACGTGCAACACGCAATCATAAGGTTTAACTGCTTAAATGGGTAGAACTTCCAAACATCTTTAACCTACAAACATTATTAAAACAACTCTTGTTGACGCGTCACTGACAAAGTTCAGCTTTGAAATATAACACGTGCTCATTATTTCTACAAACATATTTCGAACATTATACATAATACAACATACGAAGGAAAATAAATTATTGTATTAAGCTTTAACAACTTGTAGCTCAGGCAATGCTAATTGAAGAGTCGTATGTCCGACTCATAAAGAGCTTTTAAAAATAACTCATATTTTGTTTGTTTGTCGTTAAGCGCAAAACTGCACAATGGATTGTTTGTGCTGTGCCAACCACTGGCATCGAAACCCGATTCTTAGCGCTATAACCAACAGAATAACCAATGAGCCACTACTTGCGTTGAGGGTTGGCAATAGCTTAGAACTTTCACAAAATCCCAGGGTTTGAGATTATAGTAGTTACAATAATTTGGTAAAACAAACTGATAAATGAAATGGAACTAACTTGTGTCCAAATTGGATATTCGTTAGGTTTCATCCATGTCTTATAGGTTTAAAGAAACAGAAGTATCAGAAGGAAACATTAAATAAGAGGCTTGACGGATAACAAACATTCTAAGTATACAGAAAGGATCCATTACGATAATTTAGCGTTGCAATAGTCTAGAAACACATGTCAAGGTAAATGTCCTACTGGTTGTATCATATTATAAGTATAGAAGTTGCTAGCTACGCAACTAGAAACATAACGCTGCCAGGAAGCAAATCTGAAATGTTTAGGGACACTAAAGCATCATAAATAAACAAATTACATTCCTTGCATGCTTCTCTGAATTCTTCCTTGACATGTTTACTGTCATGTACAGGATCGAAACACTAAAGGCAAATATTTAAGATAAAACAAATTATCATTCAAGGAGCTCAGAAGGAATGCTAAGTTTCTCAGTCAGTTTATTATAAATATTTCTGTTATAATGTAAATAGTAATCAACAAAAAATATTAATACAGCAGAGAACTTACTGTCTTTTCTAATTTTTTTAGATCAACTTAGTCGTTTTTGTTTTGTTTTTCGTTTACATTTTCTCACGTGACATCCATAATTATCATATGTCACCAATCGAATATTTAACCGTAAAAATTAAACCATGGCGTAAAAACTACACATATAAGATGACAGTGGAGCATCTACAGATAACATTTTGAAAATATACAAAACATATATTAGACCAGTAATAGACTATGCAGCTCCAGCATGGGTAACTGTAAGTAATGAAACAATCAAAACCAAACTACAAACAACACAAAACACACTTCTCACAACAGCATACAGAGTCCCGAGATCAACTTCATCTAAATTCATTCACAATTACTCGAATATACCAACCATATCAGATAGACTCCTAAATATTACAATTAGATATTTTAACAAAAATTGGATGAAAAATGATTTATTATGCGAACTAGATAGGTACCTCATACACGATGAAGAAAATCCTAAATACCTCTCCCCAATTAACATATATATTAAACATAAAGAAAAATAAATTAAAGTAAAATATGTATGTATATAAACTCTAAATCTTGTATTTATTGTTTACATATTTATGTATTTTTAAAATAATAATAAGATAAAATAAATAAATTGCCACCAGCAAGCTTGACTACTGTGAATAAGAGACTATAAATGGACATTGCCCTGAAAAGGACCTAACATACAAACAGTTAGGGAAAATACGTTCAGGAAGGAGGAAGAGGTCAAAGTGAACCTGACCCTCCAGGGCAAAATACCCAAATACCATTGACCAAGGAATATAAGATGAAATAAAATACGAATAAATAACAGTGGCTACGGTTATCATTCAGAAATAATAACAAGTTTATCGTATCAAAATCAACGAGTCATACTGGCAAACGAAGTGTGAATAAAAGAAATTTAATTGGAGAATTTTAAAGTACATTACTAAATTAGTTTGTTGAACAGAATATTAAAATTTTATGACAATCGTATAAAAGTTACATGAAGTACACATATTCTAGTGAACACCAAGTTATATCATCAGCTATAAGAACTAAGGAGGATATTCTGGTTATGATATAACAAAGTTATATCCGCTCTAAGTATCTGTCGAATAAGGACAATGGTACATCAGCTAAAAGCGTCGTGTTATTTCGGTACTTTTTACTACATGAATAGCTACAAATCTGAAAAACTGGCTACCAAGATTAAATTTGGCGAAACAACTTATTTTAACAATTCTTTCATGGCCTATTTTTTCAGGCGTTCTGTGCCTTTATATGCTACCTAAATACATAGAGAATCTGCTGACCAAACATTTAATTCGTTTGATAAGTCAGAACATTTAGTTACTTAAAGTAATAGATTTGTTTAAAAACAAATAAAAGTTGAAACATTAATTTACAGAAAGTTAAATACGTTTTGGGAACCATAAAAATGTAGCTTCTTACTTATGCGCGCCAAACATGCTCGCCCTCCCAGCCGTGGGTGTGTTATAATGTGACGGTCAATCCCACTATTCGTTGGTAAAAGAGTTGCTCAAGAGTTGGCGGTGGGTGGTGATGACTATCTGCCTTCCTTCTAGTCTTACACTGCTAAATTAGAGACGGCTAGCACAGATAGCCCTCGAGTAGCTTTGTGCAAAATTCTGAAATAAACAAACAAACTTACTTATGCTTGCAGCATTAATTTAACAATGCCACTCTCTTATTATTTGTTAGGTATGGTTTACGGAGATTGAGAAATATCCATACTATTGTTACTCTGCTTATTTAAAGTTAAAATCTACCGGCTTTTCAATACACTGTTCGTCTTCGGAATATATGCGAAGCCATGTGCTTGTACGGAAATTCACGTCACTAAAGCTTGGAAGTTTTCCTTTTTTCACAAGGAAAGCACAAAGCCTTAGCTAAATACCGTGGCGTCTCGGACTGCCTGTGTACATAAATATAAGCTATTGACAAAAAGCTCTTTTATGATCACCCTGTGTCGTTAGAGGTTAGTGAGAGGAATACACCTCCGCTACTACTTTTGCAAACTAAAAGCTATGCTCTATTGTAGAGCACGTGAAAGTCCGGATTTCCTTTAAAAGAACGTTGTAAACGAATGTGAGACCTCCAGACTTACAAAAGGAGACCGTTTATAAATTCGTCAACGAATAAGTTCCAGAAAATTGCTAATAAAGCACCAAAAACGACCTGAAAATCTTCAGTAAGAGAATTAAAGAGGGGACCGATTTTTATTTCGTTCATCAATGAAAAAGTCCAGAAAAATTGCTGATAAATCATTAAAACTTCGAAACATGTATTCAGTTTTTATAGTATTTTGATTTATTGCTGTGTTCAAAACTGGTTTTGCTAAAGCAGTGAAAAACAAACCTCAGTACTAAAGATTATGAATTTGATACACAAGAAAACAATTATAATTATTTTTGTCTTTTAATCTCCACTTTCAGCGCTTACATGCAAATTTGTTTTCTCAATGTAAACCTTTGGTAAGAAAGATGGTTATAAGCTGTAACAAAATCTATACTACCACACAATCCAATTCGAAACTTACCGAGACTTGGTTTTCAACATCTCACCATTTTTGATGATGTACAGAAAGTTTGTTATGCCTGTTGTATTACGTTTTTTGTAGTTTTTTAGGAGGGTGTAATTTCCAGTTATGTGATCAGCTCTGTCCACTAAAACTGAGCAATTAAACGATATTTTATCTTAAGATCCACAGTTCCGTAAGTGATAAAAGTTTTGATATACGTGTTCGCTTCGTGTTGGTAAAAAACATAAGGTTATCTGCTTTATCCATCACATGTGTTATTTTCGGTGTTATTACGTAAACTTACTGATAATCCACAGAAGGACAGTTTTGAAATACAAAAGAAAAAACAGAAATAAAACGTTAGGCAATTTACATTCCAGTATTTTCTCCTAAAGAGGGCTGAAAGCCGCTTGGAAGGGTCATCTGTTTTAACCACTCATACCATTAAGCAGTAATGTTGTTGATTGTAAGTCAGTCGTTGTTGTTGTTGTTGTTGTTGTTTTGAATTAAACACAAAGCTACACAATGGGCTATCTGTGCTCTGCCCACCACGGGTATCGAAACCCGAATTGTAGCGTGGAAGTCCGCAGACATACCGCTGAGCCACTGGGGAGCACGTAAGTCAGTCAGTAGACACTAAAATAATGTCACATAAGGAATGCTTAACGTTGAAATTTGTACTATCTTGACGTCAGTAAAACGTGTGCATGCCAAACAATTATTCACTTTGTAGGCTACAACACAACAGGACGGACATATGAACTTCAAAAACAAGAAATTGTAAAAAGTATACTAAAAGTATTAGTTACTCTTAATTTAATTTTTATTTACTCTTGAAAGAGTTTTTTGTGTTTTTTTAATTTCTCGCAAAGCTACTCGAGGGCTATCTGCGCTAGCCGTCCCTAATTTAGCAGTGTAAGACGAGAGGGAAGGCAACTAGTTATCATCACCCACTGACAACTCTCGAGCTACTCGTTTACTAACAGTGGGAAACAACGGGTGAAAGGGCAAGCATGTTTGGTGCGACGGGAATTCGAACCCACGATACTCAGCTTACGAGTCGAACGCTTTAACCCACCTGGCCATGGCGGGCCATCTTGAAAGAAAACGCTTCCGGGTACCTTGCACTAATATATAAATGGAGAGAGAAAATAATGATTATAGTTAAATTCTCGAGACAAATGTGTTAGTTGTTTACATGTTGCCAGCTGCACCTTTTTTGGACCATTTAAAGAGAGTTTTGTAGAGGGGTCGAAGCTAATGTCAAGATAAAGGCTTCTCAAACTGTGGTACACGTTCCACTGGTGGTACGTGGATCTAATGTTCGTGATACATGACAAAATTAATATAAAAAGGTCATAAAATTTATAATAAGCTTTATTTGAATTTTTCGCGTACGTATGCATAATACTGTTCTTACTTATAAGACTTATTCTTTACTTACATTGACTCCCTGGTATTTTCTTCTCTACAAACTGACAAAAATGGTACCCCATATTCTTCAATAGCGTAAAAAAAACCCAACAATAAACAATCTCATTCTTTGCAATAATAGGTAAGTGTTTAAAATATAATTTTTTGTTACTGGGTTTTTATGTTTAAAAATTAAATTAAGCTTGGGTTTGTAACTAAACAAAAAATAGTACGCGAGCTTGAAACATTTGAGAACTACTGGTCCAGCTGAATATCCACAGCTTCCTTGAAAAGCAATGTATTTAGACCTTCACCTTCCACAATACTTCATACATATTCATTTATAAAATGTTTATGTGTTCATTATACGGGTATAAAATCAAAGATGTAAATGACAGAAATCATGTTATTTTGTTCGTACCAGAAATATGTCATGAAGTAATATAAAGCTTCAAATTCAAATCCAAAGGATTAATTTTCAACTGAATCGTTGTAATATACACATTACCAGTATTAGTGTTTACTGACATTATAACACTTAAATTATAAAAAAACAGCTTAACTCTTATTTAAAATACAAAAAAGTCAAAATATTAATAAACATATTTTAATAACGTATAAGCATTTAATGTTTCCAGTCTTAATGTACATACAGAGCATTTTACACAGTGTATTTTACAAAACTTTTAATCTTTTTCTGATAAACATGGTGTGCCGCCAAACAGACGTTATGTTATAGCCTGTGTCTGTGCCTTCCTGACAATCAAATCAAGAGATACTATAAACTGTCGACAGTTTTAAACTTCAGAAAAACTTTCAGAAAAAGGAATGATAATAGGAGTTCTGTATTTTATTTTCTACACAACTTCAAATGCTGAAATATTTTAACAAACCAAAATTATTTTCAACCATTTTACTTCATTGGATCTTCAGTTGTTATTCATGTGTCTTTAGCACTTCGTCTACACTTCAATTCAACATTTGGTAATGTGTCTTTAGCACTTCGTCTACACTTCAATTCAACATTTGGTAATGTATCTTTAGCACTTCGTCTACACTTCAATTCAACAGTTGTTCGTTCATGTGTCTTTAGTATTTCGTCTACACTTCAATTCAACAGTTGTTCGTTCATGTGTCTTTAGTATTTCTTCTACACTTCAATTCAACAGTTGTTCATGTGTCTTTAGTATTTCGTCTACATTTCAATTCGACAGTTGTTCATGTGCCTTCAGTATTTCGTCTACATTTCAATTCGACAGTTGTTCATGTGCCTTTACTACTTCGTCTTCACTTCAATACAACATTTGTTTTCACAATTTTTTTGGAGGATAATAAAACCTATTCCTAAAGTTTTTTTAGGATTTTAAAAACGATTTCAATTAGTTTAATACTAAGAGTAAACGATCTTATAATACCAAATTTTTCATTTTTTTTTATTTGGCACTCAACGTTTCGCTTTATACCTTCTTCAGCAGTGTTCCACTAAAATATAAACCTGAAGGAGGCGTAAAGTGAAACGTTAAGACGAATAACAAATTCGTTTTAACAAAGTTGTGAATTTATAGTATTAAATGTTTTCCACACACCGATATAAACTACAGAAATTAAATACTGATAGTTACTGAGAGTTTCTAACTTGTAACTAATCGAAGAGACTTACTGAACTCTGCACGTGCACTCATACTATTTCAAATGTAAGAACTGTAATAAAGTGTAGAGAAAACCTGAGAATGATGAAGTAAGATAAATAACACTTGCCAGAGCATGCACAATGGCTCTATTCGAAGTTATACAAAAATATGGAAAAAATAATAATTAAAACATTTATTTTTGTTACTTATATATTTTATTATATACATTTTATTACTCCTTGTTTTGTATGTTAAATAACATTTTAAAAATATTTAATGTCTTATCCTTTGAGCAAACAAAGGTGTCTTTGTTTTTGAAAGTGATTTAGTTTTTACTACGGTATTATTAACCTATTCAGGTTTTTTTTTTTTTTTAAACGTAAACTTACGCAATAGACTGTCTGTGTTCGACTTACCGCGAGGAATCGAACTTCGGATTTTAGCGCTGTAAATCTGTTAATTCACAGCTGAAATGTTGGGGATACCTATTCAATTTACATTATCGTTTCTTTACAAATTAATTACGAACTTCAGAATCACTAACGAAACGATCGTATTTGGCACGTACACAGCACGCAAGTAGCAGCGTTTTCTTGAAAAATTATGTAAGTAGACGTCCAAACATTTCGCTACAGCAGTATAAATTCTGATACAAACTATATCAAAAAATTATCAACTTTATCGTGCAAGAAATGTCATATAGATACCAAGATCAGTAAATGTAAGACACTTGGAATATTTAACGGTAAGTATTTGTTTGTTTAGGAACTTCGCGCAAAGTTACACGAGGACTATCTGTGCTAGCCGTCCCTAATTTATTTGTGTAAATAAACGAAGTCGAAGTTAAAAATGCTACATTTCATCAATAATTTAAAACCTTTTAAAATGATCAGGAAAATACCTCCTAAGTTTGGCCTTTATGCCAAACAGCTGATGGTGTGCATTTATTTAATTGATCGTCATAAAAAGTCTCATCTTTAGTGGTGTCAGGACTAGAACGAAGACAGCTAGTCATCATCATCACCCACCAGCAACTCTTGGGCTACTATTTTAACAATGAATAGTGGGATTGAGCGTAACATTATAACACTCCCACAGCTGAAAAGGCGAGCATGTTTGGTGTGACAAGGATTCGAACCCGCGACCCTCAGATTACGGGTCGAACGCCTTAACCCACCTGGCCATGCTGCGCCCTAACGGCAAGTAGAGTATACTTTGAAATAACTGGAAGCTTGAGTGCTTTTGAATATTTGGTTGTTATTTTTCGATCAGCTATTCGGGTATTTTGAAATATTCTAATTTGTTTTGTTGTTTGATTATTCTTTGTGCTAATTCTGTGATTACAGAGATGTAGTTTATGTTTATACATTTGCGTTAGTATCATACATTACTAATGAGTCACTAAGAATGAAATGTAAGATACTTATGTAATTAGCTCGAAATAAAAGCTTCACGTTAGGTGTAATTATAACCCAGTGTGAACTTAATGGCATCCCTGTCTACTATTCAACATGTAGAAATAAAATAAAATAAAACAGCCCTACGAAGTCTGTGTCGAATAGCTGGTTGAAACCTTGTCACAGTTATCAATGAGAGTGTAGTCTTTTTTTTTCGTTTTAATTTAAGGTGAATTTACCTGTGAAATACAGAATATGTTTGCCCGGATTAATTCACATGAAACAGAATAAAAAGCAAACTGAATTACGCTAACCATAAGACACAAAGATAAATATTAATCATTCAATTGATTTCAATCAAAATATCGCAAAAATCTTATTTTTTAAAAGAAGTATTCTAAATATATAGTTTGCATGATTCATTTCAAAATTGAACCTTGATATGAACCTTTGCACATACGGATGTTTGAAAACTGGTTTACGTTGATTCGAAGTGGTTGAAAATTTGTGTGGCACGAAACTTAGCATATATAAAAGATTGAAAACTGTCGTGATGCGAATGTGTGTTACTTCTAGGCTTTGCTACATACGTGATTGAAAAGTGGCATATTATGAGGCTTTAAACATTTGTATGAGAAAGTTTTGAGTGGTACAAACTTTAAATATACGTGTAGTTGAAAACTGGCATGGCTCAAAATTTTGTAGATATTTATGGTTGAAAACTGGCGTGATATGAAATTTTGTAAATATTCATGGTCTATGGTGGTTAATACATTCGACTCGTAATCCAAGGGTCGCGAGTTCGACCCTAAGTTCGATCATAAGTTGGATGATCGTGAAGCTAAAATAAATATCATACATAAATATCAAAAACATTAATGTTTACTTATTCAAATAAATTACTTTTCCACAAAGTTACCTATGTACCTCTAGCGGTATATTTGCGTACTTATGACGCTAGAAAATAGGTTTCGATGCCCGTAGTGAACAGAGCACAGATAGCATGTGTGCAGCTTTCTGCTCAACGAAAAATAAATCTAACAACGAATTTTTTGTAACTTTTAAGCTATGCGTGTTAAAAATAAAGTGCAACAGATCTCAACCTCTTTCTGAAGTTATTATTTCAATCTCTTATGGAAATCTTTATATCAAATTCGTTTTTCTAGTTTCCTAACAACCAAGAATAAGTCCGAACTAAACGGCCCGGCATGGCCAGGTGATTTAGATATTCGATTCGTAATCTCAGGGTCACGGGTTCGGATCCCCGTTCCACCAAACATGCTCGTACTTTCAGCAGTGGGTGCGTTATAAAGTGACAGTCAAACCCACTAGTCGTTGGTAAAAGAGTAGCTCGAGAGTTGGAGGTGGGTGGTGATGACAAGTTGCCTTCCCTCTAGTCTTACATTGCTAAAATAAGGAAGACTGGCGTAGAGCTACTCGTGTAGCTTTGCGTAAAATTCAAAAACAAACCAAATAAACATTAATCTGAATTAAGAAATCACCATTAACCTAAATGATTCAATTGAAAACCAATTCATTACTTTGTGAGTGACAAAGTTTTCACAAACGTATTTCATTTTAAAACATTGGTGATGTTTTTCTTTGCTAAATATTAACCTTGACTTGTTTTAACGCAAACAAAACTTTAAATTAGTGCAATTACGCTTTTAGAATGAATGTCACGGAGACGCTAAACAAAAACGAGAGAGTAGCGTTTATAATCCGTCTTCGAAATTACTGATTTGTTAAAGTATTTTAATTGAAAACAAAGAAAACGTTGATTTCTTCACATATATTCTACACCTATGCAAAAACGTGTATAGTAAGTGCATAGATTTAGAACTAACTTAAATCTAAGCTAGTGAGATATTGAAATAACGGCCCAGAATATCGGTAACAGCTAGGATATCGAACTGAGTCAACAGTGAAAGTGAGAGAATCTGATTGGATACACTCATTAATGGGTTGTTTTTTATTACTTTGAACTATGTAGGTTACCATTAATTTTTAAAAATACAGAGATTTGTTTTTAATTTCACACAAAGCTACTCGAGGGCTATCTGTGCTAGCCGTCCCTAATTTAGCAGTGTAAGACTAGAGGGAAGGCAGCTAGTCATCACCACCCACCGCCAATTCTTGGGCTACTCTTCTACCAACGAATAGTGGGACTGACCGTCACATTATAACACCTCCACGGCTGAAAGGCGAGCATGTTTGGTGCGACCGAGAATCGAACGCCTTAACACGCTTGGCCATGCCAGGCCCTTTAAAAATACAAATAGTTAACATACATTATGTTATGTAAATGTCGTGTAAATATTTTGTAAACGACAACATGTCGTGTTGTGTTTGAATTTTCATTTCTATTATCTATGTTTCCATATTTATATTATTGTTTCGAAGTTTAAACTAATATTTTGTTATTCATTTAGGGTAACATTTAGAATTTTCTTGAATTAAGTAGACCAATCATATGTTTGTAAATGAGGTGCTGGTGACTTCGTGTCTAGACGTGTAGTCTCGTGCAAGAACGGACATGCGTGGATTGCTCTGGAGACCTGTAGAATTTTCGCGGTCTTTCGAGGTGTTTAGGCCTACAATATATAAACAGACGAAGATGCGAGAGGTCCCGGGTTCATTTCCCGTACGAGCCCCCAATTTTCTGTTACGTATTTTTTAATGTTTTATGTTTTTCGTAGACTAAACGCAACAGAAAAACATAGATAACAGCTTGTATAATTTATTATGCTAAACTATTAACAATTATAACAGATATAACATAAATTATATAATAACAGTGACAGATATTAAGTTACAACATTCGAAATTTATTACAAAACAAAATAATACTAGTTTCAAACTTCAAAATTAATCACAATACAAAATGGTACTGGCCTGTATCTAATATAATGATCTAAAATGAAAGTCTCAAATTCCAGTCTAGGGTGTGAATTTGGTCCCACGAAGAAATTCCGAAGCTTAAATGAAGAAGTTCAGAAACGGTTCACAGTTCAATAAATTCGCCGACTCTCAGCACAAGCAGTAATACAGATGAATCATTGAGATTGAGACATCAGTTTTATTTCAAAAGAAGAGAGTCAGTTATTTGAGAAAGATTAAGTGTTTGCTGTGATTATTCAACTTGGATTTGTGACTGAAGTTAGATCTACGGAAGCTGTGATTTTATTTCGTCAATCTCTACGATTCATCTGAATTACTGCTTGTGCTGAGAGTCGGCGAATTTATTGAACTGCGAACCGTTTCTGAACTTCTTCATTTAAGCTTCGGAATTTCTTCGTGGGACCAAATTCACACCCTAGACTGGAATTTGAGACTTTCATTTTAGATCATTATATTAGATACAGGCCAGTACCATTTTGTATTGTGATTAATTTTGAAGTTTGAAACTAGTATTATTTTGTTTTGTAATTAATTTCGAATGTTGTAACTTAATATCTGTCACTGTTATTATATAATTTATGTTATATCTGTTATAATTGTTAATAGTTTAGCATAATAAATTATACAAGCTGTTATCTGTGTTTTTCTGTTGCGTTTAGTCTAAGAAAAACATAAAACATTAAAAAATACGTAACACATTACAATAAAAAAAAAGGTAGATCTTTCACTAACTCCTTTCTAAAATTCATTACGGTTTCTAATAATTTGCACATCGTACTAATACAGTTAAAGAGTTTCTGGCTTTCAGTATTTATCAGTTTTTTTATAGTCGTTTATGTTGAAACATATCACATCGACTTGATGATTTATTATACCTATAAATATAATATTATGCAAGTCTTTTAAAAGCACTAAATGAAGCTTTCAAAGAAGTCCTGAAAATTGTGTTTCGTTATGCAAATAAAGATTTGTTCAGCAGAAGCCTTATCCTGTGTCAAAGAAAACGCCGAATATCACAGAAGTTCTTCTGATAGCGATGAACAAAAACCTGCCGTCTCAAAGAGTTAGTTGCAAGAAGTTAGGAGTTTGGTAACAAAAAAGTTATAAAGAAATATTCCAAAATTTAAACCTTGAACTGAAACTCAAGTCGAACTAAACAAACAACAGAACGTAGAACTAAATGCAAAATCTTACCCACTTCATGTTAAACCGGATGCAAATTATGATGTAGTGGGTAAACATAGAACTTGTAGTTTCATTATTTTACCTCCACAGAAAAACAGCCATTTAACACTTGTAATCTAAACACTATAAAGCTAACGTAACTGTACATTTCTTTTTAAAAATAAGATAAAGACTTATACTCTCAGAGCAGTTTACGTCATAATAAATTGGCAAGAAAATTTTGAATTTTCTTTTGGGGGGGTAAGCAATGTAGATAAACCACCAAATAAATATTTAAACATCAAGTTTATTCTTGAATATTCCTGAAGGATAACCATAAAAAAAAACTGCTTTCCTGTTTTATGGAAGGCTACAGCAAATGCCCTTTTGGAACACTAATTATGGTGTATTCCATGCGAACTTTTTAAACCTGGTGATTTTCACGTCATCCAGTGTGCAATCAAGGAAACCATCAATTCAAATTGCATAAATATCGAATACAGCTTAATTAAGCACAAAGCTTGTTCTGATATCACTAATTGTATATTATTTTATTAAGTGTTCCTCACAGCTGAAAAAGTAAGCATGTTTGGTGTGACGGGGATTCGAGCCTGCGACTCTCGGATTACGAGTCGAGTGCCCTGACAACCTGGCCATGCCAGACCAAATCTCAAAGAAACTTATAAATGTTTGATTCCTTATCTCCTATTTTCCTGCATAAAAAAGTTACACAATTAGTATGGTATTTCCGATTAGGAATTTATGTTTAGCAAAGTGACACAACGTATTTTCAATATGCTTTATAACCAATATTTAAAACGCTAATTTCAACGAAATCTATTTTTATAGTCAGCGAGTCAGTTTTATCTATGTTTATAAAGAGTTTGACGTCACCGGATACACAGGAGGCTACTTGGATATGTCATTATATCATTACAGAATGAATTGGAATTAAAACTGATAAGCTGTCCCAGATAAGGCTATAGAAGCAGCCCATTTTTCACAGGTTTTAAACGCTTGAATATCTCTGTTCATTTGGATCAGATAAAACATATTAACAATGATTCGCTTTAGCCCAACACATTTGAATAATATCCAGTGTGTCAAAAAATAAAACATAATGACGTCAAGCTTTGACTTTTTCGCTGACAAGGCTTCTCTTACAAGTAGCAGGAAGCGCATATAAACTAATAATTTCCTATACGTCAGCTACTAAACTCAATACACGTATTCATCATTTCTTGTCACACAAACTGGCCATCGTGCAAGCACATTGACAGGATTTGTAGATAGATGTTCATAACACAAGTCTAATTATTACACTGTTCTTATCATGGGCCTCGGTAATTTCCAGTGAATACAGAGGATTGTTCGATTTTCGTAGTTTGTAACAGGACAAAAATATTATTTTAATATCTAATAACAACTGAGGAACTCTTACAGCTTTAACTTATAACTTAACTTACACGTATCTATTTTTTATATTGTTGGGTCTGTTTATCTTTCTATTTACGCTTCAACATCATTTTCTGGATATCTATTTGTCTATTTTTCTAACTGTCTGTCTGCCCACACACCATGCCCTCGTATAAGTTTTATTTTTAAATGCACAGTTCTTGGCACCCAAAATGTATTTTTGAGCAAAACAAAATGGATATAGTTTCAGGTAGATAGGTTACACAAATAAACCACTACCATTCACCCCTGACGTCAAAAGTGGATTTATCAATGTTGGTGTTGAGTGATAAAACCCAGACACCCACGTGGATTTACAGAACTACTAGCAACGTCTCAAGATCACAAGAAGAAAGCTGGAATAGAGCCAAACCAAAACTTTTGCTATTTTGCCTATTCGTATACTTAAAAACATTACGAGGAGAAGTTTTTTTTGTTTGTTTTTTTTCCCACTGAACTGCAACACAAGTGAACCGAGCGACTGGTGCAAACAAGCTTGGTAAACTTAAAGCCAAGCCACTAGTGCAAACAAGCTTGGTAAACTTAAAATCAAGCCACGAAATGTCTTATAAATGGCCTATATATAAATTCACGACTGCAGAATATAATCCTATAATTAATTTTCGAATGGTCATTTGTCTTCAACGTATAAAGCATAAAAAAAACACTTCGTAAAGTTCAACAAGAGATGGGTTTACGATTTAATTTCTTTTGGAGATAGTTTTTCCACAAATAGAAATAGATTAGCCATATGTATGTATGCGTTTATTGTAAAAGTTCGTACGTTTTTGTTTACTATTTAGGGTTTTCGTCCGCATTGTTTCCGAGAAATTTCAGTAATATCTTTTCAAACAGTAAACAGTATTAGGGAAAAATTAAAGTAACATTCACTGTCAGTTTATTTGTCGACAGATTCGAAGAAAAACATTTTTTTTTTTTGCTCTGGAATTCTAGCCTTTTATATATCACAATGTTACCAAATTGTCAACATTCGAGACAATTGTCATTAATTTACTGTATCTGAAAATAAAAGCTCTTATCTATCTTTGTATTTTCTAAAATGGACTCCACAAATGTTTTTAGGTTTTTATTGCCGTAAACAGCCACAACCTTCATTTGTTCTTGAGCAAAGTAGGGAGAGTCTATTCCATGTTTCAAGGAGATTCCTTCACCATTACACGTAAATTCATAAGACATTTTTTGGGGATTATCTAATGACTGTGTTCTAAGAATTATTATAAATAATATGGAATATAGATGCATAACCTACTTCTAATCAATCTTGGAATCTTTATTTTTACGACGCAATAATTATTGAATATACCATTTTTTATCAAATTCTATATTTAAATAGCAAAAATGAAACATAACGATGTTCAGGCAAATATATATATAATCAAACATAATCAGCAAGTAATAACAGTCAGAAAATTATATGACTTCTAGCGACAATTGTCGAGATAACTTAAATGATACCTGGCCTGGCATGATCTGATGGTTAGGACATTTAAATAGCTATCTGCGCGTCGTGGAATTGACCATCAAGACATAAAATTTTCAGGGCTGAAATGGCGAGATAGTAAAATGTGTAAAATCTGACGTCACATTTCACACTTACCTGGTATTGCCTAATGGTTAGGACGCTTAACTCGCAATTTGTGGGTCGCAAGTTTGGTTGTTACGGTATAAACCTTTCAAGGATGAAATGACCAGCATATTTGATTATGAGGTTCGATCTCTGGACCCGCAACTAACTGCTTCCTCTTCAATCTATAACTTTTAAATTAGAGACAGATAACGCAAATATCCCTCAAGAAGTTCTGCGCAAAATTCAACAAAACCAACAATTTTTCATTCTCTGCTTCCATACTCCAAATATACATCAATTTCGAATTTAAACTTATTATGCCTCATAACACGTCTGTTAGTCTCATTCAATTATACTGTACTCAGCCTCTAATGACATTCTTTGTCGGTTCTTCATTTAAACGTAGCTTTCACTTATAACACATTCTTAATACACATCTATAGTTCAAACTTAAGGCACATCGTTAAATGAGAACAAGATTTTTGTACATTTTTAGACAGTGGTATGTTGACATTCACTTACCATCACAACGGACAACAATTAATGTTTACAGTTCGTAAGATCCACGGCTGTGTGATAGGTAATAAAATTTCGTGCATTTAGAAATTTAAATAATTTTACATCTCTTTTATAAAGTGTGCTGTTGATTTACTTAATGTTCTTTTTCAATAATAAACATCTTAACATATCACATGATATATCCAAATAGTACATTAACAGAAAATGAAGTTTTGCTTGAAGATATTATAAACAACTTTTTATGACTCGTAACTTATGAGCGTGCGTTTATTTATTCATGTTTAAACGTGTACTTGGAACACTCTATATTTCACAGAACATCCACGCTTCTGAAAGTGCTTAACATCGACACTTGGTTTACTAATAGTTTTATGGTCCTAATTTGAAGACTCGTTTAGAGCGAACAAGGATAAACCTTTGTAAACTGTTTTCAAAACGCGAGACCTTCTAACAATGGTTTGAGGAGGTAATACATATGTTTCACTGCATTCTATAAGTTCTATATATTATAGTATTTTTTGTTTTAGGTACATACAGTACAAGTTCTTAGAAATGTCTCTGAGTAGAATTTCCACGTAACTTAACCGTGGCCGTGAAATAAACTGAATGTTTCAGTTCGTAGGCCGAAATTAACGCCTGATCGAACATGTGACTAGTTGCAAGTTCTCGGAAAACGTTGAATCGGAGGTGAAAACAACGAGAAAGGTTTTGCCAATATTCAGATAAAAAATGTACACAGGCGAACATTTAACCATAACAGTCCAATATCGTTGACGATAAATAAATGACTATTTGAAGCATCGTAAACACTTGATTTTTAATTATATTTTACGATTAACGAAAATAAAACAAGAGCCTTGTTTGAATATTATGTATCTAACTACAACAGACTATTTTTTTTTTTACGGAAAGAATTTTATGAATACAGAAAAGGTATTTAGAATATTTAAATTTCGTGCAAAGCTCAACGAAGGCTATCTATGCTAGCCGTCCTTAATTTAGCAGTGTAAGATAAGAGGGAAGGCAGCTGGTAATCACCACCCACCGTTAACTCTTGGGCTACTTTTTTACCAGCGAATAGTGGGATTGACGGTCACATTATAACGCCCCCATGGCTGAAAGGGCGAGCCTGTTGGGTGTGACGGAGATTCGAACTCGCGACCCTCAGATTACGAGTCGCGTATATTAACCACCTGGCCATGCCGGGCTGCTAATTAGGAGGAATCAAAATGAAAGTGTTTTTCAATCCAGTAGTCTTTTCTTAGTAGTTAATCTATTGAACAGATGTCAAAAAAACACATTAGGTGGGTGAAAAAATTAGCACAGTGTTGACAGCCTTAAAATATTAAACCTTTTGCTACAATCTTCGTGGACAAACAAAAACATACGGATATAATAATCGAAGCCAAAGCAAAGTTTACAATATCCCCAAAACCTTGATAAAGTATGTCGTAAATTTTCTTGCTTGACAGCGAAAGTTTCGCTGCCGAAGATAACTTGAGGAACCAACAGGGTTCTGGGCTGGCCAAGTTAGATAGGTCGCGAACGTGTATGGCATATCAACTGTGGTGAACAAACTTCGAAAGTTAAGCTTACTAAAGTTAGGCTTACTTTGTTTTTTAGCTTTCTTATCCCTATCATTCATCTACACATCGCAATTTCTGAACGTTTATCAACTGAGCTGAGTGAAACCGGTTTAAGTGTGTGGATGCTTGTTTGTGTACTGGCCTGATGACTGAATAACCTGTTTAACCTTATAAATATTCTATATTTGAAATAATGCCAGAGCAAAAGATTAAAGTCCTGTCACCCTATGCAACGTTTATTTATTATGATCTAACTACAGATGTTTATTAATATATATGAAAACTGAATTGTAATTTATTTAAATAACCAATGAAAGCGTGAGACGGTTCAAGTGCCCTTAAAAATTAATTCAAGGTAAAATAAAGGTGACAGTTTTAATTAGTTTTCTAAGCTTCCAAGAAATTCCTTACATTTGCAGATATATAATAATTAATCAATGTGATCAGAAAAAGATTTTAAAATGTTGACTTTTAATGCCAATTATGCCTTACCTTACTTATTCACGTTTGTACATTCTCTCATAAAGAATGTTAATAAGTTTTAATTTTTTTACATCATCTACCTTTTAAAATTTACTAAACACACTTCGTTTTTATCATTTATTTAACAGCTTCTTCCACAGAATATCACCTTTTAAGGGTGGAAAAATACTCAGAAAATGTCCATGTTATTTGATTACAGTGGCTGACTTTTCATTGTTAAACATATGTTTTCTTATACACTATATTAAATATTATAAACATATTCTTTGAACTGCTTACTAGATATCATTTTGGTGTCCAAGGAAATATTTATGTAGTCGATAACATGATATATGAACAACGCATGCGGATCTTGGAAACAAAAATTGCTGTCATGTTTACCACTTGTGTTCAAGTATTTTTTATAAAATTAGTAGAATAATTTTTTTGAATTATGAATTAAAATCCTGTGGACTTATAGCATATTGTACGATTAATTATATTTTGTTAATGATCAGATCAAATGTTAATGTGTCTCATACTGTTTTAATTAACTCCCTAAATTATCTATGCATACCTTCAAATCAAAATATAAGTTCACACTCATTTCCTTGTTTCATAGCACAAAAATACACAACACGCCTGTCAAAGTTTTGAGCATTATAAGAATCAAACTTACCTCTGAGTCTTGTCTTTCGAGAAGACTTGGACTGAAGCTTACTTAACTGAAATAGTCAGTGATCGCCACAACTAAATAATTATCACTACATATATGTTCCACTAAAAAAATTACTTACAAAGCTACATGAGTCTTAGGCCTACTTTCACGGGGTAGAATGTTTGAGTACCATAATTCAGGTCTACTTTCACGAGATAAAATGTCTGTGTACCATGAATCTTAGGTCTACTTTCACGGGGTTGAATGTTTGAGAACGGTTTTCGTTTGTTTTTTCAGACACATTGTACTACTGTATTTTAAGAGCAATACAAAACTATTTTGTGGACAGTAAAAGAAAGTTTTTATCAGTTGTTCGAGCCGACAAGTTTCGCCAGCACAGTTACTATTAAGGCTGATAATAATGCAGATCTATGTTCTTTGTATTCCTAAATTAAATTATAGCCTATTTTCAAGAGATATAATTATTTTCTTATCACTGAGATTTCCCATTTTAGTAGTTGAAGTTTATAACATAGGGCGCAATAAGTTATGAGAACTTTATTAATATAAACACCTGGTTAATTACAAACATTTAAAAATAATTTGATTATTTAAATAAAATTGTGAAAGCAATAGAAAAAAACACACTAATAAATAGTATTAAAATGCCTTGCTGTAAAACCTATAAAAATGTCCTGAGTTTACACAAAATTCTGATTAAGTAGCGATGATGAACATCATTTTCCATTATAACACAATTCTAACTTTTTCACAGAGATCTTGAACATTTTCTAGCGAAAGAAACGATACATGGTAGAGTAAAAACAAAGGCATTTGTGCTCTTTTTTCCTGGTAGAACACGTTTTTATTTGGGCTTTTTTTAACAAAACGGCATGACTACGTTTAATTTTTTATGATGTCATCGGTGAGAGGAAAAATTAATATTGTCGTAATATATAAATATGCTTATAACAAGCGAAAAATTCAGAGATTCGAATACATTTATATTTAGAAAGACAAATATATAAGTTAATGTATATTATATATAGATTATTATAAAATGCATGATGTTGATGTTTTGCATCACTTATGAAAAGCTATGTAGTCTGTACAGTACATTCTCTAGTTCTCCCTTTAACTAAAGTGGAAAATAAACAACTTGTTTTTTCGGACTTTGTGCTCACTTTGTAGCTCAATCAGTATTTGCCAGTAAAATTCAACAACCGCTGATAAGCTACTGAAAACAGGATTGTTACAGCTTGCATTATAATTTATTTGCCAAAGAAGTCCAGCACTGAAAGCATGAATGCATTCATAAAATAACATAGTTACTGATATAAGGGGCTAGCAAAGATATCGTTCTGAAACTCATTAAACTACAGTACTGTGCAAAAGTGTTGGGACAAAGTCAGAAATTAGATTTTAGGCTACTTTGAAAGAACACTAGAAGATAAATCACAGGTGAAACATCAAAAGTTTATTAATCTTCATATATAGTACAACAGAAACTCAGTGAAAGTGATTGAGTTCAGCAAACAGTCAATATCTTGTGTATCTCCATTTTGCTTTAATAACTGCAGACAGTATTTCAGGTACTGTTGAAACATGTTCAATCAAAGTGTCCTTTGGGATTTTACTCAAATTTGTCTCTAATATACTCCCATAAAAATTCTTTGGAAGGAACTTTTGATTTGTAAACTTTTTGATCTATCAAATCCCATATCTGCTTTAATGGGTTTTGTGGGGTCATTGTATCATTTGAATGACTCCAGCAGTTGTTTTCTTAGCTAACTAATTTATGCATAGATTGAATGAGTCTTTGGGGTCATTATCTTCTTGTTAGTACAATCCTTTACCAATAATATGCAAACCACTGGGTATACCATGAAAGATCAATATTTAATGGTACTTGCATGGGTCCATTATTCCACCTATTTGGTAAATATCTCCTGCCATCTTAGTAGAAAAACACCCAAAACCCTTATACTGCCACCCATATGCTTCTTGATAGGTGCTATGCATTGAGGTAAGTATATTTCACCTTTCTTTCACCAGATGTACAATCCTCGCTTTGAACAAAATATTTCAAACTTAAACACCTCTGTCCATAACAACATTTTCCAGTTATAAACAGTCCAGTTTTTATACTTTTTACCAAATTTCACTTTTTTGACATTATTTAAATATCGAAATAAAGATTTTTTTAAAACTGATATTCGATCAAATATTCCCTTTTCATTGAGTCTTCATGGTACTGTGTATCTAGACACTTTTCTATCATTTGGTACATGGTTATTTATTTCATACATGACATCAGTGGCAATGTTCCTTCTGTCCCAACAGATGCATAAACAAAGATACTTAATATCAGTATCATTTAGTTTAAGTGTTTTGCCTCTTCCTTTCTCGATGTTACAATAAAAGGTGTACTTGAGAGTGTTTGAGGACCATTTTAAGTCTGCAGCAATTTGTCAGAGAGTCTAACCAGTCATATAAAACTTTTATGCAAACTCTCTGCTCTATTAACCATTCTCTACGCTTTTGGATCATGGCACGACAAGAAAACTTAATATATACTGGCACTATATATAAAAGGTTTATTTGTGAATTTCTATTGAGCTTATTTCTTCTAGCATATGTCGGTACCATATGCTAGTTCTTTGCTAGCTTTTTTTATAATTAAGACACTACAGTTACTTCAGAAACTAAATTTGATCAGTATGTTCATTCAAGCAGAATCCTTAAGACAGGCCTTAGAATTCTAAAGAATGCTAAGTATTCTCACCCTGGATCATTTAAATATCAACAAGAATAAGTGAAATGGAAGAATTAGCTTCATAAAATGGAAAGTGGCAAAATATTCTCTTGACCTAATACTTTTGCATAGTATAATATATTATCAAAAGTAACACGACAACGCATTTCAAAAGAATAGATAACTAAAGTTTAAATCTCATAATGCTCTGTTTTATGCAAGTTATAAAATTTATAAACTGTGCTACATTTAGCCAGATGAAGTCAAGATTTCATGAATATAGTAGTTTACGGACTTTAAAAAAGGAACTTTTATTGAATGTACCTTCATGATTAGTGACATGAGTGTCCGACACACATTATGTCACTTTCTTATAACAAAAACAACAATAACAATGTGCTGAAAAAATAAAAACCATTGGATAAAGAAATATCGAATTTAAGCTTGATTGCCTAAATTTCAACACTTCTCAATTTACGCGAAAATCCATATGCCACTCATCATCGCCATGAATGCAAAACATTAGCCATCATGATGGCTTAAATGTTGAAATTAGGTCGAAAAACAAAGACATGATATTTTGTGGAACAAGGAATCCAGCAACACAAAATTTGCTTCGAATAAGTGGACTTCGATTTAATAGAAACCTGGAGAATGATTTGTAAAGTATATGTTAGAAGGTGGGTGTGGAAGACTATTGTTATGATGCAAGCCCATCTTGAAGGTTTTGATTTGACCAAACTGCCATTAAGCAATGAATCCATGAACATCTTGTTTTACCTTGATGTCATAGACTAAGTTTTCTTCTCCGAATTAACTAAATTCTGCAGGAAAGGAAAGGTTTGAATTTCGCGCAAAGCAACACGAGAGCTATCTGCGCTAGCTGTCTCTAATTTAGCATTGTAAAACTAGAGGCAAGGCAGTTAGCCATCACCATCCACCGCCAATTTTTGAGCTACTCTTTTATCAACGAATGGTAGAACTGATCGTCTTATTATAACATCCTCCCTATTAAAGGACGAGCTATTTGGTGCAATGGGAATTCGAACCCGCGACCCTCAGATTACGAGTCGAGTGTCTTAACCATGGATATGCCGGAAAGGAACAATACAATTTATAATATTAGCAATGACCTGAAATTAACAATGTTCAGAATTTACCAAGGCAAGACTCAGGTTCTTTATTGGGTTTATATTAAATAGCTTCTCTTTGTCTTGATCACTACCTGAATGAACGAGGGAGCCGACTATGAAACTTTCTAACATTTATTTGTAAGAATGCTGCTCGACCAGATGAGTATCATAGGTTGGTGGCAAGTACTACAGTTAACTATAAACACAAATATCACTCTTTATTAATACTTAGTGCAACTGTTTGATTAATTGCGATTAACATACAATTTCTCTCCATGTTTTTCTTAAGCCTACTTCATATGCCTTACAAATGAAGTAACTGGCTACTTTACTAATGTTGGGTTGAACCACATTTCATTGCTACTGCATGATCTTAGCAGGGTCACAGACTCCATAAAATGCCAGAAGGTGTATTATTCGATTTTAGCCTATGTCAGAAAAGGGTTATGATAACAAAGGCTACATTCAATTAATTTCCACATATCTTCAACCACGTTGAACTCCAACGAATGTGCTGATGAAAAAAAATGACTAACACCACTGTTATTTTCTCAAACTATGAAATATTGCATTATAACCTCGCAAGAACTCCTGTCCATCCAGAGGTAAGCGCGACATTGTGGTGAAGGGATGAATTAGGAACAACGTTCAACTATATACTTTGAGCATTGTTTTTGGGCAAAAACCCAGCCCCTTCCACAGAGAACTGTTCTGTTGGAACAAACCAAGTAGATTAAAGTGCTTATTTTAATTGCTTCACATTTTTACCATTTATGCAAAAATGATTTAAGTTATCTCACCATATTTAGCAGTGATTTGTTTAAAACAATTTGCACGTTAAATACCAATAAAGTTATAATTTCTCGTTTCTTTGAACAAACAGTTCTTGAACAGGTTGTCAACTGTTATACCGATTGTTTCCTCGTGTTATTAATACGGTACAATTCAACTGTTGTACAGATTGTTTCCTCGTGTTATTAATACGGTACAATTCAACTGCTATACCGATTGTTTCTTCGCGTATCCCCCCAGTGGCTCAGCGGTATGTCTGCGGACTTACACGCTAAAATCCGGGTTTCGATACCCGTGGTGGGCAGAGCACAGATAGCCCATTGTGTAGCTTTGTGCTTAATTCAAAACAACAACAATTTCTTCGTGTTATTAATACGGTACAATTCAACTGTTATACCGATTGTTTCCTCGTGTTATTAATACGGTACAATTCAACTGTTATACCGATTGTTTCTTCGCGTATCCCCCCCAGTGGCTCAGCGGTATGTCTGCGGACTTACACGCTAAAATCCAGGTTTCGATACCCGTGGTGGGCAGAGCACAAATAGCCCATTGTGTAGCTTTGTGCTTAATTCAAAACAACAACAATTTCTTCGTGTTATTAATACGGTACAATTCAACTGTTATACCGATTGTTTCCTCGTGTTATTAATACGGTACAATTGGATAGAGTCGAATTCTGATAACTGTTGAAATATTTGGTCAAAACTGGACACAAATTAATATTTCAGATATAATTAAATATATGTTGTCAGAATTCATCATAAGTTATGCCATATAAAACCGAAAACAAAATACGAGGAGAAATGGTTGTAAAGTCCAATATTTTTAAACCATTTATAAAATAATCATATTTTTCCTTTAGGAGTCAGCCTGGCATGGCATGGTAATTGGAACACGCGATACGCAATCTGAGGGTCGCGAGTTTTAATTTCGTTATTGAAAGTGTTCACCTTTTCAGTCATGGAGCGGTATAATATGACGATCAATCTCCTTGTCAATGGTAAAAGAATTGTCCATGAATCAGTGGTGAATGTTGTTAATTGGAAGCATTAGCTCTAGCCTATGAATCCTTCTACAGATTACAGATGACTCAAACATCCACCTAACGTACCACATGTTAATAGAGTGTTCTACAATGACTCAAACACCACCTAACGTACCATATGTTAATAGAGTGTTCTACAATGACTCAAACACCACCTAACGTACTACATGTAATTAGAGTTTTTGTTTGTTTTTAAATTTCGCGCAAAGCTACACGAGGGATATCTGCGCTAGCCGTCTCTAATTTAGCAGTGTAAGACTAGAGCGAAGGCATCTAGTTACCACCGCCCATCGCCAACTCTTGGACTACTCTTTTACCAACGAATAGTTGGATTGACCGAACATTATATCGCCCCCACGGCTAGGAGGGCGAGGGTGTTTGATGTGACGTCAATTCGAACCCGCAACCTTCAGATTACGAATCAAGAGCCTTAACCACTTGACCATGCCGGCCAAATAGAGTGCTGAAAAATAACTCAAACATCACCTAACGTACCACATGTAAATAAATAGTGTTCTACAAGCGTTTGTTTCCACGTATAAAATATAATATTCACATGTATACAATTCCAAATTTAATAGGCTTTTAACACATTTTCGCAGTTTTCCTAAAATACGTTTTAAAACGAGGCTATGTGCTCGATGTGTGATCAAACAAACAGTGTCGTTCCTCTATGCACGAGTGATTCTAAACATTGCAGAAAATGGAATGGTACATATTTCAAAACTTAAAAAAATACAACTACGTAAAAAAACGAGTTTACAACAAATTACGTAATTCCAGTCCTAAGTTTAAAGTAAGTCATGTTTAATTTAGTTAAGAATGAGTGGTTGTATAAATGATAATACCAGAACTAGTTAAAAAGAAACCACAGCAATAAAGTTTAGTGTGAATGCTCTTAATAAAAACTAGTAAAACTTAAATGATTTTGTTTGTTTGTTTTGGAATTTCGCACAAAGCTACTCGAGGGCTATCTGTGCTAGCCGTCCCTAATTTAGCAGTGTAAGACTAGAGGGAAGGCAACTAGTCATCACCACCCACCGCCAACTCTTGGGCTACTCTTTTACCAACGAATAATGGGATTGACCGTAACGTTATACACCCCCACGGCTGGGAAGGCGAGCATGTTTTAGCGCGACGCGGGTGCGAACTCGCGACCCTCGGATTACGAGCGCACGCCTTAACGCGTGGTAAAGAAAGTAAATTCTGTTCTAAAGCTTACTTCTTATGTTAATCAAGTGTACTTTAAGTAATGTTTACAGGCCTAGTTTTTACCACGTATGGTAAAAACAATGCTTAACTATCTATCTAGTGTCTCGTCGTATTTCGACCAGTTCGGATACATAATAAACCAGATTAATTTGTGTATGTGTTTTCTTATAGCAAAGTCACATCGAGCTATCTGCTAAGTCCAGCAAAGGAAATCGAACCCCTGAACTAGATTTATATTTAAAAAAAGAACTTAATATAGTTTACACCGAAACAATTGTTGTTTAAGTAGTTTGATGATATAAATAGCGTTTTGACCTTTTACGAAATCTAGCATTAGATGAAAGGCCTCGTCGGCAGTTAATAAAGCAGATATAGTGAGGCTGACAAATTATTACTTTCTTCTTTATTTTCACTCATAATTTATTATAACAGTTACCAGGCTCACTATATCACTCGGTAATATCTACCAGAACAGTAAATAATTTTGCTTCATCTAGTCTATCTTCTCGCATAACTTCTTAATTTCTATTATTTAATAAAGCTATGAAGCTTTTACTGTCATGAAAATTAACAAAATCGAATGTCGTAGACTCTGCAAGTTGAAAGAACAACGAATTTAATAATGGTCGAATTACCTTTCAAATTATGGATAATATGAGCTTACATAGGACTTGTATGCTTTTTGATTGTCTGTATGTGATTAAACACGAAGCTACACATCATGAACTACCTGGACTATGCCCACAATGGGTTTCAAAACCCGCTTTTTACGTTGTAAGACTTCAGACATCCTTTTGGAATTTTTTATTACCTTGGGATCTGAGAGTATCAGTTAATATTACCATTTACAGTTTTCTTTGCTATCTGTGACTGAAAGAATTACTTACAGATTAGTAGTTGATGATCGTAATGTTACAAGCAGAGCGCATCTTGTCCAGTTTATAGCTTGAAAACAAAACCCCGCATTCTAGGGTCATAAACTCTGGAAATTACTTAAGTGTATTAAACATGTGACGTAAATGCTTATTACCTTCTGATCATATCAGGCTACTTAGATTGTCTGTTATTTTTTTATCAATGTAGTACGTAATTTTGTATTGTGGGAAAATATTTGGTAATTTCGGGAAATGTTAAATGTTTACTGAAATAGTGAACTTCTATTAAATCGAAATACGTACTGTGTTAAATGTGTTACATCTGTTTGTGTATACTGCTTTCAAAGAAGGCTAAAAGCTAAAACGTTGAGCAGATTGCGAAATAAGTTTATGGAATAATAGGTCGCATTTTGATAGTTGTGCCCTTCAGTGGCACAGCGGTATGTCTGCAGATTTAGTACAACGCTATATATCGGTTTTCGATACCCGTGGTGGTCAGAGAACAAATAGCCAATTGTGTAGCTTTGTGCTTGAACTAAACCAAACCAATAACTGTATTGTTTTTGTTTATACCATTCATTAGCCTACTGTTAGACCTGTGTCTCTTTCTACTCTTCATTGGAGGTGGAAACGACAAGTTGATGATATAAAACATTAGGAAGAGATTTCGGTAATTTCTCTTTAAAAGAATCAGCTGTGTTTACGGTCTTGTATTACTACAGAAATGATATCTTTTTAAAGTATATATATGTACATATGGTCAAAAGATAAACGAGGCAGAACGTAACCTAGGAGTTAGTGCATTTTGAGTGTGAATCTGAAGGTTCATGGTGCACAGTCTATTGCTACAAAATCGCCTTCCACACGTTAAAACAGATGTTTTATTACAACACTGTTAGGGAAATACCACTATTCTGTTGTATAAGAGTAGCCCAAGTTTTAGAGATGTCTTCTTTTAGCTTATCAGTTCAAACTTATAGACTGATTTGCGCAAACATTCTAATTAAAAAAGCAGAGAAATTCATATGCAATAAAAATTTGTTTCACAACATTGGAGATACTTTAAGAAACAGAGATGCTAATAAGCCGCATCGTTCAGATTTTAAAAGAATATCTTTCAGTGAAAACAAATACTTTGAAAACAGAACTTAAAGTTTAATTTATAAGGGGTTATAAGAAAATACAATTTTGATTGAAAGAATAAATATTAAGTGGTTTGGAAGATAATATTTTGAAGAAAATTTCTCGATAACTTGTAAATACGTACAATTTTGACTTTGTGGTTTTATTTAAAACGTGGTAAAAAAAGCGTGAGTGAGGGTTTTATTCATATAAATAATAATCAGCTATTCGTGCGTGTAATTATCATTGACTAACAGAAAAACTATGAATACGAAAGCTCAATCTTTAGGAAGTGGGAACACAGTGTTATTATGTGTTTTACGACGAAATATTACTGAAATGTCAAAAGTGATGAAGCGTTTAAATCGAGAAAAAGTATAAACATCTGGATAAATTAAGAAAAGGATTAAATTCTTAGAACTAATTACATACATAAAAGAACAAAGGGCATTGATAATCACTTTGAAGTGCTTCTACCAGTAGCTCCGAGTAAAATGCCTTTACATAGTACCATATGAGACATGAACACAAACATTTTTTTCTAAAATTACTACACCTAAAAAGCAAGGAATTTGTTTGACTCAGTATACAGGAACTCGTAAAATATTTGAAAAAGTGCCAGTCCGTTACATAAAGTGCCAATGCAGTGTTACTTTATTTATTTATTACTTAAACGAATAAGAAAATTAAAATGAACATTGGGCAGGCATTTTTTTAATTATAAACTTACGTAGCTTGCTAACTAAGGTTTGTAAATGTACTGATATGAGCAGTATGCTTTCGAACAGTACGACTAACGAGACAATGTGACAATAACGTCATCAATATCTTACTATAGATTATCTATGAACATTATGAATGTTCATGTATATATAGTACGTATAATATCGTGTCCACTGAATTTTAAAGGGCATACTTAGTTACTATGTATGTGTGAGATCCATTAAGATAAAGCATTTCTGATATTTTATACGATAAAATAATCCGCTTTAAATGACTCGCTTGCCACTCATATGTATAAAAGTTTATAATTGTCAACGTTTCTGTAAACATTGCGAGACAAATACTGCTTATATATCTGTGTATTGATATATTTATCAATATTTATACAAAATAATAAGCACTTTTATGTGAAAAGTTTGATTTCAAAACAAATTTATCCCAGTGTTCACGATTTTACAGCCCATTTTCATTCTAAAACTCGTTGTATTTTTCTTTAGAATAGAATAACTCATTAAACATTCTTTAGTTAGTATTTAGTCAAGATGTTTTACACGTATCTATCATCATCTGAAAACTCTCTGTTACATTCTTCTTGCTTTTCTGGCTTTTAAGTACCAAAAGAACAACAACAAAAGACTCGCTAGAGGTCGTCTCTTCACCTCGTAGGTTCAGACCATCACAAGCTTTTCTGATTCTTTTTCATTTCTTTCACACGACAAATAAACATTTTCAATCGAGTTAAACCGCTTTTAAAAATACATCAAATTTTCACAATGTTAAGCCCCCAGTGGCTCAGCGGTGGGCAGAGCACAGATAGCCCATTGTGTAGCTTTGTGCTTAATTCAAAACAAACAAACAAACACAATGTTAAATAAAGTAAATTTTGTCTTTACTTCTTTAATTTTTCAATTCAAGCGCTCTTCAGTGCTATTTACAGAAACAAGTATGAAAGATGTCAAAAATGCATCAAATTAAATAAAAAAATATATTAAAATTTTTTCAAACCCATCCTCTAAAATAGCTTTATTAATGGAAAAGCTCCTTAATAACTAACTAAGAATTGCCTATTAATGCGCCCCCCAGTGGCTCAGCGGTATGCCTGCGGACTTACACGCTAAAATCCGGGTTTCGATACCCGTGGTGGGCAGAGCACAGATAGCCCATTGTGTAGCTTTGTGCTTAATTCAAAAACAACAACAGCCTATTGATGCTAAACAGAATTGAGTGTACCCTATAAACAACCTTCAACCATTCGCGTATAGATACTTAAATAAGACCTGTTACTAATAACGTATTATTCTACGCAATATATTGGATAGACCTAATAATGGTTTAAGTGGAATAAAATTCTCCCGTGACATCGGAGAATGCGTAGAAAAATATGAACAGAAATATTAAAATGTAAAAAAAAACTAAGAAACAACTAAAGAACGGTCAGAATCTGATACTGCCCCCATATTTTTTAGGTATGTTAATTAATTATCGTCAAACAATAATCCTGAATAAGACATGTCATATCCTCTTATTTCGGAGGAGGAGAGTGAAAAAAAGCTCATGGAGAAATGTAAATAACTTCTGCATGTTTCGTATTTATCTTGTTTCTGTACTAGCATAAAAGAAAGTCGAGGCTTAGCCAGTCTTGTGCCTTGTGATCTCGTTTTCTAAACTCTGTGATTATAGTAATTCTTACACACACACATACAATTGGAATTTGAAGCATAAGCCGTTAGTGGAAAGGCTTTTCATTTTCATATTGTTCTTTTGCACTTAACATCGTTAGATCGTTCATTAACACTTAAATGGCTTATTTCGTGGAGCATGCTTCAAATATTTTTAACAGTCTCTTTATTAAGGATTATTCTTAGGACTATTAACAGCTGCTACTATCTCTAAAGATAAATAAAACCATATTACAACGACTACTGTAGTCGCTTATTCTTTCTAAAGAATATTAACACAATCTCAAAAACCTTATATTTTATTCCACTAAGTGTATGTTCAATTACTCGTACTTCCAAGATTTATTTTAATTTATGTTTTGTAAGCCAACAGGTACTCAAGATTCAACATGTTCCTCTTATTATATTGTGAAGATGGTTAGCATGGGTATTAAAATTTTAATTAAAATAAAGTACAGAACAACTTTTCGACCTTTTTAGGTCAGATTAAAGAGCTAGTCAAATGTTAACAAATTTGGACAGTAAAGCATTGATTATTTGGGTGAATGAACGTGTTTCTACAAGTGGCGGGTGTGTCTGAAAATCAGCCCAATAAATCTTTTCCCTCTCTCTCTTTATATTTAACTCGACGTTGTCAGTGAGCGCCATTAAAATAAGTGAGGGATCTCTTGTGGTGTATAATCATTCGCTTATCCATAAAAAAACATTATAGACAAAACTGTTTGGTAATAAAAATGTACACTTATAATATCACTCCCTTTAAATATAAATGGTTGACTGCACTTTATAAGTATGATATATATAAAACAATGCAGTGACATGACATCAAGCAGAACATCTTATATACACATATTTGGTCTATTGTGAAGTACCTACTATTGCACAGTGAAGTGTCGACACAGATAAATTTCTGACGAAAAGATCACGTAGTAATGTTATTAAACAAGTAAAGGACATAACATTTCGAAGAAAACGATTTTCATCACTTTCTGTGAAAGCGGATAAACTTCCATAGCTCGGTTTAGAATAGCAACAGACTCCAAAACTAAGTTTCAAGAGAGTCCAAGTTATCTACATTCAAATATATTTAAATAAAATTCCTTGTTTCGTTAAAACAAGAATTTGAACCACACTGTACTTTCAATAAAAAGAAAAAATAATTAATAATAATTGAAATATGGCTATATCTAATATGATTGCATTTTATCTTTTCGCACACATTAAAAGTGACATTTAAATTGTTGTACAAGGCATTTTTATCAGGTGGAAATACTATTAATTCTCTGTCGCGTTACATTTGACTGCGCTTGGTAATAAATGAAGTGTTTTGGTTTTAATTTAAATTGAATTCGTTTGTTTGTTTGAAGTTAAGCACAAAGCTACGCAATGGGCTATCTGTTCTGCCCATCACGGGTATCAAAACCCAGTTTCTAGCGTTGTAAGTCCACAAACATACCATTATGTCACTGGGAGGCTAACTTAGATTAAAATTGCCTCTATTTTCTTTTGCCGTTTTGTGTGTACTTCATACAATATAACACACAAAGAAATTATTACAGTAAATTTCTTTAAAACTTACAGTTAATTAATATTTCAGAAATTGCGGATAATTAGAACAATTTCATTGTTATTGTGTCATTTATAATTATTGGACCCGGCATGGCCAAGCATGTTAAGGCGTGCGACTCGTAATACGACGATCGCGAGTTCCAATCCCGGTCGCACCAAACATACTCGCCCCTTCAGCCGTGGTGCCGTTATAATGTTACGGTGAATCCCACTCTTCGTTGGTAAAAGAGTAGCCCAAGATTTGGCGGTGGGTTGTGATGACTAGCCGCCTTCTTACACTGCTAAATTAAGGATGACTAATGCAGATAGCTCTTGAGAAGCTTTGTGCAAAATTCCGAAAACAAAAAATAACCTATAATTATGATGCAAGTACATAAAGATTTAATTTCTGTTACCTTTACAAAATAAGTTTCTATTTGTTTATCTATGATTCGCTTCAGCTGTTTTTTTAATGATAAGAATCATAAATAGTTGATTAGTAAAAATATACTATTCAAACGAAATTAACGTGATCTTGTTCATGTGTTTATAACAATGGCATGTTAAAAATTCGAAAATTTAATCTATACATGGTACATCAGAAAAACGTTTTGTCTTTACACTTAAAATAATCGCTTAAGGTAGCAAAAAAAAAATAAATAATGTTTTTAATGATAATTTATAATGAATTGTTTGCAGTTTTTTAAGAATAAAACAGAAAAAAATGCAGCAAAGCTCAGTTGAGTGTATGCAGCCGCCATCCAACGTTACTCGTATTTGGCGCCCAAATATTTCATCATTATTAAAAAAAACGGACCACTTTTGAAGAACAACGAGAAATAATGATATTCTACATAAGTTCAACATTTTTTATCAAAATCCGACAATTTTTCACTGAGTTATAAAGCATTCAGTTCCCATGTTAACAGATAGGATATATTTTGAACTTTCATGAACTTGATCCTCCAACTTCCCTCCAAATCAATTCAGCTGTTTTCGAAAAAAACAACTTATTGACAACATACAAACAAACACAAGTAGGGGTGAAAATAATTTCTGTCACCTTCGCTAGAGGATGTAACCACAAGGTGTGTAGAAACACCCAATATTTAAAAAAAGAGCGAAATTGAAGTTATTAGATAAACCAGGTTCGATTAAAAAGAAAAGTGTTTTTAAAAACACTGTTCATACAACTTGATGTTAAAACTAAAGCAGGCAAACATATATTTTAAAACAAACTCAAACAATCCATCACTGATGCTTTATTCAATGGCTGCTAACATTTTTACGCTTGTTCTGTGTTATGAGCACTATGTATTTGATGTTTGTGCTTCTATCACTGTTGATCTAAAAATTGTATATACAAATATACCACGATTCATGGAATTTACAACCAAAGTTGTAGTTATATTTGCAATAATTAAACCATTCTTCCAGCCAATAGGATTATCATCTTGTAAAACATGTTGAATTAGGGCAACCTGTTGTCCATATTTAACATCATTTTAGGTTATTTTAACCTCGTATAAAAAGTACGTACCATTTCTCCACATGTACTACAAGGAATGCAGTAAACAGCACCTGTGCAATTTTCTGTAGGGGATATAATTTTTTGATAAACTAATATGTTTTTAAGTGTCTTAAATAAAAGTAGTATGAATATTTGTTCCCTTTAATTGTAGTTATATGTGTAAGTAAGTGATAATGACGGTAAGTCTAATTGATTACACAAATAAATTTTTCATTAGATTCATTTTTTAATGTATATTTTCCGGTTATCCATTAAAACCATACGTTTTTAAACCTAGTATTAAAACCTTTGTAACATGTTATTTGCGCTGATTTGAATGACGAGAATGGAAAGGAAATATTTCTCAACAACTTGTGATTTCTTAAATGTTTTGGTTGTAATAGTTTCGTCTATATTATGCCCTACAAAGACAGCTTTAAAAGATAAGTAATCAAGTTATAAACTGATTAGTGTAGTTCATGTGATTTAGAAACTTTTGAATGTTTTTGTTAATAAAAGCATCATTTACGTATAGCATTTATAACATTTTACAGGAGCACCAAGCTACACAATGGACTCTGTACCTATCACAATTACTGAACGCCAAGTTTTAGCATACAAGTCATCAAGCTTTACAGCTGAGTCCCTGATGGGGAAGGAGATCTTTAAAAGAATGGAGAAAAATAGAGCTTTAATTTCAACTTTTTCCAACAAAATTCCCTTAAGTGTGTTGAAATAATTATTTATTACATCAAAAAAATGAATTATTCTAAATACATGTAGTATTTTCCGTGTAAAGATTCTTTTTTTCCAATCTATTCTTGGTTATCTTGTCACTTAAATACTGTCGAAACTGAAGTAAAAAGAGAAACCATTATTTCATGTAGATTAAGTGTCATAATTAAAAATAAAACGTTCCATTGTTTATAACAGATGAAGAACCATATCTAAGAAATGGTTTCAATATTTTGGGTTTCCATCAGGAGATTGAAGAGATCCATAAGCATATTTTGATTTTTTTTTTCAAACGCAATATCGTTTGATTTAATTTACTTTCAACTGTGAGAGTCGATTTCTTGTACATATATGTATATACGTAAATGTTTTAGTCATTATCTAGCTGTCCCATATATTTACAATAATCAATTTGACCATAAGGATTATTACCCTATCTTCTCTCATAAAACAATCTGAATGTATTTATTAGTTTTTAATTCACAAAAGGCACGGATTTATTTTTTCTTTCTTTCTTTTATATTAAGATTAGATTGAGGAAATCGGTGATATTTTTTGCTATTTGTAATATTTTTCTCTCTTTTTTTTTGCTTTGGGAATATAATTTTGTAAATTGGGTTTAAAAATTCTGAAATGAAGTTATGTAGCGTAGTGGCGAAAATCAAACTGTTTTTAGAAGAATTGAATTCAAAAGTTGAAATATAAATAATCCAGTTCTTTGTCGAACATTTTACTAGATTTTAGTTCTCTTTCACATCAAATTCTCAAATTGAAGATGTGTCGGTTTTTATCTTTTATATTTCTCTACTGTGTAGTCATTATTTGATAAAAAATCAAAATCACCTTTTTTCGTCTTACTGCAATTCATCAACAACTCTTTTCGTTTTGTAATTTAGGCCTAATACGAGTAATACACTAACGTTTAGTTTTAATTACAACGAATAATTTATCAACAATAACAAACCACTATGAAATCAATACTGTGATAGATTGAAAACAAAAATATTATCTCTTACCTTACATTTTAAAATAGCAAGATGCCAACGATATATTACTTTTACAAACAAAAAATAAAACCTGTGATTCCACACAAGATTCAGACTTACATTGGTAACCGCCCATTATTTGGAAGGCCCGATAATCACAGAATTTTGGTTCTGGCAATATAAGCCAAAAATGTAATGAATAAACATAACAGATGGTTTGGTTTGTTTTGTGTTTCGCGCAAAGCTACATGAGGGCTATTTGCGTCAGCTGTCCTTAATTTAACAATGTAAGACTAGAGAGAAGGCATCCACTGCCAACTCTTGAGCTACTCTTTTACCAACGAATAATGGGATTGCTCGTCACATTGTAATGCCCACACGGCTGAAAGGGCGAGCATGTTTGGTGTGACAAATATTCGAACCCGCGAACCTCGAATTACGAGCCAAGTGCCTTAACCACCTGGCCATGCTGGGCCTTATAACAGATTAATGCAATCTCAAACGAAAAACTTAAAAAATTCATTTTAAGTGGTTCGAGAGCCAGCCGCACCTGACGGTTTACTCTCGTGTTAAATATAAACACCAGAAATATTTGAATTGGCAATGCAGTGTACAGCTCATTACATTAGTTTAGTGTCAGGATAATTTCACTGACTGAAAACTTTCAATATATTTAATGAGTCGGGAACAAAATATTCATTGGCAGAACACTATGGAATAAGAATCTTGAATGAAGGTTCTCTCATAGGAACTAGATTCCCAAATCCAATCATGATAAATAAATATTCATGTCTTCAACTAACACCATACACACATGCATACAAGAAAATAACATCGTAGAGATGATGATAAACATCATCCTTCCATTGAAGAGACGTTTCATGACACATTCTGGGGTATTTCGTCATAAAATATCACAAAATTAACAAAACAATTACTTTTTAATTGTTAAAAAATAACAACCTACACCTTTGGACAGTCAACCTAATTACATCACAGAAGTGAGTAACAATACTGATGGCAGCAAGAAGTAAAGAATGTAACAAAATCTAAAACAATGAGTGACCAAAAATATCAACATAAATAACAACAATATCCATATACCAGTTTGATTCTCACGATAAAATAATTATGAAGAAACAATACAAGCTTTCATTACGAGATTAAAATTGGACAACAGAATTCCTCTGACCTAGACATGTTTTATAAGATGAACATCTTCACGACTGGAAGAATTTTCTTTGGTCGTAAATTCTGTGCATCTTGGTATATTTACAAAAATATCTTGCACGTGAACAGCAATGTTAGCACAGAAATTCTGGCCAAATATCATACGCTCGTACCATACAGCATGTAAGTTTTCGTTTATCGTTAAAATGTTATTAGCCACTGAAGGTAACGTCGGTGATGTGGAAACTTTTGGCTTCGATTGAAAACAATTGTTTGTATACTGCATTTTTATCATTATGTTGTCTAAACTACCCAGAAACTATATATTTTTTTGGAATGCTGAAGATTTCCAGCACATCTCTAAAGGAAGAGCAAATAGATACCGATATACGAAATATCTCCTTGTTGGTTTTCTATATGAGACTGAAATTGTAACACAATAACATGTCTCAATTCCTTCAATACATTTAGCCTTCACGTGAATAACTATGGTAGAATTATCTTCTAGCATTAATAAAGGACAGATAAAAAAACAGAACACACTAGAAATGATATAATATTATTGGGAAGTTATCTAAAGAGGTAGGACGCAAAGCTGTGAAGATAACCAGTGTAACGAAATAAACTTTTTCGGTCTTTTATGTAAAGCATTTTATTTGTAGGTATGCGTAAAGGACGACGTGGCTTGTTAATATTTCTCTCGTTATAGCATTCTAAGCTATAACTTTGAAAAAGGTTTAATCTTAATATAAAGTATCCAGTACCGTTGTAATAAATTCTTTGCCTGCTGTTGCAATTCTATAGGATAGAAGGAGATGTAAGATACGACAAACCTTTGCTCAGACTCCTAACCTTGATTTTTGGACCGTTTAATTAAGAGTGGACTTGCACGTGCAAACTGGCTTTCTAAACATAAATTCATTTCTTAACATATAGATCAATGATTATGTTGTTTATGAGTTTAAACTTCTAGATGTTAATTACTTGCACGTTTCTTCTCTTTAACCAACATAGCATAAAACAAAACAATATTGTAATTCCTTCTGTATTTCTCAACATCTGGTTCGTTTTTGTAACGTCAAGCTTCAACATCACTCTAGTCTTTCGAGTGTTACTTGATATCTAAAATATGCTATTTGTCACCGTTGTGGGTGCAGCCAGCGCTAGACAGATTTACTCTATCCCCAAACAAAGACTTTTCGCCCTCCTAAGCCCCTCCACAGGCCTCGGCGAGGTTTCGGTTCTGGTGTTCCCTGATGCTCGACAGCCATGCTGATCACACGTGGTTTGCGTTTCCTTCATTCTTTGAGGTTGTCTTGCGGAAACTGTCACTAATATTAAGTACAACTATATTTTTTTGCACGGCCCTTAAATTCCTGGGGCAAGAAAGGTGCGTAACTCTACACGATCTTCTCTTAATTTCATTTTTTGTTTCTAACAGAGCCTCGCCTCGTTCCATCAACAAGCCTAAATCTATTGACGGTGTAAAATTACTTAACACAGTATTTAGTTATATGTATGCATGCATTCATAAAAGTATTATACCCTGCCTAATTTTCTCTGGATTATTTAAACAAATCAATGCTTTCTTCAAAATTATTTTAGAGCATACCACAGAAATTGTAACTATATTTTGTTCATAAAATACCAAACTAACGACATTGAAGAAAAACATTCTAGTAGATTCGGATATTTTTAGGCTATGAGTTTATGAATTGCAGTTTGAATTTTTAATCATTCATATATCTTATCAAGTTATATAACATATTATGTCCTAAATCGTAAAGATATAAAAATATGTACAGCCACATCGGTACTGCGAAGGGTCAGAGGTCAGACAAATATTAAATTTATGCGTTAGAGTAAACTTTAAAGAAAATACTATTTCTACCTCTTTGCATTTTACCTAATTTAGTTAAAAAGTAAATAAAATTATATAAATTAATAAGAGCTTCTTCTCGCAACTTTATTGCAAAAGTTTGATTATTTTTACCCAATTATTATATGTTTCCAGCAGTCAGAATGCACATATGTTGAAACATGGAAAAAGATATATATATTGTTCGAACTTGAAGTCGTGACGATAAATTTAGGTCTGATCTCAGACATTTAGGAGTTACTGGTGTTCTCATATATAAAGAACGACACTACTAAAATCTTAATTGTAAAGAGTTAAGATAATTGTTGGTCAAACAATACCAGCTGTTTTGAACTTCATTTATAAGACTTAATTGATAGTTTATCGTGCCACTACTTCACATGATGCGACATTAAATTTGAAGCTTTGAAATATATGTATATTTACCATTACAAATCTGATTATAGTAAAGATTAATTTTTAATGGAAATCTTTATATCAAATTCGTGTTTCTAGTTTCTTACAACCAAGCATAAGTCCGAACTAAACAGCCCGGCATGGCCAGGTGGTTAAGGCGCTTGACTCCTACTCTGAGTGTCGCCGATTCCAATCCCCGTTGTACCAAACCTGCTCGCCCTTTCAGCCGTAGGGGTGTTGTAATGTTACAGTCAATCCCACTATTCGTTGGTAAAAAAGTAGCCTAAGAGTTGGCGTCGGTTGGTGATGACTAGCTGCCTTCCCTCTAGTCACTGCTAAATAAGGAACGCCTTGTGCAGCATCCCTCGTGTAGCTCTGCGCGAAATTCAAAAACAAACATTCATATTTTCAAATATTACGAAAGCTACAAAGTAATAATAAGAGAGAGGCGCCACCAGTCTAGTCAACAACAAGCACAGAGTTCTTAATAATGAGGTATTTATTGTTGACAGCCTTAAGTCAATGTATCATTATTATACGTTCAGTATTTTGTATTAACAAACCTTTATTCTGTTATAAGACGTCTAGATTACTTTGTCATTCGTAAAATGTTTGAGCGTTATTCCAAAATGGAGCCCCCCGCTAGTACAGCGATAAGTCTACGGATTTACAATGCTGCAATTAGGGGATCGATTCCCTTCGGTAGGCTCAGCAGATAGCCCGATATGGCTAAGTTATAAGAAAACATTCACACTCCAAAGAGAAATTATAATTATATAGGTAAAAGCTGTTTGGTATTACACGAAAAGCAGTTACTAGTGATTAAGAATTAGAATGTGTACACGGTACACAAAGTTCTCAGTAGAAAATTCACTTAGTGTACTTAATACTGATGTTTTGCTAATAAGTAGTCCTGCAAAAAGTAATCAAAGGAGTTTTGTTTTTTTATCATATAATTGCTTTGCCGCGCAGGCATAAAATTTCTCTACTTATGCACAATGCTGCATAGCAGGTTCTCTGTACTTTACAAACTAGAAGGATCGATCCTCGAATTTTAGAGTTATAAGCTCTAGGAATTACTACTGTGCTAGCGGGGGGAGCACTACAATCGATAATAAGAAGGCAAAATAGATCACAAGAACAGCTTTATCTATCAAAGCCATAACTTATCGAAACAACTGCTAGTACTTCAGTAAAACAATCCAACGCACCACCAATCACTAGCTTAGGCTTGTCAAGCCTCTTGAGACAGAGTTAGCTTGGGTTTTACCACTAACTAATCCGTGCCGCGTTCGCAGTTATCTATCTGTCAAGGCTGCATTATTGATGTGTTTACTGTCCAGAAAGGTCCTGTAGTGTGGTGATGGATGGATATCTTCTGGATCCATTTGTACGCCGCCCACCCTAATTTGCTAAGAGCCCATAGTTAAAATTAAGGAATATTTAAATAATTTTAACCACACTGACAATGTTTTTACCGAAAATTATAAATAGTGGTAATATTAAGATGCTCTTTACGCGTTAACTGCAACTAAGTGAAATAAAAATTTTAAACATTCAAATCTAACAAGCAACAAATAAATTAAATTCTACACCCCGTAACTCTTCATATTTAATGAAAGATAATTACTTTCTGTTTGTTTATTTTATACCTATAGATAAATGTACACATTGAATGTAGATTATTATCACACATAGAAATAGAAAATGAATTTATACTTACTTCCACAACTTCGCGAAAATAGTTGAAATTTTCAAATTAGAATACTAACGTTAAACATTTATGTCCCCTAAGGTTAAAAGGAAAGCACTGCTGAGAGGTCTTATGACAAGACTGTAGGGGGAAAGTCAACCTGACAAGAATACAACACCTTCTACCACCCCACAGCTGTTTCTGCTAGTGCTGCATTGCAATGTGGGCCTTCCTTTCAGGAGAAACTTAGGCTTGGCGCCGAGCTGGAGTCATTAAACCACTCACCCTACGTAGAAGGCCGTCAGCCTGTAGACCAAGCCAGCACCCGCTAAGCCTTAATGAGCTCGGTTGAGCAGGACGTTTAGTATACTTTACTACACTGCAGTAAAGAATAAACAGTGTGTGCACTCAAAAACGAAGTAGCTAATTCTTCTCAAGTTATTCACACGGAGTGGCTTCGCGGTTTATAAAGGATTGAGGTCCACGAAACAATTAGAACAAATAATATGAGATGTTGTTCTGGAATGGTCATTATAAAAGTATTCTAAAATATAGCATGTGTATAAGTACATAATATAATTGAACTTAGAACACTTAAATACTGAACACCCAGAGACACTTGGAACTTGGCCACAATATTTGTGAACGAAAACATAGAAAAATAACAAATGTGCATAATACTGAAGTAATAAAACTTTTACCAAACTTCCAATGAAGGCGTTTTGTTATCCTGAAGATAAACGTTTTAAAGTGCCTCGTTCGAATCTCCGTCACACCAAACATGCTCGCCCTTTCAGCCGTGGGAGGTTATAATTACGATCAATCCCACTATTCGTTAGTAAAAGAGTAGCCCAACAGATGGCGGTGATTAGTTGTCTTCCCTCTAGTATTACACTGCTAAATTAGGCACAGTTAGCGTAGATAACCCTCGTGTAGCTTTGTGCGAAATTCAAAACAAACTACCTCGCTTCTCTGTATGAAGATTAAGACATTAATCACATAATAGATTTTTTCTTCATATTAAAGCGAACGTACCTCAGTTTAACGCCCCCCACTAGTACAGCGATAAGTCTCCGGATTTACAAGGCTAAAATCAGCGGTTCGATTCCCTCGGTGGGCTTCGTTGATAGCCCAATGTGGCTGTACTATAAGAAAACACACACACACACACATCTCAGTTTAAATAAAAATAGGTAAAAGGCACGAGTTTAATATTATATTCACACTTTTCGTGTTAAATCAAGAAAACTTAAATTTTTAAAAGCGCGTGTGTATTTTCTTATAGCAAAGCCACACCGTGTTATTTGCTAAGCCCACCAAGGGGAATCGAATCGCTGATTTTAGCGTTGTAAATCCGTAGACTTACCGCTGTACTAACGGGGTCTTTCAGAAAAAAATCACCATTTAAAACTAATATGAAATAACCAATTCCGTAGCCTTTCTCCTTCCAAGCCCTATATCAATTTAACAAATATTTTACAATTTCTTAAAACACTTGTGTAATCTACGTTAAATTTATTAATATGTAACTAAAAGTATCAATGAAAACAATAAATGAATTTTTACATTTTGTTATTTATGTCTTATTATAAATGAGTTCATTCACGTTTGAACTGTTTAACGGATTTGGTTACAGTATCAAAGGACTGCATTACAAATTACTCATATCAATAGTTAGAAAGATTCTCGTGTAAATACAACACAACCAGTATTCTGTTTTGCTGCTGGATACTTGACAACAAAGGTAACTAAATGTAAGGGATACTGAGTATGACATATATATACTAGAATACTTCTACTTTATTGAGATTGAAAAGGTATTTTACGTGTGGATTCAATTTTAGTACTAAATTGAGACAGTAACCCTTCCTAAGAACAGAAAAAAACATGATAAACAATAAAACATCATAACAGTTCGTAGTGGTTAAAACTGATATTTAACTGAGGCAAGAAATAAATCAGGGTGGTTGAGTTGAATAATAAAATAAATAAGTGTATTCACTTGAACTTCTTGTAATATTTTTCGGATGAAGAATCCCCACATTTTTTTTTCAAATATAAATTTAAAAACGTAAAGACCTTATTTTATGTAAGGCGATAACTAATCAGTTTTAACTTGTGTTTCACACAATTTAAAGTATTTAGTTGTGATACAATGATTTAGGTTTTGTTCTAGCATAATCGTTGACAATACTGATACGAACAACGGGGCTTCTTATAAATATAGTATTTATTAGCAATATCAACTGAATGTTTTAACTAATAATTAAATATTTTTGTATTAATTTTAGTTCCATTATTTATCCGTGGCTGGTGAAATACGACTTTAAGAAGTGGAAAAATGAACCAGTCTGAGTAAGCGTGTGTTAAACAGTACACAAGACATCAGGTTTAAAATATTCAATATATATATTTTTTCCACAGTTAAGATTCATAGGAACATCATTACTCATTAACATTAAAATACACAAGATGGCACGTCTTAACATTAACTTTACAAATGTACATTTAGGGTTTATTGTATTTACATTTCAAGAAACAATTTAGGCTTCAAAGAAAGAAAAAAAACAACAACTTAACTTCAACGACGGGAATACTAAAGTTAAGAAAATATTTTAAGCTTTATATCTTATTTACAAGTTTTAAAATGCACATATTTACATTGTCTAAATGCCATGCAACTTTAGAAGTACACCTCACACAATTTCTAGATGTCAGACTGGCGTTCCCCTTTCTTTTTTCCTTCTTGTTCTTTTAGGTTTTTCTATAGCTAATTCAAACTCGATCAATCGCTTCTGCTGGCCAGTGACAAATGAATAGGGCGGTAAGGGCTGTTTTCTATGTCCGGACCTAAATCTTCTCCATGCCTTCATCCAAATATTCTGAGGCATCTTACTGGACCAGATCCATAGGCCTGTAGTAATACCCACTACTAGCGACATGAAGATTTTTAGAGTGAATATTTCGACGTTTGGTCGCAATATGGACTCTGAGGACATCCACTGCTCTCTGTAGGCATATTCGTAAAAATTAGCAGCAAGGACGCATGTTGCTGGAACTGTGTACAAAAGAGCAAAGATCCCCACCCGAACCATCAATACTTCCAGTTTTTCATTTTTGTTCGGATTTGTCGGTGGAGGTTCCTGTTGACCTCTGGAACAAAACATGGCGGCCAGTCCAGCTATCAAAAACAAGGCTCCCAACAACAAGTAAGTAAGGGTTGGGGCGATTACAAATCCCATCAAAGTTTTTTCACTCTGGTTGCCTACATAACATGTGCCAGTTAGTTCGTCGGCATCCACTATGCGCATTACCAAGATGGCAATAGTCTTGAAAGATGGCAAGGCCCAAGCAGCCAGGTGGAAATACGTACATCGTCGCATAATGGCTTCATGGCTCCATCGCAGTCCTGCAGCCAGAAACCATGTAAAGGTCAGAACTAACCACCAGACGGCACTAGCCATGCTGGAAAAGTACAACAAGGTGAAAACGATGGTACAGTTTATGTTGTCCAGGCCTTCTTGAATGAGGATAGAGACACCATGTTGACTGTCTTCGTGACATGAGACTTCCCAGCGTCCAGCTATTAACCGTATGAAGTAAGCAATGCTATATACATTATAGCTAGCGCTTAAGAATAAAATGGCTCTCTCTGGGTAACGAGATTTGTTGGTGTCAGCCAGGAAAGTAAGCACAGTGAATAAAGTAGAGGCGAAGCACCCACTTGCCCACACTGCCACCCAGCTTTCGGCAAACTTTTTGTTGTCGGTGCTGAACAAAATATCAGCAGAGCACCTGTGTGCACAACGGCGAGTTCGGTTGATAAAATAGAAAAAATGAGAGAGTTTGTATTTTTCACATATCCCACGACGCTGCATATTAGGAGACATCGACGGTTTCGTCCGAACTGGAATATTGGTGGCCCTCTCATTTGGACGACTATTCCTGTAGAGGTAACCATTCTTTTCATATTCTTTCGGTTCTGGTCCATCCATGCACATGTGTTTTTGGTTATTTTCCGGTGGAAACTTAGAGCAATTAAGAGCGACTGGCCAGTGGAATCCAAAATTTTCTAACACACGAAGACAACGAGACTTTACACTTTCACATAATGGCTGGCAAGGGCCAATTGGTTGAGGTACTTTATCAGTACACATAGGTACGTAGACAGAACACAAGAAAAACGTCAACTGAGAGGAACAATTGTACTGAATGAGAGGAGAAAATGTTTGTAGCTGCATTTCTGCTTCTTGTTGTATTTCATTACCCACCAAATTCGGCATTCCCGTTATGTTATAGCCCAAACCTTTGCAACGTTCAATCCGAATGGGCTCGCATTTGCCTAAAAGTTCGGAGGTTTCCATGGAAGAAGCCAAAACAAAATATACAGCTAGCAGATTCACCCAAATGTAACACTTCACCCAGCGAGACATTTTTACAATTTGTAGTAACTTGGCACTTAAGATGCTAGCTCCTTGCAACAAACTGTAAAAAAATATCATAAACTTAACGTCTATTCTCTGACCTCTTAACTACACACACCCGAAGAACTGTAGGAACATCAGACTGTAGGATTTTTAAACTGTCGCTTACACATTCACTTTTGAGAAAGTGGTAATTTTTGTATTCCAAAAAATTTTAGCACTAGACTTGAAATTTCTGTCAACACATAACTATCGTCGAGACACTTTGAGTAACATACCAACTCTCACTATTTCCAAATGAACTTACCACGTTCGTGAAAGTCATTATATCTGCACCTACTCGCAACATGTATTCTCGTGATTCAGGCGTCTACAGCGTGCCCTTCTTGTTGGCAGGGCAGTAGTGATTATCTACAACCAATCAGAAAAGCCAATACACATTTAACACCACGCCTAATATTAGAAGCTTTGGCGTGTAAGAGCCACTCTCATTGGCTACACCCTAACGAGCTTTGATGTATCGGGTTGGCAGTGCCATCCAGACGCATAGGTCGTAATACCTCACAAACTTGTAAGTTCACTGCTCTACATGTGGTTTTTAAGAGTACCTTATATTAACTACTGTCAAGTAAATTGGATAGTTTCCTTCAAATGCAATATTCTATGGCTGTCGAAAAGAGACTTTTACAACGCATATGGACTGGATAAATAAATAGATTTTGATTTCTCGATGCTTAATGAGCACAAGTGATTAAAAATACAAAACACCCAACTAGTTTCGATGCACAACTTATTTCGTTCGGGGTTATTATTCTGACGTGCTTACTTTTAAACTAAATTTTAACGAAGTATTTCGTTAAACGTGACAACATGGAAATAGTGCACGTCATACAACACGTATTTCGGCTGATATTGGTTCCACTTTGTGCACAGTTGACGTTTTAAATATAGAGACCACGGGAACTACAAAAAATATAGGTACTTACTTCATTCGAAAAGTTTCATTATATATGTTTAACTTGACAGAACAAACCATATTATGTTGAAATCACGCTGTTAAAATTACCTGGTTACGAATGTGTATTTAGGGCAGTTGTAAAGCATTTTAATGCTCTTATAAGACAACTATTTTTTTGCAAGTGTAATTCACAACACGCTCTGTATACTTCATGATCGTCATGGAGGGCTCGTGCAGCGGCCACTGAAGCTGTAGTTACGACACAGGATAGAAATGGTCCTCGATTATAATTTTGGTACCGACATATACTGCTAGGTAAATACACAGGTCAACCATGTTATCGTGCATTTCTTGACACCATAATTACACAACTCAGCCCATAATCATCATCTTTGCCTCAACTAGTCTCCAGTCAAACTAGTTATTTTCTTTTATCGCTTGTTGTTCGTTCATGCTCTCCCAAGTTCCTTGGTGTATTCCGAAAGAATTATAATGCACGCACGTACACACTACACACACAAGAAACTTCACTACAATTTCTATTACCTGCCATCTGCTAGCAAGTATTAAAACTAATTGGTTTAATATTTCCAAGCTCCATTGGGTATAAAAGAATGTAATACGCTCAAAAGTTGAAATATAAAAGTACGTACGGGCATATTAAAAAGCGTAATTTTGAAAAATACGAAATTTCTCTTTATTATATAACATATAATCCCACAGGAGTTTTTTTATTTATAAAACGTACAAATTTCAATCAACAATGGCCAATAACGTTTGCAATTACTTAAAAGAGACAAAGGATCCAAGTACTTTAAAAAAATATAAAAGACCTGAACCTTGCGTTTCCAATAGAAAAAAAAAGCACAAAGTAAAAGTAAAAACAACTTATACAGAAACAAATAGAAAAACGGAGCTACAAGTGGTAAAACTATTAATATTTGTTGATAAAAAACTGTGTGTGCGGACCATCTGCGCTGTATGCAAAGTTGAAAATAAGTGCAAAGATACCTTTCTTACAAAATATCATAATCGACATAAAACTTAGCACAGGGTCTCTTAATTATAAAATTTTCCACCACCCACTCTGCTGATTCAGGAGTTTCTGCTTCTAACTCAGCTCCGCAAGCAGGGATATTCTTAACGATACCAGAAAGTGTTGGCTATTCGTATTTCTTATTGCAACTTTTTAGATGAGAGAGGTTAGCAAATCCTGATTAGTAGGATATACACAAATGACCAAAGATGACTAAATAATTGTTTTCTATATTAGTTTTCTAATATGGTTTTATCTTATTTCCCCTAAATGTAGCTCAACTTCAAAAAACTATAATCAAAGTTGGCTGTGTTTGATGTTAAAACACTATCTGTAGTTAAGAGTTTATCTCTATAAGCAGTACAGGTGTTTCTATCATGTCCTCACATTTCATGATTTTAGTGCCATGTGAAAATTAAGTATTTTTTTGAATTAAAAGAAAATTCATTACTCATATTAAAGTATATTGAATATGTAGACATTTAAGAAGCTCCATTTGACTGAAAGTTTAGTTTATACAGCTTTTTTTATAACTCTGCCAAACGAAATACTTCGAAAGGTTGCAATACGGTTTTGAAACATGAGTTCTTGTCTTTCTTTTTTTACCTTTTATAATTTAATTAAGCTTACCTTAACCTTAATTTGTTTGCACGACGATGTCACATCAGTATCAAGCTCCTAATATAAAACCGTACAACTGTGTGTTAAGTTTTCAATTAACGTTTGTTGTCGAAAGCAAAAAATGCATTCAATTCGTATTTTTTCTTTTGTGTATACGCACATTCGTTCGGTTAACAAGATTTCGTTAACTGCTACAAACCAATCATCACCTAAATGTAATGATATGTATAATATTACATTAAGATAATTATATATATATTAACTGGAAAACAAATGTCTTCACTAAAAACTTCTAAAGCATAATAACCTTTATTTCTTGTGGTATTGACATCTGATATCATTATATTTTTAATTGCATGTCTAGGAATAATATAGACATAATGAATAAATTTAGTCGTCTAAAGTTTAAAAATCAACTTAAATCAACCAGAACAGAAAAGAGCACCGTTTTTTTAAATTCACATTACAAGTTTTTACTGCTTAGTAAAGCACCTTCTCTTGTACATATAAACACAGGGAGATACTGGTTAAATGTACAATGTTACAAATCATTTGTTAGAAAAACAAACAAACAAGAATAACCGTAATGACTTGGATTATGTACAAAGCAAACGCGTAAAACATACTAGAAACCCCTGGAAAAGAAACAAACAAACAATTATCTTCACTGCTGACTTACTGTTATTTCTCAACACAACTGGCTAAATAGAAAAAATATAAATTAAAGCACTATTCCTGTAGGATACTTATACTAAACCACAAAAAATGTCAGTGTATTCAAAACAGCAGGTATACACACAGAAAAGAACATTTTGTTGAATTCTACCCCCTCCCCCCAGTTTCTTACAAGTCCAACTGAAGCATGTATGTATATATATGGTAAATTTAACATACTATTAAAAAAACCAAATACGTTTTTCAAATTAGACCAAATTCGAACCTGCCTTTTATTAATCATTATAATACAAGGAATATCAAGTATTTTTTGGAAATCAAAACAAAATCGAATTAGAATAAAGGATGGATATTATCACAATTAAATTTAGCCTTTCACGTGCTTCACGTGTTTTCTACAGTATAATACAACTTTATTGAAACCAACGACTTCGCTTCTTACATACATGTAGCAAATATTTTACGCGAGTAAGAATCATTATCAGGCACTTTCTTAATTACCTAAACTGTTTTCAACGACCGAGTTCTAATCACTATAAAATCAATCATTTACAGAAGCTAAGGTAAAGAACTAATTGCTATTTGCTTACCAGATTTTTTAATATTAATTCAAAAAGGCAAGAAAAACCACACTCTCTTCTTCGAGCACTTCGACAGGTATAAAATTGGCAAAAATTTTAACACTCGTTTTAAATAAAACTATGAAATATAATACTGTTTAGCAATTTTCACAAGTTGAAATTCTGAAAAAAATATGTTTTAAGCAAAAGGGTTTAAAAACACGTCAAATAACAGCATAAATGTGTAAATTTGTAAAATTCATTGAACATGATTTTAACAATGTCAGAACTTTAATTTTCGGTACTTGCAAAAAAAAAATTGCACAAATCAAATACAAAAATGAATAGTACACACCAAGCATCGCGTTAAATATTGATATCTTCCTTTCACTGTTCTGATATTAAAACTGTCTAGAATATTTATTCTAAGAAAGCGTGACATCAGTTAATGCCACGTTAAAACTAGTTCATGAACATAAGGTTGCACGCACGAGCTTCTCTGAAATACAGGAGTGTATCAGTCTGTGAAACGCGTCTGAACGCACCAGTGATTCGTTTTTAACCATGACAACACATTACAGTTACAGTAATCTTGAATGACTTCTAGGTGTTAAAACATACACTGAATTATTTATCAAGTATTTAACAGAGATTAAGAACATTCACATGAAAATAAACAGAAAGGAGAAAATTATTATCCATTCAAACCTTTTCCATTTACAGCAGATATGTATGAAAGAACATTCATTTCTATCACAAGCAGTTCATTGAATGAAATATATATGCTACACCTACCAAGGAGTGAAAGATTTTACATCTTTCTTCTCTGCGAATTTTGTTACATATTCTTTACGGGTTAGCGCCACCAGCCATTAACGAAAAGTAAAAACCCAGTGTGCATTAATTAAGCATGTAAACAACATCTGTGAACGTTTACCATTTGGATAACATGAGGAAGTTTGTATGTTATATCGGATTATATTGTGACTTCCGTTCTTTTTACGACATTTTCAAATATAAGCACGTGAAAAACAAATCCACTGTTTAGTTAATTATGGTTGTACAAACACACATTTCTTTATTTTCGTACAACTGTACATTACAGTATATGCAGGAAAAGGGGGAGGTTAAGATTTTCAAGAAAAACCGTTTAGCAAAGCTAGTAATTTCTATAAACTAACGTAATAAAAACCAATTCCCTGATACCTTTAAGGTTACAATTTTCGTCTTGAGCTTTCAACATGATCACTTTATTAAAAAAACAAATTAATGGGCATAAGAAATAATTTTCATATTGCATTTTAAAGGCATTAACAACTTTGAGTATAAGGCTTATTTACAACAGTTTAGCTAATTTTGATTGAAACTTCAAAAATAAATGCACATTTTCCCTCTTACTTTAACAGGGATAGCAGTTAAAACAACCAACGGATTTTTTTAAAACTGAAGTTAAAGCTTTCTCTTGTGCACTGCCATCCTAACAAAGTGACCTCTTTCCTACATTTGCATAACCTACTACTAAGAGATCTGATATCAATAGCAAAATACTGTTTACACAAAAAATTTGTGTTACGTTTACAGGGATACATTTTATAGTCTTAGTGAAACAAAGAAGGTTTTAAGTATCTTCAAAGAAAGTACAATACACACTGTTTGTTTAAAAACATTCCTAAATCAGAATAATGCTATCTGAATCAGTTAAGAATAATATTTACCTACCTTGTATCTTGGTAAAATCAATATGATTTCGTTTGTTAATGTGGACTCAAAACATGCTACTTCTGTGAACTGTACTTTATGCTGTTCTTTTAGTTCAATTAAATTTGGGGTGTATTTGTTTTTGCACTTTAGAATGCTTTTGACTAAAAGTTAGTGCAGAGAAGGTTAAAAATTACAAGACATGCTACAAAACAGAGGAGTTGTTAATTTACATTTAATCTCCTTTAAGATGTGTTGGGAAGAGAAATGTCTGTTTTGTGCAATTATTTTAAAGTTTATAATAACTTTTTTTTCAGTAAATCTATCTTATAAACATTAATATTCTTGAAGTCTAAATTAAGGCAACATAATTACATTTCACAAAAACAGTGCCTTTTCCATTCCATAAAAAATACAAGAAAGCTGTCACTCAACATCATAATTGTAAAATTTCAGTGAACACAGTGTTAATAGTTTTAGAATATGCACAAACAGAGAACACAAATTTAAGAGAACATATTTATAAACTACTACACTCACAGCAAACAATTTGGAAAAAAAATACACACACAATGCATGCCCTTTTAAAGCATCGAGTTTAAATCCTTCTTACATGGGCAAGAAAATATTCTTATACTCCAAAAGAACCAATCACTATTCAACTGCCACAGTGTGCAAACCTTTGAGATTGAAAAACACAGGATCACAAGTCCTATTATTTTTCTTTTTGGCACATATATTTCAAAAGTAAGCCACATGTAAAGTAAATAAAGTTTATATTCAAAATTCAATTAATTTACTTTCAAATGGTAAATTCTAACAGTGTGTACTTATATTCCAACAAGTGTAGTAAACAAAAAAAACCAAAAACCTTTAGGAAGATAGACAAAATAAATATGTAATGTGTTTTTGGTTAAATGTTAATGACCAAAGTAGAAATAATATAGAAACTTTATATTATTGCCAAAAAAGCAGTTCAAAACAAACAGCTTGGAACAATTTTATGTTTCAGTGTTAAAAAAAAGAAGAGCAAATTACCTTTTGAAAACTTACATGTTTCATTCACATTCATGGCAACAAACACACTTTTCAAGAGAATACAAAAACAAGAAAAAAAAGAAGGCATGTTACACTGTACACCTGGATATGTTAATACTTGTACCAAGACAAACTGTTCATTTCACACCCACTATAGCTTGCTTCTCTTTTATGACATAATGTTTACTGATGGATCAAAGTTAATCTAAGGTTTTTTATGATTACTCAAAGATACTGCATTGTTCTCCATATGCATATATGTGTTTAATTTTTTATCCAGGTTTAAGGTGTAATTTGACACTTATCATTCTGATTTTATAATAAAACAATACTGAAACACTGGAGGATGCTTTTCAATTTAAGAATGAATACATTTAAGTAATCAAGGCAAATTTACCATGAAAAAATCTAAAAAAATTCATATTTAAAAAAACAAGCAAATAGTTCATGCCACAACTGGTTGTAAACAGTGCTAGAGATAGAATCATGTGTTGTTTATGTGTTTTGTAAGTCTTACTTCTGAGAAGAAGAAATGATGCAGCTATCAGATGTTTAACAGTTCCCCTAAAACATTAATCTCAAAGATTTCAGCAGTGCAGCTAAAGCAAAGAACAAAATACAGACAGAAAAACAAAACAAATATATATATATATATACATATGTGTGTGTCTTTATATCCTGTTCAATATGAAAATGGTTTCATATGCTCTAGCTGGATTTCTAAAGCTATTCTTTCTTCCATAACTTCTGATAGTTCTTGATTAAGTTCACTGTTCAGTCGAGACAGCAACATGTTGCGTTCCCTCAAAGCTCTCAAAGCTAACTGAAGATCTCGTTTATCACGGGGCACTGACCTGTATAATAAGAACATTGGCAGTTTTCAAAACACTTGTAAAATTTATTATTATTTTGTTTTGTTTTTAACTATATTTCTTTTTTATATGCAAAAATGGCTCGTTTGGGTTGAGAAAATATTTCAAATAGAAGAGCGAACAACGTTTCAACCTTCTTCGGTCATCGTCAGGTTCACAAAGAAAGAGGTAACTGACCGGAAGCTGACATGTTTAGAAGGGGTTGTGTAACTGAGTGTCATAATGTAGAGGGTGGGATTAGATGTTTGAATATATAATTTTATCTATAATATTAATAAAGGTATAATGGCGTTCCTTTATATTGGTTTATTTTTGGTTTAAGTTGTTGTATAAGTAAGGTTTCTTTAATTTTGCGTTTGTTTATGTTTGTTTCTTTATTTAGTATTTTAGTGTTTTCTATGGTTATGTTGTGTTCATTTGACTTTGTGAACCTGACGATGACCGAAGAAGGTCGAAACGTTGTTCGCTCTTCTATTTGAAATATTTTCTCAACCAAAATGAGCCGTTTTTGCATATAAAATTCTCAACAAGTGGGTTTCTTGACATCACTGATTATATTTCTGTGTGCACCAGCAATACCACATATGGGGTGTACATAAATCTGATTCAATTTTATTGCTCATCAGAACCTCTACCAGAATACCTTCAAATTTAAATTATTTTAGGCAGAATTAAAGTAAATTAATCTATGAGACCTTGGATATGGTCAAATACATCAACTGAAAGTCTTTGATCTCTTCGGTCCAAAACTGTAATTAAATCTCAAATCAGTCAAGAGACAATGGAGCTATGAGCTGAAAGTTTACACTTGATAAAACATAAAAACAAAAGCCATTATATAAGCCTCTATGCTGTGGCTAAAAGTTTCAGAATAGAAAACCAGATTATTTCAGTTAAACCATGAGAATATATCATAAATGTTCATTAAATGTTTCATGCCAACAAGATCCTAATAAACTTTTTAACCAGAAGTGGTATATAGCTTGAGCCTCATATTATCTAATCAAGAAACATACATTCATACCATGCCTCTGAACATGTTCACTATGAATATATTTACCAATGAAATCCATAAATTAGACCATATCAGAATTTCAATTAAAAACTATGTTTCAATGCCAAAGTTATCAACATAGATTAAAAATAAATTTGGGTAATTAACTTTTGAATATAACTCTATAAAACATACTTTTACCAACCTATATTCTGAGGGTTAAACCCAGTGTCATGATAAATAGACCTACAGTTTTACTTACCAACAGATACAGTAATTAAAAGTTAATAAACATTTAGGGAAGGACGATTCATATACAGCAGTGGAAAAACAAAATAAAACAACAGTTGACATCATTAGCATTAGGGGCAGAAACAGTGGGACAACATTATCATCAACAAACCAAATAAAAGTAAAAATTAATACAAATGATAAGTTTAATAATGTTGGTCCAGATGTCTGTTAAAACAAGCTGGTTCTTGATCAGCCCAAAGGCTCATTTCCAGTAACAAATAAAAGAACGTTTTGAAAGAGCTGGTATAAGCTTTCTGGCCAGGTTATTAAGACAACTGCCAAAGATGATGAAGCTTTCTCAAAAAAAGCTTTAATTGTGACATAAAGCCATCAAACTGATGAGAGGTCACAAAAAATGCACTTAACAATTTTTAATGTATGATTCATAATGAAAATATTCTGGGACAAGTTTCTGTCTACCATGAAACAGAGGCAGTTGACAACAAAATGTTTTACTGAAATATTTGCAATAGTTCAATATTTAGCATTGTCATCTGTGGATATGAAAATGATGATTCCAGCCTTAAGCAAATGCTGAAGCTGCAAACAATAGACAATCCCTATTTGTTCAATTTAGACAAGAAGAGAAAATAGCTCGAACATCAAATTAAATTATGGGCTGAAAGGGATACCCATGAAGCTAATCACCAAGATATTATTAATTATTCTGGCTGATGTCTTGAAAAAACAGGCAATACGCAGAACTGCTTTTATTAAAAAATGTACAAGGATAGGATGATTATTTTGATGCTAATGTATAACAGATAATAAAAACACTTGGATCAAGACTACTTAAAAAGATACTACCACAAATAATAATGCTGGCCACTTCATGCACTGCAACATGTCAGTAGTCATTTTCTCAGCTAAAATGCCTGAAGTAATATTTGCATACAACAGAAAAGATTGAACCACCTTCTCATACTGATGACATACAAAAAAGAAGTAGATAAGTTTAACATTTCAGGTAGTAACACCATTTCCTTGTGAAAATGAGCTACGAAAATGTGTTTCTCTATTGGAATGCCTGCTAAAGTTATGTTAAGCTTGTTTAAACCAAACAAGACATTATGCAGTTTAAACTTCTAACAAAACATTTTTGATTATTTGGAATATATCTCATATTTGAGTCATCTAAATATTACTTTACTGGGGTTTGTTGAAAAATTTTCAGTGACTTGCTGAAATAGCCAACCATCCCAGAGTCTGGGCAGAGAGTTGTGAAATAGACATGGTGAAGCAAACTTAGTTTAAATGTGTGCAGTTCAAACTCACAACAAGATATTTTTGGGACTCTCTAAATAAGATCCATTAATCATTCATATGAATTCTGAAAATTTTCAGTTTGTTTGGAACTTCTGTATTTTAAATATGTTTTTCATTTTCAGTATTTTAATGTTTTATCTTTAAAGTTTAAATATGTGCAACTTAAAGCAGAACACTAATAATAAAGAAAGTGAGAAACTGCCAGGTGGGATGAAGCAAATGTAACATAGCATAACTGTAAAGGAGATGCCAAAGCTCTGCACCTCCAATGGTTATCAACCACATCATTACAAGCTATTAAAAATAACAAAATTAATCTGAATCATAAATTCATTGATTAATTAAGATCAAAGAACTATAACTTCAGTCTGGTTTAAACATACCAAAGAAATATTCAAATGCATAACAACATAAGCTTCCTCACACAGTGATGCTCATACCCACAACACAGACCTCACCCCACCATTATTTTGTGAAGCTTCTTATTGAAAACGTCATTTTTTAAAAGGTGAAAATTCACTTACAAGAAAAGAAAAATGATTAACCTTGCATCATAATATATGGATATCTGTATCTTCGGTGATCTTCCTAAAAATATTTAAAGAAAACTAAATAACAAGTCCCTAATCTTTGGCAACATTATTTGAGGAAGATGACATTACATAAGAAGGCCACAAATATCTAATAAATGTGTGCAGCAGTCCATCATTCCTGAAAACTTAAATTAATTTTCTCAGAAATGTTGAAAAGGTCAGTTATGCAAAATGGCTACAGATTTAATGCAAAGTGTTGAAATTAAAACAAAATATCCACTATTTGAAGATAATTCCTACAAAGCTAAGTTCATTTCCTTGAATTCCAAAAAAAAAGGTGTGTGTGTAAATCAGTTCACACAGTTAAAATGTGAATGATCACTTTCTACAGTTTGTAAGTCTGATTTTTAAAAAACCTTTCTGAAATTTGTCAGCAATCAATGGAGTAGTTAATTATGAACTTACAAACAAAGAAGTATTTAAGAAGGAGCTTAAAAAAAAGGACAAGTATAAAAATTTTTGAATAATTCAACCATTTCAGGTTTTATAGGGCCAAAGTTCTTTAACAATAGGTGTTTGTAATTTTGTTGATGATAAATTTCAACAATAAATGAGCAGCACACAATCCACTTTAAATATTTATTTAAAATTAAGCATAGCTAAAAACACAGAATAAAACATAAACTCCTAAAGAACATCAAACCAGTGCAACTCTAAACCTTTCAGAATCAAAATTTCTGTAATCTACCACATTGAATAGCTTACCCAGAGAAGGTTGCTTCATTTTGTAAATAAATAAAATTTACATGTTATCAGTGTGGGCTTGATCCAAGTTAAACTGATAGTTTTAGTACAACACAAAACTCTTTCATCAAAATGAAAGTTTCTGACATAAACTATTTATGTGAAAAAGTCCATGACCTGGGCTTGAACCCAGGACTTCTGGCTAACAGGTACATTGCTTCACCACTGAGCTGAGAGTTCAGGGCACTTCTGTCTGCTTTCACATGACTTTTTTTTACTGTGAGTATAATAGCTATAATAAGTTGTGTTGTTGTGGTCGGGCAACTAGTGGGTTGATTTACTACCACACGACTAAATCATACAAGTCTATCAGATATTTGCATTCATTTGTGTCACTGTTAGTTTAAATTCTGTTATGAATAAATGTACTTCTTCTTTTATATTATCAGTTTTTTCATATAAAACATTTGTTAAAAAGTTTCCTTTTATCATCCATAACAGGATTAAAGTAAGTAAGTTATATGAAAAGTTATAACCATAACACACTGCTGTATAGTAACAAAACTGAACAAAGTTGTCCAAAGTTTACGGATCAGCCAACTTACTTAATTTCAGTAGCAGATAATGCAAGAGGGGCAGAAGGATGGGGTTTTCGTTCTGCTATTGCATCTGATTGGTTAATGTCTACCAAAAGAGCCATAGTGTCATCTGTTGGAGCCAAGGGACTTGAAACCTGTGCAGAGAGAAACGTGCCATGTTTTTTGAATATATTTTTGTTTTACAAGCTTTATACATTTTTAAAGTAATACATCTTTCTTGCAGAGCACAAATGTAATTGAAAATCACAATAAAAATACTAGTAATATTTTATAATTCCTTCTTGACTAATCCATTATTAGAATATCAAAACATTTTGTTCTAAGCCTGCACTCACTACCACAATTCTTTAACTGTCTTATAATGACAGTTTTCATATAGAAAGGTTTCAGCTCGACACATCACATAACCCACCAGATTGCAATAAATTAAAGAAGACTGTGTTATAGCTAGCTGGCTTAATGGCCACAATACTAATAAAAACTCTGAAAATTAGATGTAAAATGTAATAAATAAAGTGTAATTGAAATGCCATAAATACACCTTTTGTTAGTTTGAGGTTTTAAAAATTGCTTGCAATATTACAATTTCTTTCACACTTCATACAATTAAAACACGTGACATGCATTAGATATTGCTTGAATGTAATTCAGCATGGTATTGGGTCAATTCCCAAATAACACATGAGGCGAGGTATATATAAAAGTGTGGTCTTTAATTGATGGGCAATGGATATGTTTATGCCTCATTTCCTAAACCCACACTATGCATAGTGCAACAAATATCTTCTCTCAATTTATCTTTGTTCATGGCTTGTATATCTTTACACACAGGTAAACTACAAGGTTTCATTTATTTGTAAAACCAAATGCCATCTACTAGTTAGAGCCAATGAACATACAAGAATTTCAAAAAGTAGAGTAACCCCTGTGCTTCACATGTATGCCAATGTAATGAAAAAACAGAACACATACTTATCAAATTTCAATATCTTTTGCAAGGTCAACACTGATCTGGAAATACTAATTGAAAAGACTCTCTAACCAAACAACTTTCACCAACACTGAATAACATGCAGTCAGCTATAAAATGCATATTTGTTAATATGTACAGTACTTTTGTTTGCTACTCTTTCACATTCTGTATGTTTTACTTTTAACTATGTTACAGTTATTGTAGCAATATATTTTAGCTATTTACTTAGAAATGGTGCAATTCTTTTATTTTGCTTTAGACAATTTAGAATCTGTATGATTCCAAAATGTTTATGTGTTCCCTCCTGTTACAATAAATAATGTTGGTTGCCTTAAGTATTGTTATCCTTTTCATTGTGATACCTTTTCCTATAAACAAATCAATTACTAAAGTTTAAAGCCCTTTTGACTCTTCCATATTGTAATTTTGGCTGTGAGGTAATTGGTATCATCTTCCTGAGATTTATGGAGATGATACTGTAAAACATCTCAATGGAAGATTGATAGGAAATGGTTCTGTAGAACAGCAAAGTAATCTGTAACATTTAAATGTAACATTTGTCTGTTTTATTACAAATACCAAACAGCTGCCCACACCATACTATTGAAACCATCATGCCTGACTATTCTCTGTAAACATGATGGTTGGAATTCATTGCCTGTACTTCTCCACAACCATATATGTCTAAAACTGTTGAAACTAAGACTCAAATGAGAAAAGTACTGTCCTCCTGAACTTTATAAAATGGTGGCAAATGTCAGTGACCCTCAAATATTGCTAAGTTATATATGCTGTAGTTAACAAAGGCTTTCTCCAAGCTACGTACATTCAGAAGCTGAAAAACATGGTGTAATACTCTGCATAAAATAAATAAATATACAAAGCACTGTACAACTTGTATGCTTTCATATTTGTAATGATATTGCTTTGTATCATTAATAAATTCATCCAGTTGTCATTATTTGTGACTTCTAAGTGTGTATCACTTGTTTTCATAAAAAATATAAATATATGACTTTAATTTATTATTAACTTATTCAGTCAATGTAAATTATGTACTAGCATAATGGGTATTTCCACTTCTCACTGAATAACTTAATTTCGTAAAACAAAAAACAAAAAACTGTTGAAAAAACAAATAGTATTTATAAAATGACATTTTTACTTTAGAATGACATTACAGTAAAAATAAAATAAAACACATTTGAATATCCAAATTACAGGTGTGTGAATATGTATTTTTCTTGGATGATTAGCTTTTAAATTAACTTCATTCCCATATTTTAAACTAACAGTACATAAAAATACAGCTTTTTTGAAACACATTTTCATAAAATTAATATAAAAAAAGCAGTTACCAAAGTTTTTCATCATAAGGACTTGAAAGAAATTGAAAACATTTTGGTAATTTAATTTTAATATTATAGGCTATTATGTGGGATATAAAATGTTCTGGGGGTTTTGAAGGTGACTGACAGAGTAGGACCTACACTGCAGAAGAGATACACTGTCTCTCAGTCTTAACTTCCTTCAGCAAGTCTCAAAAAATAAAAGATGTAAAATTAGTAGAATAACACGTGCTTACCCAAGCTCACAGTATCCCACATTTTTATTGTCCTTCACTGCCTGCAGACAGCTGCAGAAAAGTGACTGCTTTACAAAATAAAATAAATAAATAAAAATGAAATAAGGTATTACCATAACAGTGGTGTAAGAAAGATAAACTTACATCCTGAAATTGGCATTCAAACCCCCTTTGTGGTAGTACAAAACTAATAAGTAGCACAGTAGACAAGTTATACTAGAATATAAATCCAACATGTTAAGTTTTCAGTAACTACTGATTTTCTGACTTCATACAAGCTTTCATATGTAATAAGGTGTTCTTGCACATAAAAGTAGTGCCAAGTTCTTTAAATGACTTCATTGAAATTAAAAATATTTACTTTCTTACAGTACTATTAAAGGATAACAGAACTGTTCTATTAATGCATGCCAAATACAAATTAAATCTTTTAATGGGATTATGATATCCTGTGTGATAATATCAAATGTTTGAACATTTTTCACTTGTCCACAGTTATGTATTCTAAAGCAGGTTGATTATTTTTTATTATCCAACAAATGTTTCTTATCATTACTATTTTTATTTTTAATTATATTAAATAAAATGTTAAGTAATTTCCTTAATAAAATAGCTGGTTGTTTAATGATTTTCATTTAACTTGAAATAAATATAAATTAAATTGGAAATTTATGAAGTTTAGCAATAGCATACAGAAAGATAAATCTATAAAATAATTTTGCTTAAAATAAAGTGTTTAAAAAGCTTTGATGAAATTATTAATCATTGTATCTTTGGATTGGTTTGAAAGTTTAAGGGTTTGTGTATTGTCATTGATTTAATTTGTTATAATCAGTGCATAAAACTTTTTACAAATACATCGAAAATTACAATTACATATTTTTAACTAAGGAAAAACAATAAATCTATATGACATTTTTTTATACAGAATAATTGAAATCTTTTTTTTGTTTAAATAACTTGGTTTGGTTTTTACTTCTACAATTTGTCTACTGTACCACTAATTGGTGCTTTGCTATTACAGCGGAGGCTGGAATGCCAAGCACAGGAGGTAAGTTTATCTTATTTACCACCCATTGTGATAGTACTTTATTTCATTTTTATTTTATATTTATTTATTTTACTTTGAAAAGCAGTCACCTTTCCACAGCTGTCTGAGGGCAGTGAAGGGCAATGTTGTGGACTTAAGCACTTACATCTCACTTTCCTAATTTCCACTTCTTTTGATTATTTTATTTTTATTTTTTTAACTTCTCATCTTGTACTTGGAAAGGAGGTTAAGACTGATAGACAGTGTATCCTCACTACAATGCAGGTCCTACTTTTTCAGTCACCTTCAAAACCCACAGCACATTTCATATCCCACATTATAACCTGTACCCTGGAGGTACTATTGATTTGTGCAACATATTTGGTTTGATTCTGGTTGGGCTTGGTTTTGTTCATTTTAATGTAATTTATTGATGATTTGGACCTACTATTTTTAACACAGTCTTTCCTTTTGAATTTGTTTTGCTTCACTATTTGAGTTTTTATTTTTAATGTATATATTTTTATCCAAATACTATTCAGTAATGAACAAAAATAATTTGCTTTCAGTAGAAAATCTTCTTTTTGAATCAAATAATAGCAATTGTTGAAATTCTCTAAGTACACATTATTTTTTTAGTCTTGATTCCATAATGTTTCTCTTGCTATACAGTGTTCAGTTGCAAACTCTCTTTGTTAACCTGAAAATGACCTAAAAAGGTCGAAACATTGTTCTGTACTTTATTTTCATTAAAGTTTCAATGCCCATACCAGCCGTCTTGAGAATACAGTGTTTAATCAGGTTAATATACAAATCTAAACATATTTTCCAACTTTTGATTAAAAATAGTCATTATGCTTGAACTATGCAATAATTTTAAAAAAATTAATAATGAGTGGTAGTGGTTGTTCATTTTCAAGCATAAAGCTGTACAATGGACTTAAGCATCCCTTTCACAGTGAGGAATCAAACACTGGATTTTAGCTATGTAAGTCTGTAAACTGCTATTCCATGAAGGGATAAAAGTTAGTGGAAAATTGCAAATGAATTCCAATAAATCTTTGAAAAAATCTTTACAATAAATTCAGGTAAAATGTACATACACGAGTGAGAGAAAACTATAACCTGAGGGATTTTTTAGAAAATTATATTAACTCTTATTATTCATAGATTTCTTTGCTTCACAACTGACAAAAGCTTGTCACACAAGTAAAAAAAAAAGTGGATTTAGCTAGTTAAGAAAATTTTCACCTAATACAAAAGGTTGACTGTGATAATCATGTTCCAAAGAGTTCCTGCATCCTAAGAATGAAAATTAAACGAAAACTTTTCTACGTAACAATCAGAGATGGAAAAAATAGAAGTTTTACACAAATGTGAGAGTTCATTTTAGAGGTAACACAAGAAGGTGAATTCTACAAATTATGATGGTTGAAGATGTATTGTCGAGTTACAAATACTGAAGATTCAAATATACAGTAAGACTATAAGACTACATTTAAAACAATAAGGACATATTATGAGTAACTACTTACAATTTCCCCTGATGCACTGGACACAATGTCTCCTGTGGCTGAAATACAAAACACATATAATAATATACATTGATCTCAGACACTAACCTCATTATTAACTATGCTTTTTATGCATAAAAATTGAAAACAGGATATTTTTCTTCTCAGTATCCTCCTAACTACTAATAAATTAAATTTTAAGAGCAAATATAAACTATTTCTGTATTCTTACTACGAGAGAAATGGCACATTGCATTTTTACTGTGACATGCATAAGGAAAATGATTCACCTATTGCAGAACATTTCCAAACTATAAATATAACCACCAGTGAATAAGAGCCATGAACCAAGGAAACATGCATAATCCTCGGACTTAGACTTGAAACAATTAACACATGAAAATTCTCATATATAAACCTAATTATACTTTGTGCAACAAACAGAAAAACAAAACAAAAAACAACAGAAATTGTAAAAAAAAATGATTAGAGCATTGATGTATTTCGAATTTACTTTACGTTCCAAAATTTCAAAGCATCCAAAAACAACCATACATTTTTTTGAGAGATAAATATATAGATATAACTTAAAGTTAAAAAAAAACACAGCAAGAACTGCAGTATTCACAAATTACAGTGAAGTCTAAACTGAATTTCATTTTTTAGTTCTTGTACTTTCTGGAATTATAGATGCTTTACAGTGGTTTGCTTATAACTTAAGATATTAAAAGCACTAGTCTGGAAATATGGAAACTGTAATTTTGCTAATCTTTCAACTAAACCTAATTTGAAAACTTAGCATAACTCTTTTTGAAACTTCATTTATTTCTCTTTTTTGTTATGAAGAACAGGACTCAAGAATAGTCTATCCATACTGCAGGGGATAAACGACAGATTTTAGCACAAGACATCAAGCTTACCGTTGAGTAATCTGGAAATAACATCGCTGATTTAGTTTCTTATTTTTTTCAATTTGTATTCATGTCCTCCAGTTACACTTCATTTCAAATATAAAACACAGGAAGAACTTGTAAACAAAAACAATTTTAGCTATCTTCAGTGAGCTGCATCTGTTTAGACTAAATTCAGCAAATGTTGACCTTGAAGTTCCTATTTTTATCTGGTTCTATCTTATCATTAACTAATATCCAGAATAAACTGAAGTTTTCAGGTATGTACCTAAGGATGGTGTTTTCATTATTCTTTTTAGCACAGTTGGTAATACCAATGATAAAAAATATAGAAAGCAAACTCCACCATTTTTCTTCTTTCAAATAATACATGATAAAATTTCAAGATACTAGTTTATCATACCTATCCTCTATTAATTACTGTTCTGTGTTTGTCTGGAAACTCAAATCATAACAAGAAGGTACGAAGGAGATTTAAATCTGACCTGATTGGGGGGTGTCTAGAAGGTTTATGGAGATACAGAACTAAAACTCTCATTATATTTTAAGTTCCAGGCCCCACTCAGAATACAATATTTGAAACTGTGTTCATACCCCCAATCCAAATCTGGAAACACTAGTTGATTAGTTTCTGCATATTGAATAATTTAATCATACTTTAATTAACCAATTACTTGACATGACACAAATTAATGCAATTGATATTCATACATAGTCTACCATACAGCCTAATCACACAGCTTTAGGCAAGATCAACAGTACTACAAATGTCTTTTTTACATCAAAAAAACTTTACTGCATTTTTCGTATGGAGACCATTCTAGCCATTGACCATAATATTTTGCCTGTCTTAAGTATTTCCATTTTCCGCTACGGTACATTAAATTTTTATACATTTTGTAGTTCTTTATCAAATATAATTTCAGAATATGGGTTCATTGTACTTGCCCTATAAAAAGTGAATTAAAATGAGGGATAAATAAGCTGGTATTCTATTCTTACTTGTAAATAAATTATATTAATTTCACCAATTGAAAGCCAATAGATCTCTCTATATATTATGCATATGTACCACTACCAACCTGAAATCTGCTTTTTTTAAACAAAATTATAAGAGAACTACATTTATTTTCAATATAAATCACACACACACTGTGGAATGTTTGTTTAAACATATTTTTGGCATCAAATTAAGGATAATCTATTTAATCTAGTTTTTTGATGTCTTTTGAGCCAAAATACAATTTTATAACTTTATAGGTGCAGTTAATACTGTACATACTCTTTTCAAGCATTTTTTAACAATATACAACAATCTATATGACATTCATCCATTTCATCACACTAATACTGAATAACAGCTTTATAAATAAATGTGTGTATTGTGCAGTGATGTGAACCTGACAATGACCGAAGGAGGTCGAAACATTGTTCGCTCCTCTACGTGGAATATTTTCTCAACCCAAACAAGCCGTTTTTACATATATATTGTGCAGTGATGTATTGGTTATTTAGTTTAATAACTTTTTTAAATTTAGATTTTTAATAAACTTATGTTAATATGATTGACATTTTCCTTAGTTATGTATTTAGATCTGTCTAGTCACAACACTGGTATCTCACACTCTGTACATATTAAAATATTTTACTGATGATTTTTAAATCATAATTATTTCAATATACAGCAATTCATAGCAAATCCCTTGATAAAGAAATCAAGCAAACTAATTCTATTATATTTTATGAATCTTTTAAATAACACATAAATTGACAATTTCTGAGACATTACTCATTCAGAGACCACACAAGTAATAACACAATATCCTTATTTTTCATTACCACATTCTTTAGACATGGTTACTGTTTCTGACAGCTAAATACCAAAAACGGTTTCATTGTAATACTAGTAGTTTTTCTTTTATTTGAAATATTGTTGTGACAACTCTGGGTATTTTTTAAATTTCTATACATTAAATACTTCACATTTTTGAAAAAAAAAATATTTGACTCTGTTTTACTAAAATAGTTTTATACATTTAGAAAATGTCTATAAGAAATAATACAGTGCATTTCAGACAATATCATCTGCTGAACGTACACCACACAAAACTAAAAAGTCAAAATTAAAAATTCTGTAACTTACGTGACTCAGAAGTTTTCTTATAGACTTCAAAAGCACCTGACTAAAATATAAGCCAAAAAGATACTGATTGTAATATTGTAACACATAAGTTACTCAGATAGGTTTTACATTATGAAAAAAATTGAAAATTGAAATATCTGCTGATAAAGGTGTGAAAATGATTTAATGAAAACAAGAGGGTATTTCTATCAAGTTACTCCTCAGAATATCACTCTACCTGCCATTGTGATAAAAATGAATCAAAACTAAAAATAACACACATACTAATTTATTGGTCCCCATTAGGCATTAAAATCAAGATATTTTATAAATAAAACTAAATAAAGAATGTTTGTGGGATCTGCGGAACTCACCCATGGCAAATAATATTTTCTCCTTCTGTGACAGTTGAGTATTTATTTTCAAGTTTTAATGATTTTGAATTAATGCAATGTGTAATTACTGGGTAAGCAGGACAAATCTGCTGCAGTACTTATATCACACAACTTTCATATATAGCTGGCATCTATGCTTCCTTTTTTTACTTATTTTTTGTGTTACTCTATATGTAGATTCTGAGCATACCTTTACTGAAACATGGTTAACATGGGTTGTGACTTCTGTTCTCGTTTCCACAAAATGGGAGAAATCAGCAAATTCTTCATCATCAACAAAATTTGTGTGATTATCATCCTGAGATCCAACTTTCCTTGGAGCTGCCTACATCATAGTTTATACGAGTTTAACTGATTTAACACTATTAACTGAAAACTAAAGAAAATTCTGTTGTGTTTATAAAATGAGTATACTGGAGTTAATTAGAAAATGTCTAGTTAAAAGAAACTATAGGTTAATTTTATGTTACACCTTGACAGCCAAAAATTAATAGCAGAACAAAATTTAAACTAAGATTTTCCCAGATTAAGCAATAATAATTAGAAATGTTAAAAAAGACAATTATTATCAAACTATTACAATCAATATACAAACATGTTAAGAAACTGAACTTACTGTACTAGGAGATGCTCTCGGGGGGACTGCTGGAGGAACACCCAGAAAGTGTGTCTTTCCTGATAGGAATACAAGTATTTTATCAGGACCATAACTCAAAAAGTTATCACCTTCATTTCAAATCTAAATTGCTAATAGAAAATAATATGCATTTTATGAGAAAACATCTATCTCCTCTCAATTAAAAAAAATTTAAGTGATCAAATAAAACTATGAAATGTTTACTTAAAATAATATATTTTAGTTCTTTACACAACATACTAGGAGACAAACTCAATTATGTAACATTTAAAAGTTGAAATTTCTACCTCGTCTCGTTTTAAAAAAAGCTTACTCTATTATAAAAAGAAAGAAAAACTGATTTAATAACAAGACTAATTTTCTTTGTAAGTGAAAAAAATTGTGGTGTTAAATAAGTAAAAATTATACAATTTTCTTATAATCTTAACTTGTGACTGGATGACCAAACACACATTAAAACAAAAGTGTGACCAATACTGCCATAAGAAAACTTCAGTTTTACTTCTACCTAACTGTGTATGGTGTAAGGCTACTAGTTGAAATATATAGCAATTGTTTTGTTTTTCTTCTGGAGATATTGGTTGTGTTTTTGTTTAAATATGGTTCTGAATATGCAAATATACCCCATTCCCCTACATTCTATAGCGATACAGTACCTATTTATTCCAAATTATTAATAAGTTCTGCTCTGTCATGACAGCAACACATTGTCCAGGATCTATTATCTTATTCTAATCACTTCTGCCTAATGTTCTTTTGTTAAACGATTTCTTCTTCCTGCAAGGATATTTCAGCACGTATTTGGAGGCTGGGTCGAACTAATTAAAACTGAAATATCCTTTGCTCTCCAAACTATGATGTCAGCTTAATCTGACAACTGACTGAAGTTGTCAAGAATCAAAAGTCATGAGGTCACATTCTGTTGAATAAAGAGAGTGAGTGACCTTTGAACTCAAAGCAAACATTCTTCCTTAGTTCCTTTTTTTAGTGAAAATCTACTTTTCTTGTGCTTGTATTTAGTGTTGACATTCATACTTTTGAGAAATAAAAACTTTCACATAAAACATTAACTAGAATGTAATAAGAACTGTCTATTATCTGTGGTTATGCACTCTGAGGCCTCCTTTTCCTTTTGTTTGAATAAATATTTTATTTGTCTAAATCTATCCAGTTTATTTATTCTTACACTAAAAAAAACACAGTTGAAATATCTCTAATTTGCAAGAAAATTTAGCAGTTATTGAACAGTATTTTACCTTCAAAAAATAAATTTTTCAGTGAAAAGTGTTTTATAAACTAAAAATAAATTTTTCCTTCAATATATTGAGTATTTACTTTGAATAGTCTACGTGTAAAGTGATTTTCATGTTAAGGTTAAAAATGCTTTTCTTCATCTCAAATTTCATTTGTGTAATCTCTAAAACCTCCTAAATCTGTCTGAAGAGTTTGTTTTAAGTAAAACTTTATATTTTACCTGTTTTCTCTCAACCCTATCTCCACGCAAAGTCAATCAATTTGACTGACCTTTTAACGACCAAAAAAAACAAGAAAAAAATCTAAGTTACACTTAAATTTTATTGTTTTGTCAACATTTGAACCTATTTTTCATTCTATTATAAGACGTAAATCACTTGGGAAATGTGGATGCCTTATGATATATTTTTATTATTATTACTGTTTATCTAACTTTAGCTAACCTAAAGAGATCCTTATTTTTACATTTTAATTATTTCTATAATAACAAATCTGTAAAACAAGAAATAAAGTACTTACCAAAGTATCCTTTTTTTTCTTTTGACACTTAATTCTACTTTTGTAATAATTTTTATTTAATTAAATAATACACCATGCAGCATAGACTAACATACTGAAAGCACAAACTTCCTGGTGAGCATAGTTTTATTGCTGTGTTTATTTGGTTTCTTAGTATATTAAGTTTCAGCCATAAAACTGTGCTCACTAGATAAAATTAACAATGAATTAGACAAAATAAAACAATACTTCATCAACATCAATAAGTTTCCTCCACAAACCGTAGAAAACATTATACGCACACATCTAGACAAAAAGCAAAATCAATCAACAAAAGTAAATATATCCCACGAATTAAAAGATCATGAAACCATATACTGCTGCATACCATATATTCCTGACATCAGCAGAAAAATAACCAACAGTTGGCAAAAAATAGTAATAAACTATGACATTTCAGTTAATACCAAATTTATCCAAAAAACCAGACACAAAACTGAGGTCTATACCATGTAAAAACTGCACTGACAAACACCACACCAACATTATTTATAAAATACAATGTGGTAACTGCCACGACTTCGATATTGGAGAAACAAGTAGGAAAACGGAAACCAGATTCAAAGAACATAAAAAGTCACCTTCACACATGTTTTCAAACACTGCAAGTCAAATAAACACAACATAATCACAGAAAACACTCAAATACTAAATAAAGAAACAAACATAAACAAACTCAAAATTAAAGAAGCCTTACTTATACAACAACTCAAGCCCAAAATAAACCAATACAAAGGAACACCTTTATACCTTTATTAAAAATAATAATAAAAAAATAAATAATATAAAATTATATATTCAAACATCTAAGCACACCCTCTATATTCCGACACTCAGTTACACATCCCCTTTCAAACATGTGGTCAATTTCCGGTCAGTTACCTCATTCTTTCTTTGTGAACCTGATGATAACCAAGAAAGGTAGAAACATTGTTTGTTCCTCTACGTAAAATATTTTCTCAACCCAAACAAGCCATTTTTACATATATATTGTTAACAAATTTTGAAAGAAAGGGTGTGACAGAAGGGGACTGATTTTCTATTTGCTAAACAAAATTGAAGACTATAAAAATTATGGTTTTGCTGAGGCATAAGAAATATATAGTGAGTAACTGATGTTTAATTTTGTACTTACTGGAAAGGTGGTCAAGACCTTGTATGTGTTATATATACAATCAATTATAAAGTTGAATTTATTGTCCAATAGTAGCTATTCAATTGTTGGACATTTACATTTAGTATGAGTTATGATTTAAATAGGTATAAAGTGGAAGTGTTAAATTTAGCATTTCAGAAGCAGTAATTTATTGCAGGTATGCATATATAACTGTTTACAAATTGTTTGTTGTGCAGTTCAGTTCTTGTGAATTGACTTTACACTTTTGGAACATTAACTTTCTCATTGTTGTGGTGGATAAAATAGAGAAAATACCTAAAACAAATGTGTCACATGTGTTACACTAAGAGAAATTCAAGATTTTATAAATATTACCTTATGAAATTAAGAACTTAAAACTTGTGTACTATTAAAGTATGTATTATCAACTAAGATTTCATGCTATACTAACTTGTATAACATAAACAAAAAGTAGTTTAATATGCTCAGTGAATAATAACCATGGCAACAAGGTTAACTGAAAATACCTTAACACTATTTTCTCCAATTAATCATAGTAGGTTACATAAAACAACCAAGTTACTGAAAACTTTTCTGAAACAAATAAAAAAAATAAATCATATAAGGCAGAATTTGAAGAGTGTGCTAACAGTAATCAAGTGCAAGGGTTTACCACTCATGTAGTTTAAAATCAAGGGTTAACATGTTTTGCAGTTTATTCATTTTGGATCCTTTTTTCCTATTAATGACCAATTTGTGAAAATGATTAACATTTTAAAATTTATACATGAAAAGGTAAATAATCTTAAAAAGGAGTAAAATTTTAAAATTATTACTTATTTAGAATTATGTAAGAGAAGATGTACAAAAAAGCAAATGATATAAATGTAAAAAAATGATTTTATTTAGAAGTTGACAAGGAAATTGTGAAACAAGATGAAAGATAGCTATCAAATTTATAAATCTATTCCTAGAATATAAAATACAATGGTTCTTAACTTCAAAGTTAGTAAGATGCATAGAAAAACTTCAAAAGGTAATATGTAAAGTTTTTATCCCACAGATATCATTAAAAGTTGAAAAATATTCAAACAAAATGTACAGCCCTTGTACTGTTTATGCCCTTATAACTTATTTAATAACAAGAATCTAAATATAATATATGCTTTTGAACTGTTAATGGTAAGTGCCGTTTCACTGATTATTTGGTTCATTTTATAGCTATAGTTATAATGACATCAAGAACATTATAATTGAAAAGTTTAGCAAAGTCTGGTCCTTTGTTTCATAATATTTCAATATAGAATGCATTACACAGTTAAAAAACAGCAATTTGCTCACCAAACTTATTCAAATCTAAGGACGAACTGCGAGCATGATTGCTGCGGGGCCGAGGTGGAGGAGGTGGTGGCGGTTCCTTTTTGGGTCCCTGTGGAAGTAAAGGTTGTCCTTGACTGGTTCCCTGGCTTGTAGTACCGGAGAATGAACTGTCAGTAAATAGCATATTAGTTAAGTGTACACTGTTAATAAAAAAAAATCCATATCATTAACAAAGGAAACTATCATTAAAAGTCCTGTACAAAAGAGTATGAGTACTGTACATTTTATATGACTATATAATTTTTCTTTTCATAACAAACAGATTTTTAAGCCATTCAATTTGAAACATGCTGTTCACCTGGAAGATACTGTTACTTGTTGAACTAAATACTTGTTAAGACTTATTCAAAAAATTGCTCTCTACTTTCAAAAGTTAATTTTCAGTTTTAACTTTTGGTATTGTTTGGTTGCTTTACTTAAGTAAAGTAATTTCTGGACCTCAAGACAGCTTCTGTGGAAAAATAGTAAATGACTGATAACAATACAATATAGCATACCACCAACTAAATATATTTGTATCATGAAAAAATAAAAGAAAATTTTGAAAAACAATAACAAAAAAACACACTATGTATGATGCAATAACTTGTTTAAACAATTAAATAATTACCAAGATATAAAGTATTTAACATCTGAAATACCTGAACAGATTAACGAAATTGCTTGTGATAATTTTCATGAGTTACATGTAAACATTTTTTAAAAATAATTTATAAAGTCTTCCAACTTTATGTGTGCACAAAGCTTTGTAATATATCTATATCATAAAGATGATTTTGTACTGTGCAAGACTGATCCACCATTAAACAACTTGCACTGAAAAGTAATTTTCCTAAATACTCTAGTGCGAACTACTGAAAGATGTATTTAACAACTACTATAAAACAGATCATGAGCAACTACATTTCTGAATTTCAAAAATGTGCAACTAAAGGAACTTTGATGTGCTGATGGTTCTAAAAATAATGAAATAAACAATAACAAAGATAGCAGATATTTATCTTATGAAAGGGAAAAAAGATGTAGTTGATATCTTTCATAGCACTCCTTTTCCACAGACACTTATTAAAAACAATATTCATTTCAACATTTACAACATTAAAAACAATGTTCATTTGAACATTTACAACATTACTAAGAGAATTAGTTAGCAATGTAATTTATTTGTGAATATATATAGTTGTACAAAATGCTTTTATTGAGATAAGGATACAAAGAATGTTGCATACCATCTACTAATATACAACCATGACATTTTGAAATGAAGGACAGAAGTTTTTGTTTTTATCTGTAGTAAATTTTTAGCAGAGGCAGGTACAATTTATTAAAATAACATTATTTAATAAAAGGAAGTATATTGTAAATGCTCCACAATTACAACGATGTCACAAGATTTCATTCTACATGCATATAATAGTTTTCCTTAAATTACTTACAAACTTAGCAAGCACTAAAAGCAAGGCAATACTAAAATGTACAGAAAATTCATTCACTTTATTAAGAATTCACATTCAATTATCTGGAAGATGCCCTTACCTTCGTCTAAGTTCCCAAGACAGTGCAAGTTAAAAAAAAAGTGAAGAAAATAACTACAAAATTTTCATGAATGCTCAGCATGATAACTTTTAACTCAAGCAAGCTCAAGTCAAAATTAACTACCTAATTATAAAAGCTGTACTACTACTACTACTTAGCGTGAATGAAGCTCAATATGGCAAAGACAAAACAAATAATAAAAGAAAAACAATCAATATTTGCCATGAAACCTTAACTCCACTGAGCATGAATTTTCAAAAGCTATCTGCTACACACAATTATCATTAATGCTCAGCCTAATTTTGTTTTTTTATTCTGGCACATAATACAAAATGAGTTAGAACACATACATACATTATACTTTTATGTAATTACTGACCCATACTGTTTTGAAATTTTAAAATATTTTCTTTTATGACCATTACACTACACTGTTTTGTGTCATTCTATGTAATAACACTATTGAAAGAAGAGCATTTTTATATAAAACTTTCATAAATTTACTGATTCAGTCCCTGTTACTTCAACTAAGCTTTTCTTACAGATTTAAACTATCTACATTGTGGAACCTCACCATGTTTTGACCTTCTACTTTTGTTTTCTATCAACACCACAACTTAAATTTTCAAGTCCTAACAGTTTTAATAATGCACCTATTATTAACACTTTAAAACAACACATTAGATATTTTTTATTATTATTATTATTGTTATTTTTACAAAAAAACAAAGTGAACACATGTAATGGGATATTGGTAACTTTCCCTGCAATATATAATCCTCTTTCTGTTCATTACAGAAACAACAGACAACACAATAAAATAGAGGAAATGTTCAAAAAATTAAAACATTAAGTTTAACTCATTTCTTTCATTCTATTATACTCTTTTCCAGTTTGTAAATTCATTGTCACAACTAGATCACTTTACAAGAATTAAACTGGATTGTTTTATAAAATTCTAAAAATAATTATTTTAAGTTCATTGACCATGAACAAATCTGTGTATATCTTTCTGTCAATATCATACACAAAGTGAATTTTGGTAACCCTGAAATTTGTAATTGTTTCCTGAAAAACACTAGATTCAACTAAGTTACAACTGTTATGTGGCTCATTTTAATTATTTTCAGTGCTTCCTTTCAATTATTCTCTTTCCTTCTACATTCAATGTTGATTAAATTGTAAACAAAAAATTAAAAATGACCAGTAAATTGGAAGAGAAACTTATATTAAACTAAGTTTAAAGAAATAACTTTAGAACACAAGTTTTTTATACATTGAGATGTTTAATCTAAATTTATTAACTATTTTTAGTATGTTTCAGATGTAGGCATCAAATTGTTTTGAATTATTTTTGTTGAAATAACAACATTAAGGAAAGTACAATTATAATATATTACTTGATAATTTCTAAAACATTGGTCATCACGGCTATAAATAATAGATAATGTTTAACTATTGTTTATTTAAAAGGTATATGTATGCATAAAAATTAATTTAAAATTATGATATTGACATTCCCTTCATTCATGGTTAACTTTCAATGTAGTAAGTGATATACTGCTTTAAGCATTAACATGGGTAAGACATAATAATATTTCCTGTTATACTTTACTTTTCTACTCACAAGCTTGTCATGTTACTTTTACTTGCTTTTGTACTTTCCTTTATTGCACTGTATTATTAAACTTTTTAAAGGCTTTGCCTTCACTTATTCAGTAACCTCTTAAAAAATAAATAATAATTTTGTTAAGTGAACACTACATTTGAACACAAACGATTTTGATGAAGAGTCTGCTTAAGTTATTTATATTTATCAAATTCAATTGTTTTTTTCCATCCTGAGAAGTGCTAGAAAAGAAACAATCAAACAGAACATTAAGCTACTTGTATTATAGAAAGTAAACCAGGGTCCAAAATTAATTCTTCAAAGAAAAAAAAACACATCAATCTGGCAATAAATAATACCAAATAGCCTTTAAAAAAAAAGAAATTCAAAAACCCACCTATTTTTACTTAGTTTATAAAACAAACAGTTTTAAAATTTTTAGTATGACTTTTTTATTATTCAAAAAGAAAACTGAAGCTGTTACTGGAATAATTTTTCTTAATTATTAATTCTAACACATTTCTTCCAGTTGGTTTGTTTCTGATCTTTTAATTAGTCACACACAAATCATGTCAAAAACCAATTACTCCCTATCAATTAAAAGAAAAAAAAGGATGTTTCCACTTCATGCTTAAGTTTAGGAAAGTAAGAAAATTTGTAAAACCAAGAGTAGACATTTTTTCACCATTAGAGCTACTATACAAAAGAAAAACAATCAATTCAAAACTTGATATTAGATTATACAGTTCACATTTTAAGAGAATGCAATGTAGTCTGATAAATCCTAGTTGTAATTACAGGTTAGGTGAGATTACAAGAAGATATTCAAGTTAAGAATACATCTAATGATTTAATTGGAACTAAATAATATTCTAGATATTCTTCAGGACTGACAGAAAAATTAAAAACATGTAGATCAAACTACAAATTATTAGGTTACAAAAAACTTGCATCAATGCATATCTTATTTGAACTTTTCTTAGATAATAGTAAAAAAAACAAAAATACAGATAAAATTACATAATTTTTTAAATTCTATTCACTTAGAAAACTTGTGAAAAATTCAGGCAAGCTTTAAAAATGTAAAATTCCATAAAGCCACATGCTACTATGACAGTAATCCACAACAGCATGCAACCTGCTGTAAGAGCAAATGCTAGCTTCTCACATACCCAAACTCAAATAGCTGGATAAAGAAGAAGAAGAAAAAAAACCATACAGATAACATTTTGTAAAAAAAATGAAGATGTAAATGTAACTTTTTAAAGCACGTGTAAATCTGTTTATTCTTCCTTTTTTATTACATTTGTATTTTTTTTTATATAGGAGATAATGAGTACCATAACCCAATACAAGCGATATTACTGGGTTTCATAATCATACTAAAGAGCCTGAAATTATCAATGTAGAAATCATAAATGAGAATAAGTATCACAAAAACATACAATTATAGAGCTACCAAAACTACACAAGAATTCTTAAGCTTCTTCATGATCTTGTCACTGGTTACACACATACTGGGTTTTAGGTGATAGGTAAGGAAACCAATGTGCAACCTATGGTTTCAACATTTATCAAACTATGTAGAATCTAAAAGTAGCAGTGATAGGTTTTTCAAAATGTTGTATTTGGTCAAATTCTATGACAGAAAGATCTAATTCTCTAATTTTAAGAATCAAAGATTATTTTTCTAAAAATACTGTTAATCCTGCAAAAAAAAGCAATTTTTTAATAATATTTTATCAATTATCATGTTGGTATGAAAATATCTAAATAAAACTGGATGTAGGTTTAAGTACAGTCTTCTACTGTAGAATATATTGCTTTTCCCAGCATCAACAAAACAGAGTTTACATTCAATCATTTTACTTAAGATGAAATATTAGGCTTAGGATTCATAAGTTGATTCTAAGACTTATAAGATGAGTGAAAGCAAAATATATGTGATAACTGGTCAACTGTGCTATATACCTTCTAATGTAAATAACACCTTTCATCTAACACTAGGGCTTATCAGGGCAGCTGGGATACAACTGACCTAAAAATTAATTAGGCACTATTTATATCACCAACTGCATAAACAACAAGCTATTAGGGTAAATAAACTAGATTAAACATAAAATAACATAAATTATTTATCATTAATTATTATTATTATCATTGCCTGAATTACTTATCTTAAAGCAATACATGCTAATGCAATATCATATACACAGTGATAAAAAAACTTGTATAAATTCTAGATATTTTTAAAAATATGTTACAACGTGTTGTAAATGCACATTTTGTAACATATAAACATTAAAATCAAAGTACTAAAATAAGTTGCTGCTGTGACAAAGTCTTAAATTTTTTTTATCTGAAGTTCATGTTGCAAGAAACTAAGTAAAAAAATTATTGAAGATATTTTTAAATTAACAGAGTGCACATAATTCACTTGATAAAAAGCCAAAACTGCTATTCCGTAATAAAACAACAACAAAGTTTCAACTAGATCATGCAATAGTATCTCAAGTGGTTTAAAAGATAGAGCTTTTCAAGAAAACCACACTAATTTTATAAAACTAACCAAAGTGGAAAGAGCATGCTGACATTTATCTTATCACACCAGATCTCAAACATTTTGTGGATGTGTGTACTATTAAACTTTGTAGTCATGTAATATCTTGTATATAATCTGCAACTCAGATAGTACATAGAATTAGATACAAGTTTATCTGCATCAGCGTTCTGTCAACAAAAAAAGAAATCACAAAATGAACATAAATCTACTTCTGAATAATTCCTAAAAAGTTTCACAAGATACTTTAAAGATGCCACAAAAGTTCCTAAATTAAGGTACTTATTACTTTGTGATTTCTTATTTTTGTTGACAGAACATCTAATGCAGATAAACTTGTATCTAATCCTGTGTAAAATCTTATTTGCAGATTAAAAACAAGATATTTACAAGACTACAAATTTATGTATTTATTTTTCAAATACCATTATCACTTAATCTTAAAGCTATTGATATGAAGAGCTGATGGTATTTGAAAAATAAATATATGAGGTCTGTTCAAAAAATACGCAGACTGTTTGAATTGCGCAGCTCCAGTTAGTTCCAGGGATATCCACTTGGTGTCGCTAGGTTTGCACAGATCAGCTGATTACGATGCCATTTCCCGATTGCAGATATCTTCATTTGTGTATTAGCTATGCAGTTTTAAGTGAAGTGCGATTTTTTCATTTGGTGGATTTCAGAATGAATGACCTGAAGGAGCAACAACTTGCTGTGAAATTGTGTGTTAAACTTGGAAAATCTGCAACTGAAACTTTTGCTAAGCTTAACACGACTTACGGTGATGTTGCTATGAAGCGTACGGCATGTTTCAAGTGGTATAAACATTTTAAGGATGGTCAACAGTCCATTGAAGATGATGAGGGTCCTGGACGTCTTTCCATGTCAACTGACGACCCACACGTTGGCAAAATCAACACCCTGGTGCAGGCAAGTCGATGTCTGTCTGTCAGGGAGTTTGCTGAAGAGTGTTGGATATTAGTTGGATCTTGTTACAAGATTTTTACCGAAAAATTGAAGACGCACCGCATTGCTGCAAAATTTGTGCCTCAGAACTCGTGAGTTTTTGGCCAAACACTCGATCACTGTTCTTCCCCACCCCCCCTACTCACCTGACCTTGCTCCTTGCGATTTTTTTCTTGTTCCAAAAGACCCTTGAAAGGAAGAAGATTTGAGATGATTCCCGAGATTAAGGCAAATGCAATGAAAGAGCTGGAGGACATTACAAAAGAAGCGTACCAGGACTGTTTCAACAAGTGGAAACTTCGTTGGGATAGGTGTGTGCGCTGGGGAGGAAAGTACTTTGAAGGGGTCCCAGACCTGTAACTTCTAAATATAGTACATTTTGTTTTATGACGTCAGTCCGCATATTTTTTTAATAGCCCTCGTATAAATTTTCTTAAAAGTTTACCATGATCAGAACAACTATTCGCAGTATGTAACAGAAAGCAATAATAACTGATTTATTGTACAAAACATAAATAACCAATAAAAATTTTTGTGCCTAATACACTCAAATTATTGAGTGAAACTTTATCAAACTTTCCAGTACTAATAAAAATCACGGTAACTGTTAACTTAATTTTTTTAACATTATCCTTCTCTCGAGATTGATAACTGTAGATTTTTATGATAAAAAATTATGATGAAAAGTCAAGAAGTAGTGATAAACATTCATTAACTGAAATCTTACTCTGAAACCATTACTGACACCTTATGCATGAACTGAAGAAAGTGTATTTTTAGAGATCTGGATTTGAAATATGTTTTATGATACACGATAATTAGATAATGGCACTCACTCAACAAACAGAAATAAACTCAGTCACTGTAAGTTGTTCTTGATGCATACGGGTGTGTATAGATGGAATATTTTTTGGTATATATGTTGATGTTTATGTGGTATATACATTACAAGTATTTAGGAGTGAATGCATGCATTTGTAAACTGTTGTGTATAGTTCTGAAGTTTCTAGCATCCTCTATGTATTTAAACTCATTTTCCAAAAAGTAAAATCTTTTATCTTCCCTTCATATCATGAGATAAAATTAAACAGCAATCAAGCTAATATAAGACAGATAAAATAATAGAGAATATAAAATAAATCAAGGGCATTAAACCCCAATTCTTTATATTGTAATAAGATAAAACAATCAAACTCAACATGTCTTTGAGATTCACCAATGAAAGTATAATTTTCCAGTTTGAAGCAATACCAAAGCCAGGAAATATTTAAAGTTCTTTTACCTAGTTGTGGACGGTTGTCCAGTGATATCAGATGCTGCTGTTGCTGGCATGTCACCTGAAGTGGACTGCGTTACTGTAGGCTTTGGAGGGGGTGGAATAACTCCTGAACCTTGACCTACAAAAGAAAAAGAGGGTGAAAGCCAGAAGTGAAAAGAACAAAAAACTGTAAGTGGTAAAGAAGTATAAGTATCTTAAATTGATGTACAGACAATAGAAACTGTGTAAATGAACACCTAAAACAAATAGAAGAGAAGGTGCAAAGCATTACAAATGCAACTAGGAATACCGTAATAATAAAAAATGAGATGAAAATTTTAAAAAGTATATGAATGTTTAAGTAAGTCAGTCATTGACTAGAGAACTGAAACATTACATTATAAAAAAAATCAGTTTGAATAAAGGAATTGAAATATTAAATTAGAGACACAAATGTTTCAAATTTTTATCCAGTGTTAAGAAATACACCTTCTTAGCTATGATATATGACATTTATATAGCAGGATATGGCAGATAGTAAGATGAAAAAGATAATTAAATAGAGAAATGTCATACAGAGATCTTAATAGAAATTTTGAACAAAAATTAAATTAGATGCAGGCAAGGAAAGAAATACACATCTGATGAAATTGAAAGTTCCAAAGTCTATGTTATGCTGACAAAAATAAAACAAGTTAAAAAAATTATTAAAAAAGCCCAAAAGGGAACACTTATAAAAAGGATAAACCAACTATACAGCAAAATTGCAGTAGAACAGAAAACTATAATTATTATGGTTATTATAACTATGTTAAAAAAGGAAAGAACAACAATATACCACAGATAAAGTTAAAAAAAACAAGAGTTGATGGTCAAATTAAAGTGCAATAATTTTGCAAATTGAAAGAAAAAATGAATTAAAGAAAGAAGATAAAAAGTATAAATATAATGCATCTGTATTTTATTTATGGAAAAGCTACTAATGATAACTTTTCACCTTCCCTAACTTCAAACTGTTGAACAGTGAAAAAGCAACTTGTAAGCAGCACTAAATCTAAGTGATTATTACTGTTATTATACACCCACAACTAGAAAGAAGGAAACATTTTTTTCTGTTACATGGATTTTAACTCATTAGCATCGAAATCCAGAGCTCTACCATTAATAAAGCCTATTTGGAGATGCAATGAAATGGAGTGAAAAGTGGGAATATATAAACACAAACAAATAACTGGATTTGGAAACTGCTAAAAACAGACATCAAGAACAAACAAGAAAATTGTTATAGTTTGACTTAAACATCTGAAGTAAATTATATAAATAATGTAGTTTGTAACAAAATAGAATATCCCCTTCTAAAGAAGTGCATTCTGCATTTTATACAATAAATAATATCAGCATATTAATTTTTTATGGGAAGAAAAAGGGAATTTTTATCTTAAGATGTCAAATGTAAACCAAGTTTTTTAAGAACTGTGAGAAATATTTAATAATGGTTAATACATATAAGATAAACAAAAGGTGCAAAATAATACAATAAATAAAACTGAAATGTAAATTTACACTTCATGTTTATTATTTTAACAGGTATTTTTAAAACTGAGAAATAATAAAAATGAGTCTGTAAATAAAGGCAAAAAAACAACAACAACAAAAAACATCAGTTTAATCCTGTAATAAGATCTATTAAATCTACAGGGTGTTCAAAGAGTCTAAGACCAAAGGCACTTGTTCTTCTAATTCAAACAAGTTTGGTTTACACAAAGATTAACTTGAGCTTCTTTCACAAATCACATATGATTTAAAAATTTTGGATACCCTGTAGTTAGCAAAGAACCAGCTTTTAGTGTCAGAAGAGGCAAAAATTATTGGAAATACATTATAAGTTTATGAAAACAGAAACTTCCAAAACATATTTACCATCTGCTGACAATATAGATAAAAACCCACATTAATAATGTGGAGAAGCTGGTGCAGGCATCATCTATTGAGAAAGCATCAACATACAACTTGATGTACCAACATAAAAAATGGTACAAAGAATGGGGAAACTGATTTCATCCAGAACAGGTATGCTCTTCACCAGGAACTTAGTTTCTACATCAAAGGTGGAATACAGTGTGAGTTATCATCAGTTTAGAACAGCCCCAACCAGATAACTAAGGTTCCACTACTCAGGGTTGAAACTAAGGGGTTGTGGTACCTATATCCCATTTTGGTAGCTAGAGTTATTGGACTACAATGTTATATATATACACACACACTTTGACTAGATTACAACTTGTAGCCACTGAGTGTTGCGCTTCACACCATCAGAATCAAGATAAGAGAATAAGCAACACAGAGTGGATAAACTTTCTCCTTCACCTAGAGAAGTCCAAAAGAGAACACCCTAGGCTTGGAATAACAGGATCATGTATGATGTACTCAACCAAAAAAACAAAATACATTTGGTTTGGAATTATGAGCAGTCATTCTCACTTTCCAGCCAAATGGAAAAAGAGTATTCCACCTGTGCTCAACCAAGGGCCTAGGTTGGGATCACTTTGCATTTGGAGTTTTGAGAAGATGGTGGACCACTGTCCATGATCAATATATGAAACTTCTACTGATCAAAGAGAAGGGCCATGCACTCACAAGCTGGATAGTTTCATGTCAAATCTGAACCAGAATTACCAAGTAAGCTCCCATGGAGGCTGGTGTCATTCCAAATGATATCTGAAAAAAACATCTAGGGACTCTAGTAGGACTCCTAACTTTGAGCTCCACTAATACAGTCAAGGGGTGTTGGGGAATCCTGAGGAACAGTGCTCCAAAAACTATGTAAAAGGTGAATCAAGTTAAGTACATTTTTAAAAGCTAACTAATCCCAATTTATTCAACCTAAAGATTGGCAATGATGGGCAGGATTCCCTTTTGTTTTACTCATGATTGTCCATAAGTGATAATCTATAAGAGAGTAATAACATTTAGTAGGTGCCTAGATGGTCTTATGGAACACCCCATTTTGACAGAGCCTGTTGCAACCTGTATTGATTATGGTGAAAGTGGTTGCTAGGGCAAAAATGAGAATAAAAGTTAGACCTGCTTGAACAACTCTCAGTGTGGAGTGGGATCCAATGAAAACTAAATAAACCCGAGAAGAAAAAAAAGTGTATATCACTGAGGAAAATACCTCCAGTTAAAGTCTAACAGATGTGGTCAAAATAGCTACAGGGGATAATAAAAAAGATACTGCAAGATCATCTAAGTAAAAGGTAGGAAAGAATTAGTAGTTGTCCTCATACCAGCTGTTATGTAAATGTTGTCGAGAGTGTTATGTAAATGTTATGTAAATATCATACAACGTCGTATTTGAATTCCCATATTTATCATTTATAATTCTATATTTATATTATTGTTTCGAGGTTTAAATCGGTGAAATTTAAAATAACATTTTAGAATTAATTAAAATTCATTTAGAAATTTTTAAAACTAAATAGATTGATCACTTGTATTGGCCTGGTGTTTGTGCTGTGGAATTCTGGGAGGTCACGCGATATAGTATATAAACAGATGGCGATGCGAGAGAGGAGATCATCCACTTTTACTCGGGTCAAGAAGTAAGTCATCCATTTTATTCGGATCAAGAACTTTGTCTTGTTTGAGAAAGTTTAAACTGAATTTGTGAATAGAGCTTGATCGGCTAAAGCGGTGAAAAATTTTATTCCGTCAACCTTTACAATTCAGTCGGATTACGGATTATATCGAAAGTCAATAGGAATTGGACTGTGAACTTTTGTTTGAAATTACCCACTCAAACTTCGAAAATTTCTCCGTGGGACTGAATTCAACGCCTAGATTAGAACTTTGGATTTCGGATTTGGACACTTATCCTGGATCATATTATTAAGCACAGGCCAGTACTTTTTGTATTGTAAGTTGTTTTGATGGTTGAAACTGGATATCTGTTATTGCCATTGGATAATTTATTTTGTGTCCATCACCTAAGTAGATAATTATAATAAATTATACAAGCTGCAATCTGTGTCTTTCTGTTGTGTTCAGTCCACATAAAAACGTAACACCAGCCAACACAATGTTTTCCAGAGGGCAATTCAACCAGTTGACTATTGATGTACAAATATGACAAACCTGGTGAGATGTGATATAAAATAATCCTCTTCCATAATGATAATCCATTATATGCCATGTGAATCAATATGTGAAGCCACTTCATTAGAGTAATGGGAAATAAGTCATGGGAAATTGAAGTATCCTAACAAATAAACAATCATTTCATAATTCCCTCAAAATGAGTAAGCATGAGCCATATAACATTTAGGGCCCCTGACGAAACATAACAAATGATAAGAATTGAACTGGTCATAAAGATGAGAAATGGCAGGCAAATGGATTGGTGAGAAGAATCTTTGCCTCTTGCCTAACTGCTAAAGACTTGGGAATGAAAGATCTATCAGGGTAAAGCAGAATAAATGTAGAATAATAGAGTCATATGCACATGGATTGCGAACAACTCTGACCAGCAATGTCCACAAGCCAAAGCTAACAAAAAAAACTACAATTTATGAGAGAAAGGGAATAAAGAACAAAAATAGTACATAAGGATGCCTTATATGAAACCATTGATGCAAACTAAGAGCAAATCCACCAAAAAAATTCATGATATTGCATCCATTCTGTGTAAACAGGTGTTCCTGAAACATGACATGCTAAAAGACATACAATGGGAATGAGCCCAGTAGAGAGTATTCAAGGTAAGAAAACAAAGTTTTCAAGAATGTGTTTCTCCTTGAGGAGATATCTGATATACAAACGTGAAATTGTCTTCAAAAGAGAGACTTCAAACCATTGTCCAATTTATTGAAAAAGTTTGAGAATATTAATACGGAGGGTCAACCCTTCTTTTGTCCAAGTACATTGGAACACCTGACCTTGAAGGTAAGTTCCCATTCCTGAAAAGATGCATCTGTGAACAGATGAATATCAGGATGAGTTGGTGGAATTGATATCCCAAGAGTAGTAATGCTCCGATCCAACAATCATTCACAAATGACAATACTGTTCCTGAGTAATGAGACAGGATGATCCATTAGTCATGCAGTGACCACTGATGCAACCTTATATGAAGTTGTCTCAAAAGAATGAGAGGCTTGAAGGATACCTGCATCCCATTTGCACAGTAGAAGAAGGAAACAGAAGTAAAAGACTAATGGTTCTTTCTATGACTTGAAGCTTAAGATAACTTCATATAAGGTTCCATCAGTGGTCACTGCATGACTAATGGATCATCCTGTCTCATTACTCAGGAACAATATTGTCGTTTGTTAATGATGGTTGGATCAGAGCATACAATGGTTGGATGGGTTTGTTGAGTGTAACTTAAATAAGTATTGAAAAGCACACAAAAATGGATGAGATATTGTGCCTGTGACAAAATTGATTTCTTCAATCCCATAAAGAAGCCTGCTTTTGTGGTTTCTGAAAGAATAATGTAAGAGTACTGTTCTGCTAATTAAGGGAATGAAGCTAGAAGGAGCCTGTCATCTATATAATGACTAGTGCACAGGTATAACGAATGCAGGTGATGAGGAAAAGGAAGAACCCAGAACTATAACACTTCACCCTTGTGCACAAACCCTATAAATCTCCAGGAAGATTCTACTGTAGGAATATCAAGATAAGCGTTGATAACACTGAGCTTGATCATCCAGAGCCCTGGTGAAAAGTGTAATCATGTGGGGAAAAAAAAAAAGGAAATAAAATCCTAGAACAACGGGATCGATCTTCTCTACTGCTTTTTTTGCAAAACAAGTTTCTTTTGGCCAGAAAACAAAGTCCATTCGCTATGGATATATTGATGGTGAAAATACAACAGGTTAAGCAGTCAACAGTGGAGATTATGTAAATTGAACGGCCAATAATGAATTTAGAACCTGGAGTACTTGTGGATCTGTAGTGAAAGAGTTCCAAATGTCCAGGAAGTGATATAATTGTGCTGCCACTGCTTCCCTGTCCCAAAAATAGTCATTGATGATGTTGATGGTCTTTGTGAACCAAAGATCTTCAAAAATATGAATAGACCCTATTATAAGAGCCAATAGTCCTATGAACCGAAGAAGGGGGCCAGGAAACACTGCTCCCAAGATTTATAAATTAGAGTCAGAAAGACAAGAATTCAAAGATGATGAAGAAGAATGTAAACAGGCAGTATCAATTCAGGATTCTAATGTCTCAAGAACCCATGTAAATGACATGGAATGGAGAAAAGGAACTTCCTGTAACTACCTGAGGTGGTAAAAGACTCCTTTTAACAAAGTATCTCACCCCAATAAATCTCAACAACAAACCAGATAGGAAACCAAGAAAGAACAGAAAAAGACAACCTCACTGAAATAGAAGTTAACAAAATCCTAAACTCATCCTTACATTGCTGAGGGAAATGTTATTAAGGTTCAGACAAATGTTTGAATGAAGATAAATGCCTCAGGACAGTTGTGAGTGCAGGACAAATACTCTTGTTGATAGAAACCAATGCCAAATACATTGTCAAGAAGAAATGATAACATTATTGGGATGACATGCTTATATGCAGTACCTAGCTAGAGGGCAGGCTGAACATGCTGGAAAAATTTACAAAGGAGAATTTGCCTGAGGCACTTGTGTGGGATATAAAAACTGGAGCAAGTGTTCTCGATGTTTAGATGGGCAAATAGTAGGAATCCTGATTATTGAGAAATAGCTATAGAATCAGCTGGTGGTAAGTACATTTTGGAAAGTAAAATATAATATTTTGTTACTAAAGCCTTTATTTTTTTTAAAAATCAAAATAATTAGTTTTAATTTAAGTAAAAGAAAAAAAATGAAAGAAAATGTTAAAGACTACCTGATGTCTTTCTTGGTGTTGGTCTATGGATTACCTGAGCAGTAGATAAAGTAGTTTTTGCATCACCACTTTCTAAAAAAATATAAGTATGCATAATGATTATATTACAAATTTTTCTTTTCAACAAAGAAAAAATGAAAAACACAATTTATATGGTGAGTTAAAAACAAATAAAGAACTCCATAAAATTATTTATATTTTTAACGATTCTTTTACTGTTTACAAACTTCAAAAATGATTGGGCGCTAACAACAATAAGTGACATTTTCTGGGCTTCAGTACTCAAAAAGGAAAATAAGTTATTTTTCATGATGATAACTACAGATTAATCACATCTAAAAAGAATTTCATTTCAAAATCAATTTTTAGTTCCAGAAGTCACCAAACTGTAAAATAGTGGCATGTGGAGTTGTGTCTCATAAATGCTTAATAGAATTTTATTTCAAATTACAAACTAGATTAAAAGATATTTATTTTTTCATATTTCAACTGCACAGAAAGGTACAAGTTGACTATCTCTAAGATTATCTTTATTATCTTATAGTCTAAGCTACTAAAGTAAACAACCTATTGATGATACTATTTCATCTCTTTCTAAACCATTAAAGTAGTTCACCTACCAATAACATAACTTTGCTATTGTTGATGTTAGGTATGAAAACTGACAAACTGGTTAAGTTACTAACTGATTTATCTAGATATCAGCTATTTTGTTACCTGTCTTACCTGAGCCTGATCTGTTAAAGTATATAATCAAGGTACATTATTGTTTGACTTATATAGGTCTGATATATTAAAGTAGAAAACCACCTATTTTATTACTTGGCTTATTTAGGCCTGATTTATTACAGTATATAATCAAGATATGTTATTCCTTGGCATTTACAAGTGTCATATATTAACTCTCTCGGTACAGCTCAGTCGCTGACCATGTGACCTCTTTGTATTTGTTTAGTCTTTTCAGATTTCATACCTTTTTCAATTTAGTATATATTGCTTCATAAAAGTTGTCAGTCTTTAAATTAATATCATAAGTCTTTCACATACAAAAAATATATATTTTTAGTAAAGTACTTTTAATAAAAAAGAATAGATCTGCCTATAAATATATTTTGAAAAGTCTGTGTGAAAAGTAATTTTTATACTTAAATGAAAAATACTTTTCTTTATCTCATAAACCTCAAATTACAATGGTGTAATCCCTGAAACCTTCTGAATGCATTTCATACAAATTTTTTCAGTAAAGTTTTATAGCTTATCTGTTACTTTCTCTACCCTACGTAAAAACAAAATCAGTCAATTTGATCAACTTCATAACCATAAAAAAAATCTAAATAAACCTAAATTACCCCCCTTTTTTTTTTTAGAATGACTTAATATTGTCACGTGAAACAATATTCATTTATCCAAAGTAGCTCTTAGTAGCTCAAATACTTAAACAATCTTCTTTTATCTTGCTCTCAATTGTCGAACAGATTTTTACAGTAATCATAGTATTGCACTTAATAATTTGTACTTAATTACATAATGCACCAATGAATACATACTAATAACATGCAAAAAGTACACAAATTCCCTTACCTCTCAAAAATTTTTCTGGGTTTCAAACTATACAACAAGAGTCATTACAAATTAATCTAAGAAAGTTAACTTTCCCATGGGAACTAAGTGAAACTGATATTTAACTGTTCAAAATATAATGTCATTTTACAGATGAAAACATTGACTTCCTATTGGTTATAGGTAATACATAATGAAAGGTATGAGAGAATTATTAACAAATTATGAAAAAGAGGACGTGACATGTAGGTGTGGAAGGAGGGGTCTGATTTTCTACTTAATAGCTTTGCAACCAAACAACATTGAAAACTGTAATAAATGTGGTTTGTCTTAGCAATGACAATTTTAAATTTGATGTAATTACTTCTATTGTTGAGTGAGTTCTTTTTGGATTATTTGGTAGAATGTAAAATCCACTCAACTTCATAATAAAATAATGTCATTTCTTTGACCAAAAGTTCTATAATTACAACTTCAAAAGTTTCCCACAACTAACAATTGATCTAATTTAACAAGTAACAACTCACAGTTCTATTACTTCATTGAAAACATAAGCTAAAAATTTAAAACACTGAGCTATTAAACAAAGAATAAACTATTGTAACAGACTCACTAATCAAGTAACAATCTTTCCTGATGTTGTTCAAATCATTTCATATACTTTAAAAAAATTCTAGATGCTAAGTAATACACTCTTCACATGATATCACACCTATTCTAGAAAAACAACACTACAAATGTCTAAATCTTAAAATATAGTCTACAACAGCAGATAATACAGCTATGTTATTTACTTTAATTATCTAGTCCCTATCTGTTAAAGATATGTAATTTTGTTTCCTAGTCTGGGAAATAACAGTATGTAACCTACCTAAATGGTTACTTTGCTTTTCCTGATCTGAACTGTAAGGAATAGGTTGACCATCAGGGGAAAGTCTGAGAGCAACTGGATGTAGTATCTTAGGATCCTAAATAAAAGTATTTGTATAAAAACTATGCAACAATACTCTTCAAAACTTTACTTCTATGCTAAAAATGATTGAACAATAAATAAATAAATACTGTTTATAACCACTGTTAATATTGCATCAAGTGAGATTATTTACCATGTATTCAGCATCTAACATAGCTGGGGTAAATAACCAAGAAAAAAAGAAGCAATACAACTACATATACATGGGCATACACAGCAATTAATACTATGTAGGTAACAGAAAAAAATGAATGCATAGAAGTAAAAAAGTAGTATATTTTTGTGCACGTGTGTGTTGCATGATGAAGGTAACAGAAGTATACGACACATAAAACTTGAATAAATATTATATTATCAGTGAGAAACTCTTTGATACAAAAAAAATTCTATATTTAAGGAATAGCATTTTGTGATCACCATTTTTTGAATCACAAAATATGGCAGTTAATAATACATTAATGGGATTATGATTTTATGAGCAAAATATCTAGTAACACTATAGTTTTCTTAACTATATTCATTTACTATTAATTCACAAAACAAAAGAGATGAAGATATATATCCTTCCTTCAGTAAATATTAAACCAATTTTCCAGGTATGGGCATATCACACAGCAACATAAAGTTTTCAAATTACAAGAAATTATTACTGAAGCATAGCGAGTTACTCATTTAATCTCATATAAACTATTTTATAATGTATTGAAAAATTACTCTAAAAACTATAAATGTTCACATGGAAGTATTCCTCACAATAATGACTTGAATATCTAAAAAAAACAGAGCAACACTATTATATTTTTGTGTTTATATTTGTTTATATCTAGCTCACATACTCCACATTTGTACCAAATACATCAAAATTCACTTCATTTGTTTGGAGGTTTCAGTGCCAGTAATATCATTCTTATTTTACAAAAAGCATAAATGTATCCTTTCTTGCAGTCACAATACCAAGGATGTGGACTGGCACTGCAATGCACCAATCTGTACAAGAAGTTATGTTTCATAAGTTACTGACATCTACCAACAAGTATACAACTGATATACTTGTAATTCATTAATGAAACCTATACTTTAACCAAACAAGTTTAAGTTTTTACTGATCTTCCTAATTATAAGTACACTTTAATTTTGCAAATTATTTTAAAAATACACCTAAAAAGATTTCATGGATATCAATTGGAATATCTTTATCAAGATTATTTCAGGTCAAACTGAATAGAATTACTCAACTATCCATCAAATATGACAACAAAAACATATTTTAATCCACTGTTGAGGTTTGTTATAATGTTCAGTAACAATGATACCATTTATACTTCATAAAAATGTTCAGTGAATATTTTATGTTTCAATGATTTATTTAAAAATATTAATGTTGCAAAAATACTTGAGATACTAAAATTAATTTCTTCTCAAGATTCACTCATTATGTGTAAATGAGATAAATTATAACCAAAACAAGCAAGAAAAATTTAAGAGAAAAAAAAACATTATGCACATACTCAGAATATTGTTATGTGTATTTAGTTAATAAAATGACTAGCTGGTGTGAACTTGAGTAACACAGTCAAGAGAAAAGTTCCATTTAATATTTTTTATTTCATGTTTCCCCTTGGACTAATTACTTTAATAGGTTACATCACTAAAAGAATATTTTTAAAATAATTATCTCATGGTAGGAATTAATCACCTACAAAAGGGACATACAGGAAATAAAAAAGCCTAATAAAAACACATGATGATTTGGGTGCATAAAAGTAAAGAGAAATTAACCCAAGCTTTTCAATTGCCATCTAAAAGTTGTACATACAACACTGGTCTGAAGAGAAAAGTATTTATCTACTCTTAAGAAAATGCAATTGTGAAAATTTCCAAATATTTTCTGAATCAACCTGTTCTACTGATGCAGCAGAGAAGTCAAAATTCACTGGTTTCATAACAGGAGATGAGACTGAACTTGTTGGAGAGTCATTAAACTTGGTCCACTGAAAAGAGTAAAACCTCAATTTAAAAAAATAGTTTCATAGCACATCTAACAAAAGCACTTATTCATAGATAAAACATAGAACTCAAAATAATCACAATTAATTTTTGTTAGGTTGATTTAGTCATAAGCACATTAATTCATAAAAAACAAATTAAAAAAACTGAAAAAGACTACTACAATATTTAGCATGTAAGCAAGCACCTAAAAAACTCAACAATATATTTCTAGCAGAAAGTTAAAAAAAAACAAAGTGAATATGTCCTCTGAAATCAAAATATAAAGCACATGAAAAAATTTTAAATAGCTCTTTGTTTTAATGTTTTGAAGCACAAAGCTACAAAATGAACTAATCTGATGAGCCCACCATAATGATCAAATTCAGAATTCTAGTATTATAAGCCCTGATGCTTTCTGTTGATACTTTTTGAGAGGGAGGGGGTTCTGATATTGCAAAAACTTGCATAAAAACCCTTCTTTGACTTTTCTAGAAAGTGTATTTCAAATAAACCAAAAAAAGAAGAAAATTATTTCTCATAATATTTATAACTTGATTTTAAACCAGTTATTACATGGTTCATACAGACCTGGTTATGTTTTCTCCAGGATGTTTTCAGATTTTCAAGAAGTATTTTAGCAGAATTTCTTTCATTTCTTTCTTTAAAACATTAATTAAAATTATATTTGCTAATCATTTATTTAGAAAAAATATCATAACTGTGATAATATTAGAGGTAAATAACTTGTAATTCTACACTTTTAATAAATAAATATTGACACAGTTTTTTGTAGTTATATTAAAAGTACATATAGTGCTTGCTGATTTTCATCATCATGAAACCAATTGTATAGTTATGCCTTAAAGAATATAAATAAACAGCCAACTTTTCAAACATATATCAGGTTATCTTTGGAAAATGTTATATATACCTTTTCCAGGTATTCAAGTTCTCATTTTAATTTATTCTCTAATATTGAAATCACATCAGTATCTTCCTTTTCCATTCTTCTCAAAGAGTTGGCTCAAGTAACAAACTCTTATCTTTCTAAGACACATAGATAATCATCATTCTTAAAACAAATTCAACATTACTGTATGTATCTTTGTCATTTCATCAGTACTACCAAGACAATTTTTCTCTTATTTCTTTTCTTTATTGTTTTTTTTTCTTTTCTCTCCTGTTTTAAGAATAACTCATACTTTTGTCAAGACATTCCAGCTGAAAGTAGCAATTCCTTGTCAATTCCAACATTTCAAATTTCATTTACAATACTTATAACTACATACAACTATCTGTACATTAATGTTTAATATTTCATATTTTCAACCTTCATCTCCTTGTTGATGTCAAATCCTCTTTCGAATGTGGCCTGATCATGATAAAGTACTAGAAGAACTTTAATGGTACCAAAAAGTTCCACACAGTTTTACCCAAACATGCACTTTTCAAATGATTCATCTGCACCATATTCACCTGTATAACTGAAAAAAACCTGCTAGTTCCAAACATTGGAATGTTGTTCAAAACATAGTGTACTGCCTCAACAGAATGTTGCTGTCTTTTTTTTCAACTATTTCAGTATTTAACAGCAAGGTGAGTACACTTTTGAAACTTTTGTGAACACCCTCTTAATCTGAGATCATTTAATTTGCATTCAAACATAAGAAGTATCTTATCAAAGAGTAAGACAAGAGCATTTCATTAATATCTTCTTCAGCAGCTATATTTGGAATGTTTAACACAATTTTAACAACATTATCTGTCAATGTTTTCTCAGTTGAGGAGCCAAAATCAATTATTAGCAGCTCAGGTGGCAATGCCTGTTGCATCAACTGTGATCAGCTCATCATTTGTCACCTGTAATGTGTTACTTTTAATAAATCACCATGAGTGCTTTTATTACCAAACACAGATCATCACATAAAATACCAATGATATATTATAGTATGGATTTTGTGAGAAAAACTGCAATATGATACACTTAAAAAGGTATAACCTGGATACAATGCACTTCTCTTTGATGTATTTAGTAGCAACTGAATGACTCACTGACAGGTTCTGGAAGCTTTCTTCATTTACAGCTTCCAACATCATCTGTGATGAACATATTTAACCAGTATTATGGAACTACCAGTTATTATTCTCATAAAGTCCTCTTTTCTTACTGACAAATCTATAAAGAAGCAGTAGTGACTTGAAAGAAAGGATGATACATATCTGCCATACACTTAGCATTACTGCTCATCTTTAAGCTGTTGTGAATCACATGCAATCAACAAGATTCAATGTTGATTAAACAAAAATCACAATTATCCATCTTCTTGATGTTGTGGAAGTTACAGCTAACATTTTGCTCATCTATACTCATCTGTATCATGTCTGACACACAATGACCGAAATGTTCCACCATATTGTGAATGCACGGCCTGCAAAATAGACCATTTTTTTTCAAAAATTAAAGCTATTTACTTTTACAGTTTATCAAAATCCTGCTATTGTTAATTCACTATACTTATAGTTCAATAAATATATACAATATTCACTATAACAAAAAATAACTACAATTCTAAGTTAATTGATTAGTCTGTTTTGACATTTTTGATCTAATGAGATTTTAACTATTTTATACATGTACTACTACTATAAATTGTTATTATTATTGCTAATATTAACAATAATAATAATAATGAATAACCACTTACCAAGGAAATTAGTTGAAAAGTATCCACTTTTTGACAAGCCTCATTCCAGATTCTTATGTTTGTTTTTTTAAACTTTCAATGATCAAAATCACAAATGGCCCTGTGAGATTGTTTTTTCAGTAACTTTATAAAATGTTTCGTTAAGCCAACTATGCTGCCCTACTCTCTCTCTCTCTTCACAGGTAAATTGCTTTGTCATACTGCTGTCAAGAAACAATTTACCCCGAAGATCAATAAAACTGGTAATTTGATATCAGTTTCAATATCCAAGGTATTTCAGGCTTTAAATCATCAACTTTGGTAACAAAACATTTAACATGATGTGTGTTACTGTCACTTGGGAAGTTGGGTGGATGTATAGAGAAACCAGTATGGGCTAAAACAAAGTCTCTTCTACATCATCCTTGTTGTAGGTGTAACAAAACCATGATTTCATTTTTCTCTTTCAAATGTGTTTTCAGGACATGCGCACACAGATAGCTGCATATGTCAATTAATATGCCACATGTAGTAATATATTTGCATTATTCATGAATACTACAACCAAGTTGCTGTAAAATGTATTCTATTTCAAACTGTAGAGAACTGTCTTTTACTCCTACTTGTTAAGATGTTTACACACTGCTAAACATATTAATTTAACAGTAATGCCACCCACAGTCAGGTTGGTTAGTTCTTTAATGATTATTGGTGCAAAGAAACTGGACTATCTGTGCCAAGTAACTGGTATAAAGGTTAAGAGTGAAATCATTAACATATGTGAAAAGGAATCATGCTAAAACAAAACACAGTACAATTTTCAAGTTAAAATCTTAAATAGAATTAAAAAGACCAATAGCCCTTAAAAATTTAAAAACACAACTGAGGTGGACAGTGTCATTAACGCCATTGACACTGTCCACCTCAGTTGGTAAAAATAAGTTTAAAATGGTGCTGTCACTCTCAATTGTAAATATGATATTACAGTAAACTGTGGGCTATTGTGACCCAAGTGTCACACAGACCACACTTTGGTGCATAAGTATCAGATAAAAGAAAGCAATGAGTAGCCTAGTCAGAACAAGTTCCTCCTTCCAATCCTTACAGAAGCAAGATGACCAAAGACCCACAGTCAGTGGTTTTCTTAAGAACCAAATGCTAGCTTAAATAATCACTTGAAATTTGAATTGGCCTGATCTGTAAATTTGCAACTGTATACTATTAAGTATAACTGTTTTTGCAACAGTGCATTTATTAAAGTCATAAATTTATCAACTCTATTATGGAATGAAGACAATTTGCAAACAATATTTTCTTTTTAATAATAGAACATACCACAAACATAAAGAAAAGATGATATTCCCTTCTCTTTGTCCACTTCAAAAATTTTGCAAATGTTTATGTGGCTAAAAATGTGCCACTAAACCTTCTGCCTTTGAGCTTTTTTTGTTTTCACTCTAAAGACTGAATATCTATGGCTGACATATATTTTGAAATATTAAAAACTTTTGTTCTAATGATTTTGACAATTTGCATGGTTTAATTCTAAGTGTAATTCAGTATTATATTCTGGGGATCAGTGAAATTGGCAAGTTTCAAATGAATAATGCATTGAGTTTTGATTGTAAGCTGAAATATCCTTTATTTCTGAACTAGAGTTGCAATTTTATGTACTAATTAAGCACTGAAAATTTTCAAATACACATTTGTATACCAAAAACAGCATAAACTTTAACAAATTTGTACTAATATTTTGAACTATTTTATGATATTGGAAGCACCGTATGCAGTAAGTTCACATCATAGTAAATTAACAATACATGCAAAAGTTCACTGATGATAGATTTTAATTTAAAACAAAATGGTGTATATAGCAAGTGTGCATTAGAGTAAATTCAAGATAGCTGCAAAAATATTCAGATAGCAGATCTTTATTGAGAAGTTTCATTGAAATATTACATTTTGATATTCCTAGGGAATTTCATCGTTTTAATTGACTTTCTCAATTGGATACGCACAGTCCATCCACATTCTTTTACTTATGACCAAAGAAAGAAAATACATTTAACAGATTGAGTGAAATTCAATTCCTTTACAACTTTACATGAGGGAATGTAATCTTCCTGACAACCTTCCCTCAAGTGAAAGTAATTTCATTTCATTATTTCCATCCCTATAATAAATATTAAAAGTAGATAAATTTTATTTCTAGGAGACATTCATGGGTTAAAAAATAGCAAATAATTAACTTTTTTTTAAAGTTGTAGAAGGTTTTCAAGGTAAAATATAAATTCATAACATTTCAGGAGTTATCCAAGCCTCCTCTAATATTCAAGGAGTATAAATAAAAACACAGATCTGTGTGAACCATGTACTGCTATATTAAAAACAAGGTTAAAGAAAGTGCAAAAAGTTTAAAGAAAAATAGTCCAACAACAATTACACTAAAATTTAGCTTTAAAAAAAGATAACAGTCTCACAAGTATATATTTCAAATATATTTCTGTTAGGTCCTTCCACAATTCTAAAAGTGAAAAATACTATACTTTAATTCTATGCCACAGACAGAAGTTAATGCTAGTGACAAACAATGAAATAAGCTAAATAAACGTAAGTACCACAGATTAGAAGAGAAATACACAAGTAAAACTCTGGAAATCAGTTTCTAATGGTTACAGGAATCTTGATATACTCATTATTATTTGGTTGGGTAAACTGAGATTTATATTAAAATTACAATTAAAACTGAACACCAGTGTGAGCTTGTTACATTTATGCCATAAAACACCAAACACATTTTTCTTTCACCAGTTACCTTATAACACCCTTGAATGTCAAATTCCATAAATGATTCTAAAATGTTTGTTTTTTGGTGATTACTAATTGACCTTTATGTTCATGCATTCATGATATATCTTTTAAACATGAAATAATTCTTTGTTATTCTTTCTGTGGCACCCTGCTTGGTTTCTTATGCCATCTAAGCACAACCTTTTTTGCTTATTTTTAGTCATTTCTTCAAGAACAATTTTAGTAATTTAGAAGGTTCTCTGGCCTTGGCACTGACATAACTAAGAATTTAGCCATACAACTATAGTCAAATCATTTACTACTAAATTTAAAAATATGTGTACATATAACATTACCATAAAACAGCAAATTTAAAGATAGCTGAATATATATAAAAAACAACCGACCTATTTTGGCACTCATATAGAAATAATAAACAATATTCTATTACCTGAAGTCAAGTACAAAAGATAATTTGCTACAAGTTTTAACAGACAATAACAACTTGCATTTATACGTTTCCATTATAAATACAGGATAAAGACAAACAAAAACAGCAGAAAGAGCATATGTGGACAGTAGAGATGAAAAAAACAACTGAACACTATGTATAAATATATATTTGCTTTATTTAATAAATCTAGTTTGTGCAAATAATTGACTAAGGTACACAAAGGGACATGATATTAAACTTTTAGGTGTATTTTAGCCACTTAAGATTTGTTACTTTTCTGAAGTTTTATATTCAAAGATAATTACTCTCTATGTTCCTAAACTTATCTTTATTGTATATCTACATTCTGAATTATCCAAAATATTTTGTACTTATGTCTTCATCAGAGCACAACGTAATACAAAAACAGAATGCAGTAACTTGAAGAATATTTAAGTCAAAAACACATCAGCTTCTTCCATAATTTGCCAAGAGGTAACTTAAGCACCTTTCATGTTTCACAAAATATTTGGCCAAATTTATTAAAGCAAATCATCTTTTATTATATTTTTAGTTCTGTGTCCAAATTTACTTACATGTTATCATGTATTAAAATCGGTGGTCACTAGATGATGTTGGAAATGTTATCTGTGCTGAGCTCTCTTAAATTTTTTCAGAATTGTGTATCATAAACACTGCATAAAAGCATTCCTATTCTAGCTATAGTTTCATTGAAATATACACCATATACAATACATGTGTAATATTTATTTACTGGGTAGTTTTTGTGAAGAAAATAAGAATAGGCTGTAAAAATACAAAATAAAAATCCTGAATTTTTAGCTCATTTTTTAAAAAACAGATAGACACAAAATGGGTTAGTCTTATTTTTTCTAAAGCTAAAAATTTCATTTTAATATAAAATATATCAAATAATTTCTTCAATTAGCATTTTGCAAATCATCAAGTTATCTAGTGTTTTACACCCTCATTTTGCAGACAGCATTGAGTTATTTTAAACACCAAAGTTTTGGTTACTAAGATAACATTAGCAATCCACATTTTTTTTTGTATAGGTCTCCATAAAATATAAACAGTACGTTTTTGTAGGGGCTTAGACTAATATTTTTTAAAATGTTACTAAATCAAAGACATTTATACTGGCTAATATTATTTTCAAATGTAGTCATATTCAAACTGATTGGACTTGCTGAATAACAAAACCATTCAGTAACTCTAATGATACATTGAAAGCAAGTGCAAATAACTGTAGAAGCCTTAACACCCAATTACTGATACATAATCATGTAATACATCATATGAAAAGTAGGTTACTGACAGTAACTACACTCCAGAAAAATACAAACTAAAGAAGACCTAAACAAGTTATGTAAGAGCTATGTCACTGTAAGAATATAAAATATCCTTTATTATAATTCTAGGTTTATCAAACTAATATAAAATTATGATTTCAATTAAAAAGATAAGCCAAAAGTTAAAGAAAATCATCAACTTTGGTCACAAAAGAAATATTACATTGAAGACAAATTATAATCTTAGATTTTATGTTGCTCACCTCTTTACTTTGGGGAGATAGGGGTTCTGTGGGAGTCTGAACTTTTGTTGGACTGGTAGCTGTCTGAGCTTGTGGAACTGGCTGTGGCTGCTGCTGAGAAGGTGGGAATGTTTGACCATCTAAAAAAAACAAAATGCAAATATCGCAGATATTAGTATAAAAAGTCGTTCACTTACTGTTAATCAAGAACTCATAATTTTAATCATAAGTTACACTTATTTATGATTAATGTACAATAGATATTTCAAAATGAGGTGACTATCTTGTATTAGATACATGATAAAAATGTTACATGTATTAAGAATGTATTTTCATTTAATTTTACAATAAATTTATCTGCCTATATGCATGTACAGATACACACACATATACATTTAATCCACCTTTCCTTGTTTTGTTTATTTTGGATTTCAACAAAGCTACATGATCTACAAATATTTTACCAATGAATAGTAGGATTGACCATAACTTTATAACACCTCTCATAGCTGAAATAGTTAGCATGTTTTGTGTGACAAGGATTCAAACTCAAGATCCTCATTTAAATACTAAAACATCATAAATTACATGTATAAAGTCAAATATAAATTAAATATAATAGTGTGGTCCAATTGTGAAATTTAAAAAATGAACATTCCAAAAATTAATGTTTTAAAGGTTGATCCTTCTAGAATCAGTTTAATCACTGATGCTCAAAATTTGTATGTTTGGTTTTCAAATCTTTTCCATTAACTGTTGGTTATAGAACTTCCTGATTTTTAAGCATGCATTTTTCTTAGACCTTAATCTATTTTGAATAAAATTTACTATAGTTATGGGAAAACTAAGTAATTACCTTGGATAATCAGTATAATGAATTGCCTATGAGCATCAGTTAAACTGATTAGTGTGATATGAAATATCTTATTCATCAAAAAATAGGATTTTCAATTACAAATTTTTCACTTAATTCAACTATCCAAGTGATCAAGATACTAACATTATGATTTCTCGTTATCATTTTCAATTAATTAAAGTTTTTTCAGGTCAATGGATCAGTATCACAGTTCATTAAAACTAATTAACAAATCAAAATCAGTTTTCTGATTATTTTTACAATTACTAATTTATGTTGATTGAAGCAAAATCAACATAATTAAAAACACACAAAATGAACATAAAAAACTCCAGAGAATCTTATAAGTTGTTTTATTTGCTCATCAAGAACATATTTCTGTAATGAACTCTATTGTTCAACTTAACACCATTGTATTCTAAATAAGTCATGCATAAGAGTATATTATAATAAGTTCTATAATTAAACAGTCTGTGGCACATACATATGGGATATAAATGTTGCTGTTACATAAAAAAAGAATGTCTTATATGGTAAAATGAAAGCCTAAATTGAAAAGTTTAATAAATTCAGACAAACAGGGCAAATATGATATTTATTTACAAGAAGTTCAGTTAAATTTGTGAAAGGAATCATCCGTCAAATTTATTCATTGTTAGTTTGAATTTTTCTGTGAAAGTGATTTCTTAATTTCCTGATCTAAGAAATAATTAGAACCTGTGAGAATTTTAAACATTACTGAACAATCATCTTTGGTACACCATAATTTTAAAGATATGATGTTCAGCCATAGTATCTTTTTTCCATCACTTAAAGTATCAATGAATGCATTCAGAACACAGACAATCAAAACTCAAAAATAATCAACTAATCCAACTTAGGGTTTATAATTATCACTTTTTTCTACTATTAGAGCAATCCAAGGAACTGAAACATTCCAATCACCATTTCACATAATAATTGTTTTGATGAATTCAAATTTGTTGAGCTTTGAGCAAGCATGGCCTGTTGATGATGGGGGTGGGGGGTTGGGAGGCACCTTGTAAGTGGAGTCTTGGGTTCCATAACTGTTGCCATCAAACATGTCTGCTCTTTAACTTCCTTGCTAAAAAGCTCAATCAATTCAACCTAATATTTAACTATAGAGCTTCCATATTATAACTTCTATTTATGTATCTTCAAGACATTTTTCACGATTTCAGTAGATATTAAGTCAGTTGTTGACAAAAATAATTATTTTAAATGAAGTATTTTCACTAAAACCTTCTTAATGAAAGTATGGAGTAAAAGCATTGACTTCCCTGAATGTAAAGTGATTTTCATTTTAAGATCAAAAATAATTTTATTCATTTAAAAATCTCAACTTTCATTTACGTAATTGCTAGAACCTCTTACATAAATTTCAATTTTTTTTCTCCATATTTTCCCTTATTTTCTCTATTCTAACTCTACATGAGGTTGGTCAGCTTGACTGAACTTGTAATCACAAAAATTAATCTAAATTACTATTTTCTTTCTAGAATGATTTGAAACTGGAACATGAAAACTACACTTCAAGATCATAAATAGCTTTCAACTTGTTACAATATACATCTGTTTACACTTAAATTTCATTGCTTCATTGCTCTGTGTGAACCATGTACTGCTATATTAAAAACAAGGTTAAAGAAACTGCAAAAAGTTTAAAGAAAAATAGTCCAACAACAATTACACTAAAATTTAGCTTTAAAAAAAGATAACAGTCTCACAAGTATATATTTCAAATATATTTCTGTTAGGTCCTTCCACAATGTGAACTGAGTGAAACTAATGATTCTGCCAAAGATGCAAATTACTTAGCAAAATATGTAGCTCATGTTACCTTATCAAATTACATAATGTATGGGTTACTGGTAGTTTGATAGCAAGTGAACTCTGTGAAAAGTTTTATTATTTTTATTTTATCTTATCCAAAAAGTTTTATTTTTTATATTTCAGTTACTTTATAACAATAACAAATAAATAATACAAATAAAAAACACTAAATAAAGTTTTTGTCTTTTTTTGCTGTCAACAGTCAATGAAACTTTACCTTACTTTTTTTTATTATACTAACAGTACTACTGCACTAAATACTTTTTATTTAACTTCATAATGCACCAAAGAACACAGAATAATAACATGCAAAAAGAACACAATGTCCTATAACCATCACAATTTCTTTGGTTTTCTAACTGTGAAAGTTAAAAATTCAGCTAAGCTCACTGAGATATTTTCTGCGAGAATAAAGTTTTGACTGGATGTGAAACAGACAATTCTCTGTATGGGAAACAATATAATATATCATTTGATAAATTAAACTCTTGGCTTTGTGTAGATTATAAATAATATAATATTAAATGTTGGAGAGAGCTATTGACAATTTCTAAAAGAGAAAAGGTAAAAAAATGGGCATGACCAAAGGGGTCTGAAATTTTATTTTATGTCTATATAAGAAAATAAGATTGAAGGTTTTAAAAATTAAAATCAGCATGAATAATGATAATATTAAAATGAGTAACTTACAAAGTTTCATAGTTCAAAGAGAGATGGTATATAAACAAGAAAAGAGGGGATGCTTAGAGAACAAATGTTACAATCTGCATATTAGGAGCAATTCAGGATTTTTTCTTGATATTACCTTTTAAAATAAAGAACTGAAATCTTATATAATATTGAGATTGGTATTCTTAGCTACATTTTATGCCAAGTTTTTTTCAAATATTATGATAAAAAGTAATTTAAGTTTTGAATGTAACTCAGTAAAACCTCATGACATCTGCAAAAAGGGAATACACTGAAAAGACTTTTTCTGAGGGGGGATAATAACAAAACTAGTAACACTATCTGCCACTTTATCTCACATTGAACTGTCAACCAAATGAAATTCAACTGGCAAGCAGTACTCACCATCAGCTCTTAATAACAAATAGTGTGATTGATGATGCAAATTATCTACTAAAACAATTACTTGAAAACAGAAACAACTTATGTGAAAACTCAAGTTAATAATTTATTACCCTTCTGTAACACAGAATAAAAAAATTGTGAATAAGTTTCTGTTTAGATCACAGGTCAGGAGTTGAACCTCATGATGCTCTAATGGTTAAAAAATTTACATTACATTGGATAAAAAAAGGAGTTGTTTGACAAATAAATTGCAACAAAAAATAGTAATGTCTTACATGGTATATTCACAGTTTTGTCAAATTTAGAAATTTGCATACTGTAAAACAAAATTAGGTAAATATTTGAGCTAAAAATAAACAATATACAAAGTGATAAATTCTTGCATTTCTGACTTTATTACATACACTCACAAACTGTATTTGCACTAAAATGTTTGACATTGCATGTGCAAAAATCACTAATTAGTACTAGCAGTATTTTGTAATTACTTTAAGCAGAATAAATTTTAATGAAACATCCATAAAAAGTAAATTTTAAATATCAACATTTCAATTATAATTCTTACACTGAAGGTAACATAAAGAGAGAAATCAAACCAAACTCTTCCATTCTTAATTTCATCATTCTGCCCCTGTAATGTATCACGAGGTCAGGCTATTAATGATTAAACTTTAATAATAATGTATTTCAATAAAATTATCAGGAAAAACATAGATTATGAATAAAGTTTAATCATTAATAGCCTATTACCTAAGTTTAAGCTTCTTAGATTCAAAAGAAAATGTTAAAAATTATCTATTTTCATTTTACTGTCACACTACACACATATCCTCGAATTTTCCACTTCAGAATTTTTAACTTCAAGTACAGACTGTTACACTTTCCAAACAATTTGAAAGATAAACTATGAATAATTTCAAGTGCAAAATTAAAAAATTAATACCCTACCTTCTTTATTTGTCAACATATCAATAAATTTGTCAAATACACCACAACAGCCTCACCTCTGACATTCAAGATTGTTTGTTAATCTACTTTACATGGGTGATGGACATGTTCATAGTTAATAGAAATAGTGGGTTCTTTTCCATTTAAATCTTACAATGATCATTTTGACTATGGCAGATAGAGTTAATCAGTTGTTAGAAGTTTCTTGTCATGTGATCATAACATTGTTGCTCAACCAAAAAAATTTTTTAATCCATTTATTGCTTATTTAGAAAGTAGAATAAATTATAGTATTTCTGAGTCATAGCATTCTAATTCCTGACATATTTTTTGTTCTAAAATACCTATTGGATAACTATATGAATTATATTTTGGATAATCAAATTTACAACATTCAAAGAGATTAAGGGAAGAACAATTTAGTATTTGCACAAAAACCTCCAATCCTTTTTTTAATACACATTTTTTTTACTTACTTATATATTTTAAACAAAAGTAATTGAAATGTGAACAAAACTTTTTAGCTTAGCCTAACAAAAGTATATTTTATGTCATAAGCAATGCATGTCTTGTGTTTAAACATGAGCTCATTCTATTTATATCAAACATGCAGGAAAATCTAATGGATCCTGTTATGAATCATTGTTTCAATGAGTACTAAACATTGCAATGAAACTAATGTTAAAAGTTAAAACTGTTAAGATATGTAATTTGTAATTTTCTGGTCAATACTGTGGTTCAAAAATTTCTATTTAATTTTTTTTTAACAATACAATGATGACTTCTCTATTGACCCAAAAATCAAATATGCTGTTAGGATGAAGACAGAAGAAATATAAAATGAAACATTTGATATTCATTCAGAAGGTTCTAAACGTTCTGCAGATAAATTGTAAAAAACTGTGCAATGAAAGAAGTATTTTTTTCTCAGCATGAAAACCATCTTTCACTCAGACAAACCCAATGTATGTTTCAGAAATGCACCATTGCTAACCAGCCCTAAAGGACTGGAATGAAGTGACCCAAAACCAAACAAATGGAGAAGATTTCTGAGAGATTATTATGGAGAGAGACCACTTCCCCCACAATCCCAAGTGCACTGACAGGCACCTCAACAGGAATGATCAATATCCGTAAAGAGGTGATGTTCTGGAAAAGGAGAAGGAAGAGAAACACTTATAATGGTGGTGTTTCAATCCAATCACCAGGTGAAGTTGATCTGTAAGGAAGGAGGAAGGATGGGAAGGCCATTATCCAAGGGATTACAAACAAGGATTTGCTGGTCCAGCAAAATCCCATGAAGGCAACTATGTACTAAAAAGAGAGAGAACCTCTCACACAGCAGGAGAAAAATAGGCTGCAAACAAGAAGATTCATAACTCTCAAATAAAGGGGAGAAGGTAGGTCCCACTGGAAAATGAATTTGATATGATATAGAAGGGGTAAAGAAAGATTTTTTCCACCTGTACCAATCAGACTGCAAGAAAGCCATAAATAGTTGGTTATCATGTAATAGTGAAAACAAATGCCCTGGGAATAAAGAAGACAGGCAAGCACCTATATCACATAAAGATTTGTAAGGAGGCAATACATTCTTAAGTAATAAATATCCCAGTGTTCTTTTACAATCTTGTACTCTTTTTATCACGCTTAAAGACTTGACTGGATACGCAGCATTATTAACTATACTGATAAAAATGTTTTAAAGAAAATATAAAAGGGTAACATCCAACAAAATGTGAACACCTCATGTTTAGCATTTTTCTGGTGCTTCACCACTTTTACCATGTAGTATTTATTTTCACCAACAAATATAAAGTACAGCAGTCTTGTAAAAATCTGTAGGTAAAAACCGAAGAACCAGTATTAACCATACAGCTCAATAGAGGTTTCATATTTTTTTTGCACACATAAAACGTACATATATTTATGTACAACAGTTTAGCACTACAAACTTATTTGACATACTTTAAGACGTCTATCATGTCAGATAAAAATGTCTTAAAACATTAACCAAAAAAGATGGAAATAAGGATACAAGTCTTACATGAAAATAATCATGTAGTTGAAAATAATCAGCTTATGTACGAGACAGTGAATTAATTAGCAAATCCTTGTAATCACCCAGTCAAATTTGAATTGACTAATATACAAATTTTAGGAACAAATATGGCTAGTATTGTTCCCTAAGAAAAGGCAATCTAAATGTGTTTTTTTGTCCAAAAGTTTGCTGTGCTTTGCGGTGTTACGTTTTTTTTTTTATGTTTCATATGTAGCCTGAACGCAACAGAAAGACACAGATAACAGCTTGTATAATTTATTACAATGACCTATTTATATGTGACAAATATAAAATAAATTATCTAATAACAATAACAGATATTCAGTTTCAACCTTCAAAATTATTTACAATACAAAATGGTACTGGCCTGTGTCTAATAATATGATCCAGAATGAAAGTCCAAATCAGAAATCCAAAATTCCAATCTAGGCGGTGAATTTAGACCCACGAAGAAATTCCCAAGTTTGAATGGGTAAGTTCAGAAACAATTCACAGTCCAATATGTGTTGACTTTCAGTACAATCCGTAATTTGACTGAATCGTAAAGATTGATGGAATAAAAATTCACCGCTTTAGTTGATCTAGCTCTATTCACAAATCCAATTTGAATAAACACACGGCAAACGTTTAAACTTTCTCAAACGAAGACAACTTCTTGACCCGAGTAAAAACGGTTGACTAACTTCCCTCGCATCGCCGTCTGTTTATATACTAATTGCGTAACTTCCCAGAATTCCAGAGTACAGACACCAGGCCAATACAAGTAATCGATCTACCTAGTTCTACAAATTTCTACGTATATACATAACACTCTGTACAGACACCATGCCAATACAAATGATCGATCTATCTAGTTCTAAAATTTCTACATGAATAATTCTAAATGAATTCTAATTAATTCTAAATGTTATTTTAAATGAATAACAACATATTTTATTGGTTTAAACTTCGAAATAATAATATAAATATGGAAATATAAATAATAGATATGGGAATTCAAACACGACATGACATGGTTGTCATTTACATAAACATTCTAAAACCTCACTAATATGTATTTACAGTGATGGTCCTTACAAAGCTACATAACAAAAACAGAAATATATGTCTACATATAAAGTAATATTTGAGTGAGATGTGTCTGACGAAATTAAACATCAAATAAAATTACTTAACTTCCATATAGGTAAAGAAAAGTGATGCCCTAGATTATTAATAAGTGAACTTAGGGATAAATAATCCAACCTTCAGCAGATTTCTTAGAGATTCTTGGAATCAGAGAAGAGGGCAAGGTTTCTGGCAGGTCAATGTTGTTTCTTCTCAAAACTACTAAATGCATTGCTGTACAAAATTCTTCTAATGTTAAAGCTCCATCTTTATCTATATCAGACAACTGCCTAACATAAAAAAACAATAACAAATACAGTTTTAATATTTCATTAAAATATATGCAGAAATATTTTTTAATTGTTCAGAAAATAAACTAAGTTTTTATTCAAAAGTTTTCAACAGAGACAGTCTTGCTATAGAAGTAACATAAACTACTGCAGTTTTTGAATATTGTTTTATCTGCAGGAATAGTTTATATGAAGTTATAAATACTGGTAATCTACATAATAACAATATTAATTAAAAAAGATGTTGTCTGCTATTTACTTTAAAATCACTAATATATCAATTTTGTAAAATTACAATTTTTTTTCAAATTAATTTTCCAATCACTATTTTCAAGGAAACTTTTCCTTCAGGCCTTTAAAATGGTTGTATGCATCAGAAGAAACATGCATTTTCACTCTACCACCCACTCGAAAAATATATTTCTATCCATACTATCTATAAACCTTATTATAAAGATGATAAAGTTTTTACAGATAAATATTAACATTAGATCCCTAAAAAAATATTGTTAACACACAGATGTTTGGCTCAAATTTTATTATAAAAATTAGGATGTATACAGCATTCCTTCAAATATATTTCAAGTACTCACCAAATTTTTGATAGTTCATGGACTGGTAATTTGGACTTTTCAAAAAATTCTTTTGCAACAGCACCTATAAAATAAATTGTGCAAATTTTAAATCTTGTATTATATACTTCAAAGTTTCACATGCAAATGACAAAATAAAATGATTTACTTTTCTTATATAAAATATTCAAAAATATAATTTAACATTCTAAAATGAATTCAGCTATTAACAAATTTTATATCTAGTATATTACACCACAAAATTGAAGACACTACATATATATTATTGATACGCTAATCAATCAAAATTGATGAATATTGTCTAAATAACTGGATGATTATTAACAATTAAAAAAGTGAATTTGAAAGAGAAATAAGAATAAATTTATCTACATGCCATGACAGCTTTGTATTTTTTAAATGTCTCCTATAAACTGCTGTAAAACATTTCTGTATTTTCTAGAAATAGTGTCATAAAGTCTACTGTTTCAGTTATACTGGCAATATCCTTACAATTTGGCTCTTCTACATGTCACAACAATTCAGTTTCACAATTACTTTCAAACAATTAAACAACTTTATTTCAATGTATGCCAATAAAATTAACACATGAATGTGGTTTATAATTCAGATCTTTATATTATCTTTTTAATTTCATGAGAAAATATCTTAAAATTTTCTTGATTTGCACAGGGACATTTGAACAGTCTCAATTTTGTATAACTTCAATAGCCCAATATGTACACTGTCCATGTTAAGCAAACACAATCTATAAACACTTTTAGTGTTAAATCTACAGTTTCAACACCCTAACTACTCTGTTTTGTGAGATATCAATAAATTTATGCAACCCACTACAGAGGCCCTGCCCTTCTATCTTAACTTTTAAGACTTTTCAAAACTTCATCATTTTATTTGATGTACGTGTTTAAAACCAATGAAAAGAGTTATTTTCAACTTTAAGCTTGCATCTGTCATCATGAAATTGGCAAAAGCTTAGACTAAACACCTTCATTGTATAATGTGTTGATAAGCAAAGATGACATTCATTAAATTAACAATTTGATTAACATATCTTATTAAGAAACACTGTGATGTGTTGCTTTTCAGGCATTAATGAACTTTGTTATTCAAGCAAAACAATAAAACTACAAAATTAAAATAAACTATATTTGGAAAGGTAAGCAAATGACACTGTAAATAACATAAACATGTGGAAACAACCAACATACTGAAGGAAGAAAAAGGTGTATTTATTTAAATCATAATTTTTAAAATTTCATTTTACTGTATATTGATTCAGCTACAAGCAGACAATAACAGATAATATATAAGGTTTTCCCTTTAAAAAAACTTTTAATATTCATTCAAAAGATTAAAGTGGTTATGCAAATAAAGTAAAAAAAACTGTAGGGTCAAAAGAAGTATCTGCACTATGAACATGAAAATTACCTTGCACTCAGACTAGTTAGTGTTTGAGTCATTAATTCTGAAAATTCACAGACAAATTTTTGTGAAAATACTTTATTACAAAAACCAAATTTTTGAAATGTTTACTAAAAGCCCACTGAAGTTCTTGATGATACACTTAATAATTATATAATTATGTATAGCTTCACAGAAACTGGGCTTGGTGCCTAACACTAAAGCCAGAATTTATAAACATAGTGTCTGATTTTCTTTTGCATGTTATACATGTAGTGTGCAACTACAATGTCACTTTAAAGTAAAGCTTATGAAAATTAAATGCTTGGCTAAAATACATGACCTAATGAAATCAAAGACATTAGTTAAATTTAAAAAAATTAATTCTATGACAGTACTAAACATTATCATAATTATTTCGTTCACAATTATTAGACCAATATTTCATGAAAAATCACCAATCAGTAGACCCAAAGAATGGATGGATATTAGAGTTATTTATTTCAAATGGCTATGTCAGTGTGTGTATTCTGAACCTATTTTACCTCAAATGTGTAAGCTATATACTTTTGTTGCTCCTTTACAGGATATAGTCTGCTTATAAAAATAACCTTTCCCTCTGACTTGTTCTCCAATTTTAAACTTACACAGTAAAAATAAATACAAAATACAAATCTCTTTAATTAATGAAGCCTCTAAATTAAAACCAATAATTTTTTTTCAATTTTGTAATTTAAACATTTCATTTTATACTTTAAGCATTTACCTTCTTAACAACAATATTAGGTTATATGTTTATTGCTCAGCAACACGATATAAAAGCTGTTGTTGGAATACATTGTTATCAAAATTCACTAGCTTTTCTATATATTAGGAATTCTTATGTAAGAAAACACTTCTTTTCTATGTGGTTTTTCAAAAGATTGCTTTATTAAAAAGATGCACATGCACATCTGTGTGTGTTTCTATCATTTATGTGTTAATTTGTAATACAAGAAATCACTTCTTTCTATGTGGTTTTTGAGAGCTTGCCTCTTTAAAAATGTTTATGAGCATGCACCCATGCATGTGGATACATAACAATACCCAGATGTAAACCCTCAGGATCCACTTAATATGGGTGCAAAATTGGCAGTCACATTTCTTTTCTATGTAATTTTTTTCCATTAAAAAAGCCCACATGCATTTAATAGATACTGAGAGTGTGCACATGGATATGTGTGAAAAATTTCAGATTTCTGGGTTTTTTCTTCAATTGAAGGTATGGTAGTCACACACAGACATGACCTTTTATTATTCTTATAGATTACAAAAGTAACCACAGTGGAATGTAGATACATTACAAATGATAAATAAATGTCATAAACTAGCTTTACATACTTTTGGGAAGAAGTCTTAACAGATGAAATAAAATATATTAATAATTCAATTTTCTACAGCAATGTCATCAAATTTTGTAAAAGTGTATTTTGAATGCAGTCTCAGGGGCCAGATACTAGTTAATAATGAAAAATATACATCAGGATTTAATCAACCTTACTGGTGTTAAATGTTAGAGAAATACAGTTACAGGAAATTTAAATTAAGCAATTAAGTCTCAAAGTTAAATAATACAAATTGGAAAAACCAGTTTTCCTTTGCTTGTTTGGAGAAAAGTAAATTTTTAATCTTAATAATCTCAAAAGGTAGACAATTCAACTTCAGTTTTTGTTCTGTAGTGTCCAAGCTTTTAAAACTAACAAAGTTATAAATGCATCATTAAAAAGCTGGGATTATTTTCCTCATTACATAGAACTATCATTAATCCTAATATGAATGACAAATTTATAGTTATCAGGTCAGAAGCTTTTCTTGATTTCAAGTCCTTCAAATAATCCAACTATGTGATGGCTTTGGTTGTTATTTTATGTTATATAAAAATAAGAAATTAATTGGGTTGATTCCTCTAGTTATTTGGTCATTTTATAAAAGTAATTCCTATTTTCATTACTTATTTGCTGTAAAAAATTTCCATTTTACAATTTGAAACTAAAGGTATCTCACAGTGGGATCTTTCCAGCATGCACTTAGAAACTGGCAGGCATTTTATATGATTTCTAAAAGTATTACAGTGGTAAATTTTACAATAAGATACAACAATATAAAAACCATACTTATATGTTTTAATCACAAACAACACATTTCACTACAAATCATAAATTTAGCAAAAATATCTGACTGACGTTTAATGATGTTCAACCTATCATGCTTTATGTTTGGGGTGTTTGTCTTTCATATAATAGCTACAAGTTATTAATTTCTATGAATGGAAATGAAGAAATAGACAAAATCATGCTAACAGGCTTAAAAAGATTACTCATCTTTACATTATGGAAAAATTAATAAACTTATAAATATGAATCTTGTACAATTTGTAACTGAAAAAAAAGTTTCAAGCTGTCAAAACTTTTGAAATTGGGTTTAGTCATGATATACCTAAATGCTAAAATATTTTGTAAATAAAAAAACGAAAATGAAATGGCCAATATCATGTTAACAGGCTTAAAAGGATTAATCATCTTTACATCATTGAACAATAATGAGAAAACAAAATAAATATTAATTTTGCACAGTTTGTAACTGGATAAAAACAAGTTTCAAGCTGGCAAAAAGTTTGAGGTTGGGTTCAGCCATGACATGCTTAAAAGATATTTTGCAAATAAAAAGGCAAATGTGTCACAAAATTAAGCAGGTGCTGAAATAACATAAATCTGACACTACATTTATAATTTCACCTTCTACAGTACAGTTTGTATTAATGCACGATTTCTTTCCTATGGCAAGAAAACTTATATTACAACTTTTAAGTACAAACCTAGTAAGTGATCACAATTATCTGGAAACAAATAATTAGGATTTCCAAGAAGCCTTGTTGATTTTAAGAGGCTAAGTGCAATTTTTAAGTTATTAAAATATAGTATATTCTTGAATTTCAAAAAAGTACCAATTTACTATTGGGTTAGGTGCATTACACCTTGTATGACTACCTCTTGTGTTTACTTTGGTAGTTACATAGTCATACTATGACTTGGGATAACATATGCTTAACTTATAAAATTTTGCAAGTTATCTGTAAACATGACAAGGTTTGTATACATAAAATATCAGGTTTTATTTATGTATTACAGTTTTGTAATTAGACATTTGCTTATGATTGCTTTTCTTTCAGAATGTTGTCTAATATGCAAAGTAATTTGACTTAAATTTGAAAATACTTTCCTTCATCCAAAAATAGAAAAATTTCATTTGAGTTATCAATAATCTCCTACATAAATATCAAATGGAAAACTTTATATTTTATGTTATTTTTTCCACATGAATTCTATACCATGTTGGTCAATTTGACTTAACTTGTAATTAAAGTAAAAAAAATAGGAAATAAATCTAAGTTACCCTTTTGTCTTTCTAGAATGATTAAAAACTGTTTGTTTTTGTTCTGAATTTCAAGGAAAGACACTTGAAGGCTATCTCCACTAGCCATCCCTAATGTAACAGTATAAGACAAGAGGGAAAATAACTAGTCATCACCACCCACCACCAACTCTTCAGCTACTTTTTTACTAACAAATAGTGCAAATGACAATCACATCATAATGCCCCCATGGCTGAAAGGGCAAGCATAATTGGTGTGATGGGAATTTGAATCTGCAACTCTCACATTACAAGTTGAGTGCCTTAACCACCTGGCAATGCCAAGCCAATTAGAAATTGTAAAAAAAATCCAAAATGTTCATTCTAAATAGTTTAAAATCTCATAACAATATGCATTTCTTTATATGTAATTTTTTGTTCATATTTACTTTTGAAGAAAAAATTAAATAATGTACAATATAAACATTTGAATTACAAGTAACAAATTGATTTCATATTAATAGACATACAGGGTGTTCCAGTAGTTTGGACCCATAGGGAAACACACAATTTCTTATTCATTTCTTCATTAAAATTACAGTAAATTAAAAGCCATAGATATAAGAATTATTGGTACATTGTGCAATCAGGGTATTTTCTTTCTTAAATGATGGAAACTGAAATTAAAAGTATTTTTTGAACTTTAAGAATATAACATCTATTTTTCTTATAAGTCCAGACTTCTGAGATACATTGTACATTCATAAAATAGTAGCTTAATAAAATTTTGAATATAAGTCTACAAAATGTGAATACATGTGCACTGACCCACAGGAAAGGATTAACAAACCTGATATTTTTCCTTTGACATCTGTTTGCATACACTGAAATTGTGTTGTGTAATATTCTCTCTGTTCACTGGTTATCGTCCAAATATCAACTTCATCGTCACTGGAATGTCGTTCACTACTGTCTTCCTCTGTTCCCAAGAGCTGATGATGCTCTTCAAAATTTGCCCAGTTAAGGTGACTATCTGGAATTTCAGAAAACAAAACAAAAAGGTTGTTTTATTTTGTGCATTCACATTTCCTTATATAAAAAAAAACAATTCAATTAATAGGTAATACTTATTCAAATGCTTTAGGCATAGACAAAGCTAATTTATGTTAAAAAAAAATACTAATCTCATCAAGCCAAATGACTTCTGGTTAAAACGACATATTTTTCATTTTTTTACTTTTCTGATTTCTATCCATACTTGTGCTCATGTAACTATAATTCAAGTTACTGATTCACCTGCTAAATCTGTAGAGAATGTATAAGATATAACAATGAAATTAGATTCTACACTACTTTCTCTATATGTAGTTTACAGGAATGTGGTTAAAAAGTATGAGTCATAAAAAAGGCAAAAACAATAATAATAATACCATTATAGTCAGTAAGCTTTAGTTGACAATTTTTTTTTTTTTTTTCAGCTATAACATCAAAGAATGGAGAAAAAGTTAAGTGATAATTCTTCTGGAAGAGAAATCACTTCAACCCATGCAAAATTTATAATTTACAAAATGCAAAGTAGGAATCAGTTAGAACAGAGACAAATGATTAATTTTCTTTTCATCGCACAGTGGAAATACTTAACCAAATTGTAAAAATCTTGGTAAAAACTCTTTAAAAGTATCTAGTGTTTACTTTAGACATTTGTACAACTTTTTATTTTTACCCCTTTCAAAGTTGTAAAATGTGCAAAATTTTGTTATAAACATCTTGAAACACAATAAAAATACTTAACTTTATCTCAAAATTTAATTCATTATGCTTTTTATCAAAATGTTTTATTTTATATATACATTCAGTCAGTTTCAACTTGTTTGATATTCAGTTAAAAATTCATTGATATTTAATTTCACTAATTGAAGCAGTCATTGTTTCTGGCTGCATCATAAAAAGCATGGCAAAAACTACAAATGGGTTATTAATGATTTATGGTCCCATATATCAAAATGTTATCACCATTACTTTTGTAAGGATAACTAGAGTGATTTTCCAAACAATATTTGTGGTCAATGTTAAATATATATTCAGTGATTTTAGTTTATCAAATAAGTTACTTTATTTGTGTGTGTTTTGCCAGAATAAAATAAAATTAACACAAAAAATTACTTAAAACAAAATCTCAATCATCCAAATAGTTTGGTGTCAATTGTACTTGCAAAACCTAACTAAACCCAATTGACGTCTCAAAATGAGAGAAAATACCCACAGTTTTCAAACTGATGTAATTTAAAATGAAAAAAAAGTTTCAAGAATGTAAAGGATGATAAATGACACTATCAACAAACTTCCAGAACTTTAATTTGTTTCTAAGTGTTGTGAACTTCAGCATTTAGAATCCTTTGTTCACATCTATAACAGCTCTGAGTAGCCAATATGTCAAGCAAATGCAAATTATAACTAAAACCACTTTTGTCACTTTATATTGACATAGAGGCATTAGAATCTCTTCTATTCAACTGTTTTAGTCATTGGCTTCAGTTAGTTTCAAAGCTGAGTTCCAATGGTAATTGTTTAGATCACATGCTGTTTTATTATAAAAGGGTGACAATGTGATATGCAGATATACCTCTTGTTTTCAATCTACTAAAGCTAAATAGGAATTTTTATTATTTTTTTCTTGTTTCTATGCAGTTTTAGCATAAATATATGGTTCAGAAAGTCATTAAAACTGCCTTATTCCAGTTGTGTTATTTCTCTGTTCTCTACAACAGATAATATCCATTCTGCCCAGAGGATATTGCAGTAATGTGTAGCATCTATAATAAAATCATTAGTGACAGTAATACCTTTCTGGCTTAAGTGATATTGTCAAAATGTTGTACTACAGTTGATCAATACTGTGATAGGACAAAAGTCAAGACGTAATGCTTTCAACTTAACAAAAAAACTGAGACTACCTACTCAATTCAAGTACTCCTCCTTAGATCAATTCTACTAGGAGATCATTAAGTGGAAATTATACCTCAAAACTATTACATTCTATGTCTATGGAAATAAATACTGAAAGAATGAAAAACTAGTAGAAAGTTAATTGTGATTCAGTGTGTGCAAGTACATACACTATGTTTTATTTTGTTAGCCTGTAAATTAAAATTGTGTTCATTCTTGTTAAATTCATTCAGTCTTGTTACATCACACACACACAATGAAAACACAGTTAAGTTCCAGGTTCAGATGATTATCCTTAACTCCTGAGTGAATTTGCAAATATGAGCGAGTATAGATGTAATACATATTGGGAAGACAATTATTACAAAAAAATACAACAACGACAGTAAAAACAGATATGGTGAAGAACGAAAATCACAAAATAAAAATCTGAATTACACTTTAAACAATTGACAATTGTATGTCAATATTTTGAGAAGAATAAAAATTTCTAAAAAATTCATAAATGTAATCTTTATAGACAATATTCAGACCAGCAGGGAAATGAAGAGGGAAAATATACATATACGTATTTCTGAATTAAACTAAATAAATGTTATATAATAACTAGCATAACAATGGCCTATGGCTCACATTTACAAGGACACTGTAATGTAAATTTAATTCCTTTAACCAAGTTACAAAGAGTAATTAATTACCACAAAAATCTATGTAGGCAAAAATAAAGACATAAAATACATGCAGACAACAAAGATTACCTTGATGAAGACCATGGTGAAATGCTGTCCAGTTTTTGTCTCCATGTTGAGCAGCCTTTGGTGTAGTGGGTGTTTCTGCTGGTGAGGAGTTTCCAGAATTTCCTGTTGCTGCCACTGGAACTGCTACTCCTTGGGACTGGTGGAAAGGTATTTTAGCAATGAGAGTGTATATGAATATTTTAAGTAACTCTTACATTTTCAAATCAATTTTTACAATGGTGATAATTAAACTTATTGGAAAATATTTTTAAAGATATTTAGAATTAAAATGAACTAAAAACTGGTACTGACCTGTAATATATCTTGTACCTTTACTTGTACAGTTTTCACTCATGCTATCAACAACACATGCAATTCAAAATTCAATGAGAAAGAACCCACTTTGAGACAATAAATCTGAAGATATCTTGGATGGGTAATGTCAAAAACTTTAAACCATTAACAAAGTAGGAAATGTACAATGCTTTAATAAGGTTTTTTTGTTCTTGTTTTCTAAATTATTCTTCATTACCCATTAAAGCCATTGAAGCAAATCATCCATAGGAAGATAAAAATTGATATGGAAAGTTTATAGAAGTCCAGCAAATACTGTGACTATACACGAGAAGACATAAGATGCTGAAGCCAGATAGAAGAAGTGAACCATGAATTAATAAACCAAACCCAGAAAATGACAAAAAGAAAATTTGAAGAAGATGGGTGAAATGAGACATTAAATAAGCGACAATGTAGGTAGTTTTGTCACCCAAATAATTCTTGATGGAGAAATGTTTGTAAGGTTGACACAGTTTTCATAAGAAAATGGGGAATGTTTAAATAATAATTAATATGAGAAAGATCATTACCAATCTCATTATTTCTTTGATAGTATAAACAGAAAACATGAAGTAACATTTAAATAGGCAGGCCTTTTACATAAAAGGTCTGAAAGTTCTTGATCCAGACTTCTAATGTAATTTAGACAGAAGAGGAAAAGGAACTGAAAAAGTAAAAACTAGAGGATAATAATGAAAGTCAGTAAAAAATACAAACTGAAAAATCTGTAAACCAAAGATCATAATGCCAAGGGTTCAACAAGTAAAAGATGATTGGAGACGAATCCCTCAAAGTTTAGGTATTAACTGAGAAGTAGACAATAAAGGTATGGTAGAAGAAAAAACATTGCTACTGGACACTGTTAAGAGAGCTATGTCCAACAGTAAAACAAAATGCTAAAATGATAATCAACTCTTTCTGGCATGTTTCTCCTGATCAGGAAGAGAGTTTGGACAAAACATCTGCAAAAACAAACCTCTTCTGAGCTTAAGAAAAGACATGCATAAAAAACTAGTGTCAAGGGAATACAAGAGCTACACTAGAGGAAGACTGCATCATTCAAGTCTTCAGAGAAGTTGTAAAAGTTCTGATATCTGTATCAGAATGAAAACTGACATTCAAATTCATTGTAGAACAGTTAAATTACGATTGTCAACAAGAAAACCAGAGTTTAGGTAATATCCCTTAAAACATGCACAGAAAGTCACATGAAAAGTAGGAAAGTGGAGAATTATGGGTAAGTTACACATGATCTGCAACATGTAAAAAACGTTCAGAACTTACAAGTCACATTTTGTTCACGAGTGTAAACTCAACAAGAAAAAACATATAATATTCCAATTAAAAATAAAATTTTTTTTCTCCTTAAATTATTTTGCTTGATGTTTAAATGTGTATTTAATAATAACACCAAACTGCATAAAATTTTATCACAAAAGTAAAGTTAATGTGAGCTGTTTCTGAAAAAGAGAAACACATAGCTCAATTTTTAGTAAATACATAGAATACAGTGAAATAAGAAAAATATGGGAAAGACTGGAAATTTTATATTTTAGCAAACAATTACTCAAGACATTTTCTGTACCAATATTAAACCAAGTTAAACCACAAAATGAAGGATCAGTGCATAAAAACAAAACAAATACTGAGTGAGTATTTTCTTTTTTTTTCATCTAGCATGACATTTACAAAATGTTTTTACTCAATCTGTTGGCATTGAACACAGAAAAATGTCAAAAATTATTACAAAACTTAAATCTCTAACATACAAAAAAAATCTTACTTTAACTGTAATGTTAATTTCAACTTCAAACACAAACATCTGAACATTAATTATTGTTGTTTCTTTAGTTTAAACAAGAAAAAAATTTAAGACTGTCCTTAAAGCAAATTAATTAGACACTTGAGAGAAAACCAGGTAAATTGTAGTTATAAATAACAGTGCCAAAGCTGAAAATAAAATAAAGATCACATTCTACCTGTGAAACAGCAACATGGCTGGAGTCTACAGCATCACATCTCACACTTCCTTGCCTGTGTATCACACCAGATCCCTGTCTACTATAGACTTTTGTTGGGGGAGGAGGCAACTGTCCAGGATGTTGCTGACTAAAGTTGCTTGGTCTACCTTCACTGGGTGCTACTGACGAACCTGAAATTGTTAGAAATAGTTATTATTTAAATGACTGAAAAAACAAATCATTTATACAAGACCTATAAATATGTAGTAAATTAACAAAAGAACATAATTTTGAAAATTTTCTTCAACAAAATTGAACTAACAGACAATTTTTGTTGCAACCACTGCACCATAAATAAGCCAATAAATTCTATCCTGTCATGTCCTCATAGCCAGAATTCAAATGGACTCTATATGAAATGTCCCCTTATCGACTTATTGCATCTACAAAGTCATAACATATACATTTTATAATTCTTTAGACAATTATCAATAAAACCATAAAACTGTCAACAAGTTCATAAATCCTATCCCACTGCGTTTTCAAAGCAGCAGTAGTTATGGGAACTGCATCACACTAACCTATTTCATATTGATGGTGTCAAACTAAGTGAGAAGCAGTAACCCATTGCCTTACATTTGGCAGGTTTCTACTTCAGCTGCTAATAGTAGAATAAACATAGGAAACAAATGTGAACATATTAGAAAAAATCCTCAGAAATTTTGGAACTTTGTGATCTATGCAAAAGATTTGTTTTGTCTAGTTTCTAAGCCAGCTCCTATCAAAAAAAGTACAAAAAATAAGTGTGAAAAGGTGAAAAGTATGAACTTTGATTTTTTTCATTAAAAACTTTGTGATCAATAAAAGAAATATTGTACATTTTATTTTGCATTTGCAACATTTCTTTTTGTTATATCTTGATAACTTGTCTTACAACCTGGAGGATCAAGCATAATGTTGCAGTACTGTAAATGACAGGTAAGACATAAAACATTACTAACAAGTTTGATGGTTGTTTGGATTGTTTTGAATTTCATGCAAAGCATCATGAGGGCTATCTGCACTAGCCATCCCAAATATAGCAGTGTAAGACTAAAGGGAAGGCAGCTAGTCATCACCACCCACTGCCAATCTTGGGCTACCAATGAATAGTGGAATTGACCATCACATTATAATGCCTTCATGACCAAAAGGGCAAGCATGTTTGTTGTGATGGAAATTTAAACAGAGACCCTCAGATTACGAGTCAAGTGCCTCAACCACCTGGCCATGCCAGGCTGATAAGTTTGGTAGTTAATTATGAGGTTTTTTTATTTGTAATTTCTTTATTTATCATTATAAAAGAAACTAAAATGTAAATAAAACTGAAACTTATTAGATAAGATAATGAAAAAGAAACCTCCATGAGGTATACTTGTGAGCAGCTTATTCAATAAGGTAATGTGAGCTGCACATTCCATGTAATTTTCAACTTATGTCAAAGTATTTCTAGTCAGATACAGTTGAAAGGTCAATAAACAGAATATAATGTAAGTAGATCTATAATATTATGAGAATTAAGCTACTAAGAATAAATGAAACTTAGTGATTTCTTATTACCAGTTGCAGTCATTCTAAAACAAAAGAAAGGGAATTCAGACAAATTTCCAAATTTTTATGATTTAAACATGAAAAAAGGATCCACAAAAATGTCAAAGAAAGGTCACTACGTGAACTGATGCACAATCTACAAAATTTGGGAAAATCACAGTTCTTAAATGTTTGACTGCAAAGTAGCCAAGAGTGAAGGTTAAAGTGAGAAACGTGTAAGTAAAAAATATATCATGGTATTGAAATAATTTCCAAAACATAAATGGATGCACTTCTAAAAACTGCAGCAAACAAAACAATGGCTATGTTGATAAAAAAATTTGCCATGAAGAGAACTTAACAATGTATTTCAAAAAGCACAAGTGTAAAACCTTTAACACCAATGGATAAATCATATAGGAATTTAGAAATCTTCTCAATCAATTTTAGATACAGGCATCTATAACCAGAGCTTCAAAAGGCAGAAATGGAGTTGGTTGTTTGATTTTGTGTTTCATGTCACAAGCGGCTAGGCTATCTGCATCAAACATCCAGTAAAAAGGTAAAAATAAATTAAATGTAGCAAAATACATAAAAGGAAATGAAAATAAAACAAAACAGCATTGTAAAACAGAAAAAGCATAAAACCAATGCTGACACGAAGTATACAATGTTAGGATGAAAGCAGTGTAAGAGAAATCGTAAAGGAATTTCTCTAGCATAATGATAATGATCATAACCTACCAGGAAGGTTAACAGGTAAGTACAAGAACCACTGTCAGTCAGTCACCTGAAGTTGGCCTTCCCAGTCCTGAAAAATGGGAGATTAATGAAGGGGATCAAACCGAGAGATCAAAAGCAGTAAAGGACTGACTAGGTGTATGAAAATAAGTGGAAGAGCCAGTATTAAAAAGAGAAAGGTTGTGATCAGAGAGCATATACTCTACAGAGTGACCCCTCCTACCAATAACAGCACTTCACCAGAGGGGATAATGTCCATTAAAAACCCCCAGGATTAGAAAGGGAGATGGCAACTGTTCAATGAGAGCATCAAGATCTGATTGATCATAGGTCTCTCCAGGGAACACGTAGAGAGAACAAACAGTGAAGGTATGACCCAAGGAAACACGGATGGCTATGGCCTCCCAGGGTGTGTTGAGTGACAAAGACAGGGTGGGCACATGCTGATCAACTAACAATGCAACCCCTCCATGTACTTGTCCATCACAAAGCTTGTCATTTCTGTACAGAGAAAACTGCCAAAAGGTGACTATATCAGCTGGTTTCAGAAATGTTTCTTGTAAGGAAAGACATACAGGATGGTAGGAAGCAATAAGTGTTTTGATGTCATCCAGATCAGAACGTAAACCTTGACAGTTCCATTGTATCAAGGTGGCTATTTTTAATGATGGGTAGGCGAAGTGGCTGGAGAGCCCTTCTGTTTACGACCATGTCTTTTTTCCTTACTGTCCTTTTTCAGAGGAGGTCTATCGACATCCATAGATCCTGCCCTGGGTCGATTGGGCAGGTCTTTATTGTTGGAAGGGGATTCCAGTGACTGAGGATGCAAATAAATGATTGTTTTGCATCTTGGGGTGGGAGAAAAAGATGTATCTGAAGAAATGCCTGAATTTGAAACCAAAGGATGTGGATCTTGGGGTTTGTTGGAATGTATGGGAGAAACAAAGATGGGTGTAGAAGTTGATTCATCAAACTTTATAACCATGGAGGTCAAAAGGCTTTTCATTTGTTTTGAAAACAATTCTCCTGGAGGCACTACCACTGTAGTTATGGAACAAAGTGCAGCAGCATATGTCCAAGATGAAGTGGCGGACAGCAATTTCCAAGATTCATGATAACTAATGTTATTAGTTGTTTTCAAATGCTGTACCTCTTTTTCCTCCAACCATTGCAGTTGACAAAATGTGGATCCGTGTTGCACTCATAGGCATCGTGGTCCTTGTCACCACACACCACAATGAGCACATGTCAGGGAACTACGACATGACGTCTTTGAGTGGCTGAACCTCTGACACTGGAAACATCGGGGATGGTTTGGAATGTGCAGCTGCACCCTGCAATTCAAATAACCTGCCTTGATGGTGACAAGTGCACGTGGTGATGTAAATGTCAAAATGAGGATATTTGTCAGCAGTGTAACTCTATCTTTGCAAGTGGAGAGGCATCCTCACTGCAGAAACTCCTTGAGTGGAAAAACCAGCGAGAATCCGTGACTTAGGGATGTTCTTCAAATCCCTCTCAACAATAACTCCTCATGATGAATTCAAAGTAGCATGAGGTGTAACCTCAATAGGTATATCCCTAATTGCCTTTGAATTCAAGAGGAGTTCACTGTGTTGGGATGTGGATGTTTCAACTAATATGTCTCCAGATTGAAGCTTCTTTACTGACTTTGGAGAGTCAACAAATCCCTCTAGTCCCTTCCGGATAAAAAAGGGGAACATCTGCCCTAAAGGTTTTTTTTGAAAGAGAATGTAATATAAGAAAATGAGGTACGTGTGTTACAGATGTTGAAGATTGCTACTCAGAGTATTCAAGATGTTTTTTCACTATTTCATTTAAATTTTTCGTAAGAGGATCCATTGGAAAAAAAGAAAACTTTGGTACCCCCGGCCCCCACCCACCATGGAGCCCTGTGAAGGGATGCACTACAATGTCATGCAAGGACACTGCAGCAATGCCAGGGTTTCGTGAGCACTATACCCAAACACCGCCATCAGACACAATGTCCGTAACACCCATTGAGAACTTCCAACACTGGTGCTTGGTTGACTATAGCCCAAGTGGACCAGCCAACTGACCCAAGAGGGGCAACCCAAAGGCTGCCTGTCTACAGGAATTCAAGGCCAAAGTGGTGTGTTAGGGTTGGACCCCTCAACCACCAGGATCCTCTCCTCCCCTTCACAGGTCACCATGCATGGCAAACACGTGGGTGGATGGTCAGATCCCAGAGGAGGTAACGAGAAAGAACAGAACCTTCCCAAGGAGGTCCCCTCACCATGTACAGAAATCCACACCGAGAGGCAGAAATGGAGACCAGATCGAGGAAACAACAGTATTGACAATACCTTTACCTGATGTGAAAACTAATTTCTTATGAATATGTTTTCCTGAAAAAACAGAAACTCGTTAAGTGACAGAAGTCATAATTTTCATACATAGAAAATGTACTTCCGAGAGGTACTTACCTTCCCTCACATAAATAGCTATCCTCCTTCAGTGTTGCTCTCTATATGCATGAAATTTTTTTTTATCATGCTACAAGCCTTTTATCTCCCCTCGGTTGGAATTGATTGATTGCAATGTTTCTCTTGTGTGAATCATCATGTGTCAACTCTCCACCAATAAAAGTGTAAAAAAGTGTAATAATGCATGTTACTTCCTCTTTTTTATTCTACTGAACTATCACTTATCATTTTGGCAGATAATGGAAGCAACAGTATACCATGAGGAGCAAAAGTGAAAATAGGTAAGTATCTATCATAAATACACTTTAAGTTTTGGAAAATTATAACATGAGTATCCAGAATTACACACTGAAGAACCTGTGTAAAGGAAAGTGAAAAGCATTTTTTGAAAGCATATGAAGAACACTTCCTAAGATGGGGAAGTCAGATTTGAAGATCTGATGAGAAGAACCATAACACTCTTGAACAAGGTTTATTCTTCACCAGTCATGAAAAGATGCTGCATATATGAGTAAAAAACAGAGGAGCACATACAAGTGAGAGAGAACTATAGCCAAAAAGTGATTCAAACCATACAATATTTATGACATTTAATTCCAAAAATGATAAAAGTGGGTAAAATAAAAAGAATATGCCCTTAAGTGTAGAGTGGCCAGGGCATGACAGACCATACATGGCAAGTCAACTATATCTAAAACCCATGCCACTGGGAACTGACATCCACTCAGAAATAAAATAAGGATCATACTTATAGTAAGTCAACTATAATCCTGAACCCAGCTGCTGGATATATTTGGGTTTAGGAAAGTGGATCTAACTAGCAGCATTAACAATACAAAACCCCACCATATGACAGGTGTAAGTAAGGGGATCATAATGTTTTCACCTCAAATTCATGAGACTGAAGGGAATCTCACATCCCTGAATTATGAATATAATAACTGACAGATAGATTCAGGCACCTTACATCCAGTATTGAAAATATGTCTACATAATATAATCTCCCTCCAATGTAAAATTGATTGGAACCACCCTTAACACAATAACATCCTCAAAATAAGAAACAAAGAGATAACAGAAAGAAAAAGAACTGTAGTAATCTGCAGTTACTTCCACCATGACCTACAACACAGAGTACAAGTGAAGAAGGATTATAGACATGTGTATACAGTTGTGAAGCAATACATTGATTGGTCCAAAACTCTGCAACATGGAGGTAGGATGAGAAAGCCCAGTTGAAGAGGTGAAATAAAATTTTCACAGCTCACTCACACTTGTTTTATGTTTCATATTGGAGAAAAACACATTATCCCCAGAACATCCCCACCCAACTCTTAACTGAATGGTTTCATAATCATTTATAAATTTTGTTTGTATTTCAATAACCCATTCACAAGGATGCCTTGATGGTTCACCATCACTGGAAAGTGGTAAGGACCCCCAAACTTCACCAGAAGAAAAGGGGTGGAGAGAATGCAGCAAATAGTTATGAAGAGCATTAACACCTGAGAATTGAAGTGAGTGATCAAGAAACCCTATTTTTAAAAACAGACCAGACCAATTTATTCAATACAAGGCATGATAGGAATGAACAGATATTCCCTTCTGTTTCACCCATCCAGTCCATGGATGATATGTTCAGAATGGACAAAGTTATAAAACAATAACATCGTAAGTTTATTTACCTACAAACAATCTTGTGAAACATCCGATCTCTGCAGTGTGCATCACATAATCATGGTATCATAATACGCAAGTCAAAATGGCTTGACACCACAGATTTGAAAAGTTAAAGAATACCTGGTCAGACACCACATATCCAAGAGTGGGATTCAAAAGATGACCATTGGAGGGAGGGGAGAACAAAATAATTATCCCAGTAAAAGACTCACTGAATTCTAATATTCTAGAATGACTATGGGTGGAAGACTATAACCAAATGAGGAATAAACCATGGTCTGATCTAAAAGTGAGAGACAAACCTATCCTGGGTAATGCATATCTCCAATTGAAGAAGTAGCTCCAAAGGATGACAAACACAAAATGCCAATGAAAAGGTAAGGTGATGAAGTGGGTTAGAAAACATTTGGAAAAAAGTACAATAAAAAGAAAATACAAAGGAAGAAGTCCATAGAATGAATAGCCAAACTCGCTTGGCAAAGGAAAAAGGAGAAGAAACACAAACCAAGGATGGTTGACTGGGGAAGGGGATGAGGTAGAAATTGACACCACAGAAGGAAGCAATAGAGGAAATATAACAGAAAAGAACATGTACAGAACATATAAATCGAGATGGATTAGAAATAGAAAAAAGGTGTGAAATTTAAAGAGAAAGTAGCTGATGGAGGAGTTATCCTTACAATCTGCTAATGTGAGAGATAGGAAAAACAGTATGGAGAAATAATAAGATATAGAGAAGGATACATGATATGTGATACGTCGATGTAGAGGAAACAGACCACTGACACACACAATCAAATAGGAGAAGGAAGAAAAAAGTACAATAAAAAGAAAATACAAAGGAAGAAGTCCATAGAATGAATAGCCAAACTCGCTTGGCAAAGGAAAAAGGAGAAGAAACACAAACCAAGGATGGTTGACTGGGGAAGGGGATGAGGTAGAAATTGACACCACAGAAGGAAGCAATAGAGGAAATATAACAGAAAAGAACATGTACAGAACATATAAATCGAGATGGATTAGAAATAGAAAAAAGGTGTGAAATTTAAAGAGAAAGTAGCTGATGGAGGAGTTATCCTTACAATCTGCTAATGTGAGAGATAGGAAAAACAGTATGGAGAAATAATAAGATATAGAGAAGAATACATGATATGTGATACGTCGATGTAGAGGAAACAGACCACTGACACACACAATCAAATAGGAGAAGGAAGAAAAAAGTACAATAAAAAGAAAATACAAAGGAAGAAGTCCATAGAATGAATAGCCAAACTCACTTGGCAAAGGAAAAAGGAGAAGAAACACAAACCAAGGATGGTTGACTGGGGAAGGGGATGAGGTAGAAATTGACACCACAGAAGGAAGCAATAGAGGAAATATAACAGAAAAGAATATGTACAGGAGAATGGTTCAAATGTAGGCAAAGTGAAGCAATGAAAAACAAAAGGAACATTCCTATCCAGATTATCCCACTGTGACAGACAACAGATCTAAAAGTTACACATAAATAGATAATGTGCAGGAGAAATAAATACCTGTAGGATTGGGAAAAAGGATAGGTTTGCAACTGGACTGCCTGAAAATCTGAAACTGAGAAGACCCCCTGATCTTAAAGATAAGAGATAAATCACATTACTAAGAACAAAAGGATGATCAGGGGAAAAACCTGAAGTCAGAAACAAATAATAAAAAAATCCATATGCACTGATAAACCTCCAAGTTGGAATGGTGAATGAAACAAATGCCAGAAAAAGAGGTTAATCCTTGAGAGAAACTAAATTTATTCTGCAAAGACCCAAGAAAAACCAGGCATGGATATGGAGGACAGGACTAAAGATGGTAAAGAAGAGACACAGGAAAAGGTAACAGAAGAAGAAGGTGAAAGTGGAGAACACATGAAAATCACAGTAGAGATGGCCAGGAAAAAACTATTAGAAGGGCTGATACTGCAGTGTCAAGGAAAAAGGAAAATAGGTTGGTTCAATTCTCACTGTAAACAACAACTGCCAGATCATAAATACAAAGAACTGGAGACCAAAATTAAGGCATTTTGTAATGCAGCAAAAGCCTCAATGTGAAAATTACTTCACTGGAATCAAAAGGATCAAGAGACTGCTCTGGTGGAAATATGCAGTATGGACAGAAATCCAATCCATAACAACGGTTAAAACACCTGGAACATAACATGTTATGACAGGAATGCCAAGCATGGGGTAACAAAGAGAAAATTCAAGATACAAATACAGAGGGATGGAGAATCTGTGTTGTCCTGGTGAATGAGATAAATAACCACTGAAGAAAGGTTGGAATAGATCATTACCAAACAATGTCTGATCAAATGGAGAAAATGACCCAAAGCATGACCTACATGATGTTCATAGGAAAAGACCTCTTAGACATTGACCAAAACTCCCAGAATCTTCAAGTTGAACATCCCACACCTTCCTCCCTGAAGTATGAAAAACTGGACAAGTGAACAAGAAAGATCTAACTACCAACACCAACTGACAAGAATGGTAAAAGAAAAAGTAATAAGAGCAGAAAAAGGAACCTTACAGAATTCCATCAATTGTGAAAGGTCTCATGAAAGAACTTGTACATAAGCGTGATATAAAAGCTACCATGGGAGATAATGTATAAAATGACAGTTTCATAAGCTGTAATCAAACTGAAAATTCAATCAAATGTAATCAAAAAGGAAAAGTGGGCCCCAACTTAATTATATAAAAAAATAAGAACACTCAAATAGACAAGATAATGAAGAGGTTACAGTAAGTACTTCTCCAAGTTGATTAACAGCATAGCCACCTCCAGTTGCAGCTGATAAGGGTAACAGGCAGATTCCTATTGAAAATGAGCAAACAGCAGCTCATATGTCCAACTTGGTTAACAGCATAACCACCTCCAGTTGCAGCTGATAAGGGTAACAGGTAAATTCCTAGAGAGAATGAGTGAACATCAGCTAGCAGGCCTAACATTTAAAAAAGGTAATACAATAACATAACAGTGATGAGAAAATGCTCTGAACACCCAACAAAACATACAAGACCAAGGCAAGTCTGAAGAGCAGTGGAAGAAACAAAGAAGCTACTCTTTGGAGAAAAAAAACAAAGTGAGGGTCACAAGTGATGAAATATCAGGATATACAAATAATCAATCATGACATACTTCTGTGTCATCAATAAACCCACCTGATGATTAGAAATTACTTCAAGAAACAATGGAGCTGACTGAAATAAAAATAAGATTTAATAAGGTTTGATAGTAGGACAACAAACAGCTTGGAAAAAATGATGAACAAATGAAACAGTCTGCAGAGAGAAAATCCTATTCCTTTTATGACAACTGAAGGCTAGTAGTAGGATTCCCAGACATGGTGAAAGAACTGAGTACCAGGTACAAATAAGATGGAAAAAAAATAGTTGGACAAATTCCTAAGTTAAGATATGAAGAACCCATATAACTGAAGTAAAAGATTGCCATCAGGTAACAATATGCTGCAGTCAAACTCACACTGGACTGAACTGCTACTGTGTGGATATGTTCAACAACACTGAATCAAACAATGAGATGAGAAACCCCTAAAAAAAGGGACAGGGAAGGAATAGAAGTGAGTCATGACTACAACTTAGACAAAAGTGCAGTAAAAGGCAAACATATTACATACAAAACATAAAAATCTCAGATACATGATGAAATACATATTGACAAAAAAAAACAAAACACAGAGAGGAAGAGGTGACAAATGTACCATGGACAAGGTCACATCACAACCAGAAAACCCCAATGACAATGAAACCATGTGTGTAAAGCGAGAATTGAAGATAACAAGGAAGAGAAAATGGAGGTAATAAGTTAGCATAAAAAACATACTAAGCCTAACTGGTTCTATATGAAAGAACAGGGCAAAAATCTAGTGGTATAAAAAAGACTAAATTCTTCATCAGCCTGAACAGGTTCAATTTCTTAAAGATTAGTGAAGCAAGTTCAGGAGAAAAAAAATTGACCCATATAATGATCAAATCTTACAGAGAAATCTAATGACAGGCTTACTCAACCTTCAACCAGAGAAAATAGTGCTATAAGTATATAATCTGAAGTGGGAACATGAACCTAGGAATCCACTGTAAAAATATGCAAGTCAAATAAAAGTGTTTGATGTTAAATATGCAAGTTTTAAAATTATGAAGACAGGTAAATTAAATGAAATTTCAAAAATTTTTCAGTGTAAAGAAAAGATAATGATGAAGAAATCCCACTTTGGAAATTAAGCTATGAAATATCAATATTCACACAAAAAGCATCAAAAGAAGATGATTACTGCTAAACAAGAAGTGAGAGTTTGGTATAATGGAATAGAAAAATTTATGTTCACCTTTAAAGTATACTGCACTCCTACTGGTAGAAAGCTGATGCATGATGATTTACATAAGAGACAAAACAGAGAAAAGAAGAAAGGCTTAGGGCATGCACAAAAATTTTTCTTTCAGCTAGGGAACAACACTGAATAAAAATAACTATTTATGTGATTAAAGATGTATACCTGTCAGAAATACACTTGCAATATAGGAAAATTATAACTTCTGTCAGTTTATGAGTTTTTTTGTTTCATGTTAGTAGAGATAAAATCCTGTATCAGAAATGGTGCAAGATAAATGAAGTTGGTTTACTGCATTGCACACACAGAACCAATGAATGTTTCTTATTCATGTGATAATATAATAATTCAACTTACTGCTGTACAGATCCTAAGAAAAATTCAAGAAAGCATATTTGAGTGTTTGAGCTACCTCTAACAGGATTGGTTGAGTACTGTGATTCAAAAATCATTTTAAGACAATGCAAGTCTTTGCCAAACAAAATGAATAGAAGGTTTTGACAACCTTAGTGAAAATACAGGAGACAGCACCCAAATAACTGAAGTGTTTGAAACCAACCAATACAGATCACATTCACAAAATAATGGTGTTAATAATTTGAGATGGAATAGGAAAATAGACATCTCCAATATATGTTACAAAACTAGTTTTAAAGTACAGTAACTGAAATGAATATAAACTAGAGCAACATAATAGAATGGTGCATCATAAAATGCATTAAAAAAGTGTTAAAAAGGTGACAGCCACTAATCACAAAAGTAAATGTAAAAGAAACAAATAAAAAGAGAATAAACCTTACATAAAATTATAGTAGCTTTACAAGGACTAGGCATTTTATTTATTAATAGGACAGTTAAATGCCAGTTCCTTTCTTTAAACCTATCAAAGTCACAAGTTTTATACATTCTTTAAACATCAAGAGGGAAGGCAGCTAGTCATCATCACCCACCATAAACTCTTCAGCTACTCTTTAGCTAACAGCAGCGGGATTATGAGTCGAGTGCCCTAGCCTTCAGGCAATGCCAGGCCCTCATAAGAGATACAGGTCCAGATTATGACAGATAAAGTCTGGTTTAAAATCAAAGAATATCAGAATCCTTAAATTAAAATAATACATACTTTATATTGCAATTAACAGCCAACTACCATAATGTACCATTTAAATTTCAAACATCTGTTACACAAGGTTCATTGATAAATGTTATGCACTTGGCAAAGTTGAAATGATATTTTTACTTGCATGATTGACATTATGTTCTTGGCTCTAGGTTTGGGTACCTTTACTTTAAGCTTATTTATTAATTTATTTAAATCACAGCAATATTCACAATACTCATAAGGTTTCTCTGAAACCCCCTTGATGCCTCCCCCTGCACCCTTATCACTAAAATCATAATGTGCAGAATTATTATCTGTTTGCATAATGCATTTTGGCTTTTATGATTCTTCTTATTTTGAGAAGGCAAGCACGGTGTGATGCAATGCACAATAACTTTTATGTAGGTTAGATAATGTGACATATAGTGGCATCTATAACTATCTATAATAATTTTATTACTATCATATCTTTATGACCTTTTTATGTTTCTGTGAAATAAAAATATGTTTAAAACATTTTTGACTGTTCTTCTATGTTAAAATAGGTTTAGAATACACACACTGACACATCTAGAATATATTAGCCTAATAACCCAAGTAAAGCCAGATACTTTCACTAGAATGTGTATGTGTGCATTACAATTCATTCTCATTAGTCTTTTTTAATAAAACACCACATAACACCAAAATTATCAGTTGGTTTCTTTATCAATAGAAAATTAAAAAGTAATAAACAAGATTCAAATAAAAATTCCTGTTATTTTTATATACCTTATACATTTGTTTCGATTGACAAACAGTCTTATTATATACTATCATACAACTTGAAGATGTGTTACTCAATTTCTCCATTTACAAAAACATTAATTACAATTATATCAGATCTCAGCTCAGAGTAAAAATGAGTTTTAATAGTGATGTACAAGTACAATATTTTGGTGTTTTCAGTCAATATCAATTTGAAAGTTAAGAGTGATCCTATGGAAAATAACCTAGTGCTCTGAATGCAGTATAAATGATTTATTCCCTTTTTTTTTAAACAGTAAACAATAAGTAAAATGAATACATACATCTGCTGTTCTTGTTTTCATATTTAATCCTGACACTGTCCTTCTTTTAGGTACTTTTATTATGTGTGTATATACAGTTATTGTTTTCTGAAAAAATAAATACTTACTGATTTCATTTGTTTTGGTGAACTTTGGCAAAGGAATATCTTTCCCTAAACATGAGGATATAAAAATACCAGTAAATCTGACAATAAAAATAATAAAAATTGGGCAAGATACCTGTAAATATGTGCCATATAATTTAAAATAAAATTTCTTATATTTTTTTCACTATTTGAATCTTAACAATAAAGTTGATTATAGCCCATTCTTTTAATATATCTAGAACTGTTTTTTTTATGAAGAACTTGACTGAAATAAGAAAATTTTTAAAAAATCATCACACAAATATTTATAATGTACTGTAAAATAATTTAAATTGCGAATTCTTAACACATACAACAGAATTTACAGAAAGATACCTTCTCTTATATTATATATATATATACAAAAGTACAACAGTACATTTAAAAAAAAAAAGGGAGGTTACTAAAAATCATCATAAACTGCTAGTTACCTGAGGTGAATGTTTCAGAAACAAGTGGAAGACCAGCTTGAGCAGCAGCAATCAGTTTCAGAGCTATATAAAACTGACTACGACCAAAATGCCCAAGCCGTTTTGCTCCACAAAGCTCTGATATCTGTAATAGAATAACATTGTTTTTTCTATGGTACTTTCTTCATAAACAACTTACAAAAAAGTTCAATAATTCATGACAAGTTTTTTTTTAAATTATGGTACTTAGAACAAATAATGAAATTCATTTCTGTCAGTATAAGAGTGAAACTCATCACACTTAGAAAATGTATATACAAATTTCTTTGAAACATATTTTGTATTACTATTACAAAATTTTCAACTACTGATGACCAAATGGATCAAAAGCAGTAAACCTGCTAATACACCAACATTACTTTTTATTCATTTTTATCCTTCTAAAACAAACAAAAACAGAGAAAAATAAATTTAATATTTTTCCTAAACTGAAAATGTACTTTCAAAATAAACTTTCTCTCACAAAAAAGGTTTCATGACTAACACTGCCCTCTATCAATGCTAATTTTCACTAACAACAAGCCTTGGCTATCCCACTTATCTCTGCATACTGACATACAAATGATTATGCAGCAACCTTCTACCTCTATCGTAACTATCACCCTCTCTACTCCTGCAGCTATTACACTAATGGGTTGGAAATGTGAAATGAAGTATCGCCTTGAAATACATTTTCAGTTTAAGAAAATGTTAACTTCCAATATGACCATCCCATGTTTGTAAGAGGGAATACAGTTTTACATACATAGAAATTTACATATCCCATTTGGCTAAAACCAACATCAGATTCACTGGAAACTGACATTCAACCAACAGTAGAAAGAGAGACCTCTATTGGAGGTTTGATTTCCAGTCCAAAACCTGGAAGCACTGTGAATTTATCATCTGGTCCATGGTAAGGGGAGAAGAAGGATACCATCCAAACACGTGGGAATTTATGCAGTTGGTCCAGCTCCAAACAACATCCAGCAGATGTCAGGAAGGAAGGTGCCTCAGCTGGATGGCCCAACTGCAACATCCTGCAGAATGCTACAATCAACATCTGGAACCATTTAAATTTATACATCATGTCTGTGGTAGGAAAGTTACTATGCTTTGGACATCAGCAAAATGCCACTGCCATACTTTCAATTGAGTGTTATCATACACACTCAGGAGAACAGATCTGTATGCAAAATAGCTAAGAACTGGTAAGTGGCAAGAACTTCAATGCTTCACTTGAAGAACAAAAAGAAAACATGTACTACAGAGTCAAAGGACCACAGCATTGAAGACAGTGCATTGGGTGATTGTGATATCCAATTTTGAAAAGGCAATCACATCAGGTCTGTAGTTAGAAGAGCCTCAGTGCCACAAATTATCAGAGACTGGCAGTAATCCCTATCTGTTTTACTCCTATTAGTCCATAAGTTTACAGTCTAGGACAATTATAGTTACGAAGAAACAGACCATGAGGGCTACTTAAGTCCTGTGGAACACCACATCTCAACAGCGTGTATAACATAACCTCCTGAGGTGTTTTGATGTTGCATTTCAGTGCATATAGAATACAATGGTGAAGTTGATAAACTAACAACTGGTGACATTTTGAATTGTACATCAGATTCATGGTAGAAGAAGCATCAATGTCATAGTTTTCAAGCATGGTATATGATCACTGATCATACAGTGCAAAGTATATCCTTTATCAGGCAATATTCATCAGAGAGTGGAATACAAATATGCAATAAAGGCCCCTGCAAAGAAAATGGAGTACTTACCACACACATATAAAAAGTTACAGTAATAATTGTTTCTTAAGGGAAGATGGAAATTTGTAGGAAGAAACATGTCAAGCTGACAGATTTAATGAGAAGAAAATATGAAAAAGTTTACAATCACCAAGAGAAAGAAAAACACCAAGAAAATTCAACCTGGAAGGGCAATGGATAAAGACTGCAGGAGAGGCAAGGATTTTACAGAAGAAACAAACAGATTTGAGAAACACAGAACAGTAAAGGAGGTGGGTGGGAATAGAATAGTCATAAAGGTGGAATGAGGATGGAAAGGAAAGAGAAGCAAAGGTAATTTAAATACCACATAGACAAAACATCTAACAAAGGTTGAAAAAGAACATGAAGAAAGACACAGAGGGATTAATTAGAAAGAAAAGGAAGGCAGACAGAATGGAAAAATAGAAGAATTTGTTGATTGGTTTGGTGTTTTATGGCAAAAAGCAACTGGACTATCTGTGCCAAACATAAATAGCATAAATCCAATTTTTACACCTAGTCTACAGTAGTATGAGAAAAACCACAGTAATACAAGTTGTAAATGAATTTCTAGAGCATAATTATAATAATCATAACTCACCAGGAAGACTAAGAGTTAATTTCAAAACTCACTGTTAGTGACCTGAAGTTGGCCTTTCCAGTTCTAGTTTCAAGTTATTTGACATTATGGTCATTTTCAGAAAGTAAAGAAATACAAGTTTTAAAAGACTTCTAACAAAATTTTAATTATTATAATTCACCATGATGACTAATGGGTAGTTTAAATAGCAGTGTTAATCACCTGAAAATAGCCTTTCCAGTCTTGGTTTTTGAGTTATTTGACATTACAACCATTTTCTAATTTCAAATCTAACTAGATATACTTTGATTCTTAAAAGGAAATCACATTAAAAAAAAAAGATCTGATGTATAAATTAAAAAACTTAATTAGCATTGAAAAGATTAATGGCCTTTAAAAAACTAAAACATTTCCAAAGTGAACATTGTCACCATAACCAATAATATTGTCTGCCGTTATGGATAAACCCTGGGACAAAACATGTTTAAAATGCTGCTGTCATTGAGAGTTGTAATAACAGCAAGACAATAAAATGTGGCTTATTGTGACTTGAGTGTCATACAGACAACACACTGGTGCACTAGTCCCAGATAAAATAAAATGATGAGTTAAAAAACTGTGACCAATGCATAGTCTAGTTAGAACAACTTCCTCTTTCTGATCCTTATGGAAGCAAGATGGCCAAAGTCCAATAAAGGGTTTTATCTGGAAAAGTTTGTTTTCACTTTGTTCACTCCAAGTTGACTGCCAACTGGCACAGAGCCGAGCCTTGAATACAGGACCATAGTCCATATATGGAACAAGCACAGCAGTGATAGTGCCAGAGCAGACACTTTTAGCTACAGTGTCAGTGAGCCTGTTCCCATAAATACCAATATGGCCTGGTGTCCAGAAAAACTGAATAAAAGTAAATGTTAAAGAGAAATGAGCCAGTCAGTTTTGAATATTAACAAGAAGAGGGTAAGAACTAATGTGAAGCTATTCTAGGGCCAGTAGAGAACTAAATGAGTCAGTATAAATAGTGTAATTTGAGTACTGCACAGCTTCTACATGATCCAAGGCAAGAGATATGGCATACAGTTCAGCAGTGAACACAGAAGCTACAGAGGGGATTCTATGCACAACCAACAAACCATGGCAGAGCCCACAGAGTCACCTGATTTTGAACAATCTGTATAAATAGAAATGGAAGGATAGTTTGAAGGATGTTCAGTAAATAATAGACACTATTTTCAATCAGGAGTATCTGCTTTTCTCAGATGACTTTTGGGGACTGTAACAAGCCATAGTGTGATGGCCTGACCAATAGATACAGCAATGTTATCCAAGGACAGACCCAATTCATCCAACTGCTCCTAGATACGAAAGCCAAATGGAGCAATGGCAGATCATCTGTTCTGAAAAAGCATGGCTCAGCAAGGAAGGAAAACATAAACCCAGTTGGGATGGTTTGGTAAGAAGTTTTGAAGCATACAATAAAGACAGTTGCAAAAGACAGAGGTGCAAAGGAGGGTCAAGAGACTCTGTGTATAAGCTCTGAACTGAAGAAGTGCAGAAAGCCTTGGTGTAGAGCCAAAAACCGTGATAATAAATGGGGTCCAGCATCTATAAAGCCAAGGTCCTGGCAGAGCTGTAGACCAATGATCCATAGTCTAGTTTCAATGAAATAAGAGCACAATATGTCTTCAGCACAGAACATTGATCCACTCTGTAAGAGGTGGAAGAGATTTGACCCATAGTTGCTTGATGTGTGGTATAAAGGTCAGTTTACAGTTAAAGCCCCAAGAACATAGCTTCATTGATATGGAGTTCAAGATAAGGGTGAATACCATGATGGCAGCAAAAGTGCATGCAAATGGTTTTAGAAAGAGAAAAGTTAAAAATGTTTGCTATGGTCCACATCAGTAAATGATTGAAAGCAGTATGTAGCTCCCACTCAATATATCTCATGTTCAATGACTGACATAAGATGCAAAAGTCATCAACATATAGCCCATTTGCAACAGTAAGAGGGAGTTGTTCAGAGATTACATTAACCTTTATACTGAAAAATGTGACACTCAAAACACTGAGGGACTCTAAGTTCATGTAGAAAAGGATAGTGTTGAACCCACGTGAACTTGAAATCACCTATCTATTAAAACCATTTCAATAAAAATGGGCAAACAGCCACATAACCCATATAATTGAAGGTCTTGGAAAATGTCATACCTTCATGTTGTATCATAAGCCTTTTCAATGTCAAGGAATACTGATACAAGATGTTGTCATTTTAGAAAGACTTCTCTGATTGACGTTTCAATTCAAATCGAATGGTCCATGGTGGAGCGCTGTCATTGAAACCAACATTGGGTGGGCAAGAGGAGGTTGTTTGATTTGAGGAACCAAACAAAATGAGCATTAACCATCCTCTCTAAGGTTTTACAGAGACAGCTTCTCAAAGCAATTGGAATCCTTTCCAGGCTCAGAGAAAGGTAGGGAAATCAGGAAAAGCATTCTTCTGCCAAATCCAGTCAAAAACAATCAGAAGAATAGCAAGAGAAGCAGAAGATAAATGGCACAGCATTTCATGATATACATCATCAGATCCAAGTGATGTACTGCCAGACCAATGAAAGGCCAATTTGAGTTCCACCAGTGTAAAGGGAAGGTTATAGTCATAGAGAAAATCAGCTTGAAAGAAAAGAGGAGATCACTCTGCCCTAGTCTTGATGGCTAAGAAGGTGGAAGATGAAGCAGAAGTGCTAGAGACTCTGCAAAAGCTTTCACCTAGAGTATCAGCAATACTCTGGTTATCAGCTACTTCCTAGCCATCAGAGAGCAAGATCGAGAGGGGGAGAGAATTATATTACCTACTGATCTTTCAAATCTTGTCCCATACAACTTTGAAACTGGTGGTAGAAGATATGCTGGTTGTGAACTTAACCCAAGAGTCTTTCTGGCTTTGATGTCTTATCCACTAAGCATGTGCATGGGCCTGCAGGAAAGCAATGCAGTGCAAGAGTGTGGAATACCTATAAAAAGTGTCCCAGGCCCATTTTTTAGCCTTCCACGCCATGTGGCAAGCAGAATTCCACTATAGACAAGGATATTGTGGAAAATGTGTCAAGGTTCTAGGAAAACATTGAGCAGCTGCCTGCATACTACAATCAGTTACTGCTGCCATACAGTTGTCTTCTGATAGCTTACAGTTGATGGCAAAATCAAAATCTATGAGATCAGTAAAAGAGAGACAGTTTGCTTGATCCAGCTTCCATCGGCCATGGCCAGTCTCTATCAAAATTATAGGAAAATTATCACTGCCTCATGGGTTATTGTCAACACTCCATGAGAAGTAGGAGAATAGTGAAGGGTAGCAAACTGAGAGATAAATAGCAGTAAAGGACTGACTAGGTGCATAAAAATAAGCATAAGATCCAGTATTCAAAAGAGAAATGTGATGATTGGAGAGCATAAGCTCTACAGAGTGACCCCTCCTATCAATATCAGCACTTCCCCAGAAGGGATGATGTCCATTAAAGTCCCCCAGGACTGTTTAATGAAAGCTCTGATTGATCATAGGTCTTTTTAGGTGACAAGTAGAGAAAACAAACAGTGATGGTACGGCCAGAGGAAACACGGATGGTTATGGCCTCCAAGGGTGTGTCGAGTGCTCATCAACCAACAGTACCACCCTACATGCACTTGTCCATCACACAGCCTGTCATATCAGTACAAAGAAAACTGCTTAAAGGTGACTGTATTGGCAGGTTTGAGAAATGCTTCCTGTAAGGAAAGACACACAGGATGGTAGGAAGTAATCTGTGCTTTGATGTAATTAAGACTTGTCCATAAACTTTGACAGTTCCATTGTATCAAGGTGGACATTTTTATTTATTTGTAAGCAAATTGGGTGGAGAGCCCTTCTGTTTATGACCATGTCTTTTTTTCTTTATTGTCTTTCTTCGAGGGAGGTCTGTTGACCTTTATGGACCCTGCCCTGGTTTGATTAGGCAGGTCTTTGTTGTTGGAAGAGGATTCCACAACTAAGAATATGAATGAATGATTGGTTTGCATCTTGGAGTGAGAGAAACTGTACCTGAAAAAATGCCTGTACCCAGAACCAAAGGGAAGTTGATCTCTAGGTTTGCTGGCATGTATGTTAGGGACAGAGATGGGTGTTGAGGTTGATTCATCAACTTTTTTAATCATGGAGATCAAAAGACTTTTCACTTGGTTTGAAAATTATTCTTTTGGAGGCATAGAAAGATCCATTTGCACTCCAATTACAGCAGTGGAACGAGGTTCAGCAGAATACAAATGAAATGAAGTGGTGGGCAGCAACTTTCAAGCCTCAGGGTAAGTAATGTTTTGAATCATTCTGAAATACTGCACCTCTTTTTCTTCCAACCATTCAGGTAAATAACAAAAGTAAGATAGGTGAGAGCCATTGCAACTGATGCAATGAGGGTCTATTTCCCACTCACAGGCATTGTTGTCCTTTCTGCCACAATGAGAACAGTTCAAGGAACCACAACATAATGTCTTTAAGTGACTGAACTGCTGACACTAGAAACATATGAGAGGGCTTGGAATGTATGGTCATACCTTGCAATTAAGATAACCTGCCTTGATGGTGGCAGGTGGAAGCAATGATGTAACTGTCAAAATTAAGACATTTTTCAGTATCATAATTCCATCTTTGCAAGTGGAAATATGCCTCACTGCAGAAACTCCTTATGTGGAAAAAACCAGTGAGAATCTCTGACTCATAGATGTTATTCAAATCCCTCTCAACAATAACTCTTCATGAGAAATCCAAAGTAGCATGAGGCATAACCTCAATAGGTATATCCCCAATTGCCTTTGAATGCAAGAGAAGTTCACTGTGTTGAGATGTGGATGTTTCCACCAATATGTCACCAGAGCAGAGTTTCTTTACTGGCTTTGGAAAGACAGCAAGTTCCTCTAATACCTTCTAAATGAAAAAAGGAGATATCTTCCCTAAAAATTTGTCTGAAAGAGAATGTAGTATAAGAAAATGAGGTATAGGTGTTACAGATGTTGAAGATTGCTGCTCAGAATCTTCAAAACGTGGTCATTTACCTATGCACTGTTTGTTTATTATTCTATTTAAGTTTTTATTTGTAGGAACCATAATAAAAAAGAATGTTTTGGTACCCACTGATCCCACCCACCATGGAGCCCTACAAGAGAATGTACTACAATACCAAACATGGGAACTCCTGCAATGCCAGGTTTTGATGAACACAAAACCAAAACACCAGCATCAGATACAATGTACACAGCACCTGTTGAGAACATCCAACAATGGTACTTGGTTGACCCGAGGGGGACCACCCCAAAGCCACCCATCTACAAGAATTCAAGGCCAAAGTGGTGTGTTGGGGTTTGATCCCTCCTCCCTTTCATTGGTCATTTAGCATGGCAAACATATGTGTGGATGTTTAGATCCTAGAGGAGGTAAATTGAAAGAACACAACCTTCCCTGGGAAGACCCCTCACCATGCACAGAAATCCACACCAAAAGGAAAATGAAAGGAACAAAACAGCATGGATAAGATTAGCAAACAGATATTAAACTAGTTATAAAATGGGAAGAACAATAACTTTACTTGCTAACCCTCAATGCAAACCTTGTCAAATATCACATGTGGAGATGGAAATATAATTATTGTAGACTTTATATATGCATTTAGGAATGAAAGAAAGTTGTAAATTACTATACTGATACCTCACAAAACCATGAAATTTATTAGAGTTCCTAACATACTCTGTATTTAGGTCTAAAAAAAACTAATTTATATTCAATAAATAGCCTTGATTGTAACACTTCAAAATTTTAATGAGAAGTAATTTAAAAAGAATGATAGAATTATGTAGAAGAATGTAGAGCCCTTTACTGGTTATAAGTTAATTTGTATACAAAAGTAGGCATAGATAAACAAGTCTTTTTATATGATAAAGTGGTGGGCAGAAACAATATGGTGGATTCTTTAAATATCAATACATCTTAGCAACAGTCGTCCTGATTCTTATTTTATATTCAAGCCTGCCAATATTGGAAATTTGAATTTCTGATTTATAAAAAACCATAAAAGTTGTATTGTGGGCTTCATAAACTAGAATGCAATGAAACCCAGGAGGTAACATATCACGTGACAAACAAAAATCAATGTTTGGCCTTTTTTATTGCTGTTATTCACTTTCAAATTATGAAATTAACTCATGTATAATGCAAAAATTTAAATTGCAATTTAATGCTACACTTATAACAGATAAATAAAATTTTAAATATAAGTCTACAAATGTGATGAAAAGCCCTTTGACCTTTAAATGCATCCAAAGAGTTAAAAGATATTACAGCAGATTGACATGGCTTTTGCTTTAGCTCTATCACCATGTCTGTGTCAAAGCAAGTATTTCACGACTTACTAAAGTGTTTCTGTTTGCTTGTTTTTGAATTTCACACAAAGGTGCATGAGGGCTATACATGCTAACAATCCCTAATTTTGCAGTGTAAGACAAGAGGGAAAGTAGCTAGTCATCACCACCTACTGACAACTCTTGGGCTACTCTTTTGCCAATAGTGGGATTGACTGTCACATCATAATGTCCCCATGGCTGACATGGCAAGTGTGTTTGGTGTGACAGGAATTCGAGACCACAACCCTCTGATTACAAATCAAATGCCTTAACCAACTCATCATGTTGGGCCTTTTAAAATGTTAAATTCAAACTTTAATTTAACAACTTTATTATCAATCTAGGTTAATAAACTAGACACAAAAATATAGTTTGTAATTCAACTATTATATAATCTAAGACTGAATTTCTTAATTTCAAAAAGAAATTTGTAAAAAATACTTATTTTTCAATAACATGTCACATATATGATTTCCTATTTCTTAACTTCAAAATTTTATGAATGCTAAAATACAATGCTGCAACTTCTAACCAATTAGAAACAAACTATATACAACACAGGCCTGTGAATTCAAACTTATAAAATATTTCAAATAATTTGGTTATGCAGATTTCATTAGGATTTTTTTACAAATTGGAAAGGGAAAAAAACTTACTTAGATTAAAATATTATTTTGGTTACCACAATGAACATTTTTTTTATTATTATGTTTATTAAAAATAATACAAACAAACTGGAGGAAAGCAAACCCTGATGTAAAGTGAGCATGTGTCCTCATTATCCTGTTGTAGTTTTTTATGTTTGTCTTTTAATCTCATTACTATATGTAGTGGTCCTTCTTTCATATATTGCATCTGGGGGATCTTATTGCAATGACCAGCAGTAATCAGCCACTATTCTAGTATTTCACCTTCTTTGTGACTCCTTTCCATTTTCCATATGTCTTGATGATATCTTCCCTGATAGCATTGAGATTTTCAGGGAAATAGTCAATACTTGAGTGTGAAAAATGAACTTTCAAGTTCACACCACAACCCAACTCTTTAACTTTATCAAGAATATTATTAACCATATTTTTGTAATTTACATCCTTGTTGTTTCCTAAAATTTTCATAACATCTTTAAAGACAATCCATACCCTTCTTTTCAACTTTCTTCATTGTGCTTTTGAACTGTTCATCCAAAGCCAATTTCCTAATCTGAGGTCCAACAAAATTTTACCACAAATATAACAATATGTATGGGTCATTTACACAGCCTCTTGTTGTGACAGAGACATATATATGATACTGAAAAGAAAAAAGTTATGTCAAAGTGCATGCACAAACAAATACTTTCCAGAAATTACATGTCATACAGCCTGTTAACCATTTATATACTAGTGATGTGTTTCTCATGGGTTCTAGAATGATCAATAAGACTCACATAACAGTTGGTCTAAAAAAATCTAGTGGTTGTCAGCATTTTAAGCATAATGAGATATGACCCATGATGATGAGAAACCAACTTGAAGTCAAAATGTATTTCAGGACAGCTGGTATGAGTATTAACACTTTTACTAATAAAGCAGAGAACAATGTTTTCACCTTCAGGTTAACAAAAAGAGAGTTTGCAATTGGTTTTCTAGTAGTTTCAAAACAAAAATTAAATTATACAATCAATGAAAGCAAATAAAGTATTATTCATTTTATTTCATGTTTGTCAACTTTTTACTTCAGTGTGTCGTGATTTCAGATTACAGAAAATGTATGAGAAAAAACTTTTACTGAAAAACTTCTGATACTCATTTAGTGGGTTCTAGAATTTATGCAAATGAAATACATAAAACTATAAGAAAAAAATAAGTATTTTTATTCTAAGCATGAATGTCAACTTTCACTCAGACTGCCTCAGTAAAGGTTTCAGAAATTTCCAGACAAATAAAAAAAAAACTTTACAACAAAAACCTTATTTTTTCCTTACTAAAGATTTGTAATGTTTATTAAAACCCTACAAGTTTTGTAAAGGTACACTCAGTACATTAAGTTATAGTATCTATAGTTTCCTCATTATGTGGTTGTATGAAAAGTAATAAAATGTGCAATTTAACATAGCACTGCACTAATAAGCATATTTCGGTAAATTCCATGGTAACATTGCACTGCTTGTTTTGTCTATGGCAGGAATCCTGTGAAATTTGACTGCCACCTCTAAGTGTGTATGTATGTATAAAACATACAGATACATAAAACTGTTTTAATTTTGAATTATAGCATGAGTGTTAAATTTAGCTATTTTTAGAAGCAGTAACTTATTACAGGTTTGTTCAGGTAGTTGTGTAACAAATTATATGTTGTGCAGTTCAATTGTTGGATTATTGTGTCATGTTACCCAACACTTCTAACCTATTATAATCGTTTCAATTTAGTATTGTTGCATAGCATACAGAATACTATATGCTTCTGTTAGCATATAAATATCAGTATAAAATGTACTTTGAGTAAATTAGTAAAATAAAATTAGTAATATAGTTGAATCCAAACTGTTTGTTAGTTTAGCTGTAAAAAACATATAGTAGCTTTTCCTTTTTATGGTGAAATTATTGTACATTGTATTGTAATAACACAGAAAGAATAATGTCTTCTAAATTGTGTTCTGAAGTAATTGAACCAGTTTGTGTGGACTTTGGATGAAAAACAATTAATTAAAGGTATAGATACAATAGCAATAATCAACAGTGTAACATAAAATAATTTATCACCAATTAAAATAACAGAAAAATTATTCATATTGTCACTGATATTCTAAAGTAACTAAACCAGCCTGTTTGTGTGTGTGTCTCTATATATACACATACACCAATGTGTTACATAATTCTAATGACAAAAATATCAAAAGCCATAAAATACATGAAGAAATATACATTAAGAGCTTCAAAAATGAAAAATACAAGATATATAATTTCCCAGAAATTTACAAGTTAATGTAAAAATATAATAGCTTTAACAACATTTCCACTAAAAATTTCCTGATATATTTTATTCAAAAAAAAAATAGATTTTATAAAATTTGAAATAAATACTAAGACTAATTTTTTCAGCTTTCATGTAATAACTAGTAATGGTTTTATTTTTCAATTTTCTAAACAACCTTCTTTCAATACTATAGCTATCACAAACCATACAATTACCACAAAATGACAAAATTAGATATACTGCATTTTACACCTAAACTATTAACAATATATATACTCACATACATCTAGTTTATCCTTTTTGCACTGTAAAAACATGTAACAACTGACAACACATAAATAATATAGTAAAAGAGAATTCATGGTTCAGTGTTTTCCATGTTTCAAATTAGACACTTTTTAAACAAATATTTACAAACTGTCAGCTTACTGGCTTTGAAAACAACCTGTATTTAATTATCTCTGTGTCATATCTGACAGTTAATGCAGCAAATACAGATATTATGATAAATTAACAAATTTAAATTTACAAACATTATGCATAAAAATGTCTTTTGTTTTACGTATGTTCCCTTTTTCCTGTATTTTTTCCCTTAGAGAAAAGTTTGCTTTTAATTTCATAGCCCTAGTTTGAAACAGATTTCACAAATACTAATAATTTGAAACATTTATAGTAAACATTTTCATTACTTTTGACATACAATTTGTAAATTTGTAACTAGATGACTGAATGCCAACGTTGAACAAGGAAATAGTCTTCTGAAATTTAAATAAAAATTGAACTTCATTACAGAGAAAATTTACAATTTTTTTCTTAAAAATGAAGGATAAACTAAAACTCACTTGATGCAGTGTTTCTGTTGGAAGTTGAGAGGCTATGAATAGCTCAGAGGCTTTGGTGCCTGAAATTCTTCCTTGGTTTTCCACATCACAACAGCTGAAGAGTTCTCCAAAAAGCCGTTGTTCATTTTCAGAAAGTTTTAATCCCAGGGTCTCCATGACACCTATCAAGAAGGTAACATTTTCCTACATTGAAAATGTATTTCTGATAGGCTCTAACCTGCACTTGTGTAATAGATTTTCTTGACTTGTACTGCCCTCTATGTGCACAACTTTTCACTTGCCACAAGCCTTGATACTCTCATCTAACTCTCATATGTTCATATGAGACAGTTATGTGATAGCAAGCAACAATCCTCCATCAATAGGAGAGCCACACAACTCCAAGCACAACTCATTCCAAATTCACTTTGAGATTCAGTAAGAGAAAAGAGTAAGAAACTGGAAGTGGAGAGTGGGATGGAAAGTGTGAAAAGAGTAAAAATCTATCAGAAATACATTTTCAGTGTAGGAAAATGCTAACTTCCAATACATTATCATACCTCTTCTCCCATAACAGCTATAATCCCACAGCAACCTGATAAAGGGACTAGTGGAGACCTAGACGAGTCCCCTTTACAAAACACCCAATGGTAGTCCATATTGTCTGTTAGTAAAACGTATGCAAGACAAGCCATGTCTCATCCAGGAAGACTCTTTACCTGTGAAAATGGTGTTTAGCAATAAGGAGAGAAACACAGGAAGAACTCCATAACATAAATGATGGAATTCCTGATGCAGACCATAAGGGGTAGTTTGACATCATCCAACACCAAACGTACCAAGATAGGAATGTCCACTTCATGGTAGGAAGAGGATCCTCTGCTGTTTCCCTCAGACACAAGAACAACAAGGAAAGGAGAATTTTTGTTCCAAGCATGAGAATCATCATGTGTGCATGTACAACACAACCAACATGAGTATCTCCCAGGAACTAAAACAGAAGTGACAGTAATTTATTGTTGTTGTTTGACATTTTATGGCACAAAGCAACCAAACAATCTGCACTGAACAATTGGTTAAAAAAAGAAGAGTAAAGGAAAATTAAGTTGAAACAAAAACAATGGCCTAACTTTAGATAAAATCTTAAAAATAATTTAAAAAAGACAATGGTCCTTAAAGAATTAAAAACATTTGTGAAGTGGACAGTATTACCATTGCCAATGACACCATCCAATGTCAGGAGTAAACCCATAGTAAAGACATGTTTAAATGGTCTCATCACTCATGTTCATAACAATCGCACAACAGTAAAATGTAGGCTTGAGTTTTACATAGAACACACATTGATGAATCAGCTTATAAGTTAAACAACTGACCAATGCATAGCTTAGTTAAAACAACTTTCTCCTTCCAATCTTTATAGAAACAAGACAGCCAAAGCCCAGTAGAAAGTTTTATGTGGAAAAGTTTGTTATCACATTGTTCATTCCTAGTCAACAACCAACTGGTGTGAAGCCAAGCCTTGAATAAAGAGCTGTAGTCCATGTATGGAATAAGCACAGCAATGATCACACCAAAGTAGAAAGACATAGATGTGGTGTCAGTGAGCTTTTTCCTGTGAATACCAACATGGTCTGGTATCCAGAAAAACTGAAAAGAAATAGATATTAAAGAGAAATGAGTCATTCCATTTTGAATATCAATAAGAATAGAGTGAGAACTGACGTGAAGTGATTCCAGGGCCCATAAAGAGTTAAAGAAGTTGGTATAAATAGTAAAGTTCATTTACTGCATACCGTTTTTGTGTTCCAGGATAAGAGAAATGGCATACAATTTGGCAGTGAACACAATTACTGCAGAGAGGATCTTGTGTGCAACCACCAAATCACAACAAACCATACCAGAGCCCACAAAAATCACCTGATTTTGAATCCTCTGTATAAATGGGTATGGAAGGATGGTTCAAAAGATGTTCAGCAAATAAAAAATGATACTTCCAATTGGGAGTATTCACCTTCTTCAGATGATTTACATAAAGGTCACACTTGAAGATGATAATAAGCCATGGTGGGATGGGTTGACCTGTAAAGACACCAGCATCACCTGAGGACAGGCCTAATTTAGCCAACTGTGCCTGAATACAAATGCAAAAAGGAACAAAAAAAAAAGCATGGTGACCCACTAAGGAAGAAAATCACAAATCCAGGTGTGATGCAGTGGTAAGGAATAAAGTTTTGAAGTATAAAGTAAATACTTTTTCAAACAGCAGATATGTAGAGGAAGTTAATGAGATTTAGTGTGAAAAGCCGCTATGCAGAGCTGATGTGGAAGTCATCAACATAGATTTTGTTTATAATGAAAAATGTGACACTCAAGACACAGCTCTAAGGGACTTCAAGTTTCTGTGGGAAAGAACAGAAAAGTATCAAAGCCACACAAACTTGGTATCACAGATCCATTAAACAATTTTTGATAAAAATGAGCAAGTGGCCATGCAACCCATGAGTGGAGATCTTATAAAATGCCACACCTCTACAAAGGAGTTGGTTCACAGTAGAGATTTGTCATTGAAACTCACACTAGGTGGGTGAGAGGAGGTTGTTTGATTTGACAAACCAAGTAAGTTGATTATTAACCATCCTCTCTTTGATCTTTCAGAGACAGTTCATCAAAGCAACTGGACAGTAGTTTGAAGGAATCTTGGGATGCTTCCTGAGCTTGGAAAAACATCAGATAATAGCCCAGCGCCAAGCATCAGGAAAAATTTTCTGTTGCTAGATCCAGTTAAAAACAACCAGAATAGTAGAAAGAGAGGCTGGAGAGAGATAGCACAGCATCTCATAATAAATTACATCATGTCCTGACTGATGTGCTGCGAGAACAATGAAGAGCAACCTTTGAGTTCCACAGCGTAAAGGTGCAATTGTAGTCATAGAGACAATCATCCCAAAAGGAAAGAGGCAATCTCTCTGCCCACATCTTGATGGCAAAGAAGGTGTTGAATGAAGCAGAAGTGCTGGATGCATGAGAAAAGCTTTCATTGAGAGTATCTGCAACTTCCTGGCCATCAGAAAGCATGATTAAAAGGAAGCAGAATTATACTGCCTATTGACCTTGGAACTGGTAGTAGATGCTACTGGTGTACTTAATTCAAGATTCCTTCTGACTTTGACATTTGCCCTGTCAAGTATGTGCATGGGTCCTCTGAAAAGCAATGTGGTTTAAAAGTGTAGGACATCCAGGCGTGATTTTGAGCCTTCAGTGCTACAGGGCAGGCAGGATTCCACCATGGACAAGGCCAGAGTGGAAAACATGTCAAGGTTTTAAGAATACAATGGCCAGCTGCCTAGACAATACAGTCAGTCACTACTGCCATGCAGTCATCTATCAATGGCTTGCAGATGACAGCAGAATCAAGTTTCGAGAGAGCAATGAAAAGAGACCAGTTGGCCTGATCCAACTTTCATTGAGACAGGTGGCATCTACCACAGCCAGAATCTCTCAAAACGATAGGAAAATAATCACTGCCCCATGGGTTACTGTTAACCCTCCAAGAAAAGTGAAAGGGAGCAGGCAGAGAAATCAATAGCAGTAAAAGCCCAACAAGGTGCATGAACATTAGTGCAAGAAACAGTGTTGAAGAAATAAAGGTTGTTATCCAAGAGCCTATGCTCCATGAAATGATCCATTCCATCAATATCAATGCCAACCCAAAGGGGATTATGTCCAGTAAAATCCCTCAAAAATAAAAAGGGAGATGGTAACTGTTCAATGAGGGTATCAAGGACAAACTGATTACAAGTCTCTTCAGGAGAAAGGTAGAATGAACAAACAGTGATGATACAACTAAAGGAAACATGGATAACTGTGGACTCCAAGGGTGTATCAAATAGCAAAGACAGGGCAGGTACATGCTAATCAACCAGAAGAGCCACCCTTCCATGCACTCATCCATCACATAACCTGTCATTTCTGTTTAAAGAAAACTGCCAAAAGGTGACTGCCTACATCAACAAGGTTCAAAACTGTTCCTGTAAGGAGAAACACACAAGATGATAAGAATCAATCAAATCCTTGATGTTATCTATATTTGAACAAATACCCCAACAGCTCCACTGGATCAAAATGGCCATTTTTATTTGTGTGGAGAAGAATGAAGTGAGGAGTCCTTCTATTTTTGACCATGTTTTCTTTCATTATTGGACAAAAGTCTATAGACCTCCATAGATCCTGCCCTCGATCAAGTAGGCAGGTCTCTGTCTGTTGATAAAGATTCCAGTATGAACAGATAATCATTTTGCATCTTGGGGCTAGAAAATAATATGGACCCATGCAACCACAAGAAAGTGGTGGAGACATGTATTGGAATAGAGATAGACTCGTAAATGCTTTTAACCATGGAGGGCAAAAAGACTCTTCAGATAATTTGAAAATTACCCTGCTGGAGAAATAAAGTCTGCACTCCCACTGTGGAAGAACAGTGTATTAGCATATGTTCAAGACACAGTAGGGAACAATACTGTTCACAGACTTCAAGTGCTGCACCTTTTCCTCCTCCACTGATTCAGGGCAAGAACTAGCATAAGAGGGGTGTGAACCACTGTAGTTAATGCAGTATGTTTCAAGTTCACACTTGTAGGTGTGGTCTTTGCTATCACAATGAGTGCATGTTAAAGAACTGTAACATGTCTTTGAGTGACCAAACTGCTAATACTGGAAACATCTGAGAGGGTTGGAATGTATGGCCTTACCTTACAGTTCTAATAACCTGCCTCCACTGTGGCAAGTAAACGTAGTGATGTAAACATCAAAATCAGAACATTAGTGTGTACCATAATTCTGACTTTGCAGGTGGAAACTCAGCACACTGCAGAAGCACCTTGGCTGGAAAAAGAAGCAAGGATCTCTGACTCAGAAATGTTCTTCAAGTCCCTCTCAACAATAACTCCTTTCAAGGAATTCAGGGTAGCATGGGGAATAACCTTGATAGGTATATTCCCAATGCTCTTCAAACTCAGGAGTTTGGTGCATTGTGGTGAAAATGTTTCTACCAAGATATCTCCTGAGTGCAGCTCCCTTACTGACTTGGGGGAGCCAGCAAGCTCTTTTAAGCCCTTAGGTGATGAAAAAGGGGTACATCTACCCTAAAGATGTACATAACAAGCCATCAATAAAATGTAATGGCTGTGGGGCCAAACAGGAGGTCCAACATGTATACAATTCAATCAAGTGCCCCCTTGCTGAGTGATGTTTGAGACAATTATCAACTGGTTCCTGAAGGACACAAGGAAATGAACCAGTCCCCAAAAACAGTAACTAATTCTAAAAGATTAATATGCAGAGATTAATCCACAAAAAATCAATGGCCTGAAATTGCCTGCATATCCAGATACGGATCCCAACCTACAAGAGAAATGTCTATGAAGAAATGAACCTTCAAATGACAAGGAGGAAGAGGAATACTAACTGTGGTGTCATCTCTGTTTAAAAACTAGGCAAAGTTCACATGAAAGGAAAGAGGAAGATGGATTGAGTCATCCAACAAATCATACACAAGGTTCAACTGATCTTGTAAATCTCACCGAACAGGTTGCATGTGAGCTCAACTGAGGGGAATCAGGGTCTCCAAAGAAGTCCATGGCTTCAAAAGAGACAAAGCTTCCTTTACAGTTGGAAAAGAAAAGGAAGAAATGGTCTGATACAGAATCTCTATGGATAACAGGTAAATGGCAAAAGGTTGGGCCTGGTTAACACAGCAATTAAAAAATACTTCAAAATGAACAAGATATTGAGGGAGAGGGGGAAGGACTTCTCCACCTTGACAAGCCAAACTACAACTGTTCAATTAAGAAACTGAAACAAGAACCAATAAAAATTAGACAAACAATAAACCAATGAAGAAAGGAAGACATGCAAACAGGTAGACTTTGATTCTGGATTCTAATGAGTGAAGAAACCCCCCCCCCAAAAAAAAGCTTTCCTAAAAAGGGAGCAATGAAAAAGTCCCATACGGAGATTAGGGTGAATGGATATGGGACAAAGGGATAGCAACAACAGAGAAGACATGTTTGGAGGGAAAGTAGAAGAGAATAATAATATCAAAGTGTAAAACATCAGAAAATGAATCTCCACCAAAAATCCCTCAAGGGAGAGATGATGAGGCTAAGATAAAAGGTAAAGTGTGGAAGGGGAATGAAAAAGGAAGAATAAGGGGAGGCAAATATGGGAGAATTGAAGTTATGAAAACCTAACTGAAATATTGGGATCCAAGTCCCACAAAAGCAGAAGAGTATCCAACTATTTCCATATTACATGAAAATCAAGGCAAAATGACCTTAAAATGTAACTGATCCACAAACCTACTGGCACAGTATTCTGTGAATGAGGAGGAAAGAACAAGGAAAGAAGAGAAATCAAATGAAATGGGAGACAAGAACAAAACATAACAAACCTGATTTATCAATTCCAGGAATGGAGAAAGCCTTGGCACATACACTGGTGCTAAACATAACTGTGTGGCATAGAATGGGAAAGAAAACATGTTGAAATAATTGCCCCCTTGTTTAGGTACTTCTGAACAAGGCATGATAAGATAATTTGGAGCTTGCATGAAAGTTGCCAATTCTTGGCAAACCATGACTGTAACATTTCTGTCAATTACTATGAGCATGAAGCCACTGTAGACAGAGGAAGGACAACTGCTGTAGAATCAGCAGTAGTAGCAAGTGTAGCATTAATCTCTAAAAAAAAAAGACATGAAATGTAATGAAATGAAAAGGTATAAAACTGAAGTATAGCAAACTAAAAAATAATCTAACTTCTCTCAAAAATATGTAATTCACTGAAATTCCCAAAGAAAAGTATGAGAAAAAAACACTTCTAAACACCACTAGTGACAATGTGAAAATGAAGTTCAGTTAAGATGCATGGAAGAAGTTATCCATGATAGTAGTAGTGTCACATTCATACTGTTGAATGGTGGTTGCATATTTATTTGCATAAAACTGCAGCATGTGAATTTACACATATAGAGGGCAGTACAAGTTCAGAAAAGCTATTACATGAGAGGTAAAATATTGTATAGGAAACTTAAGTTCTTACAAAATGAGACAGAAAATATATAGTAAAGTCAATTTGAATGCACAAATTAAACATAACTGTTGTCATATTTTAATTTGTTAGGTTCTGGTTCAACTATTTTATATTTGAACATGATTGTGACAATTGGTAAAAAATATTTTAAAATACTGAAGCAACAACAAAATTCAAACATTTACATTAAATGAGCCTATAAATAAAGTGTATTCTTAATTCCACAATTCAACCTCATCTATAAAATTTCTGTAAATATGTAATTCACTGAAATTCCCAAAGAAAAGTATGAGAAAAAAACACTTCTAAACACCACTAGTGACAATGTGAAAATGAAGTTCAGTTAAGATGCATGGAAGAAGTTATCCATGATAGTAGTAGTGTCACATTCATACTGTTGAATGGTGGTTGCATATTTATTTGCATAAAACTGCAGCATGTGAATTTACACATATAGAGGGCAGTACAAGTTCAGAAAAGCTATTACATGAGAGGTAAAATATTGTATAGGAAACTTAAGTTCTTACAAAATGAGACAGAAAATATATAGTAAAGTCAATTTGAATGCACAAATTAAACATAACTGTTGTCATATTTTAATTTGTTAGGTTCTGGTTCAACTATTTTATATTTGAACATGATTGTGACAATTGGTAAAAAATATTTTAAAATACTGAAGCAACAACAAAATTCAAACATTTACATTAAATGAGCCTATAAATAAAGTGTATTCTTAATTCCACAATTCAACCTCATCTATAAAATTTCTGTAATCATACAAAAGAAAGTTGTGTTAAAGAAATACAATAATGAAAAACTGCATTTTAATTTTATTATATTTTCAATTACGTCTTCACATATGCATTCTAGCTCTGTGATATTTTTCAATCTTATTTATTATAAGCATCAAGTAACCAATGCTGATGAAGACATGATAAGTCAAAACATTTCATATTCTTTGCTGTTTAACTTTCAGATTGGTTTGAATCTATCATAAATGAAAGATAATTGATGCTAGAGACTAGCAAAAAACAACAACTTGCAATACAGTTTTCATCAAGGTTAATATACTTCAATTGAGCAAAGTTTTCTCACAACTTTCAAACTCTTAAGCTTGTCTCACTTTATATTATCATGACTGAAGTAACAGAATTCCGAGAAAAATACTTTTAAAACATAAAATTCAATGTTAAATTTTGTCCTTTGTTTCTTAACCACTCTAAAAAGAGAATATCAAGTAAATGATTTTGCTTTTATGTTTTTTCCATTTACAACATTATTGCTGATAACAGATACTACTACCAAAAAAGTAAAAAAAAACATTTTTTTCCATCATTTATCTTAATGCCAAATGCACAGTTCTATGAAATATTCGAAACAAAAGTAAAAACACTTGTGTAAGCAAATGAAGCAAGATGAAATAGTAGCATGAACACATATTTTTACAGCATCCTTTTATCCTGGATACATGGTCTATAATGCATAAAATGAATTTTATTTCACTTGAAGGTATGCATTTATGCAGTTTTCTTAATTTACATTTTTTAATGCAAGTATCACTCCCAAACCCATCCTGTTCTTTTCAGCACATTTTTCAATAACAAAAATAGCATTATCACCCAGAAAAGAAATCTCAGCTTAATATTTTAACACTTGGAACATTTATTACATTATAATTTACTTCACACCCCATTAGAATTTAATCAGTATTTTTAAATGTTAACAATGAAACTGATTTCCATATTGGTTTCAGATGTGAATAAAATTATTTTGACAGAAATATTTTGCTCAATAAAACAAGAGTGAAATTAAGCTATTTTATTTAAAGATCTAAGAATGAAAACTATAACAGAATGATATATACCACAGTGAAGTATATGTTTCTGTTAAATATACTTCGAAAGTGTGCAAACAGTCAATTTTCAATTTATATAGACTGATAATCTAAAATGTTTCGAGTTAAGAAATATGTTAAGATTTATTTAATAATTTGAATAAGAATTTTTTGGATGATTTAATATTTCAATTTTATAAATGGTAAAATAGTTTGATACTGATAATAAAAAGTACTTTCAGCTAACAATTAAAAAAAAAATTAAGTTATTCTAGGCCAGGTTAGTGTTGATAGATCTAAGAGAACTAGAATATTTTCTAGGATTTATGGCTCATTATTACAATTATGCATTGTTAAAATGTATTCAGATTTGTTTTATCAAGCAGCACAAAAAATACAAGTCCAATGCTTTATTTTGTAGTAATGCAATGGACATCCATTTTTTTTACTGTTTTACATCTCATGCTAAAGTATTCACAACGTTAATTCAAAAATAAATTGTCAAATACATTTAACATTTCCAGAGCAAATAACAAAATGACACGAACAAATGGTTATTATTTTTTATCAAGAATGACACACTGATATTGATTCATGTTTAAGAAGAATCACAGTGAAGAAACTTATTCAATGACATTACAAATAGAGGAGAAAATAAACTTTTAAGATAACTGGTAAATGAATGAAAATCATTACCAAAATAACAAAATTAGGCTTAATCCTTTCACTACAGGTCAATCAGAATCTACCCAGCTTATAACTACAAAAGTATCCATGAAAGTAATTATTCCATGATTTTTTTAAAAATGCATTCTCATCTTTTCAAAATTTTGCAGGTTATTAGTAAACATTACAAAACTTTCATGCACAAAATATCAGGTTTGTAAATGAAGCATTAAGAATATTAAATTAAAAATTGTCTCAAGTTTTTTTATTTCAGAATGTTAATTATGCAATGTGCAGAGTAATTTTCACATTATGATTAAAAATACTTTTATGCATCAGAAAAATTTCAAATCTCATATTTGAAATCTTTATAATGTCCAAATAATTATTCAATGATTTTGAGAAAAAACTTTTCACTATCAAATCTGAATTTCTGTATGTGTTCGGCAGATTTGACACATAACCACCACAAATAATACGGAAATAAATACAAATTCTGCATTTGTAAAATTCAGTCACAGTTCAGTTATAATACATTATTACTATTTATTATAAGTGGTTAAATGTACTTTTCATAAAACATAGAACAGTGAATTAAAAAATAAATCAAACAATTCTTGTTATAACCTTTGTACCTGTTTGCTGTTTGTTGTAGGTTGCTAAGCCTTAAAATGATTATAAACAAGGAAGATGAGAAACAATCTTTTCAGGTAACACATACATATTTGAATGACCAAAAATCATAAATTGGTACATCAATACTAAGAATTCTATTATAATTTAACAGCTTTAGTAACTAAGATGTATTAGACTTTGTATAATATGAAATTTAAAAGAGGTTAATTGACTCAGCTTATCAACATTGTCTGAAAAACAAACAAGCTGATGCTTTGTTTGTTTTTTGCTTTTTGAATTTCACACAAAGCTACTCAAGGGCTATCTGTGCTAGCTGTCCCTAATTTAGCAGTGTTAGACAAGAGTGAAGGCAGCTAGTCATCACCACCCACCGCCAACTCTTGGGCTACTCTTTAACCAACAAATAGTGGGATCGATCGTGAAATTTAACTCCCCCACGGCTGAAAGGGCGAGCATGTTTGGTACGAATGAAATGCAAACCCGCGACACTCAGATTATGAGTCCCAGGCTTTAATGCACTTGGCCAAGCCAGGCCGCAAGCTGATGCTATTATATTTCAAAATGGCTTAAAAAACAAGGGACATTCTTAGCTCTTGACTGATTACTGATATCACGTAAAGTAAGTGTACACATAGATCTGTTTTCAAAAAATGAAAAGAGGTTAGTAAGGCCATTGTGTTTGATTATTTCATAAGCAATAACTATTTTATGTAGCTGTTGTTGTTGTTTTTGGAAATTCACACAAAGCTACTCGAGGGCTATCTGTGCTCACCATCCCTAATTTAGCAGTGTAAGACTAGAGGGAAGGCAGCTAGTCATTCCCACCCACCGCCAACTATTGAGCAACTCTTTTACCAACAAATAGTGGGATTGACCGTAACATTATAATGCCCCCACGGCTGGGAGAGTGAGCATGTTTGTCGCAACCCTCAGATTACGAGTCGCACGTCTCACGAGCTTGGCCATGCCAGGCCCATTTTATGTAGCACTTTGTTAATAGCTTCTAAAAACCTAGATAAACCAAATCAACACATTTCACTTAATCAATATAAGCAATGCCAAGGGTAATGGTTGTAAAAGATAAAACTCTAAAACAGAACAGACATTAAACTCATTCAGAGTATCAATAAATACAACAGTGCTTAGTACAAAGGAACAGGCCAAGAAAAAAATGGCCACTTTATATTATGTACTGCTCATCACAGTTTCAAATATTTCTGAAAACAATCTAAGCTTTTATAAACAGGAAAGTTAGGCTTTTAAGATTTTCAAAACCATTAATACCTTCAGTTTAAACAAAAAATCTGCTAAAACAGAGAACTGGGAAGTGACATAACAGCAAATGTTCTGCTGATTAATATAACTGTGGTGTCAGAAGGGCTAGCTCTCCAATGCTGGAATTTGTTGCAACAATTTACACACCAAAATGCTGAATTTTAATTTGGGAAGTGCTGAAATACTATATTCTTTTACTAACTTAAACACGATTGTCCACGTCCACACAGCAGTCAGTTTAAACATTTTAAGTTACAACTCAATTTCCTGAAAGCTACCCAATAAATTGTTTATGGAACCCAGACATACCACTGGTTCAGTGGTTAGCATAATTTATGGTTAGTACTAAATCAGGATTAGACTGCCTTCAAACATTTAGTTTTTGTGCTTTGTTAATAAAATTTTGATTGGCAAATGCTTTTGCTGTAGTTAAGTAAGCTATGTGTTAATATCACACCTATGAGAATATTACTGGCATTATCACTTCTAAATTATAAATGACACTTTTCAATTTTGATGATAAATCTCTTAACTCCTCAAAGTAAAATGATATACTACTAATTAGGGTTACCAGATTTCCAAACTGAAAAATTAGGTCTTTTCTTTTTTCCATACAATACAGCATTGAAACAGTTTCAATTACAATGACACAGTTTTTACAAATTATTGAATAATTTTGTGTTTATTGTACCTCATTTCAAAACCATAAAAATTGGTTTAGAGCTTCTTTTACTCTTATAAGTTACATAAATAATAATAATACATTTCAGTTATTTTCAACCTACTCAAAACATAAACTTTGTTTCTCCGTTTTCTTCTTCTTCCTTTTTTTTATTTTGCAATTTGGCAGGTCTTCAAATCTCAACTCCTAAAACTGCCCAATGACAAATTAGGTTTAAAAAAAAAAGCTTGAGGAAGACACATTTTACCGTGTGACCCGATTTTGTCAGATAGTTTTCAAGTAAGATGTAATGCAACCGTGTATAATTACAAACCACATATATCAAACACGCACTGAGCGAAAGAGAAACTGGAACAAAATAATACTTTTTCTGTTTTTGATCGGGGACATCTGGTAACCCTATTACTTTAGTATTAGAAAGTATTGCAAATACCATTCTACAGTAGTTATATATTTTGACAACTATTTTTAAACGATATGTAGTTGTATTTCATTATTAAATACCTGCTTATCGTAACTGTTTCGCATGCAATTATTTAACCGAAAATTTTAATTACGACATTCCAATGTCACACTTGATATCAATTAGACTGATATAACCTATTTTGCGTGATTGACACTTCCACAATCCACCATTTTGAAATCAAAAATGACGTCAATGAACTTAAATATAAAAATGAATAAAATTCATATAGCTGTTAAGTAATTTTATCAAAAAGTTATATAAAATTAATAGTAATTTAAATTATTTTATTATAATTACGTTTGTGCAAATTTGGATATATATCAATTTTAACCATAATGCACTACCAAATTGGCGCGGGAAATTATCTGCATGGAAGCGTCGAAGTACGTTATGTGATTGATGAGTAGTAGTGATTTTAGTTTGATATTACTAATATTATTTTATCACGTGTTTTATAAAATATATTAGAAAATATTAAATTAAAGATATAAGTTTTAATACACACATTTTATGTACTTTACAGCTTAATATAAGGGTGAAATATGACGAACAAAGATGTAGGTAGGAAAGAGATTAACATCAGTGATGTCGAGAAACCCACTTGTTGAGAACTTTTATATGCAAAAACGGCTGTTCTGGGCCCAGAACAGCCGTTTTTGCATATAAGAGATTAACATGTTTTTCATAGTATATTGTTATAGTAAATGTAATAATTGAAATATTGATTTACCATTCGTGAAATGTAAAATCAAGCCTAACAATAAGTTCTACATTAGTAGCACTGTACAGTTACGTCTGGGAATGATGTATTTAAAGTGTTCATAACTCAAGTTTAAGAATATTAATTTGATTTTAAGAAATGACTCAGAGTTATCTGGCTCGCAGCTGCCCAATACGTTTTGATTTTATCAAACACTCGTCTTTTTGGCTCATAGTGAGACATTTGTAAGTCTACGGGCTTATAAATACAAGTTACAGCGCTTAAATTTGGAGTTTGATTCCATCTTTTAGGCATAATGGTCTAATATGGTTTTTCTTGAAAAAACAAAGTAATAAACAACCCATTTGGCTATCGATAACTCGTCAGCTTGATCTCTTCCACTTTTTGAACTTTAACTCTCCTAATCTTTAGTCTGAACTTTTTATTGAGTAATGAATTTTTCAAGGACATTATTTGTATCCGTTTTTGATATACGTATATTTTCTAAACTCATTCTGTAATTTTTTTATTCTGGTAATCTTCTCTTGCATTAGCATCTTATCATAAGGTGCTATTTCTAAAACTAGTAGAAGAAAACATTGTGGGTGTAGGAGAAAAATATTTAATTGAAATGCAGAGTGGTTAAATGAAAAAAATCTATAGGTTGTTAGTGGAGGCTGGTCAAACTGGACCCTTGTTACTTGTGGTTTAGCTCTCTTGCTACAGAAAAATGAAATGTGCATATTAATTTTTATGCCATTGTATAGAAATTGTATTCAAAATGTAATTAAACCACTTTATTGTCAGTGTAAGTGAATAAACATGACATCAAAACATATTTAATAAATCAGGCTTTAATATTAAATACCTTTTCAGTTCTTAATTTTATAAGGAAGTATATATTTTAAATCCTTTATCTTCTCCATTCCCTAATTTATTACTACCTTTCTGAAGAATGGAACTTAATATGATATAGATATTACTAATGCTAAGTGTAATTTTTATAACTTAAAATTAAACTTTTAATCTTATTTGTTTATTAAGTCAGACCTGTTTGTCACAACATCTCTTTCACAAATTGCTAATAGTTCTTTGAAATTTTATGATTTCTAACCAATACAAAAGCAATTTTTTTAATTTGTTAAATGATGTATCTTACTGTTTTTTCAATACAGAGTATTTTCTATTTCATTTTCATTTGAAAGTTTCTCTTGCTGTGTTTAGATCAACAAATTAAGGAATTATTTATAGGCTATAGTCAAAAAGCTACTTAAGTTGTGATAGTTATAAGACTGTTTTGTGCTTGTTATTACTGTATGTTCTGAGACATTATTTAAGTAAACAAAAATTTAGTTTAAATATGATTAGTATAAAAAAGTTGAGGGGTTCAAACCTAGCCCACGACTTTGGCCTTAATTTCCTGTTGATGGGCAGTCTTGAGATGGCAAGGCTCAATCAGCTGGAACACTTGTGGTAGGTTCAACCAAGTACTGGTCTTGGATGTTCTCAACAGGTGTTGTAAACTCACAAAACACTAGTGTTGCTGCAGTGTCCTTGTATAGCATTGTAGGACTTCATAGTGGGTGGGGTCAGTGTGCACGGAAATTTTTTTTTATAATTATTGATCCTCCAAATAAAATAGTGAAAAAAAACAACCCATCAATAAACAACCACTTCTTGAAGATTCTGAGCAGTAATCTTTAAGATCTGCAACATCTGTACCTCATTTTCTTATGCTACATTCTCTTTCAGACAAACCTTTTTGGCAAATGTCTCCATTTTTCATTCTGAAAGGACTAGAGAAACTTGCTGGCTCTTCAAAGTCAGTAAAGAAGCTTTGCTCAGGTGACACATTGTTGGAAACATTCACGTCTCAACACAGTGAACTCCTTTTACATTTAAAGGCGATTGGAAATATTTCTATTGAAGTTACTCCTCATGCTACTTTGAATTCGTCATGAGGAGCTACTGTTGAGAGATTTGAAAAACATCGCTGAGTCAGAGATTCTCACTGGTTTCTCCATCAAAGATGTTTTTGCAGAATGTTTTTACATTCTGATATGGATGATATTAAAGCACTTTTGCTGCCAATGGGGTATTCACCCTAATCCTGAACTCTGTATCGGTGAAGCTGTGGTTTCTGAGATAAAGTTCATATTTTACCATAAGCTGACCTTTAATCACACGTTGAGCAGCTGCAGATAAAATGTACAAGAGCACTGAACATCTTTCATGCCCTCTTTTCCACCACTTGAGGAGTGGATAGATGTTCTAAGCTAAAGATGTATCATGTTCTTATTCGATCAAAACTAGGCTATAGGTCACTGGTCTATGGCTCTGCCAGGATCTACTGGCCCTGGAATCACTTCAAGTTATTTCTCACCGATATTCAAAACCAACTAGCCCATTTCTCTTTAATAGCTACTTCTATGCAATTTTACTGGATATCAGGCCACATTGGTATTTCCAGGAATAGGCTTATTGACACTATGGCTAAATCTGTCTGCTCTGGCACTATCACTGCCACATTTAGTGCCTATCCCAAACATGGACTATAGTCCTGTATTCAAGGCTTGGTTCCGTACCAGTTGGCAGTCAACTTGGAGTGAGCAATGTGAAAACAAGCTTTTCCAAATAAAACCCTCTATTGGACTTTAGCCAACTTGCTTGCATAATGATTTGAAAAAGGAAATTGTCCTTTGTAGACTACATGTTGGTCACAGTTTTTAACTCATTGTTTTCTTTTATCTAGAACTGATGCACCAGTCTGTTGTTTGTGTGATACTCAATCACAATAAGCTACATTTTACTGTATTGTTGTTGTTACGACTCTCAATGACATTATAATTTTAAATGTTTTGTCCCAAGGTTTATCTGTAACATTAGTGTTATTGGCAATAGTGACACTGTCCACCTTAGAAATATTTTTCATTTCTTAAAAGCCATTAATGTTTTTAATGCTATGTAAGTTTTGATTTCATACATTATCCCTTTTTTAATGTGATTCTCTTTTGACAATCAAAATACATCAAGTTTGATTTGAAATAAGAAAATGGCCGTAGCATCAAGTAACTCAAAATCAGGACTAGAAAGCCCAACTTCAGGGGACTAATGCTACTGTTTAAACTATATGTTAGTCATCCTGATGAGTTTTATTAAAATTTTGGTAAAAGTCTTTCGAAAATGGCCATAATGTCAAATAACTAGAAACCAGGACTGGAAAGACCAATTTCAGGTGACTAATGGTGGTTTTTGAACTTAACTGTTAGTCCTTCTAGCAAGGTATAATAATTACAATTATGCTACAGAAAGTCCTTTACAATTTATATTACTGTAGTTTTTCTCTTAGTGCTGTAGGCTAGATATGAAAATTCAATTTAATGCTATTTGTTTATAATTCAAAAATTAAACTTTGTTTTGTTTTACCTTAATTTTCTTTTACGAATTTTAACTTTTTACCAGATATTTGGCACAGATAACCTAGTTTGCACCATAAAATTTCAAAACAACCAACCAAAGAAGTCTTTTTTCCTTTGTGGTTACAAGGTTGGTCACATTGCCCAGCTCCACATGGAAAGTGTTTAGTTTCAGTGCTTGAGTCTTTTTTTTTATTTGCATTGTCCCTCCTACTCTCGGTAGCTCAGCAGTAAGCCTAGTACTGTATTACTAAAGAAATACTAGATTTCAGTATCTGTTGTGGTTGCTGGGTAGCTTTGTACTTACAAAAAATTGATGTAGAGTAATTTGAAGATTCAGTAAATTGGAGAGACATCTGACCTTTAATTTATCATAAGTTTAAGGTAATGCATTTGATTTATTTTAAATTGGAACACATTTAGTACAGATGAGAAATCACTCGATAGCATGAATAAGGAAAGATTACTTGGCATAATTGGTGGATAAGCCATTGAAGTTGTGCTTCTTGGTTTTTTGAAAGAAGTTTTATTGTAAATAATAAATTTCATGTATTTATTCAGATTGATAGATTTTTGAAAGTATGAGTGATGCAGTATTTCCAAGAATGTTAACTGAAGATGGTTATCTTTCTTATTGTGGAAGAAAGATTTGACAATGAAGAATACGAGATGTAGCAGAAAAGTATCTTATTTTGTTATACCCATGCTTCACAATGGCCCAGGTTTGACTGTCCAGTGGCTTTCAGGTGTTAAAAGGTATATATAACATAAAAGTTTGTTCATAATAGTACTTACAAATGTTCAAAACCATTTTTCATAATTTTTATGTAGGTGGGTTTGTTTGTGTGATATTAAAAGAGAAGAATAATTACACTTGTTTCAGAATGAACGGCAACATCCTGAAAGTGGAGTATAATGTTTAGAAGGAGATGCTAAAGTCAATATAGTTTGTGTGTGTGTGTGTGTGTATGATTTTGAAGGGTTGTTGTTTAAAACAGAAAATGTGTTACTGTGTGACATTAGAAGAAGTTTAGGATTTTCAAAATTGTTTCCTTATATAATTGAGAACTTAAAACTTTTATGGTATTATTATTGTCATATTAACTGGTATAACATAAAAATAAAGCTGAATAAAAAAATTCAATGTAAGGCATTAAAACTGTGTCATATGCAATAAAGGAAACCTGGGTTGAAAATGTTGTTAAGTGGGTTATACTCTATTAGGGGGTCATGTAAATGTAGAAAACCTAAAATTGGCAATTCAAAATAAAGAAGTATTGCATTATACAACTGAGAATTTATTTTAATATTTCCTCTTGAAATTAAGTTCTTTAATTTTAATTTTGAATGTAACATGCATACTTTAACCCCATGGTTTAAGGGTTAGCAGAAGTTTAATATGCTCAGTTACAATTATTGTGGATTTTTACCATGTAATATATTACAGTGCTTGTAATGATGCATGGTCTGACAACTTTATATTCTGATAATAATCCTGCAGCATAGTTTTAATTGCAAAAGACTTCTTTGTAAAACTATTGTTCAGAGCACTCCTTCCTGTATGCTTTCCATAATCAGTTGAGTACATGAGGATGATAGTTCCAATCACCTGTTTTAAAGAGTGAAATTACACAGAAAACCAGTGATCTGACTGGTGTGTCTTTGTATGGAATAATATGAAAACCCATTTCATTCTTCAGTGCTTCATGTATGCAATGGTTCGATTGAAGATATGACTGTGAGCCTTATCTTCATAAGGCCATACTCTGATAACTTTGTTTTCAGATGGAGGTCCTGTTTGGTTATTTACATATTGTTGCTTGAGGAATGTGTACAACTTTTGCCATTGACTTTTGGGATTATGGATTGCTGTCATCTACAGAACACTGCCTTGTGCTTATCAAGTTTATGACGTGACTTGTTGCAGATCTCTTTCTAGATGGTCCTGGTTCCCAAAGTTGATCTATATTTTTTTGTTATTCAATGCTATTACATACTCTTTCCAAAAGCAGTGAATTTTCTCTGATATCACACTTCTCACATAATGCCAAAGATTATCAAAATGTAGTTCCAATACGTACCATTCCACTTTGATTTTGTAGCAGCTGTGGTTTTTACACGACTATCTGATTTGCTTATTCAAAATAATTTTAATATAATACTTGTGAGAAAAGTCTTGTTTTGCAAACTGTGTATTAAAATTTTGTTTGTTGTGGTATCTTGTGTTTGAATTTAAAAAGTTTATAAAATGTAAAGTTAGTGCTGTGTATTTAAAGTGATTAAAACAAGTGACCTGCCCAGACTTCTCAGCTAAGAGCTTAGGTATCTATAGCTGTTAACAAATCTGGTGAGTATTTGTGGGACTCTAGGTGCCTATTTCATGACACTTTATACTCACCAAACACTTCCGATGTAGAAGACACTTCAAGCCAAAGAATGCAATCAAAAATGAGAAACTGATTTAGTTATCCACTAAGTTACACTAGATTAGCAATGTTTTAAAAACCTAGGTATTAGAGCAAGTGTTAAAACTCAACAGGATGACAATAGTGGTACTCTTAATTGTCCATAAACAAATGAAAAAACTTGCAACTTTCATACAAAAATGTTCTCTAACGTAGAACTCTGGGTGAAATACCCATTCCTCAAACAACTTTCCCTTTACAATGCATTTTACTTTCCACACGTACTCCACCCTTACATGTAGTGACATTATCTGCACTTCCTTTTTTTTCTTATTGTTTAAAAATTTCTTATGCATGTTTGGTGATGTTAAATATACTTTCCTACTTCTAATTTCATTTTTGTTCAGTTTAATGATGTTTAATAAATCTTCTCATACCCAAATATATGTTCCTTTTTAATTACATAAATACTTTCTGTATAGTTTCATTTCTGTATGTCTGTGTACATTACCTAAGGTTCCTTTAAAATTGACAAAGAGTTTAAATTTTATACAGCTTACAGTAAAAACTTGTAGGTACATAAAGATAATGTTAGACCTGTGGTTTCTTTTCACAGTCATATGTATATGTATTATAAAAGTATTTTTAAACAAAGATACTTGTTTTTAACATGGTTGTGTTTTCTTTTATTATATGAAACTTGCCACTATGGATGAATGAACTAGATATTTGTATATTTTATAATAGTGACTAGAGCTATTTGAAATCTCGTGAGGAACAGATGGGCTTATTTGAAAATAAACTTTCTTAAAAATCAGTTATTAACTTTTTAATTTTAAATATACAGCGATGAATTTAAAGAAAACTTATGAGGCTTAAATCAGTACAAAATAGAAAAATTAATCATATAATTAAATAACCAACCCAGTTATAGTTGTGTTGAATGAATCTGTTCTTAAAGTTTTCAGTACTGATAATTTCAATCAAATACAAGATAGAAATTTGGAAAATGGAATGTATAAACTCGTTCAAAAATGCATGGAAAGTTGCTTTTGAGATCTGAGTAAACAATGTATGAATGTTAATACTTAGGAAAAGATAGTGTATCCAGCTATTTTCTTATTCTGATATCTGTTTTTGTTTACCAGTTGTAATGAACAGAACCACCTACTGATTGAAGTACCAAGTGAAGATGCTCTGTTTGGTGATTCATGTTATGGCAGTGAAAAACAAGGTGAGAGTAGAAAGCAATTGATAACATAAAAAGTTTAATGTATTATACAGGAGTGAGGTTTAAGTGCCAAATTGAAACATGAATTGCCTCCATTCATTAGAGGGAAAATGAGGTTACTCAGACTGTAAACTTAGAAATATATGATTAACACAGCTTTGCAAATAGTGCTTAGTGAGTGGAAAGACTGAAAAAGAGATCAAAATTAATCATTAAGGCAAAATTAACAGGGCATGTTTCATTTCTCAAAACCCATGTATTATTATTTTTGTATTCTGTTTATGCCAAACACCCATCAAAACCAGACAAGTAGTTATTTTAAATCTTTCACAATAGACTCAGTCAAGTTCATGACAATAGATTGATCTTTATAGTTTTCATACCGTAACTTCTAATATGTTTTGTGTGTTTTCACAAAATGTTGCAAGCATTAAGTGATTTGTAGGTTTTAAGAAACCTGAATTTTATGTGAAATGTTCACTAAAACTTTTCTGTGAATATTCAGAGTCAGTGTTGACTACCCTGAGTGCAAAGTGATTTTAATGTAAAAATAAATAATTTGCTTGATCTGAAAAACCTCAGATTTTGTATGTGTGATCTCTAAGGTCCCTCAAATAAATTTCTAACCTTTTTCATTAAAATTTTAAATTTTGTGTAATTTTCCTTATCCTAATTCTATATGAGGTTGTACAAAATTGACCAACCTCATAACCACCAAAAACAAATTGAAATAAATCTAAATTACCCTCCTTTTTCCTTTTTCTAGAATGACTGCAAATCAGGGTTGTAACTAGGCTGATTTCAGTAATGAGTGGTTAAAACCAGTCTGGACAGCTCACTATTACATGTGTCTTTTGCTGCCAATATTCCCCACCCCTTCCCTTTGGATAAACAACGAAAAGGTTATTATTTTCATGATTATAGTTTTGATAACAGTGAAAATTTGTATGTTCCTTTGAAAAGTCAAATAAAACACTCCACATGAAAATTCACTTGGAAAGCATGTTATGAGTAGCATATTTAAAAAATTAAAGGCGGAGACAAATTTAACTGTAGGTTGAGTTTTATTTTTCTGTTCCATATATCTTTAACAGTAGACAACTGATAGAAATTAGTCACAATGAAATTGTAAAAAGTTTTTATGCAAAAAACATTGATATTTTAAACATTGGATATCCATAACATTTTGGAAATATTTTTAAACATAAAACAAACTTTTGTTGAATAGAAATTAGGTTTTGTGTGGTATCTGCTGTTAATGATATTGTCTGATGTGCTATGTTAAGTAGGAGTGAATTAGCACGTCATCAGCTATTTGTTCAGTTTTTTTATGATAGACTATTCTTAAGAATGTTTTTAGTTCAAAAGTTATTTGCTTTATGACTTTTCAGGAAGAGTGTTTTAAACAAGCTTATTACGAAGTAAACTGCTCTGCAACATTGACAAAAACATTTTCATTCTTATGGTAAATTTTTTCTAGGTGACATTTAGTGTTATGCATCAGCAGCCACATGTGGGAGTGCTAAGTGGATATAACAAGCTCTAGGAAGCCTCGTCTACCACAGCTGTAACTCCTCTTCACATCATGACATGAAATTACTATTGTTTATATATTAACCCTTCAAAATGGGTCACAGGCCAAATTTCATGTCATCACATATGTTAACTTGCAAATTCTATAGATCTGTTATTTTATGAATTTGTAGATTATAATTCAGACTTTATACACAATTTTTTTTTCTTTTGTAAGTCACATGGTATGTTGAATGTAGCACTAGTTAAAATTAGATGTTTGTGACGTCAAAATATTAAGTTTGTAGTTTTGTACAAATTAGGAACTTGAATTACCAATATTGGAAACCCAGAATATAAAATAGGAATCTTGAATCTTTTGATTTTGCTGAGATATGGTTTGTGTACTGAATCAAACACAGTGGTCCTGTTAACCTCTTTCCAATTTTGAAAATGGTCCCTTATATACACTTACATCAGTATGTATGTGATAAACCAGTTGACAGCTAAGAATGTCCCCGAAGTGTTAAAAGGCTATCATATTCTTTCAAACCAAAAATTCAAATAAGTAAGTTCTGTCTTCAGTCTGCTCAAAGTTTCATATTTGTTTTAGATCTAAATACAGCTTAGTTAATAAACTTCATGAATTATTCTACAATTCTGTGTTATTGATGAAATAATTTATAATTTTTTGGTTATTCATCTGTATGTATTAGATGTAAAAAAAAGTATTTCATTTTATATCTACTGTGTGTGAAGTTTTAAAAAGTTGTAACTTGAAGAGATAATTGTGTTCTTTACTTCTTTATTTATTGTTCTATATTTGAATAAAAGTTTCATAACTTATTTCTAAATAGTAATAATCTATATACATAGAAATAATGTGTAATAATTTAAATATGACTGTATATTACAAAATACTAGTCCGTTAAAACACAGCCAAGACAAAATCATGTTTTAAAGATTAAATGTTTATTTTACATTATTGGAGACCGTAACAGCAGTGCACATACACTTTGTCAATGCAAGTTATGGAGTGTTAGCCAGGCACAACTGGTTGGTCAAAATAATATATATACATAAATATATAATGTTATAGGATTTAAAGTACTTTACTAAACATTTGTATTTTTTGTTGTAATTTGTGGTCATTCTGGCACAAGAAAAGTTTCCTAATGTGTTGTGAGATCAGTCAAATTGACAAGCCCCACATATAAAGTAACAGATAAAAACAGTCTGAAAACAAATGTTGTAAATGTATTTTGAATATTTAAGAGATTACACAAATAATACTTGAGATTTAAGGAGTAAGAATGGTTGTTGTTTTTCATAAACAAATTTCCAGTAAAACATTTCATTAAAAAACATGACTCTTTTGCATGCAAAATACCTGTAATCTTTACTAAAAGTCTACCACATTTTGTGAAAATACACCTGCTCTATCAAAAGTTATAGTTCAAATGTGTAGATGAACTTTGTATATTATACCAAGCCTGTCGCAAAAGGATTAATGACTTCCTTTAAGGCTATTGTAACTAAATCAATAGGAATGAAGCTGCTAATAAGTAAAACACAATGAGCTTACTACTTGACAAGGATTGTAGTTGGACATCTTTATGCGTGTCAACTAAATCATGACCATTTTTTGCTGTTTAACATTCAAGAAAAAGAATAAAATCCTTTCACTGTAAGGCGTGAAAGAAAGATATGTTAAACTAATCATTAGCTAGCTGTTTCAAATCTTAAGTTAATGTTTTTGTTGAGTTCAAACTATGCAATTAGAATTTTATTTTAATTCTACCAAGTACTGCTATAATTTGTTTCAAAAAGAATATTTTGATATGTAGTGCTAAGTTTTTCTCAAATATCATATGATGGTTGTTTTTTGTTGGTTTTTGATTAAAGCAAATATCATAAGTTGGTGTGTGTGCCAACTTTATTCTTGAACTTCATAGTAACATGTTTTCTTTAATGCTTTTCAGAATGTAATAAATTGTACATGAATTTCACCAAATGTTTGAAATATGAGGTTGGTTACTTAAAGGCTAAATAAAGTGTATGCATTTTTTTTTTACCTAAACTTGTTTGGTTATTTATTTTAACATAGAATATTAATTACCTTTAACACTGTGCTTTTGGAACCCATTTGCATTTAATTTACAGGGTAACTTATATTTTTGTAATGCACCAAGTTTTCATTTTGAGATCCAAGTTAGGAATGTAATCCTGATCTTTGCCTCAAGGGACACAACAACAAAAATAAAATTAGTTTCTACCCTGGGATCTTTCCAATTAGTGCAGTATTTGTTGTGTAATTTATTTTTTGTTATGGCTTGGTTTTTAAGTTATAACAAATACATAATTAGTCAGGTTTGAATTTGCTGTTTTTAATATACTCCTTTCTTGTGATTTTGTTTACTTTATCAAAATGTATTGATTTTCACAAAAATATATATACTTTTCAAGTCATGATTCAAATACTTAATTTCTGGTGATGTGAATTGTTTCATGTTTAAAATTTAAATCTCAGTGGAATAGGCTTCAATATTATGTAATTGTTTAGTAAAATAATGTAAATTGGTGATGTGAATTGTTTCATATTTAACATTTAAATGTCAGTGGAATAGGTTTCAATATAATGTAATTTTTTGTTCAGTAAAATAATGTGAATTGTTTGAATTTTGTTTTTTCTTCATTTACCTTTCCTGCAATTTTGAATTTTTTGCAGCAATAATCTGTTAATCATATGTTTTTTTTTGTTTTGTTGTTTTTTGTCATATTCTGAGTGAACAGAATTTAAATTACACAACAGTTTTATAGGTGTTTATTTCTTAGCTGATATTGTGAGGGTCATAACCCAGTGATATTGTAACCATGCATTGAGACATGTTCAAGTTAACTTTACGTGTCTTATCTTATAGTTGAATAATTATAGTATGACTATCTCTAACAAAAAGGTAATTTGCGATATATTCATGCTTGAGACTTTCTTTGTAATTGTAATTTTCATTTTGAATGATTTCACTATCTTAAAATCACATAATCATAGTAACTTCATAAAAATGCTGAAGATGAATAGTTTATTTTTATAATTGTACTACACCATTATTAGCCTTATAGCAGAATACTGCATGACTTGAAATTCATATGTGCATCTGTCTATCTGTACCATCTCGTGGTCTTAGAAAAACAAACAAGGGCTCACATCAAGAACTTTGTAGATATAATTAGTTTGTACACTGTGTTGATTTCTACCTCTTAAAAAAGATAAGGTATTATCTTTAAAATTTCCTAAATTATGTTATAGTTAGAAAAATTTTAGTCATATTTGATATATGTTTTATGTATATATTAATACAGCTTTTGTACAAAATATGTTCACCACTATCTGAATTAATTAAACTTCACTATATATTAAACTTAACATTTCAAACAAAAAGAATACCATAATTTTGAAAGAAGGGAGTTGTTATGACATGGAAGTTGACTTAAAAATGTTTGCTATTTTTCTAATTATGGTCTTTTTATGGAATACGAGCATAAATGGTTACCTACTGAGGACATTTGATGGCCATGTATGTATGTGATCTTTGCAGTGCTCAAAGAAAAATTATAGCATCATATTTTGAAAAATTCTTTATCTCCACAAATTTTTTTAAAAACTAATGTCATAGATGTTGATGTTTCATTGCTATTGAAACTTTCATCATAACTGTTGATTTTTATTTAGACTCCTCCAGGTATTTTATTGAGGTCATGTAAATAAATAAATTTCCAACCTTCACAGAAAAGTATAATAATCCATGTAGCTTATACCATGATGTTATCATACTGAGCTTTATACTACTTATGTTTACTCTTCTTTATGGAAGTGGCATTTTTATTGTGAGTATTGCTGTGGAAGTAGATGATACAAGAAAAACTTAATTTTTTATATTGATTATATCAAGTACTTTAAAATTTAACTATGAGCACATTTTATTGTAACTTTTTTGTTTTTAAAGTTGTCCAAATCTTAAATATATTATCTCAAACTTTGTTTTTTGCTGTCTCTTCTCCAGAACTCCCTTTTTTCTTTATATAGAATAGAAATTTCCAATTTTATTTTTAATATATGATGATTTTTATATGACACATTTAAAATAATGCAAGTTATTAACTTTTGTATTACTTAGGTGTTAGAGAAAGGTAATGAATTAGTGTTTATTTACTTCAGGTAATTTCTTTGGTAAACTAGATTTTGCATACAAAAACTCGCTATGGTAATTTGGCATCATGTGGGAAAAGTAATTGTTCATGTGTATAACGTCCACAAAAGAGGTTTGGTTGTGTGCTTCAGTCTTGTATTTGAAACATGATGAGCCCTTTGCTAATTTTTAGCATACATTAATACATGAAACTTACCTAAATATTGAATGTACATTTGTTTTGGACAGTTGATTATTTTAACTAGTAAACAATATGCTTAGATTGTATAAAAATGAAGAAATATGGATGAATCTTTCTAACCTATTGGCTGATCGTGCAAGTAATACAACTTGTAAACTAGAGGTTATGGACATTCTGCATAATGGAACAATACATAATTATGTTAGTCAGTGGTTTTTATTTCTTCATGGTTCGTAAGTTTACCAAAAAAGAAAAATTAAACTCGTGTTTTGAGTGTCTTGCGATTATTTTTTATCATTTCAGATTTGGAGACTTACAAATTATTAATTTATATTAATGGAAGGTCGGAGGTAGCACAATAAAAAGGTTAAGGTCAACTATTTATAAAATTAGTTGAATGTACATTGGAGTTAGAAAATAATTTACTTGAGTATTATTTTTAGTTGCTGTCAATAAAACTTAGCCCTCATCAGCACACCTAGTGTACACATTGACCATAACAACTTTCTCAATTGTATATCTTTTTACATAACCATGTTGAATTTATATCAATCTGTGTAATTGCTAAGAAGAAATCGTGGATGAATATGATGCTACTGTTTTCAAAATAGGCAAAGTACATATCTGTAATCTGACATCTGTAGTCCATAAGAACCCCATACTATCATTGATCCATGACTATACATACAGTTTGCCCTTCATCATACAAAACAAATTTCTCTGTTTATTGCACTATATAGCCTACTAATAGAGGGTAATCCATCAAAGTAGTACAGAATCATCCCATCAGTTTGCTTATAATAATGTAGTAAGCACGTGTGTTTTGTTCCTTAGTGAGAGTTTTTTATGATGTCTGCTTACAATACCGTATTTTATACAAACCTTGTTTAATAATTGTTATAAATAAACAGCTTATTGAGTTTTCAGTCCATGGCCTACTATAGGGATAAATTTGTTGGATTCTGGTCAGACTTGAGGTGACCAACAATATACACTTTCAGTTACCTTTCAGATAAATTTTGTAGTATTGTAGTAATCTTATCATATACTGGTGGATAATGAATATTGAACTAGAATAAAACTTCAGTTTTTTTGATATACTGTTTTTAGAGGAATGGTGAAATGCTACTAATTTTTATACTGAGCACCATTGTAATTTCTTGGTTTGATAATGTATTTCCTCGATAATACATATATTTTTACATTAACCCTAATAACAGTTGCAATGCAAATGCCTTTGGAATTTCAATACAGAGCTTACTATAATGGTAATTTGATAATGAAGTCCACTTGGACCCATGTGTTTCATAACATAATTTTTCAGAGGAGTGTCAATGAGGTTTAAGCTTATTTTGATACCAAACGTATTGATGTGCATTTGTAAAATATTAGTTCAATAAAATTTTGAATGGAAGTTTACAAACAAGATATGATGTTTGACCTGTAATCATAGAAAGACCAATTTCCGTGGAGTTTGGCAATATTTATCATTCTGTACAGTTAATATTTGGAAACAGGATTGACAAAATTATAACATCAATTTTTTGTAAGTCCATGCCTTCCTTATGGTATGTGCAGACTTATACTGGTGGAAATCAGGTTTTAATACCCATGGTGGGCAGAGTACAATTGCCCTTTGTGCTTAACAAAAACAACAAACAACCTTAAATAAAGAGAGATTTAAGAGTATTGGAAATTTTACATCTCAAGTGAAGTAGTAAAAATTGTCATAGTGATTCTCTGATTGTTAAATCTTACATTAATAATGAAAAAATGTTTGAAAATCTGAATAAAAAATGCTTTGTAAAGCCATTTGCCAATATTTTAAATTTTGTTGAGTACTTAACATAGTTTCTTAAGGATCAAATCTTTCTTTACTAACCTTTCGAGATTTTTTGAAAAGGTTACTACTTGAAAACATGAAAGTAAGATTATGAACTTGGTGCCTGAATTTTCAAAAAAATACATATGACAATGTTTCACATAAAAGGCTTGTTAAAAAATCCTCTGTAAATGTAAACGAAAAATTTGTATGTTGGATAAAATCAGTGGATGGAAGGAAACAGAGAATTGTCATGATTTCAGTTTAGTGAGACTCAGTTAATGTCAGAAGTGGTATACTTCAAGATTAAATGTATTGGCCTTTGCTCTTTTTTGATTTACATCAATGGCAGATGCAAAAATGGTCACTAAAGTTGCATACATTTTGGTGATAATATTCAGTTCTTGGGTGTCAATGGCTGTAAGTAGAAAGATACAGCTTTACAAAAAGACGTAGGTCAGAGTTGTTGCTAAGTGCTGACCCAAGTTCTCATGCTCCAATTCTATTCAAGATTGCTTCAGATCATTATTTTGGATCTTGAAAAATCAGAATGGAGAACCACAATCATTATCCAAGTGAAATACTAAATATTTCCATGCCTGTAAATCCAAACTGAATCTTTTACTTACCAACAAATGCCCATGACTTAAATTTTTCATTTAGTCAGGCAAGTAAATATCAGATGGCTTTTAATTATAATTAATGTAAGGTAATTTTTGTGTTTTATCATAATTGAAACTATAACAGAAATTACCTTAATCCTTTCCTTACGGGTAGATTTCATCACATTTTGTAGACTTACATTCACAATTTATAAATGTATGTTATCAGTTTGGAATCAAATTGTAGTTGGTATTTCAATTTTGGAAATGTGTTATTTTATTTTTTAGTTCAATTGTAATTGTTTTTAAAATTGCTAAATAATTGTACATCATCTTCTGCTTTTTCTCAGATTATATGGTGTTCATCATTAAATATAAAATCTACAGTTTTTAATAAATTATAAATACAAATTACCAGTATTGACAAGCTATAACATAAAATAAGAACCTCTTCTTCTTGCTGCAGTATTGTATATGTAATGAATCCACTAGAGTAGCTCAACTCACCTTTTCTTTTAAAAGTATTTGTTTACGTGTGCCTACTTCTCTTTAGTACATGTTTATAACCAGTCAAAAACATTCATATTGATCTATGTAATCCTGTACATCTCTATAAAATTTATGCAGATAAAGCTATTATTACCATTGGAAAGTGGTTTCAGTATAGTAATATATAATTGTGTTATTTCAAAATCAATAAATAAAACTTAAATTTTTTTACATCCTCACAAAATTATACTAGGCTTACCAAGTATGAAGAAAGAAGTAAAGTACAAAAAAAAGCTTTGTAACGTCAGAAGTAGTGGAAGTCATTGTTTTCTTTATACTTTTTATTTGCTTTTCTATGTTTTAAGAAGAAAAAACTAAAATTTAAAAATTTATTTTTAATAGTAATATATACATATATATATACACACACATATGTAATATATTGTAACCCATATGTCACTGTATTATTACAAAATACTGGTATACTAATACTAAGATTAAGAAGAGTAAAACATTAGTAAAGGTTGGTTTTATGCTGTTCAGTACAGTAATGTGGTCTGCACATTTGCTGTGTGAATTACAACTTCTGTGGTGGAATTATTATTTACATACAGCTCAAAGGTTACTAAAACACAAATATTGAGAATTTTTCAAACTTTTGTTCTTGTAGTGTTTCCAATGAAATTTAATATTTGTTAGGTGTGAAGATGAATAAATGGTATTCTAGCAAAGCTACATAATCTATTTTTAGACTGTTGCCCTGTGGAACTTAAGAAATTTCAAGTGGAAACTATATTCTTTTGAATCATATAAAGGTGAGATTTTCCACTCTCGGTGATCTCCACATAAAGAGACAATTTTAGCATCTAGTGGCACTGACCATCATTTGCATCTGTGGAACTTTAGTAAGATTGGAGAGGGACAGTCTTCAGAGGGTGCAGAAGATGGAAATCCAGAACTCTTGGTCAGTAAATCTTAGTTTGAGAAGTAAGAATTTCATGTATGAATTAGTAACTAACATATCTGAACCATTTAATCCTTGTGTTATTGAAATAGCGAATTAACATGTGATCATCATGTTTACTTTTTATGCTCAACAGAACTTGTTTATTTGTTTGTTCCAAATTTCACACAAAGCTGCTTGAGGGCTATCTGCACTACAGAACTTATACTGAGTGTCAGTAAATTATAATCTAATGAAAAACACCTTTGGTGTGAAAAAAAGTGAAGCCAAAAAATTTTATTGTTTGACTTAGGGCCAAACAGTAGATAAAACAAAATATACAGCCTAGCTAACTGTTGAAGAACTATTTACAGTAAAATTCTTATCAGTGCTGTAAGTGCAACTACAGCACACCCAAAATCTCAGCTGTATTTAATTGTATAATTCACTCATATCCTGCTCTATGGGATTTAAGTGTGTATTTTTTTTATGATGACATTAATGTTGTAAAGATTTGTTAGTGTACTGTTTTTTCTGCTGAGAAGTTTGCATACTTTTGGTGCAATACAGAAAGAGGATGATTCAATCAAAATTGAAAGTTTTTTATTTTCCATATTTCTTAAAGGAATGTTTCAAAATTTGGTACATGGACTAAGAGCTCAGTAAATTGCATCCACTGAAAATATGTGGCAGTTTGGATTACCACAGTCTGAATTGCAGGAAGTGTAATGCTGCTAAAGTATCACTTCTGTTAATAACCCAGCGTGTCATGCTTGTTATTTTGACCACATGACAAACTACTGTGTATTTTGATTCTTGTAAGAGAGAATAGAGTTTTGTTTTAAATAATGAACTGTTATGCTTGTGCCATGAAACAACATGAAATTGGGTAAATAATACACACCCATGTCTGTAATTTGTAGGTTTAAGCTTTCCTCTTCAATCACCTGTTTTCTCAGTAAAATAGTACATAACTGTTCAGTAACATGGTATTTTTTAGCTTATGTAAGGTAGTTGTACTTTGATTTTACTCAATAAATTAATCCAATTTTCTGTAATTGCAAAGAGTTAAGTCTATTAATCATGGATGGCTTGTAACTTATAATACAGTTTTCATATTAGTATTCAGAAATAAGGATCTTAGTTACCAGAATATTTTGCTGTTGTCTGTAACACTCTAAACTTAAGTTTATCTGATGTCTTGTTATATATGTACAGGGTGGTCGCTAGAAAAGCGGAAAATTTGAGGGTCAGATGAGATCATGAATAAAATGCGTGCTTACTCATTTCTATTTTGATTTATTTACATCATGAACAAAATGCATGATTTTAGTATCATAAAATGCATTTTGAGCATCTATGAGTGTAATATAACATATGCCTTTAAAAAACTTTGTAAAAGTTATTCTTTGTAAAAATAAATAGCTTTTTGACAAATTTTCTGCTTTTCTAGCGACCACCCTGTATAATGTACCTTTCAAACAAACTAATATAGTTTTAATATAAAAATGTTTCAAGAAACAAAAAGAATATTGAAGAATCTATAAAAAAAAGTTCATTTTTTTATTTGAAATCTTATTTGGAATATTTCAGTGCAATGAAATTTTCAAACCATTTTTTCATTGAATTTAATCAGCTTGATGTTAAGGATATCTAATAAAACGTTTCTGCATAAGTAGATTAATCTCTGTGGGTACTTACGAAAGAAAAATCACTCATGAGAATCAATGAATATTTAAATAAAATGTCACAACTAAAATGCTTTTTCAGAAATGTAATATTTGAAAGACTTGTATATTACTCCTTTGCATTGTTTTCAGTTTTTGTTTTGTATATGCAAAAAAATATTAAATTATTCTTCTTTTGAGTCAAAGCATTTTACCCTAACAGTTTTCAGAATTAGAAGCATCCACATCTTGAAATACATAAAATTGCCATTACTATGTGGAAAAAGTGTTGTTAAGACAATTATTCTTCAAAGAGTTTGGATTGAGCAAATCTTATCTAGTGAACTTACTCCTGTTGTTGACTTTTAAATCTTAAAGATGTTACAACATGAATATTGAGCTTTTATTTGTCATGTATGAGGTTTAGTATTAATTTAATTTAAATTTATATGCATTTTAAGTTAATAAATGCACCAAATACATTACTGTTAAGTAAAACACTGATTATTACTTTTTAAAAATTTAGTTTGAAGTAACATATATATTAAAAACATTGATGAATGTGATTTACATACATTGCTTCATTTAGTCATTTGAGCTTTTTTTGTTTGTAAAGCTTAAACATGTTAACTAAAAGCAATGTACAAACAAGTATGCATTAATGTGTATCTAACTATCTATGGAACAAACTATAAGAAAGTATTGTACAGTAGTTTGGATAACTTAAATGAATAGTTTACTTAGTTTAATTTATGTAACAGTTAAAGAACTTTACTGATGAAAGTTAGTCTCTTAACTTAATGATGAAGTAAGTAATTATATAAGTGAAAGATTTTCTCTGCATTTAGGATTAAACAGTAAATCTTAGAGAATCAGTATCAAGCTAGTGTCATAAAATTTAATCAAGTAGAAAAATCGCTTTCTGTGATAGTTTGATGTGGAAATAACCACATGTGACTTGTTTATTTGGTAAAATTAGCCAAACTCTCCTCAGAAACATATACTTCTATTTGATTCATTGTGAAGAGATCTCATTGGCCTTCAGAGTTGTTTTGTTTTACTAAAACAAAAGTAAAGATGTTTGTTTCCAGACTGCTAAGGAGAAAAAAAAATGAAGTGATATATGAACATTAAAATGTATTTAAGGAATAGAACACGCATCATGAGGTGAAATGTAGTTCACTGGAATGTGTAATTGCTTGAAGCAAAAAGAAAAAAAAATAATTATTGTTGCAAAGAAATAACATGCAATTTGTAGAAAGTTTTAAAATCATATTGTGTTAAAACACTTTGTTGCAGATATTTTAGCAAAAGTACTCACAGTTTAAAGTTGTCATTTTGTTTTTTGACAGCTTTCATAAAATGGAAGAAAGTAAACCAGGACCATCTATATTATTTACAAATTCTCAAATAAAAGGAAGGGGGAATAATATAGGAAAAGAATAATATCACTACTGTACTGTCAGGAATGTCATGATTCTTTTGGCAGTAAGGTTGATCATTTCCTCAATGGCATGCATAAGAAAACTGAACAGTGTTGTGGTGCATATGTTACACCATGTTGCTTTATTATGAGTACAAATACATAGTTACACACACATACTGTTATATGTGCTTATTTCTATGCGTAATGGCCAGGTGGTTAAAGTGCTTTACTTGCAATGCATGGGTTGCATGTTCAAATAATCATTCCACTAAACATACTTTCCTATTCACCCATGGGAGCATTATAATGTTATGGTTGATTCCACTATTCATGATTAGCTTAAAAGTTAGGTGATGACTAGCTGCTTTCATTTTAGCCTTTCATTGCTCAATTAAGGATGGCTAGCACAAACAGCTGTTGTGTAGCTTTGCACAAAATTCAATAAACAAACCAATGAGCATAATATTTGTCCAATCCTTGTAGAACTTTTACAATTGTATAAATTCTGTATCAAATTTCTCTCATTACCTCTGATTTATAATGTTTGCTTAGGGTGTTATAACTACAATAACGAAAAAGCTTTAGTTTGACTTTTACTAGTTATGAGTTTGTATTTTAATCTAAGAGTGGGAAACTCGTTAAATACATGACTCTTAGGTTACTGTAAATCACAACCTTGTAGAATGCTTTGATTTATTTGTAAGAAATGGTCTGGCAGCTGGAGTAATAGGGTTTGTTTTTAAAGCCTATCCTTGCATCTGAAGTCCCATCATGGTTCTTTGCTGATTTTGTATCTTCAAACTATATACAATCAGGCATTTTTAAATAAGGATTGGTATCCTTTACCCTCCTCTCAAATATAATTATCTTCAAACTATATACAATTAGGCATTTTTAAATAAGGATTGGTATCCTTTACCCTCCTCTCAAATATTATTATGTAGATTTGTATCAAAAAAGTCGTATCTCAACTGCTACAAGTGATAAAATATTGAATAAACTGTCCATTATTAGATTTTGAGGCACAACAAATGTACTGATAGCATAAACAATAAGTAATCAGCTAAGACTATATAAAGAACAGGTATTTCAGTGCTTGACTGACTTGTATTTACTATAACTTCCTTAAATTATAAATTAAACTTGCATGTTTATTTTTATTTTGTCTTCAAAGTTGAACAACTTGTATTGAGAAAAGAGCATATCACATGTTAACTTTAACTGAAACATAGATCTAGTGAAGGTTAAGCATTTATTAAGTATACCTCTATATCCTAACTTGATATTTAATATATTCTCATAACCCAGACATCATGAATGAGTGTGTATTTTACAAAGTCAGGGCCTGCTGTAATCCAAACCAGCACATCTCAATTTGAACATGATAATGAACACAAAACAATATTAAAGTTTGAAATCTCAGAGACCTTAACCTGTATTTGCATATAGACTGATTTCCTTTGTAACCCCAGTTACACTTGCTGTCTCAAAAACTGTGCATCATCATGTACTACAAAACCATTTTGTTGTTTTGATTTTAGTCTTTTGTTTCATTGCAGAAAAATTCACAATTATTTTGTAAGACACTCTCTTCAATCAATAAAATGATGCCACCAGTAAATTTCAACATGCTGTCACTTGTAGTTGCTGAGATACAAACTTTTACATCTATATTATTATGCTTAAAGTGAGGAGAAGGGTTACCATAGAATTAGCCATTATTTTAAAATGCTCAGAGGTGCCAGCTTGGCATATACCATTTTCTGATTGAACATAGTTTGAAGGTACAAAATTAACAAAGAACTACTGTGGGGCTTACAGTACAAGGTTACCTCGAACTTCTCTCGGACTAAGATGCAGTTTTCCAAGAATCTTAATTTGTCTTCTGTAACTTATCAATAACAAACACAAAACTTAAATGATTGCATTTAACCTTTATTTTTGTGTGTTAAATTTCTTTATGTTTACTGTTTAAAAAGTAAACATTATAGGTGTCACTAAAGAAATCTTAAAGCTTTTTGCCTGCAGCTTACATTTGGTTAAAATTAAATCCACAGAATTGTGTATATGTAAACAGTGCTATTAAAATACCATCAGTGAGTCATGCCACATATTAAATGACTGAAATCTAGCTAACAGATTTTGATGTTACTTTATCCAATACACAATAATCAACAAAAACTGTTGAAACAGTGTCCAACTGACAAACAATGAAACTGCACTTTGGTAAAGTCCGCTAACTGCAATAGATTGGAAGGTTCACATCCATCTTGTGAATTTAGAAACAAATCTACTATACTGTAATCAACAGTATGTTGAGACAGTACACACCAATCTAGCACTGAAACTGCCCTACCTCGTGAAGCCCATCAACGTCAATAGATTGCTCGCATTTATCAAGATGTTACACAGCAAAAGCTCTCAGACTTCCAGAAATTAGTAAGGAGTAAAATCGTCGCAAGAAACATTTTATACCTTCTAGTCACGTGGCATGCTACATATCCCATTTTCCTTTAGGAAATATAAAGTTTTTCTTTTTACAGTTTAATTTTAGGACGTGGTGAACTCAGTTAAGATCATGTGGTTATTTGTCACTTCCTGCTTTCTAAAACAAGTTTCTGCGCAAGTGCTTATTTTTGCGAGAAAGGTGTTTTATATTTGTATTAAAATTACTTGTATCGTTTTTACAATCTCGTACTTTGTGGCCAAACGTGAAGAAATTGGTGTTGCCACTGTAGGTATGAGACACTTGTTAGGTTCAGACATTAATTTTGTATTTACAGTAAAAACCGCTAACCTAGTATATTAGAAGTTTTATTACATCTTTACGAAGTGATAAGTAATGAACAAAACACTTTTGTGATAGGGCAAGTTAATTAATATTCAACACATTCATGATTTTTGGAGGATGTGATTACACCAAATATTTCAAATGGAAGCCACTGTCATATTTTTATACTGATGTGTTATTTGTTAGTGAAAGCAAAGAATCTGAATGAAATACGTTGAGCTAGATTTATATTTGTAGGACAAACTTCAAATTCAATACATATTGTTCCACACTACGTTTAAGTACCACTTAGAGACTAGTTAAGTATACGGTTGATCTGGTCTGTGCTAGCTCAAGTCGTAAAGTACAACCGGGCAAATTTGATACCAGAACACCCGTGAAAATTACAGTGTAAAGTGGTAATAATCCTGTACAAAACCTCTTTACCTAGAGCGACTCTTATTTTAAATAAATAATAATATATGAAGAAAAGTTTGTAACTCTAACGTCCTTTCGGTGGATAACTTCAGTCTTTTATTAACAGTTGTTTTAATAATGTTGAATCCTCCCTATAATCTTAAAAATTTAATGCTTATTGCAATGAAATATAGCAATGAAATCGTAGAATTTGTATTATGTCAAATGAATTAAACATTAAGTAACAACGTGGTTTTAATACCGTTCACAGTGATGGAACCAACATGAGTAATTTTGTCGGCTACAATGTTTAAGGTTAAAAACCGCAAACTTATGGTGAAGTCACTTTTTTGTAAAATATGTGCATATTCCAGCAGTAATAACTGGCATTGATGCAATTTTATGTTTATATTATTTTCACGTTATTATGATCTAAGAAAATCGTAGATTTGTAATCAGTGATTGAAACAAAAGTTACTTAAAAAAAGCCGATGTGGTCCGTTTACATTGGTGTTATTAGGCATACAACGTCACCTCTTCAGATTAAGTAGGTTTGCAGGAAGATTCCTTCCGAGTTGATCTGGCAGGAGTGGGTATATTATTAAATGATAACCTATCAATCAGAAATTCTGTATACGCTCATCATTTCGCTATTATTTTAATTCAGTATATTTTAACGTTCGCATTGAAAAATTGGTGATACATACAAGAAGAAAAACACTCTTGTGTTGGTTTGTGTTGCTTTTTACCGTTTCTCGGTTACCTTAAGACCTTAAATATTATGCTTTCAGGATAAAGGCATCTTTGTAAAAACTGTCTTAAATGTTTTTTCTCTAAGTACAGAGTTAAACAAAAATATTTTTCAAGTAAATTATAAGGAACGTTTTAATTTGTGTCTCAAGAATGATTATCGTAAACTTTATGAAAGTTTGTAAAAACATCAATTCTTGCGTATCTGGAGTTAGAATATAACCGAAAGATTCCTTCTATTTACAAAACAAAAATTAAGATTCATACCATTGATTAGTTGATAGAAATTATAAGATTTTATAAAAAGTTTCCAAATTACGCGAAAGCTATACTGAGTGTGTACAAACGAGTTGATTTGAAGCTAAATTAAGTCATCTGCTTGTGGTGGTAAAATATGTTTGAAATCTGTATATCGAAGTTAAATAATAACTTGTTTTTCAAAAACTATTGTCATCAACATATGTTGAAGAAAGGATGCTAAAATTATATGAATTTTAGTTACAGTAACATACGTTTTTATCTTTATATACTGAGTGATTTGAAAATCTGGCACCCATGCCCAGCGTGATTTACTAACTATTCAAAAGACGGGCCGGTTTTTACTGTATATATCTTATACACAACATTTAAGATAGGACGTATTAACAATCATTTATTATATCTTAAAGGCGTAATGTACGTAAAAGACGAAAACAAACGTCGCAACTTTGTTATAAAGTACAAATTTACGATTATCAAACACAATAAACAAAGAAAGGTCACATTCCACTGCATGCATACCGGAACCATTTGGAATGTATAAGCAAAGAAAAAAATCCACCTAATGGCATTGACTTTGAATAGAGAAACGTGTCACTTGAATAACGAAAAAAAATCAAAGGGCAATTTTTATAGTTTATGTCAAATGAAAGTTGTACTTCTGACTGACCGTTAATATGTATGTAAAGAAAACATGCGTTCTAATAATTATGTACATTAAAACTGTAATGATAAGTGTTTTTAAAATTATTCGCGTTTTAAATTTTCTAAACATTGATGGGAAATTGAATAAGTTTACATGCATAACATATTAGTGCAACACTAAATTGATGATAGTTTGTGAAGTGTTCAATACAGTTTTAGGGCAAAGTCGTATGGTTCTTATATGATTAAACGAAAATGTATACAAACTTAATGAACGCGAATAAAATAATTATTTTATCGTATGTGATGAACAAACACCGTTATGACGAGGAGTAACAACCATTCATAACGTTAAAACATAATACTGATGCAAAGATTCAAACGATGACTTAATGAGTATAATTCCAGATCCAGAAAAAAATACAAAGTACAAGTTTATCAACTGAATATGTATACAAACTTAATAAACGCGAATAAAATGAACTTTTTTTTATCATGTTTGATGAACAAACACCGTTATGATGATGAGAAATTGGATTGGTAAGAATACCCATCTCTACTCCAATGAAAGTCCAGCCTTGATACTCTATCAATTCGAAGAGCTGCGTATTCCTCAGAAATTTTATTTTTTTCGATAAACTATAAACTTAATGTGCACATGACAATATTTGGAAAAAATAATGTTTTTTTAAGTTCTAGGAAATTTCGATTTTCTCAACAAATCTACATCCTAAATTCTAATACACCTTCGCTGTTCAACTTTTAGTTATTAAACTTAGATTATCAAAATTCTTTTGAGATGAAATATTAGTGTATTTTGTTGTCAGTCATGAAGCGACACAATGAGCTATCGACTTTTGAACCACCACGGGTATCAAAACCTGGTTTGTAGCGCTATAAGCCTTCATACTTTTCGCTGAGCCACTGGGAGTAATATAAAAGGAATTTGTTTGTTGTCTATCTTCTTTGCAACTAGGGGTACTTATTGTTAGGTGTTTTCACTTTTTACTGTATTATTTCTTTTAATATACCCTTTGAAACATTTGTTTGGCCATGCACGATTAGCACTTGCATGTTGCAAAGCCAGGGAGATTTAACCATCTGATTTGGTCCCACGTTCACCACGTTGGGCTTACACTGTACTGTTACTGTTTTTCCCTTTCCGTCGACGTCGTTCACTTTTGTTATGAAACCCTGATGATGGTAAACTGTACTTTCACGGAAATGTCACATTCAAAATATTAGTTACACGATTACAACAAAGTGAACCGTAATGAACGTTTTGCTGTTACAACAAAGTTTGTTTGAAGTTAAGTACAAATTCACACAATGGGTTATCTGTTCTCTACACAGCACGGGTATCGAAACCCGGTTTTTAACAGTGGGAGTCCGCATACATATCGCTGCCTAGCATGGCCTAGCGCGTTAAGGCGTGCTCTTCGTAATCTGAGGATCGCGGGTTCGCGCCAAACATGCTCGCCCTCCCAGCCGTGGGGGCATTATAATGTGACAGTCAGTCCCACTTTTCATTGGTAAAAGAGTTGACGGTGGGTGGTGATGACTAGCTGCCTTCCCTCTAGTCTTACACTGCAAAATTAGGGACTGCTAGCACAGATAGCCCTCGAGTAGCTTTGTGCGAAATTCCAAAAACAAACAAACATGTATATCGCTTTCCACTGGGACGCTACAGCAAAGTGAAGTGCAATATAAAGTTTTACTGTTTTTGTTTTTGTAGTTCCCTCCCCCCGAATCGTATCCTTAGAGTAGATTGAATCTGAAGATGACTTAGAAAGGTCGAAACGTTGTTCTCTGCTTATCAATAAAAGTGTTAATACCCATACCACCCTTTCTGAGATACATTTATACTGACGTTTGTTTATATAGAAAATGAAGGATCCAATTCCCACCCTCTTAATGACCTTCCTCATGTCATCCTGTATCAGTCAAGTATGGTGCTGATTGATCAAGGAATGTGAAAACAGGTGGCTGAAAGGTGCGAACAAAGAGACGTTGTTGTTTGTTGTTGTTTTTGAATTAAGCACAAAGCTACACAATGGGCTATCTGTGCTCTGCCCACCACGAGTATCGAAACCCGGATTTTAGCGTGTAAGTCCGCAGACATACCGCTGAGCCACTGGGGGGCGCGAACAAAGAGACACAAACTTAGCTTTGTTTTTTAGTAAGTGCGGACATGAAATGTTTTCTTGATTGAAAACTTATGAGATATTTTATTCATTTTTGTTCATCAGATTTGCTTAGAGACTATTTTGGTTACAGATATTTGCGTAGAATTTCTAACCACTATTTGTTTTAGCATCAATTGTCATGAAACAAATGATACAGGGTCTAGAACCCGTCTTCCGTCGGCGTATGAATGTAAAAAAAAAAGAAAATATCAGTGTGTATAAGTTTCTAAGGATCTTTACTTAAAAGCTCGTGAATATTAAAACAGAATTGTTACGAAAGTAACAGAGTGATAGGTATTTTGAGTCAAAAATTTAAAATAATTAGGAAGTGCAAACGTTAATAATTTACGAAGCTCTTGGTATGTAGATTATTATTGTTCTTTCGACGCGCAACATCAAACTAGTCGTTTTCAGAAAGAATATTTCGTTTATGTCTTTATAGAACATCTTGTAAAAATTTTAAGTCCATTGATGATAACTTTTTAAACACTCTGAATTGTAAAACTTGTCGGCCAATCAAACACATCAAGTTAGTTTTTGTTAAGCAGAAAGCTCTAAAATGGACTATCTATGGTGTGACTACCACGGGTACCAAAAACCGTTTTTTGGTGTTATAAGCCCACTAACTTCCTGATGAGTCATTGAAAACTACTCGTTTCACATTCATTCTTATGTGGAGAACGACAAAAAAAATTAAAGATAACGCCTAAATGTTTATGCTCCACAGCATTGGAATATATATAGAACTAATTAATACACTGAACTAAAAATAATGGTCTCATCTAGTACAGCGGTAAGTCTACGGATTTACAACGCTAAAATCAGGTTTTCGATTACCGTCAGTGGGCTCAGCAGATAGCCTGATGTGGCTTTGCTATAAGAAAAACACACACACACACTGAAAAACAAAAATGACACGATAAAAAAAAGCCAAAATTTTGAAAAGTTTTAAGAGCGTAAAATCTTTAGATCTGTTTTCACGTCATCCTAACTTACTATATCTGTACTTAAGGAAAATTTTTCATTTATTGCAAATAAAGAATATTCGATCATAAACCCCAACTGCCCGTTATATCTATTTTTTTACAAAAAAACTTAAAGTATTAATAACTATGAGTATTGTAATATTGTTTTATGGAATACTATTTTTAAATACTTTTGGGATGCTCGTAGCCTTGTGGTTTTTTATGGCCAGTATTTGAAATCATGGTTTGCAGAAACACAGTTTTTACATTGAAGTCGAATATGGCTACATGAGTGGTAGTTAAATTCTACTTTTCATTTAGATAGAAGTTGTTTAACAATTGGCAGTTGGCGTTTTTTACTATTTGCCTTCGTTCTGTAGTCTATCAATTCAAAAATAGGGACGGTTGTGTAACTTTGCTTTTATACTGTGAAGGAATTAAATATTTTTAAGATTATTTTGACAGCAATTTGTCTTTACTGAATGAATATATTATTGCAGAAAAGTAAGCTGGCTGGCAAAATAAAAAGGTATTAGTATGTTGATAAATTTAATATTGAATTTATGAAGCTTTACCTATATTTTGGATTAGAAATTATAGGTCCAATTAATTACCCAATCAAGGAGTTCCTAAGAAATTTTATATTCTTTGCTAATTAGTTTCGAGATAACAGACCACCAACTACATGAACTGGAAAGTCATTAAAAACTGAGCCTGTATTTGAGCTTATCAAAACAAAAAAACGGCCACACAAATTACGATAAAAAACAAGAGTTTTGTAATTACCAAGTTATGCTAATTTGCTTTCGAAGGTCGTCTTAGTAATATTCCAGAGAAGTAATGATTAAAACATCGAGACTAATCTTAATCAGAGGCAACCAGCCCTAAGGGCAACTTCATGAATGATGGACTCGTTGATAAGAAGGAGCTACGGTTACAGTGAATCACGATAAAAATAAAATAATTATTCTCTCTAAGAAAGTAGCAACCTACATGTATCTTAGATTTACGCCGATACAGAAATCAAAGCGTTATAACAGATCTTTAATAATTAAGACCAACACACTAATAGTTGTTACACTCATCTCCGATATGCAAGACAGTAAACATTACACTTTCTAATATGCCACCCAAATTTTAATAGTACTGTTGTTTAAACTGAATTTTAATTTGTAAATATAATCTTCGTCACAAATATGTATTTTGAAAGCATTTTGTAGACATTAATTATTATCAACCTGAAATATTCCATTTTGCAACACAGTCTAAATGATTGTCTCTTTACTTTAAAACTGATGACCACATGAAGGACAAATGATCAGCTACACCAAACGCCTCCGTAGTTACTCTAACAGAATAGCATGAGTGACTGTATATCTCAGAACGGAAGGTATGGTATTAACACTTTTATCAATAAAGAAGAGAACAACGTTTCAACCTTCCAAGGTCATCTTCAAGCATGAGTGATTCTCTCTTTTATGAAAATGGCCAGGTAGCTAGGATGCTTGACTCACAATCCGAGGGTTGTAGGTTCAAATCTCCGTTCCATCAAACATGCTCGTCCTTTTAACCATGAGTGCGGTACATTGTGCAGTTAATCACACTTATCATTGGAAAAAGCGTAGCTCAAGAGTTAACGATGGGTGATGATGACTAGCTGTCTTCCTTCTAGTATGTCACTGCTAAATTAGGGATGGCTAGCACAGATAGCACTCATGTAGCTGTGCATAAAATTTATAACAAATCAAATCTGTTTTAAAACCCGAAACTGTAGTTGCCCAGCAGCATGTCGCGGGCCCGAAGTAGTCTAGTATGCTAAACACTAGGTCACGACTTGCTTCAAAGTCTAGGAACTGGTAAAAACGCATTAGTTATCTTAACGTTGCTCTCTCTCTCTTCGTATACATAAATACAATTGTTTTTGTTTTTAACATCTCCCTTTACTGGGGAATAAACAACATAACGTTCATTTGAGTCTTCGGATGATTTCTATTTTGTTTTGCTTTTAATTTCGTGCAAAACTACACGAGGGATATCTTTATTTAACCATCCTTTATTTAACAGTGTAAGATTAGAGGGAAGGCAGATAGTTATCACCACCCACCGCCAACTCTTGGGCTACTCTTTTACCAACGAATAGTGGAATTGATCATCACATTAAAACGCCCCCACGGCTGAAAGGGCGAACTTGTTTGGTGCGACCGCGATTCGGACTCGTTATCGTCAGATTACGAGTCCAACGCCTTAACCCACCTGGCCATGCCGGGCCCTTCGGATGAAACCTTTCTCCCAGAAGAATTATCATACTTTGTATTAATATTTTACTTTTCTATTTGTCACACACCAAAATAAGGAGGAATGATGTTCAGTGTATGTATTCAAAAATGGCAACAAAGAGTACGTCACAGAATAACCTTTACAACTACTCTTTTTATTTCTCAATTAGCAAATACTTGTACTTTGTTTAGACCATTAGCGAGGGAAATTTATGTATGAAAATAAGTTTTTATTTTTGTGTTTTATTTACTGAAGTAATCTCTTCTTGAGAATTATTTTTGAAAGTATTTTCCTAAATAAGAATTGCTTTATTAATATATATATAAACCTTAGCGCAGTTTAAAATAGGTCGTAAATACTAATTATAGAACATGATGATAGAAGATTTAAAATGTGGAACAGAAGGACATACTGAATTTTTGGTCGAAAATATTGTTAATAGAGATTGTTGCAAAGTGATGACTCAATTCAATATAATAATTATAAATAGGAGCAAAGTTTACTAGCTTAATGCATTAAAAGGTAGATTGTTAGTTTTGGTGCTTTATATAGGAGTATAAGTATATAGGAGCTTTATTTGATCAGAAGATAATGTTATTAACGAGTTTGAAGTTTGATGACACAGATATTTACACTTTTTTGTCAATACTCACGCATTATACTCAATAATTTAAATATTTATTGAAATTAGTTACAAATATACTTGTCATAAAACATAAATATCAGGTCTATTACAGATTTACTGGGGAAACTCTCACGTAATTAAAGGTACCAGTTTATTTTTTCACGTTTGTGTGTTTTTTTTATGCAAGAAAATAATTAATTCAGTTAAACAGTCTTATCCGTAGACCACTAAATCTGCAAGCATAACGAGCAGATGAACCTGCCTGTCAACCCAGTATTTAGTACTCTGTGTCCTGGGGAGAGTGATAACAGTTTGGTGTTTGCTAATTAACCTCGCTTGATATCCAACCGAGAAGCTTCTCGTGAGATCTTGGTCAGAAGTAAATATAAGTATATTTTCCACATGACATAGACCTTCTTTCTAGGCTCTTACGGGCATATCTTGTCGTTAACAAAGGTTGTGAAACACCACAGTATTTCTCATTAAGTTATAACAAGCAAGAAGACGTATGGAAAGCGTTACAGTTTTATTTTCTTCTCTGTATTTATTCTACAGACCCTGTATTTTATGTTTCCTCGAGCTAATGGTTTCTCTCGTTTGTACCTCAAATACAAACGAAAAAAATACTCAACTAATGCTCCAAGTATTTGTTTAAAATCTACATATTCTTTATGATGCAAGAAAAGAAAATGTTTCTGACCATCTGGTGTCAAAAATGGTACATTAAGTTATCATACGATGGTATTTAAGCGTACTCCGTATAGTGTCTGCATATAGTGGATTCTTCGAAGCTAATACTAAGCCTTGACAATATAAGAAGATGTGTTTTAAGCGTAATTTATTTTTTGAGCAAGTATTTTTATGCTACCTTACTGAAAGAATGTATTATTTTCTGGTATGATACAATATGTATTACTAAAATAATAAACACACGCAAACATTCTGTTAAAGCACGCATTGTTTAAGCTGAGTGATTCACAGTTTATGCCTACCTAAACAGTTATGTATTTAATACAGAAAAAAGAATGTGTGCGGAGAAAAAAATGGGTGCTAAAATCGCCCTTTTTGGAGTAAATGATATTACACCTCCTCCAAAAAAGCTGCTAACGCACTTCTTTCTGGACCAATGAGAATTCCTTTTCAAAAATTAACAATTATTTTGATGTCGTTTTTACTTAAGGAAACAAAGATACAGGAGGAAATAACTTGATGTTATTGATAAACACACTTTTGTTTTTTAACACAAATTCATTTTAATATACAAACAAAAATGGTATAATTTATAATAACGCTTATTACTAATTGTTATTAGAAGTGATGGTTTATATACAAGAGTTTCACAGACTTACAGACAATACTAAGTTATATATACGGTTTACAACTGAATATTTTATACGATCTGGTCTGCAACTAGCAAATTAATTCTGTTTTGATTTTGTTAACCTTACACCTCTCCAAAGTTAACGATGTCTTTTCGCGGTTAGCTTCACACCGGGTACAAGCTGATTCTTTCGAGCCAAGATATTTAGTATCCTCGTATAAATAATAACGTCTGGAGTAATTCTCTGAAGTTGAACGGTTTCTATTGTTCGAAATCTATGAACTTTTCTTGTAAAATTCTATAGTTTTCCGATTAAGCGACGTTGATCACTGATTTTTTTTTTTCGAATTTCACGCAAAGCTACAGCAATGTAACACTAAGGAAAAGACAGCTAGTCATCAACACCCACCGCCAACTCTTGGGCTATTCTTTTACCAACAAATAGTGAGATTGACCTTCACATTATAATGCCTTCACGGCTGAAAGAAAGAGCATATTTAGTGTAACGGGGATCCGAACTCGCAACCCTCAAATTGCGAGTCGAGCGCCCTAACCACCTAGCCATGCCAGGCACACACTGATAGTTTCCAATGCCTGTATCACACTTATTACAGCTGACCAATAATAGTAATCTTCTCTCAGCTAGCCGAGGCCCGACATGGCCAGATGGTTAAGGCACACGACTTGTAATCTGTAGATCGCAGGATAGAATCCCCGTCACACCAAACATGCTCGCCCTTTTTTTTGTAAAACAAATATTGTTGATTCTTGATCAAAAAATATTCAACAAATATTGAAAACAGGCGGGACTTGTGCAATATACAGTCAAGAATATACATAACATACAAAAAAGAAAACTATACTGAAACAAGCGTAGATACTAAAATAAACGTATAACAGCAAATCTGTTACACAATGCATTCTCTTGCTACGATTTTTTTACTGATTTCCTGCCAGAACAAGAATTTCTGTCGATGCTATTTCAAAGATATAAAGAAAAAAAGGTGAGGACTAAATTCTACATCGAAATGCTTAGCTAACTTTGACTTTTTTTTTCTGTTGCTACTTTCATTTCTAAATTGCATACTTCCTATGATCGCCATTTATAACTTACAAAGAGGAACGATTAGGATCATCTCCCTCCTCTCCTCCCCACATACACATATCTTCGTTTTTCTTTCTGTTACTGACGCTTCTTAAAGTATAAAAAAATAAATGTATGAGGGTCGTATTTTAAATTTAGTAAGCACACATGTAAACGAAATTTAAGAATAAGTATCATTTATTAAATGGGGGTGTATAGGGGACACTAAAGCACATTTTGAAGTATATTCAGCCCCAACATACCATAATGGGAAGGTGAAGAGAAAATAAATATGGATAAACTTACAAGTTCCTTCTTTTTAGATAACATCAGTGTTAAACTTCTTCACTGAATTCCATAGAGTTATTAGTATGGACACATGGAACAAAAACTATAATATTACGTTTAGATGTGTTAGGGTCATCTTCGAAGCCACATTGAAAAGCTTCATCTGAAGTCGATTTGATTGTGTAAATTTTTAAAAACTATAACTGTATCCTAACTTATAGGTTAGTTAACTTTATTTTATAACAGTGGGCATGATAGCTCATTGTGTAACTTTGTGCTTAACTGGAAACAAATTTTATAACAGTTAAATAGTGTGAGCACTTTTAAAACATTTGAAAGAGGCTATTTTCATTGACTCAAACAACTGTTTCCTAAAAAAAGAACTTGGAAAAGACATTTAGCTCAGATTTTTGTCAAACATATAATTGTTTAGATTTCGATTTGGATAATTTTGGAGTAGCTTATCTCATTTCCCCTAATATTTATGAAACGAAACGTTAGTAGTTCTGAATACCTGGAAGAAGTGGCGTGACATCCTGACACAGTTTCGTCAAACCTGAATTAAACTTCACTTCTCTTCATATTTCTGATAAGGCAACAGTGTGAAATAGTGGGAAACTATGAAAAAACGTTGAGGGATTACTGTGAAAAAATCCCAAGGATTTTCTTCGTGTATTTTGCTTTATACTTCGGAAACGTTAAAGCAATTATTAATAGTGAGGTGTTAAACTGACTAATTGGCTTTATTTTTGGGAAACATCAAAACGAAATCTGAAACTTGATAGGAAGTTGTAGAAATAACGATAAAAGTTCGTATAGAAGTTTCAAGGTGAGGTTATTCCCAATTTACTTCACTTTATAACAAATAAAACCGTTGTTTGTCGCTACTGCAAACAAATTTCATAGAGCAAAAACGTAAAACAATAAAATGTAAGAGTTGTTGTTCTACTAAAATTATTTGTTTTAAAACTGCTGCTCGCTTTTTGCACAAACGTTCTTGTAAGTGGCAAACTTCTGTAGTTATTTTAATACAAACTCTCTTTTTTAACAAACGTTTTCAAAAATGTTAATTAATCAACTAAATTTGATCTTATAAAGAGTACTCAGCCTCAGCTTATCTAAGCATGAGCCATATTTCTTATAAAACTTGAAGAAGGGAATTATGTCGTAAATTTGGTGTTTTTCCTCGTAAACGTGTGTTTGACAAAAAATCATGAAAAGAATATGATATTTACCTTATCATTGCTGTACATTTAGCGGACTAACCCGCTAAAGGTACTGTCTGTTGGCTTAATGTCTTTTTCACAACCAGAAAATAAAAAGGTGTAAGGCCGTTAAAATCGAATATGAGCTATTCTCGTCACCACCTAGGTATGATAAATTATTGTAAAGTAAATGGTCCACTTTAGATATGGTACGGCAGTTTTAAATGGAATCGTCTACACTTGTATTTAGTTGTCCTTCATGTGTCCTATTTATCAAATATCTATAGAGTAGAAGGTCAAAGATTAAGGTCATTCACATTATGTGTAAGATTTAAGGCCTAGCTCAGCACTTCTTTTGAACGTAATCTACTGTAGTTCACAGCTGGATTGCTAAGCGTTTTAATTTCTTTCATAGTTGAGTTGCTATACAGTTTGATTATATTCATAGTTGTGTTACTACACAAATTGTAGACGTGGCCAGTTTAATGAGGTGTAACACGTGATCCTGGAATATAACTTTAATTTCACTATATAAGGGCTATCGCGCTAGCCATTCATAATTTAGCAATATAAGATGAGAAGGAAGGCAGCTAGTCATCATTATCCACCGACAACTCTTAGGCTACTATTTTTCCAACGAATAGTGGGATTGGCCGTCACATTATAACGCCCCCACGGCTGACAGGGCAATCATGTTTGGTGCGACGGAGATTCGAACCTGTGACCCTCTGATGAAGACTCGAGCCCATTAACCACCTGCCCATGCCAGGCCTATTGTTACAGAGGTGAGCAAATGGTTATTTAGGATCCCTGAAGATGATGATATTTGCCCCCGCTAGTAGCGGAAGTCTACGAGGTTCGATTAGGGGTTCGACTGCCTTTGGTTTAGTCAGCAGATAGCCCGATGTGGCTTTGTTACACGAAAACACACACTCACGTGATTTTAAACATCCCATGCTATCTGTAAATTAAAGAAATAGTTCAACAGGTATGGAGAGGAAAATAAACTTGCATTTTTCTCTGCTTAATATAAGAAAACTTTCTCTCTGTGTGTGTTTGTGATTTTGCTAGAATTTGAGTTGCTTCTCGTCGACTATTATTTTTCTTTGTCCAGGTATGGTTCAGCTGACCTTTCTATGTTTGTGTACTGTATAGAGTGAAAAAACAACTGTTTTTTAGTTAAGATACTCGACTCTTAATTCCAGGGTTGCGGATTCGAATACCAGCCACACCAAATATACTCGCTTTTTTAGCTGTGGGGGCGTTATAATGTGATAGTCAATCCCACTTTTCGTTGATGAAAGAGTAGCCCAAGAGTTGGCGGTAAGTGTTGATGACTAGCTGCTTTATCTCTACTGTTACACTGCTAAGTTAGGGACGGTAGCGCAGATAGTCTTGAGGTAGCTTTGCACGAAATTCAAAAACCAAACCAATAAATCGAGCACAGATAATGAAATATTTATTCACATTTTTTGTGTTTCAGTTATTTAGGAGGCTGGTCATTTTTTAACTGTGTTGCGAATTTAACAGACTTCGGGGTTGAGGGTGTTTCATTCTTATTACATTTGTACAAAACAAAGAGTTTTCTGATTATCTCTTGAATTCAGACATGAGCATGTAAGTTCTATGTATCAAAATCCAACACTATGCACGTTATCAACTTTTGTTCACATAGCATTGACAAAATGAAGATACTCTTAACTTATATCAGTTTATACAAGTATCTGAGTCACTTCTTGAGATGAATTTTCGTATCCTCAAAGAGGACCAGAAACAATGCCAAATTGCAAAAAGTTTCTAGCTATTGGCATACATAGGTTTTATCCAAATAAAAGAATCAGTACGTGTTTATTAACTTCCGATATTCATGTAACAAAAAATATCATATTTCATTTGGAACACTTCCAAGATTACCAGAATAAATTAAAATACAGGTTTGATTCATCTGTATTAACCACAAATGTTCATATTGAGTCAGTATACACAAACATATCGCTTGATGAAATAATCAAATTCAGCAGTTATTTAGTATTACCTAATGACAATAAAGTCAATGGCTTAATTAGAAACCAGTTCACGAAATTACTTGAAATTACAAACCAAAGAATCACATTTTGTGTTCAACAATAAGACATATGACCAAGTTGACGGTATAATCATGAGCTCCAATTCTAGCTAATTTGTTCTTGTCTCATCACGACGGCCTAACATGGCCAGATTGTTTGGGCACATGACTCACGATATGAGGGTCGTGGATTCGAATCCCCGTCACATCAAACGTGCTCGCCCTTTTAGCAGTAATGATTAAAATGTGATGGTCAATCTTTGGTAAAAGAGAAGCCCAATATTTGGGGAGGGTGGCCATGACTAACTATCTTCCCTTCAGTCTTACAATGCTAAATTAGGGATTCCTAGCGCAAATAACCCTCGCTTAGCTTTCCTCGAAATTTAAACCAAACCAAACTCATCATGAAACTAATTAATTACAGTCATGTCCATCCGATTTTAAACATTTAGTTTATGAGATATGTTGATGACACGTGTAATCCGTGATGACAAGAAAACCCTCTTGTAGAAAAAATATGCATGTAAAAATGTAAAAACGGCTAGTATGAATAGAGAAAATATATGTAGAGGAGCGAACAACGTTTCGACCTTCTTCGGTCATCGTCAGGTTCACAAATAAAGAGGTAACTGACCGAAAGCTGACCACATGTTTGAAGAGGTTGTGTAACTGAGTATAGAAATGTAGAGGGTGTCCTTAGATGTTTGATTATATTTATTAATATAGGTATAAAGGTGTTCCTTTGTATTGGTTTATTTTGGGCTTGAATTGTTGTATAAGTAAGGTTTCTTTAATTTTGCATTTGTTTATGTTTGTTTCTTTATTTAGTATTTGAGTGTTTTTATGGTTATGTTGCGTTTATTTGATTTGTAGTGTTCGAAAACGTGTGAAGGTGACTTTTTATGTTCTTTGAATCTGGTTCCAGTTTTTCTGCTTGTTTCTCCAATATCGAAGTCGTGACACTTATCACATTGTATTTTATAAATAATGCTGGTGTTGTGTTTGTCAGTGTAGTTTTTACATAGTATAGACCTTAGTTTTGTGCCTGGTTTTTTAATAAATTTGGTATTAACTGGAATGTCGTATTTTGTTACCTTCAAACATGTGGTCAACTATCGGTCAGTTACCTCTTTCTTTCTTTATGAACCTGTCGATGACCGAAGAAGGTTGAAACGTTGTTCGCTCCTCTGCGTAGTGCTTTCTATATTCATACCAGCCGTTTTCACATGTATGATGACACTTGTGTTGTATTCTGAAGGCAAAACCATATTAAAATGTTTCTAGATTATCTCAGTTCAAAGCACAGAAATATGGAGTTCACGGCTGAAAAGAAAAATTATTTAAGCTCCTTTTTTAAGTATAGAAGTAATCAACCGGAATAACAAGTTTGAAACTAAGTACTGCCATAAACCAACATATTCTTGCTTCTCCTGCCATTTCAGTACACATTTATAGCTTACTCTTACAAAAACAATTCAATAAATGTTATTGGTATATTCTTGATAGACCTATTAATGTAAAAAGTGATTAAAATGCTTTTCCTCTAGCACTCATTAACAAAAGTATTTTTGAATATATCATTAAGGTTTACAACCCCATAATTCCTGACCTCAACGTTTTTACATGTTTTATTACCTTTGTATTACCTTTCACAGTTCTCATGACAATAAACTAAAAAATAAAATCAGAAGTATTTTTCAATCAACTGATACCCAAATCGGCCTAAGAGTATTCTTCAAGACGAACAAATGGATACGCAGTTTTTCCTGCTTAAAAACAAAACACCTCCTTCAAACAATTGGTGGTAGTTTACAAATATCAATGTTATGGCTGCAGGCAAGTCTGTATTGGGTCAACAACTCGAAACTTAGCTACCAAAATCAAAGTGCATATGTATAACAACTCTTTCAATAACTCTGGAATTTACAACAACCTAAGCAAAGACTGTAAGGAAAAACTATACTGTGAACAAAATAATAGATTCAGCGAAAGATGAACGGACACCAAGACAAAAGAAAGTACTCCTAATTTGTAAAATACAACTTAAACTAAACAATCAACTATATCACTGCAACTCAAACTACGATCAACTCATTGTGTCTTAGATGGGCAAAGAGTGAAAACTTCGTTCAACAAACAAGTGTCAATATCTATTGATATGAAAATAAACACAGGCATATTCTAAACTTGTGGATCCGTAGAAGACCATGTTGTTGAATAACAGGGCCAAATAAAATTGTTTTCAAAGCAGGGAAGCCTCATTAATTAACATATGTCTATCGTCACTAATGACACATTGTATTCATATACTTACTTGCCTATCATCACTAATCATATAGTGTCTTTATGCTCTTATCTGTCTTGAAACTAATTCAACAGTTTCTTTAAATACATATCTGCCTATCATTGCTAATCACACAGTTTCTTTATGTACATACCAGCCTAACATCACTAATCACAGTTTCTTATGTACCTAGCACCGTTAATGTAACAGCCTCTTTATATGATCACGCTTCCTTGCTTATCATAATTAACAACTGCGTTTTTATATAATTTTGCTTTTTCATTATATTTTTACCCTAGCCTAACTGCCCCATTTGGAAACTTTTCATGCTATCAAGATGTTTTTAAGTATTATCAACTTGAAGCATTTTTTTTAAAATCTATAAATAACTTCTTACACTGAGATTGTTGGAATTTCACTACCATCTCTATAAAGTTTTTGTGTTTATGTATTATATTTGAAATAATCTGAAATTAACAAACCAAAATGATACGTATTTAAAATTTATTTGTTGGACTAATTTCCCTAAATGTACATGCATTCTCGTTTGTAATTTAAATTAGTAAATAGTTCGTTCCAATAATGTACTTTTGAAAAGTGAAATTCAAGCTCATGTTGAAAATACTCATGTGGTCGTTTAAATTGACAGGTTCTATAAAATAAATTAGTTATGAGCGTCCTTTTGTTTCTTCCAATGTTTATTGGTAAGATTTTATCTTCAATGGAAATTACAACTCTTCGAGTATAATCTCTCTGAGCAACAAAGCATTAATGGATTTAATTACACCTCGTTTGCTTGGTTTTGAATTTCTCACAGAATTATACAAAGGATATCTGCGCTAGCCGTCCCTAATTTAGCAGTGTAAGACTAGAGAGAAGGTAGGTAGCTCGTCATAATCAGCCCCCCAGTGGCTCAGCGGTATGTCTGCGGACTTACACGCTAAAATCCGGGTTTCGATACCCGTGGTGGGCAGAGCAAAGATAGCCCATTGTGTAGCTTTGTGCTTAATTCAAAACAACAACAACAACAACAATCGTCATAATCAACCAACGCCATCTCTTGTACTACTCTATTATCAAGGAATAGTGGGATTGATTTACATTATAACGTCCTAACGGCTGAAAGGGCGAGCATGTTTGATATGATGAGGATTTGAATCCGCGACCCTCGGATTATAAGTCGAGCGTCTTAACCAACTGGCAATGCCGGGCGTAATTAAACTTTCTAAATTAAAAATAAATTAATAAAATTTTACAGACACGTTATGTTGTATCCCAATCCAACTTTAAGCCACGCGAAAAAAACAAACCAGTTTCTCATCAGCTGCTTCAGAAACCTAAAATAAAGAGGTTTTCTGAAGAATCTAACCGATAATTTTTTTTCAAACACCAAAATAACATAGGTTGGAATTATTGCCAATCCTTTATATAGGTGGCGCTTCAAAGTAACGATTTCAAAATAAAACAAAAGTTAAAACAGAGTCACCAAAAAGTTGTAGATGTGGGCGCTGATGACATTTCCCCCACTTGCGTCTGTATTTATCAGCACTGGTATAGTTAAGGTTGTTTCCTGAGAAACAAGTCTGATTCAGAAAGATGTTGTTCAGTTCGGAATGCATACACATGGAAGGAAGGGCAAACTCACCCAGCGTGTCTTGAGTCGTAATTCTAAGACTTGTACATGACAACAACAAAAAATCGATTAAATCCCAAGATCCTTGCACCCTAGGCTGTAAATGACAGGAAAATCCAAACAGGTCTAGTCTAGAGTCAAATCACTCATCCACGAAACAATTGTTTGCTACAGAATTACTCAGGTCTGACAATCCTGATTGGTTTGCTGTAAGCATGCGTGACACTCGCTGCGTTCAATACTTAGGTAACCAATGAAGACACGTGGTGGCACTTAATTGTGCGCACGCCTTTCATTTTAACTTCCGTTTGAAGCCCCATCTTTGATGATGATGTTTTAAACTACTATCCATTCTATTTCAGTCCAAATATCTGGCGGAAGCACGTGTCTTGTACGAAGTAGAACAAGCATCACCTGCCTGAAATATGCCCACTGGGGCAGGAAGCGACCTCTGTTGTGGGTCAGTGACGACATCTGACGGTAAATTGCTCAGAGTACAGAATAACGTGACAAGCAAGTGAACATTTGGTCGATAATAATATTTAAATGCAGAAATAAACGCCGAAGTAACATGGAATGCATTCTCTTTCTTCTTCTATATAATATGATAATTTACTTCCATACTTTTTCCACAACAAATAAGGGTAAGTATTCGAAAAGAAAACATGAAACTGAAAGAAAAAAACGTATAAATATTATTGTCTTCGTGGTGTGTAAAATGAACTCTTTAATATGCGATAAACATGTGCCTTATGAAGGCAAACCGAAACGTTATATTTTAATTATTCCTTCGTGCCGAAACAGTTTGTTTAGTAAAACATTCCTTAAGTTTTACCTTCCAACACATTACTGTGGTAGATAAGTTTCTTGCGTTTGTACAGCTGTACATTGATTCTGGTATATATCAACTAAAAATTATAGTCTTTGATTGATTGGAATGAAGAACAAAGCTACACAATGGACTAGCTGTGTTCTGCTCACCACGGGTATCGAAACATAACTGTTAGTGGCGTGAGTCCATAGATATTCCGCTGTGACATTAAAGCTTAAACAATTATAAATATCATGGATTTTTGTTAACTTTAATTAATTAATTTTATTTTGTTTTGAATTAAGCACAAAGCTACACAATGGGCTATCTGTGCCCTGCCCACCACGTGTATCGAAACCCGGATTTTAGCGTATAAGTCCGCAGACATACCGCTTAGCCACTGGGGGGCAAATTAATTTTATTTCACAGAACTAAGCATTTTGGAATAATTTCCTTAGAACACTTTGAAATAACTTTATATATCAATAACACTTTGATATAATTTTCATAGAACTATGACACTATTAAAACTTTCAAACTAAAATATTTTATACTGCCTATTTGACATGTAATATTAATAATGCTGAATAGAAAGAGCTGCTGAAATAATAGGTTATACGTGGACACTTGTTTTTGTTCGATCAATTGTTTTTTTACAACAAAGTGTTACCCAATGGACTATCTGCATTCTGTTCATCGCTGGAATCAAACACCGGATTTTAGTGTTGTAAGTCCGCACACTTACCACTAACTCATCGAAGAATTGTTCGATGAAGCAAAATGATTGTAAAAGATTATTTTCGATAAAATAGCGTGAACTAAATATTTTAATTTTATAATGCTAAGTGATTTTAGTTCATCAGTTACTTATGCTCTTGTGTAGCGAACAAAATTATATCTATATATATATATGAAATTGTACGTTATAATTGAAAATATTCTTAAGAGACAAAGTTTCTAACAAAGTGCAACGTGCTTTGAGTGTGATAGCTACGAAACATGAAACCCACATGGATTTTTTTCAAGGGTTAATTTGCAAAAACAAACATTTTAAGGAATCATTTAGAGAACTGACTCCAGGGGCCGTTCTCAACATCAGGAACTGTCTGTAAACATTTACTTCAACAAAACGGCACCCTGTAACGTTGAATGATTCTCTTGGGTTACATCTTAAAATCAACTAAAAGAAATGTTAACGCATTTTATTTCTTTTTTATGAGTCGGCGTTTTAAAGTTACCTGAAAAACGTGATCTCAGATAAAAATTATCTTTGGATATCAGTTGTAGTCATACGAAATTTAGAGTTAAAAGAGATATTCTGTAATGCAAATCTAGTGTTCCAAATGTTCTACGTAATGATGTAAATGTTATGCAATCAAATCAAGAATAAAAATATATTTGAACATATAGTAAAAAAAATATTTTTTGTTTAACATAGATGATGTGTGGTTTGGTTTCGAGTTCTAAGGAAATAACTGTAAAATCAATTGAAGGACATAATATAAATAGTTTTTTGTAACTTATGCGTCTCACGCATATTGTCGAATTTTAAAAGAATAAAGTTAATGTAGAAAAAACAACAACATAAGAACGGAACTTTATTTCTCAATATTTATGCCCCCTCTCCATCGCCGAACATGCTCGTCCTTTCAGAAGTTGGAGCATTATAATGTTAAAGTAATCCCACTATTTGTTGATAAAAGAGTCCTCCAAGATTTGGCGGTGGACAGTATTTATTAACTGCCTGTCCTCTATTATATAGCTTATTAATTACGGATGGCTATAGCAGACAGCTCCTGTACAGCTTTGTATTAAATTTAAAACAAATAAACAAATAACAAATTTATGCCCCCTATTTCGAAATTGGTAAGTCTGCGAACTTACAACATTAGAAAGTGGGTTTTGATATCTTCGTAGCATAGATATCCCATTGAGTAGCTTTGTGCTTAACTAAAAAGAAAAAAAATATTATTTATATATTTGAAGGATAATTATTTATACGCTGGAGTTTGCATATGCTATTCTAAACGTTGAATATTGGTTCTTGACATAGCCAACAGTTATTGGTGCTTAGTAAACTAAAGAAGTAGGTCTATTCATGAGACTTTTTTGGAATGTAATAGGAATTGTAGAATTTTCTTCTGTTGGCGTGAAGTACTGACGACGGACTGTATTTCTTTTAATACGATGAGTCATTAAAAGATGTATCACTAGAATAAAACAGCTAAATCTTTATAGCAAATTATTATTCATTTTCAATAACATTTGGGAACGTATTATTTATTATTCTACAGATATTCTATAAAATACACAATGTTTTCACTTAAAACTATTTGATAAAATGTTTTATTGGGGAATTATGGGTGGTATTTCTGTGAATTCATATTACGACTTAAATGAAAAGCACTGATAAATAAAAATAATAAGTATAATTAACACTCTACAAACGTCTGCAAGATTCTGAGTTTTGTTATATAGTCTGCAGCTATGTTAATCTTATATTAACATTTTACTTTATCAAAATTGTCACAAACAAAGAGCGAAGCTTACTGATTACACCAAATATATACTACAGTAAAAGATAAGCATTTTTGTGTTTGTGAGCAAATTACTAAAATTAACTTATCGATAACCGCATAATAGCTTTTCATGGAGATTACCGAATTAGATTTTGTTGGATTACTTATAAACCAAACTGACAGGTTCACTATTCAAGCGTTGATAAAATGCAAACGAGACATGTTAACTCCATGTGTTTCATTTTAATCCGCACAGATGTTTGAGTCCATATTACCGGTTGTCGCGAATATTTTTACTGCGAATACAATTAACTTAGACGTTTCGCATAACCTTCTCTATACATAGAGGAAACTCTAAAATCTCATTACTCTATGTAGTAGTAGTTGATCTGATAGAAACGATAATATAAGTACGTCCATTACTCTGGCCATAGCGTGTACTTTATAAAACAATTATACCCATTCTACTGTATCATTCACGGGATCTCCACCCTCAAAGCAAGCACGAAGATGTTGATATTAAAAGAAAAAAATTCAGTTCATTGAACAAAAAAGCAGGAAATATAGTTCGGAATGCTCGTTTCGACGACACCTAGCGTATAATTTTGTCATGTTAGCATCTCCCTCTACCTCCCTCTAAACCTCCAGGTGATGGCCTGGTCATGTGACTGAAAGCCAAGCCTAGGATTTATGCTGCAGTACAATGGCCTCCGTTGTGAATTTACGACAGTTGTGTGTGGAACGCGTGATTACACTCGTAGGGGCGCTTCGTGTTCAGGTGGTTCGACTATACTAGGAATCTAAATTATTCGTGAATATTTTTTATTTTTATATTGGCCCAACTGAAATGCTAAGGGGAAATGTGTTGGTTTTCGTTTGTTTTTACATAAACCAGATGTGTAGCAATCCTCTATTGGGTTGTGATACTTTCTTGTTGAGATGCTTTTTGTAAGTTTTAGCGGAAGCTGCATCCGTAATAGCAAGAGAAAAATAAAATAGATTACGAAAAATATACTACAAATTAACGCTAGAAAGCTAAATAAATCCTAATCACTGATGAAAATAAATGAAAAATCATTTAGAATGTAAAAGTTTCTAATTACCAGGTTTTTCTTTTTTGTGAAATCTGATTATATGCATTTAACTTGAAAGCAACAAGAAAAAAAATTCTTTAAGCTATCAGAACAGCTTCTGTTTCTTTTAAGCATTTAGATGTATTTAAAAACGGCTAAAGAAAAGGTTCAACTAACCATAACAAACTAACATAGATCTGTTGTTTTAGTGGTTTATAATTTTTAAGCGCTGCCGAGACTGAAAAGCGAGTTGTAGTTCCCACAGTAATCACTATAAAACACCTGTAATAAATAATATTTTTAATGCTGAACCAATGTTATTACTCTTGTCTGAAAGCTTTTTATATTTTTAACAATTAGTTTTATTACAATTATAACAAATCGATAAATGATGTAATGCTTTAATAACGTGTTATACATTCAACACTGACGGTCAAATATAGCTGTCGATATGTATGACGAAAGATAATTGTCATAAGTGCATATTGAGTAATGGGCTTACAGTGCTCATTACCAGGAGGGAAACGAAAATAGCTGTCACTGGTCTAGAGTGTAAATTGTAGTAAAAGGAGACGAAAACGGCTGTCGTGGGCTTAGAGCAGGTAGTGTAGGAGAGGAAGAAGACAGATGGCTGTCATAGGCCTAAGTGGTAGGCAGCTTCATACAGTATCGCAACTCCCCTACAATATTTTAGATGTATACACTAGTATTAGCCCCCCCAGTGGCTCAGCGGTATGTCTACGGACTTACACGCTAAAATCCGGGTTTCGATACCCGTGGTGGGCAGAGCACAGATAGCCCATTGTGTAGCATTGTGCTTAATTCAAAACAACAACACTAGTATTATTTGTTCATATATTTGTCGTAGAAAAATTAAGACTTATTACCAAAAAAAAAATTATTTGATGCGTCTAAAATGTTTTTATATATTTCCCATCTCTATTTTTTTTTGTCCTATGAGCTTTGAAAAAAAATCTTCGGAAATCTATTGTTTAAATAGGTTAAATTATGTGTCTGCTTCCTGTGGTGCATTTTCAGTTTGGGTCTCTTGATCTTGCGTCTTTTGTCGTTATAACTGTAAAAGCGTCATTTTTGAAGTTTTCTTGTGTATGAAATTAAACCAAATGAGCGAGTGTGTGTAATTTAACAGTTTATTCTCTTCAGTCTTAACAGTACTTCCAATCAACTTTATTTTCACTACATAACCGTCAACAATTATTCTTAATTTTACCTTAATATTTTATTATAATGTTCGAAGTGTTTCAATTTCGTGTCATGTGAGACTAAGCATAAATAATTGTGTTGCTATTATTTGTGAAACACCTAGTTGTGGACTCTCATTAGTCGCATCTTTCAGCTCTTTCTCTCCAACTAAATCTTTCAGTATTCTATTATTGCATGCTTCTAATAGCTAGCTTCCTGTAGTCTTGTTATTTGTTTACAAAAATATTGCATCTGAAGCATGCATTACATAAGAGAGAGCATTATATTATATTGTAATTTATTTGTTTTTATATAGAAGTTTTAAGCATAGCATATTTAACATTGAATCTTCAAGACAAAAAAGTTGATTCACTTCTTAATTGTAGTTGCTGGTTATTATACTTCTGTATAGTTCCATTATGTCTGACAGCTGGGTGCTACTTATTAAATTCGACATGATTATCTGTGATGAGTGTATATTGTTCCTTTCGGCATTTTAATTTAGATACTAAACAACAAAACCTATCCTTAGCTCTTCAAGCTATTTATGTTTGTGAAAATACTTTACTTATTCTTCACAATTAACAGTGCTGTTTTGTTGTTGTTGTGATATTCCAAGTACACTTGGTAAATAAAATAAATACCAAAAGAACAAGAAGTTTGAATGAAATATAAGAAAGTTTGATTAACTTAAGCTGCCCCTTCCCCGCTAGTACAGCGGCAAGTCTACCGATTTAGAACGATAAAATCAAGGGCTCGATTCCCCTCAGTGGGCTCAGCAGATCGCCTGATGTGGCTTTGCTATAAGACACACAAAAACTAAAGCTGGATATTAAAAAATACCGTCGTAGTTATTTCACCTCCAAGCAAAGAAGACATTTTGTTATCAACTAACCAACACTGAATGTCTAGTTTCTTTACATTCCGAACGGTAGTTCCACTGGACTACCTGCAATTAACTACAATGATCAAGATCTCAAGTAATAGCTTTACTTGTTATACTTTAGTACAAGCTATCCCAGTACTTCCCAGAAGGCTCTGTTAAACTCCTCCTTTTCTGTGTATGCGTTTCTTCATGTATCTTTAGCAAGGTAGAAGTCGTGACAAAGGCACTTATGGCTCATCTATATCACTGGTCACATACAAAAGCAGGCCTTGATTATGTGTGTTAGCTTTAGGGCAGGATTAGCGTCGTCAATGGAAAGAAGTTCATTTACGTCCTACTAAGTACAGAAATACGTCTTTACTGAAAATTTGATAATTTATCTAAATATATCGCTGAATAAAGTTATATCGACTTTCTATATTATGAAATGGTTACAGCTATGATACGTGCATATTGTTATGACCAAAAACGTTACCATGAAAACGACAAAGTCTCTGAACACGTGATTTGACTGCACATGATATCTTAGCTGTATAGTTATACCTATGAATAAATTATTTTTACCCTGAAATTTATTTTTTTTTCTGGTGAGGTTATTGTGAAAGAATGATCATCTGACTGAAATTTATTAAACAATTCAACGAACAGGTACTAATGAGATGTGAACATGATATATAAGGTTATCAGTTACTAAGAAAAATCTGAAAGATAATTGTCCCTGTCTTCTCTTGGTAGAGATTTGAAATTTTAGTTTTTATGTTTTAAATAAATGTTATCTTAGCAAATCTCTTGATATATAAACACGTTAAGTACTCGACAAACGAAGGGCACCTCCCTGCCCGCGGGATAGCTTCTGGAAAGTAATTACAGTTGCAGCTTATTTACAGTAGCCAGTTTCTCCACTTTCGAAACACATATTCATGTTCATAACAGTAATTTCAACATCTTGCAGTCTTCACATATATGTAAAAGCTCAGTACTTATCATGAGTGGCTTGCAGAAGTTTTTAGCCTCAACAATAAATATATATTTTATAGCCAGGAGTTGCAAAGAATGGTTAATATACTGGATGTGGCGTCTACTTATAATTGTTCTTGTTATGTGCTTTTTGTCAGACCTTGTTTTGTAAACTTTGTCTAACGAAATAATCATATTTTACATAAATCCATAGGCCCCTCAGTGGCTCAGCAGTATGTCTGCGGACTTACACGCTAAAATCCGGGTTTCGATACCCGTGGTGGGCAGAGTACAGATAGCCCATTGTGTAGCTTTGTGCTTAATTCTAAACAACAACAACAACATAAATCCATAAGAAAGATTACCTGTATAAATAATTTGAGTAAACAGTTACGAGAAATAATTTCCCTGTTGCACATTCCACTTTGTGATTTAAATCATATCACTTTGCAATCAGTTCTTGTCTTGCTTGACACAGGTTGCGTCAAAATTTTTATCACCGCAACTGCAAAACTTGGATCTGACATTTTGCGAATTTTCTGTGACTTGTATGATTTTTTTGTACATCGCACGAAAGTAAGTATTTGTCAATTTTGTGGTAGTATTAGTGGATAAAATCACGCTTTGAAGGAGTTACGACGTGTTTTTTTTGGTTTATTCTGAAACTATTTGAGTTCAAGTGGGAAGGTAAATGCATTTTGGGATAAGAAGATAATTATCTGAGTAGACGTATAAGGAGGAAGGACATTGTAAAACAGAATTTTCAAGGTTATTATTATTTTTTACAAAACTAAATAGCACTAACAATAAACAAGGCGTCTGGCATGTTCAAGTGGACTCGTATTCTGAGGGTCGCGGGTTCGAATCTCCCTCACACCAAACACGTTCGCCCTTTCAGCTGTGGGAGCGTTATAATGTTACGCTCAATCCAACTATTCGTTGGTAAAAGAGTAGCCCAAGAGTTTCTAGTAGATGGTGATGACTAGCTAGCTGCCTTCCCTCTAGTCTTACACTGCTAAATTAGGGATGGCTAGCCCAGATAGCCTTCGAGTGACTTTGTGCGAAATTCAAAAACAAAAAAACAATTGCTTCTAAATAACCCTAAAGGTAAATATTATATATTCAAGTAACTTAGTAATCAAACTACATGCAATTAGTTCTTGGAGAATAGAAATAGTTCAAGGTAAGATGCAAGTTTTTCAACTTAGAACATTTACTCAAGTAGATATCTTTATTTCTGCTTTATAAAGGAATAGAAAAGAGGTCAGTTCTGGTGCTAAAGCAATATTTGGTGTTGACCACAAACCAGCTAAAGAACTTCGACAATATTTAACTAATGTAGCAGAGCAATGTGAGAGTAGGTAAGTAAATAAACACAAATGTATTTGTAGATAAGTCTTGTTCCCTTCAAAACTACAACTGATTATGAAGTGTAAAAAAACACAAATGTGATATGAATATGCTTTAGTTGTCAGTAAGAAATATTTTAGTACTTATTAATGCTTTAAATTAGTTTAAGATTAGAAAATACAATATTTAATTATTGTGCAATTGAAATTAAAGTACTTTGAATATTAAGTATTATTTTCATGATTAGAAACCAAAACCGTTAGACAAGAATCAAAGTTTATACAATAAGAAACACCATTAGACACATGTGTGTACAGTAACAAATATTTAATTATTTTGAACGTTTCAGAATATACATATTCAGCGAGCTATATTGAACAAAGTGAATTATTAGTCACAACACTTTATAAAGTAATGAAAATACAGAACAAAAGGATGAAGTAAATTAAACAGCAACAAAATAAACGAATAAGAGGATAATGAAACACTGTTATACAAGTATTCACAGCAGACTTAATTTTGTGAAGTTGTGTTATTATGTAATGTGGAGTGTTCATTTAAAAATAAACTTCCTTTAATTAAAATTTCAGTATAGTATGATCCAGATGAGATGACAATGAAATTCGTAATCAAAACGGGGTGGTTGATGTTTTCACTGTATATGCGTTGTGGAGTCTGTTAGATTTGATGGCGTTTTACCAGTTCTGTTTCATTGTTTGTTTGTTTGTTTTTTTGAATTTCGCACAAAGCTACTCGAGAGCTATCTGTTCTAGCCGTCCCTAATTTAGCAGTGTAAGACTAAAGGAAGGCAGCTAGTCACCACCACCCATCGCCAACTCTTGGGCTACTCTTTTACCAACGAATAGTGGGATTGACCGTACATTATAACGCCCCCACGGCTGAAAGGGCGAGCATGTTTGGCGCGACCGGGATGCGAACTTGCGACCCTCAGATTATGAGTCGCACGCCTTAACGCGCTTGGCCATGCCGAGCCGTTCTGCTTCATACTCTCATATGTTCGCAGCTGTAATTGGCCTATTTATATAGCTTTGCCAATATAAGTGGCATTACAGCCACCAAAGGTGTATTTTTATACGATCCTGGAATGCGCAGGGGTAGATAATAGGTCCTTACATCTGAACATGTATCATGAAAGGTGATTCAAGTATCATTTGTAGCTGAACAAATTCTTAAAATTTGTGACTTTGTTATGAAACTTTGTTTGCCTAAAAAATGAATGATCAGTTTTAATGAGTATTTATCAACAGTGCATGGTTTCATTGGGGGCTTGAATGTTACTGAGTATATATCAACAGTGCATAGTTTCATTGGGGCCTTAAATGTTACTGAGTATATATCAACAGTGCATAGTTTCATTGGGGGCTTGAATGTTACTGAGTATATATCAACAGTGCATAGTTTCATTGGGGCCTTGAATGTTACTGAGTATATATCAACAGTGCATGGTTTCATTGGGGCCTTAAATGTTACTGAGTATATATCAACAGTGCATGGTTTCATTGGGGGCTTAAATGTTACTGAGTATATATCAACAGTGCATAGTTTCATTGGGGCCTTGAATGTTACTGAGTATATATCAACAGTGCATGGTTTCATTGGGGCCTTAAATGTTACTGAGTATATATCAACAGTGCATGGTTTCATTGGGGGCTTAAATGTTACTGAGTATATATCAACAGTGCATAGTTTCATTGGGGCTTTAAATGTTACTGAGTATACATCAACAGTGCATGGTTTCATTGGGGCCTTAAATGTTACTGCTGTTGTTCATTTGGTCGTCACTAAAATAAACACATTTCGAATATTCTTCTCAAGGTTCAAGTAATTTGTTGCAGTATTTTTTTTCTACCTGAGACAGCATGTTAGCCACAATCTAGTGCGAAATTTTCCAACTATCAAGCAAAGTTATTTTGTTATGCAATTTCTACTATGTAAAAGTTTTGAAACAAATTATTCCCTAATTATATTTATTGTGGTGTGTGCACGTTTATCTGTCTATCGATATAGTATTAAGTTTCTCAGCGCTCTTATGAGAATGCATATACGTGTGTTAAATGAAACAAAATAAAGTAATAAAATGAAACTATATTTTAACTCTTGCCTTTCTAAAATGAACAGTTAAATTATTAGTAATGCTTCGGCCACGCGTTTACATCAAGCATTTAAAACTAAGAAAACGGTGAATGTATTTTAAACCAGATAATTGGGATTTTTTCAGTAACATTTTACGTTAAACTCGTTCAGCGAATGATTTCTTGAGAAAAGTCAACAATTCTTATTTCATATCGACCGTTATCACTCATTTCGAGAGCTCTTGCTGATCATGGAAATTTTGTGACATGAAATGACCGAGCTAAACAATACTTACTTTAAAAGAAAGCTTTCTCGAGTGGACATTGACCATTTAGCATGATTCATCTCTCATCCTTTTATATTACGTGTGCTTAGTTTTCGTAGACTGATTGTATTGTATATAAATTAGTTCATTCTGAGGAAGTCACCAGAACGTTAAAACATACGGCTTGTTAAGCACAAATGTACAGAAATGTAATGAAGATGCCGTCAGTTTACTAATAATAACTCATCGAGCACTAATAATATGTAACAAATATAATCGAGTAATTTTAAACATATTTACTTTGTACATATAATCACGTACACTAATATTTAATCTATTACTGACCATAATATTTCTTCTATCAACTTCGTAAACAATGACTTTGTGTATATAACATTATATGCATATAATGTTATATACAGAGGTCGAGTACGTATTATTAAGACGATTTTAGAGTCTCGTCATGTAGTCGCAGTCTATGTCGACACATATGGTCATGCTCTTTGTGATGACCGTGTGTTTTGACAATAGCCTTCTATCAAAACAAAACTACGCCACAGGGTTTGTCACGTACGATGCACATCAATTTTCCCTCATACTTAGTAAGATTCTGGCATGGCACGGCCGAGCGCGTTAAGGCATGCGCTCGTAATCTGAGGGTCGCGGGTTCGAATCCGAATAACGCTAAACATGCTTGCCTTCCTAGCCGGGGGGTGTTATGATGTGATGGTTAATCCCACTTTTAGTTGGTAAAAGAATAGTGTTATTCTTGTCTTATATAGCTATTTTGTTATTTATTGAACGTGTATAGCGATTGTATTTCCTTGTTTAACTGTATTATTCATTATGATAATTCTTGCCCAGTCTTTTGTCCACTTCAAATCCGAGTTCATTTTAGGGAATTTTGGAATTGAAATAACTGAGGGATACTTGGTTTAAAAGCATTTCATTTTAATGTTTTTTGTTTTTGGAATTTCACACAGAGCTACTCGAGGGCTATCTGTGCTAGCCGTCCCTAATTTAGCAATGTAAGACTAGAGGGAAGGCAGCTAGTCATCACCACCCACCACCAACTCTTGGGCTACTCTTTTACCAACGAATACTGGGATTGACCGTAACATCATACGCCCCCACGGCTGGGAAGGCAAACATGTTTAGCGTTACTCGGATTCGAACCCGCGACCCTCGGATTACGAGTTGCACGCCTTAAGCGCTTGGCCATGCCAGGCCATTTCATTTTAAAACGATGGGTGAACACTAATGAAGTTCACATGATTTTTGTTTATTGTGGACAAAATGGAGAGACTATAAGAACCGTTTTTTTTAACTTATCTGGCTTTTTAATTTCTATATCTCGCAAACTGATTGCCAGAGAGCTATAATATTTGTAAAATTATAAGAAATGCGATTCCACTGTCAAATATAACTCTTATCAGGAGGCGTTATATTGAAATTTACATATCGATAAAAAAAAACAGCATCTCGGGGTTTATTCTGTTAGTTGAAATAACTCTTGGTAATTTATCTCTGAGCGTTAGAACTATTTTCTTCAACCATTAATATAACCATGATGATAATACTGGTGTAACATTATAATATAAATATTAACGTGGAAACGGTAAATGAAGTAGGTCAAGCAGAAGTAGAACTTATGAGAATATTATAAACAAACCTGACCAAAGAGAGTCAGTCGACTGTTGCTAGAACTTCCAACGTTTTACCATTCCTAAATTTTAGACAAAATTGTTAACAATACAATCTTCGTACACGTTGGAGCACCAACTACATTACACAGACTGTTAAGACATTGCCGGTTATTCTTTCGGGATCTAGTAATCACCCAACACTTTCCTTACTCATGACACTTAGAACCTCTGTAATTCAGCCATCTTGATTTTTGACTGTGAGGCCATCTCAAGCCACTTCAGCTACTTGTATGAACCTGAAGGATATTGTATGACACCAAATAAAGTATAGCTATTGGAAACTGATCAATATATTTTAGCTTTGCATTACAGTTTCTCACGAATAGATGCAATAATAGATATAAATGGTGGTTACAGTTAACATTGCTTATACGTTGACTACGAATTTTGTGTATTGAGTCGTCTTTTTCATCGTCTCATCAGCTCACGTATAATTTGTTAAATCTTTCTGTTGTTAAGTTTTCGAATTACGGAAGTTAGAAATCAATGCTTTAGCTAACTTTTAATAACCCTGAAAAATATCTTGTAGACCGCGGAAACTTCCTTTGTATTCTTGTCTTTTGAATATTGAACATTACCACACTTTAAATGTAGATGTTATTATTGAAACGTATTTAGATTTAACCTAACAAAAATAGCTAGAGAAATGAATAGAATGTGTTTTAAAAGATCGCATTTTATGAAAACTTCGTAAGGTGGAATTAAATCTGTCAGAAAAAATCACTTTTTCCAACACACAGTGGTTATTGCTAATGTAATATACCGCATAACTTGTCAGTGCGTTGCTATTTAGTGGAATCAAATGGAACAACAAATGATGAAGGTGGAAGATAAGAGGATCTTTTTACTTGAAGAAAAAAAGTAGGCATAGGCTGCCTGGTAGTGTTGTTGTTGACCAACTATGACGTCAACAAGAATGTCGCAGACAGCTACTTCGGAGAATAACCAGTAACACTGATTTTTCAAGCTAATTTAATTTAGCTTAAGTACATTTTCCGTTGATTTTTCTATCCCCAAAACGCGAGTATAGAATCAGTGATGTTGAGAAAACCCACTTGTAGAGAAATATATATGCAAAAACGGCTCGTTTGGGTTGAGAAAATATTTTACATAGAAGAGCGAACATCTTCGGTCATCGTCAGGTTGAAGAAGATCGAAACGTTGTTCGCTCTTCTATGTAAAATATTTTCTCAACCCCAAAGAGCCATTTTTGCATATATATTTCGAGTATAGAATATTATGAGATAAATTTTGTGAGTTACAGTACTGAGTACTTATCCTTTAGGTACGAAGGCTGAACAGTTAAATTCGACTGTGATAAGTTTTATTACGTTAATGGTTTGTGAAACGTACAAAATACAGTTGTTTCTGCTGTTACTTTCTATGTATAATCACCTGTCCTCCATCTCACTTTTTGGGAACCGAACTATAGCTGTATTACCTGTTTTAGTTGGAAAAGCGTGGGTCTGCCTTTGGCCTGATAGAATTCAATAGTTTGAATAAGTCTTACAAGCCACACGTTTTTAACTGACTACTAGCTCTTCTAGCCTGTCAAGAACATCCCGTGAACAAAGAGCGGGCAGCTGATTGGCTACAGTGTGATCGGTTCTATCAACCTGTGGCACGCAGCAAGTGCCGCACCCGCCAACATCAGCAGTTGTTTGGCGCTCGTGCCTCGTGTATCTCGTGCCAGGTGAGGCGTGCCAAGTTTCTTGTAAAACTTGTAATTCGAGGAAAACCGAAGCGAGTTCAACTGAGTAGTGGTTAAGAAGCAGCAGACAATGTTAAGCCTCTCAATGTGTAATGATCCAGAGATTTGTTGATTTGAAAACCTTGTATTTTTTTATCGTTTAGTACTAGTTGTTTTTTTATATTAGAATTTGCTAAGAGTGTGTCCCAAAAATAGTGTAGGAATCGTAAGATATATAGAAGATTTATACTTTCTGTTAAAACCAGTTTACCTAAACGGATTTTTTGTGATTCCCAACATAAGTATGGATATACAACCAACTATGTTTGTAATACCATGTGGAATTTTTAAAGTGGAATCTATTTTGTGTTTTATAGACATCTTATGAACTGGACATTGGGTAAGTAACTAAGTTTATTTTCCAATCTCAGTTTACTCGATTACTGCAATATTATAATTAATCCAGAGTATATGTGCGTTCCAGACTAACATAATGCCACTCTTAGGTTATAGTATTTAGAAAATAATATATACATACACACAATCATATTTCTGAAGAGAGGGATGAACGTGATAAACAGTGAGTGGCTTCTATTTCTTACTTCTGTATGTGTGACTTAAATGTTTTGAACCTGACTGATGACTTAGCTCTGGATACATCGAAAATAAGTTGATTTTTGTGTTATCTGTTGCGTCGAGCGCAGGGAATTGAACCGCGAACTTTGGCGTCGTAAGGTCTTAAACGTACCGCTGTCTCACCGGTGGAGTTGAAGACAAGGACACTTTGCTCTATTTCTATTGTGCATTCCCTTTCATGTTAAATGAAAACCGTATGAACTTAATCCTTAACTGATTAAGTAATAATTTGATAACCTAAAATTTTGTAGAGTTCAGCTGCTCTCACGTTTTCATACGAGTTTTTACTGACCATTTAAATAACTTAAACTACGTTACAACTTCCATTCTATCGATGTGTTTGTATGCTCTGGACTTGAACAGATAATACATTATTCTTTTTATACAGTATATCATACATTATTCTTTTTATACAGTATATCATACATGATGTAAATCTATTTTGCTAAGTGATTCAACATTGTTCAAGGATTGCTAATATGTTTTGCTAGTTCTAATGTCAAGCTATTCTTTTCTCTTTATTAGCCCAGTATTCATGAAAACTGTTGTCCTTATCTCCTTCTTTATTTGCTTTTGCGAACTTTATAACAGCATTTACTACTCTTAAGACTGACTAACTTTGAACATTTCTTCAAAGACATACATTAATCCCAAGTTATACATACACACATTTATATGTGTGTGTAGAAGACTCATTTCCTTTATCAACTGAAGTTAACGATGAATTTTGATAATTTTGTCTCAAATTGGGGATATTTAGATATTTAATAATAGTTAAAAACGATAAAAATCGATTAGAATTTTGAAAATAATAACAGTGATGTATCTATTTTGTTAGTTTCATAACTTTCAAGGGACAGAGAACCTTATCATAAAATATCGTATTAATTCTTTCATTTTTAAGAATAAAAATGTGTGAGCTAATATTTTCCAGCTCCTTAATCGTTGTTCTTAATCAAGCCAAAGTTTGGCCGAAAAAATACTTGCGAAGAAAAATGTTAGAACCATTCTATTTGAAAATTGAAAACATTAAGCCTAAATGACCAATTACGAGCTCCCTTATTTTTTTTTTACTTTTCCTTCAACAGGTGCGTATTTTCAGTTCAGTCGACTTGATATTTCATGTTTCATTTTGTAAAAAAACAAACGGTATTTTTTTGTAGATTAATACCATTATTCTCTAAAATGTTCTATTCAAATTAATAAAAGTGTAAGAAAAGTTCAGTTTTAGCTATGAAACGAAGTTCCGTGAAACTTAAATGTCAATTTCTTCAGATGCAGAGCTTCAAACAAAATGAAACGGAAAGTAATTCATGTTTTCAACGTATCTGTGGAAAGAGTGCGCTGATTGCTCTCAAACTTAATTGAAATACAGATACCAAAACGCATAGAAAGAATATGCTATTATATGACGCAAATGCTGGGGCCCGGCATGACCAGGTGTTTAATGCACTCGATTCGTCATCTGAAGGTCGCGGGTTCGAATCCCCGTCACACCAAACATGCTTGTCCTTTCAGCGATTGGAGCGTTATAATGTGACGGTCAATCTCACTATTCGCAGGTTGTGGGTAATGACTAGCTGCTTTCTCTCTCAAACAAAACGTAAATGATGTAATTTAATGACTTGTAAAATGCCTCAAGTATTACTTAGAATGAGCATGGTACTTTCCTCAATTGTTTAGGTTAATAGTGTACACAGAATCTTAGTTTACGTACTTATTACATGGTAGATTACACAGAAGTTCTTAAAGTAAAGAAGTTTTAACTGTTGCAGATTTTTCCAATATGTATTTATATGAAGTCATAGTTTGGTTTTGAATTTTGCACAAAACTACAACAAAACTACTACGCTAGCCGTCTCTAATTTCGCAATGAAATATCGGAGGGAAAGCAGTTAGTCATCACCACTCACCCACCACCAACTAACTCTTTATCAACCAATAGAGGGATTGACAGTATTAATGTAATTTCCTCACGGCTGAAAGGGCAAGCATGTTTGGTGGAACGGGGGTTCGAAGCTGCGACCCTCAGATGGTCATGAGTTTAGGTATACGTTCCATGATTTTTATTTTATGTAAACTTTTTAATCACTTGATTCAGTGAATAACAGTTACAGATTATTGTTTACTTTAATTTTTTGTTTCACTTTATTCCAACGTTTTTCCCATTTGTGTGGTCATCATCGGGTCACTGTTATCTATTTCCTTCCTTACAAGCGGAGGACTATTTGAGCTAACTGTCCCTGATTTGGAAGTAGGAATTAGAGGGAAAGCAGCTAGTCACGTTACTTATCGCTAAATTACGACAACGCTCCCACGGCAGAAATAGAGTATGTTTGGCGATAGGTTTCAATTCCACGACATGAACATTGCAAGTTGAGTGACCTAACCACCAATTCATGCTAAGCTAAATAAGCAGAGAAACTTAAGACACTAATGAATTTCATATAGCTTGTAATCAAATTGGAAAACTTACATTTGTAATTGGATTATAATTTCACTAGAAATTTTATTTGAACTTCTGCAAACATTACAGAGGTTATTTAGATTTTTTAAAATTAATTACATTGAAAACAAGTTCTATCACAAAAGGTCATGTCGATGGCTAATTAAATAATAAGGTGTACCAGTGATTTTTTGTTTGTTTATTTTGTTTTTAGGAATTTCGCACAAAGCTACTCGAGCGCAAGCAGACCCTAATTTAGCAGTGCAAGACTAGAGGGAGGCAGCTTGTCATCACCACCCACCGCCAACTCTTGGGCTACTCTTTTACCAACGAAAAGTGGGATTGATTGTAACATTATAACGCCCTCACGGCTGAAAGAGCGAGCATGTTTGGCGCGACGGAGATGCGAACCCGCGACCCTTAGATTACGAATCGCACGCCTTAACACTCGTGGCCATGCCGGGCCTACCAGTGATTTTTAATACGGGATCTGAACATATTCACATGCATTAAACATATATCGTTAATGTGTTCATAAGCAAATAGTTAATTATGTATTAAATACGTTTTCACAAACACATGCATAACTGTTGAAATTACGACGATTTCGAACGTGTATAAACCAAATTAATCGCCAATGCTGCATGGTATTAGATACATGGCTGTTCATACAAAGTAATATAAGATAGTAGTCTCAGTCTTTCTAATATAGTGTACCACTGTTTATGTAAAAACGTTGTTCGCTCCTCTACAGTGAAATATCAGCTGTTTTTACATATATTTTTCTTTACAAGCGGGTTTTCTCGTCATCACGGATAACCACTATTCATTTAAACCTTTTTTGAAGTAGAAACCCAAGTCCTTTTATTTTTATAAAGAGGAATAGCCTAGTAGTAAAATAACAACATTTACACATTAATGTGTAATGATTTTGTATGATTATTATTGTTTTTCTTAGAAAACTGAAGGAATATGTGGTGCAGGTTTTGTCAAATTGAGATGAAAACGCTGGTTTGTCGATGTAGGCGAAAATAAGATCCAGAAGTCAGGGGAAGACCAACTGAGCTTATTATCAATTTTATAATTTTGAAATTAATTATTTCGCACACTACCGACATCAGCTTCACCTATTAGCACCAACAGTGTGCGTGCCATGCCACAGTTTCAGAATCCTTCATCTAAGTGCGTTTCCACAACTTTATTTTCTTATGGAAGTCTAAATAGTTCTACACGCAATTCGTGTTATACATAACAGCATTATGTGTACGTACAGGTGTGCTTGAAGTGTTGTCGAAACAAAGCTGGTTTATTTCTCGTGGGTTTTCCCAGTTTTAATGAATGAACAAAAAAGTCTTGCTTTGTAATCCGCCTTTCAACCTTCAGAGGGCGGGACTAGGTGCCTTGGCTAATGGAGATGCTTGTGATGGACGAATGTTTCTCTCATCAGTCTTCCTATTTTAGAAGTTTTGCCATATGAATTTTCATTCTCCTCACACACACATTAAAATAACGAACTAATGAGTTTTTAACAATTTTAAAATTAAAGTAAAATCATCCAGGAATTTTCTCTTAGGTCCAAGTTAAAAGTAAAAACATTTTGACACGCCTTTTAAGGCGCCGAACACCGTCTATTTTCTTTGTACGTGTACATTATGTCTTAATCTACTGTACAGAAGAAGACGTGCTCTTTATATTTTTACCACTAAAACTAAAAAACAACGCACAAAAATACGCAAAAATGTGTTATATGTGTGTATTCGTGTCTTACAATAAGGTACAAAAGGCACAGGCTATTAAATCAAACAAAAGAATCCCTGATAGATATCATAGAACATATTTAATACTAATTTTAGTGTGATTACACACGTGTTTAATTTTTATATATTAAAGGTAATCCTTTCAAAACTATTATCATTTACTGAGTCCTATGTTGCTACAGTATGAGTATTATATACAAATTGTAGCCGCCAATGAAATTACATAGACTTTCTGTACAAGTGAATGCAACTTTACTGTCAGTTAGTTAGTTTTCGGCAGTGTGTTATTTCTGTAATGCCGAAAACTAAGTTTCCATTTTAATATTGTTACTTAATGGTGAGGTATTTATGATTTTGTCCATCATGTGATACACACACACACACACGTAAGTTGCTCATCAGGTGGTTGTTTTTGTTTTTCCTATGGTATTTGAGCAAGTTTTCAACGAGTCTGTCAGATAACTGAGGGATATTTGAGTATTTATATGAAAAAGGTTAAGTTTGTTGTACGGGGGGACGTGATAGTCTATTTAGGTTGAATTTCGCACAACGATATTCGAGGGCAATCTGTGCTTAGCCATTCTAATTTAGACAGAAGACAACTTATGAAAACCAAATATTGGGGTCACTCTTTTATCAAGAACAGTGGAATTGATTGTCTCTTACTACGCCTCCATCGATAACGGGGATTCAAACACGCGATCTGTAAATTACGAGTGGAGCGCCTTAACCATCAGGCCACGCCAGGTCTTATAAAACAACCTCGTTTTTAACTACTACTTTAAGATAATGTATTTCGATTATTAAAGATTTTCTGAAATTTACACGTGAAACTAAAAATAAAACTGTTTAAAAGTAGCGTGATGTATACAACAGTCTTTAGATGGGTCAGCTGTATCATAACACCTGATGTTCAAATTTAATAAATAAGACATTGTTAAATATAATTTTTAGTCTATCCTACAAGAACGTTATCGCATAAACGCACTCCTCATTTTAAATGAAGGAGTACACTCAAAGAGTGACAGTCGAATTCTATCAGGTAATATCATAAACACCTCACCATTAAGTAATAATAATAAAATGGGCACTTAGTGTTAGGCATTATAGAAATAACACACTGCTGAAAAATAACTAATGGTTAGTAAAGTAGCATTCACTTGTACAGAAAGTCAATGTAACTTCATTGGCGGCTACAATCTGTACAGGTCCGGCATGACCAAGCATGTTAAGGCGTGCGAATCGTAATCTGAAGGTCGCGGGTTCGCATCTCTGTTGCGCCAAACATGCTCGCCCTTTCAACCGTGGGGGCATTATAATGTGACGGTCAATCCCACTATTCGTTGGTAAAAAAATAGCCCAAGAGTTGGCGGTGGGTGGTGATGACTAGCTGCCTTCCCTCTAGTCTTACACTGCTAAATTAGGGACGGCTAGCACAGATAGCCCTCGAGTAGCTTTGTGCGAAATTCAAAAACAAACAAACAAACAATTTGTATATAATACTCATATTGTAACAATATAGGACTCAGTAAATGATAATAGTTTCGAAAGGATTACCTTTAATATATAAAAATTAAACACGTGTGTAATCACACTAAAATTAGTATTAAATATGTTCTATACTATCTATCAGGGATTCTTTTGTTTGATTTAAAAGCCTGTGCCTTTTGTACCTTATTGTGGCTATGCTACTGTTATTATATATTAGAATGCTTATAAAATGTTTATTATTATTCTTCGATTTTAAATAAGTGTTTAGATTCTGCCACTCAATGTATATGGACCCTTCTAACGATAATTACAGACCTTCGATGATAGTCAGGACCCAATTTGATATGTAGAGGCCTTTTCTTATCTGCCATTAAAGGCACCCTTGACTATCATTAGAGGTACCGGCTGTGACTATTATAAACCTATTTCAGTTCGTGTTTTACATCGAATTTTACTGTTTAGCGGAATAATGCTTTAGTTATGGTATGTAGTTTCTAGTAAATCGAATTTTGCTTTTCACAGGGTAAATTTTGTTGGATTTTTTTTTATCTATTTGTAAAATAATAATAATAATGAGGAGGTCTTTCCCCTTTTCTGATGGTCTCCTGCACTGTTAAGTTGTATGTTACTACAATGCAAAAATACTTCTATTTTGAACTCTCAGGGTAGGATTTGTATAACCCCAAACAATTTCTTTTTGTTATTTTATATCTAATTTTCACATCTGTAGTACTGTTAAAATTGTTTATTAGACCCTGTTGAAAGCATTTGAATATACCATATTTCTCTTTTAAAACAAATTGGTTTTACTGAAATTTTAGAACTATGTGATCAAATCAAAAACAGTCTCTATAATTAGAGATTAATGGCACCATATATTTTCAAGGAAGTGAAACAAGTGAGCTCACTTTGATGAAAATGTGTATTTTTCATTACCAATTTCTGCTTATTTCGGTAACTTTCTATAAATTAAGAAGTCATCATAATTTTTATTGTTTGATAAATTATTCAGATATTTCTTACAGACTTCAGAGGTTTTGGATGCTACTCTGGACATAAGGTAGCACTCGATTTTCTGTTAATTGAAACTACACCTGGAAATAAAAATTGGTTTTTATTATCAGTAACTTTTAAGAACAATTTATTTTCTGTTACCGATGTTGAACTGTTTCAGAATTGAAACTATTTCAATCTGGTTTCATAAGAGTGATGAAAATAAAAAAATCTAAACATTTGAAGTATGATATTTAGTCCTGGAATTTTGTGTTATTGAACGGAAGCAGCAGGACCTTTGTTATTGTATGTACCATTTTGTTGTACATTCTTCCCAGGTCTTGCAGCGAAGAAAGAACTTCCCAAAAAAACTATTTTTCTTCCCCCTCTCCCGTTCTTACCGTGGAATGTTGTCAGGGAAGAAGTCATGGGACGATCACTGTATGATAACAGTCCTAGCAGAACTTAACAGAAACTCGAGAGTTTCTTAGTATAGACATTACGACTGAAGATTTTGGCCCTAAGCTGAATTACTCAATGACGTCGAATTAACGGTCCTATCAATCTTAGGATTTGTAAAAAATTATATAAATTAAGGTACAAGGTCATACAGTCCGTTCAAGCTGGCTAAGGTAATACAGCTTTCATATAGATTACAGATATCGCATGAAAGTTATCGTGATAAGTTAGTTTTAGTCATGAAGCTGCTTTGTTTATCTGACCAGCAGAATAAACCTTATGTAGGAACCGTTCTGAATTTCTAACTTGTATTGACGCTAATTGTGTTTCCACTTTCAGACATTTGGCAGATTGGACTCCTTTTTCCCAGAATGAAAAGTGAACTTGTTGCCAAACTTACGAAGTTCTAAAATAAGTAGTAATTATCCTATACTTTGAAAATTGAAAGAGCATATTCTTGTTATATACTATAAAAACAGCAATGATATAAAACGAATTAACATATATTTAAAGAATTACATGTATCATTACAACTAAGCCTGTGTGTCATTCAGCACATATACTGGTCCGAGGATTATATCTTTCTTTCACAAATCTTTCATCTATCTATTCTTGAAATATAAAGGTTGTTTGTTTGTTTTTAGCAAGTCACATTCTATCCAGCATATTTTCTTACTTTTATAACCAACTCGTAACTATTTATACGTTTAATTTTGGTGTGTACTAAATATTACGCAGCTCTCGAAATTCCTATGTCATAAGAATTTTAAGATTTGGCACAGAAACCGGATGCAAACGAATATTCATTTTTCTCGCCCCAAATCAAATAGCAGTGTCTTTTTTTCAGCAATTTAAATTTAGCCCAGAAACAAACAAAATTGTTTGTTTTATTAATTACATTGTCAGGTTATTATAATTATGAACACTTTTGCTTGTTAACATCTTTTGTTTATTTTTGTGTTTGCCGGAATTGCTTTCTCAAGTTTTAGGGCAACATGGTAAACTATTGTTTGAGATAAAAACTCTAGTTCGTGAACAGATTTTGTGTTTGTAATGCCGTTTATTTCCAGTATTAAAACCATCATAAGACTTTTTTGTAAAACTCAAATTCGCCAGGACAGAAAATAATGTATATAGATAACTGTTATTGTGATTACGATCTTATAGTTCAATAAATCCATGAATTTAATCATTGTAACAAAATATAACTATAACCGTGTACTGGATAGTTCGATACCACGTACACTTTGTATGAATCTGAGAATTAGATCTGTTTGCATGGTATAGTAGAAGTTATTGCTTCAATCATTCATTGATTGCTCTTTTAAATATATTGGATATTTCTTGAATATACTACAGGACTGATGCAGAGTATTCAAGAGATACAACATTGAGTAGTAATGTTGTTTGGTTGTGTTTATGGAGGAATTTAAATGAGTGTCTGAAGGGCTTGTGGGAGTATAATAGACTACAGGAAGAGTGGGAATTTATATTTGAAATTGTGAGAATGCTTAATTAACTAGTTATGTACGACTTTTAACACTGTGAAGAAAGTGTAATACAAAGCTCGAACATTTTTGAGGTCGATAAAAAATACTGTCCGTGTATGAGAAATGTTAATTTGTTAGGTTTCTTAAGAAACATCGGAAATTATCTTTAAAACAAATTAACGTTCATCTGTACTGCATCCGGTAGAACTGTATATGAACGAAATAATGAAAACCCTGTAACCCGAGCACTTTCGAAAGGTGGACCTTTTTCTCTTCAGGGGCAAACTGTTATTATTTTGTTATCAAAACTTGAACCTACATGTTGTTTTTTTTCTGATATCGTAAAGCTATGTATGAACAATCATTCTTTATAATGCCTACTAAGTGCGTTTTCCATTCATGTGTGTGTGTCTGTGAACTTTAGACGGTCTAGAAAATTCAATTCGAAAATCAACTCATAAAATGTTCGGCACCGTTTGCTTGTTCCAAGACCCCTCATCTGTGAGCTGTTCAGTAATTAGTCATGAACTAAAGCCGCTTTACCCAGTTTCTTAGCGATGCCTGAAGGCAGGCAGCTGAATAGCCTGCCAGTTATTGTGTTGTGCCAATTGTGGAGAAAAAGGTAGTATTCAGTCTAGTACGCATGTGTGAAGTTTCTGCACGTTTAACTGCCCAGAGATGTCAAGATAACATGTAGGGGCGCATTTCTGAAATCAATGCAGATGGTAAGGAACTAAATTTTTCTGACAGTAGGATAGCAACACTGTATTCCACAAAATACGTACAACTTGTAACTAGGATTCAAAATGACCATGCCATAACCTTGAGATGATCAACTTGTATATTAACCTCATAGAACATCATTAAGGAACGTCTATAGGAAAAGCAAGTTTCAAGGACTTTCAGTGGATTTTAGCTCGCAGAGATCTAAAAATAACAAAGGAGAAAACTTTTAAAACAATAGGTACTTGAAACTTGTTGAAAGCATGAGGGCTAACAACTGAATATCGTTAACAGTGAGGGAATCCAAATGATGAAACATTACATTATAATCACTACACATTTTATTATTCTTGTGTGATGATTTTTAACATTGTACCAATGTCAAAAAGTGGATAAAATTAGCTTAATTTACAAGTGACTTTTTAATTCTAACAGATATAGTTAGTGTGCTATTATTGACCTTAAGTTATTTCAATCAAGGACAGTAATCATCAATGAATGTTGCTCCTGTTACCAGGCCTTAAGAATGACTTACTGCATGTAAGTAAAAAGGTAGCCAATATATGTTGAATATTAGAACTAAACTGAAATACACGTAAGGCAAAGTTAATGGAAAAAACAACAGTATTTTCTAATTGAGGCAATTGCAACTACGTATTGAAAAGTGGAAAAGTACGAAGTTTATATGTTTGTTAAGCACAAAGTTACTCAATGAACTCTACGTGCTGGGCCTACTTTCAGTATCAAAACCAGATTTTTAACGTTGTAAGTTGTCAGACTTACCATTGAGGGAATGGTGGACCAATAACGTAATAAAACTTTTCAGTTAAAGATTGTGATACGATTATATTATCATGTAAAATATGTTGAATGATTTTTAAACAAAGGCATCTTGTGCTCCAAAGAAAAAGTAATAGGTAGATCTTTGTTGCTAAATCAACTCTATTACTATTATGACTGTTTTTCTTCCGATGTATCTTAAGTTTAAAGGATAAAATCTTCCAACCTTATGAACTTTCGCACGTGTAATGGTAAATGAATGAGTGTTTGACATTTCAAAAAGCTGAACGTGTAATAACATAGTGAAACGTATTAAATATTTAAACAAGGAAAACGATTTATCACTTCAATGCTCGTAACAAATGTTTACTCTCCGTCAGATACACTCATTAACAGCAGGCATGTCTATAAATACCAGGAATTTCATTGTGAAACGTGTCATATATAAAAAAAGCTTAGCTTAATCTACGTATATATCAGTAATAACAGTTTTAATAAATAGACCAATGCTTTGGAACCACTGATAAGAAGGTGGAGAATCAGATTAGCGGCATTCGTACACGTCGTGAAATGTACCTACAACTAGAATGAAATAATCTTGGCTTTTGATTAACTGAAGGCCGTCAGTTTTACCCGATACATAATATGTTTAAATATATGTATGTGTATATATATAAATGCTTTGTTTTTTTTGTCTCAGCTATACTCAGAAAACAAGAAACCAGTTCAAGCAGTATGAATGGTTTAAGTAAGTGTCAAACTTCTTTTACAGGAAACAGTGATGGAAATGAATTCAATTTCATTTATTTTAGTTCCACGATATTGCCTATCTTTTCAGCACCATTTTTATTTTGTTATCCTTAATATTTAAATATATCCATAAAGGTTATAATTATATGTCATTCATCACAACTAATTCTAGACCTGAAGAAGCCCAATAACCCATAACTCTGTCTGAATGTAGAAATTTTTTCGTTAGGAATAAAAAAAACGAAAAACTAATTTTGATAAAGGAGGCCTTTTCGTTTCTCAAGCGCTCGTTTTATTATGTTTAATTAATTAAAAAATCACCTCACCGTTTTCGTGTAATCATTAGGAATTATAAATTCGAAATGATTTGTCTTTAGTTTCTATTAATCCGAGACTGGATGGATCGTGGTAACTACCTTTTTTGTGTGTGTGTTCTGTTTTTTTGTGCATGGAGATGACACTTATTGAAAATTGTTCTTATGTAAGCCTCTTACGTGACTGAGATTTCAGGAGGAAATTTGAAGGAGCGGTTCTCGTGCATCAAAGAAGATCATTAATTTTTGTCTTCCAGACGATACAGAATATATCTTTATCATCTGAATGCCCAAGGCTTATATTCCTTCCCTTACGATTGCACGAAAGTTGGTGTAACATTAGGCCGCACCCAGAGAAATTTAAGTTCACTAAATAATACATATTTCAGGACTAATTACTTTTTTCAGACTAAGCGATATTTGTTACAGTACTTCTTAATGGATTCGACTTCGCGAATTTATTAGGTCTGCGAAAGCGTATCAAGCTAGCATTGGCAAACTGCTACCATGATTATTGTGGACTTGTTTGGTATTCATCGTAATATTCGAAATAACAATGAAATCCATCCAGTTATGGTTCTTTCATTTGAATGCACCATTTGAGATGAAAACACATTTTGTGGTAACTTGCTACAGTTTGTTTATCCTACAGTTATTCTCCGCATTTTCAATTTAGAGACATGTATATTTCAACGTGTTAAGAAGGTTGGAAATTTGTCATTTAATTATTTTGTTATTATAATTGCTGGGATTTCAAAGAAACGATAAACTAGTAATATTCTTATTAATATTGTAAATATTATTTGCAATAAATCATTCTTTAAAAAAAAAGACGACGACACAATATATTTTAATCAATATTGTGATATTTAGGAAAATGACCGGAAACAGCTAATCTACAGGTAAATATAATTATAAAGCCATTTAAAAACGTCCCTTGCATTTGTGTACTTTTAACTAAGTAATTAAAAATCCTAGTTTTTGATTCTGTAAATGACTTGAATGCTAAAATAAATATTTTAAATATTTTTCAATATGTTTACTTTCGTTATGGTTTTAATATACTTACTGCATTCTTGTTTGTTTGAAAACCTAATGGTGAATGAATTAAGGTCCGGAACTAATATTGTCAAATAGTTGTGTTCCGGAAAAAGGAAAGCGTACATCTATTATCACAACAAACGTAGCTCAGAGGACTAATAAAATATTCTTTCACACTTAAATTTTGTTAAAAGAAATTCATCATAAAACAGTTAGTCGACTGTATGATGTTTTTTTTTTAATTAAGCACAAAGCTACACAATGGGCTATTTGTGCTCTGCCCACCACGGGTATCGAAACCCGGATTTTAGTATGTAAGTCCGCAGACATACCGATGAGCCATTGGGGGGCGACTATATGATACCGAATAATAAATTTGGTGTAATTCCACAATAATAATCAGATACTTAAATTAATTTGGGTTTCTAAATTGTGAAATAAAGGACTTTAAACCTCCATAAGTAATTGTTAACTTAATAATTTTCTGCTGACTTCGCTTTTCTTTCTTTTAGAGCATTTTAAAACAATGACTTTTGTTTAGTAAACTCGGACGACTTTCCCTTATATCAGCAACAACAAATCAAGTGCGTACGTAACTTGTTTTATGGAGTTATAGCCTTATTCTATTAATCTTTTACATGTAATTCTTTGTTGAAATAAATGTAAGCAAACTGTGATTTATTACTGTCATATTATGTGAGAGCTTCATTATTATTGGTTATTATTCTTGTATGTGTAATTGTAGCATCATACGTTATCCAATATACCTAGAATTATATCTAGAGTATTTAAATTCATACATTACATCAGTTATTTTCAATAACATTTTATCTGAAGAAGTTCTGTAATTTATATCTAGGTTTAAAGTACTCTTAAATCTGAATCACTAACCGCAATTAATTTTGAGAATTAAAAACTAGCAGAACGACAGCTGTCTCCTAACATATGCACCGCTAATTCTTGTATCACTCTACTCAGGCAGTAGGATTTACCGTCACTCTTTTTTGTTTGTTTTAATTTCGCGCAAAGCTACTCGAGGGCTTTCTGCGGTAGCCGTCCCTAATTTAGCAGTGTAAGTCTAGAGGGAAGGCAACTAGTCATCACCACCCACCGCCAACTCTTGAGCTATTTTTTTACCAACGAATAGTGGGACTCATCGCAACATTATAGTGCTCCCATGGCTGAAAAGACGAGCATGTTTGGTGCGACGGGGATTGGAACCCACGACCCTCAGATTACGAGTTGAACGCCTCAACCCACCTGGCCAGGCCGAGCCACTATCACTCTTATAACTAATCCACGATCTGAAGCCAGATGTGCGTTTTTGCGGGTAAAGGGGCGCGAAGTGTAGACTAAAGCTGCCATCATAAATGCTTCTCTATTTATTTAAAGTTAAAAAGTAATAATCTCTTTCTATGCATGGATTATTATTTGTATCGTGTATATAATTACGTTTATGTTTGAAAACGTTATTACACTGAACATGGTAGGCTCTGCATGGCCATGTGGTTAAAGCACTCGACTCGTAATCTGAGGGTTTCGGGTTCGCATCCCCGTCGCGCCAAACATGCTCTCCCTTTCAGCCGTGGGGGCGTTATAATGTGACAGTCATTTTCACCATTCGTTGGTGAAAGAGTAGCCCAAGAGTTGGCGGTGGGTGGTGATTATTAGCTATTTTCACTCTAGTCTTACAGTGCTAAATTAGGGAGGCTAGCGCACGTAGCCCTCGTGTAGCTTGGCGCAAAATTCTAAAGAGACCAAACCTAACTGAACATGATTTTCTGTAATATCTGCGAATGTTAATATTTTTCTATGTACGGTACCATGAAAAAGCCGTTTCCGTTACCAATGATCAACCAATAAAACTTTTGTGCACAGTGCTGGCTGGTTCTTAAACAGTAGTGAGTGTTACACATTGTGGGTTTGGGTCTTGCTACAGTCTAGCATGAACACAACATGAGTGTTGGTTTTCGAGTTCTAGTAATGTATTGGAGGTAAAGTATTGTCATGTGAAATAGTGACATTCTGAAGACTGTTGAACACGGTTCACGAAATGTATTCTTCAAGGATACCTCATAGTAGGGGATAGATCCATAGAAATTCCACTGCAGCGGTTGTCGTAAACAGTCGTACAAAAAACGTAGGAGTGGCAGACGGATATTTATTTGTCAGTCATTAAGAAGTTAGTTATGCGGTTCTCACACACAAAAAAAACATAAATTAGTTTCTGAAGATTGAAACACCTATTTTTTATTTTTTTTTTAAATTCCACCTTAACATTAGATTCAAACATATCACTTATAAAATGCCTGATATATATTAAATATTTTACCACCTCTTTCAGTTTAAAATTGTAAAAAAATCCTTCAAAGAACTGAACCCCTATTGACAGTATTTTACACCATCACATATTGTTTCCTGAAAAGTAGTCATATAAACGTTTAGAGAAAATACAACCTCCATCCCCCCTGCTAGTACAGCGGTAAGTCTACGGATATACAACGTTAAAATCAGGGGCTCGATTCCTCTTGGTGGGCTTAGTAGATAGCCCTATGTGGCTTTGCTATAGAAAAACACACACAACCTTCATTTTGAAGTTTTATTCTTGCAAGATAAACTCTTCGCAGTTATAATGCATATTAAAGTTTTATTCCGAATCCTGACAATACAGTAGTGGGATTCAACAAAATTATTACAAAACTTATCAGCAATGAAATATATTCAGAATGCAGACATCAATTTGAAAAGGTAATTTATTCCAGAAAAAAAAATAACCCTAACAGAACACCTTGCTTGTGATATGAGCAGTTGTCTGCATCTTACATAAACAGAAAACATAACTTTTTACTAAATTATGTTTCTTCACATTCGCCTTCGTCACATCAAACGTGTTCGCCCTTTCAGCTGTAGATACGTTATAATGTGACGGTTAATCACATTATTCGTTGGCAAAAGAGTAGCCCAGGAATTGGCGGTGGGTGGTAATAACTAGCTGCCTTCCCTGTAATCTTACACGAGTAAACTAGGGATGGCGAGCGTAAATAACCCTCGTGTAGCTTTGCGCGAAATTCAAAACCAATAAAAAATCTTTTAGATTCCCGAGAAAAAATGGCACCAGGAAAATATATAATGGAAGAAATGTCATAATAAAAATCACAGCTTTTTTTCACAAAAAAAGGTTGCTTATGATTTTTACATGATAAACGTTTTCCCTACTTATTATTTATTACTGGTGCCATTATTACAGCTGTAATTTTTACTTAAACCATCCACTTAAGTCGACCTAGTACCGGCATGCATACGTCCATTGCTTCATCTTTCTGAGCGTTTTTTAAGTTCTACAGTGACATTCGGAATGATTTAGAACTTGATTATCGTTAAAATCAAAGTCTCTCTAATTAAAGACCCTGCATGACCAGAGGAGTTAAGGCACTTGACTCGTAATCCGAGGGTCGCGGATTCGAATCCCCGTCACACCAAACATGCTCGCCATTTCAGCCGTGGGGGTGTTATAATATGATGGTTAATCCCACTATTCGTCAGTAAAAGCGTAACCCAAGAGTTGGTGGTGGATGGTGATGACTAGCTGCCTTACCTTTAGTCTTACACTGCTGAATTAGGGACGGCTAGCGCAAATAATTCTCGAGCTTTACGCGAAATTCAAAACAAACCAAACTTTCTAATAAAGAAAACCTGTGTACTCGATACTTAAAAACAAAGATATTTTATTAGTATATGAAGTTAATTTACGGTTGTTTATCAACAGTTATCAAAACCAGTAAATTATTGAGGTTTCTTTTGTATATTGTTACATTGTAGATATTCCATTCCTATGTTATTTATTTTGTAAACAACACGCAATAATGGTGTCGTTAATTTTATATTTGTGTCACAGGAAAAAAGAAAGTTTTAATTCTTTTTTAAAAATAAAATTGCCCAATTATTTTGCAAAACACTTATTTAAGTCATCATCATCATTATTCATAAAATTCGCTGGGAAAATAATTCAATAGGATTGCAATATTCATAATGTTATAACAGTTTTGAACAGATTCTTTTGAGTTATTGAATAAAACAAAAATTCCACTTAATGATCATGAAAATATCGTGCGTCTTCGACTACGGAAGTTAACTACTGTTCAACGATGTACCTAACTTCTCAGTAGACGGTAATACAGCAGTTAGTTACTGATTCACTCATATTTACATTTCTTTGTCGAAACACATGCTTAGTAATCAGCACTGAATTAACAACCTCAATCAAATAGTATCTCATTACTCGGTACCCAATATTACTTAACAACAGACTTAATAATCAATAATAACAAATATAATCTAGCCTAACTTCTGTGTTATACCCCTGTAACTGGTCTAAAACTTTGGCAAAAATTCTGTACTTAAAGCCGGGCCCTCATTTCTCCAAACTTCCCTCTGACTAAACGGCAATACAAACATCTTCTTCTTAAAAATATATGCCATTACAAATGTTGTAGTTTGTTTTTAATATAGAAGCTTCAGTAAAGATATTTAGTTAATTAGACGGAAGGAAGTTCAAGGTACTGTGATGGACGTGGTCTTAATGCCTGGAGCTTTCTTGAACGTTTAGAAACAGTTTCATCCATACGCATGTGTATGCGCATCTATGAAAGCGAGTTTCGAGAAAGTGCGTGTGTTAAGCGAGTTTATTAGTCAGTTAATCTGTGCATGACTTCGTCGGGTAGTTCAGTATAATTTGAAACTGCTTATAGAGAATATAGGTTGGAGTTGAAAGAGATGAAAAAGCTGTCGTTTTGGTCAGTTTCTAAAGGATTAAGGGATTACATCACTAAGGCCGCTACTGTTGAAATTATGAAACCTCTTTTATTATTATGACATTTTGTAATTTTAATTGTGGAAATCATGTGCCCAGTCATAAAATATGAAGACCTACGACGTGATTTTTGAGAAATTGATATAAAATACGTACTTTAATGGAAGAAGAAGAAAAAAGACTTGGAGATGTGAAAGCATTCAAATAAACCGATGGAGAGGCAAAGAAAGAAGTAATATGCTGCCATTAAAAAAACAACAACATAGTTTTAAAATAATTTTGTCATTGAGTATAGAAGTAAATAATTTGAAATGTATATTGGTAGGAGTCAATTCCTGAAATAGATAAGTTAATATACCTTTATAAATATGAAGAGAAAGCAAAGTGCAAATATAGCACAATGATAAGAAGGTAGCGTTAGCGGAGATCTACAACATAGTACTGTGAATGTGAAGTTGTGTTTCTACGAAGAAATAAAGAACAAAATTAGTTACTAAATATAATTTTATTTGTAAAGTTAAACGGTATATGTTAATCAAGCTAAACGAAGATCTTGAATAAGTAAAATTGTTTTGTTATCGTTAAACAAGCTCGACTTTCCTTGATACAATGTATCGAATAATCCAATTTATCCAATGCAGTCAGTAACAGAAGCCGTTACAACATCTGTATGCAAACATACTGAATAAATTTTATCCCTTTTACTTAACTATTGAGTTTATATACTTTTTTTCAGAAATTTCACGCGTATAAGTGTATGTAGTTTCAGTTGTAAAACATTGGTTAAGGAAGTGGTTAAACTTATTTCACTCTTGTTATGTTGTTCTGGGTCACTCACGTGTAATATTGTGTGGATCTTCGTTTGGAAACGATACCTGTCAAGTTGAACATACTATGTTAAATTAATCTTCAGTCTTTCCCACAGGAAGCTCAGGTGATAGATATCTCGAGGCTACACTCTCACATTTTTTCGATCAAAATAAAAACTTCTTTCCTCATAAACACTTATTCTGATTGTTTTGTACTGTGTTCAGTCTCTTTCTTTTTCATAACTTAAAGTCACATAATTTAGATTTTATACTGAAAAAAATCAAGTTATTTTGGGATCGTGCCGATTACTATTAGGGAAAATCAGTGCATCTGCTACTGCTATCCAAAAAAATTTAATTATTAGTAAACATTATTCCATACAACTGCTACTATAATTTTGAATAAGATCGGTGAATGTGAAATTGAGTCACAAAACTTGTGCAAGTTCGAAAAATAAGTAGTGTTTTTAATTACACATCATTCATATATTTTTGTAATTGAAATGCCAAATTACAAAGTTTTCATCTCAGGTAACTTGTAAAAATTTTCCGGAGAAAATGTTTGAATGAGTGTAGCCATCCTCTGAGTCATCACTGTTGTAAATTTTAAAACCATTCATGATCAATTTGACAAGTAATTACACCAGTTTATGTCTAAGGATAACCAGTGTTTTATCATGCAGAAACTCCCTTGTCGCCTAAATATTTTAAATTATTTATAAGGCTGTCAGAGTGGTGGTTTGATGGCCATGTCATATTATAATGAGTATATTCTGTTTTCTTTATGAAAAGTATGAAGACTTACAATATATTAAAACGGATGATCAAGGGGTAAACTCCATCTTATATGTCCTGACAAAACGTCACAGTTCTTAAGCTATAAATTCTCCAGTACAGAAAGAAAATATTTGACGTAAGTGAGATCTATGATGTTGAAAGATACAAGTGCTTAGACAATTTCTCACTTATTTTTGAAATTATAAATAATGACAAAAAGTAAATTATTTATGCGCAAAGACAAAACCAGAAAAAAGTTATCCATTGTTAAAATATTATATTTACTTTCACACTTGTATTTTCTCTTTATATTTGCTAAAGTACAATAAAAAATTCTGTTTCGGAATTTCCGCTTGGCACTTCATTTCACAACATGGCGTTTATTTATTGTACGGTAAAAGACGAGCGTCAAGTGTTTGGCGTCCTACAAATGACATTTCTACCATATTCAAGTCGAATAATATACCGGTTGGCATCATTCGTAGCTGTGGTAGAAATATAAGTTACTGGTTAACCCGAAGGTTTCTCAGCTGTGCTACAGTCACGTTGATGTTTTTTTATACTTGGTTGGTGGTCGAATCTTGACTGAACTCCAAACAAGAATTATCTAGACTAAGACAGTGAAAAAACAACTGATCTTTTACAAAGTCCTGAAAATGGAATAAAAGTGATATCCATGTTGAATTGTGACTGAACGCCAAACAAATCTCAGACATGAAATAGAATTTTGCTGCAAAGGTTTCTTTCGTTAGGCGAGCATTTTCTGACCATTTGTTTAAGATGTTTAGAGATCAATCCAGTTAATGATAACGAAAGTGTTTTATTATAATTTCAACTGCAACGCAGAAGCTTAACTAATTAAGTTTGCTAGTAGGCTAAATTTCACAAATAATATTTTAAAAGATAATTCCGAAACTAATGAGAAACCAAACTCACAAATAAAACTAAACAACTGAGAACATGCAAACTTTTTCTGGAGGTATGTTAAATATTAATCAAGAAAGTAAGACACACATTAAATCGGTAGTGATCAAAAACACGAACAGACTTACTGATTTCACTGACCAGGTCTATTTAACTAACATTTCTTTAATATGTTATAACAATAATACCACAAAGGACCGAGAAAATACGAGACGTCGCGTCATGTCTGGGCTGTGCTCGACTCATCTGTCTAGAATATGTCCTGGGTGCTCTTTTTCCAGTGGATGAATCAAAACAAAAAGCTAGCATTTTCAATATGGCGGAGAATTCTTTAATCCTCTTTTTTATTAGTTGGGATAGCTATTATTTTGTTAGTCTGTGATGTCAGTGTTATTGTGGACACAATAGACTTTGTCCTGTACCATTCACTAGATTGTGAAGCCTTTAACAATCTTAATACACAAATAAAACAATGAACTAAACTTAAAATTCAGTATTTAGTAATTGAACCACTCTCTTAGATTAACAACATAAATATCACATCTAATCTTGAACCAATAATGAAATAAGAAAATTGCGAAGAACAATCTTACTGTGTTTATTTTTTTACTGGTTTCAATGTAAATGTTTTGATTACAGAACTATCAATGTTTTGATAGTTCTGTAATAAAATATTTTCTGTTGGTTTCTTTTCACCGGCGAATGGCGTGAAAACAGGACAGCTTTTTGTTCTTTATTTTCTCTCTCGCAATTATCTCTGACTAGATAATTGAAGGAGTTAATTGGTGGCTGTATATCTGTCGATACTTTGAAAGTGGTTGACAGAAGAATCTCAGGCTGTCGAGTGAGTTGATCTACTTTAGGTGAAATTAAGCAATTGGCTGTACCCCGTTGACGTTTTTTCGAAAAAGACCATCACAAGATATGATCTTTGGCTTAGACCACCCATTATTTTGAATTCTTCTTTGTTGCACTTCAGGTCAGTGCCTTCATTACTTCGTGATTCTGTTATTTTTTATTTAAACTTTAACAGCTGGTAGTATGATTGATGTATAGGGCACAGAACATCTTGATCGTAGACTGTGTAGCTACGTAAAGTTAGTCTAACCTTACAGCTATGTACCTACAGGAAGTCTGTTTGTAGTATGCATTCTTCATCAATGTCAATTTTACATGCATATTTTGATGCAGAGAAATTTCCCACAATGAGGATGACTTCCAACTTTCCTTTCGCTCTAAGTTTGGCATTGATTCATTTTCCTTATTCATCTCTAGAGTCAATTTTCCATCTTTCATTACTAAATTGGGGTGAATAACTTCAGCTATAAAACAAGTGTCTGCCAACGTATTGCATGATTTTCTTCCATTAAAATTGATAGCTATTACTTTCTTTAGGTAATACACATCTTTTTTTCAATGGGGGTTATAGAGTATTCTGATTTTAGAAATAAAGTATCCTTGGTTAATTTTCTATGACTGGTTCATCGCAGTCTTGCAGGTCCGTGTTTTCTATATTTCTGTCAACTTCTTTTTCTTGTGATCCCTCGGAAACAGTTTTTGGTAATATTATTTTACGTTACAACTGAAACATCTGCCATGTAGCTCCGTTTTCTCCATTCGGATTAAACAGGTCTCTAATTCTCTTTTAATTTCTTTCAGAATTCTGTCAAAGAATGGCGCTTTTAATGCTTACCTATTCACAATTGTAATCCAAGTTCCATTACCAATTGAAGAGCTTCCTTTAAAGATGGAAATCTAATTTGTTTTAGTCCAGTTTTTATGTCCTCAATCCCTGTAGCATCTGCGAATTGGTCACATGCCAATGAACCTGCCACCTTACGTGATGACTCCAGATAAGTAACTGGACAAGCTTTTTGCATCTTCAGGTTCTGGTAAGATCTCGTATTTCCTTTGTGCCCTACTTTTGAACATTGGTTTGGAGACTTTCTTTTGGTGTGTCACTCACTTCAAACCTTTTTAATGAGGCAGCCATGTACCAGTGCTTTATAGCTGGAATTGTTTAATGTTAAGGCTGGTCGTTCTAAATGGGCATCAAGATGAAAGACTTGTTAGTCACAACTCTACCGATTCTCTTTAGAAATTATTTATAACAGAGCCCGTGGTCTTTTGAATTCATAATCTATTGGTTTCTCAACTGGTCATTCTTGTTGAACTGGCTAACTAAAATTCTGGAAAGAGAGTAGTCCAAGAAGGTTATGTTTTCATGGGTGACACAGTAGTGGTAATGACAGGTGCAGGGCAAATGTGTTTTTCTGTTCTCTATTTTATAGTTATTGATGTTTGGGGGCTGAAATGATTGAACAGACGCGGATAAAGTTGTAGCTGATTTGGTCCTTGCATTTTTTAAAGACTTTATTCTATCAGTGTTCTTTTCTACCTCGTTTATTTTGCTGTTATTAATGTCCTGCACTTCATTAATATATTTTTGTACTTCACGTTTGTCTTCAAAGACTTTCTGCACTTTATTGATAACTCCCTTTACTTCGCCAGTTTTGCTGTTGTAATTTTTCTTAGCATATCCAATAGCATTTTAATATTGTGTTCAGTCAAAATTATTTTCGTTATTAATTTATCCTTAAATTTTATTTTATTTTCCTTTAACTGTTGCCGTTTGTTATTAAGTTCAAAGCTAAAGAAAAAGCTATCTGTGCTTTGCCCACCATAGGTATCGTAACCTGGATTCTAGTAGTATAAGTCTGCAGACATATCACTGTGCCACTGGGTGTGTTTTTGCTTAACTCTCTTCCATTTCTTTTTTTTTCTGTCTCTTTCCTCCAGTTAATCTTTGTACTGCTTCATCATTTACAGTAAATTTTCTTTCTTATTTTGACCTCGATGGACTAAGCAGATAGCCAGTTATTTCGACCACCTATGACCATCTCAAAGTTTTGCTTTTACTCTGATTTACCTTTATCAAAATAATCCTTCTTCTGAAAAGGGCCCGGCATGACCAAGCATGTTAAGGCGTGCGACTCGTAATCTGAGGGTCGCGGGTTTGCATCTCCGTTGTGCCAAACATGCTTGCCCTTTCAGCCATGGGGGCGTTATAATGTCAAGGTCAATCTCACTATTCGTTGGTAAAAGAGTAGCCCAAGAGTTGGCGATTGGTGGTAATGACTAGCTGCCTTCCCTCTAGTCTTACACTGCTAAATTAGGAACAGCTAGCACAGATAGCCCTCGAATAGCTTTGTGCAAAATTCCAAAAACAAACAAAACATTCCTTCTTCTGGCACTTTTGTTCTAACTATTTTATCCTTAGGCGGGCCATTTTTTATTTCACAGTAAAAATAACGAAAAAAGTCAGTACATTTTCTGATAAATAAAACGTATTATTACTACTTCAACTAAGCACACAATGTTTAAATAGAAATTCGAAAACTAATGAGTGGTCTAATTTTACAAATAAAGCTAAACAGTCACTTGGTTGCAAGTTTTCTTGTAGTTGTGCTAACAAACTAACTGACTCGTAAAATAAGTAGTCGATTAGCAACCCTATGAGACTTACTAAACTCATTGATTAACTGTAATTAATTAATTCCCACTTGAGGTTTTATAATTTTACAGTATTTTACATCAAGACACTGGAAAGTTCGAGATGTCGCGTTACATGGTTTTAACACGTTGGCTACCAAGCCTATTTTGCCAACACTTTCAAGGGTCCCACTACTCAATTACTTTCTTTAGGAAGAGTGTTCATGTAGTCGTCATGTCCCAGCCAATAAGTGGCCCTTTAAAAAGAAAATAAAGCACGACTCACTGGTGCGTTGTATGGGTTTGTTGGAAGACTATCACGACTTACCTGTGGGTCGTATGGAAGCTAACGTGTTGAGACTGTTAGGAAATTTCAAAGTGTCACACATCATCATTTCGTCAAGCCAAAATATTAGCAAACTGTATAAAACGTCTAAAACCCTGAAACATCGTTTACAACCTCTTACAAAGTCCGGACAGCTGACTGAAAACAAATTACACGTAAACAGCATAAAATAAACATTTTTTGTTGTTGTTTTACATACTGTTGTAAATATTTTCTCATAATATACTATTTTTTGTCCACGTTATTACAGCAATAGGTAGTCTGTTTTCTCGTAAAATACTGTTTGTCCACGCTATTATAGCGATAGGTATTTTTTGTAAAATACTCTTTGAAATAGAAGTTAATTTGTATAATAAAGCAAAGCTATTTAAAAATAATTCAAATTGGCGTGACGATAAAACATTTCAAAATTACCCACATGGATCATTCTTTGCCATCATCGAAGCAAATTTCACATAAGTATAGAGAATAACATAGGTACAAAATGTACTTCTGCAGTCTCCGAAAGTGTTCTTTTGTAAGAGTAAATAAAACGAAAATTAAGAATAACAAATATTTTTATTTTTTGTTTTTTATGTTCATGTGTCACAATTTTTCTTGTGATTCTTGGTATGCCCAAAAAATAAGTTTGGAAAAAAAAGTGATCCAACAGTCTTCTTTTTGAAGTGATAAGGCCTGGCATGGCCTAGCACGTTAAGGCGTGCGCTTCGTAATCTGAGGGTCGCGGGTTCGCGCCCGAGTCGCGCCCAACATGCTCGCCCTTTCAGACGTGGGGGCGTTATAATGTTACAGTCAATCCCAAGAGGTGGCGCTGGGTGGTGATGACTAGCTGTCTTTCCTCTAGTCTTACACTGCTAAATTAGGGACGGCTAGCACAGATAGCCCTCGAGTAGCTTTGTGCGAAATTCCAAAATAAACAAACAAACTTTGAAGTGATAATCATCACTCATACCTGTAGGTATGTATTCATAGTGAAAATAACAACTGAATCAGTGCTAGAAATAATTTACATCCGGTGGAACTTCCTCCTTAGGTTTTCTTGTAGTAACTAACATAACTAACATCCTACCTACTGAATTTAGGCATTCTGTTGTAAGAAGTTTACAAATACCACAAGCTATATTGTTTTTTTCTTACAAAATAGAATAAAAATGGTTACAATAATCTGGAAAAAGTTCAATCGTATCAATTGTGCTAACTGATGATTTTTTAACTTAATTATTGAAGTTCCGAAAACCTCGCCTTGAAGCTGAAACTTTCAGATGTCTTAACAATTTAAACATTAAACAGCCTATGTAAGTAACAAGAGTAAAAAACATGTTTATTTTTAATTTCGGGCAAAGCTTTACAACGCTAGCATTTCGCAGTGAAATACTAGAGTTCCGGAAGGCAGTTAGTCATCACCACCCATCATCAAGTTTCGCACTACTCTGTTTACAAACGAGTAGTGGGATTAACTGAAACTGTATGATTTCCTTACGGCACAAAGGCGTGCATGTTTAGTTAGACACGTATTCGAACCCGCGACCTTCAGATTACGAGCCGAGTTCCCTAACCATCTGGTTGATGCCAGCTTGCTAAACAGAGTGGTCAATAAAGGAAAAGAAATTTAGAGTGTTACAGAAAATCTCCATGATTAAGCAGTGTTGGAATAATAATCTACAACTGGAAATTTTCAAAGATGACACTACAGTTATCAGTACATGTGTGACTTTAAAACATGTTACATAAGATAAAACGTATTTGGCATCTATACTAGAAGTTTCTTTGTGACACACTGTCTCTTGGGTCCGGCAGGGCCAGGTAGTTGGGGCATTCAACTCCCAATCTGAAGGTTGCGGTTTCGAATTCTCGTCCCACCAAACATGCTTGTCATTCTAGCCGCGAGGGCGTTATAATGTTTCTATCAGTACTACTATTCGCTAGTAAAAGAGTAGCTCAGTAGTTGGTGGTGGGTAATGAAGACTAGTTCCGTTGCTTCCCTCTAGTCTTACACTGCTAACTCAGAAGCAGCCAGCGAAGATAGCCCTCGTGTAGCTTTGCGCGAAATTCAGTACAAAACAAACAAAAAAACACGCTGTCTCTGTGGTGTCGCTGATGTCAGCTAGTCTTTCACCTAAATATGAGTGACGAAGAACACAGCATGGACTCCACGTGAAGTCAATATATTATTAATGCAGCTGACGTCATATAATTTAACAGGTAGTGCACACTAGAGTGTAAACATATTTAATACAAAAAACAGAGACAGCTTTGTTGCAGTGACAAAGACTGTCTTTTTCTGTCTGGCAGATCATAATAGAGTTAAGAAGGTTAAAGCTGTTATATTTGCTTTGCTCTTTTCTCAATAGGACGCCACGTTTAAGTCGTCAAACGTTGTACTTTTTAAACTTATGTTTAGATTTTGTGATGTATTTGGTGTGTGAGGTAATTGATTCTACTTCCTATGTATCCTAACTTCGTGTTTTGAAGGAGTTTACAGATAGATTGTAAAGTTCGTGAAGCGTTAATAAGGCAACTATTTCGCTTATCATAACTTCGTCAGAATACGTTTTTTAAATAAAAGCACAACAGCTTCCAAGCTTCAAGCAGCTTTTCTAAGTCTACTGTTATACTTGCAATTTATCCGAACTTCATAAGGCTCCGTATTGTGAAGATGTTATTGCTATTTGTTATTAAGGACAAAGTTATATAAAAGGCTGTCTCTTCTCTGTCTACTTGGTTTCTAGTAGTGTAAGTCCGCAGACATACCATTGTGTCAGTAGGAGGCCTGTATTGTGAAAAAAAACAAACAAACAAACAAGAACCACTAGGCTGCAAACTTCGTGAGGCCTTATTAAGTCTGCATGACATTGAAAGTGTTAATGTAATACAAAAAACAAAAATATCTAATTTGCTTAGAAGTGTTATAAATTATTTAGTGCAGTTATAAAGTATGCAAAAAGGACATAAAGTAGTACTGACAATATTGGCAAACAACACAACCGGTCATACGAGTTTTTTTATAAAAAATATATAACATATCAAACGTATAAGTAAACTGCCAAAGAGGGCCGAAAACCTCCTGGAGGAGGTTACTTGTTTTAACTACTCGCACCATTATTTAGTAATATGTTATCTGTCAGTCAGTAGACACTAAAATAACGTCGCATAATGTTCGCTTAACATCGCAATTTTTACTGTCGGTACATCGTGCGCATGCCATAAATCACGAGAAGAATTATACAATTTGTATGCTACAACATCGCGTGACATGTGAACTTCAAAAGCAAGAATTATAAATTTTTGTTTTCTTTAGTCTGCCTAGTTGTAAATCGGTTTATTTTTAGTAACATTTCAGGTCCACGTTATTACTTGTACACTGTGAGGGTCATGTTGGGTGGAATATTTACTATACATGGAATTTTGTGACGGTGATAAAACTGCATATGTTCATATAAAGTCTTTATACTGATTTGATTTTACACGATCACACCATTTATTTGTGCGAAGGCTTCCTAGTCTATGCATTTTTACACATTGATTACATACGAAATTTTGTATTTTCCCCCTATTTTTTACAGAAAAGGTGTACCTATAACTTACCAACATTTATGCATGTACAAAATTTGGCACTTGGACCTGAAACCGATGTGTTTTTTTTATAGGGTGATATGTGGATTTGTACGAGGAATGAATGAACAGGAACTTTAAGATAATATGGGTATTTTAAAGAATTCTCTTAGGTTATTCATAAAGTAGTTGTTTCTGATAGGATGTGTTTCTTGTTAAGAAGTTTGCGTTTTTATAATGATCATAAAACTGCGTATGTTCATATAAAGTTCTCTCTATTTTCCTCATTATTTAGCAACAAATGATAAATTTTACCTGACTTTACCACTCAACAGCTATTATTATTTGACATTTTCAAACGTTCATTTACTTGGATTTCACCAAAATAACAGGCTTTCTGAAAGTCGCCCGTTAACGGAATTATGCTATATGGGACGACTGTGCAGACGAGATATGATAACGTTACTGATAGAAAAGCCAGCATATCAAAATCCAGTTATTCCGGCTATGTGAATGATTTAGATTTTAGTATCTCTAGAGTTATGTTACACATCTACAGACGCATGTAAGAATTCCTCTCCTTGAAATTATTTTCCCAAGTAAGATGCGTGTGTGTGTGTGCTGGTTAATTATCACAGTCCAATTTCCCCAGTGTTTCAATTAATTTATCCACAACTATTGGGTTACAAGATCTGCATACTTTAATGTTCACCATATTTTACGTGATAAGTTGGCAAGGGACTTGCTATACCAGTTGTCTCAGGTGTTTAACCTACAATGCATTGCATCAGATTGACCTTTAGGAACGCCAATTTGAAATCCACCCTGATGCAACAATCTTAGAATTAGAAAGTAACCTGTCTGGCAACAGAGAGATATTTAAAATACTGTATATATACGGGGATGGTCTTAAAGTTAGCTTCTCTAAACGTACACTTCTACAAAACTGAAACTTTCCAGTCTTTTGTCAGTCTGTCTGCTCTCTTTACACGCCGTTCAAATATACTCAACCATTAATGTGAAATATATGAAAATTAAAACGAATTATTACAATATTTTTGTGCAGCAATAGGTGTCGGTTTGTGCGTTTATTAAAGCCTAACAAAATAACTTCATACAATATTTTGTACATTAGACACTCTGTTAATAACTCATAAAAGCAGTGGTAATTGTTCTGAGATCGCGATTTAAATCCTCTTAAATATTTAATAATAAAGTTCTGTTTTTCAATTATAATTATCTCATTAGTACTACGGGTATTCGTTTATGTAATTGAATTACGATAATACTAAAAATAAAATTCAAAAGTTTTTTCACATGCCCTGTTCCTTGGTCGATGGTATTTGGGTATTTTGCCCTGGAGGGTCAGGTTCACTTTGACCTCTTCCTCCTTCCTGAACATATTTTCCCTAACTGTTCGTTTGTTAGGTCCTTTTCAGGGCAATGTCCATTTATAGTCTCTTATTCACAGTAGTCAAGCTTGCTGGTGGCAATTTATTTATTTATTTTTTTATCTCATTATTATTTTAAAATACATAAATATGTAAACTATAAATACAAGATTTAAAGTTCATATACATACATATTTTACTTTAATTTATTTTTCTTTATGTTTAATATATATGTTAATTGGGGAGAGGTATTTAGGATTTTCTTCATCATGTATAAGGTACCTATCTAGTTCGCATAACAAATCATTTTTCATCCAATTTTTGTTAAAATACCTAATTGTAATATTTAGGAGTCTATCTGATATGGTTGGTATGTTCGAGTAATTGTGAATGAATTTAGATGATGTTGCTCTCGGAACTCTGTATGCTGTTGTCAGAAGTGTGTTTTGTATTGTTTGTAGTTTGGTTTTGATTGTTTCATTACATACAGTTACCCATGCTGGAGCTGCATAGTCTATTACTGGTCTAATATAAGTTTTGTATATTTTCAAAATGTTATCTGTAGATGCTCCACTGTGTTTACCAGTTAGACTCCTAACATAGTTGGTTCTTCGCCAAATTTTATTTTTAATTTCGTTGACATGATTGATCCAAGTTAATTTTGAATCATAAGTCAGACCTAAAAATTTTGCTGATTGGGCAATCTGGAGCAGCGTGCCATTCATATATATTTCTAACTGTTGTTTTCTGTGTTTTGGCGATTTCGTAAAGAGTACGAGCTGAGTTTTTCCTGTGTTTATTTTAATTCTATATTTTTCACAGTATTCACTAATTCTATTTAATTGTGGTTGTATGTTTGTAGCTGCTATCGTGGGTGTTGCAGCACTTTTCCAGATTACCACATCATCTGCGAACTGTGATGAGAATCCATGATTTGGATCCTTCAATGGCATATTGTTAACATACATGGTGTGTATACGTCCCCATTTGTTTAATTTGAATTTCGCGCGAAGCTACATGATGTCTATACGCGCCAGTCGTCCCTAATTTAGCAGTATAAGACTGGAGGAAAGGCAGGTAGTCATCACTACCCGCCGCTAACTCTTGGGCTACTCTTTTACCAACGAACTATGGGATTGATCGTAACATAATAACGCTCCTACGGCTGAAAGGGCGACCATGTTTGGTGTGACGGGGAGTCGAACGCCTTAACTGCTTGGCCATGCTGGGCCACCTGCAGAAGATATTGTACAAACATTGTTCATTGATTATCATTTTTAACTCGTGAAGGAAAGAAATTAAAATATTTATTTCGAAAAACAGTTTCGTTATCTGTAATATTATATAATTTCATCAAAAGGAAGGCAATAACTGTAGTAAATTGTAGTTTTATTTTGTCAAACGTTCTCTGGCCAAAGCGGAAGCGTTTGAGATCTAAATCTAATTTGAAAAGCATTAAGACTAATTTTTTTGCTATCTCTGTTGAATACATTCCTTTTTAATAATACCAAGTACTATCAGTAAAGCAAATCCTCTATTAATTTTTAACGTTTTAAAACAATTTTGAACCGTTATGTGACTTTTGTGTGTGTATAATCATTTGATAGCAGATATATATACTGCGAACAATAACCTACACAAAGAAATGCGCAAGAATATAGTTTAATAAACTTGAGAATTATTTGGTTAAGTATAATATGTATACTTATGGAGATTCAATGCAGTTGCTTTACTGTTCTGAAAAGAATAGTAAATATGTTTACAAAATAAAATAACTCACAGTAAAGAAGAAAGATGTTTGTATTGGGTATATGTCAATGAATCAGAATATAAATTGTTTGTTTGGAATTTCACACAAAGCTACTCGAGGGCTATCTGTGCTAGCCGTCCCTAATTTTGCAGTGAAAGACAAGAGGGAAGGCAGCTAGTCATCACCACCGACCGCTAACTCTTGGGCTACTCTTTTACCAACAAATAGTGGGATTGACCGTCACATTATACACCACCACGGCTGGGAGAGCGAGCATGTTTAGCTCGACGCGGGCGCGAACCCGCGACCCTCGGATTACGAGTGCACGCCTTAACGTGCTCGGCCATGCCAGGCCTCAGAATATAAAATACGAACGCTAAATATTTGAAAATTGAATCAGAAATGCAGACACTTAAGGACTCTATTAAAGATCTCTTTTGTAACCTACTAACACTGTTACTTAATAAGCTCAGACCTTATAATCATCGTAATTTTGTTGAGGTACTTACTATTAAGGTCATGTGATATTCGCTAATGTGAGTAGGGCCTTTTATTGCAATTCACAACTAGTTACTTTTTTATCCTTTATCGACAACGTTGCTTTGTGTAATTAGGTTTAATCTGATTTGCCTAAGAATGTGACTTGTTTGTTTATGTCAATACAGTTCATCTAGCCGATAAAAAACGTAGAAAAACTTCGTTTATCTCCACTAAGTATTACTGAACGTTTATTGTTTAATTATATTTAAAAATTAAATGTTATTTATCCGGTTATGGAAAAACAAGAGCTGAGTGACGATGGTTGAGTGATCAGTAAAAAAAAATTAATTACTGAAGCTATTTTCTGGGATTTATTCAGATTTAAAAAAATAAATAAATATTATTTTAATTCATTAAGTAGAAATAAAAATAATGCTTTATTATGTAAAAAGGATACTTAACAAACGTCTCTACTATTAGATGTAATGCGGCATTTTATGTATTTTTTAAAGGGGTGATTTGGTAGAATGAGGTCATTTCTACAGGATTTTGTTTACAGAAGCGGCAAGTCATTGTTGGTATTTTTGTGGGATCCATTGAAAAATGAGAATTTTGTGTATGTTTACTAGTTCATCAAAATCAATAACTTGTTTTTAAGGACATTTCATTTCCAGGTATGACAATGAAACATGTTTAATTTTATAAGTTTTCGTATATCTTGCCATCTCTTGAAATCGCACAAGAAGTAGGCTTATTGAAGTCATGTTTATGAACTAGTTAAGCCTACGCATTTCTTCTGTGTGACAGATAAGGATCATGTGTATAATTATCTGATGCAAATCCAACCATTCCTTTTGTAAATATTTGTAAAACAGATAAACTAATACTCTCTGAATTTCTAATTACTTCGTGTATTCGTGACATAAAATAATAAATATCTACTGCAATATTCGAAGAAATGTAACAAATAAAGTTATAAAGTATCTACATCAAAAGTTTAAATTAAACAGAGTAGTAAAACAGTAATCAAGCACAATTGTTACCTTAAATTGTGTCCAAAATTGGATTTAAATAAATATCGTTGTGTATCAGAGTACATTAATTTGTGACTGATAAAAACTGTAACTTGAGGGAAATTGGTAATAAAGATGTGATTTTCTAGATTAGAAAAAAATAGATGAAGAATATATCTTAAGTGCTGTGTCATTATATGTTTATATAAGTTCTTATTTATTAATAAGGTTTTCATCAAGTGGGGGGCCTATAACATGAGATTGAAATTGTTACACTTCAACAGTATGTATAGGCCTTAACTACCGGCCCAGCTTGGCCAGTTGGTTAAGGTACTCGACTCGTAATATACGGGTTGTGGGCTAGAATCCCCGTTCTACCAAATATGCTCGCCCCCTTTTAGCCATGGAGCGTTGTAATGTTTCGATTGAACTCATTATTCGTTGGTAGTCAAAAAGTTGACGATGGGTGGTAATGACCAGCTGCAACCCTCTGCTAAATTCGGGACGGCTAGTGCAAAAAGCTTTCTATAGCTTTCCGCGAACTTCCAAATAAACCATTAATATTAAATTACGGTTAAAACATGGTACCCATATAGATCAGGACAGAACTAAAATTATACTCGATAACGAACATACTTAATTCACTATCGATACAGTTAAATGTTAAACAAGTATAGCACTGAATGTTATTATCTATTTAGTTGAACCACTGCTGATTCTAAATACCCTGCCCCCCAGTGGCTCAGCGGTATGTCTGCGGACTTACACGCCAAAATCCGGGTTTCGATACCCGTAGTGGGCAGAGCACAGATAGCCCATTGTGTAGCTTTGTGCTTAATTCAAAACAACAATCTAAACAACTTTTGTACTAACCAGCCGTTCCTAAATCAAATTACTCATCATTTTTGAACAACTATTATATTAAAATTATTCAGTTACTCCTGACTTGAAGCACAGTCGTATATTAAACTTTAATTACGCAGCCTTTTTAAACATGTATTCCTCAGCAAGTTTGTTAAAAAGATTCACCCTATCTTATCGGCTTTATTTTTAATGATGAATTGCATAATACACTTTTTTACTGTTTTAAAGAGTTGAGTTTTTGTACGTTAATAGTGGTGTTATTTTCATCAACATATGTTGTTAATTTGACCACAAGAACTGTGGGGCAGGAGGTGATCAACTTAATTACGGACCTCATATTTTCATTTGGCAGGTCATTGAATAAATTGCAGGGTTCATCTGTAGCTAGTGAATTTGTTATACTTGTGAGTAGGTCTGTACTGAGCAAAAGGTGTAGCCCTTGGAGATCGAATTATTAAGTCTTTTCACGAAGACTGGGCTTCGTTGGTGGTAAAATTTAAATTGTTGGAGTTTCAGACATATTTTTTCTAACATCTCTACAATGGAGTATCTTTCCTCTCCGTGTTTGTGGTAACTGTGATGCATAATATTTTCATACAAAAGTTAAAGTTTCTAGTTGAACGGATATTTTGTAAAATTTTGTTCTCGAAAAACACCTTTCCTATTTGTGTTTTAAACCATTCAACTTCTATATTGATTATATTACAGAAAGTAAAACTTGAGTTACTAAAGAAACGATTACATTACAGTTCGGTAAGTAAGAAAATGTTAACACGTACATCAGCACACATCTCGAGTAATTTTAGATTTGGTTTGTTTTTAATTTCACACAAAGCAACACGAGACTTATCTGCGCTAGCCGTCCTCAATTTAGTAGTGTAGGACTATAGGGAAGGCAGTTAGTTAGTCATCACTATTCACCCCCAATTCTTGGGCTACTCTTTTACTAACGATTAGTAGGATTAACATTATAAAGCTTTGACGGCTGAAAGGACAAGCATGTTTTGTGTGACGGGATTCGAACCCGCGACCCTCGGATTACGAGTCGAGTGCCTTAATCACATGGACATGCCGGGCCAGTTTTAGATTTGTAAAATTAATAAACTGGAATTGGACTGATTGTTTAAATGCAATTTAACACCAATTCGAAGAAATCTTGAACTATATATGTTATTGAAATTTAACACGAACGTTTGTAGTAATTTCCAACCTCATGTAACATCAGAACATTAATTAAAAAAAACGCAAAATTAATATCTTACTTTGCTTTTTTTCCCTTGCTTCCTTGATCTTTGTGGTTATGTCTCTCTTGTCTGATTGGACGATTCCTTCATCAGCTTGTACGTGCTTATAGTTGAATTGTTTGTATGTAAGAAAACCTTTTCCTGATACCTCTAATTGTTTATACATAATTTAAAAAGAAAAAATGGTTTAGCTGGCTTTCAAACATTTCAGTTAGTTTGAACTTTTGAAATAATCTCAGAACAACGGAATTAACGAAATGAGTCATACATTTTACAAAGTGTCGCACTACTGGTCCTTAAACTTATTCCTGTTCCACTGTTGAACCAGAATAGTGCTATCGAACTAATCCATTAACTAGCATGTAATAAATAATTTAAAATTTATAAATTTAAATAATTAGCTGTCCATTTACATATTAACCTTCCACAAAAAAAGAAATAACAGGTGTTCTACAGTGTCATAAGATATTGGAATACTTTGTTTTTCAGTGTCATAAGATATTGGAATACTTTGTTTATCAGTGTCATAAGATATTGGAATACTTTGTTTATCGAACAATGATATATAAAAAATTTTGCCATTTGGAAAAACATACAAATGAAAAATTTATAAATTTTAATTTTTAAGACGTTGAAACAAACATAGAAACTTATTCTGTACACTTATAATACACAGTAACTGGTTTATAAGCATTGTCCATCAATGTCTCAGAGAAAATAAAAAAGAATAACTAACATTCCCGAAAACTGTAAGCGGTTCAGGCACAAATGCTTTTAAAAATGTCAACTTGATGTTTTCACCCTTTTAATATAACTAATAGTTGGGTGGGTAATCCCACGCTTTAGCCTAATAAACGTTCTAATGCAGAAACAGGATGCACTTGTAACCTGTGAAAGCTGGAATCCTGGTGGCTCAGTGGTAAGTCTGAGGGTTTATGACGCTCAAAGTCGATTTTTGATACCCACGGTGGACGAAGCACATATAGCTAGCTCATTGTGTAGCTTTGTGCTTCACATCAAATAAACAAACAATCCCATGGTTTAAAAATCATATTCAATAAGCTTTTATTTCTTGATTACCTTTGATGTTAACTAAGTTCCTGTTGTTATTGCTAAACTGTAAAGTCTACATTGAAGATATAACTTGTTTAGTTAGCAACTTGAGCTCTGCACTATACATGAATAAATCTAACTTTTCTTTCTGTATCGGGGAGAGTTGACTGTCAGCCATGCTAGATTCATGTTTATTCTCACATAGGACTTGATGTCGATTTTAAACAGCATTTTGAGACCAGCTTCTAAATAATCAGTTTATCTTTATGTACAGTATTTATAATAATGGGATATTAGATAACATAAATTTGCTTACTTTTATTACTCACGACTTTTGACCACATGAAGTATTTGATGTGCTTTGGTGATAGAATGGTTCGTGACTATCACTTTAACAGCCAACATATTTTACTTCCTAACCTGAACTTCTCAATGGAGGAAGACATCTTTATGTGTAAATATAGAATGAAGATAAAACTTGCATAATAGTTATTGCTCAGACATCTTGAAAAGCTGTAAATAAGCAAACATGAATGCCTTAAAAATGGTGTTTTTGGAAGGGCCATCACTTTGAAGGTAATTTCATTAACAGAATAGACGTTTCGTTTTTACTCCTATCATAAACACGTGATTCTTCTTGAAACTGTGACTGCATCGCACAATCAGCCAATGGTTTTAATTTATTAGTATGACTTGAGTTAGTTTCGGGATTATCTTGTGTACTGCTGAACCGATGGCTTTGTGTCATAAATGCAGATAATGATGTTAATTTATCAATATGACTCCTTGTGTTAGTTTCAGGATTACCTTGTGAACTATTGAAATTGTGGCTCTGTCTCACAAAAGTATATAATGGTGTTAATTTATCAATGTAGCACCTTAAGATAGTTTTAGGATTGTTGTGAACTTTTTATATAAGAACTAATTTCATAAACATTTGTGTATCTTTGAGCTTATTGTAAATAATCGAACTTGGCTCATTGTGGCATTAGGCTAATACAAAACCTAAAATTAACTTACCTAAATACACTAATTGTATTTATTAGAATTACCATATAATTAAAAGAAAATAATCTGTTTAGAAAAAAAATAACATTGCCTGCTTACACTTGACAGGCTAGACTTATTATTATTGTTTTTACTAATAAATATTCTTCATCACAAAGCTAAATTTCCTTGATATTTTACTTTGTTATTTTAGTATATATATTTAGCACTAATCTACATTTCTTAAGTATATAACTCACCTTCGTGAAATATTTATTGGAATTAAGACCGAAAATTTCGTTAACAGTGAAGGTATCCAACTGAAGATCCACATGCATTAAAATCATTTTAGATTTTAATTTACTTTCCATTGCCTTAAATTATGATTTTTGTAATTAAAATGTTTGTGATATAAATTTGGTTACATTAGTTAATCTGTAATTATTAAGTTACTTCTGTTTGGAAGTTTGCGTACATTATTCTAAGACGTTGTTTTGAAGTAAGCACAAACCTACACAATGGGCTATCTGTGCTCTGCCCACCACGGATATCGAAACCCGGATTTTAGCGTGTAAGTCCGCAGACATACCGATGAGCCACTGCAGGGCTTATTCTAAGACAGTTCTTGTGTTTTACTCCCACAATTAATTATTTCATTAAAAAATGGTGATCTTATATACTGCCATTTGAATGATCAGTTTTTTGGTTAGTTTTTGTCAGTGTTAAGCGTAAAGCTACACAATGGGCTAACAATACTGTGCCCACTACGGGGCGTACCGAAATCTGGTTTTTAGCATTATAAACTTTCAGACTTGCCGCTGAATGGGAGACAGAATGGTTAGTATTATTGTTGAAGGAGGTTAAATAAAAACATTGCGGGAGAGACGACGACAAACACTTTGTCTTTTTTTTTCCTCATTTCTGTTATATTCCCTCGGCGAAATTTATATTCAAACAATAAAGTCTTTACGAATGAGCTACCTGATTACATGTTAACCAGTTGACAGCTGACGAATTCCTCATAATGATCGTTAATTGCCTATTTTCTAGATGATCTTTGAAACACTTAGTGTTTAGAATCAAATAATCTATATGTTGTTCAGCTCTTACACTCTATTGAATTTAATATATTAACATTATATCCGTATTTATTATTCATTTGGCGTGTTAAGGCGTGCGACTCGTAATCTGAGGGTCGCAGGTTCGCATCCCCGTCGTGCCAAACATGTTCGCCCTTTCAGCCGTGGGGGCGTTATAATGTTACGGTCAATCCCACTATTCGTTGGTAAAGGAGTAGCCCAAGAGTTGGTGGTGGGTGGTGATGACTAGCTGCCTTCCCTCTAGTCTTACACTGCTAAATTAGGGACGGCTAGCACAGATAGCCCTCGAGTAGCTTTGTGCGAAAGTCAAAAAACAAACTATTCATTTGTTTAGAAACTCCTTTAATTATGTTCTCCGGTGGTACAGCTGTAAGTCTACGGATTTAAAACGCTAAAACCAAGGGTTTGATTGCTCTTAATGGACTCAGCAGATTGCCTCAGCTTGTTAGGCCAATATGTAAAAACTGCCTAAAATATATTTTAAAGATAAAAATCTTAGGTACATGTCTTACGAAAGTCGTCATTTTGTAGTTTTGTTCATAATATGTTTTTATACATATTTTGTACTAGAGTTACAATAAAACATTTTCGCGAAAAATTTCATTTCCAAGGTCGGTAGTAAAACTTTTATTACGTAACCATAATTAGATGGTTCGTATGGAATGAGGTTCAGATGATGTGACGTGAATAATAAGAAAACCAGCCTATCCAGCTCTTTGCTCAGGGGATTGTTCAACCTGTTACGCTCACCGTGATGTATTAGTTGTTCTCGATTTTTTTTTTCAATTATACTTCACTCTAATTTTAGCAGTAAGTAATTATTTGATAGATGCTGCAGGATCGTCGTCACCTCCCCCGTAAAATTTCAGGTTTCAAGGTCTACAAAATGAATGAGAAAGCAGGTCCTATAGAAATGTTCACTATTTAACTTATTAGGTAGCTCTGCCTACTTGACGTGTTCATAATGTGATTAAATAACACTGTCTTAGGTAGACAAGCATTTTATGAACAAATTATATACATGTCAAAACGTCTGCTGTAAGCGACTGTTTTGTCTCTACTTTCAAATCTTTGTTGTTGTTGGTTTTTGCTGTCTTTCGAGGTGCTTTATTTGTATTTGTGGTTCCCATGTTTATCAGGACAACACGTGTTTGAAAATTTGTTAATTCCAAGAACGATACTTTATTTTCTCGTTAGGCAAGGTAGATTATGTTGCAGTCTAAGCTGTTGTTTCATCAGTCGATTATGATTGTAAGTTAGATCTTTAAAAACCAGGGAGGGTCAGGTTCTTGTGACGCCTACGTCCTTTCATTCGCTCCCTCTCTCGGGTTTTGGGTTTCATATATATACCCTTGAGGGTCAGATGCTCTTTGACCTCTTCCTCCTTCCTTTGCTTGTATTGTTTTTCAGTGTTGGTTAGTGTTAGTTACTGCTTCAGGATCAGTGTGGGCTGAATTACTCTGACCATTTTCAGGGCAATGTCCATGTACTGGTATACATTACAGATATTCTCTTGCCCTATCAGTAGGAAGTCTAGTTTGATGGTGGCCTTTTGTTTTCTATATAGATATATATATTTATTATTATTTTTATTTATTTATTTTTATGCTTAAAATATATGTTGATCAGGGAGAGGTGTTTAGGACTATCCTCATCATGTATGAGGTACTTTTCTAGTTTGCATAATAATTCATTTTTCATCCAATTTTTATCAAATACGTTATTGTACAATGTAGAAGTCTATCTACTATGGTTTGTATAGACTATGTGGTTCTGGAAACTCTGTATGCTGTTGTAAGGAGTGTGTTTTGTATTATTTGCAGCTTTGATTAATTTGTGACTTACAGTAATCCAAGCTGGAGCTGCACAGTCAATTACTGGTTTAATGTATATTTTGTAAATTTTTAGTATATTGTCTGTTGATGCTCCACTGTTCTTGCCAATTAGACTCCAGCATAGTTGGTTCTTCACCAGACTTTGTTTTTAATTTCATTTACATGGCTAATCCGTGTTAACTTTGAGTCATAGGTTAGGCCTAGAAATTTTGCCGATGTGGTAGTCTGAAGTAATGTTCCATTCACATATATTTCAGGCTGTAGTTTTTTTTGTATTTTGTGAGCTTTGTGAAGATGACAAGTTGTGTTTTTGCTATATTTATTTTTATTCTATATTTTTGACAGTATTCGCTTATTCTAGTTAGTTGAGGTTGTATGTTTGTGGCTGCTATTGTTGGTATTATGGCACTTTTACAGACTGCCACATCATCAGCGAACTGTGAGTATAATCCATGAATAGGATCCTGCAATGGCAAATTGTTTACATACATGATGAAGAGCATAGGACTAACCATTCCTCCCAGATGAGGCCTGGCATGGCCGAGCGCGTTAAGGCGTGCGCTCGTAATCCGAGGGTCGCGGGTTCGTGCCCGCGTCGCGCTAAACATGCTCGCCCTCCCAACCGTGAGGGTGTATAATGTGACGGTCAATCCCATTATTCGTTGGTAAAAGAGTAGCCTAAGAGTTGGCGGTGGGTGGTGATGACTAGCTGCCTTCCCTCTAGTCTTACACTGCTAAATTAGGGACGGCTAGCACAGATAGCCCTCGAGTAGCTTTGTGCGAAATTCCAAAACAAACAAACACTCCTCCCAGAGGAACGCCAGCTTCTGGAGTAAAGTACTCAGAAAAGGTTCACTCTACATTTTCTATTTTCCAAAAAGTTAGATAACCAGCGAATAATAAATTCCACGCGGTAGTCACATTTCATTCATACGGAACCGTAGACTATTGTGCCATACAGTGTTAAATGCTATGTCAACGTCAAAAAAGCAGGCGACAGTGCATTCTCTTTTATTAAAGCTGTTTATTATTGTTTCAGTTAGTCTAACTAGGTGGTCGGCCGTTTGTCATGCTTCCAAGAAACTGGTATGTATCCTGAGGATGGTGATAAGTTAGAAAGTGCTTTTAGGTGGTCAAACAATTTCAGATGCTCATTTTAGGAGGATGACTTGTATCTCATTTTTATCCGGAGATTTGTTTTTTGTGTCTTTTATTGCTTCAAGATATTGTTTAGATATTTATTTCGTTAGGTTCTTGTCTTCATAGTTTGTTATGTGTCTTGTTTTTGTCTCAGATATACTTTTTGGGAAAATTGTTTCAAATTGTTCTTTATTGTTTGTTGTAAAAATAAGTATTCATATCTGGATCAGTATGTGTTCTAAATGTATTCTGTAGTCGGTCTTTGAAAGCTTCGGCTTTTTCTTTATTTTGTGTACACTATTGTATTATAGTGTCTTTTTCTTAGAAAACTTTTAGTTGCTAGTGTAATTTCGCGTCTAATAAAAAACTTTAAAATTTCGTAGAGACAGGTAGGGGTCAATTTATACGTGACCTAGTTAGCTATAATAATATAGAAAGTTTTAATGATACAAAATATATTGAAACAAAAAAATTAAAAACTACAAAACTGGGTTACTTCAAATTAAATATATATATTATTGCTTTGATTCAGAATAACATAATTACAGTAACTTTCGAAAGTAGAGATAAAGTTTTTATAATTTTAAGTAACATTCTATATTCCTCTAGCTGGGTTACATATATGCATATGACCCTTGCTCGTCTTTTCGAAATTTTAACCCTTTTTTTAACTATACTTTTATTTCCATTTTATTAGCTATTTTTTGTGCCAGTAATACCAAGCTCGGGGTACTTGTATATAAGTTTGGGTTTTAATATATCAAAGGGCCTGGCATGAGGGTCGTGGGTTCGAATCCCTGTCTCATCTTTTAAGCTGTGGGAGTATTATAAAGTAACGGTCAATCCCACTATTCGTAGATAAAAGAGTGGCCAAGAGTTGGCAGTGGGGAGTAATAACTAGTAGTCTTCCCTCTAGTGTTACACTGTAAAATTAGGGAAGGCTAACGCAGATACCCTGGTGTCGCTTTACTTGAAATTTAAAAACAAACAAACAATATTATTTCAAGTAATCACACGTTTACAGTTAACTAACTTAATAAATATTTGCATAAGACATGTTTTATGATTAAATATATATATATTGGGTAAACGTGGCTATAATGTTTAATTTTCGCTATAGTCACTTTTTATTTGCCCATGTATTAGTTTAGCACGTTATCCAATTAAAACTATTTAGACCTAACATTTTGCATTTGAAGATGTTGACTGTTATTTCTCGATTCTTGATAATAGGTGTTCTGATTTCTTGAACTGAATTGTGACGACACATGTTTATAATAAGTGTTACGGTTTATTGGATTCATGTGGAATTACACATATTGATAAAAAGTGTTATTGTTCATTGGACTGACAAGGAATTACGCAACTTAACAATAGGCATTACGTTTATTGGACTGGAGTGGAATTACCTATTTTGATAATAGGTGTTATGGGATGACGCGTATTTATTATAGATGTTATCGTTTATTAGACTGATTTGGGATACCACTTATCGATAATAGTTGTTTTGTATGGTGTGATAGAATGATGTGGAATTATATATGTGGATAAGTGCAGGGTTAAACTGAGACAGAACGGCGTTCCACCTCTTAAGAATTCAAGATATTATCGTTCTTGGTGTTTTGAATAGAAGTTCAAAGTGGATCACATGAAAAGAAAAAGAAGTACATCTTTTACAGAATACCGATTTAACCTCTGAATAGATGTTATAGCTATATTAGACTGATATAGAATGATCCATATTCTCGACAACTGCAGTATTTTATGTCACTGATAATAAAAATCAAATGTTATATCTTGTACGGGTCTTCGTCAATAACTTCACACACTGCTCTGCATCGTTGACGATTTAGCGAACAATTATTTATTTTGCTATTTTAGTGTTTCAAGGTTTGTGACATGTTAGAAGAGTTTCACGAATCTACATAGCTCGAATTATGACAGCCTAACATATATCAGGATTATTTCAGGATGGTCTCACCATCCTTTGGACATCGCTTAAAAACAGTGACTTATGATAGATTTAAACATCATGTTGTTAATCGGATGTGGTATAGAAATACTGCACTTACGAAATGATTTTTTTAAATGTTGTAAATAGACTAATCGTTTTATATACCGAACATATGCTAACACTGTAAGCTCCGCTGTAATCAGAGCTGATATTCTTCTGAAGTCAATCAAACTTGGGTTTCAAACCATAGCTTCCACTTATATTTACATATGTGTATGTGAGTGAGGGTAAACAAGAAACAACAGTAAAACAAGGACATGACTTCGATGTTGTCATGAAAAGTTATGGACATGACAGAGAGGTATAAAGTAATCTAATAGTTTAGTTTGTGTTACATGTTGAACTAAGTCGGATGTCGTGAAAGCAAAGCTTGGTGAGCAACAGTAAGCAGATTATTACATATTTAACAAATATATTTTAATTAGACGTTGTTAATGCAAAAATAAAACAAGTCGGTTTCTTTCTGTCTCTGTATATGTTTGTATTAGCCAAAATCTTTCAGCTTTTCCTTAAAAACAAGAAATGGTTATGTAAGTATTTTGTTTCAAAACTGTTTTCCATGTCAGTACAAGCGCTACTGTGTACAATCCTTCGTGTAAGTATATTCTACAATGCGTTTCCAAACTATAATTTACAGAATTGTTTTTCGTCATCAAGAATATAATTTACAGAGAACTACCTTTCTCTCCTTAAGGAATAATTTTTGGACGATACTTAAACCACCATTCCATCATATCAATAGATCATTTTCTTCTACTTTTATTTTACCCTACTTTACTCTTCTCATGTGATACAATCCTGTTATTAGCTTCCCTGTAATTTTCAGTTAAGTTTAACAGCTACAAATTATATCAGAGGGCACTGTTCAAGGTCTCTTTTAGGTTGTATTATCAATAGACTCACTGAAAAGACAAATATAAAAACCTACTGTGATTAATATCAGATGCTTCTGCAGTAGACATTTTGGATAATATTCGTGCCTTTGTTTATTTGCTGTATAGACCTAGTAAAAATTTATGATAGCTTATTTAATTAATTGAACACAATTTATCGCCTTTTATTTTAGTATATTCAAAAACATTGACTGTGTTTCAAAATTCGAATACGCAGGGATATTTACAGAATAATTTGTTTCAAAGAATAGTGTTGTTAACTACAGAAATATTCGTTATTTATTTCGTACCAAATAATAATATATATAACGTGATATATTTGTCTTGATTGTTAATAAAACGTCTCAAACATTAGCTTACCTGAAACTAAATTTTTAAACACTGTAAACAAAAGATCACCGACACAACGTGTTTACAAAAGAACAACTTTACCTGGTGTGATACATACATACAGCTCTGGTCTGTCTGTCTCTAGTGGCTCAGCGGATAAGTCTCATGGCTCAACTCCTCAGAAAACCGGGTTTTGATACTCATGATAGGCACTGCACAAATTGCCCATTTTGTAGCTTTGCGATTAAAAACAAGCAAATGAACCATAAAACTTTATTAGTTAGGCTTCGACAGATCTTCTTAACTGCTTTCTTGAATAGTCGGGAAAAACTAAAACTCACGAACACGTGCATGACTGAACGTGTAACTGACAATATATCCCCCCCATACATTTTGGATAAAAGTTAAAAAATACTTTTAACTGTAGTTTCAATATTATGTTCCTCTAGATCAGAAACACAAGTTTTGAAATATAATCTGGTTTTCAATATTCAAGTATTTTTAATAAGGATATGGGCCCTCACAGAAATAAGGGACAAAACATATATGTAGAGGATCAGCTTTTACAGTGTAATTCAACAGACGAGAAGAATATGTGTTATATGTTTAAACGCAAACATAAATTTTCAAATGCCCCATCTTGCTCCTTCCTGCAGACGCTCATCAATAAGGGATTATCGTTGCATTGTTTGGTATCATGGCAGTAGTTAAATCAATGAAATTCGTCATCTGATTGTCAGCATTTGATCAAATAGTTTTGTTTGTTTTGGAACTTAAAAAAATATTTTTTTTATATTATTAAAGATGAGGATGGTTGATATGGAGTTCAAACTACTGTCATCAAATAAAAGTTTTTGATACGTGGAAAGTTGTACATATACGTAATATAATGGAGTATTGTACAGTGGCTATTTTCCTTTCCACCCTCAGAGAGTCATTGATTGTTAGCAAACAGTTCGAACTTGCATTCTTTTGAAAAGGACACACTTCTCCATCTTTACTCTTTCCTCTGCTTGTGTCTTGATGTCAACTTCAGTCTCTTGGTTTGGTTACTTTTCTGCTACAGTAGTTTTTCAAGCAGCCACAAGTCAATTAAGACTACTCTGTAATACTCACAAATGTATTTACGACAACGTAGTTGGAAAGAATTGAACTACCAAGCAGAGTGTGACTGCTTGTACTTTTATGGGTTTCATATTAGTGTTAAATTTTTCTGATTGGGTGGATATCAACTATAATCCGGTGCATTTCATTTTCACACGATACAGTTTTGTTTTCGCAATTTTGATAATAACTTTCTAGATTTTAATCTTTGATTTTATGGATTTGTACAAGTTCATAGGAAAAACAAGAAACTTTTATGAAGTTTGTAACTATCCAAACATTTCTTCTGTCTAAAAACTGTGTATTAAGTGTGTGTGTGTTTGAACATACACAGTTAGCAACGTAGCTTTACTAAATTCTATATGTTAAATGTAATTTTACACCGACTGGACTTCGGAGAGAATTGTAAATGTTGCATTGTGTGGAACAAGTTTAATCAATTTTATCGTATTTTAAAAGTAACACAATTACATTATAATATCCACATCAGAGAGAATATTAAAACAGGAACCAAGTACAGTTGTTACCTTAAATTGTGTCCAAAATTCGATTTAAATAAATATCGTTGTGTATTAGAGTACATTGATTTGTGACTGATAAAAACTATAATTTGAGAGAAATTGGTAATAAAAATGTGATTCTTTAGATTAGAATAAAAACGGATGAATAATATGTCTTAAGTACTGTGTCATTGTATATTTATATAAATTGTTATTTATTAATAAGGCTTTCATCAAGTGGGCCTATAACATATGAGATTGAAACTGTTATACGACAACAATATGTATAGGCCTTAACTACTACGGATTAAAACCGGTCAATAAAGAGATCGAAAGTTGAATAATCATGATAGAAACTGACGTATTATTAATGAATAGCAGATCAAAAATTGTCAAAATTAGCCTTTCAGATATACGAGTGACTCGTATTTTAGTCACTGTCGATGAGGTCTTTCGTTAATACCAGAACTCCTCAGCTCGGGTGAATTGTGACAGACAGTACAACGTAGATAGTAATTACGTGATAGATCTTTATACCTATATAACTTGGGAGTTATTACTGCAGGTCTTCAGTTTGAAAACATTTTGGCCGAAGTTAATGATTATCGCAATCTGCATCCTTATATGGTAACGATATGTTTTTTCTCCACATAAGTCCTAAGAATTAAAAGAAGTTGGAAACTTCACCTACCATAATTGTAAAACACATGAAAACATAGATATAAGCTTCCTTCACATCATAATTCGAAATGAAATTCGCCTAACAAGAGTAACTGTTGGTCAAACAGCAGAGCCTTTAACACCTCAGAGGATACTTAATACTTACTTTATACGTGCATTAAGGGGGGGAAATCGTTTGTTTTATTAATTATTTTAACTTATCTCGGACGAGCCTCCAATTTATTGTCTTACGTATTGCAATTTCAAATAACCTGAAACTGAGTTACCATTTGAATTTGAATAAGGAGTTAATTAAATATCGAAACATATTAGATTTATAATATTTGACAACAAGATTGATACATACAAGTTTATTTCCTAATACATATATATTTTAACATACAAATAATATTACAATTTATAATAACGGTTTTTATAAACAAACGTTTTACAAACTTAAAAACAATATTGAGTCTTCTATCCGATTGGAAACTGAATATTTTATCGACGATTCACGATAAGCGAATTAATTTCGAGTTGATATCGTTATAGTACACTTATCAGGTAGTTAGATAGTTCTTCACTGATCGCAAATGAGTTTTTCACCGCTGAAGTTGTTTAATGTTTTTTTTAGAAATACTAACGTTGGATCGTAATCCGCTAAATTAAACGGGTTGTAATGTTCGAAATCTATAAACATTTCTGATCTAGTATCTGTGGTTTCCGATTAATAAGTGTTAATCACAGTTTTAGCTTCCGAAGTTTATAGTATACCTTCTTTCTGTAGGAAACCAATAATATTAACTGTCTCTTGGTGAATCGGTTAATAAACGTTAGGCGAGATTCTCGAAATTCCAGTTGGCAACAATACTGGCAATCGCTAGTATTTACATACACACATGGTACATTGTTGATTCTCACAGTCCGTAATTTTCTATAAATTTAGTGAATATGCGGAAATTTCGCAATACACTTTTAACAATATAAATTATACACATTTCTAAATATATATTTAACTAAACCGAATTTCGATATTAAAAGAAATATAAAAGAATAAATCCGTTACAGTTTTAAATGCTATAGTTTGAAAACTGAGATTATGATTCTGTTACATATTTCTTGTTAAAAGAGTCACTGGAGGTAAAAGCAACACACACTAAATATATTTCTAAATTCATATTCAGAATGCGCACAAACTGTTTGTGTTTGTTTGTCACTTTTGGTTTATTATGTAAGTGTCTTAAAAGAAATTGAGCTTAGTTTCCCTTAAAAAAAGGCTTAGTACTAAATCATTCGATACTACTTAGGCCTAACTGGTAAATTGCCTTTTCACTTTATACGTGTTCAGATTTCTTTTTGTTTACTGATTAGCTCATATATAAATATCAAAAAGTGGTTTCAAAAATGTTATCTTATAACATCTCTTTCAAGAAAATTTTTAACTGCAATGTAACCCGATGGTTCAGTTATAGACTTGAGGACCTATTACGCAAAAATTCGGGGTTCAGTTCCTGCGACGAAAACACTATAGACAACTCATTCTACAGTCTTTTCCTTTAACAAAATGTTTGCTATCGAGCAATGATATGCAAAATTAATAAATAACGCAGAGAGCGTTTGATCTTGCAATCTTTTAATTTCTTAAGAATCAAATGTTTTCTGCGTTATTTATCGATTTTAGAACTTGCCAAAATACAATGATAAAAATCTATACACCATTTTGTGTGACAACCATTTAGTGATTACAATGAAAAAACGATCGTTTAAAATTTTTACACTAAATATAACTTCGTGCATAGTTTTACTTGAAACAAACCAAACTAAATTTGTTTCAGAGTTGTTGAGCTCATGTGAATCTCTTGTAAAGTATAAAACTAGACGGTGAAATCAGCAGATAGCCCGATGCGGCTTTGTTCTAAGAAAGAACACACACAGACACAAAACCTGATCAGAGTCTGTTACTAAGATGTAACCTAATTACACGCAAATTATTCATTGTTGAGTTACCAAAGGACTGCATTTTTCTGTAGAGATTAATAAAAGAATTAGCAAAAACGCAAGCAATCACTTTTTTTAGGAAATTTAAAAGGCACAGGAAAACTTTAGAAAAAGTAATCATCTCACTCGTCTATTAACATGAACAAGCACATCACATTCCTTGGTATCGCTTTCGACTCCAGATGAACATGGAAAAAACATGCTAACAACATACATTTATCTGTGAAGAAACGCATCTCACATTTTAATGACCATAACTAGCAAACACTCAAACTGCTCATCAGAAACCATACAAAGCTTATATCCGTCCGTTGATAGAATACGGATGTCAAGTCACTCATAGTATGTCGAACAACACACGACAGAAGTTCCATATAAAACAAAATAAAATACTAAGAGAAACAAACTGACTACGAACATACACACCTGTCAACTATGAACACAAAACCTGTAATCCACCCACTCTTGGAAACAGGCTCACAGAAATATCACACGAATATTAGTTAAAAGCAGAACATAGAAACGAACTAACCGCGTTATTATGTAAATTAGCCAGCTCTACTACAAAATACATCTCACCATATAACATATTTCAACAATTACAAAACACTCAACAGAATACATAACGATAAATAAGGTGAATATATGATTATGTTTATATGTATTTCTCTTCAGGACAGGTCAAACATTCTGCGCCTATTTTGCAAAAGTGGGTTTTCTCAGGGCACTCCCGTTTCCCCCACATCCAAATTTCAGGCATTGGATCTTTAGATTCCAGTCAAGACAATATTCTTTTCCGGCCCCGAATCGTGCCGTTTGAATTGATGTCTCATCTCGTTGTACAGGCTCCGACCTGGCCTACTTTCCTTGTGTCGCCTTTGTCTCGCCCCCATTTCTCACCCATCATTTTTATAATGCCCCATTTTTCTTCATCACCTTAAGTCAAATCAAATTGCAAGGAAACTTTCACGTAAAAGTAAATAATCTTCCATGAGCGGGGAAGAAGAGGAACCTCAACGTTGGGGAGAGAATTTTTCAGACTTCTCTCTCTAAACTAAACTTCTGCCAAGTTCGTTCGTTTGCTTTTAATTAATGTCACTCATGGTTTCTTCAGAAACTCGGCTGAGCTATGTAAAACTCTGTCATACTTTTAATATTACTCATGTCTTCTTTATGAACTGAGTATCTGAGCTATGTAAAGTTCTGTCATACTCTTAATATTACTCATGTCTTCCTTATAAGCTGGGTATCTGAGCTATGTAAAGTTCTGTCATACTCTTAATATTACTCATGTCTTCCTTATAAGCTGGGTATTTGAGCTATGTAAAGTTCTGTCATACTCTTAATATTACTCATGTCTTCCTTATAAGCTGGGTATTTGAGCTATGTAAAGTTCTGTCATACTCTTAATATTACTCATGTCTTCCTTATAAACTGAGTATCTGAGCTACGTAAAGTTTTGTCAGGCTTTTAATATTAGTCATGTCTTCTTAAGAAACTCGGTATCCGAGCCATGTAAAGTTCTGCTCTACTTTTTGTTTTATTCCTGTCTACATTAGAAACTCGGTATTTGAGCTATGTAAAATCTTACCATACTTTTAATGTCACTCATATCTTCTTCAGAAACTCGGTATCTGAACTATGTAAAACTCTTACTTTACCTTCCTTCACGTTATATATACTTTAAGAAACTTAGCATTTGTGTTACATTCAACTATATCCTGTAAATTACTACTGTTTTATTTTGAATCTTAGCATCTTTGTTATTTAGAAAGCTTAAGTACGTTGTTTCAGTTGTTCTCAACGTTTTGTAATAACTCTTTAGTTATCCTTAGACAATAGTCTGACTGATTTAACCCAACTTACTCCTCAAGTCAAACTACATTCTAGGTTAGAATTAACACAAACTTAAGGTATTATCTCATAGGTTTTTATCTATCCACAAGAAAAGAATAGTGCGTAGTGAAAATATAAATTAATTCAAATGATTTAAAAATAAATATAGTTTAATATAAATTTTATATTTAATTTTTTACGTAACAATGGTTTTAAAGAACGCTCATTCATATATTCTATTGTTACATAAATTGTCATATATTGCAAAGTTGGAGCCTAAAAAACGTCTATGAACAAAAATTTTTACTTTTTTAAATAAGTAAATCAAAACCGAGTTTTATATTTTTAGAGTGTAGATCATTAATTTTGTATTACCTTGACTAAATCAGGTTCGTCAAGCCATCGAAATTTGTTTAATTTGCAATACTGATGACGTTGTCCAGGATATTTTTGCATTTAATAATTGACTAAAACGACTGATAGTGTATATGCGTGTCAAGTTTAGTCAAGGTTGAGTGACATTTGAACACTTTTGCATATTAATTTTTGAAATATTTTCTCCTTCTATGTGTACCAAATTTTGGAGACAACCAGAACAAATTCATGGAGATTTTGGACATTTCAAAATCCCGGTTTCACAAATGCTGGTAAAAAAAGCTTGGTAACATTTGTTTTATTACTAACCTTACAAACGATAACAATATGTCTACCATACCTTGTCGCCTGCCCATATATTGGCCTTTTCAAGTTACGAAAACTTAAGATATTCGTTATATGCTATCAGCACAGTACTTATGTGTCATTGTGTACTCACTTTAATTTTTGTTGACTTCATAGAATATTGATTCTCATATTTAAGAGAAAAGAAATCGTGGTTTCAGGAGTAGTTTTACCTGGATTGCAAAATCGAGTTGAAATATTTGTTTTTTCACCTGTTTGCCCCTATACAAATAAACGTGCTTGTTGTTACCATAAACGATTTTTTTTGACAATGCGCCTCTATCAGTTTTCTCACTTTACAAAAACCGCCCTCTCGAGTTTTAAACTCCAAACTTTAAAGCTCGCAATTAATTTTCTGAACTACACAAATTGTTTCAGGTACAATTTAATTTTTGTAAGGATAGGGTGTGAACTTCAAAACTAAATAAACCAACATGAAAAGTACACGAAGAGAGCAGACATTGTGAATAACAAAGCATGACAAAAATAAATTTCAAATGAGTAAATTATCGTCAATAACCAAGTCGGAGGATTGCTGTCCTGGTGTGTTTGAGGAAACATTTTCTCTGGTGCTTTAACATGCATTATGCATTAGCACATTATGCTACTATATGTATATATACACTGCTGGCCAAAATCTTAAGGCCAATGAACATAAAGAAAAATATGCATATTGCGTTGTTAGACTCAACCACTTATTTGAGTAGAGCTTCAAAAAATGAAAATGAGAAAAGGGAAAATAAAAATAAAAAACTTTTTTAGCATTTAATAGGGAAAATGTCAACACTAACAAATTAGCCTAAATACTAGCTGGTCTCAATTTTAAGACAATAAAGCGTTAATCGGTAAACATGTAACGAAATTTAGTCATTTGTGTTCAAGCATTAGTGTTGTCAACATCTCCCATTGACATTTCCTGTGCTACATTGGGTAAAAACATGGAAAAGTCCAAAAAGTTGACAGAGTTTGAACGTGGCAGTATTGTCGAGTTACAAAAGCAAGGTCTTTCTCAACGTGCCATCGCTGTTGAGATTGTGCGTAATAAAACTGCTGTTCCAAATGTCTTAAAAGACCCTGAAGGATACGGAACGAAAATATCAAGTGGTCGGCCCAAGAGCTAAGTTACAGAGTTTAATAAATGATAGTGAAATTCTTAGGTACTGATACAGTAATTTATGACCTTTTGTTATTTTGAAATGTACACATGCTAAATTTAAAAATTAGTATTTTGTTTCACATCTTTCTGTAAAATTTTGTGAGACTTGATATTCAGTACTGAGTCAAGCCCCAAATTAGTAAAAAAGTTCAAAACTAGAAAATATTATTGTTTACTCTACTTCTTTATTTACTGTTCTGTATTTTATAATAAATTAAATTTATGAACTTTTTATAACTTATAACTCAGTTGTGACTATTTTACAAAATACTAGTTTACACAAATACAGCCAATACAGGTCACTTTGTACAGACTGTAAACTACAACTGTAAACATTTACTACAACTGCTGGGTTGAGTAATTACTGTAACGTTGCTCATCAGACTGCTATAATTTTATATTTCACAACTTTGATATGATGATCTCTTTATCACATCAACAAAGTCACACAAAAATTGCATCATAGTGAAACAGGCATGCTGGAAAAGGATTTAAAAACCGTAAACGTCTTCAAAGACCAAAGGAGTTGCACACCATGAAACAGCTCGGTTAAACTTTGCTGAGAAGCACCAAACATGGGACGTAGAAAATTGGACGAAGCTTATGTTCTCTGAGGAGAAAAACTTTAACGTGGATGGTCCAGATGGCTTTCAACGTTACTAGCATAAGGATATCTCACTGGAGACATTTTCTACACGACACAGGGGAGGAGGTTCCTTCATAATCTAGGGTGCTTTCTTCCTCCGTGGAACAATGGAGCTTCAGTTTATACAGGGGCGTCAACAGCGGCTGGCTATATTGGCATGTCAGAGAGAGCATCCTTATTGACTTAAAGCTCTCGCTTGTGTGGAAATGACTGGATCTTTCAGTAGGACAACGCTGCAATTTACAATGCCCGCAGAAAAAGGACTTTTTCATGGCAAATAACATGATTCTTTTGGACCATCCAGCGTATTTTCCCGAACTGAACCCCACTGAAAATGTTTGGGGTGGATGGCAAGGGAAGTCTGTAGAAATGAATGTCAATTCCAAAAAGTGCGTGGTCTTCGTGAAGCCATCTTCAACACTTGAATAACATTCCAGCCACTTTTCTGTAAACGCTTATATCGACCATGCCAAAGCGAATTTTTGAAGTTACTCGCAATGGCGTCATTGCAACTCACTACTGAGACCTCTTTCTGGGCATTTCCTACCTTGTTTAGTAGCTCGTTTTGGTATGATCTTAAACTTTTGACCAGCTAGTATTTAAACTAATTTTACAGTGTTCACATTTCCCTTATTAAATGCTTTTTTTTCCCCTTTTTTTATTTTCATCTTTCGTAGCTCTACTAAAACAACACAAAATGCATATTTTGTTTTTATGTTCATTGGCCTTAAGATTTTGTCCAGCAGTGTATATATATATATGGTTTTTCTCTTTGGATAAATAGATGTAAGTAACCATGGATAATTTCACACAATTGAAGTGCTTGTTTGAAAGTCATTTTGTTGCCAGTAAAAATGTCATTAAATTTAAAATGTATTCTGGAATATTGACTTCTCGTCTTCAACCCAGGTGTGAATAGTGACATTTACTTTAACAAAACATATTATCACAGACTGAGAAATGTCATGGAATTATATCTTCAGTGTAATGAAATTATATGTGCATAAAACATTTTAATATACCGCTTACAGGTTAACAGTAGTTATACTATAGATTTAGAATATTAAAAAAAATAGCATTCAAGATTCGTAGACGCTATTAAGTTAGGCTTTCCTTTAACTGGTGTATTATAGATTAATCTTGGAGATGCTCATATAATTGGCTAAAATTGTACACAATTTTACACAACGCATGCGACTCCAGATAAAATCGTAGTTGATAGGCATCTTACAGAACATATGAAAACAAGATTGTAGCTCTCGGCTACATATATAACACATCAAAACAATACTGTAACTGTAAGCAACACGTAGAACATATTTAAGGTAATTTTGTTGCCAGGATGTTTTCAGGTGACATTTGTATTGCAAAATGTCATATATGACACTTTTGAAAAATGTCTTTTTTTCATTGCCTTGAATGTACTTCCAACTTCTAAAATGCGATGTTAAATGGTAAACAGTGAAACCCTTCTTCAGTTAATGTTCTTTATCTCGTGGTCGTGAAAGCCTTCGTGCTAATTACCATTACATAGTAAAAAATAATACCCTTCTTCATTTAATGCTTTCTACTTCCTGGTCATGAAAGCCCTCATACTGGTTATCATTAGATGGTAAATAATGAAACAATCCTTCAGTTAATGCTTTCTACCTCCTGGTCATGAAAGCCCTCACACTGGTTATCATCAGATAGTAAATAACGAAACAATTATTTAGGTAATGCTTTCTATCTCCTCGTCATGAAAGCCCTCATACTGGTTATCATTAGATGGTAAATAATGAAACAATTCTTCAGTTAATGCTTTCTATCTCCTGGTCATGAAAGCCCTCACACTGGTTATCGTTAGATCGTAAACAATGAAACCCTTCTTCATTTAATGTTCCTTACCTCGTGGCCGTGAAAACCCTCACGCTATTCACGTCTAGTTGATGTTTACTATGGTAATTAGAATTGTTTCTGAAGTAAAATGTACATTTGAAAAGTGTAATTACCCGAAGAACTTGCTGTATTTTTCATACATTCCTCTTGATCTGTTGATGTTATCAGGGCTGAAATGACTGAAACACTATTTATAATGATTTATTTATTTATTGAACTCATTGAATTATTAGCCGGGTAGTTTTAGTTTTGGACAGATATTGTCAAACTCTTGTTTAACATCTTCCTTACCATTAGCTATAGAAGTCAAAAGTTTTCGTTTTTTTTTCTTTGTACTTTTGGTTCAAGCTTTCATTGCTCTGTATTTCCTTTCTTCAGAATTAGTTTAGTAACGAAATTTTAATTATATTTACAGAGAAAGAAAAATGATTAATGGAAACAAGTATGTCGTTGAAAATAAAAATATCTGAAATTGTTCTTGACATTTGAACGAGTCTTATGATCGAATGGTCTGTTTTGAAGACTGGTTATTTTAATAAAAACGCTTTTTAAATATTTTTTGTAACTTTTGCTCCATGTTTTATTATTTATTTTTTGAAAAAGCTGTTCATACAACTTGTGTTCTTTAATTTTACGACAATATAAAATTTAAACAGACTTGTTCTTACGGTTTCAGAAAAAGGCACGACGTAATTTGGACTTTTGCTCGGAGCATTGGGAAAAACACTTTGATAATTCAAACACTAAATGATATAACATCATAAAATGTTACATAAAGTGACATATCTATCTGCTTCCTGGAAAGTGTACATCAGAAAATGATTTGGAAATGCTGATATGGACAATAAGGATAAAATTAATTACTAGTCCAAAATTCCTTTGATTTACTGTTAGTCCTTATTAGTACAGTAGTAATGTATATGCAACTCAATGTTTCAAGTGACATACAATGAGAATTCTTTACTTCTTCCCTGAGCTGCTAAGCCACGATAATTATTAATAATTTAATTTTTCATTTAGATTCTTTGCAACTGAAAACCAACAATAATTAGAGGTGATCTGTGAGAGTTCAGAGCTTAAAATATTTAATAAAAAAGTTGGTTGTTGTGACCCTTCCGTTAGTTCAAGCCTCTGGCGTTAATCGTCACTATCACCTCTACACTCCATGGAGCATAACCCCAACCAGGATTTTGCTTCTATTTGCTCTAAGGTTTAAACAACGATTTTTTGTTTCGAACTTACGTGCCTTATTTGGATTGGAATCGTTATTTTATTATGGCACATGAAGCAAACATGAATACAAAAAAGTTAAGGCAAATAATAAAAAGAAAATAAAGCATACATGGTTTTCAAAATGTATGTGATGTGAAGCTGTGTGTTTGAAAATATGTAATTAAAAAGAGGGCATGGATACATACATCATTTCAGATTATGACAGAATTTCACTTTACTAAGAAAACGAAATTCTTGCATACTATTATTATTTAATTATATAGAGGATTAGTGATGAAAGTGTCGTTTTTCATTTTAAGTTAGTGTACAGTTTGAACTGTTGCATTACACGCGCTGTTTGTCCTTCTCTCAGAGAATCTTTTGTAATTAATCGCAATTACTTTAATTCTTATTCTGATAGTCTTGGATCAGTTTACATCTAATCATTAAATCTTTGAAGAGTTTTTTTGTTTAGGGAAAAATACAGTTTTGTTGTAATAAAGACTGAAACATTTTTTGGATCTGAATTACATGTTAGTGAACCATTTGTTACTTACTATCTTTTCTCTGTCTCTCGTTCTTTTCAGGTCAAAATGTGCTGAGCACAATCAGTCATGCACAGTTTCACACTTCTATGGATGTCTTCGTTATTTAATCTCAAGTTGGCTGTTCCGTGGTAGCAGCTTTATCCACCATGACAACGCTTGTTCCAGCTCAGGCCCCCGTGCCCTCCTTGTCTGAGCGTTTGCGGCAGGCTGCTGTGGCAGGCCAAGCCGACAAAGTTCAAGAATTTTTTAAGTTGGGAGCCAAGATAGAAACTGATGCTGTAAGTAAATTATTAGGTTAGTCAAAACTAAGTAGTTTGTTTGTGTATGTATATCTGTATTTAGTATTTTTCACCCTTTCTTTGTTTTAGAAAGAACATAGCAGAACCTTTTATTTCCACACAACGTGTGGGTAGCTTTGAGAAAGCTTATTTTCATTGCTTCACGTCGTTTCATAATTCATTATACATATAACTGAGTAAATCTTCTGGAACTATTTATAAGCTCCTTTTAAGTGATTTTTGATCTTGTTGCTCCCTAGTGGTACAGCCATATATCTGCAGACTTACAACGCTAGAACCAGGGTTTCGATACCCGTGGTTGACAGAACGTAGATAGCCCATTGTGTAACTTTGTGCTTAACTACAAAAAAATCACTTTTGTTAAATACGTTAACCAATATTGTCAACTGTCGTTTTTCCAAGAATGAATTCATAAAGATTGTGAAGTAATATAAAATAAGTTTAACACTAAAAATAATTTTGATTACAATGTCAACAAAAATGGAGACGAAAGAAATGCAGTTCGAAACAAACGTTGCCTTTGGGCGAGTTAATAAAGTTTGGAATAAGTTTGACTGGGGTTCTGTCGGTTTGGCCAAATGACCCGAACCGGATTTCACGTGCAATTTTTGACTTCTATTTTCCCTCACAGCATCAGATGCGATTTTTCTTCCATGCAGAGGATTCACATAGCTGTTGACTTGCGGAATACCGATAAAAAAAACATTAGAGGCCATTTGAATGTGTCACAATCACAGAGACATAGTAAAAAAATCAATCAAGATTTGCTTTCTTTAAAGAAATGTTTTTTAAGACATCGCTAGTGGTTTGTTAAGCACGGAAAACTGTAAGAATTCTTAATAAACCTCAATTAAACGATTAGCCTATCTTGGACAGCTGTTTCTAAATAAGAACAAAAGTGTATGGATGAGGTTCACCTGATATAAAGATCATGATATGTATAACTTGTTGCATCAGAGATACAGAAAATAATGATTTAGGACAATCATACCACTTTTGTGTGTTAGATTTTTTTTAGTGTTTTATTGTAGCAAAGCCACATTGGGCTATCTGGTGATTCCACTTTTTATTTTTATGCACTTAACACGAGGAAAGCATGACAAATTCCTTCTTGTAAAGCAGAACACCCTCTACAAAGCACAAAATATATCAACCAATTACTTGTGAAATTATTTTAAAAAAATAATCTTTTTGTTTTAAGTTGTTTAAAATATTATTTTTTTTTTACAAGTTACGTCTTTACAGTAAGTAAGAATATTTTTAGAACTCTTGTATACATAAGAATGTTTGCACCAGTGATCGAAATGTCGTACCTGTTTTTAAAATATTTCCTTGACGGTACAAACTATAACCTGCAATAAAATGTTGTTTGAATTTTTTTAAATTTTTACTTCAAGGACGAATATCAATACACAGGAAGTATCGTTTTATTCGTATTGTTTATTACAAATAATCAAAAGCGTATTGATTAAGATTCGCTGGAAATAATACCAGCCCAGCATGGCCAAATGGATAAGACGCTCGACTCGTCACCTGAGGCTAGAGGTTTTTAAACCCCGTCACACCAAACATGCTCGCCCTTTCAGCCTTGAGGGCGTTATAATGTAACGATCCATCGCACTATTCATTGGTAAAAGAGTAGCCCGGGAGTTGGGGAGGGATATAGATAACTGCCTGCTTCCCTCTAGTCTTACACTGCTAAACTGGGGACAGCGCAAATCGTCTTCGTGTAGCTTCGCGCGAAATTAAAAAAACAACAAATAATATCAATAGATTAAAGAAGAACGGATGCACATTAATAATTGTAAGAAACTTCTCCAGAGGAACATATTAGCTAGAGTTTTATAAAAGTAATCTTATTTTAAGAGAGAGTCGCATTAATGAATTAAAGAACAAGAACAGAGTTAGCTAGCTTTCCCGTCAAGTGAAGCCTATCGATGTATCAACATAAAAGTAATTTACGCCTCGTGGACCTGGACCGCCGATAAAATACCGTATTACTTCGAATTTAAGACGAACACCACTTTTAAAAAGTGACTTTCAGGAAAAAAATGGATGATAATTAGAAAGGAATAAATATGTTTTAAAAGAGTTTATTAGCGAATCAAAATGTTAATAATGTATTTATTTAAAATAAAATAAAATAAAAAATACATAAAAATATACAGGAACTTTTCATTGCAGTAATGTTTCTTCCTGTTTTCTTTATGTAATCAGAATGCTACTCAGATGTTTCTTCTGACTCGCTGCTATATTCTGAAATTGATCTTTATCTTTATAGCTTGATTCACTATTGTCCTAAGGAATTTCATCTCGCGTACCATCTTCAGCATCTTCCAAATCTGATGGAAATTTTCGACTAACTATTGTCCTTCGTCTTATTGATAAACCTTATTTTTACATAAACTTGTCATACAAGCCACAACTAGTCTCGAAAGAAATACCACTACTACTTTCAACATATTATTTTACTTTTAACATTATGACTTCTCTCATCACAGGCAGTCTTTTATTTATTAACTCTCTGGAACACAGTAAAACGGTGGCATCAGTTTCAGAATGTCTTCATTTTCTTGAGTCAGAAAATGACTTTGTATTTCTCTTGTAAGAAAACAACCTGATTTTCATACCGCACCAACGACGTATATTTGCCTCACTTACTGTACACTTTTTACGGCAGCACGATTCTAAATCTGTTAAGCGCACAATTTAAATTCAGCATCGCACGTAAAACGCTTTTTCATGGGTAAAAAACGCAGTAAAATAGCGTCTGAACAACAGAAAAATCAGACAAAGACTGAAAATGATGATATCCAACTACAATGCTAGAGACGGTGAAATCGACAAATTTGACGTTTTTTACGTGTTTTTAGTCTTTATAAGCTGAGTTCTTTTTTAAAATATGGCCCAACCTGTTTGTTGATGCAGGATTTTTCATCAAATTTTTGTTCGAATAAAATAATGTTTTCGAGATTTTCGAAACGTGAAAATAATACCTCGAGTTTAAGACGCACTGAAATTTTCAGTTCAGAAAAATGTGAAAAAAAGGTGCGTCTTAGATTCAGAGTAATATTATATTAAGTTCCAGACCAGATAGAAGATTGAATACTGTTTGTGAGTTTGTAAAACTCTTGTATATTAATCATTATTTGTAATAACCGTTATTATAAATTGTACTGTTGTTTGTATATTAAAATATTATTGTGCTAAAAAAGGAAAATGTGTAGCAAATATTGTTGGCAAATGCCATAAATTTGATACATATTAACATTTAACTAACCTTTAGATTAAAATTAAAATTTCTGGCTTTGTGTACGTTTAATACGTGACACAAATAAATCGGAGATTTATCCGATTTAAACTATAATATGTAATACTATTAACCTTTAGAAGCTCCCCCAGTGGCTCAGCGGTATGTCTGCGGACTTCCACGCTAAAATTCCGGTTTCGATACCCGTGGTGGGCAGAGTACACCAGTGTGTAGCTTTCTGCTTAATTTAAAACAACAACTTATTTTTGGAAGGAGTTAATGGTTGTAGTTGTTCTTTTATTAAATTAGGTTTTCATTTCTTTGAGCAAATATTTTTGTTAGCCGCCGTAGAAACTGTTAAAAATACATCGTTTAATACTCACTTGTATTACTTCTCGTTGTGGATCACCTGCTTCACAAATGAATATATTAGAACACTTGTAATTTACCCCATTGTTTATATAATTCAGAAATTAGTTTGTTTTGAATTTCAAACAAAGCTACACATGCTATCTGCATTAACCATCCCGAATTTAGCTGTGAAAGACTAGAGGGTTGGCAGCTACTCATTGCCACCCACCGTCAACTTTTGGGCTTCTCTTTTACCAATGAATAGTGGGATTGACAGTAACATTATATCCTCACACACACACGGCAGAAAAGGCGAGCATTTTTTGTATGACTGGGATTGGATTCCGCGATCCTTAAATTGCGAATCGTGTTCTATAACCACCTGGCTGTGCCGGGCAATAGGCAGCTTATGCAGGCTGTTGTGCCAGATGCTGCCAACCAATCTTTGTAAATATAGTAACGATTGAACTGTTACTTCCGTTGAAACATTCTACATTTGTTTCTGTTGTTTTGGCCAGATTACCCTGATGAAAACATCCTGAAATTGTACCAGGTTTATTGAATTGTAAAACAAGAGTCATTTATTAAAACGATATTCGTCCACACATTTCTACAGACAACTAATACTGTTATCAGTTGTTTCGTTATCGGGTTTTTTTGCTGCCTTTTATTATTTATGAAATCTTGTAACTAACGTAACTTACTTTCGTATATAAGGAGTTATTGCTGTAGAAACGAATAGTATGTAACTGACCACTTAATAAAATTTTACTTGTCTTACGAATAACCAGTACAATATTTATGATTGTTATTTTATATATTTATCTTAATTTTTTTTTTTTTACAGGAGGGACGTACAGCGCTCCATCTAGCAGCTGCTAACGGGTATGTAGATACAGTGAAGACACTACTTCAATGTGGGGCCAAAGTGAATGCTGTTGACCAGGTATTGTAAAAATAACGAGAAAAATACAAAAACTCCTCGTGCTTTGTTTTGTTTTAATGCACATGGCTGTTATTTGTCTAGAGTAATGTAATGAAATGGTCATGAAATGTTTTTGAGGGGTCCTGATTTTACTATTAAGTTATACATTTGTAATAAACTGCACCATTTAAAGCCAAGTAAAATAAACAGTTTTTACCAAATACAAATGAGTTGATGAAAATATCGATCTGAGCGTTAGTCATATAACTCGGACATTACACAAATGTCCATCTACTCGTGGATTAAAAAATTTCATTCATACTTAATCGTGTGGTGTAAAACATCTAAGCCGAAGAGATAACGAAAAATGATTAGTTAAAACCGTAATATTATGATCGAAATGATACATTTCCCAACGAAAACCCTTTTAAAATTGGCACAAATTTGAGAGAAACAGCTTTTGATGTTCTCACTAATCGAAATTACGAATATAAATTTTGTATTTAATAAGAAGAATGGCACAGCATCCTTTACTCACAGAACCCATCGTGTGTAAGTTTTATTTTGAAAAATGTAAGTTATTTGTTTTGTGCTTAGCGATGAGTGGCCTGTATATTTCATCCAAACTTGTGTGCAATTGTCCGTGTTTTATTAATACTGCGTGTTTCAACAGAATCAGCAGAGCTTTCATTTATCTGTCTCAGTCGACTGAAGACTAAAAAAAAATACTAACAAAATGAACGACTATCGTGTGTAACGTTTCTGAAAGATATGGTTCTTACGATTCTGTAACGATAGTAGTTTTTGATTTTAAACAACCGGGGGTGCTCAGAAACACTTTTTTCTCTTCGCCTGAACTAATTATGTGGAATATTAAATGGCTGAGTGAGAAAAAAAACACACACACACACATATATATAATAAAATAAACACAAAAATAAATAAAAATTAAAGAGATAAAACACTGAAAGTTTTAATTTTTATACTAATAGTTTAAGGAGCACAGGTGAGTGAGACTTCACAAGACTTAAACAGATTAATCTTAGATTTAGTCCTGGTAAAAGTTAGCGTCGGTAAAAGTGATAAAAGTGAATGAGGAATTCCGAAATTAAGTAATGCAGTCTGTAAGCGAAGAAAAGACAGATAATAGGATGTTAAAAACAATCACAAATAATACTCCAAAGTCCATTCAGGGAATACTTCGGAATACCTCTTATGTAGGACCAATTTTACCGAAATGTGCTTCACATAATATTTTGAAAAAGTAGAGGAAGAGTAATAAAATAGTGTCTGACAAATATTAAGTGTGTAGAAGTATATTTTAAAATAATTTTAGATCGCGTTGGAGTGGAAAAGGAGATAAACTATACATACAAAGAATTGTGTATGTAATGGAAATGAGGGTAAACAATTAAGGCATTAGTTAACTACAAGTGGTATTTAAGGTCAGAGGCCAACTTCGTTAAGAGCTTGTAACTGATGGTTACGAAGACGAACATGACTTCATATAATAATCTAACTAACCACGAATAATAATTAAGGTCAGAGGTCGACTTCTATTATGAACTTTGGAAGAAGGGTAACACAAATAAACATGACATCTTATAAACATCTAACTCACCATAAGTAGCAGTTAGGATCAAAGGTTGACAAGCCAAGTTACACAGCATCTTAATGGGTGGTTGTTGTTTCAATCGTATGGAGAATACCAGCATATCTTCATGGATCGTGTAATTCTTGTGAACAAATATTTCAGTCTCTGCCCATGTAGAGGTTTCGTAGGGAAATCTCTGGCTGAAGAAAATAATGAAGAAATTATATGATTAGTTCTACAAACACCTGTTTCATATACATTTGTCTATTTGAGCCGGGGTTTAGACACTTATAGATTAGCGTTTTTTCCGAGTTAAGAGATATTCAAAAATAGGTGTCTAACAGTATATACATTTATCTATTTTAGCCAAGGTTAGACATTTTCTGTTTAGCTTATTTTCCGACCTTATGGGTACACAAAATTGTATGTATGGTGTCATATATGCTTATTTATTTTAGCCAAGATTATCCACATTCATTTAGATTATTCACCGAGTTAATGAGTCTACAAAATATGTGCATGGCATCACATATATTTATCTGCTTTAGCCAAAGTTAACCAATTTTAATCTAGTTAAAATGTTAAAGCAATATACTAAACGGAAATTAGGGCATCCACATCTGGATAGTTTTACACAACTGCAGTCTATTATTTCACCATATATCTTCCATACGATACAAGTATTCAATCTACCATCGGTTTCGTTGTCTTTTCGTTTGTCCATTAGAAGTAATGCTGTATTTACAAAGACAAAGACAAATGGGGCCCGGCATGGCCAAACGCGTAAGGCGTGCGACTCGTAATCCGAGGGTCGCGGGTTCGCGCCCGCGTCGCGCTAAACATGCTTGCCCTTCCAGCCGTGAGGGCGTATAATGTGACGGTCAATCCCACTATTCGTTGGTAAAAGAGTAGCCCAAGAGTTGGCGGTGGGTGGTGATGACCAGCTGCCTTCCCTCTAGTCTTACAATGCTAAATTAGGGACGGCTAGCACAGATAGCCCTCGAGTAGCTTTGTGCGAAATTTCAAAACAAACAAACAAACAAAGACAAATAATATATGAAGTCGCATACCAGTCAGTTTGTGTGACGAATCGCATTTATAACGATTGAAACAAGTTTTGAGAAAGTCGAGAAACATTTAACGTATGCGAATGGTGAGGAAAAACCTGATAAGATACGATAATATGACTTAAAATAATAAATATCGTGACTCATAAAAATCATACAATATTTGTGTCTGTTTTTATCTGTGTTTGTTGTTTTGTTCCCAAGTTATAATTGGTGTTTCTACAGTATGAAAAAAAAATGTTTTATTAATATACAAGTCACGTATAACTTGAAAGAAGAACGGTGAGGCTAAATTATGCTAAAAGTACAGGATGACAGTTTGATTATCAGAAATCGCGAAAATCAGTGAATATTTTAAAATATTTAAATGAAAAGGTTATTTGTATTGTATACGACGTTAATTTTATTATATTAAAAAAGAAAAGTATATATTTATTGCATACCCTGTTAATTTTTACATGATAAACAGTGCAAACCAAATTTTGCACAGCTAACAGTTAGTTTGTAAAATTAAATGTAAACTTGGCAGGGTTTTTTTTTCTTTAAGCCTTGACACGGTTTCCAACAGTGGCACAAAACCTGATACGATTTTTCATTATAATTTTATTTAGGCTAATTGTATTTACGCTCTTTGATACCAGTTTACATTTAAACAAAATATTTATAGAAAAATAAAAATATTATTTTTCCAGTGAGTGAGCCAAACGTTTCTTCACGATAATGTAATTAGACGCGAAGTAGGCTGGTTTGTTTCTATCTCTCTGTGTATCTCAAACATGATCTCTTGTGCATGAGCAGGTCGATCGCAGCCTCACGTTCAGGTAATTACCTAAACCTGCATATAGCAGCCGCTGCTATTAAGTGGCTTATCAATATTATTTACTATATGAAGTACAGGAAGAGGTTACGCCATTTTGTTTCACAAACGAACGAAGGAACAACCCAACTCTTTAGTCAAAAGTTGAACAACCCTAAATGTCAGTGACCTGAAAGATACAAGCTTATAGCTCGACAGTGTTTTTGAAACTAACAAAATCTGTATTCCTGAGTAATTATACAAATAGTTTTTGTTTAAGTAATCCTCTAACTATAGAACAAATTTGTTTTTTCTTGATGTAACGAAAAAGATTGGATGAAATCGCTCAATTTGTGTGTAACCGTAATGGGATTAACTGCATTATTGAAAGTGACTTTTATAATTTTTTTATAGATTGAAAAAAAAATGTTTCTCAATACATATTTCTACTTGATCAACTATTTGATTCTGCGGGTTATTAACTGTGATGGTAAAAGTAGTGAATTGTATTATGAATTTCAAAACTGAAATGTGCTGTGGGTGAAATGTACGGGCTATTATAGAGTTGTAGCCGAATGTTCTGATAGCACAAAATTTGATAATGTTATGTCAAAGTGTCTCATTGACAACCAAGCAAGCGCAATAGGAAATTTCAACCAAGGATTACTGTTTTTGTGAGCCAGCAACACCATGTGTAGGGCATGTGTTTACCTGGTTCAATTCTATTATTTCTCACGATTTCTGCCTACCTATCCTTAAATATCTCACATTTACCCTGGTTTTAGGCACGAGACTTACAACACTTTTCACGTATAAACTTGGCTTCTAGCACGATACTTTTTTTTTGTTTTTACACACAACTTCCAGAGTTGCTGCTAGTATAATAACAGATCATCACATCTTTGGAAACACTAGAAATAACTAACACTTTGAAATTCGTGAAATTTGCTAGTATTTATTTGTTGAAGGAATATTCTTTGTTTTGTTCGTTGAAATATTTTTATCATTATAGTATTATTTGTATTTGTCACTTTCACAGACAAAGTAAGCATTGTTTTCAACAAAAAAACCAGTTTTAAAGTTTCGTTTTTTTTTTAATGTGATATCTAAACAAAATACCTGATCACACATTTAGTATATCATCTAAAATCTCAAAATAAAAATAGGTTTTTTAAAAAAGGGGGTTGAAAATGCATGCAAAATTTACCTTTAGAAATACCTAGTGTAAAAAAAGACTTTTCAAGGGAACAATTTTTATCTCGGAATCCTGATCGGTGGTGTTGGTTTATTGCACTTATATATATGTTTATATAACAGTAATCAAAATATATGCAAATATCCCAATTCATTATGAAAATGCGTAATTAAAAATAAATTTGCATTTATCACAATACATACTTCTAAATTAGCGCCATCTGGCATTTACTATACTACTTTGTACCACAATCATGAGCGGCATACTTCCAAAGGGCTCAGCATGGCCAGGTGGTTAGAACTCTCGACTATTAACCTAAAAAGCACCAAAAATGCCTATCCTTTCAGCTGTGGAGACGTTAAAACGTGACGGTCAATCCCACTATTCGTTGGTAGAAGAATAGCCCAAAAGTTGGAGATGGGTGGTGATGACTAGTCGCCTTCTTTGTAGTCTTACACTGCTAAATTAGGAACGGCTAGCGCAAATAACTCTTGTGTATTCTTGTGTGAAATTCGAAAACAAACAAGCGAACAATACTTCAATGTGTTTAACGCACGCTGATTGGCTAAACTGTCTTCGCCACACCAATCACTGAAGACGACACATAATCAGCACTAGCCCAGTCTTACGATCAACGATGGCTTTTTCTTGTGTCACTGCTTTTTAAAAACTACACTAATTATTTATGTGTGGTAATAATTGAAGAAATTCATGTAACTTTATATTTACTAAAACACGTTTGTTTTAATTCTCCCAAAGGTGGTTTACTACTTGTAAATGCAGTAACACGGAAAACATGCCACTGTTAGAAGGTTTTACTTTGCATTTATAAAAGTTGTTGTTCAATTTCTTCTTTTTTGGAGGTGCACTTTCTCATGGATTATATGTGAATTATTATGTAATGTTTTTACATCATAAATGAGGTGGAAGACTTAGCATTAAGCCTAACGTCCTACTTATCATTGTTTCTTCTAGTCTAACTAGTGGATGGAATGAATGACACTGACCGATCTTCCATGTGATAAATTATTTTATTCAAGGTTACGATCTCATTCTAATCTAAGGCTTGCTGGTGTCAAATGTTATAAACAGACTCGGGAATCTGTATGAGTGATTGAATATGTGGTTAGAAATCAGACAGGTTCACACCTTGCAGAGAACTTAAACATTAAATTTATTACGTGGTAGAATTTTTTGTTTTAATAATTAAATATTTTATGCTATTAAACATATAAATAGCTTAAATTTAAAATTCACTTTTGAAGGAAGTACTAAAATATATTTCATTTTTTAATTTATATTTTTATTGAGCGTCGTTTATTTTAATTTAAAAGTACGTTTTTGCTCTATGTAATTTCGTAACAAAGTCGGAAAAATATTAAATATTTCACCATTCTATGTAACTTTTACTGATTATGCACATATTTTAATTTTTTCTGCAAATTATGAAATAAACAATTTTTGAAAGTTTTGCCCTTTGATACCTCAAAACTAATAATTTAATTGAAGAGAAGTTCCTTCAAAAATGGTTGCACTAGATCTCTCACGATCTGTACATTCAATCAAAAGTTACGACCACAATTTTGAAGGAGAGGGAGTGGTTGAAGACAATTAAAACCAAACGTCTCCTAATGCCTGTCTGAAAGTAACATAACTTACGATGCTGGTGGTCCTCCACCAGATGCACTGGTCAGTAACAATGGCTCTTAGCTAACACGGTGTGAGGCCTAATTCTCACGGAGCCATAAACTGGAAAATTCATTTTCTTCCGAGAGTTGTATAGACTTGAAGCTCAGCACTTCTGTCCGTCTTTCTGGCCATTGTAAAAACTGTGTCTACACTGATTGTAATCAGTAATCCAATAGGACAGTTTATATGTTTTGTAACGACATATTGAATTCAACCTGAAACTAGCATTTAGTTCTAGAAAATCAATGTATAAGAGTAGCATATTCAGGTTTCCACAAAACCTTTTTATAAGACCTAAAATTTGTATAATGATATGTATTACAAAGAGAAAATGCTGTGTACACTGAATAACATTGTTGTTGTTAAGCACAGGTATCAAAACTCGAATTGTAGCATTGTAAGCCTGCAAATTTATCGTTGAGTTATTGGGTGGCCTAAAAAAAATCGGCACTGTACATGATTAACGAATAATTATTGAAAGTTTTCCATTTACTATTAACCGATCACTAAAGTGGTTATCAGCAATTATCTTTAAGGGACAACTTTGATTCGATTCCCATCATTTACGATCATTATTGCAGCAGTACTGTTTACTCTATTCCTTTTCCAAAGAACTAATAATTTTCATGTTTAGTTCTCACATACAATGTCTTAATATCGCTCCCCCAGTGACTCAGCGGTATGTCTGCGAACTTGCAGCGCTAGAAACAGCGTTTCGATACCCGTGGTGCTTAATTCAAAACAACAACAACGTCTTAATATTTTTCCCCAAAAAATATTGCGTTTTTGCATTAACTATGAAATTATTTTAATGATCTGTTATCGCTATTTTATGATTTTTATACATTTTAGATGTATAATTTTATGTAAGCTTAGTAAACTTGTGTTCATTTTCCACTTGGTTTGAGGTCACTAACGCCATATATCTTAGCTGTACTATGTGCAAGTATAGTTGTTCCTATTGGTTATTTAACATAACATTAAAAAAAGCTGATAGTGATAAAATAGTGGAAAAACAACAACAACACACATAATGCTGCAGTTTAGCGTATTCGTTTACATATACTACAGGGTGTTCGGAAAGTCACTGTGCAGTTTTATTTATTAATAAATATATAAATAAATATGTAGAATGTGCATTATGTTTCTGATAGATTTCGCCTTTGGAACTTAATTATTGATAATTGTGCCGCAGACTTTTAAAACCCAACTTCTTACCTACCTACACTAAGTATTCTGTTCACAGTACCAATATTTTTTAAATATAATTTTATCTCAGTTTTTCTCGTCTTGTGAATTAGTATTTAATTCTGATTGTGTTTTCACTTTGTTTTGTACTTTCCATATATTGTAAAAACCAACATCATGTTATCATTTGTGAGCTCTTAAATTAATTTTTATGTGTGTTTCAGATGGATGGAGTGCATAAAAAAATTATCAAGCCAATTATTTCTACTTACCTGAGTTTCTGCGAATGCAACATGTAACGGAACATTGAGAACACCTTACCATTCATTCTAGTTTGACTATTTCTCTTTGGAAATGCGCTTTTTCTAGAGAACATCTAAATATAGTTAAATTACTAAGTGTTTATCTGCGTTATATGTTATTTTAGAGTATTCATACGGTTTCCCGGTGGAAGAGCTGTAAATTTAATGCTAAAATCCGAAGTTCGATTCCCGTGGTAGACACAGCAGGTAGCCCAGTGTGGTTTTGTTCTAAAACAAACAAAGAAGGAGCTACAACTATGTGTTTAAAATAAGAAACCTTGAAAAAGATAGATATATAGTAACGTGCACGAATAGAAGTTCACGTTTTGGCAGTCTCACCAGTGTTATTCAACCTAAAGATCAGCAGTGAATTAATGAATGAGTTTATTTTCTTTCTTCTCAATATTCCGAACTACTGAGCTGAAAATTTCATCGCTCCTCGTATGTACAACGTTTTCTACTTTCTGGCCATTAGCGAGGCAAATCGTTTAAAGTAATATTGTGAATGTAAAAAAGCTAAATGTTACGTGTGTAGTGTACAGACACTGTCCAATACTTTCAGACAGATCAAGTGTGTAGTGTACATCAGACTTCTATTGTCAACAGTTAAAGCTCTTGAATATTTCACTTAAAGAAAACCTGCTTTGATCAATCGTAAAGGTGTTGTATTACACCAGGATAAGTCTCGTCTGAGCTGATAAATGCTGTTGCAGAAAATCTTTTGTCAAAATTTACAAATAAAAGCCATCTTGCAGATAAAAATAACTTAAAATTAGTGGTTGTGTAGAATAGACAGGGCTACTGCAGGCACATTAATCGTCTGACAAAAGTACGAGATTATTTATGTAAAGGTAGTTACAAACATTATCATCTATATGAGTAGTATGATAAAATGTAACCTGGAAATTAAATGAATGGACCATTAAAATATTTAACATCTTATTTAGAACTCTGGTGTTGAGATAACATGGATATGAATCAGTTTTTTACGAATCTAACAGATGGAACTGATAAAATATGCAAACATACGAAAGTTAGCCAACTAATAGTTCACGAGATGGTTATGGCCGAAGGTAATAAAAGCCTTACTGAATTTCTATTACCTAAAGTAAACATTGCCATTTATTTCTTTGTATGTTCGTATCATTTATTGCGTAGTCTAAAACTAGCACTTGATCTGTCTGAAAGTATTGGACAGTGTCTCTATGCTACACAGTTGATCTGTCTGAAAGTATTCGTCAGTGTCTGTTCACTATACACTTGATCTGTCTGAAAGTCATTGAGTGGCAGCAACTTAAAGTGGGTCACACCAACAATATCCCATCAAACGCTTAACAAGACTTTTCTAATGTGGAAGTTCATTTTGGGCTGTGCTTTAGCCAGTTTACCTGCACTGAGCCATTGTCTGCAGCACTTAACATTTTTATTAAATATCTATTTCTCATCTCCGGTCACTAACCTGTCCAAAAAAGGTGTTACGTTCACGAGAGTGCAAATAATTCCAAATGTCCACTCTTGCTCTAAGGTTTGCTTCTGTTGAATCATGGGGGACCCATTTTCCAAGTTTTGACACCTTTTCAAGCTGTTGCAGATGACGGTGAACTGTTGAATGGGTTGAATTAAACTTTTGTGCTGGTTCTTCAACTGTTACAGCACAATCTTCATCAAGTGCAGCCAACAGTAACTCATCAATAATCTCAACAGGACGATCTGAACGTGGCGCATTACTTAAGTTGTAGTTATCTGCTCTGAACTTCTGAAATCACTTTCGACATTTCCTTTCATTGATAGATTTACAAGAGCTAAAGTATCGGTGGAAATGTCATAATACACTTTTTACTGGAAATTTGTATTGGGTCAGCAGAGATGTAACTGTTTCAAAATCACTCTTATCCTTACTCAGGAATATCATCGCATAAAAGACTTTGAGGAGGGGGGGCACAAGTAAAATTGACCTAGCGTTATTCCCCAGTTTCCCTGGGGGCCCTACGTCTTTGGCAGAATTTATGTTCATGTGTTAAGTCAGCGCAACTGGAAACTTCTTACAGAAACTACCTTCTGGGAATCCTTTCAAAGCCAGAGGGGGGCTTGTCGGCTCCCTCCCGAATGATGCCCTCTGGTCCTACTGTGATGCAGTATCCCGCCTATTTCCAATGAAAAAATACACCATTTATTTGTTTTTCTTTAAACTCATACCTATACAGTGTGTTTTATAATCTGTGTCCGCAATGGAAATCTCATCCCTATATTTAGTTCTGCAAAACTCCAGTCTTACTTCTGAACAAAACTGATCTAGGAAGGAAGTTGTTTATGGTTTATTCTCAACAAACAATTTGATTACCTGTATAAGTAAACGTCAATACGTGTATTTATCTGTTCCTTATATGTTTTAACACGTTTTGATCAATTAACACCAAACTCGACACAGCGATACAGAATGAAACGAGGAAAGTCACTAGCATGGGGGTTTGATCCCCCATATAATATCGAAGAAAACTACCAATTTTTATATCCCTCACTGTGAGAATTAACTATATGACAACTATTGTTAGAATTGTTGGAAACAACATGTCTTTCTTTTCAGTATTAGCAATTTATTGCATTTTTAATTCTTATTATTTTAATAAAAATATCGACTTACAATTTACTGCCCTTTGTAATAAACGAAACTTTATTTCACCTGTCCAACAGTTGGGTACTACAGCTAGTTGTCTATAAAAAGTGAAGCAGTAATTTTAGAATAAAAATAGGATTATGTGAGAAACTAACAATTATTATCAAAATTCGTTCCTGGTTTCCTGTTGCTACTCAAGTAAGTCAAACAGATTTTCCAGTTAATGAATAAAAATCCAATACAGGTCATCTTAAGTGATTTCTTGCATGCTTGGCTCGGCTTACAAAACATAGGTATTATATTACATTATACACCAGGTAATATTATGTAAATTATGTATATTATGTAAAGCGAGACAGTAGATACAACTTTCTGTACAAGTGGTTAATGCTTTTGAGGAATGAAAGGACTATTTATAAAATGCTCTCTCGGGATGTTTTAGTAGTCAAGAAATTTGCTAACTATATGGTCATGAAGAAATTACAACTTGCTGAGAAAGCGTGAATATTATTGTATCCCTTCGTTGTTCCGTTTTCATATTATCTCTAGAATTTGTCAGGGAATGCGGCAAGTTTGTTTCAAAAGAGTTTTTATGACATTGACTTAAGATACTGGAAACAGAATAAAAAACAGTTAGTTTGTCAATGTATTGATTCAATGGTTACTTTCCATCAAAATGAAATAAAACACACTCGTTATTCGTATTATGTTGTGGAACAGCAGTAAACCTACAGACATAAAAAGCAAAAATTCGGAGTTCGATTTCTTGCGGTGGACACAGCAGATAGTCATGTGAATTTGTTATACAATAAAATAAACAGACGTATTATTTTTCAAATGCGAAAGTTAGCTGTAATTGATTCGCGTGTCAATGGATAAACTTAACTCTTGATGATTCAAGTACCGATGGATAATCCTTAGTTACAAGAAAAATTTTACTATTTAATTAAATACTTAACGCAAAGTTAAACATATTTAAAAGTCAATAGAAATAGACAATTAATCAATTATAAACATATTTTATAAGCATTTTTATTAGGATCTGTATTTGCTCATCCGCATTTCGGTCTTCGCCATTTCCCCAAGTATTTATGTATTTCACAGCATGTTTTGGTTGAACGTTTTATATAAAAACCGTCTAGTTTTTATGTGAAGTATTCATTCTTAATTATGGGTTTGTCAAGGGTACTTTTTACAGTGCTCTTGTCACAAGAAGGCAAAAAACGTCGAAAACACGCGCTTATTTTGTTTGATAATTTGCACCTGTCGTCGTATAAGACAGATCCACTCTTGGTTGAATGTAGTCCTGTACCAGAAGCTAGGACGATATCAAGGACGCGACCAGTGAGTGTACGTATTTGAGTGGAACACACCTTTGAGTACGCGTAAAACTCGTTCCCATGGCAGAAGTCATTTTAAACCCATCTTGACTGCAGGGATTGTACCAAATGAAAAATCGCGTGTTGTTTTAATGAGCGTTGTGAATGATTTACAGTTTAATATCGTACAACCAAAATTGGGTGTGGGAATGCTTAGAACTTTACTATCATTATTTAGCAGAAGTGGAACATAATATAACGCCAAATAGAGTGCGTAAAACAGCCTGCAGAATTGTCGATTTAAATGCGTCGAAAAATCTGTATTCTTGGTGTTTAAAACGTGCGAAATAAATTTATTTTATTTATCAAGAAAACTAAAAAGTGTAAAACAAATATGATATTCCTGCACATATGTTTGAGTTGATTTCCAAAAATGTGTGTATGTGTGTGTGTATTCCTGATGTTGAAGCATAAATTACGCCTCCCCCAGTAGCTCAGCAGTATGTTTGCGGATTTTAGAACGCTGAAAACCGGGTTTCGATATCCGTGGCAGAGTACGGATAGCCCATTGTGTAGCTTTGTGTTTAATTCAAAATAACAGCATAACCTACATAACTTTACTTTTTAATAATGCACCCTGATTGTGGAGATACACAGTTACTGCTCTTGTTTGATAATTTTGATGTTAACCGTAGACTATTTTTGTGTTTTAAAGTACGATAAGTAAAACGAGTGCAACTAATATCAAACTTCTAACCCGATACTACATATATAGCATTATATTTTCCTTTTGCAATAAGTGCACAACTAGCCAGCTAAGCGTATTTCAACCACCATGGTCATCGCCATAGCAATGACGTAAGCAACGCTTGCTTCGCAGACATTCTAATACTTATCATTTCTAGTCACTCTAAACAGTAATTTGCGGAACTTCTACCTGGTTCTTATGGTATCTTTTTTTTGGGTGGGAAATACAAAAAAGAATAAACATTAACGTAAAAACATGCACAGATCAGTATTTATCAGTCACGCTGTTTCAGCATTGCGTTTTTATGAGGTATAAGTTTTAAGTACGATACAATCGTGAAACCATAAGGTAGTTCTGCTAGCTGACAAACCTCATTAAGGCTCTGTGTCCTATAAAGTTTCAACGATAATATGGCGCTTAAGCGTTAACATAAAAACATAGTTTACAGATAACATTCTACATACAGTGTTTAAAGTACCTTATATTCAAACTTAGAAAGCTCAAGTGATTTCTCAATATCCTCTTTCTCTTCCATTATGATATTTAAAAAAAATACTGGGTTTTTCTTAAAATGTTGTGGTGTTTATTTTGTATAAGATGCACTGGTTCCATTCATTTGTTTAACTACGTTGTACATGCCAAATAGAGTAACCAGTAACTTTTGTTTCTCCACAGAGCCACGTTCTGTGGAGATAGGTAAATTTTTATGTTACAGTTCTAATTTCTATGAAGATCAACATTTATTAATTAATATTTCTTACAAAGAAAATAAACATGTATGCAGTTGACAAGACATATTGTTTGAAATCTTTGTGCACAAAATATATGGATATAAATCATGTATCATTTTTATATGGTTATTTTTCCTTTTTTATTTTCATTTAAGAAAGTGCGTTTTTTTTTACTGTGTATCTTAACAAGGGTTTAAAATACTAAAATAATGTAGTTGTAAACAAAAGCAACAGAAAACTGGTAGCGAGTGTGTGTTTCCTCTAAAACACTGGTGTTACTGTACACGACATACTTTCATATTAAGTACACAATTTTTTGTATTTTATTTATGTTTGTTGCATTACTACAACCCGTAACTTCTCGAGACGCCAGTCTGGCTGACTGGGTCGCCTTGAGTAATTTTTCAAACACCTGGCAAGGATATACAGGGTAAAGACGAAACTTCTCGCCATACGCTGCGTTGCATTAAATATTCTAGAGGGCGCTCTGTTGAATGTAAATTAACAAGTATGCAAACGCTACATTGCGTGATGCATGAAATATGTAGGCGACAATTGCGTTCATTTTAAGAACCATATCATAACTTTTCAAGCTAAACGATTCATGACAAACGAATTATTTCTACTAGATGATCGTTAATGTCTAACACTCCCCTCCTTCTACTAAAGATCTTCCTGAAACAAAGTGATGAAAATCATATTCTTACTGGCTCTATACCGAAAGGCCCGGCATCGACAGGTGGTTAAGACACTCGACTCGTAATCTGAGGATCATGGGTTCGAATCCCCATCGCACCAAATATGCTCGCCGTGGGGGCGTTATAATGTGACGATCAATCCCACTAATTGTTGGTAAAAAGTAGCCCAAGAGTCGGCGATGGGTGGTGATTACTGGATACCTTCCCCCTAACCTTGCATTGCTACATAAGGGACAGGTAGCCCTCGTGTAGTTTTGAGCGAAATTCAAAAACAAACAAACAAACAATATCGGGAATTCCCCAATTGCATGGCGGGATGTCTGTGGACTCACAATGCTGTAATCTGGATTTCGATACCCGTGGTGGGCAGAACAACAATAAGCCCTTGCGTAGCTTTGTGTTTTAATACAAACAAACTATATCAGGTATAACAGAAAAAAGCTTTAATTTTAAAGTAACTGAAAAATTTCTGTTGTTGGTACTTTGTAATTTTTATTCAGTTATAATAAGGTATCATAGTATTATGTATTCGAATATGCTATTTAGTGATATTAAGGTGTTGTAGTATTATGTATTTGAATATGCAACATCAGTATACGCAATCAAACATTTTTATCTCACTATATGTGTTTTTTCTTATAGCAAAGCCGCATCGCTTTGTCCACCGAGAGGAATCAAACCCTTGATTTTAGCGGGGGACTTTATCTCATTGAAAACAAACGTAATGAAAGTCAACTGAATTATCACTATCTTAGGAAATAATAATAATTCGTGAAATAGCTTTAAAATGTTATTTTATTTCAAAAGTTTTATACTGCGGTGTTGTACGTGTGTACAGTTTGATTGGTACTGATAACCGTAATGTCAAAAACTTTTTTATTCCATTGGTTAGTTCTTTCAATAACATAGCATTACAAGACGCATATCATTGTTTCGGCTTTCCAATGGGCACTTATTATTAATTTCAAAAAGAATTATATCGGCTGTTGAGTTTAATGCGGAGTCAAATCACTGTTGTGCACCAACAAAAGAGCATTGTCTAAGGAAGAATGAGGCCTAACATAATGATTTGTTCCGAAAACCTTGTAGTAACGGCCATTATAAAAATATATTCTCGTAAATAAAACGTCGAGAATGAATGCAAACATTGTTAATGCGTTTTGTCTTGGTTTAAACTATATCGGCAAGCTTTATTGTTGAACAGATAGAAACCAGTGTCGTCTGCTTCATTTTTAAGGCGTTAACTAGACGTTGGGCCTTCAGTGGTTTAAGACGTTTCTTTCAATAAAGCCTAAATACTTTCTTTTCTTATAATTTTTCAGTATCTTTGGGATAAATTATTTATGTTATTTTTTGCATTAATTTATTAAGAGATTCTTTTGGTGTTACACGATATTTTGGACGCGTCGTCACCTTTGTTTAACTTTATTTTACGTATATCATAGGATTGTTCATTTCATACTGACACCATGAGCATCCGAGAGGGGGCATATTCCCCTCTTGGAGGATCCATTTTGCATTTTCCGAGCTATAGTTTCGATAATATTTTTCGCCCCCAGTCTGAGGACTTATATTACTAGAAACCGGGTTTCAATACCTGTGGTGGGCAGAGCATAGATAGCCCAAAGTGTAGCTCTGTGCTTAATTCTAAACAAACAAAAAAGGGGTCTAAAACATGTGCTGAGTAATGTAGATGCATCATGCCCGCGCTTGCGAGGTCCCAAAAGGTATTTTTGTTATGGTTCATTGTAGTACCTATTGAATATAACTGATAACATTTGTCCGGTGACATAGAATCAAATAAATATGATAACATGAGAAACAGATGATAGTTTAACCCAATTAAAAATCAGGATTTTACTTTAGTTTTACCTGCTACATATTAAAGTAGACACAAGTGTATAGCTGAAATTGCTTAGTTCAGTTGAAAAAGCTACACGTTTGAACTAAGAGAAAATATCACAGACATACGCAACTGAAAATTTATTTATAACTTTTTATTAATGGCATTATATCATCCCATTAGATACATATATTTATTGTTTCTCTTTCATAATTTCGCAGTCTTATTTTTACTCCAAGAGAAAAATATAAATAGTCTGCTGAATAAATTGATTATTATCTTCTTCGCTCTGTTTTGTTTTCAAGAGACCACCTTTCCACATCTCTTAATTGAGAGACGTGCAGTTCTGTGAGAATTTACAAAGGTTCGGATTGGTCAGGTGGTTAGGGCGCTCGATTCGTAACCTGAGGGTGATGGGTTCGAATCCCCGTCATACTAAACATGCCCTTCCTTTCAGCCTTGGGGGCATTGTAATATGAGAGTATATCTCATTATACGTTGGTAAAAGAGTAGCTCAAGAATTGGCAGTGGGTGGTGATAAGATAAGTGTCCTCCATATAATCTGTTACTACTAAACTAGAGGCTCTGCTAGCTTTGTGCGAAATTCAAAACAAACAGGATTTATAAGTACATATAGTGCTGCAAGCGCTCATATAATCAGAATCATGTGTAACGATAAATATTAATTCTGAAATGAAGAAAAGGCCGATATTCCGAAAAATGTCCGCTAATAATACTGTTTATAATACTGGAGTCTGCTATATTCATATTAACACCTTTTCACCCTCTGTCTGTACTACAATTATTATTATGAGAATTTTCATATAATTTTTCAAAAGAGTAGAAAGCTTTAATTACGGGTAATAATGATATAGTTCTTTGGAATGGTTGCATGTACATATCAAAATGTTATCGGCTTATGTCTCCTATATAATATTATACATATATACTATTGTTTATGTAACAACGTGAATGAATATTAGGCCTATTTTTGTACTTGTTAAAACATTTAGTTTTCTAAATGCTGACATTTCGGACTTATTTATACCCTTCAGAATATCGAGCTGTAACTCCGAAATGTAACCACTAAAATAACTTATGTTATTTGTAAGTAAGCAAATTAACAGTTAAAGTTAACTCATGTGAGGTGCTTTGGTTGTTTTCCGCAAAAAACTAATAATAGATATTTACGAATAATCTTTATATCCGTCTTTATCCAACTTTTATAACGTTTATATTAGTCCTGAAATCAAACAAAGAAGCGAAATTTATAGCTTTTGTTCGTAAATGAAAATTACCGAAAATTATTAATTGGTGTCACGAGTGCACTTGAAACTATTAACATAGGCGGAGTAGATAATAGATAGTCTTAAATCCTCTTACGAAATGTTACTTCAATTTAAATACAAATTTAAATTTTCTTTAGGTGTAAAAAAATATTTTAAGAAGTGAGAGTATACAGGCAAGTTGTTCGTTGACGCTAAACGAATTAGATATTAACGGGTAAAAACAACAAATGGAAAACGCAACCATAAAGCTAGAAAGAGAAGACAAAATAAGCTACTCTCGTTCTCAGATGATGTAATGTTAACCTCTTTCAGACTAAAAAAAAAACTTGTTCCAGTGATCTGCATTCCTTTGATGGATGATCAGTTACCACGTTTGACGTATTCTTCGTTTTAGTGGACTTTTGCGTGCGCTAATTTAAAATTTGCTTTTCGATTCTTAATTAGTCTTGAGAAAAAACGTGTTTGAAGTGTTTACTCATTCAGTAATTTTTTTTCAACAAAGCCATTACAACTGAAACAGTGCCAACAGAACTTCAGCTGTTCTGACTCAAAAAAAAAAAAAAAAATTCGGACACTACGTGACGAATTTTTATTATTTTGTTTAATTTTCACCATGATTTTGTGTCACACACTTTACATTTTGAAGTATTACATGATATAAGGTTATTTTGATACTTTTTAAAATAAGGTTTACTTTATCATATTCATATAGAGGAGCTGTCACTAATTTATGATGCCCACAAAATCGCGCATTGATTTTGATATTTTCAGCCCCGCACCTTAATTTTATGCAGGGCCTCACGCCTGCCTAAGGCCGAACGTGCCTGTATGTGGAACAGAGTTTTCTTTATTTTAGGGGCCGAACGTAGTCCAGTGGTTAGCATGTCGGACTGTAAATCCGGAGTTTCGAAAATAATATGTATACCTATTGCACTCTGTGCTTTGGAACTGTGAGTGTGTTATAAGAGTAAAGGTCAAATCCCAATGTGCGGTCTGAAAACAGTAGCCCAAACGTTCTTGGTGGTGGTGTTAGGGTGTTGTCTACCTGCGTTCCCTCAAGCCTTACCACTACAATATTAAGAATGGCGAGCAAAGATGGTTCTATTGTAACTTTGCGTGAAATTTTAACAAACAAATAATTCATTGTGACGGACTTGTAACATGTGTAAAACTAGAAGTTATACACATATATATATATAATTAATGCTTCTCTATACGTTATTTCAACCAAAATAAACTCATTTATGAATTAATATCGCGTTATACGTCGGCTATATTCACTAAATAATTAGCAGTTTTAATTAAACTGTTTCATTCAATAATAATGTCTATCAATATATTAAAGAATCAGGTAAAAATAAACAGTCTCAATATGTTTCATATAATGATTTTGATATGCTTAAAAGATATGTTACACATGATCATATGACATTCTTACGTCAGCCTGTGCTAGAATGTGTTTTTGTGTGAATTTCCTGAACGTCACTGCAAACAACTCGCCTTAGACTTCCGATCGTAAATATTTATTCCTGTAGAATCCATTTCGTATAAAATAATATTATAAACGCTGGCTTACAAAAACGTGTGGTTTTCTTTGAGGTACGGCACGTATTTAGTTTCAGTTGCAGATATTGTTTTCCCATACTTTAAATTAAAAGAACAAAAATGTATATCTTCGACCTCGGTGAATTGATAACATCTAATATAGCCCGAAACTGCAGTTTCCAGCTATTATAACTGGTATGAGGTTTAATGAATTTGATATGGGTTATATGAAGATTTTGTTTTGGAAATTCGCACAAAGCTACTCGAGGGCTATCTGTGCTAGCCGTCCCTAATTTTGCAGTGTAAGACTAGAGGGAAGGCAGCTAGTCATCACCACCCACCGCCAACTCTTGGGCTACTCTTTTACCAACGAATAGTGGGATTGACCGTCACATTATACACCCTCACGGCTGGGAGGGCGAGCATGTTTAGCGCGACGTGGGCGCGAACCCGCGACCCTCGGATTACGAGTGCACGCCTTAACGCGCTCGGCCATGCCAGGCCGTTATATGAAGAAAACCTAAAGATGAAAAGCTAGACGTAATCATAACTGTTTTGCTAAAATGCGGTTAATTCTCAGAAATACACATTTATAAGCTTATTACGCATACGCCAACTTACTTATTCATCTCGCATTTCTAAAGATGTGTATCCAGTTTTTATATACTTTCCACGTGTTCGTAAATAACATGTTCATATAACGACGTATCTTTGTATGTTGTACTTAAAATTCTTGAATGTTTACTGAAAGAAAAAAACAACAGAATTACGTTTTAAAGTTAACCGCCTTTATTAATCACATCGAAATTCAAACTCGGGATGTTTGACTTGGAGTCCAAAAATCTAATTTACATCCTGGGATTATGATGAGGTCAGTTTTAATTTTATTTCAGCAATTCTCAATTTTAATAACAATTATGCATGAAAAACGTTGTTTTCGTGATTAATTATAACTTAGATAATAAATTTCCAAAAATATTATAGCTGTATTACGGTCACTATTGGGTCTGGCACGGCCTAGCGCGTTAAGGCGTGCGCTTCGTAATCTGAGGGTCGCGGGTTTGCGCCCGAGTCACGCCAAACATGCTCGCCCTCCCAGCGTTATACTGTGACGGTCAATCCCACTATTCGTTGTAAAAGAGTAGCCCAAGAGTTGGCGGTGGGTGGTAATGACTAGCTGCCTTCCCTCTAGTCTTACACTGCTAAATTAGGGACGGCTAGCACGGATAGCCCTCGAGTAGCTTTGTGCAAAATTCCAAAAACCAAACCGGTCACTATTGAACGTTATTTTAATAATAATAATAATGGATTTAGGAACACTATTATATACCAAACTTTATAAAATTAACGACAAGTGATAGTGTTTGTTGTTTTTTAATTATAGAGAGTAAAGGATTGTGTCCCAGAGCCCGAAGTCAACGGTTTAGGAGCTACAAACTAACCAGTTGTTTTTTTTTAATTTTACGAAAAGCTGCACGAGGGCTATTTTTACACAGCTGTCTTTTCAAGTAATAAACTAGAGAGAAGGCAATTAATTAACAAAACACAATATAAATCCTTCCACTACCCTTGAGTGAATGGTAGAATTTGACTGTCACTCTTATAACGCAACTAAGGCCCACAAGTGTGGAGAGCATTTTTGTGTAAACGGATCACATGACCTTTTTGGGAACAAATTATTTATTTGATTAATATTGTTCGCTTCACAGAACTTGGTTTTGATATTGGGAAAACTGACAGTCGCTTGTCTCTATAGGGATAGATTAATCACTGTTGAGTACCAAGATTCCGAGTAAAAGAAAAAGAATCTTAAAAAGAAAATAATACATTTTGTTTAACACGATTGTAGTAGCTTATTTTTTATATTATAATGTATAAGTAGTTTATAAATTGCTTGTTTTGTTGTTAAGCCCAAAGCTCTGCTCATCGCCAATATCGAAATCTGAATTTTTTGTGTATAATCTCTAAAGACTTTTTGGGGTAAGAACAATAAACATACGGGTATTTACTACCTGACGTTTTTTAAAAAAAGGGGTGGCTTGAATAAGAGCCTATATTTTTTGGAAACGATTCGGCCCCTCATACGAAATCTTGCTTACAAGTTCGTTTCCAATGATGGCTGATGGTAAAGAATAGAACAAATTCAGCAACTAGTTTTGACAGAAATATGGAGATAAAGAAGTTTATAAAAACCTGAAAAAAGCACAAAGATTACATAGCATGATATATTATGCCAGCAAAGTTATTTAGGGATTTATTCCATGAAATCTTTCCACCCATTTCGCTGAAAAACGAAAACTATTTGTTTAATACATTTTGTCGCTGATTTAATTGTTAATAAAATTAACTATATAAGTTTAAAATGCATGCAAAAGTGTGCTAGATATTCCCATTGATTAGTAGTGACCCGTGTTGAAAAACAAGTCAAATTATTTTTATATATTAGCGTATCAAATTCAGTCAAAATTTTTATTATCATTATTTACACGTACATTTTCTGTAAATATTATCTGGGATTTAATTTGCATAGTTGCATTACAAACGAGATTTAGTTCTCCGATGGGTTAACGGTGAATTTACGGACTTACAATACTAATGTCAGGTGTTCGATACCCCCATAGTGGACAAAACCCATCTTGTAGTTTGGAGTTAAAACAAAAAAAAAGCGAAACTATTTAACAAGAATAACCTACTGTGATCCAGATACAATTAAGAAGTGAAATAATATTTTGTACACCTGCAGTGTTTTCGTGAAAACTAGCAAATTGTAGTTAAAGTTAATAAGTATTTGTATACTGAATTTCGTGCAAAGCTACACGAGGGTTATCTGCGCTATCCATCCCTAATTTAGTAGTGTAAGGCTAGAGGAGAAGGCAGCTAATCATCCTCACCCACCGCCAACTCTGAGGCTACTATTTTATCAACGAATAGTGGGATTGACCGTCACGTTATAACCCCCACGGCTGAAAATGCGAGCCTGTTTGGTGTGACGAAGATTCGAACCCGCGACCCTCAGATCACGAGTCGAGTGTCTTCACCACCTCTCCATGCCGGGCCAGTTAATACGTCTGGAGACTTCCAAATTCGCTTAGAAAACAAAAGAGTTTTCTTTATTAACTGTTTTATTTTCCTTTCAGATCTTCATTCCAATATTTCTTCTGCTTAATGTCCTTTTTAGTGTTGTTTTTTGTTTGTTTTGTATTAAGCACAAAGCTACACAATGGGCTATCTGTGCTCCGCCCACCACGGGTATCAAAACCCGGTTTTTGGCGTTGTATGTCCGCAAACATACCGTTGAGCAACTGGGGGGCCCTTTTTATCGACAAGCTATCAATTTTGCTATAAAATTTTTGTCAAGAAATATCATCATAGAAAGTAACAAAGAAACCTCAGTTTGCCTTAGCTATACAAGTACAATAAACATTTTTTTAAACTTTTTTAAAAACAAGTAGGGATCTATATGTGTGTAACATAGTTAGCTATAACTAGTAAGTATAGCTAATAAGGTGAAAGACTTTTCAAAGAGGAAGCAAGTATAGGGATGGCTAATAGCAATCCTTTAAAAACAGTAAAACAAGATAGTAGAGATGGAATGTGTATCATCTCTATATAATAGCACAATCACTCAGTGTAGTAGAATGTTAACGAACAAAAACAGGATATATGAAACTGAACTGTAATTTAAACATTGATATATGTTAATCCTTGGTTTAGACTTGTTTGTTTGTTTTTGAATTTCGCGCAAAGCTACATGAAGGCAGCTACTCATCAACACCCACCGCTAACTCTTGAGCTACTCTTTTACCAAAGAATATTGGAATTCACCGTTACATTATAACGCTCCCAAACCGAAAAGGACGATCATGTTTGGTGTGATAGAGATTCGAACCCGCTACCCCTCAGATTACGAGTCGAGAGTTCTAACCACCTGGCCATGCCGGGGCTCTCGATATAGAGCCAGCTGGGAGATGTTCAGTCAAAACTGTGAAATACTCATTGCTAATTTTTAAACATTTAAAGTCAGTTTTAAACGGACGATTTTTATTAACACCATGTTGTTTCACCAAGATTCTTAATATTGAGTACTATCATATTTAATGATGTATTGTGTTACGTATTACGATTTCAAATAGACAGAAATTTTAATTTTAGTTTAGAGGGTAGTTGATTTCAATATGTATCAAATTTGTGATATTTGCGAACAAGATTGATACACAATTTTTTCCAACAATTTGTATCAACAACAATACAATTTATAATGATTATCATTATTATAAATAGTTGTTACAGATAATAATATACATACAAATGCTATACAAGCTTACAAACATTACCAAGTCTTCTCTCTGGTCTGAAACTAATTATTTTATCAACGGTTCATACACAGGTACACTTCACAGGAAACTAGCTAGCTTCTTTACACGTCTCCTCCCAGTGGCTCAGCGGTATGTCTGCGGACTTACACGCTAAAATCCTGGTTTCGATACTCGTGGTGGGCAGAGCACAGATAGCCCATTGAGTAGCTTTGTGCTTAATTCAACAACAACATCTTTACACGTGAGTCTTTTCCCGTCGAAAATATTTAATGTCCTCGTATAAATAGTAACGTTTGAGGTTGATTCACTGAATTTAAACGGTTTCTTGTGTTCGGAATCAATAAATGTTCCTTATCAAATATCGTTAGTTTTCCGATTAATAAAGATTTATCATAGTTTTAGGTTTCGAGGTTTATAGTTTACTAACTGTAGCAAACCAACAACAAACAACATTATTTTGTCTCTTGGCGTGGCTGTTTACAAACGTTTGGGGTGAGGTTCTCAAAAGTTCAGTTCGCAGCAATATTCGAAGATACGTTAGTGCTTTTGTAAAACATGTATGTCCCCCAGTACCACAAGGATATCTTACTACACCGCTAGAAGCTGGGTTGTGATATCCCGCCGTGAGCAGTGCACAGACATTCGATTGTGTAGTTTTGTGCTTATTTTCAAATTGTATAACGCCATTTAAAAGTTGTAGTAACATGCACGATGAAATATTTCTTGATTAGCACTACGTTCAAGAAGTTAATACATTTTTCAAGAGGTAGTGCTACGCCTACTAGCCGACCTTTACAGAAACGTTTGTATTAAACTTGCCAGTTGATCGTTTTTATAAGATGTTTTGCAATACTTATCATCAGCCATCTTTATAGAATAGTTAATGTTAGACTTAATAGTTGATCGTTTTCACAAGAGGTATTGCAGCACTTATTAGCCGTTCTTTATGAAAGAGCTATTGTTAGACTAACTAAAAGATCCTTAATAATTGGTCATTATGCAGTTGTGTTTCGCAAATTTATTGATCTTTTGGAAAGAGCTTGTGATCTCTGAAGTTCTTTGTGTTGCAATTAACTAGTCACTTAAAATCTTTTAGCTATTTATTACCTTTTCAAGGATGTGAGTTACCTATAGCAAATTATTTAAATGATTCTGTACTTTCTTGTTAATTTTCCTGAAATTTAATCGTATAATGTTTGTTTGTCTTTTTAAATTAAATTATGATACATTCACATGCTTACCCTTTTAAATGATTTGTGCTACTAGTTTAATAGTTGGTGATACAATTATTAATTTATATTAGCTATTATCACAAACACTAGTTTATCTATTTAGCATTTTTATTTTTAACTCACTAGTTCATACCTTTAAGGCTGTTCATTAGTGCTACATTCACTTGCTGAAGGTTTTGAAATGGGCCCGCCATGGTCAAGCGTGTTAAAGCATTTGAGTCGTAATCCGAGGGTCGCGGGTTTGAATCCCGGTCGCACCAAATATGCTCGCCCTTTCAGCCGTAGGGGCGTTTTAATGTACGATCAATTCCACTATTCGTTGGTAAAAGAGTAGTTCAAGAGTTAGCGGTGGGTGGTGATGACTAGGCTTACACCCGTAAATTAGGGACGATGGCGCAAATAGCCCTCGAATAGCTTTGCGCAAAATTCAAAAAACAAACAATCCTTTTGAAACTGTTAATTGGTGCTACATTCACTAGTTGATCCATTTGAAACAATTAATTGGTGTCACGTTCGCTAACTGATCCCTTACGGCTGTTAATTGTTGCTACTTTCACCAGTTGATCTGCATGCTCTAGTGGGTTATTTTAAGAGTTAATGCTCGCTAGCAATCTGTGATGCATAAAGAGTAATTTCTTTTTTAAAATTAAAACGTGACTGTGATTATTAACTTGTTTTAAAAGCAGCCGCTTTCATTGCTACGTCTAGACGTATTATATCGCGCAAAATATTGGTTGACAAATGTTACTAGTCGTATTAACGTAATATTTTCAAGCTAAATACATTACTTTCATTTTGTTAGACTATTCATTACTTACATCATTTTTGATGCACGAAAAATTACATGCACTTAATATCAAAATAAAGCTTTCTGTGAATATTTGCTGACTTATTGTTTTCATTTATACTTTTTTTTTTACCTTTATTCTATATATGTAAAAATATATAGTGTTATAGATACAATAAAACCTGTTTAAGACGGAATCGCACGGGACCGAGTAAAATTTCTGACTTTGGTTCAGACAGTGAACATGTACTTCCTCAATTCTATATAATTTGTGAGCGGAACGTTATACTTTACTCAAGGGAAGTAAGACGTTTGTGAATAAAGTTATTGTACTGTTCGTGCTATATTTATGAGAATAAGAACACAAACAGACATTCAAAATATACGTAAGTTCATAAAATGTTAATCAAATTTATTTGAAGAAAGTGTCCAATTTCAACTGTTTTTTTTGTCTTTTTTACGGGCTTTCTCATGTAGTTAAAAGAGAACGCCAAATCTATGGCCTTTTCATGAAGTTCATTTTCCCCCTTCATATTTGCATAAAGTTTGATAGCATTAATATAACTTAAAACTTGCAATGAAGTAAGAATTTCTATTTCCTCACAATCTTTTCCATTTTGTTCATCTTCTGAATCTCCCACACTGTTACCATCTTGCGATTCTATTATAAATTTTAAATCAGTTTCTGTTAAAACATTCTTGTCAACGTTCACAAAACTTTCCGCGTTCACAGAATCATCAGTCTTAACAGATAGAGTTTGGATTTCACTAGAATACTCATAACGAACAACTTTTCAAAAAATCAGGGTAATTAGTAGCTTATTTAAAAAAACGAGGGTATTAAGTAAACTTTCCCTAAATTTTAAAATTAGGGAGGATAATTTATTTTTTCCGTGAGAATTATTTAGGGAGTAGAATTTTGCACTTAAAATAAAAATATATTTCTACAACTCATAAGTCTAACTTAACTGCAAAAATAATGACGGCAGAAAAAAAGAACAGAATATATTTAACTAATACTTACTGTAACAAAATGTTTGAGAAGTTATTAATATTTAAACAAGTTATTAATTAAACAAGAATTTATTAATATCTAAAGAAATTTTTAATTAAATAAAAAAAATTAATACTTCATGAAAAACATTTTTTCCACTTTGCTCAGGTTCTAATCCTACTTGTTGATAAATAAGGTAAGTGAGGTGAAAGTCTGCCATATAAAGGGCCTTTTATAAGATGATGTTTTGAATTAAGCACAAAGCTACACAATTGGCTATCTGTGCTCTGCTCACCACGGGTATCGAAACCCGGATTTTAGCGTGTAAGTCCGCAGACATACCGCTGAGCCACTGGGGGCTGTTTTTATAAAAGAAACCTTAAGATAATGAGGCAAATTTTTGATATTTCCGGCTTAGAAAGGTTTTACTGCAGTGACTTCTGGTTGTATTTTTTTTATTATACTGCATAGTAATTTCTAGTTATGTTTTCTTTATTATTATGTATAGTTGCTTCTGGTTGTATTTTCTCTATTGTTCTATATGGTGATATCTCGCTCTGTTTTCTCTATTTTGGCTTCTCATTGTTTCGTTTGATCCATTATGAGTATTAGTTGCGTAGAATATTTATTCATATCACATGGTTCTAGAACATTGTTACCTCAGCTGTAACGGATTTACTATTATATATTTATTTTAATATCTATTTTGTTTCAATTTAATATATATATTTAGAAATGCGTGTAAATTGTATGGTTAAATGTGTATTGCAAAAGACCCGCCTAAATTTGTAGAAGATTCTCAAGGGTAAGAACTAGTTGACTTGTGACACTTTGTTTTTGGAATTAAGCACAAACCTGCACTAAAAATAACCAATACGTTATGAGGAAATAGAGTTAAAATTACTTCTTACAGTACCATCCCCCCTTTCAAAATTTGGTGAGACTAACTTAAGGGGTGGTTGAAACTAAATAATTTGGAAAGCATAAGTGTGTTATTGGTGAAACAGTCATTACACAAAATATCAAAAGGTTTCAGTCTTGCATTGGAAAATAAGATACATTTTATAAAATAAATAATTTAGTTTGTAAGAATTTTTATACTTTTTGTTGCTGGTAAAAGTGCATAGTTTAAAATAACTTATATATTTTTTAATTATCTACAGGAACGTATTTTACAAAACACCATTACAACTTATAGGTGAGCCTGACGTGGCTCGGCGGTTTGCAGGATTCAAATCTGAGGTTTGATGGTTTACGACATAACAAAACAACCTCCAAAATTTATAGCCATCGGAGCACTCCAAAAGTGGCTGTTAAATCCAGCAGTTCTGTCAAACAAAAGTAACCAAATGGTTTGCAGTGGGTTTGTTGATTAGTTGTCTTCTTCTAACCCCCCTCCGCTAGTACAGCGGTATGTCTCCGTATTTACAACGCTAAAATCAGCGGTTCGATTCCCCTAGGTGGGCTAAGCAGAGAGCCCGATGTGACATTGCTATAAAAAAAACACAGTCTGCCTCTGTTTTATGTGTTCAATAGTAGGAATGATTATGCACAGGCAGCCCTTCTCTAGCTTTGCGTAAAAATTCTGAAACAAACGAAAGCGTTTACAATCTATAAGTTCTAGTGTTGGGGTATTAATTCTTACTTTATGTTACTTCTTACGTTCTTAAATCTCATCACATTTGGGTAAACGCGCAGTTACAACACAATTCCAGTTCAATCAGCAGTGGCAACAGCAGTGGTTAAAGTGTGTAAAACTGAGGATCGGTTTATATCACATAAATATTTTAGGCCGACCGCCTTTTTCGTTTAACCGTGTTTTTAACATATGAAAATATTTGTTTTAGCGCAAGTTTTTGTTTAGTTGCAAGAAGTAAACCCATAGAAATTATAAATCAAAGAAACCCATTAAAGTAAAAAAAAAGGTATTTTCAAGACAGCTGGTATGGGTATTAGCACTTTAACATTATTAACCTGAAGATGACCTGAGAAGGCTGAAACGTTATTCTGTACTTTATTTTGATTAAAGAGCCAATACCCCTACCAGCAGTCTTGAGAATACAAATAGTACGGTTGTTCGCTATCGAACACGATAAATATCTCTGTAACAATCCATTAGCTGACACATTGAATTCTATTCCGTTTGAAGAATCAGGCAAGGCTAGACTCTACTCTCTTTTTTTTTTAACTGTCACTTTAGAAGCTTTTCCTCACCGCAGGATCTATTAGCGAACTGTGAGGATTGTATCCTACATTACATTTTAGCGGGTCTCTTTAGAACTTGCGGTACAGAGAGTAACAGGAACCTGACCCCTTGTTTGTAGGTTCTCCTGGACATTCTGTTCTCTTCAAAGTTTGTCGAATTAAGAAAGATAACGTCAATAACTGTCTATCGCGATGCGTACGTGATAAAGTTTTATGATAAGAGTAATTATAGTTGTTGACTTTCAGCACGTGATTCATCTTCAAACTTTACTCTGTATAGTAACTTAACTGTAAAGACACTCTTATAACTTTAGTTATCACAAAGGAAGTTTGTCGCCATGTTAACCACGTTTTCTTCGAAATTTTCAGATCACTCCTCTTAATTACACACGTGTACTTGGAAAAGTTTAAAATGTATTTGTTTATTTTATATAGGTAAAGACAGGTTTAAATTGTCTAATTCTATTATATACTGATAATATAAAATATCTAATACAAAGAGTTTTCTTTGAAAGCTATAACCAACTTTTTATATTGATATTTATTCTAAGAAGTCTGAAACTGCTAGACTGAATGTTTTATTTTTGATTCCACTATTTTTAGAGTTTTTTTTAGGGAATGTTTAACTACGTGAATAATTATAGGACCTCTTTGTGTTCTTGTTGAAGAAAGATAATCAGCTAAATTGGAAAACGATGACGTATATATTCATCCAACTAAATCGCTGAAAGGTTTAAATAAACAATAATATTTTGTGTTATTCCGAGAAGAAAAATAAAACTAAAAATCCTTTCCCTATTTACATGCACCCTCGAAAGTTCACCATAAGGGTTAATCATCACTGTTAACTTAGATTCAATGTTGAGACATAAACTGGTAACTCTGGACAACATGTAACGCTGCCATTTTAAATAGGATCAACATAGATCACAAATATATAACTTTTTGTGTTTTACTTTAGATTACATAACTTGGTGTGAAAAAGTAGCTACAGGTGAAATAAATAGTGTGTTATAAATTTAATCCAAACAACGCAAAAATGGACATTGACCCATAGGGTGTCCATGCCACAGCTGTATTTCACAGTCACCCTCGTGTACTTTATGTTAATTATAAAATATTACATTACAGTCATGCTTCCTTTATTTTGAGTAGTAAATGCTTCTTGTGGCTGATGTCCAAAAATTTTTCGGTAGCTTTTAATGAACCTGTATCAAAGTTATTCAGAAATTCCTTGACCTTTCTTTAGTAGCATAAATGTGCCCTCGTAGTTGCTGGGAGCGTGAGGGAGGTCAAAGGACCTGACAAACTTAAGAACTGCTAACAGTGTGAGACAGACATTTTAATACGTTTAAAATAAAGGGCGGTTTCACTATTCTGGTACATTAAAAACGTCTAGAGAAAGAATAGAATAGAATGAATATATACATTGATCGCCACAGTTAGTGGTGTGTAAGTACCATCAGGGTTGAAATATAATAATTAGAGTCCCTCCATACGTGTTAAGCTTTCACCTATGTGTATACCAACAGCCCGAAACTTGATACATGTGTAATTTGAAAACAAACACTTGGTGCAATTTTAAATTTTGCCTAATTTTGAATTTTAAGTTAGGTTACTGATATCAAACAGCCACAATCATAACTGTAATTATAGGAAAATAAACATAGGAGCCCAATTAATTTTTATGCGGGAAGAGAAGGAATCTTTTGTAGGAAGGTCACTAATCCCTCTTCCTATGTTGTGGGAGATTTTAAGATGTAAATTTCTGTTGTATGGGAAAAGCGAAAATAAACATTTATTTCCAATAAATAAATAGAATATACCATTTTATCACCCGGCTATTACCTGTTGCTGAAATATGGGTGTTTGCTATTTCACGATTTATAAGTAACATGTGAATGTTGTTGTTTTGAATTAAGCACAAAGCTACACAATGGGCTATCTGTGCTCTGCCTACCACGGGTATCGAAACCCGGATTTTAGCGTGTAAGTCCGCAGATATACCGCTGAGCCACTGGGGGGGTCCATGTGAATGAGATTCGACAAACTGCTCTACCTAATTTGGTTTAGCATATTACAAAACACAGAGAGTTACAAATTAATAACGCTTAAATTATGCTTTAACGTATTTGACATTAACAAGAGAGAGTTCCTCGCTGGTACAGGGGCAACTCCACGGATTTACAACACTAAAATCAAGGGTTCGATTTTCCTCAGTAAACTCAGCTGAAAGCCCAATGTGGCTTTGCTATTAGAAAATATACACACACATTAACAAGAGAATATTTTGTTGCATTTATTTTTAGCTTATCATTGTCTAATTTCTAGAAAGTCTGCAGATTAACAACCCTAAAATCAGGGTTTGATTCCTCCCTGAGGACACAGCAGATTATTTGATATGGCTTTGCTTTGAAAATCATAAACACACACCAGTGACTGGTCTTTTAGTTTATACTGTATCTCTATATGCTGTAAATGGGCGTTGGTCATTGCGATGATTACTGCCTCTTATATATTTTACAGAACCTTTGCTTATTGAGTGGCACTCAATTCTTAATCCAAGAGTCGCACCAAACATGCTCGCCCTTTCAGTCGTGACGGTCAATTCCACTATTCGTTGGTAAAAGAGTATCCCAAGAATTGGCGGTGGGTGGTGATGGCTAACTGCCTTTCTAGTCTTAGAAAGTTGGTGACGGCTAGCGCAGATAGCCCTTGCGTAGCTTAGCGTGCAATTCAAAACATACCTTATTGAGCGGTAAAATCTATTTCTTCTAAGAATGAAAGGCGATTTTATCTCGGGTTCATCTTTGTTGTTCAACTTTACTTTCCTATTAAAGTATTAAAAATTATAAAACACTAATAGAAGTGTTCCTTATTTCAGAGTTGTTTAGATGGCGACTCACCTTTAGTTATTTTCTTTCCGATGGAACAATCCAACAAAACTCAATCTTGTCGTAGTATAATACTGGTATCCAGATACTGTAATATTAGTATACAGAACTGAATATTATTCATATTATGCACCCAAAGTGCAGATTATGATTTTGCAGCAACAAGAAGCCAACCATGGATCCTCGGATCTATAGTTTGACATGCTAGCCACGAGGTCAACCTAGGCTTAGTAAGATTTAATGCTTGGAACTTTGCGCTTTTAGGAACCTCACACTGACTGAGTTAAAATCACATTTCAAAATTACAGTGTATTCGTCATTTTTTATCACTCCCAAATATACAAGGAGTAGCCAGACTTTAATTCCCTTAAATAATAGCTAGGAACTAAGTTCGATCTGTTTTCTTTTAACTGGAGGAGAAAACCTCATAAACCCATTCAAATCTACATTAACTCACAACCTGCAAGAGGAATGAACTGCTCTGTTTCAAGTATCCTTGAAGTAGCTTACTACGATCGTCATCGTTTTGCATAAAATTGTGTTTGGTTTGTTTTGAAGTGTCTAAAACCATATTTGGAGTTCTAACCAGAAGATGAACCTTCTTCTCATTTGTCGTATCTGCACGGATAATTCTTGTATTTGCACTTTAAATTAATATCAACGTTTTTGATCGCAGTCGTTTCTGTTTTTCAGATGTAATACACTTCTTAAAGTTCATTATATTTCAAACATATCTTTTTAAAAATAAGTCATAAAATATAACGTATTTTTGCCAAACCATTCAGAAAAACAGGTAAGTTTCTGACTAAGGACATTTGTTCTTAGTAAATTATGCTAAACGAAGTATTTATACAGCTTTACTACTCTCAATTAAGTGTTATTTAAAAAATCACCTTTTTAGAATCCTTGTAAATGATATAAATGAGTATTCTGTTCAGTTATTGGCAATGTGTTTTAGTCATAATCGTTTTGTAGATGCGTATTTGATTTTGATAAACACTTCAACTTGATAACTCACAATGTAGCATTTTATATAAGATGTATATAGCACACGAAAGATTAATGTACTTTGAACACACTAACTATATATGTAAAGAAACATTTAAAAAAAGACCACTAACAAGCGTCGCTGAAAATTCAGCCCACTGGCTGTTGATGCGAAAATATATTTGCATTACAACTTGCAGACATGAATAAATGTCCAATCCACTGGCTATATATGTGTGAAGAGCTATTTCAGCCAACACTTACAGAAATTAAGAAACAATTATTCCACTAGATGTAGATGTGGAGTGACGTTTTAACTACCACTTAGAGACATGAACAGGGCTTGTAAATGAAGTAAATGAGTTGAGTTCGCGTATTGTATTTTCTTGAGATATTCTATATTTTTGCCTGTTATAAGGTTTAGTGAAAAGAAGTGATAAAAATAATGGATAAAATCAGACAGTACAAAGAATTTGAAAACAACAAAAATTAAGTGAATAACTTAGTTTCTCTGTAAAGTTACATAGGGGACCCCAACTATAATATGTATATTTAATTGCAACAGTTTCCCTGAGGATCATCGATGAGTTTATTGACTTAAAACACTAAACTTTCCGCGGTGTGTACAGCAGATAGTAGCTGTTCCATTGATGGCATGTTTGTTCTTGTACTTGTAATGGTTTGTATATCTCATAAATTCTGAAAGACCCGCTAACCAACAACGTTGTGGACTACAAACATTTTGAAACATAAATAGTTTAACAAAATTGTTTAAACAACCATTATGAGACAGTTTGTTTTTTGTATCATGATTTTTTTTACTTACATAATTATATAAAGGGCTATCTGTGTACAAAGATATCTAATTTTATGCTGATAGAATAGAAGAAACGCAGCTAGTCAGCAACACCCCACCGCAAATTATTTGGCTGCTCTTTTCTGACCAAATAGAATTTTATTATCACTCTTATAGGGTATCCCCACAGTCCTGAAGTTTGAAAAGAATTTTTGCGTTATCGAGCTATGACTAATAAACCCTTGCTTTATAGTTCGAGCATATTAACTACTAAGCCATTTCGGGCCCAAGAGTATATGTAACACATCAATAATTCTAGATTTAAATTACATCTTTGCTCAGTCATTAATGATCGAGTGTAGTGTTCTCAAGTACTGCAGAGTTAATACTATTTCCTTCGGCAATAAGAAAATTATATTTATTTATTTTAACCCTTAAGCGGCGGCCATCATCAATTGATGATACACGCTAAAACAGTTGACAACCCCCTTACACCGTAGTAACCGTACCCACTCAAAGCGTTGCGTCTGAGTCATTTTCTTAGTTTAAGTCATGTAGCAGAAAATAAAGGGTGGGTCAGCTAAAGGAAAGAAGCGAAAATGTTTTTCATCGAAAGACGAAATTGAAGCATTAGCACGTGATAATTATTCCAATAAAGAAGAAAACTTTTCAGAGTTTTCGTCATCATCATCATATTCAGTTATTTCAAGCTCTGAACGTAATTTAGATAATGAATCAGAATTAATTGGTTATTAATAAATCAGGTGCTACGATTTTGGTCCATTTATTCATTCTTTTGATAGTAGAAACGCTGGACTGGCAGGTAATGTGTGAGAAACAAACAGATATTATAAGTTTTGTAGCTCTTTGAGTTCCGAAGAAAGTGAAAGTAACACTCCCTCTACTTCACAAAAAGAGAAATGTGAAGATACAACTATTGGGGAAATGTACACTTTTTTACTCTGCTAATGTTTATGCCGCATGTAGAAAAGTGTGTGTTGACTAATTATTGGAAAATGATCCCCTTTTAGAAACTCCAGTTTTTCCAAAATACATTACTCGAGATTGATTCGGAAAGATTGTTAGATACTTGCACTTATGGAAAGTTCAAGAAGTGTTTACAATAGTTTAGAATAAAATTAAGTAATCTTTTTCTCTGTCTGAAAAAGTGGTTATTGGTGAATCTTTTATTCTCTTCGAGGGTTGCATTGTTTTCAAGCAATACATTCCAAGCAAGCGCCATAGATTTGAAATAAGGATCTTTGTATCATGTAATTGTGAGACAGGTATTTTAATAGATATGATTATCTCTTTTGTAAGTGATGTTGATGTCCCTAAAGATCCCCGATTAGGATTCTCAGGATCAGTTGTCAATCAGTTGATAATAGACTATCTTGGAAAAGGTCATATAGTACATACTGATAATTATCATACAAGTCAGGAATTATACAGCTTTGAAAATAATACTGGTTTTTGTTTAACAGTTAGAACCAGTCGGAAGAACGTCTAAATTCGAACCTTTGAATAAGAGAGGTTTTGAGACCAAGAATCAAGAGAATATTTTAGCACTTCAATGAAAGACAAACGTGCTGTTTTTTTTACTTAGTACACTAAATAAAGATTAAATGAAATACAGTGGATAGAATGATTACAAAACTAAAGAAACAATAACCAAACCTCATATGGTTTTGGATTATGCTGTCAAGATAGTTAACAAAAGTGACATACAAATTGATTGCGTTCTTAAATGTGTGGTGTGGTGCAAGAAGCTCTTTTGTCACCTACTTGTTATCTCAATTCAGAATTCGTATAACGTGTATCTCGTAAAACTGGCAAGAAACCATCATTGAGACAATTTAGTTATAATGTAGTTTATCAGTTATTGGTAAGGTATGGAAGGATGACAAGACCTTTTTCAGGAAGACATAGCCTTACTGTTCTTTATAGACTTGTTGGAAAAGAAGAATTTTCTCAGCACTTTTTAGAAAGTATTCCATCCTCAGGAGCTAGAAAAAGTGAACAGAGACTATGTCACGTATGTAAATGTGTATTTTCTTATAGCGAAGTCACATCGGACTATATGCTAAGCCCACCGATGGCATTCGAACCTCTGACTGTAGCACTGTAAATCCGTGGAATTACCGTTTTACTAGCGGTAGCGCGCATGTATGTATACGACAATAAAAGAAAAGAAGCGAAAGATGGTGACTACCTGGTGTAAAGAATGTAGAGTAGCTCCATGCATTGGAGAATGTTTTCGTGATTTTCATACCCTAAAAAAACATTTGAACATGTAATTAATAAGTCCTTATTATACTTTTCCTTCTTCTCATTTTTTCATATCTTCTTCAAAATTCACAATAAAAATGCTAAAGATTATGTTTAAAAAAATTTTCCCCCAATTTTTTGTCTGTGGTGTTACCTACAACATTTCCGCTGTTTAAGGGTTAAACAAACAGAAAAAAACACAATTCAATTAAAGTGTGCACAGAATTGGAGATAGCACCACTGTCTTACTAATAACATTTCTATTTAGTTTGTAGGCCCGGCTTGGCCAGGTGGGTTAAGGTGTTCGACTCGTAATCTGAGGGTCGGGAGTTCGAATCCCCGTCGCGCCAAACATGCTTGCCCCTTTCATCTGTGGGGTCGTTATAATGTACGGTCAATCCCACTATTCGTTGATGAAAGAGTAGCCCAAGAGTTGACGGTGGGTGGTGATGACTAGCTGCCTTCCCTCTAGTCTTACACTGCAAAATTAGGGACGGATAATGCAGATAGCCCTCGAGTAGCTTTGCGCGAAATTCCAAAAAGAAATTCAATTTGTCGAAAAATAGTCTAGAATGAAAGACCTAACCATTATAAACACGTTAGAATAAGGTTAATTCCTCACTTTGACACTTTGTGATCTTTATTGCTTTGAATAGTAATGACTATAAATCACTTGGTCATCATTTTAGGAAATGCTAGGAGGATTAGTAAACATAAAACTCTAACTTTTCCTACACCTTTTTATAACCAACTTCAGTAACGAACATATTAATACAAGGTTGAGGAACTCTACACGACACCTTTTGTAGAAATATTCATGACTTCTAGCAACTTATGACTAGCTTAAGAATGTGGTCGCAACATTTCAAAACTAGTTTGCCAAACGTGTCTATGGTAAGTGGGAACAATTTTTGAAGATTTCAAACAAAAGAATGTTCACTTTTCTAAACTAAATGGAAAGAAACGACTATGAACAATGAATATCTATATTTTTAATTGGAAAGGAAGTAAACACCTAGTATGTATAAGAAATGCATACCTTTCTGACTTAACAAAGAAACAGTATATTTAATATTGATTCTTATTTTTCCTGCAAGCTGAGCAGAATATAACAGGAAAAAATAAAATTATTAAAAAAAATTATTATTTTGGAAGAAACGTTTCTTAAATGGAAATTAGAAAACTAGGTTCTAGTCAACACTACTGGTGTGCAAAACGTTGATATTAAAAAACGGTTTATTGAAATATAGTTTAAATGCTCGGATATGCATTATCAATTTCATGTCAACAGTGTCCGTGCTTTAAACAAAGTTCGTTTGTTTTTATAACTCGTTTAATTCCAGCTGTTAATCCATAACAACACACTCATAGCTAAAAAGTTAAGTTTCTATCCGAAATTACTGACTTAGAAACCTCAGTTATCTGAGGCTAAAAAATGTAAAATATTTTATAAATTAGTATCGTCTATTTGTCTTTATTCCAGTGATTATTGAATACAATAAGCAGTTCTTTGAAACTGGGGTCCCCCAGTGGCTCAGCGGTATGTCTGTGGACTTACACGCTAAAATCCGGCTTTTGATACCCGTGGTGGGCAGAGCACAGATAGCCCATTGTATAGCTTTGTGCTTAATTCAAAAACAACAACAACTTTGAAACTGGGAAGACGAATGATCACGTGAGCAGTTTAGTGGTTTGCTGAGCACGTGACTTGTCTACTACAGATACAGACCAAGTACTGGTTGGTTTTTTACAGTACTTACTCTGGTTTTTCAAGTTTTTGTGGCGTCCTTTTACATAATTCATGATGTAGAGCTTTCAGTTAATATCCCTTACGTGTTCTTCAGATAATACATTGGTTCATCTGTTGTATGTTTGAGGAAGCCGAGAAGCAAAAATTTTTGGCTCAACTTCAAACAGCAGCACAGAAAGGGAAAAAGTTTTTGTTTTGTCTGTCTCTTTTAAATTAAAAGACTCGTTTTTTTCTTTTGATAGATAAATGATTAATAACTTGTTTGAATATCGACTGTTCACACCGTAAGACTTGTGACAGGAAAAAATACGTTTTTTAGTCATTTCTGGGGAACGATACTGATACAGCGAGATTTTTAGACTAAAGGATAAATCTCAAAGAAAGGAGTTTTGATTATTTTTCATGGAAGCAGAAAAAATCATACAGCAGAGTGTCAATAGCAGCAACAGCCTGACATACTTCAACAGTTAGGATGCTCGACTCTAAATCTGAATATGCCCGCCCTTTCTGTTGTGGAGACGTTATAATCTGGTGGTCAATGTAACTTTTTAATTGTAAAGATTAACCAAAAGTTAGCTTAACTTGGTACTTTGTTTCTTTAGTCTGCCTCTTCCGTAATAGGGAAAGCTATTTATGCAAACAAATGTACAAGAACAGCAAAACTCCAAATCCATATACTAGACGATTTGGGAGCTGCTGTCATCGACAAAGTGAAAGCTTTAGTTACAAAAAAATGAAATATACGATCTAAATAAAATTCTGTTTGAATTACGCTGGCTATATCTCCCAAAACTGTCAGCTGTTAATAATAATATATCAAACAAGAATTTTAAGTTCACGAAAACTCACAAGACATACGTTCACTAACCCCACCTACACTTTGAAATCAACTAATTGTTTTCCTTTTAATCATAGTAATCCATTTTGACAACAAAGCCGTCAAATTTCACAGTATAGTTTCAACAACATCTGGCTCAGTCTTAGAGTACAAAGCTGAAATCCACGTACAATGCAACGTTTGTAAAAAAAAGTATGTCGAGATGTGCGTTCTAAAATTGGCAATGTAGTTCTCTATAAGAAATTCTTACAATCATTCGATACTGATGTTTTAGTCAACAATACATAATTCTGCAACAATAGACTCATCGTGATCGATGGTGTAGGAAGAAGTTCAAAGGATTTATTTGTTTGTTTTTGAATTTCGCGCAAAGCTACACGAGAACTACCTGCGCTAGTCTTTCCTAATTTAGCAGTGTAAGACTAGAGGGAAGGTAGCTAGTAATCACCACTCATTGCCAAGTCTTGGCTAATCTTTTACCAACGAATAGTGAGATTGGACATAACTTATAACGCCCACACGGCTGAAAGAGTGAGCATGTTTGGTGTAATGGGTATTCGAACCCGCGGTCCTCAAATTAAGTTCAAAGGAAAACACTGGAGCTAAATCTTGTCGTTATAAAGTCTTTAACAATTATAAATTAGTTTTAGTCTCTAAATGGGAGTTAAAATGTTGGTAATTTCTTAATGTAGGGTATTCATTCAAAATAATTTCGTAATTTAAGGTACTCATTCAAAATAATTTCTTAATTTAGGAAATTCAAATTTGGGTTTGTTTGAATCAGTCAGAAAGTAGGAAATGAAAATCTTCTCCAAGCGAATTCAAATAAAGACTGAATAGTATCGAAATTGAAACTTGTATGAAGAAGCTAGGAATGAATATTCAAAATTAAGAAATTGTTTTGAATTTCCTAAATTAAGAAATTATTTTGAATGAGTACCTTAAATTAAGAAATGATTTTGAACGAATATCCTAAACTTAGAAATTATTTTGAATGAATACCCTACATTAAGAAATTACCAACATTTCAACTCCCATTTAGAGACTAAAACTAATTTATAATTGTTAAAGACTTTATAGCAACAAGATTTAGCTCCAGTGTTTTCCTTTGAACTTAATTTGAGGACCGCGGGTTCGAATACCCATTACACCAAACATGCTCATCATTTCAGCCATTCGGGCGTCATAATATTACGGTCAATGCCACTATTCGTTATTAAAAGAGTAGCCCAAGAGTTGGCGGTGGGTGGTGATTACTGGTTACCTTCCCCCTAGTCTTGCACTAAATTAGGGGCAGATAGTCCTCGCATAGCTTTGCGCGAAATTCTAAAACAAACAAACATAGGATATTAGGATAAGGCTCGTTACAATTTTAAACATTATATTCTCTATTTGGTCTCTTAAGGATTTTCAAAAATTAAAAGTTTATAATAATAGTATTTTTAAACCACACTATATTCATCATAGCTTTCGTCGATGACGCGTTTCACTCAATACAGAGCGCTTCAGGCCAGTTGGGATACACAAAATAAATTATGTGTGTGTCTTCTTAAAGCAAAGCCACATCGGGCTATCTGCTGAGTCCACCGAGGGGAGTTGAACCCATGAATTTAGCGTTGTAAATTCGAAGACTTACCACGGTTCCAGCGGGGAACAAAAGTGCAGTTACACCCCGTAAATTGCACACATTTATGTACTAAACATGTTTAAAAGGTTATTTTTTTTTACTGAAATGCCAAACAAAATTAAATCCAAAACACAAAATATTAAAACAACTTAATTCAAACCAAAACCAAACACACGTTTCAACAAGCTCCTCAGTGGCACAGCAGTGTGTCCGTGAACTGCTTGAAACTGGGTTTCTGTACTAGTGGTGGGCAGAGCACAGACAGACCTTTGTGCATAATAAATAACAATGTCTTCCTCTGTAAGGTTTCGCTACTCATTACCCTCTTTTCTCTAAAAATAACATCAGCTTTAAGGAAGTTTGGTTTCGTCCCTGGCCATATGATTTAAAATCGAAACCGTTTGGAATACTTTTGTCAAAATATGTTATTAAATAACTTTTGTAAACAGCCATTTATCAAATCTAAGTGAATGCAACTTAATGTTTTTTTCTGTAAAAAGGCTGTAATGACACTTCGCAATACTTAATAGTTTTCAGACCTATTAAGATTTATCTTTTCCCACGTGTTAGGTAATGATTATTCAATGGTGTTTAAGCGTATTTATTTATAGACTGTATTAAAGGAACACTTTTGACCCGTAAGTTTTCAATTAATGAATGACCGAAGGAACCAATAATACACAATTACTGTCGTGACCGATTTTAATGGTAATGTTTATCAATATTTTTCACAAAAAAATGCATCTAGTTGCGGTGTAAGCAAATGCAACGTAACTCGCAAAATAATCTAAAAACTTTGTTAATTTTTCTTATTCCGCTCTCAGTGAACATTGCGCAAACTTCGTTTTCTTGTCTGGGAAATTCTAATATTTGCAGAAAACACTGAGTGCTCGGATATTATTTTATGAACCAAAACAAAGGAATCATAAACCTGTGAAAAGTTTGAAAGTTAAAATAAACCCTGGATTTAAAACAGGTTTTAAACTATCATAATGAGAGGCAGTAAAGCTTAAGTGGGTTTAAGATAAGTATATGAACAGCAATGAACAGCTTTAATATTTTCTAAAATTATTTTAATTTACTTTAGAGGATGGAACAGCCGAGATGGACCAATTGGTTCCATGTTGTTTCTAAACGTTTTATTATTTCTCTTATATAAACGTGGTTGAGTTGCAAGAATAAGTTCTTCACGGCGATGATTCGATAAAACTTAACTAGGTCATAATAAGTCTGTAAGAGTTGTTATTTAAATCATAAAACTATCTAGAGGTTATAAACGTAAGAAATATAAAGTGTTTCTTCTCTAAGGCTTCAGCTCACAGAATAGAGAACTCTTCTCACTTGCTTACCAATTCGTGTGGATTCATATCCAACAAATAATGATAGCTGCTTATTAAGTTTGTAATAAAAGTTTCATCTAGCAGTAAAATAGCGAAACACTTTGACATTTACGGGTTATGTTTCCTCTTAATTATAACTTGCAGGTAGGGTGTTTTTAGTCATTTATATGTCTCTTCTAAGCGCGAACGCGCTCCTGTGTGTATGCAATATTTAGTAGAATATTAGTTTTGTGTTTCGCTCACAGTCTAAGTAAAATATATTACAAACGTATTTAATGTATATGATATTAAATCAAGTAAAAACATCATGCAGGTTTGAGAATGAATTTTATCTATATCGAGTGGTCTATGCAAGCAAGTTTAAACTGAAATTTGAAAGAAAGCAAATAAATTGTTAATAACCCTGTGAAAATATCTCAAGATCATTATTGTGCTTAACTTATTGTGGAGAAACATAAACTTTGTATCATATAACTGCATCTAACTACATACCGGTGTGGCTCCTGATGATTCGCCCGGCCCTAATGTGTCTTGTTTGTTTGTTTTGGAATTTCGCACAAAGCTACTCGAGGGCTATCTGTGCTAGCCGTCCCTAAATTAGCAGTGTAAGACTAGAGTGAAGGCAGCTAGTCATCACCACCTACCACCAACTCTTGGGCTACTCTTTTTACCAACGAATAGTAGGATGGATCATCACATTATAAAGCCCCCACGGCTGAAAGGGCGAGCATGTTTGATGTGATGGGGAATCGAATCCACAACCCTCAGATTACTAGTCCAGCACCCTAACCACCTGGTCATGCCGTGTCATTAAATAACTAGAAATCACGATTTCTAACATACACATTATTCATTGTGTGTAGTTCAACTTGTCACATAAAGAAGGGAACGGTGGGTAATTTTTTTAGTTAGAGTATCTTACACTCGAATACTCTCAAATCTATCCTGTTGTTGGCTACAGAAGAGAAAATATTTTATATTTTTTCACATAATGTTTTCTAAGTTTTGGGAGTTTTTTTATCTAATGTGTGGTAGCTCAACAGTTATTTTGAAGGCTTAAAGCGCTTTAAATCAGATTTCGATACTCGCAATGGGCACAGCACAGACTATCCATTGTATAGCTTTACACTTGATAAAAAGAAGACAAATTTGTTTATCAGTTAAGAACGAATGTATCTTTCAAAATGAATTTCACTTGTAACATTTATGTTTTGTATCAAACTTGTTGATTCTGCGAATGCAGCACGTTGTATGAAATATGAAAATGATTTTTATAGGGGCATTAAGAAATTTGTGTAATTGAAAATCAGGTATTTAACTATCATGAACTATTTATTTGTGTTTTATGCTTGTTAATGCTGTATTCAAATACGGAACCAGTAATTATTTTTCTTATACAGTCAGGTTACTCTCCTCTACACCAGGCGGCAACGGAGGGTCACGTGGAAGTAGTGCGAATGTTACTGAAAAACGGAAGTCACGTGGATGCGCAAGATGAAATGGTATTTTCTTTTACTTTAACATGCGAAAGAGAAACGTTTATAAAGTTTATTTCTAGTTTCTGAGTCAACAACAGAATAATCTTAGCTATATTCTAAATGCCGACAGCAGGGATTCTGATTGGTTGAATTCGGCTAGTGTTTTAAGCTGTTTTACAGAAAGAGGATGAACCGAGATTTTGGTCACAATTGTATTTAAAGGACCTAAGTTTCGAATAACAATAAAATTCAAGGTTTTTATGTGGTTAAAATATGCAAGAATAAATATATTCCAGTTTTAACTACAGTGGAGCGCCGTTAAGCCGTGGTCAACCTGCTTAACCGCGGCTTAAACCTTTGTGACTGAAAAGCCGAAGTCGCCAACAGCTCCGCCGAGGAGCTTCATCCGGGCCATTACGTGATCATTATATCGGATTATCGAATTAAAAATAATACTTTAATTATTGATCACTTTTTTCACGGATTTACCGCGAATTAACTTTAATGTATTGAGAGGTGTGATTCGGTAACAATGGCGGCCTCCATAAAGCTGACATAGAGAGCGAATAAGGTAGATTTCTATTGTAATATATTTTATTTATTTCCCAAATTTAAGCAAATCCTTTTTAAATATCCCCTTGAAGTTATGAAGCCAGGATTAAATTCGTAAGCCGCATTTTTATACGTTCTTAAATTAGCCGTGAGCCGCGATAATCCTCGCTCACATCGCTCACAAGACTTGCTACTGCGGCTTAAGCGATTTCGCGGTTTACTGGTCCGCGTCTTAATGGCGCTCCACTGTATTTGTATATCATTTTCTTATTTGACCACCAGAGGGCACCATCCTTCATTTACGTTAGAAGTTTGTTAGTTTTATGTATATTTTACTATAACCACAGTTTGATGTTACACATTGTTTCCAAGTGAAAAACATGAAAGCGAATCGAGTATAATGATGACATATTTATCGTATATATGATATAAGTACACACGACGGTATGTGTTTAGTTTTCGCAAAGCCTTTCTTTATCCGTTTTTATTTATTATACACTGTTTACACTGATGACAGATTTGTGATATTCTTCAATTTCAGATAGTATAATACTTAATACCTGATAGGAAACACAAAAAAATGAATAGATTATTTAGAGACTATAGGGATGTTTTTCAAACTTCAGGTATAAAAGTTATGAAATTTATATTTTTTAATTTAAGCTCAAAAATGAGATACGTTTAAATGTTCCCGTAGCCCATTGTGTTATGAAGTGGCACATACGATGACAAAAACCTGCCTATCGTCGTAATACAACAAGCTTGTAATGTTATCGTTGTTTAAAATAGTTCTGAAAGTTTTGCGCTGTCTATTGAACAACACTAATGGATATTTAATAAAAACGTAAAATTCTGTACACATAAATCTGAATGCAATAAATCGAAGTTTTAAGGTAAACGCAATAGCTTACGATATAATATTTTTATCCGAAATAGCTAAAAATGATTGTTTGCAATTTTTAAGTAGAAACGATCTTTACATTTTAATTATTTGTTTCGTTATGCAAACATTTTATGAATGTTTGTTTCAGAACTGCGTGATAAACACGTGAGAGTTTTGCATAAATAACAGTTATGAGAAAAATTTCCATGATATTTCACGTAGCATCCGTGTATTGATTTGTAAAAAATAAACAGTCAGTTGGTTTAAACCAACTGTAATGTTACTTTGAATTAGTATTTCTGGTCTTTCACTGTGTAACGTTTATCGAGAGCGGTTTTTTTTATAGATTTATAACACATACGCTGTTAGCCCACCATGGCCAGGTGGTTAAGGCACTCCACTCGTAATCTGAGGTTTGCGAGTTCGAATCATCGTCACACCAAACATGCTCGCCCTTTCAGCCGTGGGGTTGTTATAATTTAACAGTCAATACCACTATTAGTTGGTAAATGAGTAGCCCAAGAGTGGACGGTGGATAGTGATGACTAGTTGCCTTCCCTAGTGCAGATAGCTCTCGTGTAGCTTTGCGCGAAATTCAAACACAAACATACGCTATTTTAAATGATATAATAGTGCCTGAAGCTGACAAACTATAGTTCGTTATCTTTATATCAACGACATACATGAGTTGCAGCAGTAACTACTTAAAGTGTATTTCTTTTCAATCACGAAAGAAAAGGTTAGCAGAAGAAAGATAAAAAACACACGCAGTGATTTAATAGTAGTGTTAAGATAAAGCGTGAAAACAAAATATTTTGAAAGAAACGACAAAAACTCATCAAACTGGATTATTAGTTTCTAAATTCTTTATTATTGTATTTTTCCCGCAGGCAAAGTAGCGAATCAACCGAGAATATTTGTGGGTTCGTGACTCCCCACGATTTCTAGGAAATTTCTATAACCACATGAAATTAGTGCTCGATGGTACTTTCGCTCCTCTCTAAGAAATTTCTGTTACTGTTTTTTATTGGATGCTAAACTTTAAAAAATGGCTTTCAAGTAATTTTTTATCATTAAACTTAAAAAATACTGACCTTAAAATTCTTTTTGATTGAAAACAACAATATTTGATGTTATATAAAATATTATGAATTATTTTTTAACTTTATAAATACGTTAAAGAAAAGAGAATCTTAAAGAAGTAATTAATCTTCTAATCTTTCGTCTTAAGTACCACTATTACCTGAAACATAGGTGCATAAATATATATAGAGAGAGGTGCTAAAGTAATTTTATTAAAATATTTGCTTAATATCAGCTGCTCCATAAGACTGATATAAAACGTCAAATTATATTCTACCTGTCTATATGAAATAATGTTTTCTATTTTACCTTCATTTAAAGAATGTTGTATGTTAATGCTACTTTGACGACTTTTTTTGTATTCAAACTGCATAATATTTTACTGTATTTTTCATCCCATACAATGAAATTTCATATTTATTTCTCTTTCTCTTATTTACAAGGGTATTTTATTGTTTAACTCTGTAAAAAATATTTTTATTACAGTTATGACTCCCAGGTAGCTCGACGGTAAGTTCTAGGTATTTTAACGCTAAAAACTGCGGTTCGGTTCCTACATTGGGCACAACTTCAATAACCCATTCTTTAATTTTGCGTCTAACACTAAACAAAGTATTTCTACTTCACAACAACACAGTCTGTAATTTAACCCTTTATACCATAACATACATCTCCATCTTATCCATAATTTAATTCATCTCTTATGTGTTTTAACATCATTACATTTGTTCACTCCGGCGGTTTTATCCCTTTAAAGTCAACCCAAATAGATGTCGTTTTATCATCCGATCTTTATAACATGTGATGTTTGTTGGGCTGGAGATGGTAAACTGGCACGTATCTGGCCAAAACGTCATCTACCACCCACTCCTCACGACGTATTTATATTTGTCAGAACATTCCTTGAAACGTGTTTGCGTACAACTTAACAGTTACCAGTGGACATTATAAAGCAGTTCGTTGTTATTAATGTAGGTTGCATTCGGCTCACGAACAGCCGTTTTGGGCGGAGTGAGAACGTGCTTAGAAAGTCGAAGGAAATTTCACGTGGTGTGATAGAATTATATCACGGATATTCTTCAGTATAACCAAATCACCGTCATGCTTTTGGTCTGCTCCAAAAAGAAAAAGCGCCGTACAAAATAAAGACACCAGTACAGAAATCGTACTGTGTTTTGATTTACCAAGGAAATATTGTATTCTAAGATGTTTCACAATTACAATTTATCTCTCTTTTTCTTTTTAAATAGAAATGACCGTGAAAATTGATAAATATTACATATTAATAAAAGATGGCGAATCAAAGACAGTTGGAACTTGTGCTTAACAGCGACCAACATTTTAAATCTGCCTGTGTTAATAAAGCTGTAACTTAATAGAGTTTCACTGTGTTATGGTTTACAGGTTGAGTTACCATAAAGCATATATTATTTGCAGAGTGGAAAAAGAAATGGGTGTTTTTCTCTGTACAGTGTTCCCTCGTGTATCGCGGTAAATGTGTTCCAAACCCCCCCGCGAAAGGAGATTCTCCGCGAAGTGGGATCACCGATTTTTACGTATATATTTATGTGCATTTAGACTTTTAAAACCCTCCCTGTACAACTATTTAACCCTCCCATTACAATACTGTTCATTATTGCTGAAATAATAAGAAAAATTATTAAGATATTAAGCCTTAAAATTAAAAGTTACATATCTTCAGCAGGTGGTGTCTTTTCGGGGGACACCACTTCCTCTTCTGTGGAAGGTGAATCGGCAATTTCTTCGTCGGTCGTTACAACTTCAGGAACAGTACTTGCCACCGGTACCCTTTCTTTCTTGCTCGGCTGGAAAATCATTGTTATTGTCAGTTGTTTTCTCTGCCTCTTTAGCCTATCGAAAATCATTTGATAAGGAGTCATCAGTTCTTCTATTTTATTGCAAAATTGTGCTGATCGAACCATATCGTTGTCCCATTCCTGTGAGCACTCCTTCACTTCGTTAATTAGTTTCATTAGTTTACCTAACCGCTCTAACGACCATCCACTTTGCTCGATTGTTTCCTCGGCTTCTTTCGGTGTTTCCTCTTCGTCGTCTTCCTCGGCAGCAGACTTCGTCAGTGCTTCTAAGTCTTGGTCGGCGAGTGGTTCGGATTCTAAGTCAATCAGTTCATCTACGTTTTCCTTCGTTATATCGCCAAATCATTCACCTTTGATTAACGAAGCTAATTGCACAGCTTTTTGAACAGCCGAGTGTTGGATTTCTTCAGGCGTGAATCCCTTGTCGTCGTGCACAACCTCAGGCCACAACTTCTTCCAGCTTGCATTAACGGTGCAGGGCTTCATCTCTTGCAATGCCTTATGAACATTTTGAAGACATGTAGCAATGGTGAAAGACTTCCAGTACTCCTTCAGGGTGAACGTTGTTTTCGGCTTCGGTTTCGGGGGCATTATCAAGGCTACGTACGAGGTTGGACATGGTATTCCTTATGTATAAGGCCTTGAAAGCCCTGATAAATCCCTGGTCCATCGGTTGTATAAGGGACGTAGTGCTGGCTGGCAGGAATTCAACCCTAACGCCTTCATACGAAAGATTTCTTGCGTGGCCACCGGCGTTATCCAAAAGAAGAAGGATATTGAATGGGAAGCCCTTCTCTAATAAATAAAGCTTAACTTGAGGAATGAAACTCTGAGGGAACCAATCAGAGCTCAGAGGCTTCGTTATCCAGGCAGTAGGAGTGTGCATCCAATGGACCGGTAGCAAGTTCATGTTCTTATTCTTTAAAGCTCTCGGGTTTTTAGACTTGTAAATTAATGTCGGCTTCAACATAAAACCAGCAGCATTACCAGTCATTAAGAGGGTGAACCGGTCTTTATGAGCTTTAAAACCAGGGGCTTTTTTCTCATCTTTAAACAGGAACGTTCGGGAAGGCATCCTCTTCCAAAACAGGCCAGTCTCGTCCATGTTGAATACATGTTCAGGCCTATATTCCCCTTCAGCGATTATTTCTTTAAAAGTGTTCCGATCGTAAGCTTCACCAGCCTCCTTGTTAGCCGAAACAGCCTCTCCATGTAACGATACGTTTTTCAGGCCGTATCGTTGCTGAAATTTCTGAAACCAGCCTTTGCTTGCAGAAAACGGTTTCTTAGGCTGGGAATCACTGGACGTTCCTGGCTGTGGGTTGTCTACGTCTTCTTCATCTTTATCCTTTTCCGCGAAATTATCATACAACATCTTAGCCTTCGTTGTGATAATGTTAGTATCCAAGGAAACACCTTTCTTACGGCAATCAGCTATCCATATGGCCAAAGCAGCTTCCATCCGAACGATACTCTTATTACGAGATGTTACAACCCTCTTAGCCGTTGTATTAAAAGTAATAGCAGCAGTCTTCCTAATATTAACTTCGTCCTTCTTGGTGTAGCGAATAGTGGATTCGTTCACTCCGTAATGGCGGGCTATGGACGCATAAGAGTTTCCTTCTTTTACCATATCTAATATTTTCACCTTTTCGACGATGGTCATCATTTTCCGTGACCGTTTAGGCGTAGAAGCATCCTTAGAAGTATTAGCACGTTTTGGAGCCATTGCAGGGGCTTTAAACACACACAAAAGTTCAAAGATGCTGCCGTGGATGAAATCACCAATCACAGACCAGATATGAATATTGACAGCACCAATCACAGGCAATCAAAATGGGTAGCTGTCATTGGCCGTCTTTCATTTCTGCACCAATCATAGCCCGTCTTGCACATCGCTACGCCATGAAGCAGATCTCGCGTAGCCTTCGCAGACGCACAATGCGTACATCTATAGCCTTTCCAGTTGGTTCTGTTTCCATTTTTACGCTGTTATAAACTCAAATATATGTTTATATCTCAAAATATACCTGTTTTTTCTTTACACTATTAATTATATTTATTTTTAATATTTTAATGGTATTTAATGCTATATTTTAGATTTAATGTTTATTATTTTATATATATATATGGGGGGGGGGGGTCGGCCGAGCCCGCGAAGTGGTGAAGCCGCGAAAGAGGATCCGCGAAGTGGCGAGGGAACACTGTACTCATTATCAAGTGTGTGGAGGATCAAACGTCTTGCAGTGAATTTCTCTCCAACAGAAAGGATTGTTGTTTGTGTATGTTTGTTTTTAATTTAGCGCAAAGCTACATGAGAACAATCTGTGTTAGCTCTAATTTAGCGATTATAGATTGGAGGGAAGTCAACACCCCCTCCCGTCGCCAGCTGTAAGACAGTTTTTTTACCAACGAATAATGAGATTGATTATAACTTTATAACACCCACACTGCCGAAAGGGGCGACTATGTTCGTTAACAGGGATTCGAACCCTAGACTCTCAGAATTTGAGTCGAGCATTTTAACCACAAGGCCATTCCAGGCTCCAGTAAGGAAGACCAAATGATAATTAGTTTACATTTTATACCTTCTTAGATATATTTTTTAAAATAGGTGTTGTTTGAGAAATATCCACGAACATCAATGGTTGAAACATTTTTTTTCTAGTTTATTTGTTAATTTCCTAATTATATCGGTTCTTCATAAGCCAAGTAGTATCTCTAGTTTATCTTTATTTCGTACAAGATAAATGTCTTATCTTAATTTCTGGACCTTATCGATGATTATTATTAAATTATCTCATAAACATCTGTTAATCTGTGCCAGTTTTGTGTCCATTTGGAACACATGTGGTATTTTTCAGCTTTTTTTATATTTTCTATGAGTATCAAATCTTCTGAATGTGATATCTTAAGCAATTTTCTAAATATTGTACTTTGCATACACTGCATTTGTCCAATTACGAAACGCTGTGTTGAAAGTCATCTGTTATCGATCAGCGGATTGAATTATTTCCAGAAGAGATAAGCAAACATAACAATTTCTACACCAGTAGACATATATAACCTTTCTTACACCAGTAGAGATACACTGCTGGGCAAAATCTTAAGGCCAATGAACATGAAAACAAAATATACATTTTGCGTTGTTAGACTCAATCACTTATTTGAGTAAAGCTTTGAAAGATGAAAATAAAAATAAAAAACTTTTTTTAGCATTTAATAGGGAAAATGTAAACACTAACAAATTAGCCTAAATACTAGCTGGTCGAAAGTTTAAGACCATAACAAAAATAATTCCTAAACAGGGTAGAAAATGCCCAATGAGAGGTCTCAGTAGTGAGTTGCACGGCCGTCATTGCGAATAACTGCAAAAATACGCTTTGGCATGGTCGATATAAGCGTTTGCAGAAAGCTGGCTGGAATGTTACACCAAGTGGTGAAGATGGCTTCACGAAGATCATGCACTGCTTGTAATTAACGTCTATTTCTGTAGACTTCCCTTGCCATCCACCCCCAAACATTTTCAATGGGGTTCAGTTCGGGCGAACACGCTGGATGGTCCAAAAGAATTATGCTATCTGCCATGAAAAAGTCCTTTGTCCTGCAGACATTGTGAATTGCAGGGTTGTCCTACTGCAAGATCTAGTCATTTCCATACAAGCGAGGGCCTTCAGTCAATAAGGATGCTCTCTCCAACATGGCAATGTATTCAGCTGCTGTTTGACGCCCCTGTATAACCTGAAGCTTCATTGTTCCATGGAAGGAGAAAGCACCCCAGATTATGATGGAACCTCCTCCACTGTATCGTGTAGAAAATGTCTCCAGTTGGATATCCTTGTTGTGCCAGTAACGTTGGAAGCCACCTGGACCATCCAGCTTAAAGTTTTTCTCGTCAGAGAACAAAACCTTCATACACTTTTCTATGTACCATGTTTGGTGCTTCTCAGCAAAGTTTAACCGAACTGTTTCATGGTGTGGAAGGAGGCGTGGTCTTTGAAGATGTTTACGATTTTTAAATCCTTTCTTTCGTAGATGTCGTCTTATTGTTCTTGAACTGCATTCTGCGTTCGTAAGGGCCTTAATCTGGTTCGACGATCGGCTGGTTTCTTGCCGGATAACACATCGAATTTTCCTGCTCAACGCCGGCGAAACTTTCTTGTGCCGACCACTTGAAATTCTCGTTCCGTATCCCTCAATATCTTTTAAGAAATTTGGAACAGCAGTTTTATTACGCCCATTCTCACCAACGATGACACGTTGAGAGACCTTGCTTTAGCCTCTCGACAATCTTGCCATGCTCAAACTCTGTCAACTTTTTAGACTTTGCCATGTTTTTACTTAATGTAACACAGGAAATATCAGTGGGAAATGTTGACAACGCTAATGCTAGAACACAAATTACTAAATTTCGTTATGTATTTACCGACTAACGCTTAGTTTCAAAATGGTCTTAAAATTTTGACCAGTTAGTATTTAAGCTACTTTCATAATGTTCACATTCCCTATTAAATGCTAGAAATGTTTTTACTTTCCCTGTTCTTATTTTCATCTTTCAAAGCTCTACTCAAATAAGTGGTTGAGTCTAATAACCCAAAATGCATATTTTTCTTTATGTTCATTGGCCTTAAGATTTTGGCCAGCAGTGTATAGAATCATTCCCACACCAATAGAGAAGTATGACCATTCCCACACTAGTAGAAATATATAACATTTACAGCACAAGAATGGATAGTCAAATATCACTTTTCCAACAGTAGTGTAGATAGCCGGACACAACCTCTTTCACACCACTAGAGATAATCAAACAATCTTTCGAACACTGGTATAGATAATCAAACATAGCCTTTCCCTCGTCAAAAGGAGTAATCAAACGTGTAATCTCTCCCACATCAGAAGGAATAACCAAACATCACTTTTCTAATAGTAATGAGGATAATAAAATGAGCCTTTTGCAAACCACTAGGGATAATCAAACAACCTGTCCAACACCAGTAGAGATGATAAAACGGTAGAAATGTGTTTCACCATTTTACATATAACATGGTCGTTTCAGTAGTATATAACGATAACCTCTAACAAATAGCAAGTGTTATTTTGAATAATGCCTTTTAGGGTTCACTTGTCGGATACGTAATCATTTGTCTAATGTATAAGGTAAACAAATAGTTTTAAGTGTTAAACATAAACTTTTATGATGTTCTGCCATCATTTCAAAACAGAATGTCAGTCGTGAATGTACAAGTCAGCTGGTGAGACACGTAGTTAAGAAAAAAGTTATTGCCCGAAGAATTTTTAATTTTATAATTAATTACAATTATTTCAGTAATGTTTTGACAGACGTTACTATCTTATTAGTTGAAGCATCTTCTGTAATTTATGCAGTTTGTTCAAACACCTGTTTAGTTGAAAAGGAACAATTTCGGTATTGTCTAGACAGCTTGTTTTTTCGTAAACCAAATATTTTGACTTTCAATAAGCCAATGGTAAAGTTGTTTAACTTAGCTCGCTATTACGATCTGATTACGTGGCCTTTCTGCGTCCTTGACAAGCCAGTATGCCTTTTGTACATGGTATTCTAAGTTAGGGCTTCAGGCAATAAAATATTTTTTTCTTCCATAAGCAGCACTTATTACACGAAATAGCTGAACCTCTGTACCCGTTCGGCGTTTAACAAGAGACGAAGAAATTCCAAAGGAATAACTATTACACATAGGGATAAACTGTTGATAAAACAAATTATCAAAATACCTTTAAATGTGTTGTTATTTTAAATCGATTTGTGTTCGAGAAAAAAAGCATACATTTTACATACTTAAATGATGAAATACAAATATACTTTAGAAAATAAAAATTATTCAAATTTTCTCAGCGTTTCAGCGTTATGGTTGCACAAGAAAAACAACATTAATGTATTACTTAAATTATCAAAACTCGGCTTATAAATACAGCTTTGTGGAAGTGCAGTGATCTTCTCTTGGCAAAATCGAAAAAATGGAAAATTAGCTGAAAGAAAGTTTTAAATTATAAAGTATAGCTATATATAGTCGTTTATCTCTAAAACTCTTATATATGCATTATGAACATTCAAATTTTTGAAATGCTACTTTTAAATTTACCCGACAGCTTAGCTTCAGGCACGTGGTCATATCATACATTCAGAGACGATTCATGCCGTTAGCACTGGGTAGATAACTGAAAGAAATACTTGAATGATTAAAGTTTACTCTCTGTCGTAGTTTTTCTCGTCTTGTTTCTAAACCAAGATATCCCCCTCACCAGTGATTCAGCGACAAGTCTGAATACTTAAAATGCTATAAACTCCGTTTTGATACGCGTGGTGGGCACGACACAGAAAACTCACTGTATGACTTTGTATTTAATAGTAGACAAACTTCAATCTCCATCACCTAGTATGCTCGTCCTTTCAGCTGAGCATGTATTATAATATGACGCTCCATCCCACTATTCGTTGGTAAAAGAGTAACCCAAGAGTTGGCGGTGGGTGGTGTTGACTAGCTGTCTTTCGTCTAGTCTTACACTGCTACATTAGGGACGACTAGCGCGAAATTAAAAACAAACAAAAATAACACATGAAATATGAGAATTAACTAGAGCTGTGGAATAAAGGCGGGTGTAAGTCATACAAGGGGTAAGCACAGCGCTTATTAGCAAAATGGGGCTCACTTAAGGAGAATTTCTCTTTTTAAGTTCTCCTTAGTTTTGGTCTCGAAGCAACATACAGAGTCCAGTGTGACTTAACCGCTTTGAAGAAAGTTCCCAAACCCTAGGCAAAAAGTGTCAGGATATAACATCCTCAGCCAACCTACAGTTCCACAACTGGCCACCATGCACCAGACGCTTAAAACTAGTATAATATTTCTTGTTTTAGTTTTTATTATTATTTTATTTTTCCGATAAATATATATAAAAAAGGGGGAATTTAAAAATATACATATAAATATATATAAATAAAAGTAAAAATAAAAATAGAATAAAAGAGGAAAAAAATAATAAATAGATAAAGCGAAAAAAAAGGGGGCAAATCAAGACAATACATGGACATTGCCCTGAAAAGAGTCGGAGTACTGTGGGATACTCTGGCCACAAAGCACTACAACAACATGACAGTACCCGACACGAAAGCTAGGGATAGAGACAGAGGTCTTGTGCACCTGATCCTCCTGGGTATTTAAAAATTCAACATACCCAAATAACCACAAAGAAGAAGCGAAGCGATGAAATATCAGGACTTTTCATACCAAAATATGTTACATAACATAATATTAGTGCTACACTACATCATTATCATAACGCCCTCACAATAAGCAAAGTATTCACGTTTTATTCTTCATGAAAACGCTATTTTGTATGAAACTCCTGTTACACTGGTCTATAACTCATGAATTAGAAATGACTGACATACATAGTCTCCATGTTGCATTGTGCGAAATTCAAACCAAACCAACAGACAAACATGCTCTCTTTGTTAATACATATACTAAAATATCTTGACGGTAGGTCTACAGGGCTCATAATGCCAGAAACCGGTTTTCGATACTCGTGGTGGGCAGAATACACGTAGCCCATTATGTAGCTTTGTGCTTGATTCCAAACAAGACAAGAAACATTTCTGATTTTGTTTATATTCAGTGTTATATTTAATAACTGTAGTCTGTTTCATAATAACTGTTTAATGTAATGAATACTGTAGGTTGACCTCACGAGATTTACTCAAGTTTTAGTATTTTTTGCGTAGTTTTGAAAGTAAACTTGAATATTCTAACGATATAATATGTCTGTTTATTAGTCTCCTATATTTTTTCTTGTAACTGTAGGTAGCTTTAAAGGATAATCATTAAGATTAATAAGTTAGCAGGCAATTATTTATTCATTTGACCAATTGAAGCGTTTTCGGTTATTTCAATTAGCCTGTATTTGTATAGTGCTGCCATCTGTTTAATAAATTCAGAAATATATTAATATTAATTGTAAAACATTTATTAAGTTCGTTTTGTTTTTTACCCGATCTAGAAACGAAAGACTACATGTGTAGACACAGTGAGTCGTGAAACCATAGTGTTTGCCGTGGAAAATAATAGTCAATGTAGTTTTCTTCAACGGATGAAGTCTATTATTTTATAAGCCCTGATCAACGAACAGAAAAAAAGTATTGCTGTGGTTACGGGATGCGAACCACGACCTCATTTTCACTGTTGTCAAACTAAACACTTGAGCAAGTTATGCCTTTTTTTAAGATTACATATCACACATTTCACTGCGCTATGCTATGTGTATATCAAAAATCACATGACGTTATTTTCTTAATACACGTCTAAGTTCGGTTTTAGACAAGTTTACATAGTTATGAAATAATGTATTCATGACTGTCAGACCAAAAGAAATACTTTAACCGATTAAATAAATGCTCATTGAAGCCACATAATGATTACCTTTAAACCTCCCAAGAAATTCAGTTTTCGACTTTAACTTTTAACAAACTGAGTTATTAGATTTGAAACTCAAGCTTAAAATACAGACTCTCAATGTAAGGAGGCCTTACTCTTAAAACTTATGTGTAAAAAATAAATAAATAAATAGAAAACGTGCCAGATCAGAACTAAGTTGTTATTGCAAGATATCAAAAATATAAGACGATGTGGATTTTAAGACAAATATGCTCTTAATTTATCAGGGAATTAAGAGTAATCAGTGCCGTATGAGAGGGGACAGGTCAGGTGAGTTTGTTTGTTTGGAATTAAGGCCAAAGGTACACAATGGGCTATCAAAACCTGGTTTTTAGCTTTGTAGGTTTGCAGACACACTGCTGTGTCACTATGGGACTGCACGTATTGAAGAAATACACAAGAGCAGGCATGAAATGCTTGTTAATATACCAGAATGCCAATCGAAAGGTCCAAGGTTCAAGCGGTGACATGCCACTTATTCTTTGCAGCTTAAACTGTGGAAATTCTATAGCTGTTCAGTTAAAAGTAGCCTCAGAGGCGGCAGCTGATGCTGACTGGTTGCTCTCCCTGTCTGATCATAAGCTCTAAATTAGCGATAGGTATGCGTAAACCTTATTGGTCTATAACCTGGTCATTTAGCCTGTATCATTTAAGGAATAATTCAGACAACAACAACAAAAAAGTAAACACACACACACACACACACATATGAATCTAACGTCACACAAAATGTTATTTCTTTCTTGTAGGCCTGGCATGGTTTGGTGATTAGGGAAGTTGACTCATAATCTGTGATTCATGTGTTCGAATCCTATCACCGAATACGCTCGCCTATTCAACCCGTCGGGGCGTTATAATCTACAGTCAGTCCCTCTAATTGATTAGTGTAGCTCAATATTTGGTGGTGGATGGTGTTCTCCAACTTTCCCTCTCTTCTATCAGTTAAAGACCGATATGGTAATTATAATTCGACAAACAAACAAATCTGTCCTCAAAATACGTAAATACAAACCTTTATAATATTCACAATTTTAGCGATTCAAGTCATCAGCCCGTCATCAAAGTATCATCATGGAGTCTTTTTTTTTTTTCTTGCATCATATCGAATGAAGATTGCGACAACATCTTTGAGAAAATACTAAATATTTTTAACAAATGCATTTAAAGAATAACTACATCAAATTTTACAATATATAGGTATATATTACTTAGCTGAGGTTTATTTTTTAAAAATTTTGTCCATTCTAGGTGATACTTTTTTCACATCAAACTTCTCACAGCTTCACCACTGCAAAAAATAATCTTATGTGACTTTGATCTGAAACAAACAAATCAAACTGTATGGGTGTGACCTTGTAGTTACCGTGTTGGGGAGAGGAAGAATGAATCCAAAGTCAGTGAAATTTAGGTCTGAAACTTAAGAGTTTTTGACCTTGCAGTTTAAGTCTATAGCTAATATACAGCGCCACTCAGGTTACACATTCTGATTTCACATAATATATTAATTTCTCAACACCAATTTTTGCGGTAATTGTTTTACAGATTTAAAAGAAGTTTTGTTTATTTAATGAAACTACATTATTTAACTCTCAATATGACCAAGAAATAGATAAGTTTTGGCTTCTTCACTATCACAGTAAAATATGTTCAAATTTGTTTTTAATTTTATCGTTTTGTCTTATTCTAAGTAAGTAAAAAAGTAAAACAAGAGCTAAGCGGTTCAGTCATGTGTTAAATGTAAATCGCGAAGATCTTAAAAATTATATATCTTGCAGCAAATATCAGAGATTCAGAGTTCAATATCTTGCACGATTTGTCCAGAAAACAATACACTTCTCGGTACGTGATACTATCACACAACAACGTGCAGTGTTCAACCGTACACCCATTTGATAAGTACAGTATTAATAACTTTGTTTTAAATGTATATACTTTCTGTGTTTAAAAGTCAAAGATTTCGTTGAATATGAAATAATAATATGTATATTTTTATGATTCTTTTGTCTGTTTTTGTTTTTCATAAAGCATGGAAACACAGCTTTACACGAAGCTGCTTGGAAAGGGTACAGCCAAACGCTTGAAGTACTTTGTAAAAATAAGGCTAACGTCTATATAAAAAACAAGGTCAGTTACCTCTCTTTTGTATTATGATGTTTACTTGCTTGAAAGGGTGAAAGTGAGTATTTATATTAAAACAATACTAAAAATGCATTTTTATTTTATATTTGTTTATTATCCTAAAAAGTTTGTTTTTTTAAGTGAATCATTATGAACAAGGCTAACTGTGGCGGGTTTCTACTATTAAAATTGTTTATTTTCGTACAATTTCTTTTTTCAAAATGATCATTATATGTTTTTCTTTATTCGTCCCCCAGCGGCTCAGCGGTATGTCTGCGGACTTACACGCTAAAATCCGGGTTTCGATACCCGTGGTGGGCAGAGCACAGATAGCCCATCGTGTAGCTTTGTGCTTAATTCTAAACAACCAAAAATTTTCTTTACTCAACATATTTATTTATTTCCACAATTTACACGTGAAATACATAACTACCGGGATTTCATTTAAAAGTTTTTATGTATAGTGTTAAATATGTCAAAAACATGATACATTTCCAGTGTTTTACAGTATAAAAGTTTAGAAATTTCAAAAATAAAATAGATGTTTTATCTGATTTTCAGAATATGAAAGTTGTGGTATTTACTGAATCTCAGTTAAACTTTAAAGACGATCGTTTGAAAAATATGTAATACTGTAATTCATCCAATGGAGACTTTAGAAATATTAAACTATTTTGTAATTTTTATAAAGAATTTTTTGAAAATAAAATGTAAGTATAGAAAATAATAGGTATTGTGTTTTATACACGAAGTAGAGTTGTTATTCTTGCAAAAATCAAGAAAACTAAAACAAACTGTTTGCTCTTAAACTGAGGCTATTGTATTTCCTATTGTACCAATCTTCTGGTGGGTAAGCGGTAAGTTTACGGACTTCTAGCGCAAAAATCCAAGGTTCGATTCCCTGCGATGAACACAACAGATAGTCCAATGTGGCTTTGCGCTCAAGCAAACTTCTGTTACACCGTTTTGTGGCCCGGCATGGCCAAGCGTGTTAAGGCGTGTGACTCGTAATCTGAGGGTCGCGTCAAACGTGCTCGCCCTTCAGCCGTGGGGACGTTATAAAGTGACGGTCAATCCCACTATTCGTTGATAAAAAGAGTAGCCCAAGAGTTGGCGGTGGGTGCTGATGACTAACTGCCTTCCCTCCAGTCTTACACTGCTAAATTAGGGACGGCTAGCACAGATAGCCCTCGAGTAGCTTTGTGCGAAATTCCAAACAAATAAACGTGGAATACATTCTTTGTAAAAAAGCGCTGATATCGCATAAAGTTTAAATTTAACTGTTTCCCAAGAAGCTACTTACATATAATTACATTTAATGTGTGAAATACCTGTTTAACAGTTTACATAGTTGATAGCGTGTTTGAATATTCCCACATTTTTCCTTGTTTAATCTTTCAGGGAGGTTTTTCGGCGTTACATCTTGCTTGCCAAAGTGGTCATAATCAAAGCTCCAGGGTGTTGCTGCTAGCTGGTTGTAAACCAGACATTAAAAACAACGTAAGTTAACTAAATCATCGTGTATTTTAATAAACAGATATCATGTACTAAGTTCTGTTAAGTTTATTATTTGTACATTGTGTATATTTTATTTATTGCCATGTTTAAAGTATAGTAACATTGTCATACAATCATTGCTAGCTAAGAATTGAATAAATATGTACAAATGTTTAGATAATTCTAAAGTATAATGTTGAAAAAGAAGGAACTTTCTCCTTCATATTGCTTAATATTCTTCTGAGAAAGTTGTGATGTTTTATATCTTCGCTCAGGGATAAGATAATATTGAAACACCGCCAGAAGGACAACGTATGTCCGAGACAGCAAAAAGTAATATAAACCAATTTCAAGCCTCAACGCACTGAGTTATATGTTGTTCAATAACATTGCTCACCTCTAAGAAAACTATGTTTTCAAAATATTTTTCTGCACAAAAGTGCCATGATAATTATATTTACATATCCGTACTTCTGTGAACAAGTATTAGGAAAAATATTATTCCTAAATAAAAAAGCTATATAGAGCTGGCCACTGAATTTGAAAAAAAAATTAATCAAACAAGATAAGAATGGAAGTGAACATATCACCTGATTAGCTGTTGTTCACATAGTAGACTAAGCTTTCTTAACTTTACATGGAGAGTAAAATCCCCACATAGGCTTTCCTACTTTGTATATCGAAAGCTTGGTGTTTGAATAGAATCTTAGCTTTTGTAATTATACCTTTCCTTTAATTAATTTCAGAATACTAATTTTGTAATTATTGTACAAGAGAGTAATGTTTTAAAGTTGGAAATCCTGGTTCTAACTTTTGCCACTTAGAAAGCCAATGATGTAGGTATTATTTTCCGTCGTTTGGTGTGATTATTATCCGGATCAAGTGATACGCCCACTTTCATCCCTGTCTTGTTTGGCTCATTTTCTCTAGTTTAATAACCTGTTTTACACAGTTTGTTTTTTAGTTAGGAATTATTTTTCCCTAATACTTGTTAGTATACTTTTTATAAGATGGTGTATGTGGATTACAAGGGTATCGATTGTTTTCTAAAGCTTTATAAAAAATTTGCCTATAATAATAATAACATAGGTAATTGAACCTCATAAGGACTGTTTTGCTCTATCAAATGATGGTAAAACTACAGTTACTTGTAAAACTAGGTAGGTACTAGGCCTTTAAAAAAAACAAACGATGAACGAAAGTAAGAAATATCGGTTTTTGACTATTCGCCTGTTTTGAACTTAGGGACACTGTGGATACACTGAAAATAGAGCAACTGTCAGGTCGCTTTTCATATCTAGCTTTTGGTGAACTCTAGACAAAAGGATCCAGATGACTTTTGTATTCCTTTAATATGACGTCCGTGCCATCTTTACTTAGAGAGTGCCACGCACTATCCGATAAATCAAAAATGTAATCATTTACGATGACAAGGAACTGTCAGTAGTGTCATCTGTGTGTGCTTTTAATCTCAGCTAAGCTTGGCATGTATTATTAAGGCCCCCTGAGGAGTGACATAGCGAGGTCAGCGTTTGTTCTGAAGGCACCCTTAGGGCAAAATGGTAAGAGGCATAGGAAGGTTGGCGGTTGGATATGATTCCTTCCACCATGTCTTGAAGGCCCCTATCATTGATCTCTGTTAATCAAACTTCAATGACACTCGTAGATCTAAACGCCGATCCCTATTTCACTCCCTGATGACCCGTGCATACTTCCAATGTGTTGAACAAGTAAGCCAATTAATATATTTTGCATTTCTTTCTCTAAATGAGAATTCTCAGCTCATTCTCTGTTGTGAGCTCAGGAGATAGCGTGTAATGCAGTTTTTCTCAAACAAATAAACCATTAGTGTGAATATTTTATAATTTCGTATAGTATACTGATTTCTTTTTTAACAAAATGGGCGTTTTGAACACTTCTACACATCATAACAAAATTCTGGCCTGATAATGTGTATGTGGTTAAGTCACAGTTATATCTATAATTAATAAAGAAACGTTAAACCTTCAAGTAAGTCCATGGAAACTATCCAGAAAATAAAAAATAAGACTATTTATACAAGTCAGGTTTTGTTTCATGCTTTATTGTTAATCATAAATTACTGCTATTTAGCTTCAGCAGTAATGTTCATTGCTTCATTTATGTACTAAAATCAAATTATTGTCTAGAAAGAAAACTTGTAATGATTATTTTAATACTTGGAAATATTGTTGTAATGCGAGCAATTAGCCATTCACTGAGTTATTTGATTGGTGGCTCTTATTGGTAAGGTACAAAACTGAGAAAAAAAACTCAAATTATTAATATACATACATATATATCACATATATTATACGAGTCTTACTTAACTGTTTAGAATGTGTGTGCAGCAGAAAATGAGTACATAATCACTACACTTTCCTTTGAACCTTTATATAAATATATATTTATTACTCAATTAACTTGTAACAAACTAGTACAAAAGAAAATTCTTCCAAGATAATGATCAGTTAATTTTGTCGATATAATTTTAATTAATTTACTGATTAAAAAGCTTCTTTTAGTCATAGCCTCTGATTTTTAGCATGTCAACAATGATTGATGTTAGAATTCAAACCTTCAAGGGCGTGGCTTGGCGATGCGAATTATAATTAATCAATTAGCAAAGAAATATGTTATCCAGTAATCTGTTTATACGAAAAAGGTTAGGTTCACACGATTAGAAGTTTAGGTATCTAAAACACACACACACACACACATATAAATATATATATATACAGGTAACTTAAACTCTACAAATGTGACGTTTGGTTTACAACTTGTTTGTTTTGTTGTATTTTATGCTTGTAGTATGGAGATACTCCTTTGCACACAGCAGCACGGTATGCACATGCAGGTGTTTTGAGAATCTTAATCAGTGCTTTCTGTCACGTTAGTGAAGTAAATAAGGTAAGATACTACTTTTCTATTCAAAAAATATTAAAAACCACTCGAAATAACTGTATTTGTGATGTGTACACACATAATTTTTTGATTGGCAAAATTTTTCACAGTCCGAACTGTGAAAAGCAAAATACGGGGTTCGAGTACAGTTCATTGACAGATTTTTTTCGTTACTTAATTTTTTGTTGAAGAAATAAAAACGTGTTATTGAAATACCTGTAATATTTTCTAAAATTTTCACATTATCTATAATATTTTAAACAAATTATTATACTAAAGCTCAACAAAAACGAAAGAACTTTTGTTTATAACTAGAAACAGTAAATTAACGTCATTAGCGAATTTCGCACAAACGAAATAACATGCGAAGCCCAAGAAAGTCCGTTTTGATGGCAATATATGCTTTTTGTTAAAAAAAAAAAAAAAAAGCGATCTAACAGATATTTGCAAAATAATAATAAATACTCAATATTTGACCTAACTTGGTAAAATTACTTTTGGTACAGTGAGTGTTTGAGTCAGCTATTCTACCATTTATGGAGTCTTGCACAATTGGGAAGAACCAGTTAGTTGTCCTAAATTAATAGGCATGCACAATTGGGAAGAACCAGTTAGTTGTCCTAAATTAATAGGCAATCTTTAGTGGCTGATACTTTCTTGATCATTTTCTCTGTCTGCACAAATACTGTTCAACATATCTCAGGGGGTGAGAATAATGACTTCTGAGGAATGGTATATTTAGGAAGGCCTTTAAACGCACGTTCTTTAAAAGCACTACTAGATTTCAAAGTGCCGGGCGTAGCCTTGTTCTTAGTGTGCCCGGATTGTGAATTTGAGGATTTTGAGGTTGCGTTAACTGTCTCAAAAACGGACTCTGCACTTTAAGGCCGACGATGAGTTAAAAAGTTAGGATTAAATTCCATTATTTGATGAAGTAACAATAACCCAAAACTTGGCAGTATTTGCCGTTGGCTAAATGCCCTCCTTCTAGCCCTTCATTTCCAAATTAGGGATGGCTTAATGCAGATAGCCCTTGTGTAACTTTGCATGAAATTTTTAAATTGAACAAATTAAATTTCAAGAGTTATTCAGCATTTTTCAATAAATTCCTTTTACCCTTTCTTAGTTTTTATGAGAATGTCAGTTATGCAATGTTTAAGAGCAAGTATTCTTTGAGTGCAAGACGTAATAGACCAGGCATGACCAGGTGGTTAAGGCATTCGACTCGTATTCTGGGGGTCGCAGGTCCGGATCCCCATCACACCAAATATGCTCACCATTTCAACCGTGTGGGCGTTATAATGCTACGGTCAGTCCCACTATTTGACCCAAGAGTTGACGGTGGGTGGTGATGACTAGCTGCCTTCCCTCTAGTCTTACACTGCTAAATTAGGGGCAGATAGCCCTTGTGTAGCTTTGCGCGAAATTCAAAAAACAAAAACAGTCACCTGATTTTTTTAAATATATTTTGCACGATAAAAAGGAAATTATAAAAGACCTGTAAAACCCATAGTTCTTATTGTAAGTTAATTAAAGTAATATAATATATTGGTAATAAGTTAAAAAGATAACTGCTTTTCTTAGTAATAATACAACTTGTATATAACATATAAACACAAACTTACCATGCAAATATAAAAGTGATTCGTATTGCGATGAACTTCGAGATAGTGGATGACACCAAATATAACCTGTAAAAAAAATAAAATTTTATATTTTTACCATATTTTATTTAAATATGACTCAAGTAAAAAAGTTACTATTTTAAAGATAATTCGAACTAATTTGCGAAAGCTATTTGAGTTAAATGTGTTTTTCAATACATTGTGTTCTAAAACATATTTTCAAATAGAAGTTGTTGTTGTTTTTAAATTCAATAATAATAATATAATTACATTGTTTCTACAGAACGGTGACACTGCTTTACACATAGCTACAGCTATGGGACGAAGAAAACTGACAAGAATATTGTTAGAGGCAGGTTGCGATCAGTCTCTTCAGAATAAGGTTAGAAAAAACCCAGTGTTAAAAGTGAAAACAAAATAAAATAGGACAATAACATTATAAATGTGATCCACATTTTCGTCCTAACTTTTAATAACTGGCAGTACAACGCTAAGAAATAAGGCTGTATTAGATTTAAATTTATTGCTTCTGTGTGTTTTGCTTTTATTAATTAATCTTTTATTTTCATTTATTGTTCCGACAGTTTTCGTCTTTTGGTTGGAATCACTGCAAACTAACTACACACAGACTTCGTGATACAGTGAAGATTAATATTAAACTTATATTTTTTCCTCAAACTAAAGTGTCTTGAGTACAATAATGTATTTAACAATAATTATATCTTATGCTTAAGTAGAAGAAATATTATACAATAACTGAAAGGGGAGCTTGGGCAAAATTTGACTTAAATTTGACCGCTACATGCTTCTTGTAACTAAATAATTTTTATATTTATCGAAAGTATGACTCAGAATTTAGACAATACTAGAAAACTACATTTACGCTCAATGTAAACATCTGGGAAGTGAGTTATATTTCCTGTTAATAAAAATTTCCTTGTCCCTTTTATGTGACGCAGCTATGTGGTAGAACTTCTTTTTCTTGTGCTATGGTGGGTCAAGGGTAAGTTTAGGACGTTGAGGTGTTCGATTTATTATGATTTGACAGAGTGCAAAAACTAACTGTGTAGCTTTGCGCAAAGAAAACTGTTCGTTCTTTAGTCTACATCTAAATGAAGATTATGTACTTCATTTCGAAATTTAAGATTTATATAAAAATGTAATATATATATGTGTGTGTGTGTTTGCTATCTCTTAAATCTATCTACCTTGTTAATTATTCAGACTTTATTCCAGTTAATCCAAATGATTGCATTTCATTTATTTTCTACAGCAAGGAGAGGTTGCTATGGAGATCGCAAAGCGAAAGGAATTTGCCGAAATCGTCGAAATCCTTTCTAACCCGCCTCCTCGTGTTATTAAAATGAACGAGAAAAAGGAAGATAAAAAATCCACCAAAAAACGTGAAAAGGACAGTGGAACATCTCAGGGTAGCAAAGACAGTAGCTGCAAACTAAAGAAAGAAAAGAAAAAGGTACATATTCGTAAGCGCTAAACAAACTGTCTTCAATAATGGAGCATATGAAAGAAAAAAATCAACTCCCCATAAAATAGTTTTTTACATCGACAACATTCATCGTACAAAAACATATATTTTTTCGAGACACAGATCATTTTAATATAAGTATTTTTTTATTGTAAGTGAGTTGAATACAACATTTGTTTTTGTGTATCGTTTATCTCTCGATTATGATGAAACTGCAGTGATAAGGGTCTCAGTCAAGTAACGATAGAAATGAAGTGAACGTATCCTAGTAGTTACTGTGTTTGACTGTAAATTCGAAGGTTTGGTTCACGTCCTGTTACCGCCAAAAAGCAATCTATACTTTGGGTACCGTAGGTGCGTTATAGGAATGATTGGCAAATCCTACTATTCCGACAGAAAAGAATAGCCAAATTTGGCGATTGGTACTGTTGGCTAGATACTTTCCTTCTAGTCTATAATTTCAAAATTAAGGAAAGCTTTTGCAAAGTGGATCAATGTTAAGTTTAAGGACTTGCAACAGAATGCGAATAGCTCAGTGTGTAACTTTCCATTAAAACAACAAAAACTTTTTTATTTTGCTTTTTACACATAAACCTTGTGCAACTTTGCATCAATACTCGAAAAAAAATTCAACCATGTTCTTGAGACTGGGCATATCGTGCCCCAGATTATGATATTTCGAAAATTTATTGGAGTTTTAATGTTGTCATAAGGTTTAGCCAGAAATGTGTTACAGAAATGGAAATTATAAAAGAAATAGTAACTTTCCTCCTAAGTTTTGTAAAGGATGCAAGATGTAAATCGTTACCATAAGTGTTTTATTACTTATTTAATTTTTTCATACTGTTGATGTCTAGACTTCAAATACATTTTTTGTTATTGTTACAAAATCCATGTGTAAATTATTATGCCGTTAATTGTAAATTCCATTTTTCATATCTTTTATTTTCCAGAAATATAACGTCATGTGTAATAAAAAAACACCAATACGTGTTTAATAAGCATGCCACATAATAAATTATTAATATTTGTTTTCACTTATTCTAATTTTGAGCGTTGGGAAAACCACTTAAGATTCAAATCTGATTGAAAGATTTAAAACATAATTTAACATCGAATAATATAAAAGGATTAAAACATTTTAGAACATGTTTTATTTAATAATATATTTATAGTTGTTTTCATTAATTCATTGTCTTATTTTCAGAGTAAACATGGCCATAAGGTACATTTTCCAGATGAAAAAGGACAGGGCCCGTCTGGTCATTGGAGTCCCTATGGCTGTCATATGTTTCCAAATTTAGCTAACTTTCCTGACCCTAAGCTAGATTCGCTTCCTCCTGAACCCCTAAAGAAGGGAGAGCAGTATTACGTCGATCTGGCAGGACGCATTAATAAAGTATGTACGTTATAACCGAAACATAAACAATTTAAAAACTGGATTTTTTAAAATTTTATATTATAACACAATTAAAACTCGCTATAAGTAAAGTTCCCTTACATTTCAAAGATAAAATATTTATTGTAAAGTTACAACAGAATTCTACTAGGATTGTTACTTCATTTTCTTAACTTTCGGTGAATACTAATGTATTGTCGAGAATTAAAGAATAAAAACCAAGTATTTTTTATTTTTTATTTTGACAGTAGAACAACTTAATGAATTTTGTTTTCTATCATATGAAATTAAATTTTACTGTAATTATTTCTTCATGGACTTATTTGATTAAAACAAAACTTATTATTCGACCATATATCTGCTATTTGAGTTGCATGAAATATTTACTCTTTATATCACTTTCAGTTAAACAAGTTTCAAAATTACTTTTTAACTAATTTAACTTTTTTAGATGTAAAAAACATATGTTTGAATTTATTTTTTGTACCAGCTACAATTAAAAAAAATGTACAACAATAGTCCAACGGATACCTATTAGACTTTTAATATTTTGTACATTTTGAATATTTTCTCATTAAAACTATTTAATTGTCAGTATCAGTCCTGGTTAAATACTGTCTCAGTTACACCAGTTTAATTTTTATTGGTGGCGCACGAGTAATGTTTTACAATTTATAACTGTATATTACGTTGTTGAAACTTTGTAGAATGGACGGCAACCGCCTGTTGTGGAGATACAGATGAAGAGGACTTTCGAAATGTCGCCCTCTACACTTGTGTCTCCACAACAGACAGTTGCCGACCATTTTACAAAGTTTCATCATGAATACTCTGCCTAAACAATCTATCAAATAATGTATATTAAGTTATTTTTAAATATGATAACATTATGAAGGTGGATATGCAAAATTCATTTTTTGTTTGTTATTTTTTTGGAAATTTGCCATTACCTAGTAGTAATTTTATAGTTGAGATAATAAATTATCTCAAAGACAAATGTGAGATAGTTATAATTCTTTGGGTTTTGAAACACATCAACATTTATTTTGGTGTTGTAAAATATAAGAAGTAAACTTTTCCCCATCTTCATATGTGGATGTCTTTGTTATATAGGAGGTGATATTTGAATACTAATAATATGTTTGGCAGGGTCCAGTAGGAGTTGGTTACACATGTTACTGTGCTCCATTCTTTCGTTATGTGGAAAAGAAGATGGAGTCGGACAAACAAGAACTTATTGATCACATAGACAACGCTCATGACGATCTACACGCCAAGATCGCTCATCTGGAGCGCCGCACGAGAAGCCAACTGTTTAATCTCAACCAGTCAGTCAAGGAAAAACTAGCTAACGAAAGGACTGAATGTGTAGAGAGGATGGAGAGAAGGACATCTAAAGAAAGACAGGAGCTTGAAAAACAGCAAGGAGTCCAGATGCATAACATGAAAACAGAGCTTCAGAGCTGGTTAGAGTCAAAAAGAAATGAGTCTGAAAATAAAACAACTAATCCTCATAAAGACCAGGCTTCAGCCAGTAATAATCACATTCGACATCCCACAATGCATCATTGGTCACTTGCAGTCAGGAAAAAGAAAAATTCATCAAGTGTGGCTGGATTAATGCGTTCAAAGTCAGAAGAGTTACTGTCCGAGGCAGATGGAGACAGTGCTTTGGGTTCTGCTCCAAGGGTTTGTTCTCCAGAGCTACATGGTACAATCTCCCGCAGATTGTGCTCTCCACATTTCGAAAGGTCAAGAAACGGTCATGACTTTCACAACAATATGTATACTAGGGTTCATTCTCCTGATGCTCACATAATAACACCAGTGCCAAGATTCCATGCCCCAATTTTGTCATCTCATGGAAAACCTAATGACCTCGCAAACCACCTTCCTGTCAGAGTGGAGGCTCATAATCACCAAGCAACGGGTTTAGTTCAAAGACTTCAGACAGACTTTGAAAAATTAGGTGCTAGACCAAAGTTTGATCAAAATTCCAGCCATCAGGAGAGACAAAGTGATTCAGCTGTATTGCAAAACGAACTTAATGACTCTGTGAATCCTGATAATCTATTGGATATTAAAAGGGACAGTAGAAGTGATGGTGACTTGAGAACTTACAATGGCACAATACGTGGCCATTTACCATACCTTGAAACATCCTTTGACCACCCGAATGACCACTCGCCCGCTAGTGACTCTGGATATCAAACCAAAATGTCTCCCAGTATCAGTGATTCTTCTGGTGCCCCATATCAGAGACCACCAGCGTTCACGCCCCCCCATGATTCGCATCATCCTAGCTCTCCTACACAAGTTGAATATAACCAGCATCATCCTCTTCGACACAGTGATTTTGTTCGACCTCAGAACACGAGTGGTTACAGTTCTAACAGGGTGTGGAGGTATGACTGTCAGTATACCCCGAATTCTTACGTTCATTACGCTAGTGATGTAAGACCCATTAATTGTACAGAAGATCAACTATATCAAATGAAGGAAGAACTTGAATTCGCAGGAGAAACTTTGAATGGCTCCAGCCTAGTCTGATGTCATTAAATATGTATCTGTAAAGTTTTCACTTTTTCTTATAAAATTATCTTGTCTTGTGTTATTTTGCTTTGAATTTGTTTCTTATTTAGGAATTATAATTATTTTATGAGATATGAAGGTAGTTATACCTAATCGACAATGATTATCATATAGACTATATTACCAAAAAATTATATTAGCGTCATACCTAATTCAAACTGCCAAAATTACTGTACTCGATGCTACACATTTGTATTTAGATATGCAAACCTAGATCTGGCGTTAGAGCCATCTATTGTGAGAATTTTAAAAGTTTAATTGTAGCATAAAAAAGTAACTTCATACCAAACTATAAAACGTGTTCTCATAGTAGTTCTCACATCCGTGTGTTGTGACTGATCATAGGATAATTTATTGAAACTAGGGTGATCACATTTCTCGCTTTTGCCGGGACAGTCCCATTTTTTGTTAGTTTCTCCTGGTGTTCCTAGAAAAGTTCTAGGGATACACAAAACGTCTTGGTCTCATGATAATGACATAAAATTCTCAGCGACATCGAATAACGAATGTAATGGGCCTCCTTGTTGTAACACATACTTTACTTCTGTGAAACTCTCTTGAAATTCCGCCTGTGAACGGTGAGAAAGAAATCCATGTCTGTGTAGGCCTTAATGTGCAGACTATTAAGACACTGCTCACGTCAAAACACACTTTACACAATCATCTACTAAATTTTATAACTGTTTAATGGAGAAGGAAGAAGCAGAACTTATATATCCCGTTCATTCTTCTAGAAAATTTCAAAGTCATGCTAAAACTTAACAGCAGTATGTTTAAAAAATGTTATGACTCCTAAAATAAATCCAGATATGAAATAGGTAATCTCTTTGGTGGGAAATACATTAATAGTGCCAATATACTTTTTCTAGTTGAAAACAAATGTTCTTTGGTTTTTGTCCGACTCTGGCAGTATAATCTATTCAGAAAACAAAAAGAAAATGTTAAAAATCTAAACAATATTATGGGTATCCTGTTACAGTGCTTACGATTTTCAGTAACATGTTTTACTTCTTTATGAAAAATTAAGCAACAGAAAAAATTTGTCAATAAACTATGTATTTTCATCGGCGTTTTGCTTTACAAAGTTTCTGTTGAAACAAATTTTGACACTCAAATTGAGAAAAAGAGTATAGATGTATATATCATAAGTACAGTTATTTCGTCTAGATTAATCTTATTAAAGATAAAAGTAGTCTCTTACCTAATTTACTTTACTAACTTATTTCTGTGACTAAAATAATTCAGAAGAAGAATTTTAGTCAGAAAAGTCATTCAAAGGAAACATAGGTGATAAATTAACATGAACCACAATAATGATTCATAATTAGAATTATACAAACCCCTAATAGAACGTTTGGGCAAAAAATATGTTAAACAGTAAATAAACAGTTCTAAAACAATATTTAAAAATATTAACTATTAACTTCTAAGGCTATATACATATAGAAATACACAAAACACCACGCATGTTACACTTATATAAGGAAAATAAAATTTCCTGAAACTGCCTGTTTGTAATTCTTATTCTTGTTATTATTTTTCTAGCCTACAACAAAAACACTAAACAAGGTACTGCGAAGGTCGTAGGGATATTAATAAATCGATTTGTATTTTCTATATTCTGCATAAGCTGAAAACATCATAATACTGGTGTGAACGGTGTTATCATCACCCCTTGAAGTTAGTTTTTTTTTATAAATTCTAAATATGTAGTACTCCTTTAAAAAAACTTAAGTGTAGAGAGAAAAAGATAAATAGACGTACATTACATGACTGTAACATGTAGATACTCAATGCTTTCCAAGCTATACAATAATTGTCTTTAGAGAACCAAGCCCTGTGTTATGTATGAAATGAAGAGAATAAATACATAGAATAATACATTTATTACATACATTCGTATAAAATTATTTTAAAAAAACACGAAAGCTTATTTAAAGCGATGATTTAGACGTATATGTTTTAATTCAAAAGACTTTTCTACTGGTAAAATTCCATAAGCATTTAATGAAGGTTCTGTCTTAATCTAAGCATATTTTGTTCATTGCTATGCATTATGTAGAAAGAATTTAGTTACACAGAAACTATAAATGCTTATTATATTCTCAAATATTCTTGATAATTTCCAGTGGCATCTTAACATTTAACATCTCGAACTAATGTGTTTCCCAATTGCTTATGCCCAAGTGAATGGAAAAGACCTATTTTTTTCTTCAAACTTTGTTTTTATGACCTGATCCAGGTTACAATTTCAGAGGTGCAGTTGGTGAGAAAAACTCATACTAAATCCAAACTAAAGAGTCTTGGTCTAACAAAATCGAATGCCGAGCTTTTAACATGTTGGATTTGTTAGATGAAAGTGTGCAAGTCGCAAGTCAGAGGAAGCGTCAACGATATTGTTGAAGTTTCTTCACCCATTAAGATGGGCTCTGTTTCTGCCACAATGTATTCGGTCTGTGCGAGGCTATATGGAATTGCCTGTAACCCGAACAAATGGTACTTCTTCATTGATAGCTCATCCAGAAGCCTCAAAGCTGTGCTGCTCCATAACGGGAGAATAAGTATCAGTCTCTTCCCCTGGCTCATTCGGTGCACCTCAAAGAAGAATACAACAGCATCAAGGTCTTGCTAGAAGCCTTGAAGTATGATTAGTATGGCTGGGAGATTATCGGAGACTACAAAATGATGGTATTTCTGATTGGTCTTCAAGGTGGCTTCACCAAGTTTCTCTGTTATCTTTATCTTTGGGACAGCAGTTAATATTATTCTTCGAATAAAAATTAATGACTCTTCTTATTTCTCGCGTCTCCGTCTGTTTATATATTAGTAGGCCTCTTCTCGAACAATAGCGTAACTTCTACAGAACTCCAGAGCAATCCGCGAATGTCCGTTCTTGCACGAGACTCAACGTCTAGACACTAGGCCGCCATATATTTCCGTTTATAGTCATATATTTGATCTACCTAATTCTAGAAATGTCTAAATGTTATTTTAAATGAATAACATATTTTATTGGTTTAAGCTTTGAAACAATAATATAAATATGGAAATATAAATAATAGAAATGAAAATTTAAACACAACACGACATGTTGTCGTTTACAAAACATTTACATGACATTTACATAACAGCGAAATACTATGAAAGAGCTGGACGTTAAAAGAGAGCAACATAAACACCGTAACCGCCATTACTGCTATCTCTTCCTACAAAGTGACATTGACAGTCGCACAGTGTATAGCGTTAAATATATAGATATTAAATTCTTAAAGCTGAATTAATAATAAATACTGTAATAATAATATATTATGGTAGAAATAAATTTTGGGAAAGTTAGGATATTTGTATTATTTATCTCATCATCAACTCATGCTTTTTTTCTTTTTGAAAGTTCATAACCTGGATATAGGACGGGTACTTCAGCTTGGATCAGATCACATTTCCTTTCTACAAGATTGTTTATAGTTGTCGACTCCATCAGGAAATCATAATTTTCATTTCTTTCAACAATCATGTCGTCTAAATCTAACTCCCGAACCACATTTAACTCGTATTTATACTCCAACAGAGATCAAGAATGTTCCATACACTACTACACTCAATTAAAACAACGAAAAAACTCAGGAAGTTCTCCCCAGTGGTGAGCAGAGCACAGATAGCCCGTTGGGTAGCTTTATGCTTAACTTTAAACAAACAAACAATGTTCTAGTAATATGACGGGTAATATAATATTCATCAATTCATAACTATTGGACTACACAACGTAAGGTTAGGAAACATTTACATAAGTAAACCGTCAATAAACTCCTGCTTGTAAAATAATCAAATTTAACACTCGCACTGTATCAACTATCTAAATCATGACACTGTCATTAAACTTAAACTAATTGTTTAATTGTTGTTAGATATACAGGACAATTTAAGAAATCAAGAATGTAGCTCAAATCACAACAAAAGGTGTACTAATGTGTAGAAAAATAACACCATTCAGTATAAATTAATGTAATTCGATTAAATAATTATTTAGTCAAAAACCTGCAATGTTGTAAAACATTTTGTTATGGGTTTCTTTTTTATTTTCGTTTTAACCAGTTAGTTAAATGTAAAGCAAAAATAATTGATAATAGTATTAAAATACTATTGTGATACAAAAGATGAAGATTTTGCATAGTAACATATTCTCTAAATCAAATGTATTCGAAATGTCTTCTTTTTTGTTTTTTTGGAAATTCCCCACGTGCTTCTTTAAAAATCTAAGTAAGTCTTATTGTAATGGTTATCACAATACTATCAGGTCATACCATAAGAAATTTCCGAAAACTAAATAAAGAAAATGCATTATCATTTCTGTCTTTTCAGGGCCTGGCATAACCAAGCGCGTAAGGCGTGTGACTCGTAATCCGAAGGTCGCGGGTTCGCGCCCGCATCGCGCTAAACATGCTCGCCTTCCCAGCCATGAAGGTGTATAATGTGACAGTCAATCTCACTATTCGTTGATGAAAGAGTAGCCCAAGAGTTGACGGTGGGTGGTGATGACTAGTTGTCTTCCCTCCAGTCTTACACTGCTAAATTAGGGACGGCTAGTACAGATAGCCCTCGAGTAACTTTGTGCGAAATTCCAAAACAAACAAACCTGTCTTTGTAAAAGGCTTTAATGACTAAAATATGTAGTAGGACGTGTATAAAAATGTTCAGAAAAATAAAAGAAACTTAACCAACTCCACTTTTTCAGATTATTAGTGAAATAAACCCTTATGAAGATGGATGTGTTTGAGGAGTACATTAGGCATATAATGCTTTATGAGTTTAAAAAAAGGCAATAGCGAAGAAGAAACTACATGAAACATTCAAGATGTTCATGGTGCGGAGTGTCTCAATGAAAGAAAATGTCGAAGGTGATTTCAGAGGTTTAGATCAAATAACTAGAGCTTAAGTGATGCGCCACGTTCAGGTCGTCCTGTTGAGATCACTGATGAGTTACTGCTGGCTGCACTTGATGAAGATTGTGCTGTAACAGTTGAAGAACTAGCACATAAGCTTAATTCAACCCATTCAACAGTTCATCATCATCTGCAACAGCTTGGAAAGGTGTCAAAACTTGAAAAGGGATCTTCCATGATTTGACAGAAGCCAACCTTAGAGCAAGAGTGAAAATTTGCACTTTCGTGAACGTAACTTACCTTTTCTGAACAGGTTAGTGACGAGAGATGAAAAATGGATATATTATAGAAAATGTTAAGTGCCGCAGACAATGGCTCACTGCAGGTAAACTGGCTAAAGCACAGCCTAAAATGGACCTCCACCCTAGGAAAGTTGTTAAATGTTTGGTGGGATATTGTTGGTGATCCACTGTGAGTTGTTGCCATTCAATGTAACGATTACATCAGACGTCTGTTGTCAGCAATCAGAGTGCTTGAATGTTACACTGAAGGAAAAGAGACCTGCTTTGATCAGTCACAAAGGCTTTGTGTTACACCAAGATAATGCATGGCCCTGTGCAGTGTGGATCACATCTGCATAGATTGAAGAGCTAGACTGGGAAAAACTTCCCCATCCTCTTTATTCTCTAGACCTTGTCCCATCTGATTATCATCTATTCCGAAGTTTGCAAAATTATCTTGATGGAAAGGAGCTTGGAGCACATGAAGATGTCAAAACTATCCTCTCTACATTCTTTATCTCCAAATCTCAAGAATTTTATCGAAGTGGCATTCAGAAGCTTGTGAATCAGTGGCAGGAAGTAATTAATAATAGTGGAACATACATTATTGGTTAAATGACACTTAAAGCGTTTGAAATCCTTTCTCTTTTTCTGAACTTAAAATCAGACATTATTTAAGGAACGGCGTGATACAATAACCTGGAGGAAAATCAAGAGGACAGTTTGGTGAATTAGCTCTTCTATAATATACAGAACTAATCAGTTAAATGGGTGAGGAAAGATAAATGTTTATTTATAAATGGAAGATAAAATGTACATTTTCTGTTTTTATCACCACATGATGAAAAAGAACTGTAGAATGCTAGATCTATCATTTACGAATTGAGAAAAAAGAAGAAAAACCTTCTAGAGTGACCTGGTGGAGTTTATTTGCTTACTTTGGTTATTCTTAAAATTCTATACAAAGTTTTTTTTGTTAGCTGCCCTAATTTTGAACTGACAGAGTATAACAAAGACACCTAGTCAAGTATGACCACTTTCACTTCGTAGGTTGTTCTAATTGAATAACAGGATATGACCATCATTAATATTAACACACTCACAACACTAATCTCTAACTTCTAGGTCATGCCTGAGCTTGAGTTGTGGAAGACAATAAACGAGCTCGGTAATTCTTTTTTCAAAGATATCTGTGCTTTGAAATCCCTAGTGCACTAATGAAAAGGAATATGAAACACTGCTAATGTTTTTTTTTTTATTCACAAATATTAGGCTTATTGGTTTGCAGTGTTTTGCATATTAATGTATAAAAGACATTAAAAGGGCATAGGTACACTACAGGGTAAAAATTATAAATGTAAATAAATCTTATTTCATTCCTGTTCACTTAATCTTAGAAAAAATTAAGATCTGATACTAAACAGTAAATTACTGGGTATTAACACTTCTTGGTATAACAATATGATGATTTGACTATACACGTCTACGAATACCAGTGTGCTATTTATTTTAACCTTAATTTCTATTCCTAATAATTCCAAGCAACATGGTATAGAACCGGGTGCATTTTTTGTGGTTGTTGACAATTTATATGAAAGAGAAAAATAAAGAGCACTTTGGGGGCAAAAAAGCAGTACACTCGGCTATAATCCCATTCATGTCACTACTTTGCTACGTATTTATAAACAAATAACTGTAAAGAACACTGATAAAATTGGCATACACCCTTAACATATGCAAAAATAAAAACTGTTGACTATTCATGAATGTATTATTTTCATCATTGGTTATAAGATGATATGTGACAGTGGCGGCACCAGGATATTTTCGTTGGGGGAGGGGGCTGAGGTAAACTGTAGAGAAGCTTCCCAAAATGCTATCAATATGAAGTGTAGATGGTAAATACCAAGGTACACTTCAGAAAGATGTGCTGTTTTGAACTGCGTTTTCAATGCAGTTTTCATTAAAAACTCTTACTCTGATTAATAATTCATTATTACAAATTGAAAATAATCTGTTTATGAAAATATGTGTATATGTGAAATAAAAGGCTCACCTACATGTCCTACTACATATTTTAGTCATTAAAGCCTTTTACAAAGACAGGTTTGTTTGTTTTGGAATTTCGCACAAAGTTACTCGAGGGCTATCTGTACTAGCCGTCCCTAATTTAGCAGTGTAAGACTGGAGGGAAGACAACTAGTCATCACCACCCACCGTCAACTCTTGGGCTACTCTTTCATCAACGAATAGTGAGATTGACTGTCACATTATACACCTTCATGGCTGGGAAGGCGAGCATGTTTAGCGCGATGCGGGCGCGAACCCGCGACCTTCGGATTACGAGTCACACGCCTTACGCGCTTGGTTATGCCAGGCCCAACACTTCAGAAAGATGTGCTGTTTTGAACTGCGTTTTCAATGCAGTTTTCATTAAAAACTCTTACTCTGATTAATAATTCATTATTACAAATTGAAAATAATCTGTTTATGAAAATATGTGTATATGTGAAACAAAAGGCTCATCTAAATTCCACTCAAGGTAATACATAATAATAAAGAAAATCAAGATTAACTTAGATTGAACATTTAACATACCATTAAGAGTAAAGCTACAAATCAAAAGAAATTTAACATAAAGACATAGTTTATATAGCAGAAACGAATTATCCTATGTGAAATTAATACACTCTGAGGAAAAGTAAGGTCACTATCAGGCTAACTATCTTTCATCATGTGTTTACAGCCAATATTACTTCAAAACAATGCACCTGTTCTGGTGATTGGCAGCAAATGTGTCTATAACAGTATCAATACCGAGTTGTTTTGCCCTCCTGGAGTTTACTGATATGACATCAACGTTGCTGGTGCAAAACGATCTCACAGAGGACAAAACACAGGCTAAATGCTTCATAATTTTGACCTATACACAATACACTTATACATGCATGCTGTGTTTTACTTTTCAATTAAAGATAAATGAAATTAATAGGTAAATACCTGTGAAACCCTCAGTTTATCAAGTAAAATCCCTGATGATTTGTTGTAACTTGAAATCAACGTGGTTGTTTAATCTTCCTCAAAGCTAAGACAGAATGGCATTACACAGGGAGCATATGAGTTTCATTGCATTCAGTAGGTTGCTATGGGACGCATGACACATACTTCCGTCTTAATGAAGACGTCGAGTTCTACAGATCAATGTCTCTTTGATGTTAATTGTTAAGCAACAACGACGATTGTGTTTTCCATACTTTATGAATATATGTAGATAACAATATTTGTAGGTAACAGCATTTATTATGTACTTCAATATACAACTATATTGTTGTATACAGATATCATATGTCTGTAAATGTGAAACTAAATCAGTATCTGAAAGTTTAAATGACAAAATGTGATATTCATTATTCACAAATTTGGATTAGCAACAAGAAAATTTTAGCAAATTTGATAAGGACCTAAACTTCCTTTGATGAACTAATACTTTCAGGTCACAAGGTAGACGGATGTTTACAGCCCTTGTGCATTTTTTACATATGAAGGATTATTTTATATTATTTTTTCATAAACGTAAAAAGTACAACTTTATAGGCCTTTTGTATTGAGTTCATGTAACTTTATGTAAGTCTCTTCTTTGATTATAGTTATTTCTTTGTACGAGGCACCATAACAAACTGTGGTCTTTAAGAAGTTTGATACTTGGTGTTTCTGTTGCTATAATATCAGTTTCAAATGATTAATGTGAGTTGGGGCTCCTGAATTCAAGCCCAGATCATAGGGTGTGACCTTTTTTCCACTACTTTATATAGGATTAAGATATTAGACAAATTTTGTGTAGTACATTTTACTGTGTGACTTATTATATGCATAGATATATCTATAGAAATCTAGTTGATAGTGAGTGTGAATCAGTGTTTGACATCAACATTAAAAGCCCACCAAAAACAATTTTATTTTTATTACCAAACACCAAGAAACTGAAAACAATGGAATTTTATCATCACTTATGTCTCAGCATTTTCCGCCAAAGGTTAGGATTAGTTTTTTAATGTTTAATTATTATTTCAGTTACACACAAGTTTTTTGTTCCTGCAATATTTCTTTTTTGAATAACAACATACTTTTAACATTTTGCATAACAACAGTCATGGTGTTGTTTTCTATATACAATGACAAATAGCTTCACTTTTTTTCTTAACAGTCTTGAAGAAGTCAGAGTTTAACTTGTATTATTTTCTAATTTCCTTTATCTTTATATTTGTCATTAGACTGCTCATTTCTGTGATAGAATGGGGAAATACCAACATAATGTTGAGGCCCTCACTATGCACAATGCTCTCTGTCATGAAAAACAGTACATGGAATGTGATCAAGCAAAATCCTAACTTTGTTGATGGAAAGTAAGTAGAGACGGTGTTAATCAACAGTAAGTCGTCCAATTACTAGTTCTGTCTCATGGTTTCAAGCACCTAGTTTCCCTTGCACATTCATTTATGAAATGTGCATGCAACTAGCCTTGAGCTAGTTCCTACCTTATTTCACATGTTTATCATGAAATGCTCTTGTGCATGATGATATAATTATGTAACAATAGTCTTCCATCAGTCAAGTGCGTACACAATCTCCAAGCACAGTAACTCCCCCAAACCAGTTGTACTAGTAACAACTTCACTCTCAGATGAGGCAAAAAAGTCAGGCTCAGCAGAAATGCAGGTTACGTGGGAGGTAACTATTTACCAGCAATACATTTCCAAATTAGAAAAAAATTAACCTCTGAAACAATAATTCATCTTCATGAACAAAAGTCATTATTTAATTACATTGATAATTTGACAATATATTTCTGATAGATACTTATCTCCCTCACACAATAACTTTTCTCAATCTTGCACTGCTCTCTGATGCATTAAATATTTTTCTTGCTTAAAATGCTAGACTTTATATTTCATAACTTTGTGCTGCTTATTTAATATGCATGTAGCATACAATGACTCTCCACCAAGTGCAATACCACACACTCTCTTAAAGCAACTGGCTTTCTCAGCATCACTTTATGTGAACTGCTCTTTCAAGATTAGGCCCACATATTTGTATAATAAAGTGGTGGGCTGGAATACTTAAGACTTCAATTATTGATGTTCTACATATTTCTTTATAAACTTCACATATTTTTAATTTCTGATAGTAAATGTATACTTTTACCACATTTCATAGTAATATATATGGTTTCTGAGGAATTAAAGGGAAAATCAAGGAAATTTATCCCTAATAAAAATAATAAACAGCATTCTAAATGTGTATAAAAAATAAAGCAACTAAATACTGATCAATAAGAGTTTAAACAGTTTACAACTTAGAAACAATTAATATGTAGTTTAACTTTAATGATTATAAAAACCAATGGAAATATAGCTCACATTCTTTTAATCTGTTTTCTAATTTGTAGCATCACTAATTAATATGATGATATCAGAAAAGAGAGAAGCATCATCAAAATGAGATACAAGACTAGGAATTCTTGATGAGGTAGATTTAAGATTAGCCATATTTTTCAGTATTTGAGCAGTAATTCTGAAAGGTTGATTGCACCTTTAAGATGCTTTCTGGGAGGTTTTCTACACACAGTTTCACAAAAAAATCATGAATTTGAACAAGGACAGCAGAACATCAGTTAAGTTCTTTTGTCAATGATGCATTTAGTTCCTGCATCTTATCCCCATTCAGTTTTGTAACTGCTTCTGGGACTGGTCTTAGATAAAAATAACTAAAAACCCCTGAAAATAACATACATAAGGTTTTAAAGTACTTTTTGGGTTTATAATTCCTAAAAAAGTAACATTTGCTGTGTTCCTTTCATCCTAAGAGATTGAAGTTTGGTTAATATTAATTACTTAAATAATTAATTGGTGAAGAATCTTCAATCTGAAGCTGTCCTGTCTGTTCCTTATTTACGATGTCATATAGTGCAGTGGTTAGTATACTAGGTTGGGAATCCAAGTGTCTATGGTTCTTGTCCCATTACTACAAAATTGAAATTTGCAATTAAAGGCTGTGAAGGTGTTATAGGGCTGGTGGTGAACTCCCACTATACAAATAGTCCAAGAATTGGTGGTGGATACTGTTTACTGGTTACCTTTTCTCCAGTCTTTCAGCTCAAATTTGGTGAGGACACATGCAGGTAATTTCTTGTGCAACTTTGCCTGAATTCATGAAGTGGATAAACTGTATCACTAATAATAAATGTTAAATCTTGCAGAGAAAGAGATTATAATCAGACTAATAATTTATTGGTACCAAAAGCTTTTTCTAAGAGAAATTATTTTAGCATATTAATTAGCACTTTTAATATATTTTACATAATGGAAATAAAAAATCTTAATACATTGTTTTCATTTTCACTTTAGCTTGCTAATGTAGTTGTAAAAAAACAACTATTTGAACAGATAGTATACAACAGAATAAGCACCATTTGTTATATTTTTCTCTGCAATGCACCACAGACTGTTCATCTGTCAGATGTTGATTTCAGTTATGTTCAAAAGAAAAATCTTCATATTGTTATTGCCTTTGATTCTTCAGGGAATTTGAATCCTTTTGTAAGTAAATATTTCAATGCAGATAAAGTTGAAACTTTGTCAAGATGTAAAACATTATTTTAAACATATTGCTAATAAATTACTCAAATATATTTGATGTGAAAGATGTTGTACAATGATGATTTAAAAAAGGTGAGGTATGGTGATGTATTCTGTAAAAATTAATTTGTACCCAAAATGTATGTTGAAGTGGAAAAAAAAACGTGTTGTCACTCCTGAGTAACAAAACAAGAGAAAGTATTAAGGAATGTTAATGACACGTGTATAAATGAAAATTTAGTACATACACTTACTCCAACTGGCTCTCCAGTGATATGTTTGCTGACTAGCAATGCTAGAAACTGGATTTTGATACATGTGATGGGCAGATGACTCGAAGTTAAGCACAAAGCTACACAATAAGCAAGCAGACAATACTCCAACATAAAAATAGTAAAGAATGTCAAACTATTTATACAAATGTCATTGTGAAAAATAAACAGATAAAAAAATGTAGTATTAAAACAATAAGGTGTTAAAAAATTCAGTTAAGTGTAATAAAGCTAATTGTAATAAAATGAAGAAATAAAAAAACAATCACAGTAAAATAAATATTTCATAAAGAAAAATTTACTTAATGTGCTGTAAATTATAAAACAGAGTTACTAAACCTGAAAAAATCCCATAGAACTGAACCTTTTAAACAAAGTTTATACAACAACATTTCTGACTGTGGCTGAAACCTCTCAGTACAGTTATTAAGTTACATTGTTTTCATATCCTTTCTGTTTTTTTAGTAATATTTGTATACATAGTTTAAAAACTCTTTATACTGTTTTCAGGCTTGTGTATGATCTTGTACAGCCTTTAAGCAAGGATGTATTGTGAATGGGCGAGATACCATTCAGTGTTTTTTGTAGTAATATTTGGATTTTAAAGAAGCAATTGTTGCAATACGAATGATTTTAATTCAACTGTATTGTACTGTATGGTTTACCTAATATAATAAACTTTCTATTTCCTTATTTTAATATAGTATTACTAGAAATTTTGTTTTCGTTCTAGCTGTCTTTCTCCGCTGTCATTCCCTTGAAGTAACACCTACTATACTCAAATTCTAGGTCAGATCACCTCTCAAGACCATGACCTGTATTAACCTGGAATAACTAGTCGTGTGGACTACTAATTCATCTAGTTAAGCTTTATCTTTGAAATAAGTAGCATGTATCAAGTGTAAACTGTCTGGTAAATGATCACAGTCAAATCAGTCAGATGTTATAACTTTCCAAAGCTGAAATTCTATTTCTGACAGGTATTACCCTCCACTCACAAGACAGCTATTCCAATTTTATCTTGCCCTCTGTATGCAAACTTTTATATAACACATACCATGAGTCTTCCACTCCCACCCCACTATTGGAATCAAATATTCCAACTTGTCTCTTATGCAAATCAACTAAGATATATATTATCTTTTCCCCAATAAGAGAAAACCATTACCATGTGATGCTTATTACTCCCTCTCTGTGCTAACATCAAACCATCACTTTATATTTGGAAGAAAATGTGAGGATCCAAAGATTATGGGAAGTGTGAGAGGAGTGAAGTACCAGTTGGAAATACATTTTCAGGAAAGGAAAATTATAACTTCTGATATAGTACTTCCCTCTACTCACAAGATTAGCTAGAATACCACACTGAAAAAGGAGGAGACCAATGTGACAGGGAAACAGACATGCCTCTTGAAAGCATTCAAAAGATACCTCTTTGTATGAAATGAACAGTTGAGATGATTTGTTGTATGTCACTGGACCTAAACGTTCAGTGGGAAGAGACAAAGGTTGTCCCATATAATGCTGAATCTCTCTGCTGATATGTGCTGATAAATTCCCCAAAGGGTTGCCTGGACCTGTTGCCTGATATACAGTTATGTGAAAAAGTTAGGATACCTATGAAAGCCTGTGTATTTGCGTAACATTTTTGGATATCCAGATATTTAATCTCAATTTCAACAATACTGAGAGATTGTAGGAATATAACTAAGCAATTAAAACTGAAGAAAAGACTTTTCTAGATCTTCTGTAAATGTAATTCTACAAAAATGCATATTCTAACTGAGGAAAAGTTAGGACACCCTACCTCCTGATAGCTAGTGTTATCCCCTTTGGCTAAAATAACTGCAGTGAGATGCTTCTTGTAGCCATCTACCAGTTTCTGACATCAGTCTGAAGAAAGTTTGCCCCACTCCTCAATGCAGAATTCTTTCAGCTGTGAGATGTTTGAGGGGTTTCTTGCATGTACAGCCCGTTTCAAGTCACCCCACAGCATCTCAATGGGATTAAGATCTGGGCTTTGACTCAGCCATTCCAGGACTCTCCATTTCTTAGATTTCAGCCAGTCCTTGATGGATTTACTGGTGTGTTTTGGGTCATTGTCATGTTGGAGGATCCAGTTCCATTTCAGCTTTAATTTTTGTACAGATGATCTCGCATGATCCTCAAGCACCCTCTGATACACAGTAGAATTCATGGTGGATTCTATGATTGTGAGCTGTCCAGGTCCTGCTGCAGCAAATCAGCCCCAAACTATGACACTTCCACCTCCATGCTTCACAGTTGGTATGAGGTTCTTTTCCTGGAATGTTGTATTTGGTGTACGCCAAATATGTCCTCTGTTCTAGTGTCCACATAATTAAATGTTGGACTCATCTGTCTAAAGAACATTATTCCAGAAGTCCTGGTCTTTGTATACATTCTCTCTGGCCAACTCCAGTCTGGCCTTGATGTTTCTCTTAGAGAGCAAAGAGTTCCTCCTTGCACACTTCTCATGCAAGTTAAATTTGTGCAGTCTCTTTCTGAGTATAGAGGCATGCACTTTCACATCAACAGTAGCCAGAGCTGCTGTTGGTCCCATGATGGCATGTTAGGGTGTTTGGAGACCTCATTTAGCATCTTGCGGTCTGCTCTCGGGTGAACTTGCTTAGATGACCAGACCTTCTAATCACGTGAATCTGGTGTGATACACCTGTGTGTGAGTTGAGCCATTTTAAGTGGGAATAAATGTGGGAGTGTCTTAACTTTTTCCTCAGTTAGAATATGCATTTTTGTAGAATTACATTTACAAAATATCTTAGTCTTTTCTCAAGTTTTATTTGTTTAATTATATTCCTATAATCTCTCATATTGTTAAAATTGAGATTAAGTATCTATATATCCAAAAATGTTACAAAAATACACGTTCATAGGGTGTTCTAACTTTTCACATGACTGTATGTTATCAAGTGGATGAGATAGACCTGAAGAAATGAAAGTGAATATTTATTTAAAATAAATTAAAAGAATGAAAAATAAACTAACATAAACAACTCAGTAGCAGAAGTGAAACAAAAGAAATACGTTTGAATTTCAATACTGCCAGACAAGAAGTGATGGTTCAGTAGCAGTGCATAGAGGGAGGCACATGTGTCACTTGATGCTTCACTAGTGGTGGAAATAAGTAACATTAATTTGCATAAGAAACATGTTGGAATCTTGGATTCCAGTGGGTGGAAGTTTGGGGTTCAAAAGGCTTGTAGCATGCATTATTAAAAAGTTCATATGTAAAGGGCAGCACAAAACAGAAAAGGCTTATCTTGCAAGATAGAGAGAAATGCCATATTGAAAAGAAATTATTCTTTATCCAGTAAAAGTTACCATCTGTTGTCAAACAAGGAAGCCCATACATACTGTATTTTTGTGAATAATAAAAGTTGTTAATTTGTGTTTTACTTTGTTTCTAGTCTTTTCATTTAATTCTTACAAACACAATTATTCATAGAAATTCAAAACTATTCTATAATAGGTATTTTGTCAAATTTCCTGTTATTCTATGGATCTATTCCTTCAATAAAAAAACCAATTTGACCTGAATTTGAATTTAATATTGCAAATGTATGTAGTTAAGAGTAATCATTTTTACAAATATATCTAATAAAACACTTTTTGCATTATTTACTTTCATAAAAATTTCTTTCCCATATAACTGAACTTGGCTTGACAGAATTGCAACATTCACTGAAGATGACATTCTGTAATCAGAACTGGACAACGAGAATAATTTTTCAACTTCACTACAGTTAAAGTCTAACTTGTTTCAAACTTTCTATTTTTGCCACATATGTTAACTTTTGTAACACATTGAAACCCATTTTTTTTGCTTCTGTATCTTTTTTTTTTATATATACATATGCTAATTATTTTTTCACTTAGCAGGAGCAGTACAGATTTTAATAGTGAAGAACATTTGGTGGAAAATTGATTTTACTTAATACAGAAAAAGAATTGTTGCTTTAAGGGTATTGTCTGTTAGTGTCATAAAATGGGAAGCGTTTCTATGTTCACTATAATCTTAGCTATTTAATTTACACTGCACATATAGTGTGTATTTGGAGGATGTGTCAGGTCTGTATATTATGAAAAATGTTCTTCACCTTTAGAATAGGTTTTCCATTCTACTATGTGCATTGGAAATGGTACTAAATGAATTTCAATTGGGTATAGAGATAGGAATGGTACACTTCAATGAAGAAGCAATCATAGCTAAGGAAATGACAATACTTAATGTAAATGAAGAAAGATAGGCCTGTTGGTCACCAATTGTTGAATGTGGAATACAGTCACTACGTGTTCTTTGTTAAAGCTCACAGCATTTTCAAGATATAATTCTTTGGCAGGGCTCATGCCTTTGCTCGCCATATTCACCAATAGCTATTATTTTTGTTTTTTGGCGAAAAAAATTCTAATTGTAGAATATACCGGTGAAACACAGTTTGTTTACAAAATGCTAGACTGGTTCACTACATCAACTTTTTTTTAATGCAAGTATGTGGTAAGCTGATAAAAATCAATAACCTGTCTGCATCCATGCAAGGTCATGGTCAGGATCGACAAATGTGTGAAAAATTGTTCATTCAACAGCGACCTAACGGCTTGACACGAATAACTCATTTATATGTGGTTGATTTGCGGCGTTATAATTAAAGGACGACCACAAAGATTGTGATGGCTTTCACACGTGTAATTACATTATCTAATGGCGCATGGCTTGGCCGGTAAGTTTAATTAAAAGCGGTTACTGGATTAACACCATAATAAAAACGTACTTGTAAAACACTAAATGTTAATTAATGGAAACATTCTCTATAAATTTAGCCAATATGCAGCAAATTCATCAGATATTAGAATGGCTTCTTCGCAGGTCAAACACCCCTTAGACAGTGAAAGTTGTCTAATGCCTCCATCCAAAAATCCATATCTGAAACTGACAGTTCACGATCACTCCAAGAAAAATTGTTGAATTAATTTAACTGGCTCAAATATGAAGCCTGTATAAAGCCAATGTTTTGCACATTGTGCATTAAAGTACAGAACTCAAACACTTTTACAACTGGTTGTGCTGTGATGAAAAAAGACAACCTAACCAAGCATCAGAAAACAAAAGGTATTTATTGACTGAGTAAATGTTGAGACTTATTTGGATGGTTAAACTTATAAAATTATTAAATATAATAAAAAAAATATGCCCATGTCAATTTATTTCCTAATATTGTAGCAGTGTTATTACATTAAAAAAGACCTAACCTCACCTTTTGTAAGCTCAAGGAAAAGTCATCTTCTACAGATTATGTTGTAAAAGAAAGGAATGCTATTGACTGTAAACTTTTCCATAATTTTGTAAAATTAGAGCAAAACTTCTCCCTGGATTACAAGTAGAGAGAGACCCCTATTTCGCGGCATGTAATAACAGTTACTTTTAATTTAGCGACTCATCCTCCCATGTCATTATTGTAATGATTTGTGTGAGAAAAACATTCAACTTTGTAACTGTGAAACAGTTGTTTTATAATAAATTTAATAAATGATAAATTAATTGAAATAAAATCTATGATAAGAACTTAGTTGTCATTTATTCTTTGACTGTCTTATCGTATGTAACCGGCTGGAAGGTTGGATACGTATCAAATCTATCTGGCTAAAACACTGGCTAAAATTGGCTACCAAAAAAATCATTTGGCTAATTGCCTGGCTACAGAAAAATTTAGTCCAGGGTAAGCCCTGCTTTGGTAAAACATGACTAAACAAAATTTAGATATAAGATACTACATTTTCAGTGAAATATTATTTCAAATTTCCCCAAAATATTAACTTTTTCAGTAGAAACTTCTGGTGAAAGAGAGACCTGTTTAATAAACATTCATATTGTTTAGCAGTACTCCAGTATTTATGCATGACTTGTCAACTTAGCTGAAAAGATTATCAACGTCTTTTCGAATACATTTTTTTCCCTTAAAGTTGTGATACTAATTGAGAAAATATTTGTAAAATCTAATATTATTTATCAATAGGTAATAACTAACAATTAACCTACCTAGTTATCAATATAACTAAGTTAAAAATACTATTCACATTTGTAGTGATTGTAATGTGCTGATTATTCAGCTGGCTACCTTCACTGTTACCAGTATTTTCAACTAAACCTATATTTTAATTTAAAAACACAAAGTAATTCTAATAATAAAGCTGTTAAGATTAAGTATGTACATATTGAGCAATTTAATCAGTACTATTAATAAAATTTAATATTATTTGCTTCATGTACAATAATAAATTACAAATTTCTAGAAGAATACCAATACATTCAAACTTTATATAATCCTCTCTAACAGTGTCTAATGATCAATGAAAACCCATTTAACTTTATATAAACATCTGGAATAAATTAATATGAACATGCTAATTTTTAACTAGAGTTTTTTTAGCAGGATGGTACTGATAGCACAGCAGAAAAACTTTGAAGGTTTGAAATAATCATAAATAAATGACATGAATAACAAAAGTGTGCAATAAGTAGAATAAACTCAGAACTCAAATTAAAATAACCAAATTAAACTAATAACAAGAAAAGTAACTTACCAAACATACTACAAACTGTATTTGACATAACTAATCTGAATTAAAGTGTATACATTGTCAGTTTAACTGTATCATATACACATTATAAATTTAACTGTAACATACAGACATCACCAATGTGTGTGTTCTAGACATTTGACTTTTTCACATCACTGACATTCTAATATTTTTGTGACCATTTCTTTCACAAATACTTTTCAGTAAGCTTATAATTCTAAAATTCAGGTTTTAATATCTGTTGTTTAGCTTTGTGCTTAACAATAAGCAATATATCACAATTTGTTCATTAGTGTATAATTCATTATAAGGTATTTGTTTGCAGTTAAATTAAATACATCTCTCCACCTGAGTTCAAAGTATTATTATTTGAATATTCCATGTATCTACTTGTCTATCTGCATATTTTGTCATATTACTTAATGTCCATTAGTGAGAACATAAGCAATAACTTTGAGTTTTTTTCTAGGTGCTATTAGCAAATAACCAGTCTATTCATGGAAGCACTGTAGTGTTGGTGACTATAGGTGATATAACTAAAAAGAAAATTCAACTATTAAAAAAGAATTTAACTGCATCCAGCTTATGATTGTTCATAATATTATATTATGAATCTGAGAATGCCACTTCTTCTCTGCTTAACTTAGCATACAGCACCACTGAAAAACTGATTCACATTAAAGAGAATTTTGACAAGAGCCTGTCATTCATCAACTTAGTTAATGAATGAATCTGTATAAAGCATTTCAACTTGTCTTGTGGAATCATCATTGGAAGTATTCAGACCTACCAAGCACAGTAATGTTTATAATAGTAAAACTAATAACAGCTTTATGAAAAATGTAATGTTTTCTATTAACCCTTATAGTAACACTTTCTTTACATACTTCTCACTACTGGTTCACATATTTAGTAATTTTATGTTTTGCTGGTTAAATCATTGTATAGAACTGACCAAGAATAGTTGAGTAAAATTACTTATTTGCTATATAAAAATACATAGAAACCTTAGCAGTAATTAATGGAACTGTAATTTACTGTAGTCTTAATTTTTACTATTTTTTATAACTTGTGTGCTATAAAAAATCCTTTTATCAAGAAAGTTATGAGCCTTAAAACAATCTTGTAGATAAATAATTTAGAAAAATGTGTATCTAATGAGGGTCCATATGTAATTTTGGGCTTGTTATTATCTTATATTTTTGGTTAATGTTATTTAAATTTAGAGATATTTGAGGTTGTTAAATAAATAGTTTTGAAGCAAATACTAAGTAACAATGAAGCTGTTTATAATTTTTCACTTATTATGAATTGAATAATTGTTCTCTTTTTTTATAATTTGCACTAATATTGTGTTGTTTCAAAATGTCTTTGTAGATTGTTAAAAGCGTTATAAATGGCTCCTTAGATGCGATATCAATAAAATTCCCTGTAGACAGAATACTATGAGACCTGAAAGTACAACTTTTCTTCAAAGAGGGAAACAAACTCTCACCAATCTGCAAAGATAGTATAGTTTCACTTGTCAGGAATTTAAAACAGAAGAAATGTACTTTTTATATATTTCAGAGGTAGAGGTGAGAGAAAAAGATTTTTATAACAAATACAAAACTCAAAATAAGGTATTAGAAGTTCCTAAAAATGTTTAAGAAAGAATGTAGTTTTTGAAAACAGCATGTAATTAATATCGCATGTTTCTAAAAGATGCTCTAGAATTTATGAATAAGCAAAATACATTTCTGGGAATAAAACTGTCATTATTAATGAAGATTGATGAGCTTTTAGAAAATTTTGTTTCTTTATACGTCCCAAGTAACGTAATGGCATTTTAATCTTTTACATTACTGCTTTATCAAAATCTGTGTGATAAAATTTTTCCCATATCTTTTAAGGTTTCTTGGATTTTTTGTGCTAACATTGTTAGGTGGACTCCTGACTGAGCAACCAAAATTTATAGTGAAAAAAATCTACCTAATGTTTGAAAGTGTTATGGAAAGATCAGTGTATTTTGTAATGTATTAAACCAAATAGGTTCATCATTCTAAATCTATAAAGGTACATTCTTCTCTAGTCCTTGTTAGGTAATCCTTTTCCAGAGCCAGATTAAACAAAACACAGAGTAGACACTTTCCTATGAGCCCACAATTTCAAGAGGAGCACAGTGGTTATGTGTTTTGTTTCAGTAACCAGATAATTTCTTAATTTGGAAACTAGTATTCTACAAATATTACATTTAGTAAAATATTGTTTTGATGGGTAAAGTTTTAAATTGAAGAAAAGAGAGCTTATGGAGAAATGAGGATTCTTCATAAGTAAAGTTGTGTATGGATCTATTACAGCTTTACTTAATCCAGTTTTGTCATTAGCAAAGTCTCTGCTTAAAATTCAAGCATAATTTCACATGCTGTGTAATAAGATCAGTAAATTATAATTGAAATCATAATTGTTGGTTTTACTTTTTTTTTTTAAAAAAGTCTTCTTTTCTTGTTTATTTTTTCTTCATTATGTTTCATGAGTTTATGTCACTTCTTTGATAAGGCATAAATTTGACAGCCATAGTGTTCATTTTATTTTGGAAAGTTCACACAAATTAATTTATACATATTATTATTTTAGGAGGGGTTATGGCATTTGAGCACAAAAATCTTTAGTAAATCAGAGCAGCCACTGATGGTGTTGATGACTTCCAGAAAAAGACCACACAGAAACCTCTCACTCTTAAAGCTTGACTTGGTGATAATGTATTATCATGTAGGGCTCTGTTAGTTACAAGTTGCATGGAGAATTGCCAACAAGAGGTTCCAGTGGATAAATTAACTGTAACCTTTTTTTCTTTATGATTGGTCATAAATATCAAGGTGCCTGTTATTTTAATATTTAATTTTATTACAAATTGTAGGTAAAAGAAAGAGGTTGAAAGTTCTGCCCTCAATGGTGCAGCAACCATTAATTGAGGTTCTACTGTTTTGATGAATAAAGCTGATGACTGGCTTTATGTAACGTGGCTTTAACATTTAAAGCTCTTAGTCATAGTTTTGGTTTCTGTAACAGTTAATGATTATTATTTAATATAACTCGGTATTCGGGAGGTCATGCATTTAGTTAAAATAATAAAGTGGGTTATAAATTAATTCAAGTTAATTATGCAAGAGGGAATTTCATTTCCTCAAAGTTGCAAATATTAAATTCATAATAGTACAATTTGTCATATATTTTTATTGTTGGATGCTGTATTGGTTCATGATGCAAATTATATACTCATGGCAATTTGAAGCTAGAATAAAGTGAAGAAAACATTTCATAAACACTGAGTTTTTTAAAAATATATTTATTCCCTATCTCGGATTAGTTGAAAGTACTTCTTTTTATTGTAAGTATAAGAATCAAGAGTACTTGTTTATGAAAATGCGGTGTGCTCAATCATTGTTTAAAATTCTAGAAACTTGCATGATTATTACATAAAACTGACACACTGGAAGCATTATTATTATTTGCTGGCTACAATCTTTGTGCTGTTGACCTCAGAAGCTATGACTGTCAATCAGACACTACAGAATTAGACCTGGAATGTTTTGTAGATCACAAACCTTTCAACTTTGGTTAATGAACTGTGGACGTCAGTATTTCTACAAGAACATTAACTAACTCCTTCAGTCATCATATGAATGGCATTAGGCCAAACAAGCTAGTTAACTTAAGCGAGATGTGACAGTATAAACTCAGAATTACTTTGCTTATCATGGACTTTGATCATTGATAGAATATTTGATTTCAGATCACATAGAAGACTAAGTTTTATCTGCAAGTTTGTAAATCTATTATATATAAACATTCATTTTTTGATAACTATCAGTAATAAGTATTTGTATAAGTTATATTGTTTTTATATTTGTATATTAAAATATATTTGTGTTAAAAAGGGAAATTGTGTGTATCAATCTTTTTGGCAAATTACATAATTTTGATACATATTAACATTTTATTAACTTCTAGATTGAAATTCAAATTTATTGTTATTTGAACTAGTAACAAATTAACATAGATAATATAATAAATTTGGGGTTTGTCTGAAATAAAATATAATATGTGACACATGAAAGGAAGTTTTTATACATTAATACATTTCCTTTGTTCATTTACATTTTAGTAGTAAGCCTGTAGTGGGTTCCTTTATAGTGACATAATACAGTGATAATTAAATTTTAGATGTTTCATAATGTCATATGAAGATAATAGTATATATTCTGGGAAAACGATTCAACATATGCTTTCATACAACTCAGTGTGTTATAAGAAAAGTCGAATCATGTGAATCTAAACTATGATCACCAAAAATATATCTAACATACAAAAGTAGACCACACTGACATGATTTGTAATGCTTTTGAAGTATGATTGATGGCTGTAGGTGCACTGATTTTTTTAAAAAAAATAAATATTCACAGACTAAATTTATTAAAAAATGTAAAACCAAAATTTACTCTATTTGAAGAGGGGCATCATGGGGTTATATGTGGAGGCACATAAACTTGCACAATGGAATATCTAAACAGCAGCAGGATTCAAAAACACACCAAGCCAATCTAGATCAGTGCCTTCATCCACAAAGTTGAGGTCCTAATAAGAAAGAGAACATACTGACTTAAAAAAGAAATGAGGAGTGGTGTCAGGTTAGCGATCTGATTTTAATATTATTGCTTAAACAACAAGCAAATAAAGATACTATCTGTCTACATTGTACAGATCATTACAATGTGATGTTACTTGTAATGGAAGCCAGTGGAGTGGTTTAGGCAGGCTAAGTGTAATTCAGTTTACTTGTGAGAGTTTTGACTAACACTACCTGTTGTTACAAGATTATTTTTTGGTGAGAATGCAGTGGACAACTAAAGCACACAGGCACTACCTTGAGGCTTTACACTTAAAATCGAATATTTCAATAGCATATCTTTCATTAACTTTTTCACATACTCAGTGATTATACACATCTCTTTATTAACTTTCTTTACTTAGATTAATACTCTTAATACATTTTATCTATTTTACTTAGTGTGGTACCCAGTGTTTAGGAAGTAAGGCACTGAATACTTTCAAGTTTAAGCAAGAGCCAGCTTGTTGTTCCTGGCTTCAATAGATACATTGAAGTAATCTTGAGACTTGCATGGATCTGGAAAGCAACTCTTTCTGATGCGGGAAAGTTGATTTTTTTGGTTATTACATGGGTTTTTATTTTAATTTCTCTTGGTATGCTCCCAATCTCTCAAATAGAAGCACCACTACCTGCAAATAGTTCAACTAGTTAATTGGTTAATTCAGTTTGGTTTTTATTTGAATTTTGGGGAAAGCTACACAAAAGCTGTCTGCACTAGCCTTCCCTAATTTAGCAGTGTAAGACTAGAAAGAAGGCAGTTGGTCATCATCACCCACTACAAACTCTTGGGTTACTCTTTTACTAATGAATAGTGGGATTCTTGTTCATGGGCTTTGATAATATCAGCTTACTACGGTCTAAACATACAGCAGTTAGTTTCTTAATATGTTCAATTGAGTCTTTTTAGCTATATTGGTCATTAGTTTTTTATATACTTTTATACCTTCTTTATTACTCTGATGTAACTCTGCTTATTACACACACTTTTCTGAGGCACTTAAAATATCCAGCAGTGCCTCATACCTATCTATCATAACTTCTCTAGTATCATTGGGGCAATGACATTCTTACTTCTCCTTTCAAGATTATCCAACAGATGTAGTTTACTTCCACAGAAACAACATGTAAGTTTGTTGAGGTTTATGCAAACCTACATGTGAAATATCTGTACAAGCCTTTCCTTATTATAAAATAATAAAGACAAGAGGAAAGGCAGTTAATCAGAATAACTCACTGTTAACTGTTATAGTACTATTATCAGACTGAATTGTGCAATTTGGACTGTTACTTTTATACCCATGGCCACAAAATACAGAGCGGTTGTTTTTGTTTTGTTTTTGCATTAATATAATTTGAATCTCAGATCCACAGTTTGGCATACTAATAACTGGGCCACACTCAGACCAAAGCATATCTCTGACAGTTTGTCAGTTTTCTCAACATTCACCTAGTTCTTTATTTCTTAAGTTTTAATTACACTTGAAAACAACTTTCCCAAACTGACTGCACAAGTAATATTAATAGGGTGCTGAAAATAACTATGTTTTCTGTAGTGAAAATATCATTTGGAAAATTATACAATTTTAGCCTTTTTTAAAACTTAGTCTTATTTTAATAAAGTTGTGAAGTATGGGTGTTTATAAAATTTAAAATTTCCTGTTGTGATGCTCTAGGTTAGGTTAACTTTATATTTAAACTGTTTTTATTTTGTCTTTTTCAGCGACCAACTATTTTATAAAATATTTTGATGAACGTGGAGATTTTCTGAATTGATTGATGAAGACGTAGGTAAGATAATAGATGTCTGGAACATTAATGGCCCACCAGTTGAGCCAGAAAGCTATGGAACAGAACAAAAAGTTCTAGTTGATCTACACGATATTCATCAAGACAAAATATTTTATTTTGGAATTCAAGGTGTAGATAACGCTGGGAACAAAGGGATTGTATATAATGTAGTAGCTGTCTTCTTCAGCTGAAATTCAGTGTCCCCTACAGTAAGCCATTCCTTTTCTTTGGATTCTACAATGTCATCTTCAACACAAGACCTAGCTGCTGACAAGAAGATTAAGTTGAATAAGGGAGGATTGTCAACTGGTAACATAGCAGTTATTGTGAGCCTTGTTCTATTATTGCTGATAATTATTCTAGTCGTCCTTGCCTTTTTTTGTGAGAGAAAAAGTAAAAATTAAAAAATGCCCTGATCAATCATGTAGCAAACCTTTATAGATTGAAAAGGATGCTGTCGATAATGTAGACATTGGTTATGGTGTTAAAGAAGAACATGTTAAAGAAACATTACTTAGACCTGTCAACCCTTCACTAGCAGAAGTAGTGATATAAAAGAATGTTATGGACAATTTTTCACAAAGGTTTCACTCCCATATGGTATTACTGAATGACAAGACACTTTCAGATATTGAATTCATCCAGTGGAGAACATTTACACATACTCAATTTCTGATGGACCCAATCTTAATTAAGCTTTTTAAGAGAAGTTTAGTGGTGATCATTTGTTTGAAGTTCATGTCATTATAAATTAATGTTAAACAATAATATATACTACAGCTCGATTTAGAAAGTTATTCTGTGTACAGTTAATGTAGAGTACACCAGCAAAGTTAAATTATACACTGTCAACTACAGGAAATAACTGTGTTGAAAATTTACACTTGCAGGCATTATTTTAAGTAGTTTATTTGAAACTAAAAATACAGGTGCAGAAACATCTTAGTTTTATTATGTGATTAATTTAGAAACTTTACCCTAAACTGAAGTCTGTGGTTAAATTACAGTCTAACAGGTTTAAATTAAACAACAGTTTGTTTTCTTATACCTTGAATTTACTTGGATGCTGTGTATTTGTAATATTCACTTTTACAATCATGAATTACTACAAACATTAGTAAAGAAGAATTAGCATTCCGGGAAAATATAAATGATACTTTTAGTTTTAAAAATATTGGTTATACACTTCCCACTTCTTAAAGATGATAACTTAAATTTCAGTTACAAGGTGCAATTAAATCAAAGAAAGAAATAAAAGATTAGTGGCAGTTGTTTAATAATGAAATTTTCATAAACCTTTGCTTGTGGAACATTTATCTATCAATTTATCTCTTTATTGTTAAGTTTTATGTATGTATTGTATATAAAATATTTCTAAATTTCAAGATGTATTATGAATTATTGAAGTAGGTGGCAATGACTTATAAAAGAACAATAATATACAATGATGTAGTTAAGAGTATTTCAATAAAAACATAAGTAAACATTGTTAAATGTTATACCAGTTAATGTAACCTGGTACTGCATTTTTTCATATATAGAGAACCCGTTTTAGTACTGATTTTGTTCCAATACCACAGTTTTTATTGTAACGAATTACTTCAAAGAAGTATCACATCAAAATATTTGAAAAAAAACAACATAAAGTGTATATACAAAATTAGAAAAAGCAAGAATAACAAAATATGCTAAATTTATTTTTATATTAAGTATTTTGCTTAAACATTTGCAGATATGTAATGGCCACACTTTAAATATATTAAAATAGTTAGTAGAGAGCTATGACAAAGGTTTTACTATTAATTTGTGATTAATATATAATAATAAAAAATTGTGAATTATAATCATCCTGATAATTAAAATTGTAACTTTGAAACTCTATCACGCACTTCTAAAATGAAACTGTAAGTAATACTTAGTTAGTTTGTCTATTTTTGTATTTATGACATATTTCAGGCTATGAAATGGAAAAAGAAAATATGCATCAAAGTATTTAAGACTAATTAAGTACTTGAAAAATGTTTAAAAATATTACAGTGAACGCTGATTACCATAACTAGTACTACGTTCATTACTGTGAGTTTATTGTACTGTGTTTGATAGACTTTCCCCAGACAACTTACCTTACACACATGTCTATGTTCATACAATATGGGAGGGCCATATTTCTACATTTAGTCCATCATGTATACATTGAGTGTTTAATTCTTGATATACTATAAATTCTACTTTCTAACTTTTATTTCAAGGTAGTACAATAAATAGTTCCACAGAAACTATAATGTAATTGTCATACTAATAATATTATGTATATATTAAAGTTAATTTGCTTTCTCAAAGTTCTCCAAAACTTATACTTAATGTGAGTTTAATACTTACAGAAGCTTCATTTGACTTTTTTAAGACTTGAGGGAATCCTAATATGTCATTTACATATTAGTCATCATTAATAATACATTTAAAAGCTTTGAATAACTTAAAGGCAGATTCCATTTAGAATATGTACTGTAAAACCTCAAAGAATCATAACAACTAGCAATGGTAATGTGTGTGCATATTTTTCTTGCCTCAAATGTTAAAGATTAGTGAGTTAAGCAATTTGACATTCCTGACATAATGTAAAGTGTTTTTGTTTTGTTTTTTTAGAAAATTAAGGTTTGAATGAATCAACAAATGAATGTAAGTTTTACAATGTGTAAAGATTTTGTTACCTATAGATAAATTTTATAACAGTATATAAAATCTCAGAGATGGAACCAATCAGTTTTCAAGACACTGTAGATCAACTTAATCAAATATTATTAATAACAATAAATACAATTATAGCAAAGTCAAAACATTAATTAAAAATGAGTTCCAGAGCTTCACTGTATACTAAATAAATGTAATTCAACAACAATAAATTGTTAGTACACATAATCATATGTTATCACATTACTGAAGCTTTTGGGATAAAGGTTTTACTGCATAGATATTAAAGACCTGTAATTTGGAAAAGCTTTATCTAGACTTAAAAAGTTTCAAATCTGCCTTTAGTGTTTAACTTCATAAGTACTGCATATAAAGTATTAATTTTAGACAGGTATTTGGCTGCTCTTATGTCCAAACTAGCTGGCAAGTTGTACTTTATAAACAGTACATAATGACAGAAAAAATGCATCTTTTGAAATACTATTTTTACATTCCTCTGATTTGAAATATGTAGCAGAATATTTAAGAAGAATATGGAAAAAAATATCCATCGTGTACTGTGGTTTCTATAACGTGTCTTAAGCTGTGTTTATTCCATTACTTTTGGAACTTAACATTATAATGAAGAAACACATAGTTTATGTCATAAATATGCTATTACTCTCACTTCCCTTCTTTTAGTTTATTATTGAGCTGAAGAAAAATTAAACTTCATCACCAAATCAAATTTTGATGGTAGTGAAAAACACTCTCTAGTATGTTTTCATAGTGGCATCATACACTTACCTGCTTCCACAATGATATATCCAAGCAGTGCCATGTCCTGAACTAGGACATTCTATCAATGAGCATATTGTTGCTTACTCCCTACTTATCTGCATTATGTTCCAAACAGTGGTGGATGGAATGATGGTACTTTTTCAATGTATTCATAAAACATTCATTCGTACCTACTGGGCGATTAACATTCAAAAGCCAATTCAGCAATGCATAATTTGCTTTTATCATTACAATGATATAAACATAGTACAAAATAGGTGTAATTAATAGTGAAGCTCCATCGAACTTACCAGAATAAAGACCCTGCTCAAACTGTTATGATTAATTAAGTAACTAAGTAGCAAGAAGAGTTTGGTGCAAGGTTTTGATCCTTGCAATTGGTTTATTTCTTTGTTTACCACTGTTGGTTTAAAATATAATCTTCACCTTAGTTCTTGTCAGAGCATGTCTTAATAGTTAGTGTGATGGACTTATAGATTCATTCAGTTGCTTTAAAAATATTGAACTTCACAATTTGTTCCTATGAGTGTATTATGAAAGTGATAGTCAAATCCATTGTTCAACCACAGAATCCAAAATGTTGGAAATGGCACTGTTGATTTGTTCCATCCCTCTAGTCTGTCAATTCAAATTTAGGGATCGTTAGTGTGTACAAATCTTGTATAGGTTTGTATGAATATCAAATACAAACAATGAAATAAATCAGCTTAGTACTACTGTCAATTTAACTAACACCATTCAAAATTTCTTGTGGTAGCAAACTTTGTTTAGCCAAAGCAGGTGAGTCTAATAAACTTTCCTCATGTATTATTTCTCTCTATTAATAGGTTACTCAACAATTAAATGATTTCTGAAGACTGCTGAGCAAGTATTGTCAATTCCATTTTTCTCTTATATATAAAAATAAGTATAAAAGTAAAAGAAATGAACCATTTAATGTCATACCACAATAACTTATCAAAGACTGAATTCAACGTTCATTATGTAAGCCAAAATAATGGTTTCACAGTTTTTTGACCATATTGTATGGGTCAAAATTTCCTATTTGACTAATTCATAGTGAAATCAGTGCAATATGTGCTTGTTTATTTTACTGTAGTAAAAAGAATTAAACAGGTTAGTAAGAGTTATAGTTTAAATCCCCTTGCATATCTCTAATAAGATGCAGGTGCTATACATTTGTTGTACAATACATAAGGACTTTATTATAACTTGAAATTATGTTAAGCACAAAATCTTTCCCATCTTTAGGGTGTGAAAATGCCTTGTTTCTTCTCTGCTCTAGCAACTAGATTATTCTGAAAACATAATAATTAGTTTGTTTATTTTATTCACTTAATAACAGTGATAAATACCTTCCATAAAATTGTTATATTAGTCTCATGACCAATAATTTTTTTTATATTTTATTTTGAATGTATGTGCATTTTCCATTCGACTTTCTTATTTTATACATTGTGATCAAGTGAAGTTGCTTTTAGAAACCCATATAGATCTTCCAATGTAAGAGAAGCTAGGGTTGATGTGGGGACATCATTAGATAATGTGGTACGCCCAGTATGAGCACTCCATACATAATCTAAGGGTTGCAGGTTTGAATCCCAATCATACCACACATGCTCACTCTTTCAGCCATGGGAATGTTATGATGTTACAGTCAATCCCATATTTGTTAAAGAGTATCCCAAGAATTGGCAGTAGGTATTGATAACTAGCTGTCTTCCCTCTAATATTACACTGCTAAATTAGAGACAGATAGTGCAGATAGCCTTCATGTAGCTTTACACAAAATTCAAAACAAGCACACAATTTAGAGAATATATAAAAAAATATTCTGAGCTTGTGCACCATTTTGATAATTATTGGCAACTTTTCATGTGCAGGAGCAAAGTGTTGCAAGTGTAAGTTACAATAGTGATCACAAGTGTAGCACAATTCCAAAACCTGTGCAGGTAATGTTCAAGAGACACTTAGATATTCTTTGACTCTAACATGCATTGTCAGGCACAAGCTACAACCATAGAGAGAAATAAATGTTGCATGTATTATAGATGAAGATTACCAGATAATATTACAACACCATTAGGTCAATCAGTTAGCACTTCACCATAATTCTACTGATCCTGGAAGCAGTCCAGAGAGGAAGATGAAGAGGGCCTCCCTCTTGTACCAGTGGTATGTCAGTAGCACAGTGAGGGAATTACTATCCATAGGTATGTGCCTCTACCACTCTTTCACCCTGGCTATAGGTATATTTTGTTCTTTTTACATAAAACTAGCATGTAATTTGTACTGTATATTTGCTTTGAAAAACAGATTTTAAGAATTTTTCTGTAATTTTTTTGTAATTAATTGTTTAAAGGGGCCCCTTAATCAAGGAATTCACTAGAAATAATGTTATTTTAAATTTATTGTTAATTTTCATAAAAGAAATTGTTGAGAGATTGAAATTGCAGAATATCTAGGTGGAAGTGATCACTGATCTGTTAAGTTTTATATCTTACTACAATATAATAAGAGTCCTGGTGAACCTCATGAAGCTTCTAGTAAAGTCATCATTATAGCTAATGAATGTAAATTTTGTTCTAGATGTCACAGGAGAGGTAAACCTCTGACTCAGTTTGGGAAGTGTTACCCACAGAATTAAATTGATCACTTCTGATCTTGGGTCTGAAATAGGTATCCTTGGGATGAATGAACTGCACAGTATGACAGTCAGTTTTGCATACGCAATGCTGACCTAACATGCCACAGAAAAGTCATTCAATCTTGCCTTATCAAGCCCAGAAACAGTAAATTCCATGAATGAATATGACAAAAAAAAAAAGTTCAACCTCCATTTATACAACTGATGTTCTCTGGCTTAATCCAGAGAATTTCCAATGTTTTAGTGTAAAGTAAGGTAGTTACGAAAGGTGTGTAAGAGATAACATGTTACTGACCCAAAAGACAAGCAGCACTAGTTTGGACAGTGGCATGACTGTCAAAGAATGTCCTGGTGTTGCTCTACAAGGGTTGATTGGCTCTCCATCTTGAAAGTAAAAAAGTTATAGATATGGTAAGTAAGGTAGATGTAAACAGTGGTAGCAGGACCATGAAGGACAAAAAGCAAATACACAACCACTGATATACTTGAGGGCTTTGGTTGATGATTTTGCAATCTAGTGCAGTGAAAGCTGTTTATTGACTTGTTGGTTCAATATTTTAAGTGTTCATGGGACCAGATGACTCACAACATTAAATAATGTAACTCAGCAACACATATGCATGGGAGATGTACAAGTAAGAACCAATGCACCAACTATCTTGCAGTACTAGGAGGTTTTGGTCTTCCCCATTGGGAATTGTCAGGAAGAAAGTAGGTTCTGCATGGATTTTTAATGATATTCATTAATATGTCATATTGATGCCTTCCAGTTACTGTCAATAGTTGAATATTTGGTCATGTTGAAGGCTTCCATTAGTTTAACATCCTGAATCATGTGTAAAAATATTGGTAAGTCAAACTTGATTATGAAAGTAAAACAAAAACTGCTGGTATTATGAGTGATGACTGGTATAAATTCCACATCATGTTGTTTTGTTTGTGTCATTCCCCAGCCACATTTGAAAATTTGATGGGACTTATTCTCAAAGGACATACTTGAAACAGCAAAGATGTCAATGATATTTCAGTATTTTGATAAACTTCTGAGTCAGCATTGAAGAAAGTAAAATATGAAACTGAAATTCATAAAGTGCTTGCTCATGAATAAAGAGAAAGAGTTCACTCAACATATAATAGAGAAGAATGAAGTTTCAACAAACCTGGACAAAATAATCATGGCACGGGACGAATGCTGACTTCTGATGAAACAAGAAGTACACATTTTTCTTAGTTTGGCAACATATCATTGATTGTTTGTGGCAAATTTTTCAACAATAGCAGCACTATTATCTGCTTTTACAAAAGTGGAAGTGCATTTCAATTGTTGTACAGAGTGCATTCAATCATTCCAATTTCTAAAGTTTGCTTTTGTGGGTTTCCCAGTCTAGCTTTCTCCAACTGAACTGAATTTTACCTGGACACTTACATCAGCAACAGAAGAAGTTTTAACAGTACTTTCTTAGCTAGAGGATGGTGTGGAATGCATGATCATGTATGTTATTTATACACTCATGGCTTCTGAAAACAGATAATACACAACAAAGAAAGAGTTGCTTGCTGTGGTTGTCTTCATAAATAATTTTCACTAATAAATATATGATATATTCACCATTTGGCCAAATCATGCTTTGCTAAAAATGTTAAAAGACTTTAAAAAATCAGAAGGAATAATAGCATGTTGGATAACAATGTCACCAGAATACGAATTTGTCAAAATACATCACCTGAGCCTACAACACAGAAATGTGGAATGTCCTGGGTAAGAAATAAATTCACAACTGTATTAGTTATAATTATACCACACTATAGAGAAGATGTCTCTACTGGTGGACCAGTGATTGTAATAACCATTATTGTAAAAATGTGTTAATGTTTCTTTATTAGAATATAGTTGTATTAAAAAAGAAAATGTGTATATCATAAATTGGTTACATATTGATATTTATTTAAATATAAATTGTCATTTAACTTAGTTTCAGGCCATTTGAAATTATTACATTACATAATAAGTTGGGGATTCATCTGAATAAGAGACAAAATTTAATCTAAACTGAAACAAGTCATAATTCATTTTATCAGTTCCAACAAGATTTCATCATATCTGTTTATCAACTTGAAGGTATAAAAAAAGTTAAATGTGCAAAATTATCAAAGTGTACAGAAATACCTGTAGATCACAATTTGTAGCCTAATGAAGTATTAGGGGATTATTCTAATTTCCCCACTTCCTAATCACCATTGAGTAACAAAAATAAGTTAGACATCGAGCTAACATTTAAACAAATCAAACTTGAATGAGCTTGTGACAAGAAGGAACAAGCTGGTACCAAAGCTGAAAGACAAAATAATTTTTGAGGCCAAAAAAAAAAAAAATTAAGCTAAGAGAAATGGAAATTAGACTCAACTCTGATCAACCAAGCAAAATTATGACTTTGAACTTAATCAGTATGTTAAATTACAACCATTCAATGAAGACGAAGTCGACAACTATACTCTTCAAAAAAAGAAACGCAAAAGGGATATTTTTTTATTTTGAAGAGAAATATATGTAATAACGTTACAAGTATGTGATGTTACACGTGTTAAGGCACTGATTGTCAGACCAAAATGACAATAAAAGTTGTGCACTTTGAAAACAGAGGGAAACATCGGATCTTTCCCCAAAACGCTTTTGTGTCCAATAAATTTGTTTGAGAGATCTGCAAGTGCAAAATCCCTATAAAAGTGACAGGTTCTCGGTTTCTTTAGCTCAGTGTTAAGCCACCGACACACAATACAGTTACGCCAAAACTGACTGAACCAGAACGCAACAACGCCATTAGTCGCTTGAGAGCAGGCGAATCTCGATCAGATGTTGCCAGAGCTGTGAATGTCCACCCAAGCACTATCACAAGGCTATGGAATCATCACCAACAACATGGATCAGCTCGTGACCATCCACGATCTGGCAGACCTCGTGTGACCACGCTCGCACAAGATCGCTACATCTGATTACGTCACCTTCTGGATAGGACCACCACTGCAACGTCTACTGCCTCAACCATACCAGGGCTACGTAGAATTTCGAATCAGACCGTACGCAACCGTCTACAAGATGCAGGAATCCGACCTCGATGTCCAGTCAGAGACGTGCTGTGGACTCGGGCACATCGGGTATGGCCTCATCGACAATGGATGCATGTTTGGTTTAGCGATGAATCATGTTTTATGCTTCGTAGGCAGGATGGAAGGACCCGTGTTTACCATTGCCGAGGTGAACATTTTGCAGCAAACTGTATGCAGGAATTTGACAGATTTGGTGGTGGCAGCGTCATGATGTGGGCTGCCATCGCCTACAATGCCAGAGCACACCTTTTGCACATTCGAGGGAATCTTACGGCTCAACGATACGTCCATGAGATTCTTAGGTCCCATGTGCAACCCATCATGGTGAACATCAACGACGTTTCTCAACATGACAACGCCTGTCCTCACACAGCCCGACTCACTACTGTCGTCTTGAGACACCACAACATCAACGTTCTTCCTTGGCCCTCCAGATCACCAGATTTAAATCCATCGAACATCTTTGGGATGAGTTGAACCAACGTCTGCAACGGCGACAACCTCAACCGCAGACTCTATCTCAGCTTGCAGCAGCTTTGCAGGCTGAGTGGACAGCCGTTCCACAGGATGTGATTCGTCATCTCATCGCTTCCATGGGCAGGAGATGCCACGCAGTTATTGATGCTCACGGGGGGCATACTCGTTATTGACGTTAAACTTCAACTAGTGAGCGTGGACTTCGCCTTTGCGGACTTTGGATGTTCAGCAGTAAATGTACAAAATTTCACACATGTCACACAAAACTACTCAGAATAAACTTGTTATCAATTTGTCTTAAATTTTGCCTTTTGTGTTTCTTTTTTTGAAGAGTATATTTCCAGCATTTTGAGAACATTGCACAAACCATGGTAATTATTATCACAAAGTATTCTTAACGGTAAACACCGAGAAGCTTATGCTTCTCTTTCTCTAGATGATTTTATGAATTGAAATAAGGTTAAAGCATAAAAGTAAATATAAGAGGCTTACTGTCAAAAGCTTTTAGGTTAGTGCAAGCAAGATGGCAAAATTTATATGGAATTTGCCTATGAAAAAGATGTTTATTTTGATCAGTATTGTTATTCTATACATATATACAACAGTCTCAATAAACTATGTCAATTATAATAATTGAATAATTTAAACATTGTGAACATGGATGAAAAGAAAATTGAAACACTATAGGAAGCAGCTGCTCTTTTCAGTTGTTACACTTAAACACATAAAACCATTTTTCATAAAAAAGAATTTCTGCATTTCACAAAAACCTATATCTGTTCAATCCACTAAAGTTGAGGATTTTCTGAAAAATCCAGCTACTCTAGTTCAAAATATTCTGACAGTCAGGGTAAATCTTCAGGAAAAACCATCAAGGCCTGTCTGCCATTTTTGTAAGCAATCTCATTAGGTTATATGCAACTGTTGGTCTTTGAAAAAGTAAAGTAGGCAACACCCAATGTGTTTGTGTCCACATACAAATATAGTTTCACCATATCACCCGATGTTGTTGGTTTGACCAATGATAAAAAAAAAGCTGATGAAGTCAGGGAGGAATTTAAACCTTTCTTTTCTGTTTGTTCTGTGTCTTTGACAACTGACACAGCCAATCCGCACCCATTTGTTTTCTCCATAATACCGGGGTAATTCGGTCATTGTTATGAAAAGGTATATTGTCTTTAGGTCCGAGTTCTGCCACTAGAGAGCCTGTTATTTTTCAGGATATTGAGGGTGGCTTTCTTAATGTTCCTCTATATCATATATATTTAGCATTAGACCTAGTTTTGTTCTGGTTAAATGTAGTTTTGTATGATAAAGGTAAGTGTCTGTAAATATTTTTATTTGTCAGAAATTTAGAAGAAATGGATAATTAGATTATTACCAACCCTTCTAAGCCTGAATAGCAGAAATCAGTTTTGTATAAATTTCAGTAGGTATATTTTTACACCCAAGAATTATCAAAACAGAGGTGAGATTGATGATGCCAGTATGTTTTGAGTTAGGAAAACGTTTGGTTGTTGTTATCGGAAAAAAATTATGAAATTTATTTTCAAATTAGAAAATAGTTTTTACACAAAGAAAACAATTTTTTACCATTGTGAAGTTTTAAAAAGAATGATGTAATTCCAAATATTTGTGATTTTTATTTCATGATTGAAATAACCAGTTTCTACAAATAATGTTATTCAGAATGTTGTTGAAGAACATGTTTGTAAATTTATTTAATTGACAGGATTTGTATGTGTGTGTAAAATTATGCATGTTTTTGTATATTAATTTCATGAAAGTTATTCACACCAATTATGAGATGCAGTTTACCATTCTCACTCATTTTCTAAATTGTTTCTAAATTGTATAGTTTACTTTCAGTTATGTTATTAAAAATCTCCCTTCTCAGTTTAGCTGAATGAAACTATATTTTGTGGATATGTATGTTGCATATAGATATTGTAATTCATGATAACTGCATGAATAATCTAGATTTTGAATCATGGTTAAAAAACAGTTAATGATGTACAGGTGATGAAGATTTTGAAAAAAATTGATGAAGAATTTCAGTGAGAAATTTTAAGTGTGTTTCAAGTGGGACCAGATTTAGATATATTTTCTTTCTATGTAAGACTGTTAGATAAAATTTGGTTAAATTACCAGTTATTCTTAGAAACACTCAGAGGTTTTGTTTTTAATATTTACCTGTTATACTGTATCCTCTATCAGCGAGAACAGAATGAGAACTAACGTGAAACGACTTCAGGACCAGTAGAGAAATAAATGAGTCAGTAAAAATAGTGCAATTTGAGTACTGCTTAGTTTCTATGTGATCCAGGACAAGAGAAATGGTGTATAGTTCAGCAGTCAAGACAGAAACTGTAGAGGGGATTCTGTGCACCACCACTGAACCACAACTGTTATGGATGAAATGCAATTTATTTACTCAATATATATTTTTATTGAGAAATGGAAATAAATCAACAGTATTTTTTTAAATTAAGACAAGTTTCAGTTAAGTCTTAATATGTGACATTCCCTAGTCTTCACGTTTCACGTGTCTGTGATGTCACAGTGGAACAAGAGGAGGTGATATATTGGAGAGGTCACATCTTCTAAAGGGTACTTAACTATGTCCTAAGTGAGCATGAGACCTACTTTCTAGAATTCCTGTCACACCAAACATGCTTGCCCTTTCAGCCGTGTGGGCGTTATATTGTGTTGGTCAATCCCACTAATCATTGGTAAAATGTAGCCCAAGAGTTGGCGGTGGGTAGTAATGGCTGAATCGCTGTCTGCCCTATAGTGTTACACTGCTGAATTAAGGAAAGCTAGTGCAGTTAGCTCTCGTTCATTTTTGCATGAAATTCAGAAACCAAACCTACTTTCCAATGTAACTAATGGTTTGGTTAATTACACATTAGTGGAACTAAAATATGTGTTAAGACACTGAAGTTAAGAAAAACATATAATTATTCAGCACTCTACCTATATATTGAAGAAAAAACTTTGGAAGGAGTCAACATTACTGTATACCTGAAGTATTAAAGAGTATTATCTCTAAATCAAATTCTACAAGAAAATATGATAATTAGTTAACACAAAGTGAAATTGTATTCTAATGATAGATTATTAATTTAGTTACTCTGGGTGACAATTTCTGTCTTTTTATTATTCTACCGTGCATCGGTCTTTCAGTCAGACTACTGAGTTTATTTATTCTTAATGTTCGCGACATATATAAATTTCATACATACAACTAGAACAACAGATTATAAAAAATACTAACACCTTTTAATATTATCTTAACTATAGCATGTAAATAATAAATAGATAGTGAACTTAAATTTCTAGAGTGATCACTCTTAATCAGATACTTTGTACTTGTATACAACAATCGGCTCCGATTAGACGAGCTCTGATACCTCCTACGCAAAAACCTATATAACAATGGGCAGATAGTTCAGTTTAGCTAGACAGATGATAACTTCTTGTTAGAACAAATGAGTTGATGGTTACGTTGTGTGGACTGGCAACCAAAGAAACGAACGTGTTGTAACTGTAAGACATGTATTGCTGACTGTCACATGACATTCAATAAATCCTGTCAATTACAATTCACTTCCATGCCACGTTGATGATGTCTGGCTCAGTTTATTACAGTAATGAGTTGTTGTTGTTTTGAATTAAGCACAAAGCTACACAATGGGCTATCTGTGCTCTGCCCACCACGGGTATCGAAACCCGGATTTTAGCGTGTATACAGTAATGAGATATGCATACCAACACACAGTTAATCAACCAAACAGTTTATCAATGTTCACGAACTTACGTCCCTAACCTTGATCTTCGTTCGATGTCATCGCTCTAACTAACAGACACCAACACTTTTGTAGACAACTGAATATTTCACCCAGAAACAAAACGACTTCGCAGGTGTTAGTTTAGAGCAGTGATTTTCAACCTGTGTACCGAGGTGTTTGTGAAATACATTCAACTTTCTTGGAATATATAAGCAAGTCGAACACCTCAATTAATAAAAGCTATTATCGAGACACTATGAAACCTTCCAAAACATTCGATGGTTTTCATTGAATTCGAGCTTTGAGAAGTTCATGTTAAATTTCATTCTCGACTGCAACGGTTCGACCGTTAGTTTAATTGTGGTACAACAAGCTTTTCGTACGTCATAAATGATGCATCAACCAAGGTGCTTTCTGAAACACGTTCTCATTCTGCGGTAAGCTACAACTACTTCGCTGTAGACAGGAATTTTATATCAACTGCAGAACTTCGTGCTTATCGTGTATGAATTAGCTTTATCATTTATCCATGGAAAAATATTTAAGTAAGTCTGGTGCTGCAAAGGAGAATGTGTTGAATCAAACGAAAGTACAAAGTCGAATACATCGAATACGGTTTTATTGCTTTGAAATCAGAAGATTCTTAGTTACCATTGTGCCTATTCTGCAATGCAGCTTTATCGAACGAGGCGTTTGTTCTTAGAAAACTGAGAAGACACTTGTAAACAAAGCATTCGGCTGTGAAGAATAAACCAAAATAATACTTTGAGAATCTCGCGGCTCAACAACATGAACAATCAAGGAAGCTTGTGAACTGCATGAAGCTGCAATAATCATTGAAGCTATGCTTGGAACGGATACCGCCAAAAGGTTAAGCAAGTTCCATTGTCCAATAATATAATTTCGCGCAGAATTGTAGACTTGTCATCAGATTTGAAGGATCAAGTTTGCGAACACTTCGAAGCGCCTGAAGATGAATTGTCTCTGCTATGGTCTCTTCAAGTTGATGAATCTTCTAACGTTAGTGGAAAAGTTCAAGTTCTGGCTTTTGTTCGATTCATAAAAGATGGAAAATCGTAAACAAATACTTATTTTACAAATATTTAAAAAGTGCAGCGAAAGTCCAAGACATTTTAGAGTTGATGAATGAAAATATTTTGCTCTTCAAATTACATTGAAATAACGTTTGCACCGATGACTGTCCTACAATGCAAGGAAAAAAGAAAGGATTCATTACTCTGGTGCGCCAACAAAATCCAAACACTAGAATTGTTCACTGCACGATTCACAGAGAGACACTCGCCTCCAAATCTTTGCCGAAAGATTTGCAGTCTGTTATGAATCAAGTTATTCAAGTGGTGAATTTCGTCAAGTCTTGGCCACTTCAATCTCGACTTTTCTCTCTTCTTTGTGAGGCGATTGATTCAGACTAGAAAAAGGTACTGTATCACACTGAAGTTCGATGGCTTTGAAAAGGAAAGGTGTTAAAGCGTCTTGTCCAACTAAAAACTGAAGTAACTTCTTTCTTGGAGGTTGAGGAAGCAAGTTTTGAATTTTCTTTTCATGATGAGATCTGATGGCTGAGGGTTCAATTTCTTTCCGATTTGTTTGACAAATTAAATTCTCTGAACTTAAGTCTCCAAGGGCAATCTGAAAACATTAATACTGCAACGTCAAACTGAAGGCTTTCGATGAAAAGGTGACGCTGTGGAAGAATAAGATCTCGAAAGGAGTCCTTGATTGTGTTCCTTCTATTTTTACGAATATCCGTCAAAGAAGAAGATTGTCCTTCAAATTTTGAACACATTAAGCGACCTACAGTCTGCACTAAAACATTACTTCCCGTCATTTGCTGTCAACGAATATAACTGAATGACCTATCCATTCGGAATCAAGGAGACAACAAATCTTACAGCTGAGGAGGAAGACAGCTCATTGACTTACAAAACGACAAATTTTATCACTCACTGTTTACCGAAAAGAGCTTGGATGAGTTTTGGATCTCCATTAAAAATTCATATCCTGCAATCAGTTCAAAAGCAGTTGAAGTTCTGCTTTCATTTGTATTTTCGTGGTTTTGCGAAATTGGATTTCTAGCACTGATTAAAATTAAAGCCAGAAAGAGAGAGAGGCTTCTTACAGTCGATGATGAAATGCGAGCTTGTTTGTCTACGTTAAAGCCTCGCTTAAATTTGATTTGCTCTGGGAAGCAGTCACAAGCGTCACATTGAAAACATGTAAAAATAAAAAGTTTTGATTTTGTGTATTCCACAAAATCGTTAAAAAGCCTTATAACGACACTCACGGCCAAAGCAAGCGATAGTATTGTCAATGTGCAGATAATTTTCGTTCTAAGGCTTTTTAAGTTAACTCTTTTGTGTTGCGTGAATCTAAACGTGATGCACAATGACATTATTATCGCTTGTTTTGAGCGTGATTTTCGTTCTAAGGCCTTTAATGCTTGCCGTATAGCGTGTATCTAAAAAAAATCGTTAAGTTTTCCCAGGTGTGCTGCGAAAATCTTCAGATTGTCGTAGTGTGTCACAAGTAAGAAAAGGTTGAGAACCACTGGTTTAGAGAGAGAGAAGTCTGATGAATTTTCTTCCCAACAGTGGTAATCAAGAACTTTGTAGTTCCTCTCCGTTCCCGCTCATGGAAGATTATTTACTTTTATGCGGGTATTTTGATTTGAATTATTTAAGGTGATGAAATAAGATGGGGCAGAATGAAAATTACGGTACAGAAAGGAGAGCGAGAAAGGCGGCACAAGGGAAGTAGGCCAGGCCGGATCCCGCAATCCGAACAGCAGACGAGAGAGACTAAACGAAACATCAACTCAACAGCACAATTCGTAGCAGGACAAGGATATTGTCTTGGTTGGGATCTAAAGATCCACACTTACTACATACTAACAAATATTATCGAATCTGATTGATAAAACCGATCTGCGACACCCTGCGTATCGTACCTTCCTTTCAACCCGATAACTCCATCTTAAGTTTCGAACCCGCGACCCTCGGATAAGTAAGGCTTCTTTAAATTTGCGTTTGTTTATGTTTGTTTCTTTATTCAGTATTTGGGTGTTTATTATGGTTATGTTGTGTTTATTTGATTTGCAGTGTTCGAAAATGTGCAATATAGGTGCCCGGCATAGCCAAATGCTTTAAGGGGTTCGACTCGTAATCAGAGAGTCGCGGCTTCGAATCCCGTTCGTACCAAATATGCTCGCCCTTTCAGCCGTCGGGGCGTTATAATGATACGGTCAATCCCATTTATTGTTGGTAAAAGAGTAACCCAGAGTTAGTGGTGGGTGGTGATGATAAGTTGCCTTCCCTCTAATCTTAAACTGCTAAATTAGGGACGGCTAGCGCAGATAGCCCTTAAGTAGCTTTGCGCGAAATTCAAAACAAACAAACATTGTCTAATATAGAAATCGTGGCAGTTATCACATTGTATTTTATAAAAAATTGTTGGTGTGGTATTTGTCAGTGTAGATTTTACATAGTATAGACCTCAGTTTCGCGCCTAGTTTTGGAATAAATTTGGTATTAACTGGAATGTCATATTTTGTTATTAGGTTTTGCCAAATGTTGGTTATTTTTCTGCTGATGTCGGGAATACATGAAAAACAGCAGTATATGGTTTTGTGATTTTTAAGTCGTGAGATGTATTTACATTTGTTAGTTGATTTTGCTTTTTGTCTAGGCGTGTGTGTATAATGTTTTCTACGGTTTGTGAAGAAAACTTATTGATGCTGATGAAGTATTGTTTTATTTTGTCTATTTAGTCGCTAATTTTATCTGGTGAGCATAGTTTGAAGGATGAGTTTATTTGGTTTCTTAGTGTGTTGAGTTTTTATTTCGTTTCATCTGTTGAGTCCCAAGTAATGTATAGTCCAATATGGGTGATTTTTCGGTAGATTTCTGTTTTAAATTGTGTATCGGTTCTTGTAATTTTGAGGTTAAGAAGCTTCATATGTGGTATCGACGATCACTGCAGTGGTCCTACCCTAACTATGATGTGTTACAAATTTCAACAATTTATATGATCATTTATTTGATACAACACAAGATTATAACTATGAAATGAATGTTATAAAATGTGTGTTGTCCTGTTATGGCAATGGTTCCCAACCAGGGGTGCGGGGAACAAAAAAAGTTGGGAACGACTGTGTTATGGCAAAATAAGAATATATCATTCCGGTGTAATGTACATACAAAATTTAGGGGTTCGGATTCGGTTTCCAAAGTTAGTGTTGTTCAAACACCCGTGAGCCCTGTATGGCTAGATTGGTTAAGGCGTTCGACTTGTAATCTGAGGGTCGCGGTTTCGAATCCCAGTCGTACTAAACATGTTCGCCCTTTCAGCCATTGGGACGTTATAATGTAACCATCAATCCCACTATTCGTTGGTAAAAAAGTAGCACAAGAGTTGGCAGTGGATGGTGACGATTAGCTGCCTTTCCTCTAGGCTTGTACTGCTAAATTAGGGACGGCTAGCGCAGATAGCCCTTGGGTAGCTTTGCGCGGAATTAAAACAACAACAACAACAAAGAAACAATAAAACACCAGTGAAAATGTAAACAACACTAAATAATATTTTATAACATGGAATTATTTACATTTGATATTCTGTTATTTAGTTTATTTACTTTAATCGTGAATTTCTGTATTTTGTAAAGATCTTGTTTTTGAACATTTTTTAGACATGTACATGCATTATTGTAAATATCATATCATGTGAATGTGTTCAACAATGATTTATTTAATGACATTTTGAATAGTGATTTCTCATATGCAAATACTTGAGAATATCAGTTCTTGGTAATATATGCAAATTATAATGATAATGATTATGTATGTAATTATCCATAGTAATTCTATGTATTATTTTAAATATGAGCAGCCCCCCAGTGGCACAGTGGTATGTCTGCGGACTTACACACTAAAAACCGGGTTTCGATACCCTTGGTGGGCAGAGCACAGATAACCCATTGAGTAGCTTTGTGCTTAATTCTAAAACAAAACAAAACAAATATGAGCAAGAGTTTCTGGGTTTTCGAAAATGGAATTTGATGTTATCCAAGATAAAGGCGTGCAATCTGGTAAAGAATCGGAAGGGGGAGGATATGCAATATCTCTGATTGTTCTTGGTTAATTCCTGTTTGCAGCTATCAACTGATCTGTGAGTATGTTCTCTGTATACTTTTGTTGTTTACAGCACAAGATTGGCTAGAATGAAAAAGAAAGAAGAAAAAAACGAAAAGCAACTCGACCTTGCCCCTTTCTTCACTTGTTGATCTAGGTCAAGTACTCCGAACTTGTCGAAATTAATCCTGAAAATAAAGTGTTGCTAAAATGTTGCAATTTAATTTTTTACTTGGAGCTCTTCCTTTTTCCATTGTTTCAAAAGTAAGTTTATTCTTTCTGTGTATTATGGTTAGAACAATTTAAAAGTGAAAACGTAAATGGTACGTCTAAGACTGAACTTGTCAGTTACGAAAAAAATGGCCTTTTGGCTTCACGTTCCAGATAAATATAAAATATTTTTATTGAAACCAACGGTTCGCTTTTGCGGTTTCTTCAAAAAGGTAGTTATTTTTTTCTAAACTGTTAAGAAAATTTTTGTAAATTCCCTCCAGTGTGTACCACAATTCTTGAAAGACAACAGAAATTAACTTGACAGTGTTTTCATGTGTCTGAGAGCTTTCTACCAATTAATGGTTTATTTGGACTAAGGGAGCAATTTTTTTTTCAACTGTTGAGTGCTACTGATATTATTGTGCAAATATTATGTGGATTGGTATTACTACATATCCAAAACAACGTTTTGAAATTAGAACCTCGAAATTGGGATATTAAAAAATAAAATGCAAATGGAGATTTTCAATTCCAAAGTACAATGAATAAACTGAATATAGCGTATATTCTAAAATTATGTGAAATAAAATTTATTTACCAATGCATGTTTGGCTCTCAGTATATTTAGACACAAGCTGGTTAAAGAGTGCATTCAACCTTTTAGTTTTTTATGCCATGATAACTGTATGATAATAGGCAATTGAAATAGCAACTATTTTTGATGAAAGCACTATTAACGTTATTGTTAATAATGCTGCATATCTCCATGCTTTATTAGAGTTAACAATCTTGAGCATTTCGGCAATAATTTGTAAAACATTCACTATGGCAATTGTGTGTGAAACATATGATATTTGTATTACAATAGTTTTTACCAATTGTTTATAGTAGTAACTTTATCATAGGAGAATCGCATAATATTTTATTAATGTTATTACCATGAATATTTGGTTAAAACTGTTGTAATTCAAATATCATATGTTTCACATTAAATTGCCACGGTGCTATACAGTGTCAACTCAAGTAAAATGTTACTAACAGTGTTTTCTTCACAGTAGTAATAAGTGTTTATTTGAGTTAGGTTGAATCATTCTGGAACCAGATTTTTTTTATTTAAAAATAACTTAAAAATAACATTTTGGTAATGAAATCTAGTAAAAACATTAATCGTTAAAACAGAAAATCTCTTATGCTTACCTGTTTGTTTTTGTTTGTTTAATCCCTGATGCCAGCTTCAGACTTTGAAATTTTGATTGTTAAGTTTTGAATTCTGAATTACAATTGCTCGGTTCTAATTCACAGATCATATCCTAGACATAATTTATTCTAGTCTTTAGAACTTGTATATTATGTCTTACTTGTGTTTCATTATTCTTTCTAAAACACCACACCATGTATGTCTAGTGTATTTAATATGGATATGTACAACTACACACATTAATTTAAGGATAATATAAATTGCTGGAAAGGCCTACAGGCTACTGTTTTGTAATAAAATTACTCCTTATCGTGACTTAAAGGCACGTAAAGCTTAACCTCAGCTTTTTCAGATACAGATGAGAATGGTGTTTCAAATGGTTTTGCAATCTTCTAATTTTCCAGTTTATATGTATAAAATATTCAAAAAGTGCAGAAACAGCCTTGGATGCCAGAAAAATGCATATTTTCAGTAAATATTACAAAATATAACCAAGGGAAATACACTCCAAGATCTCCCTATAAAGCAATACCATTAATTTCCTTTTTTACTGCATAACTATTTCTCCTTTATAAATTTCTAACTATGCTACCACACTCCTTTATAGGTTTTTGAAACTTCACCACTCCCTTTTAGTATGTTTTTCTGATGCAGTATTTTATTAATGTGTGTGTCAAAAAGTAAATATATATAATTCACATTCATTATGGAACAAGTCTTTTATATGTTAACAGCAAGCATATCATTAACAAATATTTCATTAAAGTGGCTACAATAAAATGCTTATGATTGTTTACAGAATTATTAAATAGTGATGCTTCAAGCCCTTGTGCAGAAAACAAATGTTATTGGCACTGATTTGACTGTGTTATATACTTTAACTATTTCTTTTCCAAATTCTAGATTGAATTGATAACTTTATCTAAATTTACCTATATTATTTAGTTTATATAACAACTTAGTTCTTCCTCTTGTGGTTAACTTGGAATTTTACATTTTGTCTTGAGATTGCTAACATTTCTATTTATTTTAACATAGAATATTCCACTTCAGATACTGTTGATTATAGATTATTTGATTGCTCCTAACTAACATGAAAGTCAATTAACAGCTAAACCACAGATGCTAATGTTTATTTGTTTAAAAAATAATCATTTTATATTGCTAAAAATTGCCAACATTTGGAAATATGAACCTTGTTCTATAATGAAGTAGTGGTATTGTTGTTAACATTGTACTTCATTACATCACTGTATAATGAAGTAGTGGTATTGTTGGTAACATTGTACTTCATTACATTACTGTATAATGAAGTAGTGGTATTGTTGGTAACATTGTACTTCATTACATTACTGTATAATGAAGTAGTGGTATTGTTGGTAACATTGTACTTCATTACATCACTGTTTTTTTGCTTGTTTATGAAATATAATGAAGCTACAATGATAATTTTGTTTTAGTTTATTATAATTTGTTTAAAGGGCCAATAGAACAGTGGCCTCATAGGGCAAAATAAATATAATTATTAAGCTGTATATCATGGGAGAGGATGTGTCAATTTTTCTGATCCAGGTTTATTTTCATTTGAAAGATATGCAGAGGATAATTCCATTGATATTGAGCAAAATTACTATAAGTTGAATAATGTGTTGGTTAATCGATGCAGACAAAAATACACACTTATGTTAATCAACATTGTGCTTTTTATTCATATTTATTCCAAAATGTATGTAAATGTTTGTTGGTTGCACTCAGGTAAGAATTTTATAAATTACATAATCTCCTTTCGGTACTTTAGGTTTAAAAATCAGTTGTATTCCATCGTGTTGAAGACATATTCTCTTTGAGTTTAATAAATAGTGGAAAAAAATTAATCATGTGCAAAATTGGTCTGAAATTACTCAGTTGGCATAAAAATACATCTGTCTGTGAAGTGTATTGACCAAAGCTGATCTCATATGAATGGTCAGTTAGTTAATTCTGTTTTGGTGGTGTGGGTGGTCTTGTATATTATCAGCATGATAATGTTAAAACAATGGATATTTATGAAGTTATTGTACAATTGATATGTGAGAGCTGTGTATGTAGTCTTTTCTGATGTTAGAGGCATGTAATAGTAACATAAGACATTGAATTTTATTTCAGTGGTACATTTGATTCAAACCTTTCCTTTTTTTCCAAAAAAGAAAAGATATTTTGAAATTTGACTTGCAGAACTAGAGAATTCATGCATTACACAATGGTAATGAAATATTGAAGTGGAATTGATAGTCTCCCCAAAAATGGGCTGAAGACCATCTGAATTAGTTATTTGTTTTAAAAAGTGGCACTATTATACAGTAATGTGTTGTTTTTCAGTCAGTCAGTAGACACAAAAATGACACTACATAAGGGACATTTAACTTTGCTGCCATTTGTTGTGTAGTGATTTCAATAAAATATGTGCATACCATGAATCGTGAGAATAATTATGAAACATATCATTTTAAAGGACTATAAGTAAATGCATTTAGTATATTTTTACTCTTATGCATAAACTTATTCACAGTGCTTAGTATTTGCATCACTTGTGTATATCAATCTTAAGCATAAGGGCCAAAACAAACAAGACTTAAGACTGCAAATCAGTATTTCTCATTTGAATTTGTGAGGAAAGTACATAATGCTTATAGTTGAAATAGTATATAAGGAAAAAGAAATGGTGTATAAATTTTGTCTATAGGCTGGTTTATTCTTAGTCTAATGTATAAATATTGCTTTGCCATAAACACTGCAAGTTGGACTTTGTATTCTGTAAGAAACTATATATTATAAATTTCAAATTACTTTATTGGTATTTCAGTCAATATCACTGATGATATACAGTCATTGCTAAATGTATAATTCAAACTATCTTTCATAGTAGTACTCTAAAAATGACTTTTTACACGAGTAATAATTTCCTTACATCCAAGTGCACTTCATAGTTTTTAATATTTAACGTAAATGTTCACATGTAATTTAACTATTTGTAATCTATATTTCAGAGCACAAACAAAATTCTGACCAGAATGTTTGCATCTGGGGGTAGTGTAAAGGTATGTTCATATCTGGGATGATCAGACCATGTGCATAACTATACTTGATATAAGACTTGTACAAATTTAAATTTTTAGTATATTAATTCAGTTTTGTTATTGAATCAACAATCATTCTTTCAAAACTTTCTTCATGTTCTAAACATAAATAGCTCTTACTCTTCATGTAATTAAGAAAACAATGGACAGTATTTCTTCTGTTAGAGAATCAAGTCATCATTATAATAAATTTGAGTTCCTCAGGGTTTTAGTTGCTTATTTTAATCTGAGTTGGAATTTGTTCTCAGTGATTAAAACATTCTCTAGTTGTAGAATAGTTAAACAGATGATTTCAATATTTGTAATGGTAGCTTAGAAAGTGAATACAAATTTATAAAATAGAAATTGACGTATTGTTATTAGTTATTTGCTGCTCAGTAAATTGATACAATTCTTCTATTGCCTAAATAATCATATAATAAGCAATACAATAAGTAAAGAAGTATCTTTAGTTTCTGTATAATATTTTTAGTGTTACATCAACAAAATCTATATATGAAAGGATAATGGATTATTTATATAATAACCTAACTTTTATAATTTTTTGTAAGCATGAGTTTTATGTTCAAATTTGAAAATAGTTTTTACACAAAGAAAACAATTTTTTACCATTGTGAAGTTTTAAAAAGAATGATGTAATTCCAAATATTTGTGTTAATTTTTATTTCATGATTGAAATAACCAGTTTCTACAAATAATGTTATTCAGAATGTTGTTGAAGAACATGTTTGTAAATTTATTTAATTGACAGGATTTGTATGTGTGTGTAAAATTATGCATGTTTTTGTATATTGATTTCATGAAAGTTATTCACACTAATTATAAGATGCAGTTTACCATTCTCACTCATTTTCTTTTTTATTTACTGTTTGAATGTTTCTCAGAATGGAACCTTCGTGTTTCTAAATTGTATAGTTTACTTTCAGTTATTAAAAATCTCCCTTCTCAGTTTAGCTGAATGAAACTATATTTTGTGGATATGTATGTTGCATATAGATATTGTAATTCATGATAACTGCATGAATAATTTAGATTTTGAATCATGGTTAAAAAACAGTAAATGATGTACAGGTGATGAAGATTTTAAAAAAAAATTGAAGAATTTCAGTGAGAAATTTTAAGTGTGTTTCAAGTGGGACCAGATTGAGATACATTTTCTTTCTATGTAAGACTGTTAGATAAAATTTGGTTAAACTACCAGTTATTTGTAGAAACACTCAGAGGTTTTGTTGTTTTTATATTTACCTTATTTTACTGCATCCTCTATCATAATTTGCAAAAACTAAGGGAAAAATGTCATATTAGCTGAACTACTTGAGCATTGCTCAGAATGAAATTTTCATATCTCTACTTTTTTAATGTTTTTTCTAGTTTAATGTTAAAAATATTTTTATTTTTATTTAAAATGACATTTATGTTATGAGATCTTAATAGTAGCAGAAATCAGCTGTAAATTGGCTTCTTAATGTTTAATTATGTGCAGTTTGGAATTATTGTTACATTAATGTACATTTTGATTGAATTTCAGCACTCCTACTAGACTACATTATATGTGTTCATGTGGGGGTTAATTTTATCTCCAAACAGTTGATGAAATAGGTTTTTTTGTACAGATTTTTTTGCCTACTGTTGCACTGTGTTTTACCATGTTTTTTTCTATTTCTAGGAAGTTTTTGTTGTTTCTGCAGCTCGTACACCTATGGGAGCCTTCAGAGGTTCCTTAGGATCTTTGACTGCTCCTAGATTAGGAGCAATTGCAATTCAAGGAGCCCTGGAGAGAGCAGGTATTTTTCTCACATTCATACTTTCTTATTTATTTATTTTCAGTTATATAATTTGTTATTTTAGAGTTATACACTTATTTGTTGCTGTTCTCTATATAGGCAAAAACATTTTTATGCATGCAACAACCCTTTTATCTCATTGGATTTGACTGATTGCTATACATCTTTGATGCGAATCATAAACTCTCCACCAACAAGAGAGCAACATTCTTTCAGGGTGCATGTGACTCTCCGTATTCAATTCTACTAAACTGTCACTTCTTGTTTTGTCGTACTCATTTTCAGACTTTTTTTCTCTTTGTGTCCCTTGAGTTGGATTCTTATATATGGTGAGAGGACCTTCCAGAGAAGGTTCTGTACTTTCAGTTTACCTTCTCTGGGATCTGAACATCCACCAACATGTTTGCTGTATGTAGCAATGCATGAAGTAGAGGAAAGGGTCCTTGTAGTTGATGGGTTCAACCCAACATGCCACATTGGCCTTGAATTCCTCTAGATGTGCAACTTTGGGGTGAGTTCCCTCAAGGTCACTTTAATGGTCCACTTGAGCTAGGGTCAACCAAGTGCCAATGTTGGACATTCTCAATGGATGTTGTGGACATTATGTCTGATGTTGGTGTTTGGGTATAGTGCTCACAAAACCCTAGTGTTGCTGCAGTCTCCTTGTTTGGCATTGTAGTTCATCCCCTTATGGGGACCCCTGGCAGGTGAGGTCAGTGGGCACTGAAATGTGTTTATTTATTTTGGGTACTCACATCCATGAAAACAAAAACAACTGATCATTGGAAAACAACTACGTATGGACAACTATGTCAGATTCTGTGCTTTGATTTCTCACTATGCATTCCTTGTCCAAGGAATCTATAGGGCAAATGTCTCCTTTTGTTCATTCAAAAGTGATTGGAGGGGCTTGCTTGCTTTCCACTTTTAAAAGTTGACAAGTCTACATCCACTTTCATCTCTGTTCTCATCACTCCTTCCAATGGCTTCCTGGGTCCACTTCCCTTTTGCTCTGAATTTTGGCATTTTCTCAGGTTCTTTTTCTTATTTGGCCCCCAAAATGCAGAACAATTATTCTTTCATGCCCTCAGTTGCTTGGATCTTTGTCTACCAACAGAGACCTGCCCTTTCTACCTACCCAGGGTAGGATCCAGGGAGGTCTATAGATCTCCTTCTAATTTTGGAAACATTTTTGAAACCTGCTGATACAATCACCTTTCAGCAGTTTTCTTTATACTGGAATGACAGATTTGTGTGGTAGACAAGTGCATAAAGGGGTGGCTCGGCTGGTTGACCAGCATGTGCCTGCCCTATTTTTACTATTTTATAGACCATGGAGCCATCAGTGTTTTCTTTGTATCATCACTGTTTGTTCTTACTTCCTGTCTCTTGTGATCAATCAAATTTTGATGCTTTCACTGAATAGTTGGCATCTTTCTTTTTAATTTGAGGGGACTTTAATGGACAATCCTCCCTGGGATGGTGCTAATATTGATGAGAGGGGCTGTTCCATAGAGTGAATGCTCTCAAATCACAATCTTTCTTTCTTCAGTACCAGTTCTTATACTTATTTTCATGCACCTAGTCAGTCGTTTACTGCTATTGATCTCTCTATCAATCCCATTAACTTTTCTCTCACTTCTCTTGATGGATTTACATTGACCTAAGGGGCTGTGATCATTTTCCTATCATTTGTCACCTGACCCATGAGCCTTGGTGGAAACTGGACCAGGCCAATTGTCCCTCTTTTGCTATTCTTCCAAGAATTGATCCCACCATCATCTGTAAGCCATTGGTAAACAACTGAGTGGCATCAGTGACTCATCATATTATTCAGGCAGCTGCTCAGTTTATTCCCAAAACATCAACGTATTTTCCACCTTATTCTTCTCCATGGTGGAATTCTCCCTGCCACCTGGCACAAAATCTCAAAAGCAGGCCTTGGATACCTTTCATTAGTATCCCAAACTTTCAGACAGCATCACTTTTAAGCAGGTAAAATGTCAAAGCCAGAAAGAATCTTGGACTAAGTTCACATCCAACATCTCTTCTACCATCAGTGCCAAAATCATATGGGACAAGATTAGGATGGTCAGCTGGTAGTATACATCCCTCCTTGTTTTGATCTTTATTTCAGGATGCCAGGAAGTTGTTGATTCTTTAAGCATTGCTGCTACTCTCGGCAAAAACTTTCCTCGTGCATCTAGCACATCTGTTTCTTCTCCTACCTTCTTAGCCATCAAGACTTGGGTAGAGTAATTGTCTCTTTCCTTTTGGGCTGATCATCTCTGTGATGGTAATCACCCCCTTTACAAGCTCATGTGAGCTCGTTACTTTCGTGTTCTTTCCCTTAGGAATTCAGATTCCTTCAGGGATGAGTCTTGAGCCTCACATTTTAGTGTCATTCATCAAACATAAAGTTCATTGAGCAGCAGCTTTAAATTGCTTTCAATTGTTTATTTAAGTTGAACACAACAAACAGTTTTACCTTTCCTTTCTATAAAACCATTTGCATGCACTTTTGCTGCCTACTTGGTATTCGCCCTGCGCGTGTGCTTCATCTCAGTGTTGTTTTTCTTCCCATGGTTCCTAAGGCAAAGTTCTTGGGGCTTATCCTTGACTATAAGCTAACCTTCTTCCTACATATGAAGCAGCTATGCATCAATTATACAAGGGCAATGAACATCCTCCATGTTCTCTCTTCCACCTTTTGTGAAGCAGATTGATTTTCTGTGCTAAAGATCTATTGTGCCTTCATTAGATCCAAACTGGACTATGGGCCTGTGGTCTGTGGTTCTGCCAGGACTTTGGCCTTGAAGGTGTTGGATCCCATTCACCATCTGGGACTATAGCTCTGCACAGGGACTTCCCACTCTTCTCCAGCCCAGAGTTTGTGCCTTAACTTTCACAAATCTCCTTTACATTTCTGCCATTAGCAACTTTCTTTACTATATATTTCAAAGCTTCATTTCTTACCCCTGGTGGTCCATGCTTTTCCTTTTGGCCTTCATATCCAGCCAAAGCTGGATAAATTGGGTCTGTCCTTGGGTGACATTGCTGTCTCCACTGATCAACCCATCCCACCATGTCTCAATACCATTCCCAAATATGACCTTTCTTTGAGTCATCTGAGGAAGATGGATATTCCCGATTGGTAGTATTGCCTTCTATTTGCAGAGTATCTTTTGAACCATCTTTCTATTCTTATATCTGTAGATGGTTCAAAATTAGGTGACTCTGTGGGCTCTGCCATGGTTTTTTGTGGTTCAGTGGCTGCACACAGGATACCCTCTATAGTTTCTGTATTCAATGCTGAATTTTATCATGTAGGAGCTATGCAGTACATTAGTTGTACTATTTATATCAACTTTTTTTTAGCTCTCTACTGGCTGTAGAATCACTTCAGATTAGTTCTCACCCTGTTGTCAGTAATATTAAAAATCAACTGGCCCATCTTTCTTTATCTTTCATTTCTATCGAGTTGCACCCCCTGCTAGTACAGCGGCATATCTACAAATTTATGCTGCTAAAATCAGGGGGTTTGATTCCCCGTGGTGGACTCAGCAGATAGCCTGATGTGGCTTTGTTATAAGGAAACACAAACAAGTCTATTCAGTTTTTCAAGATATCAGGCCATATCAGTGTTTGCAGGAACGAGCTCACTGACACTGCAGCTAAGTCTATCTGCTCTGGTGTTATCACTGCTGTACCTGATCTATACATGGACTGCATCCTGTAGTTAAGGCTTGGCCCCATGCCAGTTGGCAGTCGACCAGGAGTGAGCAACATGATAACAAGCTTTTCCAGATTAAATCCTCTGGTGCTCTTTAACCATTTTATTATCATAAAGATTACAAGGAGGAAATTGTTCTGGCAAGGCTATGTGTTGGTCACAGTTTTTTTAATTCATTGTTTTCTTTTATCTTTGACCATTGCATGGTCTTTGTGACACTCAAGTCACAATAGCTCAAATTTTATTTTGTGGCATTGTTACAACTCTGAACCATGACACTATTTTAGACACGTTTTTTTCTGTGGGCTTACCCCTGGTGCTGGACAATGTCATTAGCAATGGTGACACTGTCCACTTATGTTTTTTTGTTTTTAAGGGCCATTGACCTTTTTAATTCTGTAAGTTTTTTATCCAAATTTAGGCCATTGTTTTATCTTGATTAATTTTCACATTTCACAGGGATTTTAGTTTTTATTTGTTTGTTTATATAAGTTGTTTGGCACAGATAGCCTAGTTGCTTTGTGCTAATAAATGCCAAAAAATGAACCAACCAATTCCATTTTGTTTGGTGTTCTTGATGGGAATCATTTTCAATATTTTAATAGTTTAATTTCTGAAGTAGGATTTTTTTTCTTACTTGTTTTTGCTTTACATTGAAAAAATCTTTTAATTTAACTTCCCCAGTCGTTTTCTTTTCTTCCTTATACTTGCATACTTCACATCAAACACATTTGTTTCACTTGTGTATTTCTACTATGAATTCTGAGATTTGTGTTCCCACTTCTGTTGTTATACCTCTAGTACTAATTTTATAAGCTGTAGATGGGGAAGATCCTTCAATGGGTTTCCCTATTATTATCTGCAGTGAGATTGACCATTATATATATGGATTAATCTTCTCCTGCACTTGCCCTACTAATCTTCCTGAACAAACTGAACCTGTTTGAGCCAATGAAGATTTGATAGCCTTTTTAGCTGTATTTTTGTACACCTGCAGAATTAACTAGGCCTAATATAGCCTGTTCTGACATTATTTCTCAGGTATGTGATGTTTTGTCCAATGCTCCATTTTTTTTTTTTTTTTCTGATTCCTTATTATCTCCATGTTGGCTCTTTTGTCATCTCAGGTTATCATTTTACACACTTCATCCCACTGTTGTTAGGATCATGTGGGTTGCAAAGTGACCTCATCCTCACTTCATTTGCTGTCTCTTTTTGAGATTTGCATGGAGCCATTTTTGCTTTAACAATATGTTTTCAATGTATTGAGACTTTGGAATTGTGTGGGTAATCTTTGCATCAACACTCTATCTTTTAATCTTTGGTTGGATGTTTAATGCAGTTGGAGCCACAAGAAGCCTCTGTTCCTTTCCTATCCTGGTCATTATCTACCCTTCCCTGCCTCCTCATGGGAGTTTCTCATTTTGTTCAATGTAGATAGGCATGTTACCAACAGCACTGCAGATTAACTAGTGAGCTCTGGTCAAGTGAGAGATTGACTATATTGTTTTGTTACCCTTTGGCATATTTCACTAAAGATCCATGTGTTTATCAGAAGGACATGTTCTAATAGTTTCCCTGCTTCATTTATCTCGGGTACCTTTTTTCCTTCCCATGACTAACATTTATCTAAAGTAGTACAATATTTTTTGTCTCAAACCATTTCTCCTGTTCATTATCTTTTTCCAGGCTGTTTGTTGCCCTCATGACAAATAATAGATTGGTGGCCCATACTTGGTTTGTCCCACCTTAATCTGATTTTTGATCTACCTCATTTTTACGGTAGCCCTTGTTTCCTTAGGTCAGACTTATATGTGATCTCTTTCATAGGTTTTTTATAACTAGTGGTATCTTGCAAAGTATCCATTATTAGCTCTTATTACTTTTTCCTACCCTAGTTAACATTCATAAAGATCTGGTGTTTTGGTCTGCAGCCTTATACTCTTTATCCTTCTACGTGTGTTCTCTCTTCTCCAGACTGTTTTTCTCCTTCAGTCTTTGGCAGCTCATGAAGATAACTCCTCTATTTAGTTGATTTCCCTTCCTTCCATTTGACACCCTTATCCTTGTTCTAATCTGGTGTCCATTCTTACTTTTTTCTTTTTTGGTAAATGCCCTCTGTTCATAATCTTTCTTTATCTTTACCAGTTGGATTTGGCTCTTAACTCAGTTGGCTTATTCCTCTTTATTATCTTCTTTTGTACTTTATTCCAGGTGTCTTTTTATCCAATTCAACACCTTAGTTTTTCATTTGCTTTTTATCTTTGTTGTTCCTTGGAGGTTTTTCTTCAGTCAGTCATGTGGAATACTCATGATATGTTTGTCTCTCACTACTTGCATTACATAATGGTTTTCTACCTCTTTGTGTTATCATCTTCCACCTGTAGGTATTCTTTAGAATTCAGCATGACTGACTAGGTAAGTTATTTTTCAATATTTATCCTTTTCAGGGGTTCTCTTCCCTTTTATTATCGCTCATTGTTTTGATCCTACTCTGTGGCAAGTGGTGCCAGACCAAATATTTTTTAACAGATCGTATCCATGCTGTAAGACCATGTTGACTTGCATATTATTTCCCTGGCTACATAATGCACACTGCAGAGATGGGATGTTCCCTGCAATTGCTGTTGGGTGCTCTACTATTTGAACAGGTATTTATATGAAAGGAAGTGAGTAATTATTGGAAGCTATAATTTTCCAGTACTGAAAATATATTTCCAGTTGGTACTCACCTCCTCTCACACTTCTCACCCTTCCAACCCACTGAAAACCAGTGCTTTCATCTTCTGTTAAAACTTGAAGTGATAGTTTAATAGAATTGGAAGGTTAATGCATGATTATTTGAATGAGAGATGTATTGCAATTAGTTACTTCCAATAGAGGGGGGATAAAAGGCTTGTGGCTTTAACGACTTACATTCAAAATTTTATTAATCTACATTTTGCCTATGTTATACAAATTAGTATAGCATAAAATCTTAACTAATAACTCTTATTTTATTGGTGTATAAATCTAGAGAAGGCATGTTCTCTTTTCTATTTTACCAACTATTCTTCCAATAAGTATGAAATTAAATATAAATTACTCACCTTGTTCTGACAAGGCATAAATTTTATAGCCTTCAATTTTGTTTGGTTCCAGAGCTATTGAGTAGAAAATCAGTCTTCTCCTGCCATAACCACTTGTCACATCCTCTCTTTCAGGATTTGTTAATATTTCTCTCTTACATTTAATTCAATATTATCTTATTACCCATAGAAAACCAAAGGTTTCATCTATCAAATGACATATAGTATAATGTTGTTTTCTGAATGCAGAACTATCAATTTCACTGTTAGTAGAAGTTTTGTTCCCATGGAAAAGGTAACAACTACATTGGATAATTTTCCAATGATTTTTGTAATGGAGTTAGGAAGCTAGAAAAATAGTGAGAGTTAGGGGAAATTGTCTACTTTTTTGCATGTTATTAGTTTATGTTCATTGACATGCATTATTTAATTAAATAAAAATTATTTAGTACATTAGTATTAATAAAGTAAAGTTTCAATGACAATGAACAGCAAGAAAAAAAAAATTTGGATAAGTATTTTATTTATGGTTTCCATGTTTATTCATTATTTAGTTTTATAAAAGTAACTAAAATTTAAAAATAGAGATCCCTTTAGGTTAGTCAAGATTATATTAGTTAAGATAAATAATATAATAAACATTGCACAAGATCCATGCGCTAGGAGCTTATGGGTTACGTAATTCGATAACATAATGTGAAGTCCATACTTCCCTAGTGATTCACAATTTATAATGGCAAGAATAGTAGTTTCATAATTCAAAAGGTAATAAAATAATAAAATTTAATTATAAATAGATATACACTAAGTGGCCACTTTATTAGTTGTACCTATCTAGTACCAGGTACAACCCCCTTGTGTCTCCGAAACAGCCTGAATTCTTCACGGCATGGGTTCAACAAGGTGCTAGAAAGTTTTTATGGATTTTGGTCCATGCTGATTTAATAGCATCACACAGTTTCTACAGATTTGTTGGCCACACATTCATGCTGTGAACCTCCCATTCCACCTCTTCCCAAAAGTGCTCTAGTAGATTGAGATTTGTGGAGTGTGCAGGCCATTGGAGTACTCTGAAGTCATTGTCATGTTCATGGAACCAGCTCGAGATGATGTGTGCTGTGTGACTTGATGCATTATCTTGCTGGAAGTAGCCATTGGAAAACAGGTAGAGTGTGGCCATAAAGGGATACACATGGTTAACAATAATGTTTAAGTACCCTGTGATATTCAAATGATGCTTAGTTGGTATTAAGGGACCTAATGTATGCCAAGAAATATTCTTCACATCATTATACCACCTCCATCAATCTGTACCATTGACACAAGGCAGGATGGATTCATGCTGTTTATGTCAAATTCTGACCCTAACATTTGTATGTCACAGTAGAAATTGAGGCTCTTTAGACCAGGTAATAACTTTTCAGTCTTCAGTTATCCAGTTTTGGTGATCCTTTGCCCACTAGAGCTTCATCTTCCTGTTCCTAACTGACAGGAGTGGAACCTGTCATGATCTGCTGCTTCTGTAGTCCAACCTCTTCAAGATTTGACACGTTATGCATTCACAGCTACCCTTCTGCACATCACTGTTATAAATAGTGGCCATTTGAGTATTTGTGGCCTTCCTGTCAGCTTGAAAATGTCTAGCCATTCTCTTCTGACATGTCTTATTAACTAGGTGTTTTTGTCCACAGAACTGCAACTCACTGGATGTTTTTTTTTGTACTATTCTTTGTGAACACTAGTCACTGTAGTGCATAAAAAATCCCAGGAAGTCAGAAGTTTTTGAGATGCTGGAACCATCCCATCTAGCACCAACAATCATTCCATGGTCAAAGTCTCTTAGATCATGCATTTTCTCCATTCTAACATTTGATTGAACAACAATTGAACCTCTTAACCATATCTGCATGCTTTATATATTGAGTTGTAGCCACTGAGTATATACCATTATGAGCTAAAAGCTACTTAGGATATAAGAATTGAAGTTCATGTTACAATTTGATGTAATTATAGAAAGCAAAATGGGTAATTCGAACTTGTTTTGATGTTTATTGGTGGTTACAAGGACAGTTAAAGTTACTAATTGTGTATACAAATAGAGTAGTGAAAATGTATTTAGGAGATTTTAGGGATTATACAAAGGAAATTTGAGATCTTCAATATGAAGAAAAGTATTTTCAACTTTAACATGAAAATGACTTTGCACACAGACTATTCAAAACAAATACTCAATATGCTCATGGACAAATCTTTAGTTTATTTAAAATACTTCCCTAAAATATAATTTTTTTATATGTTAAGAACTTATAATGTTAACTGATAGACTGCCCAATTTTGTGAAGATATACTTGCTATATTGCAAGTTAGGAGTCCTAAATCTATAAAGACTTTAAACAAGTACAAAAAAGTCGTAGTCAGGCAAGTTGACTGAGTCTGTTATTGAAAGAGTTAAGAGTTAAGCCTGGCATTTTTAAAATTACAATATTTATTTTAATCTGTAATTTGCTTATCTTATAACTGAAAGACTTGTAATTTATCTTTTTTATAACTATCTTTCAAAACTGTTTCAATATAAATCAGTTTCAACCTCCTTTAATTTCTCATTAAAATATTCAAAAATTTTGAGATTCAATTTAATCATTCACCCTTCAGGTATTCCAAAAGATGCTATTCAAGAAACTTACATGGGAAATGTGTATCAGGCTGGTGTTGGCCAGAATCCAGCCAGACAAGCAGCACTAGGAGCAGGTAACTTGTGTGAGATAGTTATATGATGAAACTAGAGAATAAAATCTCAATGATTCTTCTGTGTTGATAGGTTGTGACTTTTGCTTTCATGGAGGTGGGTATTTTATTTCTTATATCTGATACAGGAAAATGGTTTTGAACAGTAAAAGTTTGACTTCATTATGAATTATTACTCACTTGGACATTTCTGTTGAGGAGTCTAATTTTTATGCCTTTCGAGAAAAATAACATGAAAGAAACATCTTTTTTATATAAAGGCTTTCACTAGTTAATAAGACATTTGAAGCTAATTTAGTTTTCACACAGTCTGTAGTTACCAATCAAACTATTATGATTGTACTTTGTGGTTTCTGTAAAAATAGTTTTATATATATTTAAGTATTATTTATATTTACTTTGGGATCTTTAGTTACCATAACATATCTTGGAAAAAATATTGTAACTATTTGGTGTGATCCGTGGTTGCATCAAAAAATACAATAAACGATTTATTGGAGGGAGGACTATTTGAAACTTTCCAAGAATATTTTATAATAATATAGAACAAATATGATAGTGAGGACAAAAATTAGATAATAAGAAAATTTAATATTCTCTCACATCAAAGTAGAATAGATTATTTCTGTTTTATTCTTAAGATGCAAGTTTCAATAAGTGTGAAGGCATTATTGTTAACCTGAAGATGACCTAGGAACGTCAAAATGTTGTTCTCTGCTTTATTAATAGAAGTGTTAATACCAATACCAGCTGTTCTAAGATGCATTTTTATTTCAAGTGGATTTCTCATCATCAAGAATTATGTGCTGTAAAACAAAGCCACTAATAATAGGAAATTTGTTTTCAGTTGATCGGAATTTATCCTATATTTTGAAAGCCAATAAACCATATGAAGTAGAAAGTTTACTTGCAGATTAATAATATTTAGTTGTATATGAGACTATTTGCTTAAAACTTAGTCCCACTAAAGAGTGTGCAGTCATATGACCTGTGCAATTGTGCTTGCCATTTTGCAGGTCAAACACCTCATTGCTTGTATTTGTCATTATATGTTATAAACTGTTGTGGTGAGATACATGTTGCCAAAGATAACATTTTTGTCTCTAATTGTACTAGACATCTCACAGAACAGTAATTTGAGATGTCTAATCAGGGACTGGCTTTTTTGGGTGCATTTTATCTCTATACAATGCCTCAAGTATTGTTTATGATCCTCTCAGTTTTGGAGTTTGGTGACATTCATGTTTTCCTCATTAAAAAATCCATCACCCTAAGCAGGACACTTCATGAAGACTGATAAGCATGGACAGCTTCAAGTATTTTCTAACTGACTGACTGAATGATCCAATGATGCAACATTTAAAATCCAAGAAAATGTACTGTATCACTGAATAAATGATAACCATTGTCATTTATCTGTGTGAAAGTATGTAGGCCATACGCTATGCACTGTAGACTAAAATAAATATATATTTCTTTGTGATTGGCCTAGATTTAATAACATTTGTGTATATTCATACATGTTTATGCATTGTACACTATTATTCATGTCTAATTGCAATGAGTAAAATATCAATTTAGAAAACATCTGAGCAGTGATCAATCATTCATATCATCTGTAACTATTACAGGTAAACCACTTACTGAACTTCAGCATATTCATGGGTAAGAATCTAGGAGGATGAAGTTATGCTTGTAGCATGACTGGCCAAGGAGAGGTATAGCCACAAGTATGAGCTGTATTATTTTCAGTTGAAGTTGTGGTGTGAATGAAAGCTGGACAGTTTTGTACTGATGAAATGAACCAAGCCTAAGATCTCTCAAAAAGGTGGATTATGCTGAAGGTACCAGAATGAACTTTACCAGAAATCAGCATAAGTGATACTTACTGAAGATAACTGTTTCACCACTGACAGGTGAAGAGTATCAGGGTCTATACACTAAGCCACATGAAAATGAAGTTCAAGAACCAGAGAAAAAAAAATGCATTTCCTTTTCTACTTCATGGACATGCAGATAGACATGTACCTCAAATATTTTAGCATAATATGCTCCTATCTCTAGCCAGTGTCTACTTAAGTGTTATATTGGAATGGAACATTCAAAAAGTACTTTCAAGGAGCAAAAGTTGTTCAGTAAATTAATTTTCACAAGTGAGCAGTTTTTTTCACATATATTTTAAGCTTACAACATATGCATGTTTGTTTTCTTTGGTTTGTTTTGAATTTTGTGCAAAGCTACACAAGGGCTATCTGGACTCGTATGCATGTGAAAGAATATTTAATTTTCACTGAAATTATGTTTTTATAATTGCAGTGTATTAACATACATTTGCTTGATTATAAAATAATATCTGAAGCATTGCATATTACTATGCCATTTTAATGAAAGAAAGACTTTACTATAAGCAAAGAGCAGGGTATTGTTCAGTCAGAGAACAAAAGAATGGCAGCATCCAACTTCGGTGTAACAGCAAAAACAAACCCAAGCTAATCATCAGTGTTACTTATTTAAATTATCTGCTACCTCCATTCACACACATTTTCAAGGGAAGCAATCACGTAACGTAATGAAAATGCATTCATTAATTTAGCAATTTTTAACTATCTACGTTGCATGATCTTGGGGGATAATTTGTTTAAAAAAAATTTCCTATTTTCTCCACTAACATACACTGTAAAGTTTTTAACTTCAAAATCTGTAAGTGTAATGTCAAATACAATTTCTCTATAAAACTGTTAAATACTACATGTTCATAACTTTATTACACATTAAAAATAATCACATAATTATTTCAGAACAAAAAATTCCACCCCTCATACTTGAAACTTTCACTGCCTTAAGTAATGCCAACTATTAACTCAGTTGTTTATGCTTATGTTTAGATGGAACTGGGTCATAAGGAAACTGTAATGATTGCTAATTGTGACAGAGCCAGACAGGAGTATATAAACTTCTAATAAGAATATTTCTGTCTCATCATCATACTTCAATCCATGGAAAATGATCAATCTCCAGATAGAATGGTTGAGTGTGACTGTCTTGGCAAAGCAGTACTGGAAATAAAGTGCTCCCAGTGCTCAACTACCAAATTAGTTACTGACAAATTAGATAACACCATATTCTGCCTATAGATAATTGATAATGGGAACACATCATTAATACTAGATCATGCATAACACTTAATTATTCCCTCGGTGTGGATACCTGTACGTGGTAAAGGGACCTCCAAGGATAGGTTCCGTTGTTTCAGTTTACCTCCTCTGGGATCTAAACATCTACCCACGTGTTTGCCATGTATGGCAACCTGTGAAGGGGAGGAGAGGTTCCTGGTGGTTGAGGGGACCAACCCTAACATATCAGTTTGGCCTTGTGTTCCTGTAGACAAGCAGCCTTGAGGTGGTCCCTCTTGGGTCAGTTGGCTGGCCCACTTGAGCTAGTGTCCACCAAGTACCAGTGTTGGATGTTCTTAACAGGTGTTGTGGACATTATATCTAATGTTGGTGTTTAGGTATAGTGTTCATGAACCCCTGACATTGCTGAATTGTCCTTGTTTGACATTGAAGTGTCCCCTTGTAGGGTTTCATGGTGGGTGGGATCAGTGGGTACTGAAATATTCTTTTTTTTATTATTGATCTTCCAAATAAAAACTTAAGTAAAATAATAAACAAATAGTCCATAGGTAAATGACTACATCTTGAAGATTCTAAGTAGCAGTCTTCAACATCTATAACACCTGAATCTCATTTTCTTGTTCAACATTCTCTTTGAGACAAACCTTTAGGGAAGATGTCTTCCTTTTTCATTCAAAAGGGACTAGAGGGACTTGCTGACTCTCCAAAGTCAATAAAAAAAGCTTCAATCAGGTGACATATTGGTAGAAACATCCACATCTCAACACAGTGAACTCCTCATGTGTTCAAAGGCAATTGGGGATATACCTATAGAGGTTACACCTCATGCTACTTTGAATTCATCACAAAGAGTTATTATTTAGAGGGATTTGAAGAACCTCCCAGAGTTGGAGATTTTCACTGGTTTTTCCACCCAAGGAATTTCTGCAGTGAGGCGTATCTCCATTCACAAAGATGAAATTATGGTGCCAACCAATGTCCTCATTCTAACATTTACATCACCACGTCCACCTGCCACCATCCAGGCAGGTTATCTTTATTGCAGAGTACAGCCATACATTCCAAACCCTCTCAGATGTTTCCAGTGTCAACAGTGTCATGTGTAGTTCCTTGACGTGTGGTTGTTGCAGTGGCAAGGACCATGAGGCCTATGAGTGTGAAACAGACCCTTGTTGCATCAATTGCAATGGTTCTCACCCATACCACTTTTGTTCTTGCCCTTAATGGTTGGGAGAAAAGAGGTGTAGCATTTGAAAACGATTCATAAGTTACATGAACATCTTTTTAACAATCTTTTCATTCCAATTTATCTGGATGGTTCCAAATCAGGAGACTCTGTAGACTCTGCTATGGTTTGTTGTGGTTCAGTGGTTGCACACAGAATCCCCTCTACAGCTTCTGTGTTCACTGCTGAACTGTACTCCATTTTTCTTGCCCTGGATCATATTGAATCTAAGCAGTACTCCAGCTGCACTATTTATACTGACTCACTTTGTTCTCTACTGGTTCTGGAATCGCTTCATGTTGGTTCGCACCCTGTTCTCGCTGATATTCAAAACTCACTGGTCCATTTCTCATCAACATCTACTTCTATCCAGTTTTTTTGGATACTAGGCCATGTTGTTGGTATTCTCGAGAACAAGTTTGCAGACACGGCAGCTAAATCTATCTGCTCTGGCACTATCACTGCAGTGCCTATTCCATACATGGACTATGGTCCTGTAGTCAAGACTCGGCTCCATGCCAGCTGGCAGTCAACTTGGAGTGAGCGACATGAAAAGAAGCTTTTCCAAATAAAACCCTATATTGGACTTTGGCCGTCTTGTTCCCTTAACGTTCGATAAGAGGAAGTTGTTCTAACAACACTATGCATTGGTCACAGTTTTTTAACTCATCGTTTTCTCTTATCTGGAACTGAAGTACCAGTGTGTAATTTGTGTAACACTCAGATCACAATAAGCCACATTTTACATTCTTGTCATCATTATGATTCACAATGACACCACTGGTTTTGTTTTACCTTAATTTCCTTTTATGAAGTTTACTGAATTTACTTTTACCTTTTTACTGGATGTTTGGTGCAGATAGCCCAGCTGCTTTGTGCAATAAAACACTTAATCAACCAACCAACCAAATTTTAATTATAGGCTGAGATGCTGAATATTATTTTGTGATTTTGTTGTTTGAAGTAAGGGGAACTACTTTATTCAGCAAATTTTGTCATAGGGAGGGTTTTTCAAAAACCTGTGCTAGTGTTTCAGGCTTCATAAAGAAAGATGTCATACCAGAGTTTCTGGGCAAATGATTCACTGTGCTAAGAACCTCAAAGTGCATTTTGTGTAGAATCAGCCCCTACATCTAAATGTTCTGTATTGGGTGAACCAAACAATGTTCACAATTACTGTATGCTGTTATGTACATCCAACATTTGTAAAAGAGCAAGATTCTATGAATCATGCCTGAAAGTGAGCAAAGCTCCAAAATTATGGAAATGCATAGATTGGATGAAGTTTATCAGTAAAGAAAAATATGAAAATAAAAAGAATGAAAGCAAAAGCCAGCAATATCTAAATTTTAAGGTATAATATTGTGAATACTTGTTTTTATTTTTAAAAATTATTATAGTATATAAAGTAATTCTGTAAAACTTGTCAAGCACTCAAGTTTTCAAATAAAGTACTTTTTATTTAGTTTCTTCCTATTCTCCATCAAAATCCTTTTGCATTAACAAAACACAAACTTTACAGGATGAAAGATGTATTTTTATTCTTTCAGTAATGATTCTATACTAATTTCATTAAGGACTGTAATTATGAAGGTTACATTTCTCAGTTGTGATGTGTACAATTCATATACTGCAGGTGTTAATATAAGCGGTATATGGAAAATGACACACTTTATGTAATATCCAATAAATATTATATACCTTAAATGTACCTTAGTATTAATTCTTTTTATGAGAATTAAATGTCAAATTTTGTTACAATCATATCCAGTGGTAACAATGTGCCTCAATGCAATACATGGAAGATGATAAAATATAACTAATTTGTAAATTATACAAATGTTTCAGGGTCAATGTTTCAACAGTAATTTTTTTATTCTCTTAATATTTGTTATTAGAGAACACCTTTTCTGAAATACAAAACCAGAGGCTTATAATTCAGCAGGCAGTATCACTGCCTATGTAGGATTGGCTGAGATTTTTCATTAGAATTTCATTTTAAAAATCTCAGTAGGTCATCAGAACTTTGTAGTCTTTCCTTTTATAACAATATCTGTGTAATGACTAAGTCGCAGGTTCTAGGAATGTCTGTAAACATCATAACAATAAGTTTGAATTTCTATTTTTTATTGCATGGTAACTTAAAAACAAAACAGTGTCAACTAATTTCATCATGGTGCCATAGTTTCAAATGGAGAATCCATTTTATAAGTGTTATTAATAACTAGTATTGACTTTTTTAAAATCATAATACTAGTAAAAACAATATTATAATTCCTCATTCAAGTGAGCATTTTTGCAGAAATTTAATGTTCCTTTAAAAAGCATAAGTACACTGCAAAACAGGAATTACCAACGAATAACAGATAAACGGTTAAATGTTACAGTTGGAACCTTTTGTAATTTAGAACTTGGCTATAAATGCAACCTTCCTATGTCTGTTGAAACACTACTTTAAAAAACAAGCAAACTTGTAAAGAAAGAATTTTCATAAAAGGAAGTAAATATAAGGTTGGCTGATATCAATACTTCAAAAACAAGACAGTATGGAATATTTGTGTTATCTCTACATAACAGCACAGGCAAGAATTAACATACAGCAGTTGAGTTGAGTTCAATTTATCCTGTTATTGTCTTTTAACATTTTACTACAGTGTGAAGGATTTATATTAGCCATACCTTTATTTACTTCCTTTTTGGAAAAGTGTTGTTGTTTTTTTATACATAAATTTCAACAATGTACACACATTTATTGCAATCTTCACATGTAAAGAAAGGTTTTATTATTAACCTTTAATCTATTACAATATTAAAATATTAAAAATAATTTTTTTAAAAGCTGAAGATACTGTTATTATGTGAGCAGTACAACGAAATTACAAGAAACTGTGCAATGCATGATACGTATAATAACAATAATATTATTATTACAACAAATCTTTGTAGAATGGACAGCAACTGTCTATTATGGAGACCCAATATAGAGGACATTTCAAAAGGCAGAAGACTTTTCAAACATTCTCCTCTACACCTGTTTCCACAACAGGCAGTTTTCATCCATTCTGCAAAGTTTCATCATGAATACTCTGCCTAAACAGTCTATCAAAAAATATTATTATAATTTATCAACAAAAACACTATTATTTAAACATTCTAATATAATTGTCATTGCAAAATATACAAGATCATAAAAATTTCCATTGATTATCAAACATTAAAAAAAACCCCAGAAAAACAATATTTTCATACAATGTAAAATCTGTGCATGTGAATAAAGTCACATCACTTGGCTCAAAATACCTGAAATTATTCAAGTATACAATCTAAAAGGTGCAAAAGTAGAATACATATCTTTAAAGGAAATTGTCTACTCAAACTGTACAAGTGAGGGGTAAATCTTTGTTGAGGCACAACAAACTTGGACAACTTTACCTATAGTAGTAGATCATCCCTAGATATCCAATACACAGAAGTTAATAGGTATAGTATCCTGTAACGTATTTTTTGTCTAACAACACGTATTACTCTTTGTACATGTTTTCTAACAGTAGTAAGATTTCTGGTAAGTTCAATTTCTGCTGGATGAAGGGTTTTAATTAATTTATTTATTTTTCCCTTTTGTGAATGCAGGAGTTTTTAACTGGACATTTTACAGACATCCTATGAAGTCACCTGTTAAACCTCTCTCTGCTAAAACCACATCCCTTGGAATTATTTTGTGTAAAACCCCATTATTTTCAATAATATATTTACCATTTGATTACCTCCCTACCATATAGAAATAAATGACATCTTGAAGAGTTATTTCTGTTGAATATTTTATAGTGATATAGTGTTTATATTAGCGATATGTTTTCACCTAAGCTCATGGATCATTAGTTCATTTGATAAAAAATGTCAAAACAGTCGATTATACAAATACACTGCCTTAGGCTATGACCAACACACTTTTGGTTAACACCATCATATCACATGCAAAGCTGCTGAAGCAAAAACCTAACAAAGTTAGCAGTACAGAGTATATTACAGATTTATACATGTAGTGGTATTGTAAATTCTAAGCAAGTAGTCCACATAATACCATACTTGCTTAGAATTTACAATACCACTACATGGATAAATCTGTTATGTACTCTGTTTTGCTAACTTTGAACCTGTATTATCACTATGTAGTGCAAACCTAACATTAAATCTACATGCACAGGCTCAATCCACAGGATTGATCTTGTATTGGAAAATTAGTTTTTATTATAAATTTTGTAATTCAATATTTATTCATTGCATCATCACAAACTTTGGTAATCTTTTAGTAAACATTATACGTTTGTCATACAGGAAAAAAAACAAAAACAGTGGCACAGCAGAATGTCTGCAGACTTATAACAATAGAAACTTGGTTACAACACCCATGATGAAGGAGCACAGATACACAGACCATTGTATATTTTTGTGCTCAAAAAACTTAATTGACAAATAAGCATGATTAAATAACTAAATAATCATAATAAAATTAATGTTTCCATTTGCACAAATAACTTGCATAATGTTTAAAAACAAATTTGCTTTGTTATTTCATGAAGATGTGGACCATTCTGTCCACCAAAATAGGTAAAACATGTTTTTAATATTATACAACTAAATTTATTGTACACATGATTATCAATGATTAACACATGAGAGTAAGCACAAGTGTTATCAGTCCAATGTATTTAATGAATAAATAATTTCAAAATCATGAAGAGTTGGAAGTATCTTGATGGGTTTTATAAACTTGTATCTCGGAAAATAAAGGTGAGAAATTCTTACCTTAAATTATGTCATCTCAATGTCTGTAATTAATGGATAGAGATTTCAAAGCAGAAAGACATCACATGACAAACATAAGTAAAGACAAATTTTATTTAAATATTTCCTTCTTGAATTAAGAATTTAAAACTTCGTAGCAAAATTTGAATAATAACCTAGAATTTGAAGCTCAATTTATTAACACACATAGATGATGAACCTTAATTAAATTTTGAATGTACAAAAATAATGACTTGCAAGGTTTGACTCTTACCTGTGCATTTGAGTTTAAGCAAGCAGGGTGCAATCTATATTGGAAGACTGAAATTTGCAGTACCACTGTATGAAGCACAAACCAAACTTTAAGCAGATGCTAGGTTGGAACTTTGAGTGCCATTATATTAGCACAAATGTATCATTAAGCAAAGTTTGGCCAGCTTAGATAATTTAACTGTAGTTGAATTTTGTGTAAAGTTAATTGAAGGCAATCTGTTATTTGGAGGTTTAGGTTAGTCCTAAATGGCTTATAATGAGCCAATAATGTAAAAAAAAAATCTCATGATATAAATGTATAATAAAATAAATTATATTTGCACACTGACCAATTCAATCAATACACTTAATAAAATGAAGATTGAAATGATAAGTTAACATGCTTAAAAATAGCTGAGAAGTAATTTGCTTTCTGTACTTGTTACTGTTTCTTTATCCTGTGAATAGTATGAAACCAATATATCCACAAGTTGATACAATTCTTCCTAACAAATGTAGTGCCTTTCAGTGGTAAATTTGCAGATATCTAACTCTAAAAATCAAGCACAAACAGCCTATTGTGTAGTTTTTCATTTAATAACAAACAATCTATAAACAAATATCTAGTAATCAGTGAATGTCCAATAAATAAGTCTGACAATATAACTGTAGTAGCTTAACATTTAAGATGCACTTCTATGATATGTTAACTACAAAGTCGGGTAGTAAGACAGTGTAGATAGTACAGCAAAAAAAACGTTTCTGTAAGATAATAAGAATAGTAAATGAATTTCAGAAATCATACAATACACATGAAAAATGTAATGATGTGAGCACAAAAAAAAGCAAGTTAAACATGATAAGAAAAGTAATATTCTAAAAATATGAGCTGTTTAAACATTACTAATCTCACTTTAACTATTTCCTAAACACTTCCAAAACATTATTTCATATATTTAGTTGCTTTATATAATTTCTATAGGTTTATCTATTTCTACACCTTGTACTACTGTTAACAAAGTTTGTGCCTCAGGAATGAAAGCCATAGCTTTTGCAGCACAAAATCTTATGGTAGGACATCAGGTAAGCATTTAAAATAAGGTTTTTGTTGTTTCTTTCTGACATCACGTAGATAGTTTGCTTGTTCAAAAAATCATTTAGTTACCCAACAAAGAAGGAGCAATTTGTGATTTATATTTGTTTTTAACATGTAAAATCTAAACTAAATTATCAGAAGGAATGTAACTTTTTAATGCACATTTCCTACTGTCAAATAAAGTTACGTGAAATAGTCTTTATATAAGGTATGATGATTTAGTAAATAAAGCCAACATTTAGTAAAGTATGTCATATATAGAGAAAAAAATGAGCACGTTTCTGTTAAAATTATTTGGTTAAACTAAATGTAAAGGAAAAAGAAGTAAATGAACCTATGAAATGAATAAAGAAGAAAAAACAAACTTTTAAAATGTAAAGTTCCCATAAGCTTATTAAAAAATTCAGAGATGTTGTGGTAAAACAAAATATGAAGAAATAATAACAGCTGGAGAAGATGTCTGAAGAACAAGTTAACATTTGATACAAATACCAATATAAGTATTTTTTTATATAACAGTAGAATTTTAAACAAATCAAGCATTTTTTATTATTAAAAAATACTTTTTTTAAAATTCCATAGAAATCAAACATACATCTTGAGAAAAAACAGATTATAAGTACCAATTTGTATGCTTGTATTTTTCCTGTTATTGTAAGCTATGTTTTTTTCATATATAAACAATGTTACCCTGACTCTTTTTGTTCATGGACCACCCAAATTCTTTTGTGTGTGTATGTGAAGGTGGAGTGTATGATTTGATGGATCACATTATGACAGGATAATTTAATCATATAAAATGAGCACATTGAATTGCTATAATGTTTACTTTAGACATACTTTTCTAATGCAATGGGTGCACCTTTTTTATGAACAAAGTTCTGTAGTGATGTTTGTAATGTTTGCCAACTGAAGCCTCCAATCAGGTTCAGCATTCATTTTGGCTGTTTGTTTGGACTTCAAAAATGTAAATGATGAAAATTTAATCTTGCTAGAGCATAAGGAAATTAAGTGCTTTTTCTGCAATTTCTGGGTATTCTCCAAAACTCCTGTAGCAGATTTCTTATAAACTCTGACCTTATTGTTCTGCCAACAAGTGCTTCTCTTCTTGGAGAAACTGGTAGGCATGTCATTATTTAATTAACAATGGGTGAAACTTTCCAATAATGAATAAATTATCTCTCTTTAACTTAAACTATATGAAAGTGAGCTTTAGACTTTTCCACTTAATTTTTACATATTTTTCATGCTTATCAGGTTGAAAGTTTTGAAGTATCTGGTTTCTTCTGTGATCTAAAACCTCTAATTAAAAACTCTTCCTTTTGGAAATTTTGAAACCTTTCTATGGATCACAGTTTGTGAATTTTTACTCTGAAAGAACAAATCAATAACACTAGAAAATATGATAAAAGTTTGCTGCTACTTAAATCAATTGGTAATACACTACATATTGTAGGAATTTGTAATGTATCAATTTAGTTACAGTATTTTGTCTTATAAAATGATCTTTTGAAATGATTGATTGCTTTTGTATGTTTAATAACAATATTCTGGAATGAACAAACCCCTATACATGGATCTCCAGTTTGTATTTCATCATGATTATAGTGCTCAACATGAAACTGTTTACATATTTTTCACATTTAAACATAATTCCTGTTTCCTTTTTTTGTGAAATAATTTTAATCCCCAATAAAGCAAACTGAAAAAAAAAATGGTGAGTTACTTTTGTGAACAAGGACAACAACTCTTACAGACAAATAATAATAATATATTCTATTTAACAGGAAGTCATGGTTGCTGGTGGAATGGAAAGTATATCCAATGTTCCTTATTATCTTCCTCGAGCAGACCCACCATTTGGAAACAATACTTTAATAGTAAGTATTTTTTGCACAAACTACTATAAATGTGCATAATTACCACCATATAATATATATGTGTACATCATCCTTTGTGAGAATGTAATTATTTTTTTTGTTATAAAAGAAAAACTACACATTAGTGTATAATACAAAAGTTTATCTGTTGTAATAATAATGAAACACTTTCTAACCAAAGTGGGTGAGTAGTGGACTTGGATAATCAGTTAATTGTTATGCTAATTAATTGTTACATTCAACTCATTGATTGTTCTTTCATAAGACTTGGATAGTTGGAATGCTCAAAAGTACTGATAGGAAATTGTAATGGCAGTAATTCAATTACTTGTACAATAGTGATAATCAGAAATGCTAATTTGAATTAGTCAGTAATTGTCATGGCATTAATTCATTCAGTTTAATTTATTATTTTACAGAGCACTAATGATTGTAATAAATGTTCATTGATTGAGTTAACTGCCCAGCTCTATTTATGTATAAATTCTTTCAATTTTCATGTGACATCATTTTATGGAGAAGCTTGTACATTTTTTGACAGTGGTATGTATAGATGTTTGAAATTAAAAAAAAATGTTTTGATTTTACTTTTAGAATACTTTTATTTGTACAAATTAAATATTTTTAAATATTCTGTTTCTTTGCAAACAATTCTATACTGTGTATTTTGAAAAAAAACAAAAAAAACATTTTTATTGCCAGATTTTCTGTACAAAAGAAACTATTTGTGAATATTAATATTTGTTATCAAACTTATTTAAACTCACATATAGCTGAGTCAAAGTAATTCTATCATATATATTCAAAATTTAATTAACATTATTATCAATGTATTTCAATAAACTTATCTCTTATTTTTAGAAGGAAATATTTGAAAAATTACCATTCTTCACTTCAAATACAAAATTTTACTTTCTCTTTTGACTTAAATTGACCTGTATCAGTACAAGTTTTCACTCATCACTAGCCTTGATATTCCCAGTTACCCTCGTGTATGTTAACTTCGGATATCTGCATACCAACATGTAAATAATTATGCAACATTCCTCCGATAGTAAAGTGCAACACTACTCCTATCATAACTAATGCCTTTTCTAATCTTGCTGCTCTTAATCACTTCTAATTTGACAAATTTACAGTTAGAATTTGTTACCAAACTGATGATTTCACTTGATTGTCAAAGTTTATAGTTTAATTTTCCAGGTGTGTATTTTTTTAACTATTATTTTTTTCCAATTTATACAGTTTTAAAACTTCTTTTTGGAGTTAAATTTCTTATTTCCCTGTCCATTTCACTCCCTGCATTCCATTTGGCTTCTACCTTTATGTCAGTAATTATTATAACTGATTTGTCTCACACTTCAAAGGAGTATGAGCACATTATCAGCTTATGATGTAACGACTGCTTTGCCAGGAGTTGGCTACATTATTACAGACTTCTGAGCACTTCTTGATTGTCCTTCTTTACCTTCTAATGCTTTACCTGTGTGTGACAAAGAGAATATTGAGCTGTTTAGTTCCTCCTCATTCCTATGACTCACAGTCATGTATTGTTTCAGGAGAGGTGTCTGTGTCTTCGTTCTCTTTTGTAAACTTATTCAGTCAGGATGTTATTTGATCATAACCTTCTATTTATTTTCATTCTGTTCCTGCTCTTTTCATTAATGAGCTGTGCAATCAGTTTTAGCATTCTTTGAACCCCTCTGGTTATCTGAGTTTTTGAGAATGGACTTTGGGGACCAGTAAAGTTCAGGGTAAGCATACCTTCACCCCACGTAATTTGGACAGCCATGTTGCCACTTTGACTTCACTCCTTAGATTTACAGAGTTTGGAGCAACTTGTAGCTTTGTAGAAACTGCACCCTCTTTATCTCTATTTTAAAGTAAGGCACTTTTGTTTTGTACCAGATTATTGTTGTTGTTTTTTTTTTGGAAGGGGGGGAACTTCCATTTCTCTGGAGCCCAGGGTCATATCAAACATTTTGCCTAACTTTACTTACTTTTCCTTTTATTCCACTCACTCTACTTATCCCCATTCCTCCTCTGGTCAGTTATGGCCTCGTGAATGCTTGTAGTTCCCCATTGGTCCTTGAGGTACTGCATCTTACAGCTGGGGTGATTTTATGGTCACTCAGGAGGTTTGGGATTGGTGGTCTCTCTTGGAGTCCTCTTGCCATTCCTTTCCTGCAAACTTCTGACAGTTCATTTGGCTCTGGTTCACTTTCTTCCGACCCTACATGGACAGTAAATTGTATTGTTCTCTGATTATTCATCTCTAGTCTTTTCCATCTTCAGCAGATGGACACTTAGTTAAATAATCTCTTATATTGGCCACTGGTCCTCCTGTATTGAACCACAACTGTCAAATTACTGTGATGATTTGTTATATTCTGGGTGCCCTGTATCTCATTTGTCACTGCCTGATACAAGGTGTGCACTGATTCTTTCCATGGTGACTGCTCTCATTGTTTATTCTGTGGAATCCTTTCCAATCTCATTATGCAGTTACTTTTGTGATAGAATTGGCCAGCAGATTTTCTTGGCTTATATTTCCTTTCTCCAACTAGTTTTTTTCATTTCTCTTCATATTTACCACCTCATTTTGTCCCTAACTACTTATTTCTATCATCTGTTGGAGGAATTCTCTGGTGTCAGTATGTGGACCATTTCCCATGTCATTACTGCTTATTATCTTCACTCACTCACTGTTTTTTGTTCCAAGAGATTTTTGTTTGTTCAGGATGTGATTTTATGTCACATGTTGGACATTTTCTCTTTGCGTGGCTAAGTATTCCATTAATCCTTTTTTTCCTTTGCAGGAGCCTGTATCATGTATTGGGATCCCATATAGTGGTGAGTGGTGTCTGATCAGGTATATTATTCTTAAATCTGCAATGAAAGACTGGTCCAAAAAGACATTAAATTTTAGTATAAGTCATGCATGTCATGTAACACCCACAACTGAGATGGAGTGTTCTGCAAGACCACTAGTAGGTATGTCTCTTAATATTTTGCTTCATAAATATGTTCATCATGAATCATCCATTTATGGACTCAACAAGGGTAAAGTAGACAGAGGTTACAGCCTATCTCTGAAATTTTTTTGGATTTGAGGCTTATTCTGCCATAGACTAGATGCTACCAGGTGCTGGATGATGAACTCTATCAATGTGATTGCTCAGCTTTTCAATAAGGTATCAAGATCATTCATTACACTTTCTTTGATGCTTCAGTCCTTCAAACTCTCCAACACACTTCTATCCTCCTCCTTCTAGTGAATATGAATGTGCACAGTATCATTCAGTTGAGAGTAGGGTGATAGCATTTTGTTTTTACAGATGGCGTAACATTCTTCCTACTGTGGTCCTGATATACAATGGCAAATGCCTTCAGGTGTGGGATAATGCACATCCCCAGATATTGGAGCTTGCTCCTCTGGTGAGGAACCCTCCTTCCTACCATCTGCCAGATGTTCCCATTGGATCTGGCATTGGTTGGAGCTGTGCCAGTCACATAAATCAATACATATGTTTGGATGGTTACTCTCTTCCTACTACAGGTTGGACATTAAATTCCCAGTAACACCTGGTTTTGCAGTCCCTCTTCCTACCATTCACATGTATAGCTGGGTATTCTCCTCTTATAATGGACTGGGTAAAAAATTCCAAATGCTTCTTGGATATGAACAGGAGTTACATACCCACCTGAACTCTCAACCTATTTTTCTTCCATTGGATGTCAGTTTCCAATGAATCTCGTGTTGGTTGTGTTGGAGGTGTGTGCATGCAATAGCTGGTTTCCAGCACAGTAGCTTCTCTTTCCTGGAAGTAACCTATATGTAGAGGTGAAAGGTATAGGACCCTCTTCTACAGACTCAATTTATAATTCCAAATGCCACAAGGTATTAGTTCAGATTAAACTCTCATTCACAGTCCGGTTTGTCCTAATCACTCTGCATCAAGAGGTCCATTTATCTCTGCTATTTTGATAATATATTACTAACAGGCAAAGAGTATACCTGGCACAGAAGAGATGCAGTCCCCCACAGGTATATTATTGCTAATTCATTTTCACACCCCATGGTTTTCCTTTGAGTGCTTCTTAAGAGGGGGTCATCTTCTCATCTGTCCTTTGCTTGTTCAGTGTATGATTCTATTTTCTTATGAGAGGAAACAAGATATTATATTGAAAGATAATTTTTCTTAAACTTAAACGTATATCCAATAGATACTTACATCATCTCATATTTCCCACCCATTCTCTTCACTTCTGGTGTGAATTGGTATAATCTGCCCAATCTTGAAGTGATTAAGGGCTGCAAGGTCAGAGAGGGTGCTAGTTTTGATAATGTCATGCTCCTACTGGTGGAGCTGTATGCATAATAATTTGCATGTTAGTGTGCAGATATCTCAAGTTAATGTACATGAACATAAGCAGAAATATTAACACTAGTGCTGAGCAACAATTTGCACTGATAGAAGGCAGTTTATGTTGTGTGAAGTTTTTTTCAGAAGAGGTAAACATCTGTCAGAAATACATTTTTAATAGAGGAAAATGTTAACTTCACTGTATCATATGATGCATTTTTGCTCCAAATTCTCTAACTTAGATTTCACATTCACAGTAATTCAGCTTACAGAATGACCAACCAATTATAAACATAAGCTACATGTAATTGCAAGCAAATTGTAAAATCTGAACTTGCCACCCTGTGGATTTCTAAGATATCAATAAATTTGTCAAACCCATTCATTGAAACCCCTCCCATTTGTCCTGTCTTTCAAGGCAAGTAAGCATGTGTAGACAGTTTACCTTTGATTCTTTGTCTGTGATTATTGTTATTGCACTCCAAACAGCAAATGGAATTTTTAAACTTATTTATATCTTACTTAGAAAGCTAAACAAGTAATAATTTTGAGACAATAAGTTATACTTATTGATATATTTTAGTGAATATATTTATATGTATATTTACAAGCATGCAGCTATTGAAATGATCAATGTTTTGTTTTCCTTAGGATGGATGCATGTATGATGGTCTAACTGATGTATACAATGGGGTATCAATGGTATGCTAAATTCTTTATCATTTGTTTGTATTAATAATATTAAAGTATGCACTTACTTAGGCAGTATTATTTTGGTATTTTTAAAATGGATTTATTATTAGAATGAACTTTATAATGTATTCAGATGTAAAGTTACAAAGTAATTATTGCTGATTTTTAATATTGAGTGAAAGGTAGAAAATGCTGCATTTTGATATTTCTGTAATATTACAAATGTGTGTGTCAATTGTCTTAATAGTGATCTAGAACTTCATGGTAAAAGTATTAAAAACAAAAATGCATTATGAGTTTTTCTACTTTTTCAATAAAGATAATTTGTAAAGCATAAGTACACAAATTGCCATGAAAGTTTTGTAACTGTCAGTTGTAATTATGTTATTTCATTTTGTTTACTTCAATTTTTTTTAATAATTTCCTTCTTCAATTAGGGAGTTTGCAGTGAGAAAGCTGCCAAGGCTTACAACATCAGTCGACAAGAACAAGATGAATATGCCATAAGCAGTTATAAAAAATCTATAGCTGCTTTTGAGGTGTGTAGTACAATTAAAATTATGAATAAATGAATACATTAATGGTTTTTTAGACTATACTTTATGCTTCCATTTTAATAAAAAAATATTGTAGATTGAAAACCACATAATAATAATTACTGGAATTGAAACTGAAAATCTGTTCTTAAATTTCATATTTGATAGAAGCATTATTCTTGAAACTTTCTAATATGAAAACTAAATTGCTTTTAACAGGTCCTTTGTGAGCCAGTTGGGAACATTTTTGTTGAAAACAAATTTACTCAATCCAGTTTTTCTTAATTTGAACTGAACTTTATCAGACATTTTTATTGGCTAAAAAGAGGGATAGAAGTGTTCATATGACACACAGAGGTATTCATGAATCATTTATAATGACCTAGGTGGATATTGTGCAGCAAGTCAAGTACAATATTAAACACCTGGCTGCTTTCAAAGTGTTCCTATCTGCTCATCCCACTAATAACTATTATGATGTATTGACTATTCCTACTTAATCACAGATGAAATTGTTCATATTTCAGGTGAAAGCTAAACATAAGAAACGGGATAACAGAAGCATAAAAATGGGAGCATTGTAACCCCTTGTACACTTCTTGTCTTACCTACTACCAGGTCATTAGAAATACAATGTTAACAAAAAGTTAATTTGATCTAAGATCCAAAAAAATACTTGCCTGTTTATATTTGTACAAAAAAAGGTTTTGGGTGCACTTTAGTACTAGCTAGTTTGAACACTTGGAAATGCAGTTTTTTATTCAAAAATTATCATTCAACAAAGAAAACTTGCATCTAAGTTATCTCAAAATATTCTTCTAAAATTATATCCTTTTGGAGTTTGTGGATTGAACTTTTAATATTCAACAAACTGTAGTGCAAAGACAACCCCCCTGTCTCCTGAGGGACGTGTTAAAAGTATGTGAATTTTGTTACTGAATAGTTTATAATATTAAAATATTGTTATGTTTGTAATTAAATCCTCCATTTCCATTATATATCTTATACATTTAAATTACTTGGAAATGGAATGTAACAAAATCTCATTGTAAATATAATCTTAAAATAATTTAAATGTAGGTACAATTTAACTTCTAGCCATAATAATTTTCATTGTAATTATTATTTTAAAAGAATAATGAGAAAGGTTTCATAATAAATTTTTGATTTAATTTAATGGGTGCAAATCTCCTTCAATTTACTTAAAATTAGTTTTGTGTTTAGGCTGGGGTATTTGAAAAAGAGATTGTCCATGTTGTCATCCCAGGCAAAAAAGGAAAGCCTGATACTAAAGTGAAACAGGATGAAGAATTTACTCATGGCAATTTTGAAAAGTTTGGAAAATTATCTCCTGCATTTCAAAAAGATGGTAGCTTTCAAACCAGAACTTTTAATATTATTATAGTTGTTTCTTTTTGGTATTCAAATTCCTAATAACTACAAATTGGTGATAATATTTTGCAAACTTCTATGTAACAATTTCTAATATTGTTATGGTGAACTTTATCACAAATTTGTTTCCATATAGATAATATCTAAACAAAACCACTCTGTAAAAGTATATTGCTCAATCATGTACTTGAGTAGAAAGTAAAGCAGCATTGTAATCCTTTGTACACTTCTGGCCTTATCTACTACTAGTTCATTGGTAATACAATGTTAACAAAAGGTTAATTTGATTATATTGGTACATAACTTGATTTAAGATCCAAAGCAATATTTGCCTGTTTATATTTGTACAAAAAAAAAGTTTTGTCACAAAATGTTTTAAGTTTTCTCATATCATATTGGTACATTCTGTCTCTTTATAAATCGCAATGGTCTTAACTGTTATTGGTTTAATTATTGCTACATATTTTCGAGAATTTCCTAGCCTTATCATTAGGCCTGAATGAGACTTTTATTGCAAGTTTTTGTTTCATCTGTTTGAACAAATCTTAGACATACATGAGAGTTTTAATTTAATTTAATGTGAGCATTATCATTAAAATAGTTTATGTTGCATGAATGTTAAATTTAATTATTTTTTGAAGCAATAGTTTATTACAGATTTGTTTATATTACTGTTAGCAGATCATACCAAGTGTAGCTCACTAATTATGAATTGATGATTGTTATAATATTGCATCATGTAACTAAAACCTTCTAGGTCTTTTCATTGTTTTAATTGAGTATTATTGCATTGTAATATCTTGTAGTGTGTACAATGTTCAATGCCTCAATTAGAATATGCATGTGTGTACAAAATATAGTTAGATAGATAGATAGTTGTAGACTGTCCACTTATGCATTCAGCTATAAAGAGCATATAGGGGTGATGTTTAAAGTGAAATTATCACAGATTGTATTGTAATGACAGAGCAGGAATAATAATTATTCTTGTCAAATTGTTGTTCTATAGTAACTGAACCAACGTGTGTGAACTTTAATTAAAAAGACAATTATTTAGGACTCTGGATATAACTGTAGTAACCAAGTTATAGTGGTGATTTCAGTGTGAAATTATCATATAGACTGTATTGTAATAACAGAGCAGGAATAATATGTTTTCTTGTCAAATTGTGTTCTAAAGTAACTGAACCAGCCTGTATGGACTGTGACAAAAAAGAGAATTTTATAAAACTTTGGATACAAATGTAATAATTAACAGTATAAGGAACATTTGTATGTATGTTTGACTTGCTTTAACATAGTAGTTTAAAATAAGTGGAATTTGTGCTTTATGTTTGCTGTTGAAAGTTATCAATTACAAACCATAGACATCTAGTGTAAAAAGTCTAGTCTAAGCATGTATAAAAACCTGACAACAATTTTTCACATAGAGTAGTTGAAATTGTTAATTAGATTTTCATACTAAAGAAAAACATATATGCTTGTTGCACATATTGCATTGCGTGATATGTATGTCCCAGTGATGGAATCAGAGGTTAGTTTTTTTGATAGAATTTTGTTTTTGTAAACTTAAAATTGAGGCCTAGGTGAAACTTTGAACTTTGACATACTTTATAGGATGCAGGTCTGGTTTTGAAAAGTAGGTAGAATATAATCACATGCTTTGGGTTACAAAATCAAGAAAACGTTTTATATGGCCTTTCCTTTCAATGAAATTGATTAAACTCATGATTATTTAGAGCTCTGTAACTGCTTCCTAACCTGAACTGTTGTGTTGGATAGCATTTTAACATTTTACTTTGGTTAATGCAATAGCTAGCACTGTTGGGCAAATTATTTTTCAAATTCATTCATTGAATTTATAATGCTCAAGTCTTCATATCATAGTCATTAATAGTAGAAACTGGCAGAATACTTGAACTATGCCAGTCGTTTTTAAAATCTGAAATATGCTAACCATCATTGTGTCATTAAACATGCCACCTTTAAAGTATTTTAAGTTAAGTATTTAATTTATCACTTCTAACTGATATAATTCTACACAAGATGATCCTTAGACATTTTAAAAATGAACTTGTATAAGCTTCTGGTAACTAGTTTTCCTATGGACTTTTATGTATTAGAAAAATGGGTTAATTTGTAAAAATCATAGTTTAACTGAGAATTATATATTTATTTTCTGAATAATTTTATCAACAATAGACCTTCATGTCGTAATTTTACCTAGTGAACTTTCCATACAAAGCTACAAACTTTATGGAAATAAAAGTATTTGATAGGTATAAAGGTACTCTGAAGGTGAAACTTAACTTATTCTAACTTCAAAACTGTACTTTTTGAATACTGAAGAAATTGTTTTACTCTGTTTGTTCTACCAGAATATACTGTTGGAAGAAAAACTGTCACTTGCACTATTGGATTGTATTTTACAAAGACTTGAACTGATCTTTTAAATTCCTTAGATACATATTTTTAAAATGACGTATTTAAATTCAGTTTCAGTCAAAATATAAAATTAAATGGATAAAACTGAGAAATATCAAAGTATTATAATATCTGATTATATGGAAATACTAAATACTCGTTTCTATCAAAAATAACAGGTATAAATCACTTTAGTTGTGCAAGCTTTTAAAGTAATTTTTATGCTTTATAAATATTATCCCTTAATCTTCAAATTATTAAAATTTTTATACCATTCACTGCTAGTTGAATCCATTGTATCCATGTGTGCATCATTTGCTGTGTAAAGAACTTAACAAAAAGAAATTGAGTATCACTTTCTAACTTTTAGACAAAACTTTATGAATTATTAATGTGATTCATTATTCTCTCTTTCTCTTTTATAATAGACTGTGAAAAAAATGTTTTGAATTTCAACAAAGTAAAGGATAAGCTTAACTTATCTCTCAGAATTTTATTGCTTTTGTCAAGTAGTATGTAAGGAAATTGTATCTTCAAAACTTGCCTGTGTTTAATCAAAAACATTGCTTGAACTTATTTGAAGATTTATAAAAAAAATTTTAATGGCTTATTTAGGACTTAACTTTCAGGTTCCTCTTTTAGATTTAATTTATTTAACATTTAAATCAAGTTATTTAAAGAACAAAAATTATAAATTTGCTCATCAGTTTTTTCTGTATCAACTATAAAAACTACATTGGGAAACATGAAACATTTTCTCTTTTGCTCAGTTATGATAGTTTACTGACCTTTCTTTTTATTCATCCAGGTTAAAAGTCACTTGCAATAATGTATTTCTCTTTTCATGCATGTAAGAACAGTATTATGTTTGTAGCTTTAGGAATAATTTCAAACCAATATATATAAATTGAGTTAAGAATTACTTTGGAATTGTTTAAATTTTCTCTCTGGCATTGCGCGGTACCTGAAGGAACTAAAATTCTAATGAAATGTTCTTTTGCTGTTAGATATAAATAGAATTAGTTTTATTTAAGTCTTCCTGAATTTGAAACTCTTTACATTCTTGTAATTTTGTGTATTAAATTTTACTTTATTAATTTTTGTGATAAAAAAATCACTCCACTTTTTGAAAATATAAGTCATATATATAGTCTGTTTTGCTTCTTTGCTTATTAATCTTTTAATAAGATAAAAAGAAAATTAAGATTATGTTTCTCATCTTGCTAACTTCATTACACAATACTGTAATATAATGACAAACGAATTTCTTGGTTTCTAAGTAATGTTATGTTGTAAGCTATAGTTTTAATGTAATAATTAAAATCTAGAAAATTCCAGAATGTTCAGGAATATTATTGTTCAAGAGACTTTATGATGTGTGTAGAAACTTAAACTACAGATATAAATACAAGTAGGCAGTTATTTCTGATAGAATGAACAATGAGTGTTTTCAATTGGTGGTATCGATCATTGAGTGCATTCTTGTGTAGTGTGATTTATATTGAATGAAGTATGTAGGCCAGTGGTATTGACTATGTATATTCAGTTGCACAATCAAATAACTGTGAAATTGTACAAGTAACTTTACTTGCACATTAGTTCTAATACCATAAACATGTTTGAATGTCATTTGTGAATTTAGGTCTATAACTATGTAAAGTAAGACATAAGCTAATTTGCTTTCATTACATGAACTGGAAGTAAAATTTTCTTTTAAGTTTGCATATTGGACATAAAGTGACATTTTTAGAAAAATAAAAACAAATAAAGTTTGGTTTTTGGATGTTGCAAATAATTTTAGTGTGTTTTATATTTAATAACTTATTTTTTTTAATAAGACTGATACTTTGTACAAGTTTTTTTTAGTAACAAGAAAACTGTCTAAAAGGAGTAGTAATTACTTTCCTAAAGCCTTTGAATAAATTATTTTTTGATAGGGACCATAACTTTAGCTAATTCAGGTAAATTAAGTGATGGAGGAGCTGCCTGTGTTCTAATGACTGAACAAGCTATGGAAAAGTTTAAAGTTAAGCCTCTTGCAAAAATAATTGGTAAGCACAAGATCAGTTCTTTCATTCAATTTATTAGTTTCTAATTTTTGTTCAGATATATTTCTAATATTGTCATGGTTTAAATAATATAGATGAAGAATAATATTGTGAATGACATTTTTGATTCATGAAAAAAGAATTTCATACTGTTTATTACTGTTATTATTGAAATGAAACATTACATTTTCTGAACCCTGTACTTTTATTGTGTGGGTATAACCTTGTGTATATTGTTGTGTCAGATTTTATACAATACTAAAAAGTTTAAAAATATCTACATAAAATGTTGGAATGAAAGTGGTAAATGGTAATGGAATTTATGTATTACAATTTTTGTTCAAATTTTATTTAATTGACAGCATTTATTAATGTAACTGCAGTAAATATAAATAGCTAAGTATATTTGTATGTAGTGGATAGAAATTAACACTAAAGCATATTCAGCTGTTGTTTGCAAAACATGAAAAAGTAAATAAATTATCAAAATGAAATTTTGTTTTTCATTTTCCATCTCTGATCTTAGGGCGTAAATAAAAATGCATCAATATAATTCTGAATAGGTATAATCTCCCTGCACCTAAACCTATTATGACCATGGTTTACCCTTTAAGCCTTGTTAAAAAAAATTCTCACTGATATGAACTTGTCTTTTATACCTCTTCATCTATCTCATTTCATATCACCAATCATAATACATCATTTATACTACCATAGCTAGCATCCTGTACTGTTTTAACACAATTTCCATTTCATCAGTTGGCATTCTGGTACATAGATGCGTGTTTTAACTCATTCTTCATATGACTGTAAAATTTTTATTCCGTTTTGGTCACAACTTTTCAAGTTTCAACTTCTTGTGTTTGGTTTCTATTAATTTTACTCTCATATTTCAGAAATATTTCTGTTTTCTGCTTTCTAATTTCTTAATATGGCAGATGATAAAATTCCCATGTTTGTACACAGTTGTTCTGATACGAGTTCCAAATTCTCACAGCTGACGATGTTTACTGTGGAAGCACACACTTTAGTTCATGAGGAGTTTGTGTCATGTATTTGACTAACAATTTCATACCTTGAGGTTATGATGTTTTGTGAGGAAGGATATAACTATTGTACAGATATTTCTTTCTATAGCACTTTCGTATTACCATGCCTCCATTTTGTCTGCTTGGAAAGATATTATTCTTTTTTTTCCCTGGAGATCCATGGTAAGATTTTTAGTGTGCATTCATCACCCCAGGTAGGTGTACCCATGTTAAATGTATGCTTGTGTGGATGGACCTGATTATTGCACTTAATAATTTAGGTTTTTCATGTCCTCCCTGCTTAGTATTTGATAAGTTAGGCTTTTATAATTCTTTGACCATGTAACTTACTTTAGCCAAAATTTTTGTTCAGAGTTTGTTTACTACTTTTTTTTTGTTTGAATTTTGGTATACTCACTGGGAGTGCATGATTATTACTATTTTGGTAATTTTACCTTCTGATAATTTTGTAGATGTGTTGGTTTGTTTTATTTACTTATTTTCTCTGCTTGTGTTATTTAGTTTGTAAGTTCCTTTTTCTTTACTTACTGGAGATTGGAATTCAGTGAAACTTGTTACTATTAACTAGGTGCAATTTTTTCTCATTTTATTTTGGTTAGGTTTTACTTTTATGTCCTTTGTCTTATATGTTCTTTTAGTGGACTTGTATGTTTGACATTGAAGTATTTTATATTCTAAGTTTCTTTAGTAGTTTTGTACTATATGGGTCACTTATTGTTTTCTGTTTTATGTCAAATTTCATAGTTTTGCAGGTTTGTTATATTTTTGTACTTTGTAGATTCTACAAATTTTTAAGTTTTATTATTTCATTTATGTTGAGTACTTTCTCTAAATATGTTAAATTTGTATCTTTTTGCTTGCACTTCATGACAGTTCCATAGGTTATATCTGAAGGTTTTTGCCTTCAGTTCCATTCCCCCTCTACCCACTTTCCTCCTCCTTAAGATCACATCTCATTCTGTCATCTTATCTAGTTTATTTGAAATCTCCTACACAGAAGAGATATTATTTGGGTGATGTACACTTACCCAGGATTTTACTCCTGTCTGTGTACTGTCTGCCTACCTATCTGGAGACATCTAGTTACACCACGGAGTCCTACTTCTCATTTCAGTGGGCTTTTTCCTCAGGAATTTGGATTATCGAGTTCATCGTGATGGTTCTGTGTCTTCGTATTCCAGTTGCTGCAGCATCGTTATTTTCTTTGTTTCATCCACAAAGGTTCTGTCTTTTGTTACTGAGGGTTGCTGTTTAATTCTTCTTCAACTCCATATGTATTTTGTCAAGTGGTATGCTCATTTACAAATCACCTTCTCTTGCTGGATTTCCAGACTCACCATTAGATAGATAACTGGTGATTGCTTTCCCCTTCTTATGTCCAGTCATTTGCTCACACCCACTCACTTCTTTGAGACCTACTCAGATGGGGTTTTTCATCAAGTTAAAGAAGTGCTTTACTACCCCCACACAATATCTTATTCATTTGGGGATCAGGGCTGACCTTACTTGATGGCTTGAAAAGAGACTTTACCACAGTGGAGTTCCCATTCTTTCAGTTTATTCTCAGTTTCATCTGTTCACAGATATTTCCCTCATAGGTTGAGAGCTTTCTTCAATTCTCAAAAGATTTTGGGTTAGTGGTCAGTCAAGGAGACTACTCTCTGTATCAACATCCTAGAACCTTTGATAGTTCATCAGGCTCTGTATCACTTCTTTCCATTTCTTCAAGGGTGAGTGGTTATGGTTACTTCAGACAATTCTACAATAATCAGCTATATCACCAAGCAAGGAGGAACCAAATTCAGATCTCTTTGCTTTCAGATTTTAGATCTCTTGAACTAGGCCAATGACCATGACATGACATGACAGTTCTAGCATGTCATGTTCCCAGAATTATGAATCTTGGGGCCAATTACTTATCCCATCGCAACCAAGTTCTCCTCACAGGATGGTCCCTTCATCCTTAAGTATTTATGTGGGTGTGCCAAACTTCCTTCCTTTTGGTCTCCAGTTCCTCATCCTTCAGCTATGGGTGTGGATGCTTTCAGTCAAGATTGGAAAGGTCTTCACCAATGTCTACCATCCAATCACACTTCTCTTATCCAGACCACTTGTTATGTTCTGCCATTTGCTCTATGTTGGCTAGCTCAGATGTGGCTCCTTTTGCTCTGGCTGACATGTTGACAACTCCCACAACATTTGTGGCACTAAATTTGTGTACTTCTATAATGCTCATTGTTGAGGTGTAGTGTTTCTGTAAGACCTCCAAGTGCTTTCGTGTGTATGTGTATTATATTTATCATTCTTTCATACATAAAAGACTATCACTCATGGACCTCATGAGTAGAGCAGATGGATATTTTGTCCATCTATACTGACCCATGACTCTTATAATTAGGATCTTTCTGCTTTTCAAAATAGGGAATCACATAGTATTCTGGATTCCAGGTGCTTCCCCTGGATGTTTTTGCTTGGATTAACCCCACTTGTTGATCACAAAATAAATATCTTAATGCAAGGTGCTTCTACTGGATATTTTCTGCCAGGATTGACCATACTTTACATAATTTACAGTATTTCCAAGTGCTTCAACTGAAATATTTTGCCTGGACAGACTGCACCTGTGGATTTCTGTATCTTATACAAGGAGCTTCCTCCACTAAATGTTTTCTGGACAGATAAATTGCACCTGGCATATTCCAAGGTGCTTCCCCTGCATGGATTTGCCCTAGTGGCCTGACTGCACTTGGCTTTGTTCCTATGTCTCCAACAAGATTCTCCCTGGATTTTGCCCTGGTGAATGGCATTTTTTGATCTGTGCATCTTATTTAAGGCACTTCCACTGGCTGTTTTCTACCTGGATGGATTGCACTGGGTATACTCCCAATGTATCTCAAGGCAGTTCCATCTGGGCAAAACCATCCAGTGAAACTGCCTTGAGATATATTTGTTCAAATGGACCATGCTTATTATAATCCAGCATATCTCAGGGTGCTTATCCTGAATGTTTTTATCTGGGCAGACTGCACATGACCTGTTCATATACAATTTGTGGTCTTTTAGTCCTGGCAACGTATACTTAAATCACATTTTTAGGCAACTTATTGTGACTAACTATTATTAACTTGCCACATATATGGAGTGGATGTTTTAGCTGGTTTGATAGCAATTGACATGCTCTGGTGTGCTCTAAGCCCTTACCCTTGGCACAAATTTCTTTGAAATCATTATTGATCACACTCTAGTTATTGTGTTTTTGTCCACACTGTCCTGTTTCATGTCATAGTTGTACTGCACTTCTCTGCAGAACAGTACTTTACATATCCATTTTGAGGCTGTATTTCCTTCCTGTTACATTTCACCCTGTGTTTATCACTAGGCAAAGAGCATACCTGTTCCATAAGCAGTGCTATACCTCACAGGTGTGCCTTCTTTGCTTATTCTTGCATACCTGTTCTTTCAAAGTAGTTGCTCTGTGCTTAATTGAAAACTTTAAGTCCTTCTTAGGTCACTCCACCTTTGAATTGTGGGATTCTAGCTTTGGGTGAAAAGAGAAGGTACTGTTTTGAAAGTTAGCCTTTTCTTACACTGAAAATGTATTTCTGATGGGTACTTACTTCCTTTCACCCACATCTCACCCTTTCTCCCCACTGATTACTGGCATTTCCAGTTTGTACCTGCTAATTCTTGAAAGTGAGGATTGTGCTAGAATAGTAGAGGGAGCTAGCTATGGTATTATAGATGGCTACATCTTTATCTAGTTTTGTGCTTATTCAGTTGGAATATGTTTGCCAAATATGTGGATAAAATATTTTTCTTTTCTTAAGGCTTTGCTGATGCTGCTGTTGATCCCATGGACTTTTCAGTTGCTCCAGCTCAGGCTGTACATAAGGTCTGTAATATTTGTTTAAAATACAATTTTTAATACATTCATAATTACAGAATAAAGTTGAAAGATACAAATTTGTCACTTTTTGGTATGAATAAGTTAAAAAGTCCTTAACTTCATTTTCCAAGATATTAATTTAATTTCATATATTCAGCTTCATATGAAGAGTATTTTCAACCAATCACAGTGAACTGTAAAAGCTATAACTACAGAATGTTTGTTATTTTTAAGTAACTAATATTTTACTGCATAACCTGTTGTAGCCAACTATCAAATATCTTGCTGCTTTGAAATTTTTTCTAAGAGATTAACTAAATTTCAAGATTATTACTGGTTTCTTCATAAATGTAAGACTATATCTTAATTTAATATTCCCCAAAACATAATTTTGCATAACAATGCAACCTTTAAACACATTTTGTTTGCTGGCACAATTTTGTGCTTTACTGAAACTAGCAGTTTATAATTTTTTTTTTTTAATATTTAAAAAACATCTATGTTGTGTAGATCACTGTTACTTTTGTTTATAGAGTAGTTCTGAATTTCTCAGAATAACTGAATTTGAGAAAGAAAGAAAGGTTCAATGTGGTATAAAAACACAAATGAACAATCTTTATCATATCTTAAATACGATGTGTGTACTGGTTTGATGATAAACAGTCACTTTTACTAGGTCATAAACAAATTCTACCTAGCTGATTTGGCCAATGTTATTTATTGTACTGTTTAAATCTGACTTCACTTACTTCCAGGGCAACATCAGACTTGCTCAAAACGACTATCAGTATTCACATGGCTAGTTCACTCTCATTAAATCTTAATGGGATTTATAGAGGTTTTACCTCATCTACTGCTGGATGATGTTGCTTTTAACACCCTTGTGCAATGTATTCAGGATAACTGAATTTTTGTATATAATACTATTGTAAAATTAAAAGGCCAAAAGCACACACTATGTTTCTATATAGAACAAAAGACAGTTGCCAAAATGAATGTAGAACTTAATAATTGGGTCGTGGACAAAAACCTTATTAGTTAATTAGTGTTCTGTTACCAATTTTTTTCATTTTCAATGCAACTTATAACTGAACACAATCTCTGTCTACTTGTTATTTTAGCTTCTTGCTACAGCAGGAATTAAAACAGAAGATGTTGCTCTATGGGAGATTAACGAAGCTTTCAGTGTTGTTGCTATAGTAAATATCAAGCTGTTAGGCCTAAACCCTGCAAAGGTCAACCCAAATGGAGGTTCAGTAAGCTTGGGACATCCTTTTGGGTATGTAACTGACCTTTTTTTATTTCAGTTTTAACCTGAGTTAGATAATTGAAATTAAAGAAATTTATATAAATAACATTCAAAGATGAATTTAATAAAAGGATGACTTGAAAAAATATACTTGTTTAAATAATGTAAAATATGAAGGACAGAGGAAAGTGGAATCAAGAAAATGATAGGGCCAATTACAATATTCTAGTTAATATTGCTTCAAGTTAGCCCTTTATTGTTGATTAGAATCATATGCAGAGGTCAGAAATACAAGAGCTATCATAATTAGACACTATATGTACTTACATGTTGCATTCAAAAATGGTATAAACATCAATAAAAATATAACAATGCTGTCTTTTCTTGATGATGAGAAACCCACTTGAAATAAAAATATATCTCAGAACAGCTGGTATGGGTATCAATACTTTTATTGATAACCTAAAGATAACCAAGGAATGTCAAAACATTGTTCTCTGCTTATCAATAAATGTGTTAATACCCATACTAGCAGTACTGTCTATTGCATATCCATATAGCAACTTTGCAAGATACAGATGGATCTTCACCAAAATTTGGTGTTGTGGTTCATTATGTCCATGTGGAGAAGGGGCTTGGCACATTTTCAGTTTTGTGGTTTTTATGAGAGTTTATGTCTTTTACCACTACTTCACCCTCTGTAGATGGATGTTCACCAAATTTGGTATGAAGATTCACTGGGCTCATGGAGAAATACATACAAATCTTAATTTTTCATTTTGTGGTTTTTATGGCCATTTTTGTGATTTTTTTACTTCATCTTCACCTGCAATGGATGGAGTTTTCATCAACTATGTTTGGGGAGATGCATAAAAATGTGCAGTTTAACATTTTGTTTTACTGTTTTTCTGTTGATTTTTTACATTTTTACAATTATATGTAAGAGAAGCAACTTCTCATTTCCTAAAGTAACATTTCATTTATCACAAATTTATATAACTTCTGGGTACTCCAGCTAGTGAAGAAATAAGTTTTTTTTTGCCATGTTTATAAGAGTAGTCCATTCTAAATAATTTGCATAAATATTCTTTTGTTTATTTTATCATTATTTTTATTATTATACACACAGAATGTCTGGTGCCCGACTTGTTAATTGTCTTGCCTTGAACCTGAAACCTGGAGAACATGGTGTAGCAACTGCCTGTAATGGTGGTGGTGGTGCTGGTGCCATATTGGTGCAGAAGTTGTAAATAGGCATAAAGAAAGAAGAGTAGTGCCATTGAACTATTAATTAAAGAATAAAAATGAATAAAATGTTTCATTTTAACTTGCATAAAAAAGAATGGAAGAATGTATTGCATGTCACAGAACTATGTTTAATATTATTTTTTTCTTAAATTCAAATTTAAAGCATTGGAGTTAATTTAAAAGTTAAGAATGAAATTATATTTAAAACTTTATCCAATTCTGTAATACAACCAGTGTTTGAAACATCCTAAAAATATGATTTCCTTCCTGACATAATATTCAGGTTTTATGTGACATTGAGTGAAGTTTATGAATCATTACCTTGTTATAAAGTGATTTAAAAATAATTGTTAACATTAACATCTGTTTATTAAGGTGAAATTAATAGCTAAATATTTGATATAAAATAAAATGCAAAAAAGAAAAGTTTATAACAAATGGAGCACACCTGTACAACAGAAAATAAAGATATTTTTCTATTGTATATACATTTGTTTTATAAATCACCTTACATAAGATTTTTAGTTAACTTAAAATGAACTTGTTAAAAAATTCTAAGTACATATTTAGGTTTTAAAAATTAAAGCTTTAGTTATCGTATTCAAAAAAACTTTCTCAACTTCTATATAAATATATAAATGATGCATTTTATTTTTACAATATTTTCTTTTACACAAAATTGTTACATTATTTTTTCAATACCGTAAATGACTTTCCCAATTTTTTTCAGAAGACTAAAGGTCAAAGTTATGGTTTTATAAGAATATTCATTATGAATAACAAAAAAAAGAAACTGTTTTAGTTAGCATCAACACAATAAAATGTAAAGATTATGGCATTGTAAAAAAGCAACAGTTTTTAAATTGGAAATAGTCTACAAATCAAACTTTTTAAGTAGAGACAGTTTCACAAAATATACTGTTTTATCACTTAAAAGGTGATTAACTAGAAAAATTAACAAGATTCACACATTGTGTTAAATAAAACTACATTTAGACAACCCCAGATGTTCATGTTTAAAACTTAGCAGTATCTTGATTAAAATAGTTAACACTGTCATAAATTTATGAACAATATTCTGTTTAAGTTTATAATATTTCAACTTTATTTTTATTGTTAATTGTTGAGCATTTCACTATTTTAATATCAATAAAAGATACTGATGTCAGTACTACTTCCATGAGATAGGAGGAAGTTTTAATTAAAAGGAACATTTAAACCATTATATGACAAAATCTGTGTGTCTGCTGATAAAACTGTCACCAAACAAGGTATGTACTGTGGTGCTACCTTGATGCAAAACAAGATTTTGAATTATTTTTCCTTTACTGGCCCTCATTGTCATCCTTAAGTCATAATTGATAACCTCCTCAGAGGTGTTAGGAATCTTCCAACTATTAGACTAACTCTCACTCCAATGTCAAACTTACCAGCAACTAAGAAAAATCAGACAAGAATTGGTAGTTATATGTTTGAATCCACATCATCTCAACTACTAATGCCTTTTCCTGTCTGCAGTCAGTTGTGGGAAGGCAGTTCTTCATAATATTTTGAAATATCCTTAAAGTAGAATTAGACCACCTTAAACTTATAGAATGTAAAACTCAAACCTCTACCTCCTTTTTTAATGATATTACAAGATATAAAAAACTAAAGTGTTCTTATAAAAACAAACCACCCTATATTTTAACAAAATTTCCAACCTCACATTAAACTGTTTGCTGTAAACTGATATTAAAAATTGGGATATTTCTTAATCTGATCTGTAATCAAGCCTATCAACATAATCAAAAATAGCAAACTGTCACCATTCAAGTACATACAAAATACAATTCGTTGTATTGTATAACGAAATCTCATAGATTTCACATGTTGCTTATTTACTTTTAAGTTCAGTAATATACAAGAACACTAGTTAAAGTATGATGAACGTTAAATAAATGTAGGTAATATAATGATGTAAAGTCTGAACAATTTATTTTCAGTATTAATACATAGGTAGCTATAATATATTATTATTAACTTGTTCAACATTTGTTTTACACATTGATTACCCTCTCCCCCTTAATAAAAGCCTGTGTTCTACACTTAACGCGTTGTTTTAACAAACACCGCTGAAGAGAAACAAAAGTTTCTGAGCATCCATGGTTGTCTCGCAAGCTTTTCAGGGCTTATGAGATTTAAAACTTAATAAACGACTGCCAAGTATGATTGGATTGGACTTAACAAACACCAAAGGTCAAAAGCTTTTAAAAACTATTCGTCGTCCTCTATAGCTTAAAGAGACCAACCAAATGTGTAGACTATATTAACTGTTACTGTAAAATAATTTCGTAGCCGAAAATTATATTTTTTAGTCTGTGGAAATTATAAAATGAGAAAATTAAACTGGACTTTTGGTTGATTGTTAATTAACATTAATCAACTATATGAAATTTTACATGAAGTGTTAATATGGACATAATTTATACGAAAGTTAATACAGTAAAACTACAAACTATTGTGTTTATAGTACGCGTAGTGGCAGCATATTAGGCTAAGATGATTGTTGTTGTTTTTAATTAAGCACAAAGCTACACAATGGGCTATCTGTGCTCTGCCCAACACGGGTATCGAAACCCGGATTTTAGGGTGTTAGTCCGCAGACATACCGCTGAGCCACTGGGGGGCGGGCTAAGAGGAAACGCGAATTTTCACAAGAAAACATTGAATTGTATAATTCATTTTACTAAAAAATATCCATGGGATTTACTTCTTTTTAATAATTCAAAAATGGAGTGGGGTTTTGTGAGTGAGAGAAAGGGCGGGAGAACTGGACGAGAGCAGCGAAAGTGAAGTGAGCCAGACCTTGGCCCGATGATGGAGAACACTGGCGGCTGGCGAATTTATTTTTAAAATTTGCTATGATTGGATACCCTAAGACTGGGAAAACGGCCCTTTTCAGAATGAGGCTGGGACCTACAGGTCCAATGCCAGAAATTTTGTTGTAGGGGGAAACGGGAGTACCCCGAGAAAACCCACAGTCACGGCCTGGGAGCCGAAAAATCTACCCAGACCATGCCCTGAAGTAGCTGGGAAGAAAGACAAAATAAAATAAATAAATAAATAGAAACAAAGATAATTAAAAACTGATGAGCTGTGACGGTGGTATACATGGGAACTGTTAGCTGCGGTCCTGTTGATCGGATGGTATCTTCGTCATGAATTTGTTTTCACACTTTAAGCCCATTGGTGCAAATGAAAAACGTGGTCTCGTTGGCAGAACAACTGGCTGTTCTTCGGTGAGTTGTTCATCGCTGGTCTGTGATGCTTTGTTTCTTCTCGAAATTTTGTTTGAGTTTTCTGCGTGGAGGTATTTTGTTTTTCTTTTTGTACTGTAGCGTCGATGGTTGTCTTGGTAATATAATGGTTTGAGTCTGGCTGGTTGATGAATTCTGTGGAACTGAGATTGAAGTCTGACATGAACTGTCCTTTTTCTTTCTTGAACTACTGTAACTTGGCGTGTTGCTAACAGTGGGAGTTGTCGTCATCTGGGTCGAGTTGTCTGAGTCTGTCTTCATGTTTCTTCTAATTATATCTGGATTCGGCGGTATTTTGGTAGTTTCATGTTGGAAGATTTCCGTTGGTTGTTTGTGATATCTGGATGCTTTGCTTGACCAATTTTTGAAAGGTCGTCGATGTGGGCGTTCGGCTTTAAAATGAAATATATGATAATAACAGCCGTCACGTAAAATACAGTCAGCACTGTACTTCGACGTTGTCACTATCTTCATGAAGTGCGTAGGATGGTTGGTGTTCTTAGTAAAAATTTGATGAACTGCATATACCTAGGCTTGGATTTGGGGTTCTATGGTTTGTCTGATTTCATCTGGTTGAATTGATGGGTCGACGCCCTGAGGAATACAGAATAAAGACTGACTGGACTTTTAGCGGGGGAACAACTTACTTTAAATTCAGTGTTCCACGTCTGGCACAGATAAATTTGGTCTGCAGTAGTGGCTGGTTGGATGAGGATTTCGCCCCGGCCTAAAATTCGGGTCCTGGAGGGTTCTATTGTTGCCCCTGGCTTGGCTCGGGCGATCAACGTGGCGACTTGAAACTGCGTGAGGTTCGACGGTAGGCCGTCGACGATAACCGGCGGTACTAACGGCCTGACTGGAGTGGATGAACGTTTCGTTCTAAAGAACATATTGGCAGAGATATTAGTATGTCTAATTTGCTTGGTAACTAGCTCTTCATTCTCCTCCTAAGTGAGAATAAACACTAAGTCATTCATTTATTATATTTATTTGTAGCTAAATAAGCGTCCTCTTCAGAATGATAAAAGTATGTAAAGTAAATTATTGAGAGTAATTTAATTTACTTAATGTACTAAATAATGAATACAAAGTAGTAAAAAGTCAAATTGTCGTAAGTTAAATAAGCACCTTTGGTACTCAACTATGATCAGTATATTAAAACAAAATTGGATATGTATTTTCTTGTCCATTATCGTAAGAATCAACAAAGTAACTGTGAGAATAAATGCCTCTTAGTTGTGGTGGATTGTTTTACCAAATGGCCAGAAGCATATGCTGTTCCTAACATGGAAGGCTCGGCATGGCCAAACGTGTTAAGGCGTGCGACTCGTAATCTAATGATCGCGGGTTCGCATCCACGTCGCGCCAAACATGCTCGCCCTTTCAGCCGTGTGAGCGTTATAATGTTACGGTCAATCCCACTATTCGTTGGTAAAAGAATAACCCAAGAGTTGGCGGTGGGTGGTGATGACTAGCTGGAAAAGGAGTATTCTGCTTGCCCCTGGAATTATGAAAAGGACATGAAACCTGTGCCTAACCAAGGATATAGGACGGGACCACTTCGCATTTGGAATTATGAGAAGATAATGAACATTTTTCCACGAACAATATACAATACTAACATCGATCAAAGAAAATGTCCATGCATCCCCAAATGGATAGTTTTGTTTCAAATCTGAACTAGAATTATGAGTAGACTCTCACAGAGATTGGTGCTACTTCCACTAACATCTGTGTAAATCATCCAGGAACCTGAATATGAGAGTGTGTGTGTTTTCTTACAGCAAAGTCACGTCCACCGAGGGAAATCAAGCCCCTGATTTTAACGTTGTAAATCCGTAGACTTACGGCTGTACTAGCGGGAGGATCACACTTTAACACTCTTGAGGAAAATCTCAGTTCATAAAGGAAATAAAGATAACAGACATAATGAACAACCTTTCTTATTTATAATACAAACACCGTTGTAGTTATTTTTGGCATTAGTCAGTCACTTTTAGTGGACACAAGTATTGTTGTTTTACGAAATTGCACTCGATGATAACTTCTACCACACTAAGTAAGCTACGCAATGTGAGGCGTACTGAGAGCAGCCAGCGTTACTCACGTGTTGGTGATTTTCATTCAAACTTGAGAAAGAATAATTATGTACGTCAGTCTGGTAAATGCAATTTCTTATTGTCTTTTTTGTCTTTATATTCGTACATTAGCATTTTAATCTTCATTTGGTACCTGTAGATAATTTATTACGGATCCACAACATTTTGCACTTATACAAGTTAAGGAAATGAGACATGGTAGTCCATCTAGTCTACCACATCCACTACACTAAGTTCTAAAACAAGAAATAAAACACTTAATCAGCCCTTAGCACTCACATATTTATTAAATCTTCCTCCTAAACTTCCTTAACTTACCTGCATCTACCACATCACATTTTCCTTTTGTTTGTTTTTAATTTCGCACAAAGCGCCACTTCTGAAGGGAACCCGTTTCAACCACTCTATTAGGAAGATAAAACTGTCTGAACTGAAGGTGACTTCCATACTGCCAAAATTTATATTTGAGTCACCCAGTTTTACCTTTCTCCAAAAACGTCGCTCGGTGTTTTCCTTTCCAGCAATTCATTGTCCTTTCTAAAGTAAGGAGTTCAGGGTTAAAATGTGGTCCAACCAATGACCTATACAATAACGTTATGACCAATTTAGTATTTTTTAATTATTTTTGTACATACAATTTAAATTAATATTTGTCTTAGAAATAAGTAACAGAAGACTGCTTGGATGGTTTAAGAGACTAACCAATCATAACACCAAGCTCGTTTTCTTTTCTAACACTTTTAGGATTATTCTTATAAAGTATACTCATAATTCAAATTGTGATATTCCACATGCACTACCCTGCATTTATTATAACTTAAAATCATCTACTAATCATTCACTCGTCAAATGATCGATATAGTTTTGTAAAGTAAAGAAATGCATTCATCTTATAGCTGATAACACTCAGAATTTAAATGCAATGAAACGTATCATGCTGACTATTCAACAAAATTTTAAACTTTAATTAAATGACTTTGCAGTGCATCTTTTATCACATTTTCCAAAAGTTTTGTCACTAGATGTATGAGTAATAGTAGCATAATTGAAAAAATTACTAATAGCTAGCTTCCAGTCTTCTGGCATCACTCATTATTCAGTGAATAAGAAACCAATAGTAGCAAACCTTTCATATATCCAATCCTTAGGCCAGGTGGTTAAGACACTCGACTCGTATTCCGAGGGTCGCAAATTAGAATCCCCGTCACACCAAACATGCATCACCATTTCAGCCGTGGGGCCTTATAATGTTCACGATGAATACCAATATTCGTTGGTGAAAGAGTAACCCAAGGGTTGGCGGTGGATGATGATGACTAGCTGCCTTCCCTCTAGTCTTACACTGTTAAATTAGGGACGTGTAGCGCAGGTAGCCCACGTTTCGTTTTGCATTCAAAAAAACAAAAACATACAAGATTATTTACCCCATAATGAATGTAATCTTCAAGTTCATTCTTGTTTCCATCTAGCGACTATTCTCACCATCACGTGTGCTCTCTATACTTGAGTTACTCACTCCATATTCCCTGCACGAAGATTGGCTGGAAAAATCAAAAACAAAACGTTCGTAGAAAAGTAGAGACTGCTAATTTCTTAACTCGTACTCGCATACACGGATTAAAAGTTCGAGAAGCGGTCGGTCTTGAACCTGGTGATAGAGTTTACTTGCCGTGAACTGAAATGTTGCAGTTTAAGTTCATACTCAAGGCTTATCCGTTTCGCATTTTTTCAAAAGTAAGTTAACACTCTTGTGCATTATTTCCAATTGAATTTAAAACTTAATTTTAAATGGGAGATCTAAAAGTAAAATATTAACTTGTATTCACGTGCTTGTGACCTTCACTCTGTAGTGGTTCATTTCGATTTAATTATATAGTTATACTTCTAAGTTCCACTAATGGGCACCGATAATACTGTTCTACAAATAATATGTAGTAAGTGAAATGTATATATACTAAAATTTTCGAAATTATTAATTTTAAAAGGAGAAAATAGGGATCTTCCAAAAATCGCAGATATAAGATAGGTAGCTTAAAAGTTGATGTGAAAATGTTGTTACCAAAAATTAGACAAGTTTTGGTTTATAACAAAGTGTTAATGCTATTTCTTCAAGCTAAAAATCCCTTTTGGGACTCTTTAAGTATTAGTTATTTTTATATATGGAGTCAGAATAGTTATTTGTAGTTTGAGGAAATAATGTCAACACTGCCTGAAAAGGCAGGAAACTTTTACATGAACAGATGATATGCAATATCAGTACAGCTGCAATATTAAGTTAATAATTTTATGGTATACGCACCATGCTTGCTGTGAAAATGCCCATCTACAACTGGCATGCAACTGTATGTATGTAGTAGAATATGAGACTATATATAAATGAGCAGACATAGATTTTAAAAAGAACATATTACTTCAGATACTGTTGATGGTAGATTCTTTAGTCATTGCTAGTTAGCATGAAAGTGCATTAACAGTTAAAACTGTAGATGCTAATGTTATTTTTTTTTTTTTATCACAAACCCACGTCTGAAAATATGTTTATTTGTTAAGAGGTTATGGCATCATTACTTTATTTCAACTTGTTTGTTATATATTATGAATCCACAACAATATTTTTGTCTTATTTTATTCTAGTCTTTTGTTAGGCATTTAGAGCAATTGTTTTTATTGAGTGTAGTGATTAAGCTCTATTTGATAGCATAATACAGTGTTTAGAGACAAGAGGGGACCTGTTGGTCCATCTTAGCTGTCTGGTCCTCTAAGCCAAACTAAAACTATTAAATAAATAAATGTAAAAAAAGTTGGCCAATATTCACATATCTATCGAGCTTTCTCATAAACTCTCTCAAATATACTGCTGCTACAACATCCAAAAGTAACCCATTTAATAGGCCAACCACCCTATTTGAAAAATAAATTTGTTTTAGTTGAAAATGGCTTCTACCTTGCCTAAATCTATATTTACGTCCCCTAGTTCTGTGATTCTCACTGTTAAATATGAACAATTTTGAAGTACCAACATTATCAGTTTCCTTTACAATCTTAAATGCTTCAATCAAATCTCCTATGACAACCCTTCCATCCCAAATTTAAATAATGATAACCTACATGCTATATGTTGCATTCATTATAATTAAACCCATCCACCACTTATTTGCCCAACTAACTAAATGATCTAAATCCTTTGTAAAGCAGCAGCATCCTCTTCATCATTAGAAACACCTAAGACCTTGATATCATCAGCAAATTTAAGTAATTTTATTGACCATTCTTTAATCTGTCATTAATGTACATCAAAAGGAGCAATGATCCTGAGACTGAGCCCTGAGGCACACCACTTCCAACTATAATCCAGTTTGACTGAGCTCCATTTATAACAACTCTCAGCTTTCTTCCTTCAAGCCACTCTTCTATCCAATTAATTAACTTTTCCCTCACACTTGTAGAGAAATTTCTTTTGAAGCCTTTTGTGTAGCACTTTATCAAATGCTTTTCGGAAATCCAAATATGTAAAATCTACACCTTTACCCTTGTCTACATATATATATATTAACATTTCCAAAGCATGTCAAGAGATTTGTAAGACAGTATTTTCCTTTAGTGAAACTATGTTGACTATCTGATAAAAATTCTAAACTTTGTATGACTTTGTAAAGTATCTTTTATTAAAATTTTTCCCACAACTGATACAAGACAAATAGGCTTATAATTACTGAGACAACTTTTGTTACCTTCCTTAAAGGTAGGAGAGACATCAACTAATTTCCTATCTGTTGATACTTGTCCACTTTTCAAGGAATTGTGGCAAATGGCTCGTGTATCCAATCCTTGACCATCTTTAAAACCCCTGGAGAAATATTATGTGGCACAGGAACCTTACCATTCTTTAAGCTTTCAGTTTTATTTTAATGAGCTCAGAATTTATGCTGTTTTTTTGTTCAACTTTGTTTTCATCTATCAGTTGTTTAAGATGAGTAATACTACTTAAGTCTTCATTAGTAAAAACTGAAAAAAGTGGAATTTTAATAACCTAGCCATTTATAACCATCAGATACAGGACTTCCTTTATCATCCCTCAAGGGTCATATCCTCATCCTAGCATTAGATTTACCACTAAGGTACGTTAAAAATCCTTGCTGTTAATTTCTATGTTTTCAGCAAAATTTTTTTGTACATCCTTTTGGATGTTCTCATTTGACCAACATTCTTTATCTTATATAATCTATATAATACCAGTCAATTTAAATTTATTAAATTTGTAATGCTTTTCTTTAATTTTATCTATTAAATCCTTTATGAGCCAACCTGGGTTTTTTACTTGCAGCTATCCTTTTTGTTTTGTAAAGAATTTGTTTTGAATATTGGAAAATTTTTTTAAAAAATTTTTCTACCTTTGCTCAGTGTCTCCAAGTAACTTGGCTTCCTAATTCACAAAAGAATTCTTGTTGCATCCCTTCAAAATTTGATTTTTTAAAAATTTTAATTCAAAATATTATTCCTGATTTTCATATGTAGCAAAATTTAAATCTAATATAGCAATGGTCACTTGTACTTAGGTGATGTCCAATTTTTACCCTCTCAACCATTTCTATATTAGAAGTTAACAATACATTTAAAATAGCATTATTTCTAGTAGGTTCCTTGATCAAGTGGTGAAAAAAATCTATCTTGAACATTTACCAGAAACCTTTCTCCCTCATGGTTTGGCTCTAGTATTTCCCAGTCAATATATCTGAAATTAAAATCACATGAAATTATGGCTTCATTAGCAGCTGAAATCTTGATCTCATTGAAAAAGTTTCTCACCAAGTTCATCAGTTTCATTTGATGGTCTGTAATAAATTTCTACCAAGAGGTTTTTTTTTCCATGATATTCACTGACAGAAACCTAAATGGATTCAGTCTTCTTGCTATTATCCTCAATATTCTCAACTTCAATAGGATGCAACTCACATTTTACATATAGAGCCACCTCCTCCCCCTTTCTTTACTACCCTGTCCCTATGAAATAACCTATAACCATGTAGTTAAAAGAAATTTGTAATTAAAATAATCTATATTTAACCATGTTTCAGTTATTCCCATTATTTCAAAATCTTCTATTCCTTCCATTGTCATAAAATCATCTTTTTTATTTCTTATACTTCTAGCATCATAACATCAACAATTAAACCTATTTTATAACTACTTTCATATTGACTTCCTGTACCAAACTTTCTTCTACATCTAAGTTTGTCTCATTTAGTTTTTCTTTGCCCTCACTACTATCTAGTACTGTATAAACTTTCATTATAGCTGAGTTACTAGCTTTTGCAAACATGCCAGACACTTTCCAATTTAAGTGTAAACCATCCATTCCTAAAAGTTTTCTCATACCACTGAACTAATCTCACAAATCCAACCAGTCAGCCTGTTCACCCTTATATATTAATTTCACCCTAGCATTCAGCCATAACGACCTACTGAATTCCATCTCTGCAATTAATTCTTGATAATATCCCTGACACTTTTAAATACTTTTATCAACCAGTTGTACTTATTAATTAGCTTCTCTGACTTATTCTTCCCTATATCAATAGTCCCTACATGTACAACAAAAAGTGCATCATTGCCAGTTCCCTTCATTATCTTATGTGCTGTCAGATGTATCTTCCACTTATTCATATCTTAACTGTTTTCTCCCTATTTATCCCATGTGCTCTTCTATCCATATGCAGTGTCAAGGAATTACCTATAACTATAACCTACAAATTCATAAACCAAATCTTTCTCTATTCTTTGTACTTTCCTTTCCTCCAGTAGTTCCCCATGTACCATAAGCCAAGGGCTAAAATCTGTTGCTTAATAGAACAGGGTTACAGTTAAGTTTCAACTCAATTACTACCCTTTTTAACTTCCTGAATGACATTGTTAATCTTAGCTGATGCTTCCCTTGTATGTGAAAGCCAAAACTTTTCCTGAAGTCCTGCAGTTTATACTTCTCTATGTATTTCCTCAACTTTATTTAATATAGCCTCCAACTTTTCTTCCAATCTGCAGACTTTACATATAAATTGAACACCCTCACTACTAGTTTACTTAAAAGTGTACAATAGTCCAGAGTTCTCAAATAAAATCCATTCATTGCACGTAACAAACTAGGACATTCAACCCCTTGAACTGGTGTTAGTAATTTTTATTATTTGTAGAACTTAAGTAGACACCAGATACTATGATTAAATACCTGTTGTTAACATTGTTGCACCTGAGTTTTAGAGTGTATGTGTTAAAGAAGACAATGTATTTAATTTGTCTTAGTCTCAAAGCATGTTGAATTATGATCAAGTCTAAAGAGCTGTCATGTGTACTAAGCCTAATCTCTTACTCTACACATTACACTACAAAAATGTAAATTAAAAGCTTGTACCTACTATTTTAGTCCCAGATTTTACTAAATTTTTTTGTTATCAAATTTTGATTTCTAAAGATAAGAATAATAAAGTGAAATAACATTCAAAAATCTGTTATAAGAACATTGCTATTTATAAAAATATTAAAAAACTCCCTTTAATGTCATAATAGGAAAGGATTTGTCAACTTCTTTAATCATGGATTTTATCCAGTTCTCATTTAAGAGTTGCTGAGGATAACACCACTGATTTTGAGAAAGGTTATGACAAATTAAATATTTTTTTTTTATCAATTAAAGAAAAATACAGATTTAAATTAATTAATGTTTTACCTTTAGTTCAGTTTTGTGCAAAACAACTAAAATGTTAAACGTTGCACTCAGCTCAGAATTTCGGAAATTACTTTAGCATAAAATATGAATGTAAAAATATCTGTCTGAAGTTTCTTGACAAGAAGTTTGTCTCATATGATTGGTCAGTTAAGATTAAGAATTAGTTAATTCTGTTTAACTGGTGCGGGTAACATCTTGATGGTTACAAGAAAACAATGATTATTTATGTAGTTATTATAGAACTGGTACATGAGAGTTGTGTATATAACCTCTTCTAATGTTAAATACATGATGTAATAGTAACTTATTAAGTTTTACTTCTGTACTAAGCTTGGTTCATATCTGCTTTTCTTTCCTTTTTAAAAAAGAAAAACATTTTGAAATTTAACTTGCATAACCAGAGAATTCATGCATAGCACTAGGTTAATAAAGCATCAAATTAAAGTTAATATTTTTCATTTTAAACATAAAATTACTTTCCATTTAACACTTGCATCAATTATCTTGATTAATCTTGTGCATAAGGGCTAAAGAATGAAAAGTTAAGACTATAAATCTGTATTCCTTACTTGAATTTCAGAGGTAAAAATATTCATCCTTTTACTTTTTTTAATGTAACTGTGTGTATTAAATAAAACATTTCAAGACATTATAATCAAAGCTGACACATGAGAGTAAAGGAAACTATATAAAACTTTAATAGTGCACAAACTCTAGTTGTTGCTTTCTATGATTTTTTTAATGTTTGAATGATAACTAATCAATTTCTAATGTATTAAAGAATGAACACCTATTTGGAAGCATTGCAAAAAACTAATTTGTCTTTAGTCCTGAAAATGAGATTGTAAGCTAATATATTTTTAATTAAGTTTTAGTTAGGTTAAGTTAAATATGTCTAGGTTAAATGTTTTTAATTACAGGTAATTTTTGTATTTCAAATATCATACAAAAAAAAGTTATAAATTTTGTCTAAAGTTTGGTTTGTGCTTAATATATATATAGTGTGTGTGTGTGTGTGTTTGCATTCTAACTCCTCTAAGCCTATTGGGCCAATCTCCAATTTGTATGTAAACACTAAACTGTGGTGAATATCTTTTAAGATGGCTGAATTGAACTTAACTCTGTTTTTATTTTTTACTAATTTGGTAACTGTTCCTAGCCTGTTGACAGTCTTGACAAAGTGATACATTACACAATGAATATTCTAAAGGGATTCAAGAGCAAAGTATGAAAGTTGCCGGACTGTTTCTCAAGCAACCATGATTTTTTCATGGTCAATGGTGAAAGGTTCTGTCTTATTTGTTGGTAGATGCAACGTAAACTGCAAACATTACATATGAAAAAACTTCTTTGTTAATTTTAACTTTGTGATTAAGTTTATGTTGAATCTATTACGCTAACATTGTTTTAAGTTTAAATGTTCCTCATGGTTTGATGGTATATCAGCTTATGTAGGTTTTAAGGATGACATTTCAATAAATACTGCTGGTAATAATGTTGGTTTAAAAACTGTATATATTAATTTTTACACTGGTATTTTAATTAACATGTTTTTAAACAAACATTATTACCAGTAGTATTTATTGAAATGTCATCCTTAAAACCTACATAAGCTGATATACCCATCAAACCATGAGGAATGTTTAAACTTAAAACAATGTTAGCGTAATAGATTCAACATAAACTTAATCACAAAGTTAAAATTAACAAAGAAGTTTTTTCATATGTAATGTTTGCAGTTTACGTTGCATCTACCAACAAATAAGACAGAACCTTTCACCATTGACCATGAAAAAATCATGGTTGCTTGAGAAACAGTCCGGCAACTTTCATACTTTGCTCTTGAATCCCTTTAGAATATTCATTGTGTAATGTATCACTTTGTCAAGACTGTCAACAGGCTAGGAATAGTTACCAACATTTTAATAATTTGCATACACAATTATTGCTAACATGTAGCATTTAAATTATCATTTGTATTAGTAAGGTGAGCAGAAATTAATTGGTAAACTGAAAATTGCTTTAGAGTTTAGAGAAGTAATAGATTTTTCCTTGCATGTAAATTAACTATTAAATCTGTATTTCAGTGCACAAGCAAAATGCTTGCCAGAACACTTGCATCTGGAGATGGTTTTAAGGTATGTTCTATATATTTCTGTTGATGAGATTATGTAGTGCTGTACTTGATTTAAAACTATGTATAAATTTTAATGTTCATATTCCAATCATAAATTGCTCTAATACTTTATATAACTAATTAAACAGTGAGTGGTCTTTCTTCTGTCAAAGAAGTCATCATTATAATAAAATCTGGGTTTTGAAGAGACTTGCTTGTTTGAGGTTGAATTTGATTCTTTCATAGTACCTGAAACATTCTTTAATTCTATAATGGCTGAAATATAATTTTAATATTTATAATAGCAGTTTTGGAAGTTAATAAAAAATTATAAAACAGTAATTGACAGATTATTATTAGTTATTTATTAAAATTTATATTATTCTTCCATTACTTAATCAATCATCTGATGAAGAATATCACGAGGAAAATAATATCTTTGGTTTCTCTATAATTAACTTTTGTAACACATCAACACAGTGTATGAATGAAAAGATAATGGGTAGTTTATATAATAATCTCTATCTTTTATCATTGTGGTAGTCAAGGGTTAATAACTTGTATGTTCAAAACAAAAAGGGGGAGGTTCATTCACAAAATATTATGCTTTACCTTTAACAAATTTTAACAAGAATGATGTTAATTGTGAAAATAAATTTCATTTTTGTTTTATGATTTCTATAACCAATTTCTACAAAATTCAGAACAATGTAAAGACATGTCTGAATTTTATATCCAGAAAAAAAAAATGTGTATATTTATTTATTTCGTTAAAGTTATCCAGATTAATAAGATGTAGTTTACTATTTTCACTCATTTCTTTGTTTGGTGCTTAAATGTTCCTTAGAATGGAACCCTTGTGTTTCTAAATCGTGTTATTTACTTTCAGTTATACTAATATACTACAATGTCACTTAATATATAGTTCCTATTCTTATTAGTTAGTCAAGAAATCTCCCTTCTTAGTTTAGCTGAATGAAACTCAGCATTTTAAAAGCCATGTGCATGTTAGTTTTTGTTTCTAAATAACAGAATATGAATTATAGAAGTTTTTTATACCACATTTTTTATGTGCTGTTGAACTGTATGTTAGCATATTTTTCTACTTCTAGGAAGTTTTTATTGTCTCTGCAGCTCGTACTCCAATAGGAGCCTACAGAGGTTCGTTAATGTCTTTGACTGCTCCTAGGTTAGGAACAATTGCAATTCAAGCAGCTCTGGAGAGAGCAGGTATTTTTCTCATGTTCATACTTTTTTTTTATTTAATTATTTTCAGTTATATAATTTGTTATTTCGGAGTTGCACACTTTTCTCATTATGATCAAATAAGTTAAACAAATTATTGTATAACTTTGATATTATAAGAACAACTTGAAACACTTCTATAGTATTGTTTTAATACTAACATATTTTTTATCCAAATGTGAATTTTATATTTTTAAAATACGTAGTTTCTAATAAAGAATTATCTATACTGTTAAAAGTTCATGCTTTAAATAATTTGTAGATTCATTCAAGACTTAAAAATTCATGTATAAGCCTGATTGCTTTAATTGCAGTATTTAGTTTTATCTGTAGGTAGCTTGTATGCAGTGTAAATGAAATACTTGTAATTTATCTTTGCTATGGCTATCTTTTTAAACTATGTTAACATGAGTCAAAACTGTGCTCAAAAATTCTAATTCATTTTAATCATTCACCCTTCAGGTATTCCAAAAGATGCTATTCAAGAAACTTACATGGGAAATGTGTATCAGGCTGGTGTTGGCCAGAATCCAGCCAGACAAGCAGCACTAGGAGCAGGTAACTTGTGTGAGATAGTTATATGATGAAACTAGAGAATAAAATCTCAATGACTCTTCTGTGTTGATAAGTTGTGATTTTTGCTTTGAGGGAGGTGGGTATTTTGTTTCTTGTATCTAATACAAGAAAATGGTTTTGATGTAGTAGTGCAGAAAGTGTGATTTGTTCATTAAATTGGTTAAAAGAATGTATAATTTATTTTTTAACCAGTGAAAGTGACTTTATTAGTGTATTATTATTATTATGCAAAAAATATCCAAGGAATTTTTATGCCTACTGTGAGAAAGGCAAAGTGAGAAACATCTTTTGTACCTACTTTCACTAGTTGATAAGACTTCTGAAACTGTGTTTATAGAGTTTGTAGTTTCCTGTTATACTAGCATTATTGTGCTTTTTTGTTTGTATGAAAAGGTTGTTTTTTATATATATTTCTTGATATTATTTATGTTTGCTTGGAAATGTTTGTTTGATATCATTATAAAATAACTTGGAGAAAAGTTTTGATACTGTTTGGTGTGATTTTATAAAAATTTTAATTTTTTTCAACAAAGAAGCTGGTTAAAGGTGATTGGTTTATCAATTAATGTTATAGTTTATGATGTTCTCTTACTTCCTTTCACACAATGCTTTCTCTAACTTCTTTTTATGCACTTAGCATTGCTAAAAAAACTTGTACTCAGTGCATCATCTATATTCCCTATCAGTTTCACCCCATTTCTGAACATGTACATGTCATCCTAAAATGTATCATACTACTACTCTCCACCAGTAGTATTGCACCACCTATATTGGTGTAGCTAGCTTCCTCTGTTATTCCCACTCAGTCCTCACTTGCTTAAGTGGCAAGGAATTGTTTTGATGTGTTTATGCATCTGGTAACCTTTTATCAACATGCTTTTTTGCCATTTGATTTTTTTTCCAACAATTTTACTGTTTTTATTCACTTGTTTTGACAGTTTGCATTTATTTATTGTTATCAAATTATAAAAGATCTCAGGATAAATTTGAGATAATTGTATCTACTAGAGAAATTCCTATTACAGTTAAAAATTCTACTGATGGAACTTCCCTGGAGTTGGGTTTGACTATCTGCAGAGATGGTACATGCTTTAATTTGCATGGAGCTAGATCCATGTGTTTTGGTGGTGATTTCGTTATCTTTGCAGTGTGACAATGTTTCTGAGGAAGAAACGTGGATGAGAAGACAATTTGGATTCTCTTTTTTCTGTTCTGGCATCTTATTTTGGTCTATCTCACATTAGCTCTTCAGAAGTTGTCACCTTCCATCAGTTTCTGTGATGCCACATCAATTACTGTGGTGCAGAATTGTTCTTTTCCTGTTGCTTCCAGTTCTTCAAGGGGATCTATGGTAAGTTTTTACATATAAACTTTACATCTGGTTATTATGATCATGGTAGGTGTGGCTTAGGTGCCAATTTTATGACTATCCTCATCAATGCATGAGAGAATTACGAATTTCACATCATCACTGCTAAGACATTCGTAAGTTAGATATTTTTATCTCCTTTGTCATCTAAGTTGTTTTAAATTAATTGTAAGTAAGATATTTCTTATTTTATTTTTCAGGCAAATTCAATTTGTTAATTTTACTTTGTAGACTCAGTAAATTTTGTGGGTTTGTTAGTTCATTATTACTAAGTACTTTAACTACATGTGTATTTACAATTTGTAAATTACAGATTATTACAACTAACATCTAATTTATTCTCCTATCTTAAGTATTTTTTTTCTTCATTTTTAGCTGCATGCCTTATCAAAGTTTTCATCTTAATAAAGATTAATAGGCCTGAGTTTTGCTTCAGTCTTTTTACTATATTTTTGATACGAGAAGTGTTATAGTTCAAGACCTGCTTGTTTGAACTAACATTAACTCTAAATATTTTGTCTAGAAGTACCAACTCTTCTGTAACATCTTATGAAACATCTATTCCCTGTCATGCTGGGTTTGTCAACTTGTTAAAGTTGCATATTCAGACTTATCCACATAGGGTTGATGTCTCAGTGTTTCTTCTCATCAAAATTTTCATATCGCCATGGCTTTGTCTGTGCACTTTATTTTTGTTGTTCTTTAAAGAAAATTGCTTAAGCTGTAATGTGAACTACTACTACTACTACTCCCTATACCTTTGTTGCTCATTATCTGCATGACCTGACTATATTTTCCTCAGATGGATGTTTGATAATCTTTCTCTTGCACTGAAAAAAAATATTTATGATGGTACTTGCTTCCTTTCTCAGACACTTCTCGCTACTTTCAAAATTAATATCTAATTAGTTTTCACTGAAAAATTATTTTGTTATTTTATTTAACAACATTTGGACTCTGCTCATTTCATTGACTTTGTAACAAACACAAAATAAATTTAAATTACCCTTTCTTTCTGATGGCTGAAGATTTTAACAAAAAATTACAAATATTTTCATAAAACAGTCACAAGTGTCCATCTCTTTTTGTTTAATTCTATTGCTCACTATACATTGATCAATCAGTGTTAAGTGTTTAATTTTTGCATTTCAGTTACTTATGTTACATCAATAAATGTAAAAACTTACTTCAGGATTGAGTCCTTATTTCTTTTGGAAGCAAGTCTTCATTATTCCTAAAGTTTCTCACTGGGTCGGTTGTCCAAAAAGAATAATTTTCATATATACATTTTAAAATATGATTAGTAATTCAAACAATAAAAGAGAATGCCCCTAAACTACTCTAATTTATCTGTCTTTCTGTATGACCTACAAAAATAACGTTTAAAGAATGAAATTACTTGGTGGAACATTAACTTTTGTCTTCATTCCATAAAATACAGTGGGAAAGTGGTGCCTTTTGCCAAAGTAACTTAATGTAAAGACGACATAATCATGTAATTTACAAGTTGACCTTCTGTTGAATATAAACGTGTACCATTGACAAATAAACAGGATTAAATTAGTAAATCAGCATCATAAAATTAATATTTCTGGTTGCACAATAGCTTTTTTCACAAAGTTTTAAAAAAACTATTTCCTGATCATTCTGTTCACCAAAACATGTAGAACATGTTTTAACATTATTCAAATATTGTGTACATAATTATTACTGATCAGTGAGCACAAGTACTGTCAGCCTGATGTATTTAATGAATAAATAATTTTAAAAGCATGAAGAGTTGGTAGGAGCTTGTTTGATTGGTTTAACTAACTTGTATCTTAGAAAAGAAAGGAGGCAAGATAATTATCTTAAATTACGTTCTCTCAGTATCTGTAATATTTGGAGAATACAGAGAAGTCATCATGTGACAAACAGAAGTAAAGAAGTATTTTATTTAAATATTTTCTTTTTTAAAAATAAGAATTTGAAACATACATAATGGTCAAACATGTGATAATCAAGTTTTAATTAAATTTTGAATACACTAAAATTCATGACATGCATACTTTAACTTCTACCTGTGTACATGGGGTTAAGCAAGTGTGGAACAATCTAAACTGATTGATTGAAACTTGCAATAGCATTACATTTGCACAGCACACACATAACATTAAGCAAAGTTTGGCCAGCTTAGAAGATGTTATTATAGTTTAACTTTATGCAAAGTTTCTAGAGGGTGAACTGTTATTTGGAGATTTGTGTTAGTTCTAAATACATATATTAAGCTAATGTGAAGGAATCCTCATAATAAAAGTATGTAATAAAATCAGAAATAATATTTACATATAGAACAATATATTCAATACTTTTAGCAAAATTAAGACTAAAGTTGAAACAAAATGTGTTTTAAAAATACCGTATATCACGACATGCAAGTTGATCCCTAGATACAAGTCTACTTCTACACAGTTGTTTGTCTTTTCAGCAAATTTCACAATTTGGATCTTAAAATTTGCTTTGTATCTCGTATTTTGGAGGCATTTTGATGTGCATCCATGTGTGAAGGAAAGACAACTAGAATTCATGTTACGATCTTTATAAGATCATTTTCTAGAAGTTCAAAGTAAAGGGTATGACAATTGAAAATTTTCCTACATTTTTTTAATCAGTTGTACAAGTTTCTTGGTATAACATTTGGCCCAACATGGCCATGTGATTAGGGTACTCAACTTGTAATCTGAGGGTCATGGGTTCAAATCTCTGTCACACCAAACATGCTCATCCTTACAGTTATGGTGGTGTTATGATGTGACAGTCAGTTCAAATAGTCATTGGTAAAAGAGTAGCCCAAGAGTTGTCAGTGGATGGTGATAAACACCTACTGTCTGTTCAGTTTAGCACTGTAAAATTAGAGACAGATAGCTCTTTACAAAATTAACAACAAACAAATAGTTGATATAACATTCTTTTACACACACACACACACACACACACACACACACACACACACACACACACACACGACATACAACAGTTAAAAGTTGTTTGCTTTGTGTAATGGTGTTTCTCTGTGGCACCAATATAGGCAAAGCTTGATACAGTTCTTCTTGTTAACATGTAGAGCCTTCACAGTTCAGCAGATATACAACCCTAAAAATATATTTTTTTTTATCTGTGGTGAGCACAGGTAAAACTATTGGGTAGTTTTGCATTTAACAACAAACCAACTCTAAATCAATATCTAGTGATCGTTGAATGCCCATTAAACAAGTCTGACAATATAACTGTAGAAGCTTGACATGTAAGGTACATAACTGTGATACATGTTAAAACTCAGGTGGCGAGATAATGCAGATAGTACAGCAAAAAAAACAAAAACATTTCTATAAGATAATAAGAATTTAAGTGAATATCAAAAATCATACAATACATAGTAAAAATGTACTGATGTAAGCAAGAAAAAAACCAGTGTTAAATTTTAAAAGAAAAGTAAAGTTTGTGTTATTACTTATAATTAGCTTCTCATTATAATTTCTACAGGTTTGTCTGTTTCTACACCTTGTACTACTGTTAACAAAGTTTGTGCCTCAGGAATGAAAGCCATAGCTTTTGCAGCTCAAAGTCTTATGTTGGGACATCAGGCAAGCATTTGAAATAAGGATCTTATTTCTTTCTTTTTAATGTCACAGTTTGCTCTTTCAAAACATTATTAAGTTAAGCAACAAAGAAGGAAACATTTGTGATTGATGTGATATTTATCTTATATAAGCTGAATTTGCATAAGTAATATAATACTTTTTGCACTTTTTCCATTCTTAATGTTTCTGTTAGAATTGTGTGGTTAAATTAACTATAAGAAATAAACAAATGAAACTATGAAATAATTAAAGTAGAAAACCACTACAAGTTTTAAAATGAAGGTTCTCATTAGATTGTTAAAACTTTAAGAGATATTGTGGGGGGGGGAGAAGAAATAATAGTAGTTGGAGAAGATAACTGAAGAACAAGTTTACACTTGATGCAAGTACCAGTACAAGTTTTTGTTTGTTTTTCCTAGGAGATTCTAATTACTTAACCAAATCTAGTATACAATTTGTTATAAAAAAGGACTTTAAAAATTGTAGAAATCACACTTGATATCTTAAAAGGTAGCTACATACAAGTTTCAATGCTTATATTTATTTTGTCAATGCAGTTTGTCATTTCATACATGAACAGTGTTTCCCAAACTGTTTTGGTTCATGGACTAGCCAAATTGTTTTGCTTGTGTGGTTTGTAATCCATGTTATGAGCAGATAATTTCATTCAACACATGAAATAACTATAATATTTAACCACAGACTTACCTTTATAAATTTTAATGCAGTGAGTGCACCTGTTTTTACAAACAGTTTTATAATTTTCGTTGTAATGTTTGCCAGTCAAAGCCCCTCCTGTCAAGTTCAGCATTCATTCTGGCTGTTTATTTGGACTTCGGAATTGCAAGTGATAAAATTCTAATTTTGCAAGTGAAATAAGAAGATAAACTGTTTTACCTGCAAATTTTGAGTATTTTCCAATCTCTTAATCCAAAACACTTGTAGTGGATTTCTTATAAACTCTGACCTTTATTTTTCTGTAAACAAGTGCTTCTTTTCTGCTAGAAACTGGCAGGCAATGTGTGAAACACTCCAGTGAAGACTAAATTTTTCCCTCTTTAACTTAAATTATGTGAAACTGAGTTTCAGACTTTTCCACTTAATTTATACATATTTTTCATGATAATAAGGTTAAAGGTTTCAAGTGTCTGATTTGCTCTGTGATCTACAAACTCTTTCTTTTGGAAATTTTGAAACTTTTCTATGGACCAAAGTTTTGGAACCTCCACAGTAAAAACACAAACTAAGCATTTAACAACATTAAAAGAGTATGATAAAAGTTTACTGCTAATAAGACAATTTGGTAATATACTATGTGTTGTAGAAATTTGTGATACACCTTTATGTGAAATATTTCTGCTCATATAATGATTCTTTGAAATGACTGGTAGCTTTAGGTTGTTTAATGGCAGTATTCTGTAATGAATTAACCCCTGTACATAGGTTTTCAATTTGTATTTCATCACAATTATCAGTAAACCTGTGCTCAACACAAACTTGTTTACTTGCCTTTTTATATGTAACATTTAACCATAATTCCTATCTCTTTTTTTTTTTAATCATATAATTTTTAATTCCCAAAAACTAAGGCAGGCAGAAAAAAGTTGAATCACTTTTATAAGTTGAAAGGACAGTAACTCTTACAAACAAATGATATTATATCTAATAGGAAGTCATGGTTGCTGGAGGAATGGAAAGTATGTCCAATGTTCCTTATTATCTTCCTCGAGCAGACCCACCTTTTGGAAACATTACTTTAATTGTGAGTATTTTTGCACAGACTGCTACAAATATGCTTAATTATCATTACTTCCACATTTAACTTTGTGAGAATATAATAGTTATTTTTCAAGTTGGAGATAAACTACGTGTTAGTATGTAATATCATGAAATTTAATTTATTGTAATGATAATTAAAAGCTTTTGTAACCAGAGCTAAATGAATAATGGGATTAAACAACTCGGACCTTTCAATTTAAACTTCATAAAAGTTGTTTTGGTTTTAATAGGAGAGTTTTGATAATTGAATTGCACATATTTCAAAAATAATATTAATTTTTTTATATGTTCTAAGTACTTCCTACAAAGTGGGGAAAAAATAAATAGCTTAGATCAAATTATTACTTCGTGTACCACAATGATCATTTCTTGTTATGTTTGTTACCACAAATACAAACAAACTGAATAAAAAGAAAGAACATAGATGTTAAATGAATATGCATTCTCATTTACCCTGTATTTTTTAATGAAATTGTATCTTTTAGTCTCAAAACTATGTGTTGTGGTCTTTCTTTTATGCACTGTGTCTGCAGTATCTTGTTTCAAGACCAGCAGTAATCAGCCATCATGGTGATGTTCTACCTTTAATGATGATACTTCTCCATTTCTCTGATGTCTTTATGAAACCTTTCCCCTTGTTCTTTGCTAACAACATGAAAATTTTAAGGGAAATAGTCAGTATGTGAGTGTAAGAAATGATTTTTCAAGCACATATAGTTAAATTCTTTGAATTTATTCAGCATATTACTGGCATATTTTTATAAGTTAAGTCTGTTGTTTCATAAAAACTTGTCAATAACATCTTTGAAGGTAGTCCATGTTTCTAACTTTCCTCGTTGTCCTTTTGAAATGTTCATCCAAAATCAGTTTCCTTATTGAGGCCCAACAAATATCGTTTCTTAAAGTTTCATTCCTAAAAGAGCTGGGAATTATCCACCAAGATACTTGAAACAGTTGCCAACGTTGTCAGAGACCTTTTATGTGAAGTGAAGGTAACAGTGCTTTCTTTGTGGTGACCAGTTTTTCATGTTTGGTCTTGGTATCAGGCTGACTTTTTATGGACATTGCTTCTTTATCCATTGCTGATTTTGTAGTATGCTGTTCCATTCACACAAACAACATGGAAATTTTGCAAAATCAAATTGTTGACATACAAAGAAATTGTGTGTTTTCACAAAGTAGCTAAACATCATGTTTATATTTGACCTTATTAAGAAGTTAAAAATTGAAAAAAATTATGTCAAAGTGCATACACAGATAAATGCTATCTTGGAATGACAAGTCATGGGGCCTGATAATCCCTGATATACTGTGTGTTTCTCATAGGGTCTAGAATGATTGATAAGACTTTCACATCACGATTGGTCTAGAGAAATTTATAGCCAGTGAACAGATGTGAACGGATTTCAGTGAAAATTATTCACCTATATAAAATTACACAACTTTTTGGGAAAGCTGAACCTGAGGGAGAAAAATGGATGTTTTCAGATTTAGTGTATAAGAATTACTGTAGAACATATGAAAATTCCAAGACAAATCATCACATGCCTCTAATTGATTACATTAAGTTAATCAATTATTTTTGCATAATAATTTGATATTGAAATGCTTGGAAATATTATTGGAAATGCTAATTTTGATAAAGCTAAACATTACTGAATTAATCAAAAATATTAAATAGAAATTATGATGCAGTATTCAGTTATGTGGATAATTGAAATAATCAAAAACAGTAATAATCAGAAACATAAGTTCCATTAGTCAAATATTTTTATGACATTAATTCATTTGATTAATTGATTATTTAACACAACCATTAGTTATTGTAATGAATGGTTCTTTGAATTTAGCAATTAAACTCTATTTGTAATGTGTAACATTATTGTATTTTGATATGTCATCTCTGTCTCTTTCTAACTCAGTATACAGTGAGTTTTTAAAGCACAGCTGTTGGTGAATTAGTAAAGAATACTGTGATGTTATGTAATAAATAAACTGTAAGAAAGTTAAGATTTTTGCATTATGTATTACAATGTTTCCACATTCACAATTTTTGATATTTTATAACCAAAACAAGTGACAGGTACTTCAGCTTGTTGTTCAGTGGAGAAACTTGTACCTTTTTGACAATGATATGTACAGATGTTTGAAATTTAAAATATGTTTTTATTTTACTTTTGTACATATTTTTGTTTATGAAATAGTCTATTTCTGTGCAAACGGATATTTAATCTTCTCATGGCAGCTTTTCCTGTGCATGTCATGAGTATTTAGTGGGTTACATTCAAAATTTGATTAAAATGCTTTATTTCCATGGTATACCAAAAATATAGACTAATATATGGTATAACTAATAATCCATATTTTAATAGTATGAGTTTTATGTTCATATGTTTATAAGCCAATATTTTAAAAAACCCTGAGTTTCCCTTACTGTGAGAATTGACATATTCCCCTTCAAGCACCCTTCTCTTCTGTAATTTATTTACTACCCCTAGAAAAAGAATGAAATTTTATCTAAATTTCTCATTATAATGTTGTCATGACTCAGGCAAGGCATAATTTTTATAGTCTTCAATCTCATTTGGCTACAGAGCCATCAAACAGACACCCATACCCCTCTTGCCCACCCATCTGTCACATTCTCTGTTTCAGAAATTGCCAGTTATTCTCTCAGATGTTCAATACTATATTATTTTTAACTGATAGCAAGTCAAGATGTCAAATGATATTATGTTGTTTTTTGCATAGATAGTTGTCAATTTCCCTTTTTGTTCAAGTTTTATTTCAATGGGAAAGACATTGACTTTAGATTAATTTTTAACAATTTTTGTTGCATAGTTAAGAAGCCAGAAAAATTGTGATACCCATGAGACATTATTTGCTTTCTGAATGTTATTATTCTGTGTTTTTTGGAGCATTATTTAATGAAATAAAAAAATTATATAAAGCAGTACTAGCATTAGTTTTTTGTTTTTTTTTTAAAGTGGGGTGAAATGGCATCAACATTCAACAGCAAAAAAGACCAAGATGAATAGTTTTTGTTTTTTGTATGCAATCTTTATTATTATAAAAGTGATATTCAAAAAACAAGTATGCTGATCAGTAATTCAATATAATTCAGTAGCACAGCATAAGCCACATGTCTGCTAAGTGCTTTACAACATAATAGTTCAAATGGCAATAAAACAAAGTTTAAGCACAAACAGATGTATATCTCTATGAATTTTAAACTATTTAAGATAAATACATGTAGTCTCATGTTGCAATTTGAAGTAATTCTGTAAAGAAAAAAGTGGTATTTTTAGATTTATTTCAATTTTTGTTGTTTTTTGGTAGTTACAAGGTTGTTAAAATTGATAAATCTTTCACAAGCTCAGAGTCTGAATAGAGAAATTAACAGAAAAATTTAAATTTTTACTGAAAACAAAGTTTGTTTTGCAAGTTTTAGAGATATATGCAAATAAAGTTTGAGATTTTTGAGATGAATAAAAGTGTTTTTATTGTTATCGTGGTAATCACTTTGTTATCAAACTAGTAAAAGAGACTATATATTAATGGGAAAATCTTTATAAACATATTTCATTAAAAATTCAGATTTGTGTGTGTGTGTGTGTGTGTGTGTATGAACAGAAGATTAAATATTTTCTAAGCATTATACAATTTCTTCATACACTTTCTGTATTAATGTTGTTGTATGGAAGCTGTAACAAGTACAAAATGGATATGACCAACCAATCTCATAGTGACAGAGAGAGTTAATCATTAAATATATATTTTGGTAAAATATTTTTGTTGGAAGTTTTTCTGTACAAAAGAAACATCTCTAAATATTAATGTTTAGTAAATTGTATCAAAGCTTCTTTAATCCTAATATGCAGCTAGCTATACATATGTATCTATTCAAAATGTAATTAATCAACTTTACTATCAAAATGTTTTACTCAAATGTTTATACAACATTTTCATTTCAAAAAGAAATAGTTAAAAACTTCTCAATCTTTACTACTTTGTTTCATGATCCACCTCTACTTTGAATTTTCCACTTTAGATCTAACATCTTAAATAATTAAGCTTTTGGAGTATCTGGCCAATTATAAACACAAGCTGTTAGATGTTAGGTTATGTATGTCATTTGTCAATTAAAAAGGTTTACGTATTATATAAGTATAAATATATACTGTATATTCTTGAGCTTAATATTCTTCTACAGTAAGTGTCTGTAACTTGTTCATAATAAATTCAATAATAAATGAACAACAAGTACTCCACTTGTTTTTAGAATTAGTTATATATGTACAACTTTTTTACACTATGGAAATCATAGACATATCATGAACTATGTAGTTCCTTTATTCTTATCAAAAATCCACATAGGCCTATTCAATTGCTTTAGAATTTCAGTTAACAATCTGAACTACCTATCCTGTTTCAATCACACTAGTATTCTGTGTATAATTCACTTACAGTGTGATGAGTTACTGCATTTCAGTAATCAATTGATCCTTCATAATATCCTGTATTCCTTTTGTCAAAATGTACTCAAGATGATTCAGTTACTACAACCATGCTTTGAGAGAATAAATTATTCTTTTTTCTTACTGTTAGTCTTAACATATTAAACATTAGGCATATCATTTCTATAGCAATTAACTTCACACCAAACATTTCCTTGGCCATGACTTTGCTCTCTGTTATTTTCTGTCTTCTTTATGTTTATCACTTAATCATGTACCTGCCTTCTAGAAATCTCAGTATCAGTATATTGCACACAGTTTGATAGTTCCAATATTAATGAATTATAAACACAACTTTCAACAGTTGTCTGCTTTTAATTTGCTTGTTATTAAAAAAAAAAGTGAAGAATCATAAAATATTCACTCACAAAATAAACTAACTCATAATATCTACACTAAATACTCATTATATTATGACACAAGCTATGTGTAATTACAGGCAAGGAATGTAAAGTCTGAACTTCCTTTCCTCTAAATTTCTGAAATATCTATAAATTTGTCAAATCTATGAGAGAAGCCCTTCCCATCTGTCATATCTTTCAAGACAGGTAGGTATATAAGTAGACAGTTGGCCTTCATTTCTTTATCTATGGTTTTTGCAGCTAATGGAATTTTCTTAACCTATTCGTAGCCTACACAGAAAGATAAATAAATTACCATAATTTAGGGATGAAATATTCTATTGAATGATATATTTTGTTTTCTATAGTAATTATTTCAAATTTACAGCAGTATTTCTTTCAACAACCAATTTAGTGATAAAAAATCATGGTACAGGTTAAATATAGTTTGTTGTCTGATGGCAAAAAGCCTTGAACTGTAATGGGCAGCATGTAAGCTAGTCATCAGAGCTTGACTTTTATATTAATCAATGTAGTTTTATATTAAATCCAGAAAGACAGTTACTTGTGCGGTACATAAGCCATTAACTCGAAGTTTATAGTTAGAATAAATAATGGGTTTGAAATGGGTTCCAAAGAATGTATAGAGTTTTAATATTACAGTTATATAAACATATAACTTTCACATTCAAAATCTTATCGGATTGTTCATCTTTGTTGCAATTTCATAAAATCCACTGTGATTGTAAGAAGTTTCACAAACTTTTATCAATCAGATGCTTCAACATATTCTAATTTTTCTAACATCTTTTACACAAGCTTCTAAACTATATTACTTGATTTAAGAGAAGTAGTATTAGTTACTAACATCACAGTAGAGATAATGTGTTAGTTCCCATGTAGGCTTTAAAGCTTCAACATTTTTTGCAGACTTTCAGTTTTGAAGAGAAGTTACTTTTAGAACTTCAGCCTAGTTATAAATCTTGATTCTTTCCCAGCAGAGTGACAGCATTCTTAGAACTCATGTCTTAGTTTTAGGAAGATTTTGAGGAGAAATAACTTTTCAGCTCAAACGTGTTTTTATACTAATATCTTCATTATTTTTGCAAGTGTCCAAATAGCATTCACATATACTCACTTCATTGTACAATTCCTGCAAATTGTTGGGTTTTCCCAGAACCAAAATTGATACTCTGTAATGATTAGTTGTAGCTAGAATCTGTAAATTAGCAGCCTATTTACTTGTACTGTGCTATTCTGACTTTACCATATAAACCTTTACAGTAGCTTTTTCTCTGATATGTCAGTCTATCGAAAGAGAAAAGCAAGGCAAGAGCTCGTTCGTGGCTTCTCAAGACTGTGGAAGTGTTGGCTTCTTAACTATTAATCTGAAACATTCTACTCTGTCTGTTAAGCAAGCATTGTTAAATAGCTGTCCTTGCTCTGTGTTGTACATCATTTCTTACAGTGTACATCTATGACTTGCCTATACCACATAAAACAAGAACATTCTTTTTCATTCCTGAACCATTTGAAATGTAGTGACAGCTGAAATATTTTCAAATGCTTCATAACATATCTTGTTTTTGGAAACAATTTTTATTTATTGTTTTATTTTTAATAAAACTGATTAAAATATAAAAAGTACAAACTTATTAGGTTGTAATAATAAAATAATTTAAAATTTCATGAACTTATTAACACAAACTCATGAGTGTTATTCAAACAATGTTTATTCTTTGTGTGAGGGGGAATAGACTTATTGAGCATATGATAGGTATATTTACAAACATGCAACTATCTTGAAATGATCAAAATATTTCTTTTTCTAATAGGATGGATGCATGTATGATGGTCTGACTGACGTATACAACAGGGTATTAATGGTATGATAATTGTTTTGTCATTGGGTTTATTGTCTGTATTAAAGTGTGCACTTATTTAGGCAATGTTATTTTAGTACTTTAAAAATGGATGTATTGTTGGAATGAGCTTTATGTATTTTGTTTTCATAAGTGTAGCTACAAAGTTGGTTGGTTTGGAATTTTGCACAAAGCAACTCGAAGGCTACCTGAGCTAGCTGTTCCTAATTTAGCAGTATAAGATTAGAGGGAAGGCAGCTAGTCATCACCACCCACTGCCAACTCTTGGGCTACTCTTTAACCAACGAATAGAGGGATTGACCGTCACATTATAATGCCCCCATGGCTGGGAGGGCGAGCATGTTTGGCACGACTTGGGCATGAAACTGTGACTCTCAGATTACGAAGTGCACGCCTTAATGTGCCAGGCCTAGCTACAAAGTAATTATTGGTGATTTTTAATGTCATTTTTTTGAGTGAAAGCTGAAAAATGCTGCACTTCGATATTTCTGTAATATTACAAATGTATGTGACAGTTGTTTTAATAGTGATCTAGAACTTGATGCTAAAAGTATTAAAAATAATCATGCATTATGAATTTTTTCTGCTTTTTCAATAAAGATAATTTGTAAAGCATAAGTACACAAGTTGTCATGAAAGTTTTGTAACTGTCAGTTGTAATAATTTTATTTCAGTTTGTTAGTTTCACTTTGATTATTTTTTCTTCATAACCTTCCTTCTAATATTAGGGAGTGTGTGGCGAGAAAACTGCCAAGACTTACAACATCAGCCGACAAGAACAAGATGAACATGCCATAAGTAGTTATAAAAGATCTGTGGCTGCTTTTGAGGTGTGTAGTACAATTAAAATTATACATTGTTTTTGCAAGTATTCTTTTATTCTTTTGTTTTAATAAGAAAAATGTTATAAATTGAACACCACAAGATAAAAAATGTTTTTGAATTTCACATTTGAAAGAAGGTTATCAAACTTAAGACTTTCTTATGTGAAAATTAAATTACATTTAAGATTTATGAAGTATTTTACTCAATAGTTTTTAATGTTGAAATGTAATGCTTGTAATTAAAATGTTCATGTATACAGTGGATTTTATATATACAATTGTAGTTACTAGAAAACTAAATTTTGCCAATTTGATATAATGGTATTTAAGATGCAACTGTGTGTGTGTATGTATGTGTTTATTTATATATGCAAATATTTTAGATGCCATTATTATTATAAGAGAACAATGATGGTGGTTTCTTAAAAGCTTTTTCAACTTAATTCATAGGGCCTAAAGTTTATTAAATTTACTTAAAATTAGTTTTGTGTTTAGGCTGGGGTGTTTGAAAGAGAGACTGTCCATGTTGTTATCCCAGGAAAAAAAGGAAAGCCTGATACTGAAGTGAAACAAGATGAAGAATTTACTCGTGGCAATTTTGAAAAGTTTGGAAAATTACCTCCTGCATTTCAAAAAGATGGTAGCTTTCAAACCAGAACTTTTAGTATTATTATAGTTGTTTCTTTTTGGTATTCAAATTCCTAATAACTACAAATTGGTGATAATATTTTGCAAACTTCTATGTAACAATTTCTAATATTGTTATGGTGAACTTTATCACAAATTTGTTTCCATATAGATAATATCTAAACAAAACCACTCTGTAAAAGTATATTGCTCAATCATGTACTTGAGTAGAAAGTAAAGCAGCATTGTAATCCCTTGTACACTTCTTGCCTTATCTACTACTAGTTCATTGGTAATACAATGTTAACAAAAGGTTAATTTGATTATATTGGTACATAACTTGATTTAAGATCCAAAGCAATACTTGCCTGTTTATATTTGTACAAAAAAAGTTTTGTCACAAAATGTTTTATCTTTTACAATATTAGTACATTTTGTGCAAGCTTGTGAATTGCATTGGTTTCAACTATTATAGGTTTAATTATTGATGCTTATCTTCAAGAATTTCCTTCCTTATCATTTAGCGTAAAAAGGAATTTTAAGTTTTTTCTGCTTTCTTAACAATTTTTCCCATATGATAGTTGATAGGTTTTAGTTTTTATTTATTTAACACTAAAATCAACTTATTTAAGAAATAGGATTATAAATTTGCTCACAAATTTCTTCTGTATCAGCTATAAAAACTACTTGGAGAAACAGGCAACACTTTTTTTTTGATTACTTATGGTAGACAGATGTATTGCAGGTTTTATTACATTCATGTTTAGATGTATTGCAGGTTTTATTACATTCATGTTTAGATGTATTGCAGGTTTTATTACATTCATGTTTAGATGTATTGCAGGTTTTATTACATTCATGTTTAGATGTATTGCAGGTTTTATTACATTCATGTTTAGATGTATTGCAGGTTTTATTACATTCATGTTTAGATGTATTGCAGGTTTTATTACATTCATGTTTAGATGTATTGCAGGTTTTATTACATTCATGTTTAGATGTATTGCAGGTTTTATTACATTCATGTTTAGATGTATTGCAGGTTTTATTACATTCATGTTTAGATGTATTGCAGGTTTTATTACATTCATGTTTAGATGTATTGCAGGTTTTATTACATTCATGTTTAGATGTATTGCAGGTTTTATTACATTCATGTTTAGATGTATTGCAGGTTTTATTACATTCATGTTTAGATGTATTGCAGGTTTTATTACATTCATGTTTAGATGTATTGCAGGTTTTATTACATTCATGTTTAGATGTATTGCAGGTTTTATTACATTCATGTTTAGATGTATTGCAGGTTTTATTACATTCATGTTTAGATGTATTGCAGGTTTTATTACATTCATGTTTATATTTTCAGTTTTTTCTACATATAACAGTACTATACTTGAAGCTTCAGGAGAAATTTCAATCTGTAAATATATATTAAATAAAGAATTATTGAAGTTTTCAGCATGAAATATACATCCTTTTACTATTAGATGTTAACAGATTTAGTTTTTGTATAAGTTTTAACTGAAATTGAAATTCCTTATATTCTCATTATTTTGTATATTAAACTGTACCTTGTTAATTTTTGTGATAAAAATTGTACACTTTTTGAAAAATTAAGTCATATGGCCTGTTCAGCTGCATTAATCTCTGATAAGATAAGAAATTTAAGATTATGCTTCTCATCTTGTTAGCTCACATACAGAATGCTGTTATAAGACAAGAAATTAATTTCTTAATTTTTATGTAATGTTGTAAACTATAGTTTTAATATTATAATTTAAATATGAGCTAGAAAGCACATGGCATTTAAATGAAGAAAGTCCCAGAGTAGTCTAATATGTTCAAAATTATTTGTGACCAGGAGATTTTGCAAAGTGTCAAGAAGCTTAAGCTAGAGATGATGAGTTTTGAATGCTTAGTTTTCAGTTGGTTGTTCCAGTCATTGAGTAATGTGATTTTAGTCAGAAAGAAGTATTTGGATAAGTGGTATTAATTGTGTATTTTCAGTTATCCAGACAAACAAGTGATTGTATAACAAAGTTCAAATCCCATTTTCTTTATTTATTCAATTTTTATCATGTGATTTATGTCTGAAAAACTGTTCTTTTGAAGTTTTTTAATATAGAATGACATTTTTAGAAAATTTTGAGAAATAAAATTTCAGTTTTTGCTTCGATAAATTTTGTCTTTTTTTAGTATATTATATTCAATTCTAGTGTGTTTTATATGAACTGAAGTTGCTTAGCTTGATTGATATGTTGTACATATTTTAAAAATGAGAAAAATGTGTTTGATGTAATAGTAGTTTCTTTGTACATTTTGTGTATTTGAATAAATAATGTTTTTTGATAGGAACCATAACTGCAGCTAATGCAAGTACCTTAAGTGATGGAGGAGCTGCCTGTGTTCTAATGACTGAACAAGCTGTGGAAAAGTTTAAAGTTAAGCCTCTTGCAAAAATAATTGGTAAGCACAAGATCAGCTTTTAATTTAAAGAATTGATTTCTTTGTTTTTTACAAACATATTTCTAATATTGTTATAGTTTAAAGAATATAGATGAAGAATAATATCATTAATGACATGTTTGATTCATTAAAGAGAATTTAATATAGTTTTTTGATATCATTGTTAAAATAAAACATTACATTTTTAAACTCTGTGCTTTTAATATTTGGGTATAGTCTTGTACACACTGTTGTCAGATTTTGTAAAGTAGAAAAAGAAATTAAAAAATATATACATAAAAAGTTGGAATTAAAGTAGAAAATATAATAATAAGGGAATTTATATAATACAATTTTTGTTTAAACGTTTTTTTAAATTGCAGAAATTATAGATATAAATGCAGCAAATGAAAGCAGCTAAGTGTATAAATATATGATGGATAAAAATAACACTAAAGCATATTCAGTTATTGTTTACAAGATACAAAAAAGTAAACAGTTAGAATGAAATTATTCATTTTCCAACTATAATTTTAGAGAGCACATAGAAGTGCATTAATATACTTAAGGGAAACAATATAAGATGCTTAATATTATTGTGTTTGTAAAAAATATAAAAAGGGATAATCTTTTTTGCACAATCATTTGAACATTTTTTATAAAAAAAATAAGTAAAATACGATTGAGAAATGGTGTCATTGTGGAGAAGTGTTGTTTTTAAGGAATTAGCACAAAAGTTGGCAAAAGTAAAAGTAGACAAAGGTTAAAACAAAAAATTGTGTTTGCCATATTTTACAATTGTAATTAACAAGCTAGTCGTTTGCAAGTGAATTCAAATTATCAACTGACTTTATGTAAATTACAAAAACAAATAAAATGTAAAGTTCTAGGAAGTTTAAAGCACTATAACCATATGTCTGAAAAGGAAGTCTTAAATTTATTTACAAAGGTTTTTCCCATTAAGTTTTAGAACATTGGCAAGTTGTAGTTGTATGTTATTGTACTGAATGTCATATTTTTAGGAAATTTAAAAAGAATTCCTTTGATTAATTATTTACCAGTTTACACTGTCATTATTCCTATCGTAATTAGTCAAAGGTCGTGTCATCACATTTGTTGACTTGCATTCAAAAATTGTTTGAACTAATATTTTATGGATTTATCTCCTTGAGTTTGGTATTAAACTGTAGATTATAATTCAAATTTTCATGCTAAACATAATTTCTTAATTGAAAGGTAAATATTAAATGCACATAAACATTAATTTTTGTGTGTCGCATGGTATGTTGAATGCAGCAGTGGTTCAAATTAGATGTTTGTGGTATCCAAATATGAAGTCTGTAGTATTGTACAAATTGGGAACTCAAATTACCAATTTTGACAAGTTATAAGATTAAAAACTTCATCTTTTTTAGTAGGCTTAGATATCATATTTAGTGAATGAAACATAGTGGCCTCTTCTCAACTCTCCCCATTTTTGGAAATGATCCCTTAGATACACTTACTTCTATGTAGGACATGTGAATAACCAATTGTGAGCTCAGAATATCTCCTTCGTAATTTTCTCAGCTGTTTTTAAATATATTGGCATTCTCTTTCTTTAAAGACAAACCTTCATACTGGTAAGTTAAGTATTCTAGCCCATTCAAGATTTAATATTTTTTTAGATACAAATACAGCATAGTTATTAAATTTGATAAATGAAGTAATTTATGATTTTTTAGTTAATCAAATTTGTGTGTGTGTGTATATATCCTAAAAAACTTTTTCACATTCTCCACATGTGAAATTTCTAAAGGCCCAACAAGTTATGATAAGCAGCAATGGGTAACAAAGATTGTCACCAGAAGAGATAATTGTTTACTTTATTTCTTTATTTGCTGTTTTATGTTTTAAAACAAAATAAGTTTAAGAACATATTTGTAAATCGTAATAATCTATATACAATTTATAATAATCGAAATGTGACTGTATTTTATCAAGTACTAGTCCACTGAAGTACAACCAAGATAGGTCACTTCGTAAAGACTGAAGGGTCAGATTTTTATTGTTGATTATGGCAACATGAGTGCACATGCACTGTATCTTTGTAATCTCTGTATTGTTAGCCAGACATGGCTGAATGGTCAATATAATAAAATAATAAATCTATATAAATGTATAATGTTATGAGATTTAATCTATTTAGTTTAAACATTTATGTTTTGTTTTATAATCTGTAGTCATTCTAGAATGAAAAAAGCATAATCTATATTAATTTCCTAATTTTATATGGTGGTTATGAAATTGTTCAGATTGACTGAATCCATACAATGAATCATTAGTTGAAACAGCATAAAATATAGTTCTTTCTTAAAACAAATGTTTGATGAAACTATCTGGACATTAAAGAGGTTGTGTATGTGAAATTTGAAAATTTTCTGATGTATAAAAGTATTTTTAACCTTAAAATGAAAATTAGTTGGCATAGGATACGCAACATGCAAAAATAAAAAGGTACAAGAAAAACATTGCTTTAATGAACTTTGGAATTTAATTTTTTTTAATTTGGACAATACTCTTCTTTTTACTTATAATCTGCCAAATTTTGTGAACATATGCTTACTAATTTAAAAGTAATAGCATGAAAACTAACAAGCACAAAATGGTTATAAGTCCTGGGAATTGAGCCCATGCTGAAAGGGTTAAAGTAATGGACATAAATAGTTTATATGATCTTTCCATAATATAACAGTGAAGATATAGATGATGTGGTATATAAATATAAAAACAAAAATCTGGTATAATATGTAGGTTATGGCTTTCAAATGTAGGTATCATTTTACAAACTAGAATTACAACAAACTATGTACTGACAAAAGCTACTTACACATTGGTGTTTTGACATGTTATATTTCATCTCATTTTTGTAAAAAAGTGAACTTAAGATTTGGTCTTTGTTTTGCAGATGCTCAATTAGATACTAAACAATCCAAAGTGTGATTTTATCTGAATTTATCCAATGAAATTTATTTTGGAAAGTTTAATAATTAAAATTTATTACTAAGAGTAAAATGTTAGTTGTAAAGGGAAATATAAAAACAAAACATGATTAGTATACTTAGGGTTAAGAATGCTCGCTAGTTATGAAACAAATTTATTTATTAATATTTGAACTAAAAACATTCCATTAAATTTTATATTGGAGAGCTAATTAAGACTGAATTCTTTACAATAATGCATACAGTAAAAGCTGTTTCTCTATCTTGAGTGAGAACATGCATACATTTACTTCAATCATTGTTTGTATCCACCATTTTTAATAAGGCTTAACTAATAACAGCTACTTATTTATAAAATTTTGTTTTTATTAGGTTGTAGTATGTGTGTAAAGAAGTAAATAAAATATTTTATCTTTTTAAAGGCTTTGCTGATGCTGCTGTTGATCCTATAGACTTTCCAGTTGCCCCAGCTCAGGCTGTACATAAGGTCTGTAATATTTATGTAAAACATAATTTTGGTTATGTTCATAATTAAAGCATGAAGTTGGAAGATACAAATTTGTTGCTTTTTTGCATGAATTGGGTAAGAAAATCTTAAAATACATTTTTCAAAATATTAATTTTATCCTAAATGTCCAGATTAATTTGAATAGTATTTTGAATCAATCACAATGAAGTGTAAAAGCTGTAACTTCATTATATTTGTTATTCTTAAGTAACTAATATTTTTCTGTATAATTTATTATAACAAAATATCAAACATCTTGCTGCTTTGAAAATTACCTTAAGAGATTAATTAAATTTCATGTTTCTTACTAGCTTCTTGACAATAGTAAGATTATCTCAATTTAATACTATTCAAAAATCTTGCACAAGAAAACAACTAAAAACACATTTTGTTTTCTGATACAATTTTGTAGCTTACTGAAACTAGAGGACAGTAATTATTTTCCTACAAAAACATTTAAAAACATCTGTATGAAGCAGATCATTATTACCGTTGTTTTAAAAGCAACCATAAAATCACTTATTTTCATACACTTAAGAAATAACCTTTCTGGGAATAAAAATTAATGTTTGAACACCGATAATGTTGTGGTATATTGAGGCCCAAATTATCCTGACAGTGATTGGACAGATCCACTAATTAACAGGAAGTTAAATAAAATATTTTTTACATAGTTGTTCTTATTTTCTCTGAATTATTTCTTGAATTTGAGAATTAAAACACAAATATAATGTGTATTTGTTTGTTAGATGGCAAGTCACTTTTATTTGATTAAAAATTTTTGTCTAGCTAACTTGGCTAAGGTGCCTTTTATCATACTGTTGAAACCTAACTTGACTTACTTCCATGGTAATATCAGCCTTAGAGCAACTGGTACTATCCACATGGCTGGTCACTCATTAAATCTTGTTGAAGATTGTAGAGGTTTCACCCCATCTTCCATTGGGGAAAACACTGCTATCAACACCCTTGTGCAATGCATTACAGCCATAAACAGATCAGGTGTTATTTCACAAGTGACATGAAATAAAAGAAATTAGAATGATATCACCTTTGCCTTTCTCAACCATGTGCTATGCAAAAACTACACATTACAGAATAATGGAATTTTCAAGTAATACTATATTAAAATAAGAAGATAAAAAAACACCGTTTTTATAAAACAAAATACTGTCACTAAAATGTGTATGAAACCTAATAAATAGGCAACCCCAGATTAAGGTGTGGGCTTACCAGGCTGAAGCTCAGGGCCTCACACTAATTAGAGGGCCTCAAGCTATGACTATAAATGTACTGCACATAGAAGTTCTGTTTCTTGAGGAGAGTCCTCTATAAATTGAAAAGCATAGGGCAAATAAAACCCTTAATCCAGACAAAAAAACCTTATTAGTTAACCAGTAAATTCAACCTAATTTTTCCATTTTCAATGTAGTACATAATTGAATGTGATCTCTGTCTATTTGTTATTTCAGCTTCTTGCTACAGCAGGAATTAAAACAGAAGATGTTGCTATGTGGGAGATTAATGAAGCTTTCAGTGCTGTTGTCATAGCAAACATCAAACTGTTAGGCCTAAACCCGGCCAAAGTCAACCCAAATGGAGGTGCAGTAAGCTTGGGGCATCCTTTAGGGTATGTAAAAAATACTTTTTTTTTAATCTTTCAGCTCTATTCTTAGTTTGATGAATGATAGTTGTGGAAATATATGTATAAATAACATTTATAGATAACTTTACTAAAAGGGATGACATAAAAATATATTTGTCTAACTGAGGTAAAATGTGAAGAAAAGAGGATAATGGAATCAAGAATATACACTAACTTAATAGATTATATAATATTTCAGTTAATATTGATTCAAGTTAACTGCTTACTGTTTGTTTGAGCTCTTATATCTAAAGATCAGCAATGTAAGAGCTTTCATAATTAGAAAGGTTTTTACAAATGATTACTATGTAATGAAATAAGGTTTTCAGCAGCTATGTTTATAAGAGTAGTCCATTCTAAATAATTTGCATAAATATTCTTTTGTTTATTTTATCATTATTTTTATTATTATCATACACACAGAATGTCTGGTGCTCGAATTGTTAATTGTCTTGCCTTGAACCTGAAACCTGGAGAATATGGTGTGGCAACTGCGTGTAATGGTGGTGGTGGTGCTGGTGCCATGTTGGTGCAGAAATTGTAAGTGGACTTTAAGAAAGAAGAGTAGTGCCATTGAAAAGTATGAAAATGAATAAAATGTTTCATTTGAACTTGCATAAAAAATAGAAAGTTTAAAAAGAATAGAAGAATATATTGCGTGTTACAGAAGTATGTTTAATAATTTTGTTTCCTCAAATTTATATTTTAAAAACTTTGGTATTTCTATGGTCTGTAAAATATTTGTTTACTTTTAAAGAATTTAAAAGTTAAAAATGAAATTAAATTTAAAACATAAAAATTAAACCTTTATTAAAATATGTAATAGAACCAGTGTTTTAAACATCCTAAAATATGATTTCCATTCCTGACATAATATACAGGTTTTACATAGTTTCATGTGACATCAAAAATAAGAGTTTGTTAGGATTATGAATCAATAGCTTGTTATAATATAGTTTAAACAATATTTGTTTAAGTACAAATAATGCAAGACGTTCCACAAACAGCCATTTATTAGGTGAGTTTTATGATTACCTGCACGATAAATTAAAAGACATGTAGATGTACTACAAATGGAACACTCCTGTATGACAGAAAATAAAGATATTTTTCTATTGTACACATATTTATGTATATACTTTTGTTCATTTTATAAACCACTTTCCAAAAAAATACTTGACAACAAACATGAAGTAAAAATCTAAGTACAAATTTAGGTTGAAAAATTAAAAGTTTATAAAATTAAGAGATCTCAGGGTTATAAATAATATTAGGTGCAATCATTTTTTTTATTCAAAACCTACTTTGACTAGCCCAAGATTTATTCCCAAACCAAAGAAGTGATTGATTTAAAGTTTGCCCAAAATTCTGCTTTTATTATAAGAACTTTCATCATAAATAACAAGAGAAGAAATTGTTCTGATTACCATTAACCATTAACACAGTAAAATATGTAAGGGTTATGTCATTATGAAAGAAACCACATTTCAAATTTGAAATAATCCATGAACTAACAGTTTGGCAATAAAGACTGTTTCACCAACTGTAGTTTTTAAATGGCATTAAAAATGATTAAATAGAAAAATCACCAAAATCCACAAGAGATGTGGACTATATCTGGCATCACAAAATGTTCATGTTTAAAACTTGTGCTGTATCTGGATTAAATTACTTAACATTTGATCATAAATATACAAGTAACATTCTCTTTAAGTATCTAATACATCAACTTTATTTTTGTTGTCATTTGCTGATCATTTCACTCTGTATTAAACGTGAATTATGGCATTGACATCAGTATTACTACCATCAATGAAATTGTGGGAAGTTCCACTTAAAGAGACATTTAAATTATTATATGGTAAAATCAGTGTATCTGCTTTAAACTGGTAAACTGATGGAACGATTCCCAGAAAGCATGATATGTAACATGGTACTTCCCAGGTAGTAGCATATGGAAGAGGGGTGGCATTCAGAGATGATCCTTGGGAGCTCTCATTTCTTCCTCATGATTGGAAGAATATATCATCTAGTATCCCATTATTTGAAATTACTGTCTTTACATGTAGTGTGTTGGGAACTTAAAATTGTGTTAAATTTTTTCAAATGATGATTAAAACAAAAAGCAAGCCAAAATCAAAACTTGTTAAAATGGAAATGTTATTTTACCGTAAGTCCCAAATTTGTCAAGATTTTTAAAAATTTAAAAAACATAAAAAATCTTGTTGCAATTTTTAGACCTTTGCATAATTTTTTTAAATATTGAAGAATGTATTTTTAAGAATATATTTTTCAAATTAGAATAAATTCAAAATAAGTGAACATGAAAAAAAGTTGAAAATTCTGCATTACCTGAATATGCAAGTCATACCATTCGTATGACAGTTATGTGAAATCATTTTTGAAGTATGTGCCAATATTGAACAAAAACTGTTATCAGCTGATATCCATAAATTAAATGACAAAGTGGTACTTCTATTAAGGTTTAGGTAGAGCATCATGATTCTTCTGAAAGGATTTAACACGTATCTGTTTAGAGATGATATTTTGATCTGCTAACATATATCTTCATGGAAATTAGGAAAACTTGATCCACCATATCAATGTCTATACATGAACATGAGGCTCACGAACACCTTTTACAAACAAGAATAGTTTTATCATAAATTAGTTTATTAAGGAAATAATATTAGTTATCTAATTTGTTTGTTTTTTGTTACTTATGTTTGGGGTATTTAAAGATATTAATAAAAAAAAAAGAAAAAAGGAATAATTGATACTGCATTGAATGAATGTCATTGTAGATAGTTTAACATTCTTTAAAACCATAAATAGGTTCTTCCAAAGTTCAACAATCACAGATGAAAGAATGCATAAAAGAAAATTTGCAAGATGTAGTGCAATTAACGAGACTCAAAACAATGGGTGTTTTAGGCAAAGTTAAATAGAGTCGTTCATTTATTTTGTTTCAGGAATGTATACTTCTGGTATTTTTACAAAATGATGCAGTTTAATTGTTAATATTTTTTGAGACTAGATGTTCAAAACAATTTTAACTTGTAGTTACTAATGCAAACATTTAAATAAACCAAAGAAATTATAATGTGATGAGAATTTTACTAGTACATTTAAACAGTTTCTAATTTATCACAAATTTTTAGTATGGCAGAATCTTGAAAAACTATATTTTAATAACCAGGTAGTAATTGCAATATTAAATACTAACCACCAACCATTTGTACCATAGGCCAGTTGAAGATGAAGCTTCCAATCACAGACCAGTTTTAACACTGTATACAAAACACCGTTGCTCACTTTGTGAAGATGCTAAAATGCAACTTCTTCCTGTTATGGATCAAATTAAGCTAGAAGAGGTTGATATTACCAAACCAGAAAACAGACATTGGTTTGGAAAGTATCAATATGAAATTCCAGTTTTTCATATTAATGGAAAATTTTTAATGAAGCACAGGGTAGATTTGGAACTTCTGAAGAAGAAATTAAAAGTGATTTGCAGGAGATAGCACTGTGTATAAAAAAGATGAGATACAAGAAATATAGATACCTGTGTGTACAGGTATTAGGCCTTTGTATCTGTTAGTGAATCCTTACTTTTCTGGTGTGGTATATACTACCTCTCTATCCAAATAGCTAATACTTGAAGTTTAAAACTACTTTTATTGCTATTCAGTGATGTCAGTCATTGTGCTTTCAGATTTATACTGGTTTAGCTATAGCGATAGAAATAGACATTTTATAATAGGGGTAAAATAAAAGATGGTAGTGATAGTTAACAAAGGTACATTACCTAGTGTTGAAGTAAATATTTTTTTGGTACTGAAATTTTGGAAATAAACAGCAAGATTACAAATGACTAACAAATAACATGATTGAGAGAAAAGGTATACAAATTTTTGTATGGATGTAAATGACTTTTTAATGAAATAAAATGTAGATAACGTGTTCTTTTAGAGAGAATAATTATTTTGCCGTATTTTACATTATTCTGGGATAACAAACACAAAACTCTTGAAAATTTGTCAACAGCCATAAACTTGTAATTTTGTGGATTATCTTTCAAAGGCTTCATGTGGTATTGTGTGTAAATACAATATTCACATTATTTCTATATTTTCAGAAATTTCTTGTCTTTTAAAATATTAGATACAGGAGTTGTAGAAATAATGATCAATGTCCTTGCACTTATATCAGTTATGGCCCATCATACTAAATTAGGGAAGTTTAGCGCAGATAGCCGTCGTATAGCTTTGCGAGAAATTCAAAATCCAAAAGACAAATTATATTAGTTATGTATGTTGAGGCCAAAGCACAAAAGCATTGAAATTACCAATGAATGTTTCACAGTTTTTAAACATTTTGATGCGTCACTTTTTTAGACAGTTAAAGTTTGTCAGTTTTGCCATAAAAAGTGAAATTCAAAATTTTGTAAATTTTATTCAAAGATAATGTTTGCATACATAAGGATTTAACAAAAATTGATGTTTGTCTTTTGGAAAAAGTAAAAAAAAAAAAAGTAAAAAATGTTTTTCTTGTATTGCTGAAACTAACAGTCAACTGTAAAACATGTTTTTTTTCCCTACATTGCAGTAAATGACTATTTACATTAAGCGACTGTTGTATATTAAAACAGTGAAGGGACAAAGTTCTTCTTTCTGGACTTTTATCAACTTACTCACTTAAAGGGTAGAAAGTATCAGTCGACTTTAGTCGCAAAAGGATTAAGGAAGAAAATTTTTTCTTCTCTACAAGTGTAACAGAACATGTAAATTTGCTTTAAACTTGTTTTAACTGAATAATTTCTAGCGATCACGATTTCCTATAGCATTTTTTATAGAAATAAATACTATCATTAGTCAGCTACTGATCACATATATAATATGAGCAAAGTAGGTTACGACATTTTAGAGGTTGTTTTTCTATCACTATATAGCTGTTTGAGCTAAACTAAAATTTTTTATTTCTCGAAGTCCATTCCCTTGGCTGTGGTTTCGCTAGACAGTAGATAGGGACAGTGGTAATCTCCTCAATCCTTTCATGCGCGTCACTAATTAGATGACGAGGCATTTGGCTATCGATATTTCAGATTACCCGATTTTACGTCAGGGACGACGATACCAATAGATGCCGGACGTTAAAACATGAAAAGGCTTTATGTGGGGATAGATCGAATGAAGTCGACAATTCTTACCGAACCAGGTGTTCTTCATTCGCTTTCCATGGGATGTTAAGCGTTCAGAAGATTATACACCTACACAAGAACTCTTCGAAACATTTGGACTTATGGTTCAGATCTGCTGGAACTTCCGTGTTTTTAGGCAATCAGGCACTAGGGACACATATTGGGAGACCGTAAAAACTATGGAAGTAGCTCCTGAGATCTTTTACTTGAGGTGCTAGATTTTCATTTCTAGAAGCCTTTGACTCGTATGCTTCTTTTAACGAGTTATACAGGAGTTCATAACTACCGCTTTATTATCGCGATGGAAGATCAGATCTGATCGTCGGCGTTCTCCATTTTAGTCTCGAAGATGGATTCTTGTAGAACATTCCACTCTTTGTAGGAGGCCTCTTTTGCCAAGTGGTCACAGATCTTATTGTGACGGCGTATTCTCATTGACTTTAACTTCGGGCATTTACTGCTAAGATGACATAGGGTCTCTCTCTGTACATCCCCGACATTTGGCAAATTCCTTGTTCTTACTGAGGTTATCTCTACTGAGGGCCTCTTTTATAGGGTATACATTTGCCCGTAGAGCTAGACACTTCACTCATTGGTAGGCTTTCATACCAACAGGTTTAGGAAACCAGTAATTGGGAGATGCTGAGCCTTTGAAGACTCTACACCATGTCTTTGCAGGGCTAGTCTTTCCCAGTTTTCCTTTCCATATCTCTCGAATTAGAATGACATGTTTCGGATCTCTGGTCACACTTAGGGATCGGAAATCCGGCTTTCGTGGCAGTACCCTTGGTGACTCTCAGCAAACAATCTTCTTCTGCCAAATATACTGTTACTTTGTCCGATGAATAAATGAGCCTCAAATACGTTTTGATCGTTAACGTTGGAATAAAAGACTTCAGCTTCATAATTGCTAGACCTCCGTTACGATCACATGAGTAGACCAGGCTGGTAGATGACACCAGTTTTTCACAACCTTTTTTATCAGATTGTCCAGTTCTTTTAACAATGTAAAGTTAATTTTGCCCAGTTCAAGCAGGTATAAAAGCATAGGCACAGCAAATCTACAGAGCATTTCCACCCTCTGGTGTGGTCTGAGGGATGTGTTAGAGATATTGTTTTTCTACTTCTCCAGGTCTGATTATACAGACTCGCTGTAGACCCCTATCCTTGGACAAACATTTGCTCCAAAATATCGATACGACTGTTCGAGTCCAATCATTGGAGTGTGTTACCGTTAACTGACCATGGAGGGCTGTCATTAACAGTGAAGATCTTATTGGGCCTCTAATTAGCATTCCAGCACTCTTAGAGATGTTCATACTAAGGCCATTACCTAAAAGTATTCATTCACTATGTTTAGCATTGCCTAGAGACTGACATGGTCCTCTGCCAGGTCTGCCATATCATCGGCATATGTTAGGATTGAGACTGATTCCAGTTTCTTGCCTAGCAATATGCCTGAGCCTTCCTCTTCAAATTTACATAGGAGAGAGTCCAGGGCAATATTAAACAGAATAGAAGAAATCGGGTCCCCCTTATTTGATATCTTTGATTAAGCTTATTGGGTTGGTATTTTGCATACCTACTCGAAAGCTTATCGTACCATCATGATACATATTCTCCACAATCTGAGTGAAACGTGGGTGAACTTTGAATCTAGTAAGGCTGACTGAGAGGTGTTTCTGGCCAACCATAGCCAGAGTTCAGTATTGCTTGGACCTCTTCACGATAAACTGGAGCAGGAAGATGTTATCTCTGCAACCAGCCTGAGGAATAAATTCGCGCTGTTTGGATTTGTCTGCACTGCATGCTCGAAGCGGTGAGTCATTATTCTGAAGTATAGTCGAAGCACAATCGGTCTCCAGTTTTTGATGTCGTGCAGATTACTCTTTCTTTTCAGAATGAGCATCGACTTACTGACTTTCATTCATTTGGGAATGCCACCGGTAAATTGCCATAGATTAAACACATTTGTAGAGGAAACATCAATGACATACTTGCAACGTTTGAGTAGGAACAGAAAAGTGCTGTTATCGGAACCAGCAGCCCCTTTCTTCATATCACTTCATTTGGTGTTATTGGTTCCAGAATATCAGTGTTGTTTGCCCTGGGTAATAATGGGCATCCGTCAAGATTGACGTTATTATTTACAACGCCGTAAAACTGACGTAAAAGTATTTCACGTGATTTTTACTAAAGCTACATTGGACAGCATTCCAGCCATCTAATATTCCCTCAGCTAGGCGTTTGCATTCAATATCGAACATTTTTTGGAACCTTCTAAAACGTTCCACTCGATGGAGACACTCATTGTATAGTTTTCAAGTGGGTTTAAGGAGTTTACTTGGCTGTTTCGAGGATCTTTCGTTGTTACAAAACGCTTGTGAATGGGAGAGCTCGTCAACCCCATGTTCAGTCACTATTTCAACCTCCTGCCATGTTGCTTCATTGAGTCTCTTTTGATCTTTCAGCTGATTTAAGTACAGACATAATTTGGAACTTTGTTCAAGGAGAAGTATCCCTTCCCAATTAAGTCCCTCAAACTGTACGACATCAACAGGATCTACACGATTCTGGATGGTATTTGAATCAGTACGAACGGGTGGTTGAATTTTATTGAGGTCATGGTGCTTATCTGAGATTTATTTAGGAGTCTTACCAGGTAGATGTTCTGCACAAAGAGCACTGATGTTCTTTCGGCCCGAATATACTACTTCCACATCACGGAGGGTTCGTATTCCTTCCTAGGACCATACTAGCAGAGATGCTCCAGCAGCGTCCTTACTCCTTGTGATAGTATGTTTGCATTTCTGATTGTAGGATGCTGATGTCTCTTATGTTGAGATAAGCTTGACCTTATCTTAAATTTTATTTCACAGATCTCACAGCCGAAGCTGTAAGAATCTGCCACGAACATCAAACTCCGCCGATCGGGACTCTTAGTGACATGATAAGCAATCGCGTGGTGGTTGCTATCGTCTTTTCCACAGAATTTACAACGTGCTTGTGCCAACGAGTTATGTTTGTTTGCTAAGTGGGCTGCAAACTTGGAAAAAGCCGTAAACTCGTGAGTACAAGTCACATGCCATTTTTCTTCTGGGTAGATTCAAAGACACTGTTGTCCCTACCCTTTCTGTAGAGATATCTACTCCTGTTTTTAGTTCGAAATTGCTATTTCTCTCCTTAGACGAGGTATTAGAACTTAAGCCGTCCACCTGTGTGATTCGACAACTGTCACGAGTCAGGTTCATACCATCCACCAAAGTGGTATGGTTGTCTCTTGCCTCGCTGTATGAGGAAATGTAACTTATGCCTTCCATCTCTGTGGTTCGGCTACCATCTCCAGCAGTAGTAACGTCAGTTGCACCAGATTCACTTTGGGTATGTGAAGTGGTGTCGGAATAAGAATCTCTCAATTCCTCTATTTCTGATGAAAAGCTATCCTTTCCGCCGTTGCCGGGGAATCACTTGGAAGCTACCATCCCGGGTTGGTTCCAAGCAGTTTGGGTTTGGCCGTCACCCTGACACCCCATGGACGCCAAACCATAACTATTATCGAATAAACTTTTATCCATATTTATAAAATGACCTACTCTGATATAGGGTCGGCCAGGTCCCTATAAAATGCTGATACAGGGTAGGGCTGCAACCCCCTACCGGGTACCCAACTAGCTGACGAGTGCGGTAAGTCCTAATCACAGTTTAAAGGGTTGCTGTCCCTGATCTGGGGTTTACTACCCCTGTTTGTGGACATGTGATTGGCGGCGAGTTCACCACATGGGTTTTATTATTCTCCTTCACGTGTAGAGGTTTAGCTACAGATTGTCCTGTATGCAGCCGTATCACTGGGAGGTACTTGGCAATGCTCTATGAACTTATGAGAGTTATAATTACTCCCGCCGTTTACCAGCGTTAACCATACAAGAATTTGAAAGAAAATTGAGAAAAAGTGAATATCGTATCCTAATCTAATTATAAAATATCAAATGACTAAACCTATCCAGTGGCATATCTTATGATTGTGTGGGCCCTGTGACTGAACTCCTCTTCCCCCTACGTAAATACGCCACTTAACCTATCTCATAAATTTTGAACGTGGTTACAAATATACATATATTATAACAAAATCATAACTGAGTTGAGTAATAACCTACATAAAATTTCAAGAAATAAAACACTCAAGTAAATTATGTGTGCGGTGTATGAATATACCATGTGTTTCTGTATTATTGCAGTGTTATAAGAGTAATCTGAATTTATTATTTTTCTGAAAATGTGCAGGTTTTACCATAACATGAAAAAAACCTATTAAATTGATCTTATTTCAAGTTTTATCTTTTTATTCTCAAAGGAGGGAGTACCTGTTATCATCCACAGAGAACATTCCTTAACGCAACTTGTTTTAAGGATGTTGTTCAGGTGATATCTTGTTCTTTTGACCCCACTTATTGGTAATACGAATTACTAGTTATTACATATATATCACTAGACAAATATGAATTTTCTTCGAATCTTAGAATCCTTAGATTAAACAATTTAGAAAATATTCGTTGATGGAGCAGCAACTAAAAAGTGAAAGTCCAGTACAAGCAACAATTCATTGTTCCATAAACGTAAGTAAAAAGACTGTGTTTATGTTTCACATTTGTAGTAATAAAGATTGTGCACTTTGTATTTGCCCTTGTGTCCAGTCCAATTATTCCATTCGGCATCGTGACTCTGTTGAGTAACAATTATAATATTATTCATTAATTTATATCTCCTGTTATTCTCTGAAACTATCCAATAAAGCTCTAACTTAAATTCATTTTACTTCTTTATATCAGAGAGTGTAGAACATTTGGTGCTTTAATGACAGGATATCATCACTGTAGAGTTTGCTACTAGCTACTGAAGTGTTTAATGCCTTTTACTTGAATTATTACACTGTTATTATTAAATTTAAGAAGATTTATAAGTCTGATAAGTTGTATTTTCTACAACTAGGAGAACTTAGACCTAGAGTGAGAGTCATTTACCAAAGGGAGACAATTGTCTGGGAGAAGTGTAACATTTTGGAGAAGCCCTCTTTTTAATGTTGAACTTTCATCAATGCTAAAAATGTTATTGTGACCGATAACACGTGGGAGAATTACTAACATTTAAATAACCCAAGATAATTATTTCGATGTGAAGGAAACACAAACTGAGGATTCAAAAAGTAGTTTGACATTTAATAGGTTTCAGACTAGGTGGGATGATTTGCAAATACTAACTGGAGTAGCTCAGCCCCAGATCTGATCAAATCCAAGTAGGTATGAATAGAAACTGATAGCACTTGAAAAAAAATCAACCAACTAGAGTCATTTCACCAGTAGGTGAAATAGGAAGTGCCAAATAGGTGAGTATTATTTCATGGGTAGGTGATGAACTTTCCCAAGCTAGGAGGTACAGTGCTGAGGTTAACATGAACCAGAGAGGAGCTTGTGGTCTATTTGAGTCAATTAATAAACTACTAAGAGCAACTCCTTGCTCTATCCCCATGGATCACGTCTACCACTAACAAGAGTATTGGAAACCCTTAGAACTCTTACAATAATGTGTTGACAGTGTTAAAGATATCGTAATCATGGGATTAAATTTAAAAAAAATAGTTTTTAACCATGTTTGTGGTCTCCCATGACCAAGGTAAAGGAAGTAACTCCACTGACACTTGGGCCATTCTCTGAAACTTTTCAGGCAAGTAGCAGTCATGTTGTTGTTCTGCAAGTATGGATAATTGGTTACCCAACTGATAATTGGAATGGCCATCAGAATTTTGAGAAAAGTAGAAATAACTGACACGGTAATACTATGGTTGAGTCTGTCATACAATGTCCATAAGGAGACGAGACATCAACATACCTGAGACTGCTAGTTGAGGAATGTACAGACAATCTAAACTTAAAGTAGTAGCAGAAATTCATTGACTTGTTGATGAAATATGCCAGGTTCTCAAACTTACTGTATCTACCCTGCTTAAAATTCTACTAAAACAACATAAAAAACGTCGTCCAGCATTTTTTAGAGAAAAACTCTTCTGATTTAACTGAATGGTAAGAAACCTAAGAAGTGCATCTTCAGATCATCCCCGTATACCTAGAAAGCATGTCAATTCTACACATAGTGATAAAGATATGTTTTCTATATATAGTAGCAAATGGTAGGGAGGAAAAGGATGCCAGGTTATAGAGTAAACCACGATGGCTATTGTTCATAGAGAATGTCAGAAAGAAAAAAAAAGTTACAAATTATAGGTCATACAGGAACTTAGTAAAATCTGTGGAACTAACGTAAAAATGAATGTACAATTTCGTGGTTAATCAAGCAAACAAGTGATTACACGTGATATCTAACACTGATACAAACACCTCACAGTTACCTTAGAACACTACCAAGTCAAAATAAACATTCAATACTCTTTTAATGTTTACAATAATCAAACCATATGTTCACTGGTATTTATATCAGTGTTTTTGTTTCTAGACACTTCACAAAATCTCTCGATCACTATATTTTCGAATTTTTTAAGCATTATAGAACTTAACATCGTGAAAAAAGGTATTCTTCACAATAGTCTATTCTGCACAAAGGCCAATGATACCAATGTCCTTTGCTGGTAATGTAGATATTATATACAGTAGTTGACAGAAAGATCTGTTATGGAAAGAAAGCCAGTTAATAGACTCACCTGTTAACATCTGATTTTGCCAGGAACGTCACATTTTTATTTGATAGTTTGTTGCAGTGCCTCGAGAAAATATCTCGGAACACACACATTGTCCCAGTTTACTGCAAAAACATCAAACTGCTAGTCGCACGAAATAACGAATGTAACTTGATGTGCTCGTTGTTGTAACATTTACTACACTACCACTAAACTTTCTCGAGAATTCCATCTGTACTTCAAGAAAAAAATCTATAGGTGTATTTTAGAACGTGAAGATTGCTAAGGTAGTGCTCATTGTTGAAACATACCATACATAATGGTGTACTAATGTTTATGACAATTTAATAACAAAACAAAAGTTCTATGTTTCATTTTTTTAAACAAAAACGTCTAAAAAGTTTCAAAGTAACGCTATGACCTAAAAATAGTAGATTTATGGTTTGTTTTGTTTTTGAATTCCGCAGAAAGCTACACGAGGATTATCTGTTCTAGTCGTTCGTAATTTTAAAGTATAAGACTCAAGGGAAGGTAGCTAATCATCATCACCCACCTCCAACTCTTGGACTACTTTTTTACCAGCAAATAGTGGGAATGATTTTCATTATAACACCCCCACGGCTGAAAGCGCGATCCCGTGTGGTGTGACAGGGATTCGTACCCGCGACCCTCAGATTACAAGTAGAGCGCCCTAACCACCTGGCCATACTGGGTCAAGTTTATAAATTCTTAAATAGATAGGTCCGTCTTGGCCAGAGGTTAAGTCACTCGACTCGTAATCTGAGAGTCACGGTTTCAAATCCACGTCACATGAAACATGCTCGCCATTTTAAACATGGAGACGTTATAATGTGACAGTCAATCCCACTATTCGTTGGTAAAAGAGTAGCCCAAAAGTTGGCGGTGGATGGTGATGACTAGCTGTCTTCCCTCTAGTCTTACACTGCTAAATTAGGGACGGCTAGCGCAAACAGCACTCATATAGCTTTGCGTGAAATTAAAAAACAAACTTAAATAGATTTAGGTATATAGTAATCTGTTTTTAAATGAATCGGATATAGTGAATAATTAAAGATTTCTCGGGTGTAGAATTTAACCATTTTTGCTTATTTGTTTTGTGTCTATCACACAAAAAAGTAACACTGTTGAAAATCAATGCCATGGTTAATACATAAGCCCTCCAGCCAGTGACTCAGTGATAAGCCGTCAACCTTAACGACACTAAAGGGAGAAAAAATAGAAGTATACAAGTCCGGAGCTCGCAGTCCGAAAAGTTGGCCAGCAGAAGAAGCAAATTGACAGCAGACGAGACGAAACATCAATCCAAATGGCACTCTTCGGGGCCGAGTAAGTATCAATGGATCACATTGCTCTTGCTGGGATTTAGAGATCCAATGCGTTGGATTTAGGTGTGTGTGGGAAACAGCAGTACCCCGAAAAAAACCCACTTTCACGGCCAGGACGCCGAATAATCTACCCAGACCGTGCCCGAAAGTGACTAAAAAGGAAATCAAGGTTAATAATACATACAGGAATAAAAGCATATAACTCAAGTCAGAAATGTAGAAGTACCTAGTTGGCTAGTGGCTTGTAAAACGACTTCCTCTGATCTTGTAAAGCAGCGAGGAAATTCAGGTTGAACTTGCTTTCACATCTGATGCTTGGAGGTGATGACGACGATCATGAGGGTGTTGGCGAGTCCATTGAATATTCCTCTTTAGTGTATTGTTTTTTAGCGGTCTGGGATGATTTGTGTCTTCTTGCAATTTTAGTTTGCGTCTTCTGAGTGTTTGTGATCTAGTTGTGTGTTTCAACTGACGCGTCAATAGTCATAACTTGAATGGTTTTAGTCTGGCATGTGGTTGTAACACATGAAGTTAAACTTGGGGTATGACAGAATCTCTTACATTTCTTCTTCATCTAAGGTCGTTGTTGAAGGTTGAGGTCGTCGTCAGTTTGAGTGTCACTGTCTTCCGTCCTTGTAACGAGTATTAGGATGTTGATGGCAATGGAGGTTAGGGGCATCGATGCAGAATTGCATGAATAAGTTTACGTGCTTTTTCTGGCTGGTTGTTGGTTGAGCGGTAAATCGGTGGTTGACTGTGGGAAGTTATCAGTTGATTGTCTATGTTGTGATTGTCTGGGGGTTTAGATATCCACGGCTTGGTGGAACGAAGACGAGGGCGTTCGCCACTGAAGTGGAATATATGATAGTAACACCCGTTGCGTAAAATGTAGTCGGTACTGTGTTAGAGGTTGTAACTATCTTGATGAAATTAATGGCTCGATTGGTATATTTGGAAAAAAATCGGATGGACGTCGTATATCTCGGTCTTGGTTTGGCTTTCTATGGCTTGTTTGATTTCTACAGGCTGAAAGAATACGTCGACGCTTCTGAGAAAAAGAGAATGGATTGATAGAGCTCTTCGTGGGCGATCAGCTGACATTGATTTCAGTGTTCCAGGGCTTAGATAAATGGGAAAGATCTTCAGGTGTAGAGGGTTGGAGGAGAATTCTGCCTTGGCAAAGAATTCGGGTCCTGGCAGCGATAACAGCAGGTCTTACTGGCTCGGTTATTGGTTATCAAATGGACGACTCTGCCATGGGTTGTGATGCCAACTGCCTTTTAAAAGCCAGATCTTAATTAGTGGCTAAATCTCGAACGAAATAAAACATGACGTTATAGCTGAAACTTGTCCAAATTTCAAACATTGTGGTGCGATTAGATGCACTATCTATTGTTTCAATTTGAAAGGGTAGAATCATTGTAGTTTAATTAGACAAACTTGGTACCAATGAGCTCTATGACGTCGTACGCCAGCATGATGTCATGTTTCATTTTGTTCGAGATTTAGACGCACGTCAGATCTGGCTTGATATTTTATTATTTGGCTTAAATTTTTTGTTAAAAAATTGTAAAAATAATAGGCTACTCTTTTCCTTTAGAAAAATATATTATTCTAGCGGCCTACCCTTTTTACCACAAATTTTATTTCTTGATTCGTTGCCCCCCGCTAGTACAGCGGTATGTCTCTGGATTTACAACGCTAAAATCAGGGGTTCGATTCCCCTTGGTGGGCTGAGCAGATAGCCCTTTGTGGCTTTGCTATACTTAAAACACACACTTACTTCGTTATGGTTACACTGATCTTAGGTCAGCTTGTTTGTTTTTGGAATTTCGCACAAAGCTACTCGAGGGCTATCTGTGCTAGCCGTCCCTAATTTAGCAGTGTAAGACTAGAGGGAAGGCAGCTAGTCATCACCACCCACCGCCAACTCTTGCGCTACTCTTTTACCAACGAATAGTGGGATTGACCGTAACATTATAACGCCCCCACGGCTGGGAGGGCGAGCATGTTTGGCGCGACTCGGGCGCGAACCTTAGGTCAGCATGTCATTGCATGATGATAAAACTCAAATACTTGAACGAGTTTTCATTAAGAAGCTATTTTGTGTCCGTAAAAATACTTCTGAAATGCCAAAGATATAAAAATATGTTTTTATACAAATTAATAATTAGTTGTCAGCTTTATAATGGATAAGTGGCTGAATATCATTAATAAATCTGATATGAGTAAAAATCTTCCGAGGCCTAATACGAATTCATCGGCGTTATCGTCGTGTGCCAGCACTTCAATGCAGGATGATGCAAGAAGCACCGAAATTAGAAAGTATGATGAAAGTTTTATTGAATATGCTTTTACATTGACAGATAATAAAGATGGACCTAGCGGGTTGTGTGTTGAATGTGGAACAGTGTTGAATAACAGTAGTTTGCATTCAGCAAAGTTAAAACGGCATCTGAAAACCAAACACTCCCAATTAAAAATGCATCTTCCGAGTATTTCAAAGGAAAGTGTTTGCAATTAAATACAAGAAAAGCTACATTTTGTTCGCTTGTCCATCAGACAACAAAGGTGCTCTTACTGCTTCATATCATGTTATTTACCTATTGGAAAAGCAGGTGAAGCTCGTACAACTGCAGAAGATTTAGTAAAACCGTGCGCAAAAGATTTGCCAGAGTACACGATTGACGAAAAATTTCTTAAAAACATTAATACTCCTTTCTGACAACAAGGTTGCTCTAAGAATAAATAATATGTCAGAAAATTGCTTAAGAGACTTAGTAAGGCGAGTCCAACTTTTTCGCTTCAGATGGATGAATCAACAGATGTCGCAGGTTGTGTGATGTTACTTGTGTTTGATCGCCATATTCAGGCATCAGGGTAATGTGCTTCAATGCTCAGAGGAAAATGGAAGCGCTTCAGCGTAAGCTAAAACTTTGGGGTGAATGTATACTTATGAAAGAACTTGATTGCTTTAAAAGTCTCAGTGTTTTTTTTACTTACGAATGAAATTTCCTTAAGTGAAGATGCAAAAATTTCAGTCTTGCAGCACATATCTGACTTTTTGTACAACTATTGGGGAGTACTTTCCTCTCATTTAGAAAAAATTACTGTGGATTCAAAATCTCTTTGCTGACTCTGCAAATATCAACGATTTGTCTTTGAAAAAGAAAAACAGCTTATAGAAATTTTAAATGAATATATCTTAAAAACAAAATTCAGGAGGAAGAAATTACAAAATTTTGGATTCAATTGGCTATGGAATACTCTGAAATAAGTAACAGAGATTTGAAAATTTTGATGTGTTTTCCAACAACATATCTTTATGAGCAAAAATTTTCATTGTATAGAGCTACTTTTGTTTGTTTTGGAATTTCGCACAAAGCTACTCGAGGGCTATCTGTGCTAGCCGTCCCTAATTTAGCAGTGTAAGACTAGAGGGAAGGCAGCTAGTCATCACCACCCACCGCCAACTCTTGGGCTACTCTTTTACCAACGAAAAGTGGGATTGACCGTCACATTATACACCCCCACGGCTGGGAGGGCGAGCATATTTAGCGCGACGCGGGCGCGAACCCGCGACCCTCGGATTACGAGTGCACGCCTTAACGCGCTCGGCCATGCCAGGCCGTATAGAGCTACAAAGACCAAATTTAGTATAGAGCTACAAAGACCAAATTTAGAAAAAGGCTAAATATTGAAGATGATTTGGGTTTACATTACAAATTACAACCATAGCTCCAAATATTGAACTACTTTGTGAACAAAAGCAAGTTCATCCGAGCCACTAATAAATAAATAAGTACACTCTACTTTTACTGATATAAATTTTGCAAGCAGAAATTTTTAAACAAGTGAGTAGAAGTAACATTTTTTCTTTAAATATTGATATTTTTAATAAATTTATATTCTAAAAACTTGAAGTAAACTTTATCTGGTGCTAGTGACCAATTGCTTCTATTTTATTTTGTTATTAAGGCTTCGGAATGTTTTTTCATTCTGATGTCTAAAAAGTTTGGGAACCCCTGGCTTAGATAACTTAATTAGACTTCATAACTTACCCTACTCGCTTATTCCATTATAAAGTGAACCTACCAAACACTCTTTTCGAAAATTAGTTAATAAGAGTACCACATTACAATAAGTTGTTCTCCGATTAGATGAACAGACGAACGTATGTTTACAGACTTGAGGCTCGGCATGGCCTAGCGCGTTAAGGCGTACGCTTCGTAATCTGAGGGTCGCGGGTTCGAGCCCGAGTCGCGCCAAACATGCTCGCCCTCACAGCCGTGGGGTCGTTATAATGGGACGGTCAATCCCACTTTTCGTTGGTAAAAGAGTAGCCCAAGAGTTGTTGGTGGGGGGTGATGACTAGCTGCCTTCCCTCTAGTCTTACATTGCTAAATTAGGGACGGCTAGCACAGATAGCCCTCGAGTAGCTTTGTGCGAAAAACAAAACAAACAAACGTTCACAGACTTCCAACACTAAATTCGGGAAATTGATTACTAGTGATAGAACAATGCTCGGATCTAAAGGAATTTGGGTTCGTACTTATGATCTCCCCCTACAGAAAGTAATGAGGTATTTTAAAATTACAAAAAATATTACATTAATTGTAGTAAAATACAAAACAAAATAGCACATCTCACGTCAAAAATATGGTGGAGAAACGACCTTTTAACGGACGAATATGAAGCACTTCAATTCAAGTACCGTTTCAACCAATATCATACATGAATTGTACAAATCTGTATTCGCGAGATTACAAAATAAAGCACACAGGTATATGTCGTTAATTATCAAAAGCAAACAAAAATCCTTGGTAGGTATTTAGTTTTTAAAGGAAATATCTTAAACGTGTCTAAACTGAACTTACTTAGATATTACGTTTTTGATCGAATTGGGGGATTAATGGTAATTTAGACTTTTAATTGTTGATAGAGAAACTTGGTGGTTGCAGAAGCAGAGAGAATATCGAGGTTGGTGGTAATGATGGCGACGCTGATAAGGGGAGGCAAAAGAACAGTGATCGCACAAAGTATGTCACAATGGTTGCTCTTTTAATATAGCCACCTAGTGGCTGGGATTAGAAAATCTAATAGTGCCGGGAAATTGTTTGTGGAGGGGAACGGAAGATCCCCGAGAAAATTCACTTTCACAGGACAGGCGTCGAATAACTTATCTGTCCTATGCCTAAAACTCAAAATTAAACAGCATAAAGAGATGAGTAAAGCTTTACGAGTGCTTTATTATTTCTTTCATGACTTGGTTTTCATTGTACGCAGGATGTTGTTTTCTATGATATGCCTATCATTGTGTGGAGGGCGGCAGTCAGGAGGCTTCTTTATTCTGTTTTATTTCAGTATTTAAATACAAGTAATGTTAATCTTTAGTTTGTTGTTTGAATGTCCCATGTTTTATGTGAATTACTTGTTGGCAGTAAATTCTAGAAATCTTAGGGATAGTTTTCAGTGATGTCGAGAAACCCACTTGTTGAGAATTTTATATGCAAAAACGGCTCGTTTGGGTTCAGAAAATATTTTAAATAGAAGAGCGAACAACGTTTCGACCTTCTTCGGTCATCGTCAGGTTCACAAAGAAAGAGGTAACTGACCGGAAGCTGACCACATGTTTGGAAGGGGTTGTATAACTGAGTGTCGCAATGTAGAGGGCGGGGTTAGATGTTTGAATATATAATTTGATCTATAATATTAATATAGGTATAATGGCGTTTCTTTATATTGATTTATTTTGGGTTTAAGTTGTTGTATAAGTAAGGCTTCTTTAATTTTGCGTTTGTTTATGTTTGTTTCTTCTATGGTTATGTTGTGTCCATTTGACTTGCAGTGTTCGAAAACGTGTGAAGGTGACTTTTTATGTTCTTTGAATCTGGTTTCCATTTTTCTACTTGTTTCTCCAATATAGAAGTAATGGCAGTTATCACATTGTATTTTATATATATAATGTTGGTGTGGTGTTTGTCAGTGTAGTTCTTACATAGTATAGACCTTAGTTTTGTGCCTGGTTTTTGAATAAATTTAGTATTAACTGGAATGTTATATTTTGTTACTAGTTTTTGCCAAATGTTGGTTATTTGTTTGCTGATGTCAGGAATATATGGTATACAGCAGTATATGGTTTCGTGATCTTTTGATTCGTGAGATATATTTACTTTTGTTGGTTGATTTTACTTTCTGTCTAGGTGTGTGCGTATAATGTTTTCTACGGTTTATGGATGAAACTTATTGATGAAGTATTGTTTTATTTTGTCTAATTCATCATTAATTTTATCTGGTGAGCATAGATTTATGGCTGTGTTTATCTGGTTTTATTTCTTTTTGGAAAGTAATACTATCACTGAAGAGGAAAATTAATTTCTTTCAATAGTTCCAAATGCAGAAATTTAATGAAATTGAACAAAAGTTTTAATACGTTGTCAGAAGTGGGGTTCGAACCCACGCCCTCTTACGAGGACCAGATCTTAAGTCTGGCGCCTTAGACCACTCGGCCATCCTGACACATATAATGTAATACAAAATACTATTATATATTTTATTATTGCTATTGGAAATTTTAACGTATTTTATAATTTATTAATAGTTTTATATTATATACTTATATATCTTAGTTTTTTATATATGTTTAAGAAAGAAGTACTTTAATAACTGTAAATTATAATTACAATAAGGTAGCAACCAGCCTGTTCGATTGATTTTTTTTAGAATTGGACGTGTACCGATATATATGTGGGCATGAATTTTTGTTTCAGAGAAACTTGAACTGTTATAGTAATTTAAAACTTTTTACGAAAAGCAATGTGAATGGTTCGTAAATGTTTAAGTAAGTGAAATAAAATCAATAATGTTAAGTAGAACAAATGATATGCTGGTACGTATCGTACCATCACGAACTCTTCAGTCGAGAATTTAACTTTCCTGTGTAATTAGATCGAAATCGTTGTTTGTTACTAAGGCCTCACGCGAAAAAAAACAACAACAAAAAAAGAACTGGTCAATTACTTAAGAAAACGAGTAAACCTAACATTGTATCAGAAAAAGTAATTTATTTTGTGTTGTTATACTGTTGTAAACTAGGCAACGGGATGCATTATTTTTAACAAGTAACTTGTAAAATTAGCAGTATTAAACAAGAGTGGCAGAAATTTTAAAACTTAAGCAATGTGGAAGCATTGGCCCGTGACTTAGAATATGAGATGTAATGATGTACTTCGCAATAGCAGTTTATCGTTACGTTATTTACTGAACCCGATAGTTTTTCATTCATATATCATTGATATTGTGAATATTCCTAACTTTATGCGTTAGAAAAACGCCATTGGTTTACTAGGTTTAAACCTCTTAATTTCCATTTTCACCACCTAACAGGCATGGGAAATGACTGCTGTAAGAGTCACCGATCATCAAAGTAAGTCTGCCTAGTTATTACCTTAGTGTAAAAACTTTAGCATTAAGTGTTTGTACTAACACATACCGAATGATCAATCAAACAACTTTCCATTTAGGCTTTCAGAACTTAACATGCTAGCCTAATTGCAGTATTCAAGTTTGCATTTCACCATTGAAACACTACTCTTAGATCATTCAAACACTTAATAACTGTGTCAGAATTACTCATCAAATTCTCTATTTCTACTGTTATATAAGAGAAAATATTTCGTATGGAATGGACAGGGATTGAGCATGATGTATGAAGGTTTTAAAAAAGTGTTTGATAAAGTACCACACATAGGAGATTACATAAGAAAATCACATCAGCAAAGATAAGAGAAAGACATCAATTAGATTGTAGGTTGGTTGGATGAGAGAATAGAAAGGGTTAGTAGTGAAATCTGCTTAAACTGGTCCTGTGTTATATTGTAATACCTCAGGGGTCAGTGTTTAGGCCTGAAATCTGTTTATGTGAATAATGCTGATAGGGGCATATTTGGAAAATTATTTAAATTTGCAGATGATATTAAACTGTTAAGCATTTCTAGCTGTACTGAGGTATAACAGAATGAATTGGATCAGTTGGAAAATTAGACAAATAATATTATTATACAGTAAGTGCACTGGGATGAAATAACATTAAGTATATTAGTATTTAATTGTCGGGATCACGATGACAGAAAATGGCAGCCTTAAAAATTGCCCATTTAAAAGCTCTTTTAAAATATCTGAATGTTAACAATGACCATTTCACAGGAAAACTTGCATTTATTGTACTTATAAAATTGTCATAAAGTTGTCACAAATATGCTTAACAGAGTGAATCAGAATGTCAGGCATTTTCCCATCCTTTAACTGTCCTGCTTGTGGAGATTCTTTATTTATCATGTATGCTTAATGCTGATTGGAATTTTGGCTCAAACAATCCAGTTCCAATCACTTCTTGTGTCTTCCCATTTTAATATGTTGTCTTTTATCACATTTGAGTGGACTGTTTGTGCAGGACTAAGAATGCCCATGGTAGACATTCTTATTTTTCATTTCTCAGGATGCTATCTTCAATTTTTTTCATCACATACTTTGGTAACAGTTTCATATCTTGGTATTTGGAGCTTTTTACATCAGTTCAATTAGAAAGGTAAATGTGTGAAACTACTTTTCCACATCAGAGTTTTCACATTTTTGGGGTCATTAGGCAACTACTAATATTTAGTTTTGTGGTGTAAAAGAAAAGGGGAAGCACTACAACACAGTCACCAAAGAAATATGGTCTTGTTTTAAGTTTTCTCTGAATTTTGTAGTCTTAATATTTGTCAGTCTATTAGTAAAATGCAGCAACAGTGTTAGTAATCAAGTGTAAATGAGCATGGCTTCACATGTGTAGGTCTTGAACGTAAACTTACATTTGTGGGATTTGTGTACAATTACTTGTAAGATTCATTTTATCACATGTACTAAAATGTACTTTGTAATCTATATATTTGCTGAGATAGTTGACACCCAGACTTGCACTTTGTCATGATACAGCTTTGGACACTTGGTCAAGTTTTGCAGAAATTGTTAATTTTTCTTAGAAAGCCACAGAGGTGTGCAAAATAAAAACCATTTGAACTTGCTTTCAAAAAGTTTTAGATTCTACAATTCTGTATTAATTCTTGAAACGTGTAATGTTTTAAGTGCATCTAAATTACTTAATTAAATGTGAATTTACACTGTATTTAGAAAAAAAAAACATTGTGCCTAATTACATAATCAAGTATTGACTGTGAACTTGGAAACAAAAAGTATTATCTCTTAGTGATTCAGGCAACAATATACTGAAGATATAGTGAATCTACTTAAATAGGGCTTTTATCAAAGAAGTGCTCAGACAGTGTACATTTAAACTCTTCTCTAACCTAAATCTATGTTCAGTAATCTAATTATATGTTAAATAAACTAAAGATTGAAGATTGTAAACCAGAAATTTTCCTTTTTTTTAATTAATTAATGAGAATGTCTGACCTAGACTTAATGTAGAGATACAAGACATTCTAAAATATAGTCCATGATGATGAGAAAACCCACTTGTAGAGAAAATTATGTATGTAAAAACATTTAGGGTACATATGTAAATAATCACTTAAGTTATACATTTGGGACATCTGAAACTGAGAAATTAAAAAGTGTATTTGAGCTGTTACAACATGCATTTTCTTTTTGTCTGTGGTATGATTGAGCAAGACTTGAACATAAAATAATTTTCTGTTTATTTTACAGAGTCATTACACTAATGATGATTGGACTGGATAATGCCGGAAAAACCTGTACAGTAAAGCACTTTCTAGGTGGTATGTACAACACTAACTTATAATTTAAGAATAAAAATATATATTTCACAGCATTATTTTAACTTTTATGAATATGTGATATTGAAATCGAAGCATTCAAACCAAGATCTGCTGTAATGGCTTAGCTAAGATAAAAAAGTATGCTTTCAAAAGACAGGAAGAAGCAATAATAAACAACAACTAATTATGACTATTATGTATTTTATTTACACTGAGAGAATTTATTGTTTGAAAGTAGAAAACTATCTAGGTTTTGTTATATTTAGGACTCTAGCTATTTAATTATTATTCAATTAAATGTTTTTGGCTTACCTACAACATGTGAACCTACAGTAACACTGCCAAACAAAAAGCAAAATATGCATTTGAAAACAGACAGGGAACTGTAAAGCCTTAAGTCTGCATTCAAGTATAGACCAAAAATAGGTTATGGATTTTTTTAAACTGGGCTTTGAATTATTATATGCATTTTTGAAACATTTGGCCAAGTTAGGTATCAAAATGACAAAAAAACAACTTGGTACAAGAAATTGTAAAATAACTTTACTGTCAAGATTTTGTAATTTAAAAGTAGAAATATTGTAATCAATAAACTGGAAAATTGTTATGTTGCCAATTTTAGTATTGTTAACATAAATGGAGCTGATAGACTTTATTGTAATTGCATCTTGATTAGTATACATTTTCAAGTACATTAAGTTACTTCTGTATGTTGATATAACTTTTTCTTAAATTTTATACTGTTGCATTAAACTTCCAGTACTCCCATTAACCACTTGGTATTACTACATCTACAGTCCTCTTCATTGCATTTTATGGTATCGAATACCATCTTTCAGTTTAATAGCTCTTGCCAGTTTGCACATACTTGGCATATGACTAGCCTACATACACCTTTCCAGATATTTTTTCAAAAGTGTTATCCAGCAGTCTTCTTACCAAGTTTTTCCTTGTATGCTTTTTAATTTTTTTAAGGCAGAATTGCAGCTTTTTTTTTCTTGTTATTTAATTGTGCTTCTGAATGAATTGTATTTCTAAGGCCATGTTTCTAAATGATGTTTTTTCAGTTTTATTTTGTATAGTGCTGCCAATATAATCTCTTTTGTCAACATTGGTGTTTTATTCATGCTACACAGGTTTCTTGTCATTGAAATATATTAGTAAATATTCAATCTTTATTCACAATCAAATTATTGATTTCTAAGTGGCTTGCTTATTTCTCCTCTTTATGTTCTTCTAAAGAACCAAAGGTGTTAGAATTTACAAAAGAACTTCCAAGTTAATCTTTGACCCCACATATTCTGGACTTTAAGCCATTTGTCACTTCATTAACACTTTTTAAAGGATAGTTTGGTGTAGGCCCTGTTCTGATTTCCTTACTTTGTTTGCTAATGTTTGTCACCTGTTGGATTTTGAATCTATGCTTTTTTTGGCTTTGTTTCACCATTTTTTGGAAAGAGTGGACTGTTTTTTCCTCTGTTGCTAAATTATCATTTTATGCATAAATTTGAGTGATAGATTAACATCTAATGTTCTTCTCTGCTGCCAGAATTCCTCAGATTGGTGAACGTTTTGGAGAATCCTTTTTCAGTTTCCTTTGCTCTTCATTCTACTGAATCGTATATTCATGCTTAAGTTTATCAAGATAGTTGGTTTATTTCTTCTATTATTTTTGTTCATCTTATCATAAGCTTTAGACTCTTTTTGTTGTTGTTTTTCTGGCACTTGCCATTTTATTTTCAGCTTAGTTCACATCCAAGTCCTCTTCTACCAGCTTGATACCATTTTGCATGCATATTTTTTCTGTTACATTTTTCTGTACTTTAATATTTATCTTCATTAGATGTTCGTTTTTTATAATTTGCTATACAGTGAAGTTTTTAGTTAAATGTTGTGGAACATCTCTCACTGTACTTAACTTTAGAATTAGTCCAGTTAACTTTTAAACACATTTCCTAAACTACTTATGCACCAAATTGGTTGTGGGTCTATGACTTTGTTGGTTACAGGGTCTCTAATAATGTGAAAGTCATATCTGGAAATGTAATCAAAAATTTCTTCAATATTGCAGTTGGTTTCACTATTTACTAATGTGGTCAGTTGTAGGCAAAGGGCATTGTTATATATATAGAGAGAACCACTTAATAATAAATATCAGTGAGTATGGTTTAGGATTAGAATGAGGGCTTATTGAGAGAGAATGTAGGATGTGTTGTAAGTATGCCATTTTATTAATTATTTTTTTTAATAATAAAAACATTGGTATACTATTCAATGTACTGAATATAACAACATTAATTTTAATTTGTCATTAATTTTTGAACTTGTAGTATATGTATCAGTTTACAGTATTAGCTCAGAATTTGTATTTAAGACTAACCTTATTCTCCTAAGTTAGCTGAACCGTGAGACAATAATCAATAAGATTTTACAGCCAAAAATATTGTTTATGGTGAGGATACCTAACTGGTGAAACAATACATCAAATTTAACTAGCTACACTGATGACCAGGTTAATTTTTAAGAGTTGCTATGATTATATAGCTTATCAAAAACTGTTATTCTAAGTGTTGTAACTAGCAATATGTAAATTATTTTCGTATTGAATAGTATAAAAAAAAGTTAATTATATGAACTTAGAAATACTGAAAGGAGTCCTTTCTTAATTTATCAATGAAAGCTAGAGCAGAAAAGTAGACATAAAATACTTTCAGACTCTTTTTCAAACAAATTTACAACTCTTTTCACACATTTTTTATTTCACTGTTGCTTAATGTTCAGTTTTCATCAGATGTTTCAAATTTTGTCTGTATGAGTTTTTATAGTTGGATTTATGTGTCTTTTGAGCTGTAGGGAAGGTGTTTTAGCTTTTTATGAGTCTGTGTTTCCTTTCTTTCACACGGTATCAAGTTCTAAATGTGCTCTTGTCCAAACTTTCATCATCTGCTACCCCACTTTTAATTTTGTTGCATTTTCCTCTTCCAGAGGATCCTACTGATAATTGATTTCTGGGTTAGAATACTTTCCATGTCTCACTGAAGAGAGCTATAAAGGAAGGCACAAATATCTGTGCACTGTTTTATTTTTATTTAGTTCGAACATTAAAGAACATGGACTTAGAGTCATGGAATCCATGATTTGATTCCCTATAGTGAACACTGCAGATAGCTCAATGTTGCTTTGCTCTTACAAAATACTTACCTGAAAAGATGTTGGTCCAAACAATGGTAATAAGAATAGAGGTCCTTGAGTCAGGATTAATTGTTCAGCTCACAACTTCATGACCAACCTATAGATTTTCTATCTCTTGCAGTTCCTTGGATATTGGAAATTAGTTCTATTGCTATCAGAATTTGGTTGGTTTGGGGGTAGAGAGAGAAAGTCATGCTTGTTTTTCCAGGATTTTATTCCCATCCGTTGTTGGGCTTAAAATGTCAGGAGGTTGGTGTCCAGCCATTGATTTTTCTTGTCTATGTTAATGCCTATATTTTCCAAGGCTCATAAATGACTTGTTCTTCAATCTGAGTTGGCACTTTTAGTAGGATTGTGGATGCCCAAATTTGTTATAGTTTGCTCTTATCTGCACATTACCATAGTGGTGGCATCCCACACTATCACTGTTTTTTGTGCATAAAGGCTAGGTACTGTGTTTCAAGGTTTTTTCCTTTAGACTAGCATCACAAAGGTTCTTCAATATCATACAGCAAGCCCAACTCTTACCTTTTCTCCCACTGCATGGATGGTGTTTTCTCTTTTGGGAATGTGAGCATCACTTTAATCTCTCATACCTTTAGGATGAGCAAAGCCAACAAAATATCCTATCATTTGTCTTTATGTGATCAAGGAATCATAAACTTTGATTCACTGGGTTTTCCAGTTTCCTTATTTAGGATTATTCTTTGATGTCGAAGGGTTATTAAGTCGGTACACTACTAAAATATGAGTTCCTCTGTTGCAATGTCATTCAGAGATTCATATCTTCATGAATTTCTTGCTTCATAGACAGGGTGCATATCTCAACAAGTAGAAAATCCAGGGCCTAAGTATGGATGACAAAGCTTTTCTACACAGTGTTTTAGTCCTTCTTGCTCTTCATAATGTGATGCCTCGAGGTTTAGGCTTATTTATGACACTTCACTTTGACAATTCTGTGGTGGTATCTTACATTTTATGTCAAATAGGCACTTGGTACAGGGCTTCTTCTTTTTGAACCTTGAATCTCCTTTCTTGGGACCACTTTTATCACCCTACTAACTTGCCATGCTCCACTTAGGGTCACTGCAGCAGCAAATCGTTTGTATCCACCCAAATTATTATACCCAGCATAAAGATGCTTCTTGCAAGGTTTTGTTGGATTGGCTATTATTTTGAAACATTGATGATTGATGGATTGGACACTCATTGAAACACCCAACTATTAGAAACTTCACCTGCATTACTTCACTTTCTGGTTTTAGCAGTGGATGCATTCCATCAGGATGGGACAGGATTACAACTGTGGGCCTTCTCTTCAATTTATATGTTACCCATGGTACTAATTATGATTTGTTTCAATCCTTTGTTACGTCCTGTTGATAGCACTGGATTGGTAGTTATACTCTGTTTCCTGCTTCTGCAGTACCTTCAGGAGTGCCCAACTCTTAAACTTCTTCTTTGGTCATCTTTGTGAAAGCAACCATGATCTGATATAAACTCAAGCTTCAAGCATGGAGGTTATGTGCATCTTTGCACAGATTCAGAGTTTAAAATTTTATGATTGCTATATTTCAGTTTCCATCTTTGCTTAGTCCCATAATTAACATTTGTCAATGGAAATGGCACACATATCAGCAATGGCGTATTGGGAGGAGGGTGAACCAACTTTGATCAGAAGTGCAAACAAAAATACATTTTTTGACCTGGCTCTTTGACAATGGTTTTGCATCTTCCACACTTGCCTGTATAAAACACCCTTATTCACTGCTGCTCGATACTCGAGACAAAAAATTCCTTGAGTCCCCAGTACTCATTCGATTCCTCAAGTTGCTTTGAGTTCTTTGTCCCAAATTACTTTTCCAGTTATGTAACTGGTATATTAAGTTCACATTACATGCCCATTCTCAACACATGGTTGTGACCTTAGTCTCATATTCTGCATTTCCAGAAGTTTCTTTACATTGCTGCTGCCCTATAGATATTGTCAGTTGGAGGGTTTGCAATCATTGTCAGCAGGATGTTGTATTATTCTGCATATGTCGTAAAACTGGTTTTTCTTCCTAACGACACTATTAGCCAGAGAGTGGGATAAATCATTTTCACCATCCAAGACTAATCAGATTTTGATTGCTGTTATGTCCAGTGAGGGCCTTGAAGGTTTTGTTGTCTGCACAAATGCCTTTAAAGACACTAGACAGTGACTTTTAATTCATTCGGATCACTCATTTCCCCAGCATTTATTCCCTATTATATTGGTGAGGTGGTTACAAAATTGACCTATTTTCTGGGTTCTCATTTAAAGCTAGGAATATCCAATCAGATTTTAACATTTCTATGTTCTTAATAGCCTGGTTGAATTTCTTGCATGAGGGTATTGTGTGGACTGATATGAGGACCTCTCCAGATACTTTTATCTCACATTATTTGCATTGTTTGGCAGTATTTTCATTTGAAGGTTTTTCACTATCTGCTGTAGCTATTTTAACCACTTCTACTAGATTATATGGAGAGATGAATATTTTCATTGCTACACTTGTCTCATTTTTATTTTTCAAGGCCTTCTACCTCATTTTCACAGGATCCCACTCTGTGGTAAATATTGCTCAGACAGTTGGGACTTTATAAACCAATTTTACATGAGTAACTGCTAATTCAGTATAGTTTATCTAGGTTGCAACAGGTTCTGCAGAAATGAGGTGTTCCATAAGATCACCCAGAGGCTGACTTGGTGCTATTACTCTTACCATGTTGAACCATAACTCATGGACTATCTTGAGTAAAGCATTTGGGGATCGTACCCTTTGCTGCTGACCACTGGATTGAATAAATTTGGGTTGGTATACTTTTAAAAATTTAATGAACTTGTTTCACCTATTGCACTGTTTATCAGGATTCTCCAGTGTGCATTATTTTCCAAATTCTACTAGTGGAGCTAGGGAGTTCTTAATACATCCAGTTTCCAGTCATGTGGGTAGTGGACAGAGGTTTTTCCTTCAGAGTATGAGAGTGAATACCTCCATTTTTGGAGAAGAGGGCAAAGTTGGGGGTCCTCCTACCTATGTTCCTGGATGGTGTTTCCCAGATATTGGTATAAAAAGCACTAGTCTACAAGGGACCCTACTTGTAATATTGATTCAGAATTGACTTGTGGGCAGTTGGGTTGGACATGGTCTTTCTCTTTTGATGAGCATTGGTTCAGTACATTGTTCATTCAAGAAAATGTTAACTTTCAGAAATGCTGTTTGGTTTCCTGCACCACAAAGAGCTAGCTGGTGCCTCATGCACAACTGCTGTGGAGTTTTCTGCACATACCATAAACCTTGAACAAACTCTTACATCTAAGTGTGTGTATGTATATTGCCCCAGCCTATAATGTAATCATCATAATTTTGTAGCTATTCACTGAAAGGAGGGTGACATGACCTCTGTGTATCTTAATCCTTGTTAGTGCTAGCATATGATCATAGGCCCATGCTTTTCTCAACACTATCTGTGTTTGGATGCACTTTTTTATATTGTGTTTTTGAGATTTTGGTTGCCTTCATCATTTGTTTTTCTTCAGTGCAATATTGGTTTTGTTCCATTCATCTGATTCTAAATTCATATTCTATAGCGACCACATTTCTACTGTAGGTTACTTTCCACAATGCATGTCAAGTGATATAAGTCCAAAGACCAAGACATTTCTTTTCAGGCATTTTCTCCAGTTGATTCAATGGATACCAGAGGAAATTTATCTGTTCGTGGACATGACATTTCATTGTTATTCATTTAACTCCATCTCGCATAGTACAGCACACATCTGCATACAACAGGTCTTGGATTTCACTAAGTGGAAAGGTACTGATGATGTTGTGGATAATTTAGTTTCCATTCCATCCTGGGTACAGTGGTAAGTCTACAGATTTACAATGCTAAAATTTGGAGCTCAATTCCTATTGGTAGACTCAGCAGATAGCCTGATGTGGCTTTGCTGTAAGGAAAATACAAACTTAGTTTCCACAACTCTATTGAGCTTGGGCAAATCATGAGGTACTAACAAGTTAACTGATGATATTCCTGCTTTCATACACCAGGTGGTTAGTTCCTTTCTTTTTTTGCCTTCTCCAGTTCAGTTTCCTAGTAATTTTGTTTCTTTATCTACTGTTTGTTTCTGTTTCTTTTCTCTCTGCTGAGGAACAGGTACTTCCCACTTTTTTGTTTGCTATGCTCAGGAATGAGGTATTTGATGTTCAGTCTTTTGTTGACTGTATATCATAATGTATCTTTGGTTGTTTTACTTCATGTATCTTATTTTGCCTCAACTTTCTATTATTCCATGTCTTTCATGTCCTAGTTGTCTTTGTTACTCCTTTGCTATGACGTCAGATCATGACTATTTTGTATTCCTTGATCCACATACTTTTGTGTCCTTTTTTTACTTGGGATGCTCTTTTTTTTCCTGCTTTGTGAATATTTGTAGACATCTTTTCACATTTTGTCTTATTTTTACTTTGTCTGCACTCTTCACCTCCTCACTGAAGATCTTTATTACATGTCAAATAGTTTTGGCAGAGACACCTATTATTCTTTATTTGTCATTTTGGTTTTCATTAATACCCCTCATTTGTCTGTTTTGACCTGGTTTTATTGTTTTTTGGATAATTTTATTTCTCTTATACCCAGGACCTTAATATTACCCTTTTATTTACAGACCTTGGAATACTGAGAATTGAGCTGTTTACTTTCAGTCTTCTTGATTTTTTCAGCTCACTGGTCCAAAAGGAACACTGTCTGTAATCCATCATCTGGAATAATGTTAGGTTAACCTTTTCTTGTTTCTTGTTCCCTTACACAGCTAGCCATCATGGATTTCAGTGGTGACTCTTCTTTTCTGTTTTGGAACTGATCCTGGATACTGTTCCCATCAATAACCACCCCTCCCATTTTACCCCACCATTTTCTACCTTCTCCGGTGACAGTGGCACTTTGTATGTTCTTTCTCACCATTTCTCTTTCATATTTTAACTCATCTTTTTCACCATTCTCTTCCCACCAATTCTGTTAAACATTTTTGTGTCAGAAGGTGTAGAAACTGTTTCATTCCAATTGGGACTTTTATTATTGTCTTTATCATTCCCAAGAAGTTGAGGAAATTGACACTGTCATCAACTTGTCAGCTCTGATCCACATTTTTATTTTTTTTTGATTACATAAAAACAATTTTCTTTGTGTATTTGGTTCTTTCTCCTAGTCTTTGTTTATCCAGAGAAAGTGTTTCAAATACCTTTCTTCGAATTCGATCCATTTGCCCTGTCTTTTGTCATTCCTTCAGTTTGTTGTCAGTAGTGTTATCTTTTGGCTTTATGCACTTCCTTTTGGTTACCTACAGCTGTTTTTTAAATTTTCAGCTGGATTATGATGTATCTTCTGGGCCTTCATATTCATTATTATGTGGTTCTCTGTTTTTCCGGGTACTGTTGTGACACAGTTGCTGATTAGTATCTCCATTCCTCTATGCATAACCTCTCTCCTTAGCTGCTGATCTAGCTTTTTTGAATACCAGATGTTTTTTTTTTCTTATGATCACTTTGAACCATTCAGTTTATTGTAAACCTGAGGATGTTCCTTAAATCCTACATGAGGGATGCTTAACCCTCTACTTTTGCTTTGAAAAGTTGCATTTTTGAAGTCTTTCAAAAGTTTATTTTGAAACATGGTTTCCTGATCTTCACTGCCACTTTACTGAAAACTCATTTAACCGTATTTCTACAGGTAGCTAGGGGTCAAAGGTCATGTCTTCATGTTTGTAGATTTGCATTCAAAATTTTATTTTGTGTATTATATCAGAAAATTTGATATAAAATTGTAGGTTTTAATTCAAATTCTATTATTTAACATCAGTTAATTTCTTAATTTGAAAATAAATGTTAAAAAGAAATTGCTAAATGTCAGTTATTTGTTACACTGGTACACTGTCTTCTGGGTTTGGTCAGATTACATTTTATGATGCACACAATACAACATTTATAGTTTTACGGGAAGTATAAACTCAAATTACTGATATTGGCAAGCTAGAATATAAAATAAGAATATCCTATATTTTCTTTTTGCTGAGATATCATAATATTTATTGAATCTTCCGCAAGTGGCTCCACCCACCACTTCATCATTTGAGAAGACTTGTTTATAAGTTTATAACCAATCTATAACTCTACATTTCCTCTACATAATTCTGTTAATCTCTCTAAGTTATTTATGAGAGAAAATATCTTATGCTATTGGAGAATTTGATATATTGTGATTAATGCTATTGGATAGAAATTAGATTTTTTAAAACTCAAATATAGAATAATTAGAAAGCCCAGTAAATAAAATAGATTTTTTTTGTATCAGTAAAGCAACTTACAATTTTTGTTATTAAACAAATTTATGTATAGAATCTATAAAACATGTTTTTTCTGCATCAATAAGTGAATTTGGAAAAGACTTGAGTATGATTCATGAGTGCAAAAGAGAACTTCAAAACATCATAAGTAGTTAAGATCATCATTTTCCAAGTATTTTGTATTTACTGCTCTGTGTTTTGTGAAAAATAACTGAAATATAAATATTTATTTGTAAATAGTAATAATATCTATATATATACATATGCTTTGTATGGTTACCCAGACCTCACTGTACCTTACAAATTATTGGAAACTACACATTTATTGGTTACTGTGTGAACACAGTAAAATAGGAAACAAAATATTCATGATATCTTTCACGCCTATATTACCATTAAATCCCAACCATCAAAGTTTATTGGATTAGATACAACTTTGTAAAGGACCATATAAATACTTTCTCATGCATTTAAGTAGTACTTTAGACAATTCTTGTTGTAACTACTGTACTTGTAAATAAGCTGGTAAATCCTACCCCACTGTATCCACAGACTAACATGTAAATACCTAATAATTTCATTGGATTGGCTCAGACTTTATAAAAAGTCATCACTTGACATTTTATATTGTCAGTTCTCTTTATAACCATTATACTGTCAACAAAATGATAAACCCTACCCCATTGTGTTTTCAAAGTGGAAAAAGTTCTGTGAATTTTGCAGCAAAAGCTTATTTCATATTGACAGTGTCAAAGTGCTCAGAACATGGTTACACCTAAACAAGAATGGTAATTCATTGCTTAATGCTCAGCAGGTTTCTAGTTCAGCTGCTAATTGTAGAATAAACTTAGGAAATAGGAATAAAAATATTACAAGAAATTCTGAGGAGATTTACTTTGGAACTTCATTGTCTGTACTGCAAAGGACAGAGGACTGTTCATTTCTTTTTTCTATTAAATTCTGAACCATCTGCTGGCAATACATTAGCTGCAGAAAATAAGTGTGAAATGTATAAATTCTGATCATAAGTACTTAGAAATTTTATGATCAATACTAACATTACTATGCATCTTATTTTTATTATTTTATAACTTGTCTTACAATCTGAGTATTAAGTATAATGTTACAATAGAGAAGATAACTGGTAAAATATAAAGCTTTATTTCACTGAAAATAAAAACAATATTTGATATTTAATTACAAAGTTTTGTAATTTTTCATTTATTTTACTATTTATTATTATAGAAGTTACTTAAGTGTAGAAATAAAAATTTATTCAGTAAGATAATAAAAGAAAAACAAAGGTATTCATGGGGTATATGTGTTAGCAGCTTGTGTGTAACATGAGTTACATGTGCACTGTGTAATTTTTAACTTATTTTGGGGTAATTTTATTTATACAGTTCAAAGGTTGATAAAACAAAAATTAATAAACAGACATATACTGTTACAAGATTTAAGTTGTTTAGATTAAACATTTGTGATTTAACTTCAACCTGCTAGAGTTCTCACTCCTGAATTTTCAAAGTAACATAGACCATATCGTCTTGTGTACCACACTTTTTCAACAGTGTGTGTGTGAATTGTGATTGACTGACATTGAAAGCATGGTAATAATTTCAGAATAATTTTTAATATGAACTTTTAACAACTGTCAGAAGATTCATATGTTCAACTGCCAGTTCTATGTTTATTTGAAAATGTTTCAATCAGCTTTATTCAAAATATTCCACAAAAGTGCCTTACATTTTTATCATGTCTCGGCTATCTTTCGAGTCAGCCAACTCACCAGAAAGTGTTACCCAGAGTAAAAGAAGTTAATGCTTTTTTAAATACAGGTAACAAATTGAACATAATACATACATTTGTAATTCTGTAATTGATAGTTGTGTCTCAAATCTTTAGATAAACAGTTTATTTTTAATCAGATATAAAAACAAAAACTCAACAATCTTCAAATATGGTACTTACAATTCCCTCTTATCTGGAATTTACTCCATTTGAGCATTTTGTCTTAAGTAAGGGCTTCATGTGTGTATCTGCCTAGAATTATGTCAATATTTTCATCACTGTGTCCAATATTGAAAAGTTTTACTGCAGATTGGGACTTTGGACTCAGTTATTTAATTTATAACCTATTTTCAGTATTTTTATGATAGATCCTTTCTTGAAATTTAAACATTAATGTTTGCAGTGGGACTCCCCTTTTTTTCAACTCATTATTCTAGATTTCTTCATTCAGAAGAGTAGAAATTAGGTTTGTACAAAGTAATTATGTACAACAATCATGGTAAACCTGAACTAGATGCCTGATTTACTTTATTTTATTCAAAGAGTATGGAAAATTATGTGTTGGACAAACAGACCACCATCTACATGATACAATCTGGCAAAATACTACTCACATAAGAAGATTGGATAAAGATGTATCTGTTAGTACTACTATAGCATCTTGGAGCAGAATGTCAATGACTTCTCTTTAGTGGGATTCAAATATATTCTATCTGATACTGATAGAGATAATGACTTCAAAATATATTAAACCATGGACTGAGAACTTTTCACCCTCATGGAATAATTTAGTGCTTTCCCATTCTTTAACTTTTTTCTGTGGAATATGTTATATCTTCATGTGGTCATGATATTTATCATGTTAATTTTGGTTTTATCTCTAATATCTTGGTTTTATGTAGTTTAAATTTTTTATAATAATATATAATGTTATATTTTCTACCTTATTACAAGTAGGGTTTTCAAATGTTACTGAACTGTATATTGTTGTTAAAACTATGTGATGTTATCTGTGTGTTTCACAGTGTCTTAAAATCTTAAATTATTCTGACAACATATAAATCTCTCAGGCTTTTATTTTTTCTTCAGCAAGATACAAAAATGGGCAATCTTGGTTTGTATGGGCACTACACATACCAAAATGTCCTTTAGATGCCTTTTTATCAGAATGAAATATTTTCTATTTTAGATCAGGTTACTCGTATTACTTTTTTTTTTGGTTGTAAGAATTGTATGGACTGTTCTAGAAGATCCTGGCATAGCATTTGGGATATGAGCTTCTTAACTTAAGTATTCCCTGATTCATGATATCTATGCTGCCAAACAAGTTAGTCATGGGAGGCATATTTATATGCCTTTTTACAGGATCAGTCACTGGCCCATGCTTAGAAGTGGGCATTAGACTTTTTTAATCTCATTTTTTTACTTGTCTCATGCCCTTGGAACTTCTGGATGGACTATGATTTGTAATTCACTCATAACTTTGAGCTTCTGATTGGCCATTCATTCCATTTAGAAGGGTACTGCTTTATGTTTATTCCTTTATTCCTTCCATTTTTGAAATGGGTATTGTAGTTATTTCATGAAATATAGATAAGTTGACTAATTTTAAACTCAGTCATCAAATTAAAGTTTATTTCAAAATTTATTTCACCTCAATATGTGCTTCCTTCATTTTCTGGTTTTGGTCTCAGTTAGAACAGTTGTCTAAAAAGGTAAATGTTGTCTAGTCTCATTGTGAGTGTGTGCAAACATATGACAGAAAACCACTGGATGAAGGAGTGGTCTCTTTCAGGAATAGATGTGTGGACATGCCATCACAGAATGATGAACAGGAGAGAAGGGAGTTAACCTTAATGTAACAGTCAAAATTTTGGAGAAAGTTATGGCTGTATATGGAAGTAAGTATCTTTTTGAAATTTATTTTGTTTTAAAATAAATGATATGATACTTGTATGTGTGTGTGAAGCGACTAGTAGCATGAACCTTTACGTGTATGTAAGTGGAGCTTGACTAATTTTCTCTTAGTTGTGTATAAAACTTACCTGTTGTGGACTATGTGTAGCAAAGTGTACATTAGCCAAGGTTTCATTATATGGATCTGTATGTACATTGAAATGGACATTATTAGAAGTAAAAATGTAAAATTCAATGTTGTATGAAAGCTGTGCTAAAATAATTTTAGGTACTATAATTTAAGCCAGAAACAAGATGAGAAACCTTTATTAAATAACTTGAAAGGTGTAGTCATGTTTTAAGGGTTATTGATTTTATACTAGTATATTTTCAAGTATGTCGTCAATCAAATAACTTGTACTTTTCCATATTGTGCTTTTTGGTAGGTATGATCAAATGAACGTGTTCATCATAACCGAAGAAAAAGTTTAACATGATGTTACAATATTACAGTATAATTATTTTTAAATGGAGGGGCCAGCTATATGAATGCAGATGTCATTCAACACATGAAGATAAAAAAAAAACAAAAACGAAACTGTTATATACATACAAAATATAATAACATGGTTTTTATAAACAGCATTTATTTTTATTTTTTAATACACAATAGAAAAAATTGATTAAAAGTTGCTTTAAATAGATTTTTGTATATATCAAAATTTATGGATATTGTTAGATAGACATTTAATAGTTATTTCTAAGACTTAATTAGTTTTAAAATTAGTTTTTAGTAATGGTATTACAGTATTTGTTTAGTATATAAAAACTTTTGGCATAACCAGTTGCAATTTGATATTGCTGTAGTGTTGTTGTTGGAAAAAGACTTGTGGGGAAGTTTAAGTAGATCAGTTGGATTTTCTTAAAATTAATTTTGCAGTTACTGTGGTAACTTTCTGAATATTTTATAATAATAATAGTATTGTTTGTAAAAAAAAATAAGGCAGAGCAGAGAATTATCAGTAACAGTTTGCTCCTATATTAAATTTTATAATGTGCATAACAGGGGGATCTCGAACCCATTTCAAAATTGAAAGCATCAAGCTAATGCCATAACTGCTTAATAATCAAGTTCCAATACTTACAACTGGATTTTATCTTTATCTTATTTTATCTATTGCTAATCTTCTGCTGTTTAAAAAGGATTGTTTTCTTTCTTGTTGATGGCCAGGATTTGATCCTAGTTTTATATTTAAGTTTGGCATGTTATCCACTTAGCAGAGATCTTCATCCATCTAACAGAAAACACTCTTAATAAAACTAGCATATAAATCAGCAAAACTTGAATACTCCTTTTAAAAACATTGAAAAAGTCAGTTGATTCTGGTTCTAATGGGGGGAAACCTCTGTTGGGTGGATAATGCACCATACTTCCATCAAGAAGAGCTGAGACTGAATCTTGACCACTATCAAATATTCATTATCAGAACTGGTTAATCATTAATAACTAGTTATAAAAAAAATTTGCTAATTAATTATATAGGCTACTAACCCAGACTTGATGGATATTATCTGATCACCACAACCTCACTATTTCCAAGTGACATTTTGTAATAGTATGGTTTGGAATAGGAAGAATGTGTCACACCATATATTGTGGTTAATCTGTTCTAGAAACCAAAAAAGTTTGTGAACAAACATAAATACCAGAGAAACTAATGTTTATGATTGTAATCTGTGTTGCTTTTTTTTAATATATTGTGATACTTAAGTGAATTCTTAATTGCTTTTTAACTTCTTTTAATGGCAATAATATATCAAGTTTCCTTGCCATTTTTGTTTTGATGCATATTACCTTTTTAGGTGAGATAAAATAAGATATTAGTAATATTGAACACAACCAGCTAAATTAAGTCATTTGTTAGACAAAGTCATCATTACAATAAACTATTGTGTTCTTCAGAATCCTTTAGAAGTGTTTGTAGGTTTGTAACATTTTGTTGTGCTTCCAGTATTATAAACATGTTGAAAAACTGCCATTAAAGACAGTTTTATTCAATTATTTGAAATTAATTATTTTTGTTATGTACATTTACAGTAAAACTCCATTTATTTGCACACCATTCACCTGTGACTTGCAACTATTAAAACATTGCCTTGCCAATTTTAATCACTGTTGTTTTTTTAATGAAGACATGAGAATGTACCCACATCACATACACATAATAAAAGTTGTATGCTTCATTTTAGAAAAATTAATTAATGGGACAGTGAACTCATTTTAAAGTTATTTTTTTAGTGCACCTTATTTACCCATAAATGATAAAAGGAACTTCACTGTACAGTTGTTTATATTTTTTTTTCAGAATCAACAGATGATGTTGTACCGACTGTAGGGTTTTCCAATATAGAAAGAATATATGGAAAGTTCCGACTTGTTATATATGACTTAGGAGGAGGAAGTAAAATCCGTGCAATCTGGAAAAATTACTATGCTTTAGTATATGGTATTGTTTTTGTAATGGATGCAACTGAAGCTTCAAGAATTCCAGAAATAAAACATGTTATCACAGAGGTTCTGCAAGATCCCCGAATAGCTGGAAAACCTGTGTTAATGTAAGTTGTTTTTTTCTTGACTGTAGAAGAAACTGTATAAATGTCATGTTGTTGCTGTTTTCTGTGATTTGTTTAGTTTTTATTTATTATTGTACATTTCAAAATTTATTGCATATAGTTTGTTTAGTTTGGAAAGTTACAGCTGGTATTATTGTTATGAACTCTCACCAAATTAAGATTTTATGTAAAGCAGTATAAATAGTGGATTTTAATCATGGAATCTAGTTGATGTTAAATGCATATGTAAGCTTAAACTGCTTTTTTATGAACTGGGAGGGAAAACACTCAAGTTGTTGGACTGTTTTGAATTTATTAAAGAGAAAAAAAGTCTTTATTGGACTTGAAGGTACAAATATTTTTGTATTTGACTGAACTTTTACCGATACCAGATATTGTGAACCTTGTATGTTTTATTTAGTAATATGATTGTAAAAAAAACTTTTATGTTAAATTTAGTTGAACTTCATAAAGAGGAAATCTTCCATGTTGAAATCTAATTCACACACATAGCTGTTAAATGAATATTCCATGGATATATGGGTATTCCACATTTTTTGTGTATAAAAGTCCATTCCTGCGAACAGTGCAAATTTGAAAAAAAAATAATTAGGCATTAAACTTTTCAAACAGACTGAAAATATTTTTTGCAAAAAATGGCTTGTTATCTTTAATGTATTGTGCCATCTTTGGATTTGAAGAAATTCTACAGCCCGAGGGTAAATAAAATTTCAACTTCCCTATAAATTATTTTCAGCCATCAGCAAGCAAAATCAATGCAAAATGAATAATTAACCCCTCCCCCTCACAAGTCTTGTTTGACAAAAATATATTAAAATATTTTGATTTATGTTTCAAGTGAGGTGCATGTCCTCATAAAATTTGCTGACTGGTCAAGCTCAGAATTTTTTTTACTGTTGCATCCAGTTAGATGCATAATATTTTCCTGATATCCCACTTCAAATATTACAAGTTGATTTATGTAGTAAGGATAGTGTTTATGATTCTGTAAGAGATGACGTTTTCATTCAGAGTAATGTATTGGCTAATTTAGTATTTTGTTATCATAAGCTTTTGTGCTAAAATTATATGTGTCATAATTACAACTTGTTTTCCTATATACCAGACAAGTGCATCTAATGGCATTTCAAAAAATTAAAAGCTTTTAATGTTGAGAGGGAGGAAATAGTTCTAGTTCACTCCACCTACACACCAGCTTTTGTAAGAATGATTTCTTTTTTCTTACATTGGCATGCTTATGTATGGTTAAATACTCTAAAAGGTTCTTTTTTAAGTTTGTATTACACTTCTATAACTAACAACATTGGTCTTTTGTTTTTGCATCATAAGAAACCAAAACTTGTATATTTTCATGAAACCTGTTAAAATTGTATAGTTCACTCTTATATACTTTCTTTTCAGAAAGTTGCAGTATATTTTCTTATTTCATATGACTTGATAAGCATTTATTTACATCTGTTTTGCTTTCCTGGACAAAGCTCAGATCTTTATTTGTTTTCAAAGTATGTTTAATATTATAAACCTACTAAAAATATAGTAATGGAATGAAACTAAAAGAAAGAAATAATTTTAAGGCATTAATAATATACGAGTGGTTTAGGAAAAAGAAGCAATGAATACAAACATTATGATTGTACATTATTTACAACAAGTTGGTTGTACCTTAGAAATGGAGGGCTCTTTAAATTAATTCTTGTGATGTTTTCTGTGCCACTAAACCTATAATTTTGCAGACTATTTTAGTATTTGAGTCTTTTTAATAATACCTGTTGTAATAGGTTATATGTAACTAACATTGAATTGGAAACAGCAATAGTCCATTGACTTATTTAAGTTTTAGAAAAGTGTAATACATTAAATGCAATATTTGTTTCTTTTTTATGCTATAAATGATGCCCCCCAGTGGCTCAGCGGTATGTCTGCGGACTTGCACGCTAAAATCCGGGTTTCGATACCCGTGGTGGGCAGATCACAGATAGCCCATTGTGTAGCTTTGTGCTTAATTCAAAACAACAACAACAGCTATAAATGAATAATGAAATTAGATAGGGGCATTTAAGATTTTTTTGTGAAAAACACCATCAATTAAAAACAGCGCAAAGATATTACTGTTACAAATCAAAACAGAAAGTTACAAAAAAAAGTAAGATTTTTTCAAGCTATTTAGCTTTATTTCATTTTGATGACTAATAACCACATTACATGCTTTTGATATATAATTATACCAACTTGTGTTTAGTGTATACTGTAGTATAGAAGATATTTTTTTTAAGTCTTAGTTTTGTTTTGAAATTTCCAAACATATTGAAACCTGGAACTATTGTAATTCTGAAAAACATGTTTTGTATAGAAAGTTTTAATGATGTTCCTTTAGATAAATAACTAGTGAATTTAATCTATGGCTAATAATATGCTTAAGAGTTTTAAAACTAAACAAAAACTAACAAGCATGTTAATTTCAAAGTCAGGATTACTTTTTGTTTGAAGGAATACCTTAAAAAATATCCATAACTTGAATTTGATAAATATTTGTACGTGAAATCTTTTTGAGTAATTTGTAGAGTTCATAATAAATTTTCCCCAGAGATTTTGCATGCTATTTTTCTAAAACTTTTAGGTTATTGAATAAACAGGATCAAGAAGTAGCCATGAATGAGATTGAACTCTGTAGTCTTCTTGGCTTAGAAGATGTTGTGAATGATCAGAAGTGCCCAACAAGAGTGGTAAAGTTTTCATTGTGCATACTGTGTGGATGTTGCATTTATTGATTTAACATTAGAGTTGTTTTTGTTTTTTTAACAGCAAGAAGTTGAAACATTTTGTAGTTCTAATGACAGTGTAATGTTATAAAGATGTTTAAAATTAGCTCATTGGTTTTTCTTTCAAAATTTTAGTTTTTGCATAAAAATATTTATTCTGTTAAACACATTTTTGTGAAATTAGTTAAATTTTAAAAAGTATAACAATATTTCAAGTTATTCTTTGTCAGTTTCGTACTTTTTTGCTGTCTTCAAGATTGTTTCGTCCAAGTAAGGAAATTCTTGTAACACACAACGTAGTTAGAAAATCAATTAAATTATAATAATTTTAGGATATTGTTTTGTTGTTGTTATTATTATGCATTATGATTTTGTTTTCTAAGTTGCACATTCATATCAAATAAAAATTAAGTTAAGTATTACCAACTTTAATAATAGGGCTAACTTTCATTGAGACATATAGAGTAAAAATAGTTTAAGACCTACAATCATGTATTAAATTTTTTGTTTTGTGTGTGTATTTTTTTTAAAATTATTATTAAAAGTAGATTAAATGTCAAAATTAGAAACTTGTTAGGTTAGATTAGAAAAATAAATAAAATCTTGTTAAATCATATTAAAATTTAAGAAAGCTTAAATGAACATAGCAAAAACTCTTAAAAGTAAAACTAAAATAAAGTAATATGGAAATTAAATTTTGTTCTAAAACCAAAGTTTTTGGTGTTACATTTGACAAAAGACTCGCATGGTCAGAACATATGAAGAAAACACACAAAATCGTTAGTAACTGCATTAACCTTCTTTCCTCAGGTATCCTTTACTTAAACATGACACAAAGTTTGTCTTGTATTAAAAATTTTGTTAAACTTCTTTTTATTTATGTTACACTAAATAGTTTGGTATAAAATCTTTGCTAGTAATCCATATTTTAATTGTATACTAGTTTTAAGTTCTTAGTTCTATGAGGCAATATTTTAAAAAACCTTGAATTTCCTTTAGTGTGACATGTGACACATTTTATTTTACCATGGGATCATCCATCATTTATTCACCACCCCTTGAAAAAATACAAAATTAAACGTAAATTACTCTATAAAATTTAAACCATATTTATCACAGTCTTCAACTTGAATATAAAGTTTTATCTAATATCCAAACTTTTATGTGTCTAGTCCTTCTTATTGTACCTTTCTGGCTGCTCAACCTTCATTTACTATCATTATTCTATTTTAATCTTCTCTTCCGTCACCACTTCCTTTCTCCTGCTCTCTGTTTTTGACAACCTGCGTTATTTTTGTGCCATCTCACGATTTCTACACTCCAACTTCATGAGTGGCATTTATCTGGATCCTTGTGAAGCAGTTTAGACTTTCCATGCCTGTAGCAACCCTCCTTTTCCATTCAGTCTATCCTTTGTCCTTAGCAATGTATCAGAGTAAATGATGCATTTTGCATCACTAGTCTCTACACCAAGGTCATCTCCTTTTTCTGTCCTAGTGTGTTCTATGTCTTTGACAATTTTATCTGGTTGTTTTACAGTAGCTCTTTTTTTATTACCATTGCTGGATATTTGGAAGCCTTATATAGTACCTCCTGTTTTTCCCCATACCATAGAGGGTGGGTACTCTCCTTTTATTTGACTCCTTTCATTTCCTTTGTCCACCTCATTGTATGCTCCTTCCAGTTTGGGACCTCCAAGTAGTTCCTCTGGCTCTTTTTCAACTTCTTTTCAAACCCTTGGCTTACAGTTGTCACAGATTGGATTGGTTTTCATTCTCATTGTTTTATGTACTCTTTACCACTGCAACTAGGTTTCTTCTATATCCAGATTGCAATTTTTTTTCCTGGGATGTGATATCACATTTTCAATGATTTCCTTCTCTTCCATTTCCCATTTCTATTCCCACTCCAAATCAAGAGTAAACTTTGCTCATTTTGTTCCCTGTGGTGTTATATTACTTGTACAGCTTCCATCCTCACCTGTTTATCTAGTGGAACCATTCCTCTATCCTAGGTATTTCTCCTAACACCCTTAAAAATTGGATTTTCCAACTTATGGGGTTGGTTATTTTTCCTTGTTTGCTGTCTTTCAGTGTAATTTTACTATATACTTACATCATATCTAGCACCTCATCTTCTTTCTGGCTGCCCACTTTCCTATTTGGGGAGATCATCCATGGTGGTGTGTAGAGCATGGTGCACACCTTATTCTATCATTTAATTCAAGTGATCATCTCTAAGTACTTAATACTGTCTGTTACCATTCTCCACAACTCAGTTAATCTCTGAGTTTTTTTATTTCTTTATTTCCTTACAGTGGCCATGTTTTATATGTTGGATCTCATGGAGTTTTTGTGGTTAGTGATACCTGTCCAGGTATAGCAATCCACACTGTATGGCTTTCAGGTCTGTAACATGCACTGTTGAGATAGTGTTCTATAAGATTGCATGATTGGTTGATCCTCTTGGAATTTTGCTTCGTATATTTGCTTGCCTCAGACTGCTCCATCTCATGGACTGTCATGAGTATAATAGTGTTGTAAAAGCTGCTTATCCATCTTATCCTATTTGAACAAATCAGGACCATCCAGGTTTTAAAACTAGAGATTGTGGCCTTCATTGCACTTCCTTCAGTGTTGTGTTATTCTGGACTTCTCACCTCATTATTCTCCCTCTTTGAGTGAATACAGGGATTTTACCACTTACCAGCTACTAGCTGTCGAGTGGTTTTCATGAGTGTTCTCAGTCCCACTTAATGAGAGTAGAGCAGTGGTGTTCTGTTAGTGTAGGTGATGTGAACCCTTCTTCCACTATGGACTGGACAATAAATGTCTAATGCTGCCTGGTTTTGGATTGGAGTTGACCCATTGATTATGCTTTGATGTATACCATTTGTCACGTTTGGATAAGTATTTGACATGTTCCTTTTCTACTCATATTAGTGACACTTATTTTTATAACAGACAAAGAGTATACATATTTTAGATGTGGTGCAATCTCCCACAGTTATGTTCCACTACCAAGAGATACCACCATTTGCATGTTTAGCTAAATGTTTGGTGTGTTCCTTTTTTACCTGAATTAATGACACTTATTTCCACAACAGACAAAAAGTATACATTTTTTAGATGTGGTGCAATCTCGCACAGTTATGTTCCACGACCAAGATATACCACCATTTGGATGTCCAGCTAAATGTTTGATGTGTTCCTTTTTTACCTGAATTAGTGACACTTATTTCCACAACAGATAAAGAGTATACATTTTTTTAGATGTGCTGTGGTCTTTCATAGTTATGTTCCACTACCAAGAGATGTCACTTTCCATATGCATTTTTGGATGCATATTGATAGGGTGCTCATTTAAATGAACTTTGCACCAGTCCCTCCACCATGTCAGTGTGGAATTCTGTCTATTATGTGAGAGGTTGTGAAATATTGTATTGAAAGTTAACATTTTCTACAATGAAAATATATTTCCAATAAATACTTACCTCTTACACTTCCCACTCAACCTCCCCCCCAGTTATGCTTATTTGTATAGAAATGTTTATGATACGTTAGTTAAGCACATATTTTCTAGTATCCATTTGTATAGAGCTGTTTGTACAGTAATGTGTATGGAATGTAGTTTATTAATAAAAATATTGTCAGAAACTTTTGATAAACAAAATTTTGAATTCTCACTGTATATTTAGCTCCCATAAAGTCACAGAATTATTGAAAACCTTTTTCTCAACACATTTGTCTGTGACATTTTGTGATTGTCATGGAAGGTATCATTGTGTTCAGCTAGTTGTGTCATTGTAAGTATCCTCGGTGAGAATCGTTGGTTATGAGTGCATTCATGTCATGCTATAAGTTGGTGTTTCTGTATTTCATATGTTAGGGCATCAGTTATTTATTCAAAAATGCATGCGTGAATGATTAGAAGTTTAAATAGTAATGGTATTTATTACCTTTTACTTGTCTGAATTATCTTAGTTTTTACACTGTATAGTTATATTAGCATAAACTTTACAATGGTAGTTAAAATAAAATTACTTCTCCATGTATTTGTACAGGAGACAACTTGTGCAATCAAACGAACAGCAAAGAAAATGGATCCAGGGATTGAAATGGGCTTTAAATGGCTTATTGGATACATCAGTAAAAATTTTAAAAGCTTGAAAGAACGTGTTGACCAAGAAACCAAAGAGCAGAAAGAGTGGCAAGAAAAAGAGAGACAAGCACGATTTGAACGTGTACAAAAGGCAAGAGCTGAAAGGTACTTACTGTCTTGATAATTAGCATTTAATAAAGTTTAGCATAAAGGAAACAATTCAAAGCTAACTCTTTGTTTTAAGAGAATCAAAACTAAATGATCTTTGCATAAACTTTGAAAAATATTTAGAAAATTCACAGATTTTGAAAGATAATAAAACTGATTTTTTTTTTAAAAAGCTAACACTAAATCATCTTGCAAGAAATATCAGTACATAAAATATTTGTATAATTTGTATAAATTTATAGAATTTTGAAAGCAAGGTTGTTTTTTCACTTTGAAAATTATATTATGTGAAACCTGAACAAGGAATTACACGTATCAGCAATTGCAGGGTGAAGGAATGTCTTTGGTCTGGCATGGCCTGCTTGATAGGATGCTTGACTTGCAATCTGAGGGTCACAAGTTCATATTCCTGTTGCTGAACATGTTCATCCTATACATTTGCCATCTATGGCTGGCCACTCAGATATACAAATTCTTGGCTAAAAAGAATTACAATGAACCTTAAACTAGTTGGGATTAACCCTTTTACTTTTACCTTGGTGGATTTCCCTGGTCTGACCACAGTACCCCTAAGTAACTATCAGAGTTTTCATACTGTTATTGTTTAGCATGTTTAGTGCATCCCCCTAGCTTGAATTAAAAACTTTGCAAATTTTATATAATGTTAATGAACCATGGGGAATTAATTTTAATTAATGCATTCATTTGTTGTAATTAGTAGACTTATAGCAAAACAATTGATAAAGATTTTACCAAAATTCAAGCTATTGAATAGTGTAGTATCAACAACTGTGATAAATTTCATGCAAATATTGACTTTACTGGTGAAGTTATTGTGTTCACTTCCCACTGGGTCACTTATTTATTAACACGATAACTTCAACAGTTTTTTTGTTAGTTTAACAAAAAACATTAATTAAAAGTAATTGCCCATAACTCATTAACATTGCAGAAAATTTGCAAGGCTTTTAATGCAAGCTAGGAGGATGTTCACAAAGAGCATATGTATCAATTTTCACATTTTTATCATTCATGTGTGAAGTTATGTTATGCATTTCTTTACCCCTGCCACATAAGTTATGCATATTACATATATGACTGAAAGTGTACTTTCAGATATTGCAGCATCATACTTTTGTTTTGTGCTCAACTTAAAGGATATAAGAAGTGTTTATCATTTTGTACACTTGGCCAGTTTTAAGGGTCAGTGCTATCTTCAGTATTTTTACTATTTGCCCTCAAAACAATCAATCCAACCCTATACATTCACAAACAAAGTGATTTTCATGTTAAGATTAAAAATACTTTTTCATCTTAAAATATTCAAATTTCATTTGTGTAATCTCTATAACCTTCTAAATAAATATCAAACATGTTTTATTCAGAAAAACTGTATTTTGTTCATTATCTTCTCTGCTGTAATTCCATACAGGATCAGTCAATTTGACCATAAGACTTTAAATGCTGAAAATGTGAAATAAAGTAAATAGAGTAAGTAGCACAGTTCTCTCCTTTTTGGTATTGCCAACCAAGCTCAAAGGTACTTGAAACTACTGGAAGTTTTTACTTCTGTCCTTTACATATGTTTATTTTACTGTTAGCTGCTGAAGTAGAAACTTGTCAAAGATAAAGCAATGAATCACTGCTCCAACAAATAGACTTTTTACACAATATCATAATGCAATGCCTAAAACTGCAAATAAACTCATGCAGTGCAATTATCAGAACTTTCTCACCGAGTTTAAAGTAATTCCAGCTCTAGGAACATAGTGAAGAGGATTTATCAGCTTGTTTTCAGAATAATGGTTGTAAAGTCTGAGGTAATAAATTGCAAGACAGTGTTTATGATATGGTTCTGTAGAAAGTTTGAGCCAATCCAACAAAGTTTATAGGTATTTGGATGCTAGTTATTATCCAGAAATGGCCAGAATTTAACTGTATATTTACAAATAGTGTGTTTATGAACATGTGAAGAAATTACTGTTATTTACTCATAAATGCTTAGTTTTTTGTTGTTGTTCTTAAAACATAACACAATAACTAAATATGTATATAAAAAGTTATTTCTATTAATTATAATGTAATGAAATTGAGTTGTACTTGCATGTCATATTACTAAGCCTTGCTACAAGTCTGTTTTTTCCTCAAGTGGAGGGGATGTACAAATTAATTTTTGTTCAAAGTAATATGTATAAGCCGAGAAAAAAAATAGTCAAGCACTACGTACACCAATCTTGACAGATCTTAAGTGGCTGTTATCTTGTTGTTTCTGGTATAATTTATGGCCTTCCGTATTTTTTTCAATGTGGAGAAATTAAACAAGAAATCTGCTTTATATTTCCTGGTTATAAACATGTTACTAAGTCTGAAAAAAACACAAAAACAAAACTGTTGCTTTAGAAAGAGATTGCTTAATAATATTGGTGTGACATCTACCAGAATAGAGCAAGTAATAAGCTAATTCTTGAAGTGGCTTTGGCTCTGTAAAAGGAAACTAATGTTTTCACTTTGACCTAGTACTTGTAAAACCTGTATAAGCGATGGTAGAGATACTGAGAGAAACCTAAATAGAAATATAAGCAAAGAACTACAAGATCTTTCAACTTCATGCACATCATGTGACAATGAACTGATGTCTTAATTGTTTCAGGTTTGTTTTTTTTAAAAGAAAAGAATAATAACTTGGATAATATAAAACTTTATAATGTGCTTGATAATGTCAAGTTCATTTAAATACATTAATAGCAAAGTGGTTTAATTAAATTTTGAATGTAGCTAAGTATCACTTTGTGAAATGCACAGAAAGGAATTTAAAGAGTTCACTGGTATTCATAGGGTTAGAGAATATACTTACTGCTTAAGGCAAGTATGAACATGATAAAAATGGATTTTTATATCCTTGAAAAATGTTGTTGCTCTAGACACTAAAACTATTAGAAATGCAACATTCCAGAGCAGTTTTGTGTTTAAAACTTGGAATGTATGATTTCCTTTTAAAGATATAATTAGAATGTGAGTTACAGTTCAGATACTTGTGTGGTATTCTTAGTTTGCCCTGATTTCTCAGAGTATCCATTAGGAACTACAGGGATTTATCAAATCCTGTATTATAGGGTATAAAGAATCAGTTTTATTCATAAATCAAATTCAGTTTTAATTAAAACTTAGACAAGTGTTTATATGTGTGTTGACTAGAAAGAGTTTTTTTATGTTTTCTGCCTGTTTTGTTCCAAAGCTAGGATCTGTGTTAACATGTTTCAAGATAAGTGATCAAGCCAAAGAAGCTATCTGAAAAGTAGACTGTCTGAATTGCTGAATTCTCCGAGTCACAGATCAAAATTTTAATCCAATCTATTTTGAATTTTAAACTTGTCAAACAAAAGATTAAATAGTACATTATGTACCAAATTTTCTCTCTCTCCTCTTAGTGCACTTTGACATACCCAAGGATTACTGTCAAAAAAACAAGGGAGTGGATAATATCTGTAGGCAGTCTCATCATTTATAAGTTGAACAGACCACTGCTTTTTTTGATAGCTTAGTTCATGCTATAGTAATATCTTCTAGAAAGGGAATACTTGTTACAATATATAAGACTGACAGTGCCCTTGAATAACCAAGACCAGAGAAATTTAGTAGTTCTGGTAAATGGTGTCCTGTATTAATAATAAATTCTAAAATACTTTGAAAATATGAAAAATTTGTTTAGCATCAAAGGAGATATGAAATGTATGTGTTCATATGTGTAAAATAATAAGTGTTAGTTGTTTTTTTATTTCGAACTTATCTTGCTTGTTATGTTTTGCCTATTAAATAAAGTACGTTTATCAGTATAAGAGTTATCGGTATTGATTAAAAACTGTGATAATAAATTTATTATGAAACTCTTAGTGTGTCGTTAATGTTTAATGTATTAGAGGTTTGATTCTATTCTTCCAGAGAAAGATTAGAACGTGAAGAAAAGTTAAAGGATGGCTGCAACAAAACCGAAGGGAGTGACAGTGACAATGACGACAACGATGTTGTTATTGGGAATCCATTCAAACCAGTGAAGCAAATTCGAGTACGTTTATTCAATCAGTGATATTAAATCTAAACATTTTCAATGTCATTTTTCAGTAGTATTATAAATGTTATTTATTAATTATTATAAAAATTAGCATGAATGCCACTATGCAGGTACCTGTTTGTGTTAGTATTCATACCCAATTGAAAATAATTCAGAAAAAGTGAACATTTTCTTGGAAGTGCTGCATGGGAAAAGTGTTAAATTGTGCTGATATAAACTGTGATTTTTCACATATTAAAAGTGGCGCTTTTTATTGAAAAAATAACAGTTTTAAGAACTCCATTCTTTTAGTACTATATTCACAAAGGGAATTGATAATGGTATAATCAGACTTTCACGTACAGTCCTACTGAAAGTTGTGTTTTTGTTGTGAGGAGAGTACTTTTTTCAAACTTGTGTTTTGTGATAGAGAAATGGTTGTTGTACATAGTAGTTATTATTCTAATTATTTTAATCTTGAATATCCAAAGAGTGAAAAATTGTTGTGGATTTTTAGTTTGTGGTATAATTCAGTAGATAGCACCACATTATATTTATTATTTTGGTTACATATGTACACTGCTGACCAAAGTCTTAATGCCAAAGAATATAAAGAAAAAATATGCATTTTGCATTGTTAGACTTAACTACTTATTTGAGTAGAGCTTCCAAAGACGAAAATAAGAAAAGGAAAAATAAAAATAATAAAACTTTTTATCAGAATTTATTAGGGAAAATGTGAACACTGTGAAATTAGTCTAAATACCAGCTTATTATAAGTTTAAAACCACACCAAAAAGAAGTTTGAAACAGGGTAGGAAGTGCCCAACAAGAGGTCTCAGTAATGAGTTGCATGGCCATCATTGTGAATAACTTCAAACATTTGCTTTGGCATGGTCGATATAAGCATTTGCAGAAGGCTGGCTGGAATGTTATTCTAAGTAGTGAAGATGGCTTCACGAAGATCATGCACTGTTTGGAATTGACATTCATTTCTATAGACTTCTCTTGTCATCCACCCCCAAACATTTTCAAAAGCCCTTTGTCTTGCAGGCATTGTGGATTGCAGTGTTGTCCTGCTGAAATATCTAGTCATTTCCACACAAGTGAGGGCTTTCAGTCAATAAGGATACTCTCTCCAACATGTCAGTGTAGCCAGCTACTGTTTGACGCTCCTGTTTAACCTGAAGCTCCATTGTTACATGGAAGGAAAAAGCACCCCAGATCATGATGGAACTTCCTCCACTGTGTCATTATTTGGCCAACCACTTGAAATGTTCATTCCATATCCCTCAGGGTCTTTTAAGAAATTTGCAACAGCAGTTTTACTACGTCCAATCTCATCAGTGGTGGCATGTTGAGAGAAACCTTGCTTTTGCAGCTTGACAATTCTGCCACGTTCAAACTCTGTTAACTTTTTAGCCTTTACAATGTTTTTATCCAATGTACCACAGGAGATGTCAGTGGGAGATGTTGATAATGCTAATGCTTGAACACAAATGACTAAATTTCGTTATGTGTTTACCAATTAAAGCTTCGTTTCAGTATTGTCTGAAACTTTTGACCAGCTAGTATTTAGGCTAATTTCATAGTGTTCACATTTTACCTATTAAATGCTAAAATGTTTTTATTTTTATTTTCCCTCTTCTTATTGTCATCTTTTGAAGCTCTACTCAAATAAGTGGTTAAGTCTAACAATGCACAATTACACATTATTATTATTTTTTGGAAGTCTGATAGGAGTCAGTGAGTGAAAGAGTGAAATAGAAAACTGTTGTTATGCTGAGTGTAAAACCTGCATATTATATAGTAAACACTGCAGAAGAACTTCAAAATTTACTGAAACAAAAATGGTTATTCGTGTTTAACTGTTTTTCTACAGAAATAAAATAAGAGTAGATATTATTACATGGTAGAATATTTGACAAAAGTTCTGTTTAAGTCTAGTGTAATATTTTTATCCATGATGTATGAACAACTTTGTTTGCCTGTTGGGAAAGAAAAAAAACTTGTACCCAACACTCACTAAACATGGGTTATCTAGACCAAGAATATTATTTCTGTGTGTATTTTTTTTGTGATTATTTAAGGTTTTAGTTTAAATAGTTACTTTTTTTGCCATGAAATATTAGATCAGTACTGACTTTTACATTTACACTTTCAATACTGGGCAGAGTGTTTCAGAGCATACTTTTGTCAACAGGAAGAAATGGAGAAAAAAGAAAAATTTAAATCAGAAAATGATTTGGATGGATTCAGAATAATACAGGTTACACCCACACACACACCTGTTACTAAACCAGAGATAAGTGATGAAAGTGTTGAAGACTCTCCAAGCAATGAGGAAGTAATTGATGCTCAGTCTGAAACGGACAGTGACCAAAAACTCCAGAGTTCAGTTGATGTGGACAGCAGTGATCCTCTTAGCGGAAACTCCAGTGTTGGGTATCTTCCTCCAATTGATAAAAACTCCAAAAATGGTGATTAAAACATTACTGTATTTTTTTTTAGACTTTTTTCTGTAGTTTCATGCAAATTATAAACTCACATTTCTGAAATTGGCAAGCTAGGATATAAAATAAGAACCTCCTACATTTTCTATTTGCTGAGATATAATATTTATCAAATCCACTATAACTGGCTCCACCCACGAATTCATCATTTGAGAAGACTTGTTTATCTGCACTTTATTTTTATAACTATAAGTTTTTAACAAATTGAAAAATCATATGTTGTTGTGTTAAATATTTTAATCAATGCTATTTTCCAAACCAAAATTAAGTTTTTTTTTTACCCAAACACACATAGTGGTGACCCGTGAAGGGGAGGAGAGGATCCTGGTGGTTGAGGGGTCCAACCCTAACACACCACTTTGGCCTTGAATTCCTGTAGACGGGTGGCCTTTGGGTGGCTCCCTTGGGTAAATCGGCTGGACCACTTGGGCTAGAGTTAACCAAGTACCAGTGTTGGAAATTCTCAACGGGTGTTGTGGACATTGTGCTTGATGCTGGGGTTTAGGTATATTGCTCAGGAAACCCTGGCATTGCTGCATTGTCCTTGCACGACTTTGGAGTGCATCCCCTCGTAGGGCTCCATGGTGGGTGGGGTCAGTGGGTATCGAAATTTTTCTTTTTTCCTATGGATCCTCCTTAAAAAATTTAAATAAAATAGTGAAAAAACAGTCAATGGGTAAGCGACCACATCTTGAAGACTCTGAAGAGCAATCTTCATTATCTGTAACACATATACCTCATTTTCTTATATTACATTCCCTTTTGGAAAAACCTTTAGGGCAATTGTCCCCATTTTTTATTAAGAAGGGACTAGAGGAACTTGCTGGCTCTCCAAAGTCAGTAAAGAAGCTTCGATCTGGAGACATATTGGTTGAAACATCTGCATCTCAATACAGTGAACTCCTCTTGAATTCAAAGGCAATTGGAGATATACCTATTGAGGTAACACCTCGTGCTACTTTGAATTCATCACGAGGAGTTATTATTGAGAGGGATTTTAAGAACGTCCTCGAGTCGGAGATTCTCGCTGGTCTCTCCACTCAAGGAGTTTCTGCAGTGAGGTGCATCTCCACTCGCAAAGATGGAGTTACACTTCCAACAAATACCCTCGTTTTGACATTTACTTCATCACGTGCACCTGCCACCATCAAGGCAGAATATCTCATTTGCAGGGTTCGGCCATACATTCCAAACCCTCTCTGATGTTTCCAATGTCAAAGATTTGGCCACTCAAAGACATCATGAGGCAAAACAATCATTCGTTCATGTCATCAATCATTGGAATCCCCTTTCAATAACAAAGACCTGCCTACTCAACCCAGGGCAGGATCCATGGAGGTTGATAGACCTCCTTCGACTGAGGACAGTAAGGAAAAAAGACATGGTTGTTAACAGAAGGGTTCTCTAGCCACTTAACCTACCCGTCATTAAAAATGGCCACCTTGTTACAGTGAAACTATTGAGTTTACATTCTAATCTGCATGATATCAAAACACCAATTGCTTCCTGCCATCCTGTTTGTCTTTCCTTACAAGAAACATTTCTCAAACCTGCTGATACAGTCTCCATTTGTCAGTTTTCTCTGTATAGAAATGACAGGCTGTGTGATGGATGAGTACATGGAGAGGTGGCACTATTGGTTGATCAGCATGTGTCCACCCTGTCTTTGTCACTCAACACACCCTTGGAGGCCATAGCCATCCATGTTTCCTTGGGTCATACCATCACTGTTTGCTCTCTCTACTTGTCCCCTGGAGAGACATCTGATCAATCAGACCTTGATGCTCTCGTTGAATAGTTGTCATCTCCATTTCTAATCCTGGGGGATTTTAATGGACATCATCCCTTCTGGGGAAGTGTTATTATTGATGGGAGGGGTCGATCTGTAGAGCGGATGCTCTCTGATCACAATCTTTCTCTTTTCAATACTGGTTCTTCCACTTATTTTCATGCACCTAGTCAGTCCTTTACCGCTATTGATCTATCAGTTTGCTCCCCTTTATTATTTTCCCATTTTTCATGGAGGGTCGACAGTAATCCACTAGGCAGTGATCATTTTCCTATCCTTTTGAGAGAAACTGGCTGTGGTCGATGCCACCCTACCCGCGTGCCCCAGTGGAAGCTGAATCAGGCAGACTTGTCCACTTTTAATGCTTTTGCAGAACTTGATTCTGCTATCATAAATCAGCCATCAATAGACTCAGTTGTGTACTGAAGTGGACTGTGGAGAACGGCTTTAATTTCTCTCTCTCTCTACATTTTATAAACGAGATGAATGGATTACAAAGAAAACTTTATTACAAGTTTATCAGAGTAACAAAAATACAAAATTTGGAGAAGGTTTTGTGATCATCAGATACAAGTAGGTTACCTACACATTGGAAGATACACATAACATTAAACAAACAATTCATGTGATTGGAGATTTTTTAAGGTTTAGCAAAGGCATCTTGTTGGTGTGTAGTTTTTTTGTTTAAAAGTTATGGTGTATTTACTTTTTGATAGATATATGATGGTTTTATTGTGTTGTAACATTTGTGAACATGAGTTTCTTTTATTATGTTTACCAAATATGATAAATTGATTAGTTAAATTTACTGTTTGGTGACATGGCAAGAATGACAGACAAGTACAAATTATTCTGATGACTCAAATCTCTTTGAAGTATTATTTTTATATTTTTGTTATTTAAACAACATATCGTTGTGATTTAAAAAGTAAATACAAACAGTATAAACCTCATTGATGAAAGATGATAGTAAACATCAAATATGTCTCAATTGTATTTACAGTATATTAGGTGTACTGCAAATTGTAAAGAAGCACAATAGTGACCATGTAGTGGTGCTGATATTAGTGATTTGTTATCCAAGTATTTTGTTTGTATGAAATAAAATACTATTCAAATAAGTTGTGAAGACTGCACTCTGTCATCTTTTATTTTTCACTTTGATTATTGCTATTTCTGATTATTCTAACTATAAAAAATCATTAAAATATTGCTAATATTATTCTTCATTATTAAATTTGGTTGATTCATGGTTGTTCATCTTAATCAATTAATGTCATTACTCACAAAAATTACCAATTCAATGAAAGTGGCATTTCTCTTGATTACAATTTTCAGTTATTTCAGTTATTCAAGTTTTGTACAAATAATCAGTTAGTTGAATTTAATTGATTAAGCAGCTGATGATTACTCAACTTATCAGTTTCCTCTAACTTCAAAACCTTTATTAAACAGTGTATGTAAAATCTTCAAACATTAACAGTGTAAAATACAATGACTTGGTTATTTATTTTTAGATTTTTCATATTTAAGAATTTAGCCTTAAATTAGTGTAGTGTGAAATGGTATGCAAGTAGGCTTAAGGTATTTATGATATGAGATTTTTTTTCATATGATTGTTGTCTTTTTTCCTCTTTTGAATAGAAAAGAAAAAGGGGAAGAAGAAAAATCTTGGGAAACGATTCAAAAATAAAATATCACCTGGAAGTGAAGCACATTTGCAACTTGCAGCACCTGCACAGCTTCCACCCATTAGAAGCACCAAACCAGCTGAAGCAGTATGGTTAAGTAAAGATATACCTGCACTGCCTAATTCTACCCATAGTCCTTCTCTGGGAAGAGGTGCACATCATCTTCATGTTCTCTTAATTACTTTCAAGTATTGTTTTTAGGGTTTCTAACTTGCCTGATAATCTTATTCATGAGAAAAGAAAATCATTGTGCATATTCTTGTTTTCTTATGTGTTGCTATTACATATAATTTAGTAACGCTGAGATATATGTACCAGTTTACTCTTTTACCTGTAATGGATACTAAAGTGATTAGTGGTATAAATTTATAAAATCTGTAAGATGCTGAAATAATTGTTCATAATTTGTAGTTATTGCATTTTTATGAGGCTTCCTAATTGCACAGAATAAAAAGAAAGTACATGGTAAACAACTAGGGTATAAAAATTGTGTATCCAAAGTAATTGATGACAGAATTAAATTGCACTAATATCACAAGATATAAAGTAAGATATAGGCTAGGCTAGAGTACAATATGTGAAACATAGAATAATGAACTGAAAACCAGTAGTTAACACAAAATCCATCATGTGCGTGATATGAAGTGTGATGAAGAGTACTTTACAAATATTTTTGTATACTTACATAAAAATCCATAACATTAAGGCAGTGATAAGGTGAGGTAAGTAAAATAAGGCTTTTCAAACACAGTATGTGTTAGAATTTCAGTCTTTATCTATTACGTATATCTGTGCTTGTTTATACAAGGTTGTGATTAACACAAGATCACTGTGATGTTTTGTTACTGTTATATAAAACATTTTTTGGCTAAAGAGCCATCACATAAACTCAGATAAGTTAATTAAACATCTTTAAGTTTTTCATTATAGCCTTAGTACTGAACCAAAATATTAAAGTAAATTGTCAGCTTCTAACTTAGTTATTGTTGTTGTATTAAGACATTGTAAGAACAAGTCAATTACTGAACCAGTTATAACAGATTAATACCAGCAGCAGGAAAAGAGTTATAGGAGCTTATTCTGAACTTGCATTAATAAAAGTTAATAACTCAAAGTCATGAATACAGTTGATAACCAGGGAAAATTTTAAGATATAACTTTGATCATTTATCTACTAAAACACTGAATCTAATATAATATACTTAATATGTATATCTTACTCTATCCATAAAACTGTTTCTTCCTTTTACTAACTTATATACAGATGTTTAAAAAAAATAAACTCCACTCTTTCATCGTCTGTAAGTTAATTTGAAGGAATTCTTGCAAAACGACTGTTCTTGACTCATCTCAAGTTATCATGGCAGTTTTTGCATGCTAAAAATGAAATTCCAAAGAAATTAAATCAACAAAATAAACAAACATGCAGGGAAACCAATAAATTTAATTTTTTTTCCCATTTATGTGGCAAATAAAAGGTACAAAACTGTTAGTAAATACTGATTTCTTTTTGTAAAGGTAAAATTCAAAATGTAATATGTGCCATAGAAACCTAATGTATTACTTGATTCATCACACCCAACAGGCCAAAGTTTATATTTTAAATTTTTACCTTTGGAGAAAAAAATTGTAATATAATTATCAAACAGTTGATATACTCTTTAATACTAAATAATAAATTTGGCACAATACCTTAAGTTAATTTAGGATATTAAATGTTTGCTTAAAAGAATTATTAAAACCATTAATAATTCACATTACTTGAAAGTACAAGCCCAACTTTGTTTCAAGACATTATCAGTGAAATTTTGAAACTTTAAATGTTGAAAGGAATGAAACTCTATGGAGACTTCAGTTTCCATTTTCCTAAAAACATTATAATGGTTAGGTAAAAAATAAACACTAAGGCTATCAGGTTGACGTGTTTTTATATATTTTTTTTCTGAAACAATTGTTAATGAAACATAGATAAAAAAAAAACAGTTTGAAATCACAACCTTTCAGTTATAATTTGATTTTGTACATACTTTGTACAACAACTTTTATGAAACTGTGATGTGATATCATGATACATCAGATAGTTTGAAGTCACATTAGCTATTTCAACAGATTTCAGGTTTTATCTAGAGTGAAAGCAATGTTATAAAAAGGTTTCTTCAGAAGTTAAGCTCTTGGATTTAAAAATAATTTTGAATTTATTTTTAACATGTTGGATTATTTTTTTAAAGAATAGTTTTAATTTCATTATCTAAGTTTTCTGTATTTGACAGTAACACCACATTATTTGTTTTGGAAACAAATTATTTGACAGACATTAACTAAAGGAATATGTAAATTTCTATCTGGAATGTTACTGTATAAACTATCACAAATTAGCTAGTTTTTGCAACAAATAATATAAAGAGTAGAAAGTGGTTATATTACCTAGATTTCTGGAATAGATTCACACATTCACAATATGCTATTTTTCTTACAGAAGGTGGAAACATAAATTGGGCATTAGCAGAAGATCTTGTGGCAGAAAGTTGTGAAGACAAAGAAAAAGATGGAGTAATGTCCAGTTACAAAGAAAATGGCTTAATAGATGACATTACTTGATTGAATTTTATAGAAACAAGGTTAATATTTTCCGTCCAGGATCTAACTCTGGGATGCAAGGTAGACTTGTGATATACACATCTGCTAGTCTGCGAGTGTGCAAAATAATAATTGTTATTCTTTTGATTTACATTATTTTTTTTAGTGTTGCAATATTGTGGTTTATGTCAGCAAAGATACTGTTGTTCATGGATTCTAATATATATGTATTATATACTATAACCGGTTCTGTCACTTTTTAAAATAACCTAAATTTTTAGTTACTTGAAACATAAATGAAGGTAGTTAAGGTAATATCAGTGCTTCATACATCTACAACAATGTGGTTGCAATGTACATAAAGAAACATTTAGAAATAGTGTAGTCAATCAAGTGAGGAGCATCTGTTGTTCTTAAAGCAGAACCTACTGAAGACGATTTATAAAGATACATTACCAACACAAATTTAAATGTCATTTAGATGGTGCTTAATAGTTTCAAAACCACATAAAAGGTACATAAGGAATATTTGTACAATTTTTGTTGTTCCCAAGGTGGGACAATGGTAAGTCTACAAAATTAAAATACAAAAATCTGGTGTTCAGTTCCCTGTATTGGGCATAGCAGATAGCCCAGTGTGGCTTTCTTCTGAAGAAAAACAACCAGTTTCTTGAGTGTGTGTTTATATTATGAAAAAATTCAGAAGGAATCTAAAACATTGCAAATATTGTTTGTCTCTTTTTTTTCCTTTGGTATTAAACTGTTACAAATTTATATTGAGAAGAAGAAATTGTGGGCTTCATAATGAAAATAAAGTTTAAAATTATTTGAAAATTAGTATACAGATTTATTGCAATTCCTGGTTGTTGGTTGACTGAAACTTTATATCATTATAGGAAAGTTAATTTTAAGTTTACAGCAGAAGAAACAATTAATTGGTTAAGGATGAAATTTATTTTTCTAGACATTAACAGACTTTTTAAATTAAAAACATTGTGGTCTGAAAAGAATAATGGAAACCACTGAGAATACAAATATTCTACTCATTTTTCTAGTCTTATAAGTCTGGCATCTGGCAAAAAATAGTGTTAATTGTGGTTTGTTATTTACAAATTGTTTCATACAGAATACACACCTATTATTGGGAAAGAAAAGTAGTTCATACACCTAATAATTTTCTGGCAGCTGAATAAAGATGTATATAGGGTTATTTTATTAATTTTAAAGTAAAACAAAAACAAAACAACTTTACAATTTGGTATTTTTTTTGTCATTACCCATTTCTGCATGCTCTACACAAGCAGTTTCCAAAAATCATGAATTAAATACTCATCAATACATCATTCATCACTAAGTCTTTACTCATTTCTTTTTCATTTATTAAATTAATGTAGACGAAAGTTTTGTCGTGATTATCATGAAAAATTTATCTTCTGACTTGCTGTGATATGGTAGTAATTATTTATGTTTTTTGTTTGTGATTTCTGGTTTATAATTTTCTTGTACTCAGTTAATGGAAAGTTGTAGTCTAGCTCTGTGTAAGTAACATGATGAGAAACAATCATGGGTGCACAAAACCTGACTCCCACCATCTCCAAAAGATCATTTGTTATGTATGTGAGTAGTGTGTGCATATGTATATATATCCACTTGAATGATATATTTTTGTAGATAAAATAGAAATATTAAAACTACTTTGAGACTTTAAAAAGCTGTCTTTAACATGTCATAATTCTCACTCCTTAAATAAATGGATTTTTATAAAATGGGGATGTTTGTACACTGTATAGTTTAGATTGTATGAAAGTGTGTAAATGTAACACCAATTTCATGAAAATCAAGCACTTCAATAGTTTTGCAAGGTATGGAAAGGTAATAAACATAGCTTTTGAAATTTAAACACATTCCTGTAAGATTAGAACTGCATAAATTTAACCGTTTGAATTATATCATAAGTAATGATTTTGTACTAATAGTTATACAAATACCTGTTTGAGGGATGAAATCTGTAATTCACAAATATTGTTACAAAATAAGATTTGAAGTTATGTGTGACAGGTTGTCAGTGAGGGAATCCCTGCATTCTTGTTTTTTCAGAATTAAGGTTTACTTGCCCTTATAATAGTAATTGCATTCATGGGCACAGTTCACTTCCATTACTTTTTCACCAAAAATGGACGTTTTTTATGATTCAGCATGGATGAACCTAAGAAACAATAACGAGTTATCAGTTTTTAATCAATTCAGCTGTCTCTATGTAGTTGAATCCAATCTTCGCTGCTTTATTTGGTGTGACACTGTTAACACTTGCTCCTTTCTCAGTCCGACATGAGTGATATGGTTTTCAGTACTTTAAATTTGTGAGGGTTTAATTGAATCTGGTTCATAAGGCTTATTCTTAAGCTTTTATGATGGTTTTAAAATAAAGTTTAGGCACAACAACACTTGTGCACAGATATATACACATATTATGAAACAAACATTTGAATTATATATCCTTCTCAATAATACATTTTTTTTCATTCTATGACTGTTAAATATTCCTTTTGTTAGCACAAAATATGATTGACATGGTCCTCAGACTAAATGGACTTTCATAGAGGCCCATGTCACTCATTTTTTGAAAGTAACAAAATCTATATTTATGCCTAATAACACTAAATCTGTCAACAAAATTACTGTTTAGTACAAACACTAAAGTTGGGTTAAAGCACTATTCCACTCATGACCTTTTGAGCAAACATGTTAAGACCTAGGGTTTGACTTAACTTTTTTTCTAGAGTGCATTTAGAAAATACTCAGTTATTGATTTTTAATTTTAAAATATTGTTTATAATGCACTGTTGAGTTGGATTTCTTTATTTGATGTGAATTCTATATTTCACTCAATTACTGGTAACCAGTTAGTATTTATGAATTCACAAATAAATATTTTGACAACAATGGCTGTTAATGGTGCAATGAAAATAGCTGCAGGTACACTGTTATCCATAGTTAGGAAATAGCTTCTATTGTGTAGGACAAAGGATGCTCCTATCTACAAGCAATTCTACCATTACTTGTGTGGTCTTGCATCAGGATGATGTGGACATGGACAGCTTTCTTCTCTTATTCCTTTACTATACAGTAGTGTTTTCAGTCACCACTTTTTAAGACTTGATATTTTAGGCATGCTGGTTTCTCTTTGTCACTTGTATTACTTGATCTTTCCCCCCTTTTTTATTAATTGAATCATATTGTTTGAAGTCTTTAAATCCTCCCTCCCTGGCCTAATATTGGGATCCTTGGCAAATGTTTTGTATATTTAATACATGTAGAGGATAGTAAGTCACACCTCCCACATATGGCAGAGGCTCACATATTTGCATATAATTGTTCTTTGTGCTTCCTGGATTCTATTCTTCTCTTTGCCTTCCCAAGAAAACTGGGAATGAGCATCCTGTTTTCAATTTATCCTGTCTGAATCATTTCCTAGATGTCTTGGTTTACTTTGGAATCGTACCTGTCTCTTAGATGGGTCATTTTTTTTTCTAAGGCTTTGGATAACATGATTTGATGTGTCCAACAGTGACTTTCACATCCTAATTGCTCTGACTTCATATTATTGTCATCTACATTTCATCCACAAGGATAACTTTATTCAATTCCAAACTTTTCTTTTTGGTCTAGGATCAGCACCGTGTGTTTTAAGTGGTCTAATTGTTTGCCTGAATCCTATATTCTCACAAGCTCAATTTGCATCACTATATGAGCAGTTGACATTTTATGGCTCTATCCCTTGTAATCTTCCTCAGAGTAGCTGCTCAAATGTGTTAGATGATCAAGGTGGAGAAGTCTATCCCCTCAATATCTTTTTCATCAAGAGGTGTTTTACAACTTGCATTTCAGTCGAGCCCACCCTTTCTCCTCTTTGTCTGCAAGTATTATCAGTACATTCTCCCCCTATGTGAGAGGTTCTGTTTCTTTTGGTGTCTTGACCATCACCACATACATTCCTTTCTGTGGGTACTACGAGATCAATGAACAGATATCTCTGGTGATTAAACAAGGACAACACAACAATAGATGGTACCTATTCCTCCTCACCATCTACATATCCATGTCTTCACAAATGCATCATTGTCAAGATGTGGTGCATGCTGCAATACACAGCAGATCTCAGACTATTAATCTCAAAAGGAGTTAGCTTTTGCAATCAATCGTTTGGAACTTCTTGTTATTTGATGATTCAATTTGTATTGCCTCTGTGGGGCATGACAGTTATGATTTTCATTTGAGTAACTTGAAATTTACCTCATACATCATCTGAGAAGGGGCATTCCATCCTGGTTCTTCTGTTCCCACACATGCTAGATCTCCTGTTATGGGCTCACACTAGTCAGATTCATTTGCTAGATTGTCACAAACAAAGTGTCTTCAAGCTTATCACAATTTGTATATCCCTTTCTGACAAGGTTTTTCCCATAGAGTAGTCTCTTGACTATGTTCTCAAATATTTCCAAACTGTATACATTTGCCAAACTTCCTCTCTCTTGGTCCATATCCTTTGGCTGTGGATGTATTCAGCCAGGATGAACTTTTTCCATCAATCATTCCCTTCCCTCTAATCCACTGTGTATTAAGTCCTTGTGATTCCTTTCTGGCCAGATCTACCATAGTTTCTGTTCCTTCTCCAGAAACTACCTCCATTACCTTTCTCTCTCTCTCCTGGTCCCTCCTCTACCAACCTAACTAAAGGGGTGCTTCACCCTGCCATTCCCACACACTATCTTCATGTACATCTTTTGTCAGGTCCATTGCAAGGGTTTGGGCCTATTCACAAGTGTAGCATTCCTGTTGTCTCGCTCTGACAGTTTCTCATCCATGTCTGTATATCATATTCCATAGTTGGTCTATGCAGCATGGATCCTCTCCTTCTTCTCTAATTATTTCCCCTTTTATTTTGATCTGTATGTTTTCATCCTCCTCCTTGTTCCACTCAGTTGCTGGGCTAGAATCTAAATATTGTTCTTCATGCCCTTTCTCTTCCTCTCTTCAAACTGTTAGCTGCATGTTCCTTATATCTTGTCTCCTTGAACATTTATTTCCTTGTCCATTTGACTTGTGGATGTCTTTGGTCAGATTTGTATGCCATATGTATCCTTTTATATCCCATTTGTTACTATGTTTCAAAAACATCTGCCCAACAAAGATATTGTTCCTTCACCCTTTCTCCCTTCCTTCCATATCCTTTATTTCTTACCACTTTGATCTTAATTGTTTGGTGTGTCCAGTCTGTGCTTTACAGTGTTATTTGTCACACACAGTATCCTTTATATAATCTTGCCAATTGTTCTTTGCTTCATCCCATCAGACCTATCACATTTTGATGTCCTCAGCTACTTATTTTCATTGTCCTTTGGAAGAGATAAATCCAGGCCAACATATGAACTCACATCATCTGTCAGTTTCTTGGTTAATTGGATATTGCCTTTTCCCTGCAGCCATTCTGTGTGTGTATTGGTACAACTCTGATTGTTTAAGATTTTTTTTAAAGGACATACTTTACATGTTATGGACCCTGCTCTGTGGCAAGTGGTACCTGACCAGGTATACTGATCTCCAGCATTTGCACTGTGAGATATACAAGGTTTGTCATGCTCCTTTTTAAGATGGTGTGTTCCACAAGATCACTTGCAGGTTCTTCTTCATGGTATATTGAGGTATAAGTGAGTTTATGCCAGACCATACACTCATCGACTAACAGGAGTTAAGTAGAAAGAGGTTGTGAGTGACCCTATCTAATGTACCTTTCCAGAATAAGGAATAATCTGCTTTTGGCAATACGGTATTATGGTCACTCATTGCTTTTCCTCCAGTGTTGCATTCCTCCCAACTCTTGAATGGAGTATGGAAGTCTTTCTCACTTACCAGCTCTTAGCTGCTGGAGTGGTGGATCATGGAGGAAACCTCCAGAATGTGCACACTTCTGCCCAGTCAAGAGAAGTAGTGGCTTTCTTCCTGTGTAGAAGACATGACTATCCTCTTGCCATGCATCTGGACTGAATCTTTCCAATATTTTGTAGTTTGCTCCTCTTTGGATGTTAGGTTGTGGGTGACTGGTTTTGGTTGGTGTTGGACCAGCCAACACAGAATGGATAATATATTCCCGATGTTGATTTGTTTTGGACCATGTTGCATTTCCACAATTTATTTTTCTAGATTGTGTTTGGTTCTGAGGTGAATGGTTGAGTTACTCCTGGTGCCACTTGTAGGGAATGGAGTTGACCTCTCAATTATAGTTTTTTTGTTGCACCCGAGCCATTCTACATACATTCTTCCTTTTGAGTTTCACGTGGATAACTTATAAAACAACATCAGTTGGCAACACTTGAGTAAAGAGTTACCAAGTTGAGATGTGGTGTGCTCTCTCACAGATGCTCTTTATAAGCTTTTGAAGAGTACTCATATTTCCAATAAATATTTATCTCCTCTCATACTTCCAGTTTTGTTTTTCATGCCTAATTTTGAAGTAAGATAGAAGGGTTTGTCACATGCGAAAAAGCAGCTGAATCACATGTAATTAGGTGGGAATTCAAGGGCTAGTGGCAAGCAAAAAGTTGCACATTAGAGGGCAGTGAAATTAACAATAGCTGTAACTGTGAAAAAAGGGAAAGTATTGGTTGAAAATACATTTTCAGAATAGGAAAGTATTAACTTCCAGTTTGTTACTTGTGGTGTAATAAACATTTTTTTCTCAATATTTCCATACTTATGTGATATAGAGTAGAAGTTAAATGTATTCTTCATTAAAACACATCACCTACCATATCATTACTCTTAAAATGAGGAGTCCGAGTAACTTCATTATCTACATCTGTAAAATTGTTAATGTGATCGAGACACAGAAAAAATGAAGTTAATGCTATGTACAAAATTGTATGATACAACAGGTGGTGTACAAAGTGTACTCAAACATTTTCAGCTTTGAGTGAGTTGTAAGCAATTTCCTGTAAACAACTGTTGTACTTAACAGCATAAGCCTAGTTAGTTTTGCATTAATTAATTTGTTTTAACTGTATACAGTGTTGTAACATGAAAACAATCTACATTATTGAATGTTAACTCAGTTTTATAAATTGTAAAATCACTTGTAAATTATAATAACAAAACTTCAGATCTACAATGCTTTTATATATTTCCTCAGGTATACAATAGATTGTAGAGGTCCTACTGCTAACCATCCATGCTTACTACGTAAGATACAGAAATTTCATAATATTATGCAAATTATACAGAGAAATCAATGAAAATAAAAAGTCATGCTAATTACAATTCAATATTTTTCTAAACCATTTCTTACTAGTGAGACATTACCATCTCACATAGCCTCTTTAATTTCCTAAAAATTGGAAACAACCAGGGAATAAATGGTGCATTTTTTGGTATGTTTTGCATAGAAGTATGAAATTATGTTAATATGCTGTGCTTATCAGCCGTAACAGCATATTTAAACAGTTGAAATAAAGCCATGTGCTGTTGTAAGCATCCACAGTTTAGTTATAAGGCATTTCTTTACACAGGAAAAATTATAACCAGTTTTCATTCCATAACAAATATAGTGCAGGCATGAGTGCTTTTAGTTATTACCAAAAAAGTGGAATAAAAGTTTTTAAGACTTATCTGCAGGTTTTGTGTAGTTTGATATTAAATTTCAGAACGTGAGCTGGGTTAAAATTTCACAATCTCATACAAGTGAGAACATTATACCATAATATTGTATGCACCAGTAAAACAGTAATGTTACATTATACTGTTGAATTTAAAAAAATGTTTTAAACTTTTAATAGTTGTCAGAATTTGGCTAAACTCTGATTGTACAAGTAATTATATACAAACAATAGTCACAAATTGTGATGTTCAAAACTTCTTTATAGAGATCAGGTAAAAAAAAAAAAATCACTCATAATTACTAGTTGCCTGATAGAATATAATTTTGAAATGTGACTGATAAGACTGTAGTATTTCATTTATTATCATTCTTGTATATATTTTGAAGTAGTCATTTTCATCACACCAAGTGTTTCTGAAAATAAATAATAGTTTTTGTTCAGTTGTCCAGTTCCATTATTTTCACTTTTGATGGTGCTTCAAAAATATTTTGCAGATATTAGGATTAAAAATTTGTATTATAAAATATTTTTCTTGGTGATAATAGTGACAGAAGTAAAGTAGCAAAGCATAGTAAATAAACATGTAGAACCTTTGTGCTTATTTCATAGTAGATACTATTACAAATAAATGTTTTGTAGTATACAACACAGGAACTGTAAACTATCAAACTCAAAACTGTTAACATTTTGTTAATGTCTTTATCTTAAAAATATCCTGGAAAATAAACTTGAAATAATGCAACAGTATTTAATATTTGAAGTGGGCAAAATAAATTATTTTCTTCAAACACAGTTTTCTTAAATAAGATAATTATTTTTTCCAAGGCAGCTGCTTTATTTTAATCCAGCAAAAAAGATAATCAGATTTGAAATTGTTACTAGTAGGAAGCTATGTCACTGGACATTTTAATTTACAAGTCAGTAAATAAGTCGTACATGTTTGTATTACCAGGTTTATGATGGATTATCCTACTGTTGATAAACAGAGTATCTCTCTCACAAAAGTCATAAGTAGCGATAGATATTTAATTATTTCAAAAACAGAAAATATTTTTATAAATTTCAATAAATAAATATGGAATTAGATTTTACACATTACATGCAACCAGAACTACAATTAGACACAGCCTTTACTTTCCATTTCATTTAAGTGGTCCAAATGTATGCAAGAAAGTGGGTACTTCATTCTTGTAAGAATGATGTTAGATAAGGAATTAACCTTGAAACTGTGTAACTGCATATAATTCTGTATTTACTGAATGTAGTTAACTTAAATTTGTAATGGTTTCAGTAAACATGACAATTCTATTATAAAAAAGAAAACTACAATTTTTAATAAAGTAGTTTTTCTGGAGATGTGTATGTGATTTTCTGAAACCTCTACTAACTCTGTTAAAGATTATCTTCATTTTATTTTTTCACATTTCACTTGCATAACCTTGAGAACCTCCAAAATAAAAAAAAATTGAGATTATAATATTTGATCTCTTATTTCTTCTGTCCTCACTAACTGTTAGAGAAATCATCAAGTTACAATGAAATGTTGAAAAATAAGAATCTTTTTTTTTTTTCTGCACTAATTACAACATTGGTCAAAAAGTTCCAAATTACATACCTTTTATTGCTGTATTTTGTATCCACAGAAGCAGGAATTCTTGCATGAAAAGCATTAAGATACACTGGAAATCATTATGTAAACAGTTCATGATGTCTCATGCCACCACTAGACCTAGTGCTATTTTAGACATTTTATTAGAATATCCAAAATTTATCTCTATGCCTAACTGAGTCTCACAAGTATATGTACTCTAATGAGAGAGACTTTTTGAGACTATAAAATGCTAATGTCCAACTGTTTGGTCAATTTATAATTAATTTTAGTAGCAGATAAAAAAATTCTGTCAGTGTTTACAAATACTTAAACATATTACAGCAGGAAAAGAGAATGCAAAATTATACAATGTATATAAAGAAAAATCAGCTCTTTCTATTGGCAAGAAAAATGGTCATTAGCCATGTAAAGTTGATCAGTAAACAGTCTCAAAAGACAGATGAGAGAGTCTTCTTGTATGGATTTAACAAATTTTAGATTCTTACATGTGATTATTAGCATGCTCCTTCATGTACATAGAATGTACACAGATATAAGGGAATATGCATGCATTTTATGGATGTACAAATGTTAGACTTTTCTCACATTTTCAGAGGATTAATTCAAAATGTAAATATGACACAGCACTAGTGCACATGAAAAATGGTAAAGACTGTCAAACTGCATCCAACTCCTGTTCTGCATTGTTTATATGTTGCACTTTATCAAAAACAATTTTGCTTCAAGTAACTTTCCTGCCTGAAGGGTCACTCTAAACTCACTTTTAACTTCACAACTGTCATTAAAAATTTAATTGTAACCATTTCAAGAACATTTTTACTCAAGATTTTCATAAATTTGATATTTTTACAAGATGGAATATTTAGTTCACAAATTAAACACAATTGTTCAAACTTGCATACCTATTGTGTATCTTTCACGTGAACTGCAAACAGAACACTGTTTTTTGTTCTTTTTAAATCTTATATTGATTTCCATCAAATTCCATTATGCAAATACTGACTGGTAAGAAAAGATTTATCTTTATATGACCAATCAATACTTGTATGTAAAATTATACATGGGCTGTTCTCTGTGTTAATTTTCATTTATTTACAACCATCCAGCTCTCCTGCCAAAGCTTTCATCAGGTAGCAATGTATCACTGAAGGTTTTGGCAAGAGAACCAAAATCTCTAAATTAAAAGGTATTTTAATGTTGAGAATTCTACGTATTAATTTATCTGTGTTACAAATCTTAAAGAATATCCAGTACTTGTTTTATTCTATCTCTAGCATAAATTTTTGGCTATCAGAATAAGTTGTAGGCAAAGAAGCCTGTTCCCATGGAAATCTAGGCATACTGATCACATTATTTTTCAGCTTTTTTATGTAATAATTTTTTTTCATTTAATGAACAAAAATATAAATTCTCTAAATACTATTATATTTGATTTGTTTTAATGACAATTTTTATTAAAAATTTTGATCAATGTCAGTTTTTTAATTTATTGCTACACCTACAAAAATAGCTATTCTTGTTTAGTGATGCCCTCTATTGGAATTAAGCAATTCCAGTGCATCTTCCAAGCAAATCATAATACAACTCCACTTCTATTAAGTTCCACTAGACGATTACTTTGAATTTTGGCAGGAAATTGAAGCACTGGTCTTCAGTTGGAAGGAAGTATGAAAGTAAGTACTTCATGAAATACATTTTCAATATGGGGAAAAATTATAACTTCTGAAATGATACATTACTTCCTCTCACATCAATAGTTAGAATCTCACATTGAACAGATAAAAGGACCTATGCAAGGGAAAGAAAGAAGCATCTTTCAAAATTTTCCAAAGAACACTCCCAAAGAGATTTTTGAAGTCATAGATCATACACTACTTCTGAAGTATATTCTCTGCTCTTTATAGAAGGATGTTGTATATATGGATGGAAAATGGTAGGAGCACATCAAAATGAGAGAGAACTATGGCAAGATAGCGATTCAAACAATACATCATATATTAAAGTTATGAAACTCAGTAACAGAAAACAAAAGTGAGTAAGATTAAAAGATGTGCCCCTAAATGCAGAGTGAACAGGACATGGATGCATGGCAAGTCATCTACGTCCAAACCCATACTGCAAGGAACCAACATTCACACAAGGTTAGGGCAAGAATCATACCATTGGTAAATCAACTACAATACATAACTCATCCACCAAGTACAGACATTCACATGAGAGAAGGAAAGACAATAATGCTAGCAAGTCAACCACAATCCAAAACTCAGACCATTTGGTAGTGACATTGAAGCAGGAGTAAGAAAAAGGACCATACCTGCTTTAACTCAAGTTCATAAGACCAGAGGGAATCTTGTACTCTCCAAACCGTGAACAAGCATGTGATTGTTCTATATAACAATGTATGATATTGAACAACAGATCCAGGAACCCAACATCCAGCTTTGAAAATAGGTCTATGTGTAGTGCAAAACATCTTACTCAAATATATAATGATAAGAACTGTCTCAAGTGCAGGAACACACTCAGGATAATAACCAAAAAGAGATAGCAGAAGGGAAAAATGTAATCTGCAAATACTTCCACCACAATCTACATGGAGAAAGTAACAAAGGTAGAAATGGAATGGAGACATCTGTAATAGATATGTGAGGACTTATGTTGATAGGTTTAACTCTAAAACCAAAATCAGCAATTAGAAACCAATATCCTTGTGAGGGTAGGATGAGGGATCTCAATCGAAGGAGTGAACTGTAATTTTGATGGCTCACTCCCATGTTGCCTAGTGGAGGATATCTCATCATCTACACCAGTAGAATACTGCCACCTTATTCTCATCTGAATAGTTTTTTATAAATTACATATATATTATTTGTATTTCATTACCCCTTTTAGGAGGATGTCTTTATGGCCCACCACCTCAGCAGCTTGGAACTGGAAAGTGGTAAGTACCTTTAAACGCCACTGGAAGAAAAGGGAGGAGAATCTGGAGGAACAACAGTATTGAAGACAGTGCAATGGGTGACCATGAAATCATACCAATTATTTAATACAAGGCATGGTAGAGATGGGCAACTTTACTCATGGATGAATATGTTCTGGGAAGGACAAACCTATCATGAGGTTAAACCTACAAGCAATCTTGCAGAACACCCTATTTACATAGTGTGCATTGCATGACCATGGAATTATAGTGGTTAATTTATCATAGACTTACAATGTGACTTACTAGTTTAAGTATACCTGTACAGACATACAGTTGTCAAAGAGCAGGATACATATATATCTTTATCTTTGTGTGTGTGTATATATGTTAAAAGGAAACTTGCCCAGTCACAGTTTCATGAAAGAGTAAAAGATGGCAACAGGAGTAAGACAGTATCCCAACAAGGTAAAAACAGCTACCCAAAGTAAAGAACAGGAGATAAATGGAACAGTGGTAGTCCCAGAGCTCAACAAATGAAGCCTCCATTGGATGACAGTTTGGATATAAAGGGAAAGAAGGTGCATGGTTTGAGTGAAGACAAGAGGAATAGGAAATGGAAAGAAAGATTCAAAGAATAAAAGGTCAATTGAATCACAATGGATCAGGGAGGTAGGAAATAAACAACAGACAAAGCAATAGAATAAGGGAATTGCAGGAAATGGATTAAATGAAAAAACTTTAAAACAATAAAGTGAAGCAACCCACGGTATATAGTGGATCAATAGGATTATCTATAACCAATCAAGAATACATGTGGAATGTGGTAATCACAGAAAAGTCGAAAGAAATATACCACTCAGCTACAAAACGAAGGCATTTTTTCAAGTATGTAAATGATTTTAATCTTTATATCCATGTAAAGCTTAGTTTTTCTTTTCATCTTTTACATCTACTGACTGTTCAATTAACATTTATAACTGAATAACAATCACATTATCAAAGTTTGTGTTTGAATATGTAATTCTATCAGACAGCCTCGAATTTTTAAAAATAGAAGGGTTTCCAAAAAAAATAAAAAATAAGGGAGGTTTTGTGTTTCTTCTTTTACTTTACTTCTCAAAATAATCTGATTTTCAAAAAGTGTCAATTATTAACTTGATCTTACCCTGTGTGTCATTATCTCTTCTTAGAAACAGCACCCCCCATCATGGTACATTCTGCAGTACATGATGTTATAAAACAGTTTCTTCAACGTGAAAGTAGTATGATGAATAATAGTTGTTTCTGTGAAATGTAAACTCATAAAATGATGATTTTTGAGGTTTGAGAAAATTAGATAATTACTTCAATAACAAATGAAAACAAAAATCTTATCACAAGTGAATCCAGTAACAAATTGTGGCATAGGTGATTATTTATAAATTATCTTGAACAATGTTTCCATCAACAAAATAGTAAACAGATAAAATCTAAGATATAAAATACAAGTAACAAAATTCCTAAGCTACGTACTCTATTGTAACACATACCCCACCAATTATATTTCCAAAGGTGGTTAAGGCAAACAAATGTCTTCTATGTTGGCTGTAACATAGATACTATCACTTGTGCTTGAAAAGTATAATTCTCATAATCATTTTTGTTACCCCTATGCTTATTTCTTGCATATATCTTTACTCGTGGTATTTATACATTTTCAGCAACTTGTGAGTACCATTCTTTCTTTTTCATAGATTTTGTTCCTAATTTAAATCAGATATGTTCAAAATTTTCCCATGTCAAAATCTGGAATCCCATTTGAAACCATGAGTAAAAACAATGTTTTGGGGATAAAAGGTGCAATTCTGTTCATTTTACAGCAGGTTTTATGGAAAAATTTGAAACTACTGCACATACTCATATCCTTAAGTACTTAAAACTCAAACCCCAGTTTTATCAAATCCTATAAATTCATATGCTATCTTATGAATTAAGATGGTTATTGTAAACTATTCCATGGTGGCCAAAACTCAAAACCTGGTGAGCCCAAGCACAAGACTTGTGTATTTTTGCATCCCTTAACATGTTAAAGAAAAAGTATCACACTTTTTTTTAGATGTAATTAAATGTTTTTAATGTATTTTATAATCTACAGTGATTCACTCATATTTTGATAAAATAATTTCACTGATGAATCTTATCTAATCATATTTACATTGAAAACAATTTTTGGATAGGTTTGTCAAATATTGGATATTTTAATAACTTTTTAAATAGTTCAATGGCATATGATCAGATCTTTCGCATAACAATAAAGAAGTCCCACTGTAACTATGAAACTAACCACATATTTTCTATACTAGTTGTTTCAGTTCATGGCAACTTGTATTGTTCCTGATGTTAGTAAATCTCCAGTGGATTTTGTTTCAGAACATACATGCAAACTTAAAGTTGAAGCTTCAGTTTTTTTCCTTCTCCGCTTTTATAGTCTCCTGCTTCACCTTATAGTCCTTCAATGCTGCCTTAATAGCATCTTCAGCTAGCACTAGAATAATCAATAATATGAGTGTAACATTTTGATTGGTTGACACAACCACTAAAACATATGTATTGGTCTAATTGTAAACAAGTACTGTATTCTTTATAAACATTAAATCTCTACAGTTTTGTTCTTCAGAAACTATGCATGACTAACCCAAATATGAAAACAACAATGATGTTCTGAATTATAACTAATTCATTTTCAGTAGTTCTATATAAAGAATAATATAAAACATTGCAATTTAACATGATTAATGTTAGTCTTTTAACCCTTTGGATGCTATCACGAACCCAAGCAAAAGTTCAAGAAGTGGATTTTAAAATTGAAAGAGTACTAAAATTTCATTTCTAGTGGATAATTTACACTTTAAAAATCCACCTGAAATTCAGTTATCCATTTAAAGGGTTAATAATTCAAAATTAATTGTTAGGTTCAGTTCTCTATAAATTGCACAGTTAGTTTCTTACCCTTAAACAGCAAAAATGTTATAGGCAGCAGTATCAATTGATGATGGCTGCTGTTTTAGGGTTAAGCAATGAAGGGTGGTGAAAGACAATCATGCTGACCATATATATTTGTCTAATGACCTCATAATGAAAATGTTAAATGATGAAACCTGATAGCTTCAAATAAACACCAATTACATGGGAAGTACAGGTCTCAAACATTTTGATATAACCTAAAAATTACAAGACATTTGCATATTTTGTTGTGATTTGCAAGTCTCAAAAAGTGTGAGAAAGCTCTGATAATTTCACACATCCAATAAAACCAAATTGCAAGATATTTTGTGAAAACTACCCAAGTCTGAACTGATGCATTCTTTCATTAGCACACTTCAAAACGAACTTAAATATTGGTGAGAAATATCATTTTAAAAGATTGCTGTATTTAAAACATTGTTCCTTTACAAAATGTTTTTCTGTTACATTATACCTAATAAATATATGAAAAGAGATAAATCATCATCCAAGGAACAAAATTTCATTATTTCATTCAAATAGCACTTACTGAACCAATTACATTCTTTACATCATTTTCCAGTAAATTTAACATCTCTACATAGCAAAGTTAATATTTAGTTATTGTTATAATTGTTACAGAATACGAATGACATTGTAGGAACCCAAACAATGCTTTGCCACATTAGGCGCAGTACAAGTATAAGATGAGCTTTGGTGGATTTCTGTGATTCTACAACATACATACTAAAACTGTAAAATTCTTTGCTTCTTAAAAAGAAAGCTAGGCCAAAATGATGTTTGGATGTTACATTTATGCAATGACAATAAGATATGGAGGAAAAAAAGGAGGGTGATTCATAAACACTAATATATCAAAAACATAAAAATTCAAGCACCTGAAACTGCTAGATAAATTTATAACTTTTAAATAGTGTGAATTTTTTACTTACTAGAACAATGTAACTTCACTGGTGGAAGTTTCAATTCTTTGGCAATTGCAACATTCTTTATAGTCTCGGCCTCATCAAGCTATGGAAGGAGGAAAAGTAAAATGTCATAATTTAACACAATTTCTTGAATATTTTCTATAACTGTGAATATTTTTAGCATTGTACAAATAATATTCATAGGAAAGAATAAAAAACAAGCCTAACTCATATAAGTATAAGTATCTATCACACCAATTCCCACAGGGGCCAAAGTGATACAAGTTTCTAGCCAATGCCATGAATAACCTTCAAATGATTAAAAGGATTAATACACATTTAAGTTTTTTAACATTTGATTAACAAAAAAAATTTGTATTGGATAAAAGGCCTCATTAGCTCTGGATATAGCAGATATAGTGTGATTAATGTATTATTATACACTCTTCTTGACTTTCACTTAGAAATTGTTATTAATAATAACTACACAAAGAACATCTATGAAAAGAAATATTAAATTAATGCATTTACCTAGAGGTATATTTAACATAATTAAAGAAGGTTGAAATTAATAGCAATTCCAGTTATTAAGACACCTCCATTTATATCAGTGATGAACTCATACCAAGGTTTGGAACTAAAATTCATGGCTCTCAAAAAGTTAGTTCACAATATTCTGACTACAAAATCAACAAGTGAATATGCAATTAACCTGGCATTGTATGAAACAAAATGTATGCAACCACCATACTGGACCCATGACAACAATCTTTAATCAACATGTTCTTCCATCTTACATACAAGTCCTTCACCATTATCAGTTTAAATGGAAAAGGAATGTAAAACTGAAACTTGAAACAGACACTGAAAAATAAATTTAAACCAACTATTTCATAAGCAATGGCTAAAGCTCCTCACCTTGACAGTTCTGTAACATATCCATATATTCAACCTACTTTCTGACATAAATTAAACTGAATCTGAATAAATAAATAAAATCATGTTTGACTTCATATACAAATTCCATACAGGTCACACAAAAGTGAAATTATAAAAATGAATACAATGACAACAAAGTTCATAAATTATGAATACCTTCTTTTGAAATAACAGCCATGATATTTGATAAAGTTTGCAAATATTCACCCCCATGAAAAGTGTAATAAACTACTCAAATTCAAACAATACCCTATCTTATTTCGTTTGATTGAACACATGATTCCACCGAATAAAGTCTCAGTTGTATTATCTAAAAACATTTTCCCAAAGCTGAAAGATATTTGTTTACTACCAATATTGAAAACAACGAAAACATTCTTCACCCAGTATGGATCAGATTTGTTAGAATATTAACTATAGGCCACAAAACATGTAGACTGCTGGCAAAAATCTTAAGGCCAATGAACATAAAGAAAACATATGCATTTTGAATTGTTAGACTCAACCACTTATTTGAGTAGAGCTTCAAAAGATGAAAATAAGAAAAGGGAAAATAAAAAAACATTTTTAGCATTTGAGAGAAATGTGAACACTACAAAATTACCCTAAATACTAGCTGGTCAAAAGTTTAAGGCCACACTGAAATGAAGCGTTAATCGTTAAACATGTAACAAAATTTACTCATTTGTGTTCAAGCATTAGCAACACCTCCCACTGATTTCTCCCGTGTTAGTTTGGTTAAAAACATAACAAAGGCTAAGAGGTTGACAGAGTTTGAACGTGGCAGAATTGCATAGTTGCAAAAGCAAGGTCTTTCTCAACATGCTATCACTGGTGAGATTGGGCGTAGCAAAACTGCTGTTGCAAATTTCTTAAAAGATTGAGGAAAACAGAACCAGAATTTCAAGTGTTCAGCCCAAGAAAATTTTGCCAGTGTTGAGCAGGAGAATTTGATCAGTTGTCCAGCAAGACACCAACTGATCATCAAGCCAGATTAAGGCCCTTATGGATGCAGAATGCAGCTCAAGAACAATAAGACAGCATCTGTGAGAAAAAAAGCTTTAAAACTGATGAGAAAAAAATTAACCTGGATGGTCCAGATGGCTTCCAACGTTACTGGTACACTAAGGATATCCCACTGGAGACATTTTCTACATGACAGAGTGGAGGAGGTTCCATCATGATTTGGGGTGCTTTCTCCTTCCATGGAACAATGGAGCTTCAGATTATACAGGGGCATCAAACAGCAGTTGCCTACACTGGCATGTCAGAGATAGCATCCCTATTGACTGAAGACCCTTGCTTGTGTGGAAATGACTGGATCTTTCAGCAGGACAACACTGCAATCCACAATACCTGCAGGACAAAGGACTTTTTCATGGCAAATAACATAATTCTTTTGAACCATCCAGTGTGTTTGCCTGAACTGAACCCCAGTGAAAATGTTTGGGGATGGATGGCAATGGAAGTACATAGAAATGAACGTCAATTCCAAACAATACATGAATTTCATGAAGCCTCTTTACCATTTGGAATAACATTTTAGACAACCATCTGCAAATGCTTATATCGACCATGCTAAAGCAAATTTTTGAAGTTATTCACAATTACGGCTGTACAATTCACTACTGAGACCTGTTGTTGGGCATTTCCTACCCTGTTTTGGACTTCTTGTTGGTATAGTCGTAAACTTTTGACAAGCTAGTATTTAGGCAAATTTCACAGTGTTCAGATTTTCCCTATTAAATGCCGCAAAAGTTTTTTTATTTTTATTTTCCATTTTCTTATTTTCATCAGCAGAAACAGGCCATGTAGACTCTCCGAGACCCACAACACAGAAGTCAAGTTGAGAGGGGAAGATGGGCAATCCAAAACTTGTGTGTGAAGGCATAGAAGGAGGGAATCCAATCAGAGAACTGAAATTCATTTTAGTACCTCAATTCTGGAAACTAGGACTTATCCAGAATATTTTGTAACTCCCTTTACACTGACAGAGTACCTATCATTATGGAGATCATCTAGCAGGTGAACCATCCTAATGGGTTGAAACTGGTAAATGGTAAAAACTCCCATTCTCTACTGGAAGAAGGGAAGGGGGGAGAAAAAGTCACTATTTTTAAATGCATACCACACTAATTTAGTCAACTGAAAAGTATGGATGAGATGAGCAACAATCCCTTTCTGCTTTTCCCATGCTGTCCATGGGTGGTTTGGTCCAGGATGTGCATATTTTGATATAATTATCACAAGGACTTTATACAAGTGACCTGGGAAAACATCCCAACTTAAGGGTAAGCACACAAAGCAATAGAAAATGTACAAGAATCAATTTTCTGCAAATGGTTACAGCCATATAAGTAGAACCCATTCCAAGTACAGAAAGAATGCCATGGAAGACACCCCTCACCAGAAAGAGAGAAATCCACACTGAAGCTTAAAACAGGGGTCCAATAAAAAAGAAAAGAAAGCATTAGTTAAAAATTTCCTCACGTCACAGCCATGCCAAAGACTGCAGAATAACCACGGGTAGCATACAATTCCCTGAGGAAGCAGAAATAGTGATGCAATGTAGATAGTGGAAGACAAATGTGCATAGAGTTATCTACATGCCCAATTACAAAAGCTTTTCGAAAGGCTGGCAAATATGAGGGGCAAGGGAGAAGATCTGATGCAAGGAGACAAGGAGGAAGAGGCTAACTAGATCAGATGTTGAACCCAACTGGTCAGAGTAACTATTGGATCATGGGAAAAGGAAGGTTGCCAAAGAATAAAAAGTGGGAATGAGGACCTCAGAAGGAAGTCATATGAGCAACATGGCAATGAAAGGCACAAACAGGACTGAGGAGTCAATCCAGATCAGGACAACAGAAGAGATGAGAAAAAGAAGATACACAGATACAGAAAAAAGGTGGAATGACCTTCTCAAATTGCAAGGGTCTTGGAAAGGAAAGCAAAATCTGGATAAAGGATAAAGTGGTACAAGGTCCTGGTAATGTCATGGGTGAAAATATCCAACCTACAATGTACACAAGCCAGGAGAAGAAGAAAGTATATCTTCAAAGAAACATAAAACAGGAAACACAGAGGAGTTTCAATGGAGGTAAAGTGAGAGCATGAAGGATCCTGTCCAGGAGTGACAAACACTTCAATAGTCAATGAAGTCAGAAAGAACAGGTCAACATGGAAAGGACAGAAGAGACAAAGATCCTGCAGAAAAGAGAAAACAGAATGGTATTATAATGCTGCCTGAAACCCAAACATCAAGGAGACCGAAAAACCCTTCTCAAAGAGCTATACTGGTGATACAAGCAACTGTAGGGTAATAAGAATGAAAACTCCAAGCCTAAGCCCAGGAACTAAAAACAATTCACTTCCTGATGTAAACAGCCAAAGAAGAAAGATAGACAAAATGGGCTGAGTGAGAAGCTACTCTGTGAAAGAATCTGGATCTCCTCACCAAAGACCAGACAAATGCCACGTATGAAGATGGTGGATGAGAAGTACAGGATGTATAACTGGTGAATGAGATTAATACAACAGATCTGGAGGTAACAGGAGTGGTATAGGAGGGATCATCAGGAGCTGAAGCAAACGAGGGAACCATGGTTGAGCATACTGGTAAAAAGAACTCTGCATGAAGTGGCAAGGATAAGGGTGAATACCTGATGAAGTAATTCCACAACAGAAGAAACTGAAAAAAATAGGCAAGACCAATTACAGCTGAAAATATCTGTTGCAAAAAGCCCTAGGATGGGACCAAAACAGAGGTGATTTGTGATTGAGGGTGGTGGCAAACTCATCTATACAAGGAATATCCAAACTATACAGTTAAACTAAAAAAATATGAAAGATGTTAGAACCTTTCAATAGGATGAACCCAATCCCAATCAGGAAAGATAACCCATCACCTAAATGAATGCACCAAGAATACAGCACAATATCAAACAAATGTGCTGGGAATGGACCCAAAGGATAAGATCCTATGTATCAGAATGGATCATAATCAAAATGACAGCTGTTGATAGAAAGAAAATGATCTAATGCCCAAGAAACAGCCAGAGATTTCCTGGAAACTGATGTGAAGAGAACGTCCTTCAGCAGGCCAATTACTCAAAACATGTCAGTAATAAACTCATGCATCCCACCTCAAAAGAGATGGGATGCATAAACAGATGCAACTCTGGCCATGGAAGAGGAAGCAAACACCCTATGTATCCCATTCAAGATTTCACGAGTTATAAAGGGCCCACTAAAGCAAATACATATGATCCTTGCCAAGAGATATGATAATGGTTAGAAATGACCATCTCTCCCAAAGTGATAGAACCTCAGTAAGTAAGGGAGCAAACAAAGCTGTCTGAATGGCTAGTTTCAAAGAACTGAGTCAAAGAAAAGAATGGGTCTTATTGAGATGAGTGTTGAAGAAACCCCTCAGATGTACAAGGTACTGGAAAGAACAAAGAAACAATCCCTCTTAATGTGATGAATCATCCCACCTGCACAGCTCTGAGAAACAACTGATGAGTCAGACTGGTTGATTCTACCTGGAATTGGCAAGAATAAGCCAGCCACTTTTGTATGCATAAAATTGCAGTCCTATGGTATGAATATGTTGAGCAAAGTGGTGAACCACTTGAACATGTGTTGGAATAGCCAGACCAAAGGACTGAATGCTAAGAATATATCACTCCCACAACAGGCAAATTAGGAGTAAAATTCACTTGGATCAGGTAAGACTAAATCCATAACTGGGAGTCCAATATTTGAGAGCCTGCCCTAAAAGTCACAAGAGCAAACAGACTTGAAACCCATAAGGGACTGGGCATACCAATTCCATTATCCAATGAGGCAGCAAAAGCAGAGTAAAAACCTAAACATAAGGTAATGAGTAAAAACAAGGAAGGTCAAAATAACTATGGAAAGTGGTAGACCATCACATACCTTAAATATAATCTCCAGGGAAGCCAATGACGGCTGAACCAACTCCTCAGAATGTTGTGTGCCTGTAAAAAGGCTCAAAACATACTAGAAGAAGAAGGGCACAAAAAAAAGACAATGTGCAGCTACAGAATGCTCCATCTCCCTGCAAACAAAGGCTGAGAAGTCATCTACACCTGTGGCTGAAAATCCAGTAAAAGACAAGTGATACGTATCTATGACTTTGGATATATGTGATATCCAATTATGTAATATGTGATCTAGAAAAACAAGTTTGCATCCAAGCACTGCCAAAACAGAAGTGACAGTTTGATAGTGGAACACAGAGGGAGTCACATGGTAACATGATAGTAGTACTCTCCCAATGGTGCAGAGCAGATGCATGATGATTTGCATAAGAGACATGTTGGAACTTTGGATCCCAAAAGTGCAAAAGTTTTGTGGCATGTGTTTTGAAAAAAACTGTGTATAGAGAGCAGCACTATTTAATAAATGATTGCATTATTTTAGTTTTGCACCATTACCTCTTCAAGATTGAGTGACCTGAAACTATTTAAAATATTGCTGATTTTCTTTAGAATTATTTTAACTTTAAATTTACAAGTGATATTCAGAGTTCCAAATTTACAAATAAAGCAAGAGTTCAAAAACAAGTGACAGAGAAAAATGATTTTTCAATTGTGAAATATAAAAGGATTTTTATTAACTAGTCACAGTAGGTGTTTTGTTATTTAATACAAGCTGCAAAAATGAACATAACACAGTTATGGGTAACGTAACAGAAAAGGTGAGCACCTCACTCCTACAATAATACCCTTATGATCCACAAAATTTTCATCTTACTGTTTATGTAAACATGGGCTGTCCTAAAAATAAAATTGCCATATACACTGCATCACACCAACAGTTTTAGTTTCAGTTGGCTTTTATTGTCTAATTAAAATGTACATTTACATATCTACTAGAAATACAGTTTATATTCTACATTTTTAATTGAAATTTTATGTAGGCTTCACTTCCACAACACTTTAAATACAGAACATATAGCAGAGAACACAAGTTTTGTTAAACAATGCTAGCTTTAGTCCAGATATTTGTTATTTACAACTGTAACATTTGCATTTAACTTTTATATTAGTTATACATAGAGATGTGTATATTATGGTACAAATATTTCCAACATGCAAATCAGAAGTCACAAGACAACTACTGATGATATAATGTCAAAGTGGAATGCAAGTATAAGAACTATATTTTGAAATTGTTTGAAATTTAAGATTGTTTTTTGAATTTTGCACAAAGGTACTCAAGGACTATCTGTGATAGCCATCCCTAATTTAGCAGTGTAGACTAGAGGGAAGGCAGCTAGCCACACCACCCACAGCCAACTCTTGGGCTACTCTTTTACCAACGAATAATGGGATTGACCGTCACATTATAATGCCTCCATAGCTGAAAGGGTGAACATGTTTGGCGAGATAGGGATGCAAACACGCGACCCTCAGATTACGAGTCATACGCTTTAACATGCTTGGCCTGAAATTTAAGTAGTCATTAAATTTTAGTCATTAAAAATAAATCACCTTTTAGAAAGGGATATAAAAAAACCTTTGAAATGCAAATTGTGCATATGATCGATTCAGAATGATGGAGATATCTTTTATACTTAATAGCATTAAAAACCAAAGAAATATGGGTTTACTAGCATCAAGATCATACAGAAAGAAAACAAAAAGACCTGAAATGAGATATACACCAGATTTGGTAAGCAAAGTACAGAGTTTTGCAATATATGAGAACCCCTAAGTACAGTGACTTGTAGCAGTACATAATCAAGAAGAATATCTTCTTGAAAAAGCAACAGAAGGAAGAAGGGAATTTGGCAGTTATTGTGAGTTAAAATCTTTTACATCTCATAGAACATCCAAAAGATAATCAAGGGCACTCTGAGACTAAAAGTTCCTCTTCAACCCCAAATGAGTTTGACAGTTGAGTGTTTGATTCATTGACATTGTAGTGTCTCATCACTGGTAGATAAAGCAACAGAGGTCAATTCTACACAACACAATTTCAATTATCTTAGACATCAGTTGAAAAATGAAATGGATATCAATGCATTCTAAAAACTTAAATTTAACATTAGTTATAGTAAGTCTAGACTTACTCTATGCACAAATAATGTTTTGGTTTTCCTTCATTATGTAAGAACTCTGAGAAATAAACAGTTAACTGTTTACCAGCAATAACATATTTAATTGCATTTATGTTTCTAATATGCTATTAAGTTTAACATAATTAAAAGTGTTTTGCTCCTAATTTTCATTTGTATTTAATGTCCAGTGCATCATGTTGCAATGTCCAACAGTGTTCAACAAACATTGATGGATTCTAGTTGCCCGGATATCGTGTTTCCATTGTAACAATCTCCTGATGAAAACTGAAGATTTTGAATAAATGATACACGATAGGCACATTTGGATGTGATTTTCATAATCAGCAGCCAAAAAACTATAAGGAACACCTAACGGTGTTTGCTGTGCAGTGTAATAAAAGGAAATTTCGGTGCCCACTAACCCCATCTGTCATAGATCCCTAAGAAGAAATGCACTACAATGTAAAGCAAGAATACTGCAGCAATGCTAGGGTTTTGTGAGCACTATACCCAAACACCAGCATCAGATACAATGTCCACAACATCTGTTGAGAACATCCAACACTGGTACTTAGTTGACCCCTGTCCCAGTGGACCAGCTGATTGATCCAAGGAAGGCCACCTGTCTACAAGGCCAAAGTGGTGTATTACTGTTGCACTTCTCAACCACTTGGATCCTCTCCTCCCCTACACAGGTTGCCATGCACAACACACACGAGTGGATGTTTATATCCAAGAGAAGGTAAACTGAAAGAAAAGAACCTTCCCTGGGAAGTTCCCTCACCACAAACTGAGGGGGTGACCTAGAAGGTCAAAGCGTTGTTCTCTCCTTATCAATAAAAGTGTTAATACCCATACCTGCCATTCTGAGATACATTTTTATTTTAAAAATATTAGAGTTAATATGCTATGCATGACTGGCTTTTCCACATTCTTTGCTAAAGCCAATTTTGTTTTTATGTTAATAAGATAAAGTGATATGTGGTTAATTTACAGAATTAATAATGTGGCCTACAGTTTAAAAGAACCAAAATGGAAAACATTTGTTCTCATACCCTGATTCACAGTTCAGCTTTCATAGTTCACTACATCAATTTCTCACCATGCTATGATAAAAGAATTAATGGTGTTAACATTCATGTATGGGTGAGTGTTTCTAAATAGACAGCAAAGGTGGCATGATATAGCAATATGACAAGTATTATATTGTGAAGCCGTGATATGAATATCAATACAATTTATGTATCTTCAAAAATGTGGTCAAGCTTTCAATAAACACTGCAGGTCTTTTGTACAGAAAAAAAATCAGAATTTCTTGTGAAATGTTATAGAATCATTTATTTTTAGCAAAAAAAAATAAGTATTGAATACTCCATGATGTCTTCAGTTGTTTCATCAAAATCATTACACACAAAATAACAATAACAAAACAGACAGATATTACCTTTTTTGTTACTTTACTTCTCTTGCCAGTTGCTATTTAGTTTATTAAACTTGAAGATTTGATAAACCACTGTAAATTGTTAAGTACCTAAATGAGACAATGTTAGTAATACAGATAAATTACATACAAGACTGTCAAATTTTTTAATAAACTTCGATGAAACTTCTGTATTTAAATACATATCATATCACATCATCAATACTCAGATACGTATAGTACTGACTAATATGATGAGATAAGCACCTTTCATAGATAAACATTTTACAGCAATTCAAAACATATTGGTACTACTAACTCTTACAATTTCTTATTTGCAAAAATTAAGAACAATTCTTACCATGGTTGTATTAATACAGCAGAAAGCCATTTTCTCTCCTACACATTCTGTTTAATAATATACATTCCTACTCTTCAAATAAGTACCAAAATTTTACTCATGCACAACAACCTGTATACAAGAAACATAATCATTCTCCACTTACACTTTTGCCCTTGATCCATTCTGTTGCTAGGGAACTTGAGGCTATTGCTGAACCACAACCAAATGTCTTGAATTTGGCATCTATTATTTTTCCACTTTCATCAACTTTAATCTATAAAAGAAAATTTATTGCATAATATCACAGACTGAAGTTTGCAGTTTCAAAGAAGTTAATTAGAAGAGATTCTACTTTGCGTAAACCAAACTGAAAATACATTAATACAGACTCTTCACCAGCTATAATATTTTCTTTTTCAACCTAAGTCTTACTGATGCTATGGAAAAATAAGTACCATTAAATTGTTTTTGGTTAAGTTATTCAATTTAAAAAGATTATGTTTTTCCAATGTAATACTTCAGCCACATTCAACTTGATCTGGCTAAATATATATAACTAAATAAATATAAAAACAAAAAAAATCCTAAGAATGACTGGTATTAATCACAAAATGTTAGTTATTTTTACATAACCCATGAATAAGGGATCAGTTGGTCCTTCAATGCTATCCTCAAAAATGTAAATCAACCCTTTACTTTTTAAGAAATCCTTAACTCCTTTTTCAAACTCCTGTAAAGTGCTGGCCTCTAATAGCAATTCATTCATCCTGGTATAAAAATGAAACTGAGTAAACTGGACTTTAACCAAAACCTAAACTTGTGTTTTAGTCATCATATTATCCTTGGACTACAGTAAAATAATTCTAAGATCATTATCTGATCTGTTTTAACATTGAAATAAATTTGTCACCTCAAATTAGGTCAATCTTTTTCTTTCTTTTCTCAGGATAAAATAAGTGATCCTAATCTATCCTCAGAATCATTCTGGTAGTATCCATCTGCAGCTTTGTATGGTCCCCAGCTAAAGGGTTCCACATAAACTCAGTGAATAGCAAGAAGGATAAAGAATAATGTTTCTTTGTTTTTTTAATTTTGCTCAAAGCTACTGAAGGGCTATCTGCACTAGCCATCCCTAATTTAACAGTGTAAGACTAGAGAAGGCAGCTAGTCATCACCATCCATTGCCAATTCTTGGGCTACTCTTTTACCAACGAATAGTGGGATTGATCATCACATTATAACACCTCCATTGCTGAAAGAACGAGCATGCAACTAGGATTCAAGCCCAAGACCCTCGGATCATGAGTCGAATGCCTTAACACGCTTAGCCATGCCAAGCCCAAAAGAATAATGAAAATGAAATAAATTTGATCACACAAGATTAAGGAAGTGAGTAGTAACAAGAACATGTATATGATACATGATGTACGACATAAAAAAACAATATAGTTTAATTAATTATGGATATATCATTGAAATAACAACAGGTAATCTTAAATAACAAAGACCATGATAAGCCTAAGCAACAGTACAGGAGAAAAGATAACTAAGTTTGTCTTTATCCCTTCATATAAAATATTAGCTGTTCTTACAAGGCTTTAATATATGTAATTTTTTTTTACCTGTTATTACTACCACCAGAGAAATCAGTGTGTAAAGAATATATGGTATATTATTATACTCATTAGAATACTAAGTGAACATTTCAAAAAACCCTGATACTGACAAAAAAACTAAAAATGAAAACTATAAAAAAAAAAAACTACTGATTTTTAAGATATCTCAAGTAGAATTATAAAACAACTAAAATTAAACATGCACTGGTGGCCAAAATCTTAAAGCCAATGAACAGAAAAAGTGTGGAATTGGATGAGACCCACCATCACCATTGGCCAGGTCAAAATTAGATAGCAGAGGTCCAACTGCTCCGAGATCAAATTATTAGGTCACAGCTTCTAAATGCAATGTTGGTGGCTGGAGCATTAGGACCATAACATATACATATTTTGTGAGTGCATCCCAACCTGCAGCGATAAAATAATCCATAAACCACCAAAATCACATACACTCTCCTTAATCTGGAATTAGTCTGCAGAGAACAACCCCAAACTTGGAATGATGGGATCCTATAAGCTGTATTTAATCTGAAGAAACAGAATTCATCTGGTTTAAAATTATGAACATTCATTTTCACCATGCCCAACCATGTGGGCAAAGTAAATTCCACTTGCCCCCAGTATATAGCACTGTTTATTTCAAAAAACAGAAAAAAATAGTATTTTATAATGGAGCTACAGACTTTATGTACTACACCACTAATTTTTTGAAAATATAGAAAATTTTATCCCTATGTTTCATTAAATAATTGTACCTACAATCATCAATAGCTACTATTTTAATCCCATAAGAATAAAATTGGGTCATTCCATGTCAAATTATCCAGATTTTGTAAAATTTTCCTAGTGACCCCCTCAGAATGCCTTGAAAAAAATTCACATGCTCATCTACCCATATAAGGGAAAATTGCCAAAGATTAGATAAATATCACTAATAGTTTGATTTACAGCCCTGTAAAATTCAGTTATTTATTTTTATTATTTTTGGCTGCTTGAAGCTGCAAGAGTAATGGTGGTAGCAGGCCGAAATTTGCAATACTGAATGAATTACGCTCACAGAATTCAAAAATGGTTCCAAACCAAGATTATCTCTATTAGGATTTTCATAGTGAGGCTGTAAAAATTACCTGAAAACCCTATATCATAAAAAACATTGGTTTATTTAATAAGCCACAGCTCTAAGGCTTAATATGACACAAAACTGAATTTTTTTTTCAAATTTCCTATAACATATCAGTTGATAAATAAGCAATTGTTGTAGTTAAAAGTCTGTTTGATCTTCTGTAAAATTTAGTTGCATGCAACTTTTTATTATTTAGCTAAAAATAGCCCTACTTCAGGCCACAGTTTGGCCATGTCACCAGTCATTCAGCCTTTTCAAATTTTTACCATATATTCTTACATCTCTGAATATGATCAACAAAAAAAAATCAGGATGTTGTTCAACCTACTTTTTGAGTTATAATTTTTTCAAGTATCCTCTGACCAGACATTGTTTCATTGACAAAAAAAACTTCAATTCAGGTGTGTTACTGTGTGCAAATATATCCATACAATTTTGAAATAAAATATTCTAATCAGCCTTTACCATATATTCTTACATCTCTGAACATAATCTTTAAAAAAAATCAAGGCTGTGTAAAATGATAAATTATCAAATATTAAGTGTCTCTGATATGTACCATTGGACAAAGGACCACATTCAGAGCATTCAGTTCTTCGATGTCAATCAGGAATCAGTCCTGCAGAATTGTGTAGAATTTGATATACTTGAGTGCTATGAAAAATGCAAAACTGTGGCAGGTATTAGGTCACATCATTGCTTTATTCCACACTCTACTTACAAACGGTGTGAGAAGGCTATCAGATAATGATGTGTACACAGTTGTAACTGTTGGTAGTAGCAGTGAAAGTGATGCTGCAGCAGCTCAAATAGGGTCTAATGATAGCAATGACAATTATCAGCCAGGGAAATATGTGATGCGCATATACAATCATGAATGGTATGTGGGAAACATAACAGATCAGATAAACATTCCAGTGTGTTGGTGTCATTTGTGAAGAAATCAACAAATGAACTGTTATCATGGCCTGCAAGGTCATGTAAAAATGAAAGCTGGATTCCTTTCCAACATATTCTTTGTCTGATGAGTGCACCTACCGTGCAAGGCAGTAAGTGCTCGCCACTATTTTCTAATTCAAAGTGATCATAACATAATCAAACTCGAATTTCAGAAATTTATTCAAGCTGTCTGCACAAAACAATGTCTATTTGATATTGTTAAAGCTAATTTATTGCCAAAGCAGTTTTTGAAACATTTCCTTGTCATGATTATTGCAGTTTGGTATGATCATAATTTTTCTCAGTTATCCCCTGTTGTAGCACTGTGCTTTTTGTGTTTGATTTACCTTTTTATGATATTATGAATCTTAAACTCAGCCATATCTGCATAACTGTAATGAATACACAATATATTTGCATTGCCATGTGATCTACCTAGTTATGTCAATAAACTTGTTCAGAAACGAATTAATTCTTTGTTTCTTACAACTTCATTATTTGACATTGTGAAAGGCTGGTTAGAATGTTTCAGTGAGATTCATAAAAGTCTGACAGGTATTTTTCAAAATTGTATGGATATATTTGCACACAGTAACACACCTGGTCAGAGGATACTTTAAAATATTACAACTCAAAAAGCAGGTTGAACACAATCCTGAATATTTTTTGTAGATCACATTCAGAGATGTAAGAATATGTGGTAAAAATTTGAAAAGGCTGAATAACTGGTGACATGGTCAAACTGTGGCCTGAAGTAGGGCTATTTTTAGCTAAATCATAAAATAGTTGCATGCAACTAAATGTTTTACAGGAAATCTAGCAGACTTTTAATTACAACAATTGCTCATTTATCAACTGATATGCCATAGGAAATTGAAAAAAAATCAGCTTTGTATCATATCAAGTCTTAGAGATATAGCTTATTGCACAAACCAACGTTTTTTACAAATTTGGGTTTTCAGGTGTTTTATTGCATCACTATGCAAATCTTAAGACAGATAAACTTGGTTTGAGTTCATTTTTGGATTCTGTGAGATTAATTCAGTTAGTGTAGCAAATGTCAGTCTTCAATCACCATTATTTTTGCAGCTTTAAGCAGCCAAAGTTGTCTGAAAATGAATTTGCCAAATATAAAAAAAATTAACTGAATTTTACAGGACTGTTAATCAGAAACTATTAAGAGATACTGATCTAATCTTTTGCAATTTTGCATTATATGGGTATACGAGTACATGCAAGTTTTTTCAAGGCATTTTGTGAGGGTCACCTGCAGCCTCCTGGATGATTTGACACGGAATGACCTAGTTGGTAGATTTGACCAATCTTGAAACTGTGAAACTTTATAGCATCTGGAAAGCTTTTAGTAAATATTAAAAGTCTATTGTACATGAAAATCAGATTTTTTAATAAAGTATATTTCTTGAGATTTTTATAATAATTTCTGAAGCCTGAAGTTGTCCTTCGAGTGATAGGTGATGTTCATGCTAAGAATAAAAATATTTCATTTCATAATTTTCAGATTTTATCTGCAGAAACTCTAGAAAATGTCATGAATATCATCCGTTTTGGGAAAAATTATATTTTACTTATTATTTCCCTGTCCTAACACAATACAGATAAATCATCTATGAGCAATGAAACAAAAAATTATATTAAAAAAAATTACCTGATGCTGACCCGGTACTACAAGTTAAAACAGTCATAATTAACATCACAAATCTGTCTACTGTAAAAGTTGCTGTTATTGTATCTTTGATTTTTTTTGTTTTGTTTCAATCTCTATACAAGTCTCCACTTAACTGGAAGCTGTAATGGTGTATACAGCTAACAAGTTAATTACACGTTAAGATGTCTAGCATGACCTCAAAACTAAAACAGAGACTATTTACACAAAACAATGACAATAAAGACTGTGAAACAGTGAATGACTAAAACTGATGAAACTGTATACATTTGTACTAAAGTTACAAAATTAAAACTGATACAGTTTTATTCAAAATTATTTTGACTTTTGTCTTATACATCTACAACTGGCATATCATTCTCTGACAAAATTTATAAATTCAGAAATATTGATGTTTTGATTTGGTACATGACAAAATCAACCCATAATCAAAGTGAGAAATTTTCAAAAATTATGTAAAAAACACATTTTACTCAATAAATTTCAAATCTAAATATGAAAAGCATTAAAAAGAATGGGTAGGCTAAAAAAAGTCTTAAAAACTAAATGGTCCCTTGTTGTGAATCAGTTATGTTATATTCAAAGTGAAAGTCTTGATATTTTCAAAAGAAAAACCAAATACTGCACAAAAACCCTCCATGTAATGTTCTTAATATTTCAAATTGTTAAGTTTTTTTAGTGTTTGACTAACACTTACTTGTAATTTCATAACATCGCCACAGGCAGGTGCACCAACAAGACCTGTTCCCACTGAAGCATCCTTTTTATCCAGAGAGCCTACATTTCTAGGGTTCTCATAATGGTCAATCACCTGTAAGTTCAGGATACATGATTACAGCTAACTATATTTCATATACTGTAAATATAGAACAACACCAGAGTACTTTTAAAACACTTGAGTAAATTTTAATATACTAGTTATTCACAAAATATGGAAAAGAAAACTAAGCAAGAAAAGTTAATTAAAGCTCATTTGTGACACAAAAAAGTAACCAATTAAATTTAAAATTAACCCCTCATATCCATAAAATTATTCAACAAAATATAATTAAAACTATCAATAAACTGGAACACCTTTCCACAAGTTAAAAATTCTAAGAAAGAAAATCTTTTGCCTTACAACCAATATGAACCTTGGCTTTTCAATATTGTACTTTCTTTCTCTAATACAGTGGTTCCCAACCAGGTGTGCCTTCCTCCCTTTGGGGATGTGAGATAACATTTGTTTTGGCCACCTTCACCTTTATTCTTAAATAAATAATTATTGTAAGGGGTGTGAAAACACATTAAAATTTCTTAGGGGTGAAGAGCATAAAAAAAGGTTGGGAACCACTGCTCTAATTCATATATTTAGGAATTCACCAAACATCTCATCTTTCCCCCAATCCAAAAAATATCTTCCATAAGCAGGTTATCCAAGATCCTAATGATTTTAAACACTTGAATCAAATCTTCATTACCTCTTCTATGTTCTAGGGAATATCTTTGAGTCTCAATTCCTATATTAAGTATTCCAAACCAATAATACTTTTGGTAGGTTGTCTCCAAAAATTTTCATTCAAATCAATATTTTTTCTATAGTAATGGAATTAAAATTGGACACAATGCACTAAAAAACCCCAAACCAAAACTTTGTACAGTGTAATAATAACCTCCATACTTCTCAACTCAAAATTTCTATAAAAAGATCCCAAAATTTTATTTGCTTTTTCACAAAGCTACCAAACATTACAACAAAAGCTTTTAATGTTTTTATCAATTATTAGATTCCAATATTTTTACTCTTTAAAATACTCGTACTTCTCTCATGAAAACAAGCTATTTTCAAATTTCCATACCCCAGATGTATCACTTTACAAATTTGAAAGTTGAAACTCACTTTTCACAAATTAGATCATTCATCTAGACCTTCAGCTTTAATGAAGCAGTTATCAAATAATCAGACCTTCCCACAAGTTTCAGTGTCATCCACAAATGTTGAAATGTTATTACTTAAATTGTCAATGACACTAACATAATAATAACCAAGGTCCTAAAATAGACCCTTGAAGGATTCCCTACCCACATTTCTCACTAAGAATGGTAGCTATTGATCACAGCTCTCTTTTTCATCTTCAGGTTTGATGTTTAATATATAATTAGTTTTTTTGTTAATCCCATAAGAAGTTATCTTCCTGACAAAACCACTATAATAAACCTCGCTGATGCCTTCTGTAAGCCAATACACACAACATTAATAGGGATACCCTTATCCACGCAAACAAATTCCCTATCATAAAACTCAAATTTTTGGAGATACAAAACTACTTTTTAAGCCATGCTGAAAATCTTAAATAAAATTACAGCCATGTTAGATGCTTTTCTAGCCATGGATTTCTATACCTTAGCAACAATGTAAATCATATTATTCAGCCTATAATTTCCAGGTGTCACATTAACTACCTTCCAATCATCAGGAATTTTCTATATTTGTACAAAATTCTGGACTATTTCAGTTAAAATCCTCACCAACTCAATACTTCACATCCTTGAAATCTTGGGACACTGTTGACAAGGCCAGGATTTTTATTGCCTGTAAGATTTCAAAGTCCTTCCAAAGTTTACATTTATGAAAATATCAATTAAAAATTGCTCTTTCCCTATACTTACAACCAGTTCCAATTTAAATCACTTAATGGTTCATCATTCTATAGTTAGAAAAACTTGTACTGATATGGGCATAAGTGTGAAAGGACAGCCTTGAAGAACCAAATTTTCCCCATAAATGTATATTTATGTTGAAAGGAGTAATGAACCAGAATAATAAAAGAAATTTTACAGGTAAGATACATAATAAGTATTTGAATGAATTATAACAAGTATTTGATTTTTGAACTGCATGTGAAAATGCTTCTTTAATTCAACAGATTGACTGGGAAACTATTCTGACAGACTGAAATAAGGCAAACAGGTTAAACAGTATCAAGCATACAATTAAAAATTTTACAAATTACAAAGATATTGATAAAGTGTTTATATATGCTAATACTGTGCTGTGTGCATCACTAACTGAATAAGTTTAGTAAAAGTAACAAACTCAGACTAATGTTTAATGATTATTTGCTCAGTAAATTAGTTGTAACTTTAGTTTTTATTTCTGATTTACAAGAGTTAAAATTTAGTAGAATGACTAACACTTTTAAGCAAAAGTTTTGTTAGTTACAGGTTTAAGGATGAACATGTAGAAGTGAACTCTGCTTGAAGCAAAATATCAACGTGTTAATAATATTATAAACTTACATTAGTATGATACTGATAAGCTGAAGTTCCACTGGAAGTGCATGCCATAGTTCCATTTTTCCCATGTTTTACCAAAGATATACTTCTGCAAACTGCTCTACACAACGCCATCATAAACAACGTGATACTGCTAGTATTACGTGACGTATGTAACAAATTTCTGAATTAGAACTATATAATAATAATATAAATTTGGAGCTAAACACTTTGTAATTAAAATATCATTAACACTGCACCAGTATCCCGACCCTTATCAAACAAGCAGTTAGTTATGCAATTTCTCGTATTACGTAATTTTTTGTTTACGAGATTCGGTGACACAAAATTTTCGGGACTAAAAGGAGTACTATAAAGTTTTATTTTATTTTATTTGGAAAAACGTTATGCTGCCATAACATTTAACACTGAAAGAGAGTATTAAGTTTAAAACACAATCATAAATATTTTGTTGTCAATATCAGAATAAGTTTAAAATTTGTACGTAAATAAATATGTGCAATTACATACAAGCTTTTCCATACGTTAAAATACTTTTATTTTGCGATCTATCAACCTTCTCGCTAGAGCCTTGTTTAGGCAACAATAAACTTCAAAAGCAAGAAATAAAAATAGTTTTTGCTCTTAATTTTGTTTTTATTTACTCTTAAAAGAAAACACTTTTGGGGTCCTGTGAAAATAATCTATTTACATACACAACACAGTGGTACTGGACTCCTGAGACTCATGCACAACCCAAATACAAAGGATTCCACCAAAAACAAACGTTTAATGCTATGCTTGCTAGCAATCCCAATTTTGGTTATTTGATTGGCTTGCTGGCATGACTTATGACTTACTATTTTATTGGAAATGAATTTCGGCCTGACAGCGCCTTAAAGCTCTTGACTTGTAATTCGAGGGTCGCGGGTTCAAATCCCGGTCGCAACATGCTCGCCCTTTGAGCCGTGGGGGCATTATAATGTACGATCAATCCCACTATTCGTTGGTGAAAGAGTAGCCCAAGAGTTAGCGGTGGGTGATGAAGACTAGCTGCCTTCCCTCTAGTCTTACACTGCTCAATTAGGGACGGCTAGCACAGATAGCCCTCGAGTAGCTTTGTGCAAAATTCAAAACAAACAAACAGAAATAAATTTCACAGACTGTTTTAATCATCAGTATATAAATTAAATAGTACGAAACCGTTGGTTTTTTCTCATTTATGACTGATTTTTTCTCATTTCATAAAAGCGGAAACCAAGAAAATTAAACGTTACGTGTTATGCCTGCGAGTGATTAATGCTTGTAGAGATTATTTAAATTTTAATTAAATTATCATGCTACTGACTAATATCCCCTTTTTAAGTTGTGAGCATATTCATTCCTCGTTTATAACAGCTTATTTTAGGGATTTTAATCAGTCAGCATCACCCTCCTTCTGACTAGTTACTTTTAATCTAAAAGCATAGTTGATTGTCCCGATTATAACACCCATTATAGGTAATTGTAGAATATACAGATAACACACTACTATAAAATAGTATGAGTGCTTAAAACAGCTAACTCCCTCCAGACGATCTTTGACCCCTTTTCATGGAAATAATATTGTAACGTATTTTAACATTCAGCAGATTTTTCTGGATTGCTTGGTTAAAATATTTTCGAATTTAACAATGACAAGAATTTGTATTAATTTTCAACAAATCATGTTTCAGGCTTCATTCATTTTTGACACAAATTGTAGATTGACGAATAACGTTTCAATGGAGACTACGATACCAATGTTACTTAAATTACAAAAAAGTACTTGTAGATTTCTTTGACTATTCGACCAAGTATAATTCAGTAAATGCGATAAATCTCATTTGTAACAACAAATAACTTATTGAATTCTTATTTACAGACAATAAATGTTTATAACTTACTCTTTGTTGTGTTTTCGAGAGGAAAACTGCTAATTTCCCAGCAAGTTTTAGATAGATGGTTCAAATAAATACGAGTTTGTTCAGGAAATATTGATTGTGGACAAAACTGATAAAAAGGAAAACAGATATTATCGAACACACTAAAAGAAAACGGAGCTCAATGCTAGAATACACTTAAAGACAGTTACTTAAAACAGGCTGTGGTTAGTTTTGCAGCTTTTTCTCTCTCTCTCTAGACAAAGGCCCAGCATGGACAAGTGTATTAAGGCGTGCGAATCGTAATCTGAGAGTCGCGGGTTCGCATCTCCGTCGCGCCAAACATACTCGCCCTTTCATCCGTGGGGTGTTATAATGTGATGGTCAATCCTACTATTCGTTGGTAAAAAGAGTAGCTCAAGAGTTAGCGGTGGGTAGTAATAACTAGCTGCCTTCCCTCTAGTCTTACACTGCTAAATTAGGGACGACTAGCACAGATAGCCCTCGAGTAGCTTTGGCGAAATTCAAAAACACACACACTCTCTATACAAACCCTTATCAAACTAAAAGAAGTAATCCTAATAGTAAGTTTTCACTCTATAAATGGCCCGGCAAGGCCAAGTGTGTTAAGGTGCTCGACTCGTAATCCGAGGGTCGCAGGTTCAAATCACACTCGCAACAAACATGCTCGTCCTTTCAGCTGTGGAGGGTCTTATTATATAAAGGTCAATCTCACTATTCGTTGGCAAAAGAGTAGTCCAAGAGTTGGCGGTGGGTGGTGATGACATGCTGCTTTCCCTCTAGTTTTACACTGCTAAATTATGGACAGCTAGTACAGATAGACCTCGAGTAGTTTCGTGCGAAATTCAAAAAACAGCAAACAGTATATAATGTTATTTTCTCTTAGGGTTAAACCAGTTTGTTTGTTTTGGAATGACGTACAAAGCTAAAAGTGAAATAAATAATTTTATTTTTATAGGTTTCTTGTAACATTACATTTATACATACTTTCCATTTGTATATTTTTATTTCTAACTTAAATGTTACTCACAATAAGTTTTTCGTTTTTTTTTTAAATTTTCTTTCATAAATTGTTTCACCACTTTTTCTGAAATCGGAGATAGAAATAGTGTATGCATCGCGTTTTTATAGAAACCAATGTTGGTAAGTGGGAAAGAAATGTGAAAAACATGTCTTTTAGTTAGGAACTAAACAGTCACTAATTTTTTTTCAGTTGTTTGCAGTTTCTGAAACAGAATCCTTAATAGTTTAAACAATGGTTTTAATATAAAAGAGAGTGGTAACTGTTATGATCACTGGTACCCAAATGTTCTTATACTGATTTCCAACAATATCTTTAGTATTTAAAACAAAATTTGAGTTGCAGTCTTCTATATTAAGATTTTGAACATTATTATTTATTTTTTACCAAATTAAGACATGTTACTAATTTTATTATGACATTTAATGCTTTTTTGCATCATTTTTCTTTTTTTTATCAACTTTTATATTCTAATCATTGCTATCTCGATATCATGTGAAGCACATTTCCTTATAAAATACTTAGGTTATATTCAACATTTGAGAGTATGTATTGGTAAGAATAAAATCTAATGGTAATAGGTAACCATTGAGATGTTTTTTTGTTTATATAATTACATATGGAAAGTACTTTTTGGTCAGTTTTATTATGATGTGTCGTGTGAGGGTCGAACATTTGAGAATATTGTTAATGTTCATTTTGATTTTATTACAGTTACCTCACATACTCTGAAGATGCCTGGAGCAAGAAAACTAGAAGTATTCTGTATGCCTTTTTTAAGACATCAAAACCTCAATTTTTTAAAACATTTTCAAGCCAGGAATATTTGGAGAACTTCTGTATGTAAAACTGAAAAAGGTTTGTGTATGTTGTGGGTTTAAGACCAGAATATTTTTTACTACAATTTGTTTCAAATGCTTTTATGAGGAAGTGGTTTACAAACTAATTTTGGATAATTGCTTTTCATTGAAAAAATGTGAATTGTTTTAGTTAAATCATACACTACGTGAAGAACCTATGTAACAAATGCAAAAACTTTATTGCTTCTAAAGTTCAATGTATTTATGGCTTTTTGCAACATTCATTTGTTGACACTGCAAATAATTTTTGTTTTCCAAAATAGCTTCAGGTAAAACTGCCTTTCATGTATCTACTTGCAGTAGAAAAGTTATTTTTGTTACTTTGATGTTTACTAAAAAATGAACATAATTATCTACCTTTAAAAGAATTGCTGTTATATATATATACTATGCATTTTCTACTATTTTAATTCAACAAAGTAATGTTTTAAATTTACCATTTATTCTATGTGTGTACATTTTTCATACAGCATATAGCCAAAAAAGACATTATATTGATTTTTCTCATTTCCTCTGTCATTTTCTAAAGATAATACCTGTTTTGTTCATGAGAGTTATGGCTGTAATGCTGCATATTATGTAAGGGTGTAAATAGCAGTATCTTCCAAAAGTAGGTCAAGTGGCATAAAGGAGTTACAACCTTTGTTATGTTCATCTCAGCAGCATAGTGCTAGTTGCTTTTGGTGAATCTTGTATATACTGTTGAGAGAAACACTTATAGAAGGTATCAGTCATAAAATGCAGTTTAAAGAAAACTGTTCTTATCAATAAATGTGGCAGTTCAACATTTCTCAAAGTAAACATGCTGTGTTTGAATCATTTAATAGATTGTTTGTTGTATTTACTTTATATTCATTCTCATGTATTCAGCTATTAATCAACAGAACTATCTCATAACTCGAAGTATAACTAGTTTAACTTGGATTGAGTGACTGGAGGAGAACATTGGTGCTGTGACCTTAGGATAATTTGTTGCAATTTTTCCCATATTTTTGTGTTTATCAAGTTTCTTAAAAAAACTTTATCATAATTGTCATTTCACAGCTTGAAGGACTTATGACTAAGAAGAAAAGTTTGTTGTTGAAGGAAGACAGTTGCTTGAGTGGTTTGTTGGGTCTAGTACAGTTTTTGCACTGGACATTGAATTTTTGCTGATGACTTCTTGTTCCAATCATTCCGGTCAATGATTTGGGAAGAACCACTAGTATCTGCTGTGCCATGTATGGCAGTTTATTTCTTTTGTTCAGAGGAAGCATGAGTAACTGAGGATCATTGTTGTGTTGTGTAATCTGGTGAGTCTGAGATCAGGTGGGGAAATTTGTATCAGTCCTTTACCAACTTGAACAACCCAACCCCATCTCTTGTCAAAGTAACCTAAAAATACCAAGGAGATACTAGAGGTGTTATTAGTGGATAACATTTGACAAAAGGAGTAATCTCACTGTCAGGTGTAATGGCAGGTACTAAATGGTGAAGTAGCTGCACCACAGGGCAGTGCTGGGCCTCTAAAAGATGGGATGTATATTGATGAGATAACTATGGATCAAGGAGTGGGTAGCACAGAAGTAATGGATGAGCTGCCAGTAGCAACTCATCTGCCACTCTGAACTAAGGTTTGACTACTTGTATAGGAATCAAAGTCTCTCAGAGTCTCTACCATATTATTTCTGTGACACTAAGTATATCTTAGCCATAGAGTCATGAGAAAAAGCTTCTGGCCATGACCATGGTTCCCTGTTAGTAAGGTAAAATAAGACACCCCTAACATTTAAAGATTCAATGAAGGAAGATAGGGACCATTTAAGTTGCATATAACTATGTGAAATGGCTGGTTTCTAAAACAGACTTAACAACATCTAATCTTGAGTCTAGATCAGGGGTGGGCAACTTATTTTTCAAGTGACCACAACTATGGCTGATGGAAACAACATTGGCCACACTATTAAAAGAAAATTGAAAGATGTTAGTTTAATCAAAATAACCTTCTATGTGAAAATTGATTGGGGTTTTTCAACAAGTTTTGTGAAATTTGGCTTAATGTCTATGTTCAATGAGCATCTTAGCTCTGCTTCTAAATCATGAGTCTAAATGTTGACTCGTGCCCATGTGGATCCAAACATGAAAAATAATTTTGAAATTCCTATTTTAAACTTGGAAGACTCATCTATCAGAATAGTGAGCCACATCTCTCTGACAAAACATTTTTGTTCACTTTTCATGTGTTCTACCTTGCAAATTTGAATCATGCTTTTCCAAATTTGAAATTAATATTTGAATTTTTGCATGATCTGTTAGGAAATTTCAGTAAGGAAATTGCATCTTTTCTGTCTTTCGATAAGTGTGGATTTGAAGACATAAAAGATTTAATCTCCTTATTGAAAGTTCCTAAGTCAAATTTGAGATAAATTTTTGATCCAGTTTACATAGAAATCATCTTTAGCATCAGAGAAATTGTAGTCTTTATTATTTTCTAGAAAACTTTTCATCTTTGTGAAATGTGTTAAATCATTCTTTTGTGATTGTTCCACAAGGAGGTTTAGCTTTAATTGAAATTCATGAATCAGCTGTGATTGCTTGCTTATTATTTTATCTCTTTCCTGAAGCTTCATATTCAAATGAGTCATCATGTGCAACATTTGCAAAATCTATAGATCATCAAAAATACAGTTGCTGCTTTTCTTCAAAGACTGAACAAACAGTTGATGGCTGAGAGAGCTTCAACTTCTAATATAATTTACAATTTTTACAACAATGTTCATCAAAATTTTCAATTTATCACTATACATCTGAGCATATGCATTTTTCTGGTGCAAATGCAATGGAAAGATGGCAGTGTGGACTTCACATTATTTTCAATTAAATGCTGCTTTAAAAGAGAAACTAATCCTAATGTTTCCCAGTCATGGTGGGAGCACTGTCTGTTGTGACAAAAACCAGTTTTTCAAAGTCCAGATTGAATTTTTTTGACATTTCAAAAAATTTTCAAAGATGTTTTTTCCATATGTTCAGTCTTGTAATCCACAAAGGTCAAGCATTACTTCCCTCACTTGAAAATCTGAAGTTACATGTAAAACCTAAAATATTAACTGTGTAGTGTTACTAACATCTGTAGACACATCTAGTGCTAAAGAAAAATATAAACAGTCTTTTAGTTGTTCAGGCAACTGATTTTTTATGTCTTTTGCTAACTGAGCATTCTGCAGACAATTGTTCTTTGACTAAATTTTTTTGAGCTAGAATCCAAGCAACTTTAGAGCTAGCTAATGTAACTAGTTATGTCGGTAATGAAAATCTTTTAGGCCTCTATTTTGTTCGCAAAGCTGTGTTTTCAAACATCTAATTTCATTCATATGATTTTTGCTATCAAGTGGAAATTTTACATGAAATTTGTTGTGAAAATTGTTGCTTAAGGTTGCATACTTTATTATTCCTAAAACCTTTGTTACACAAAAGAAACACTGGCTTAGTATTTGCTTCAATCACTGCAAATTTCAACTCCCAACTTCCTTTAAATTCTTGTTTCACGTTTTATAAGTCATGCGTCATTCTTTTTTTGGCGGTGATACCAGAATCAGTTAAATTGTCTTTATTTTCTGAGTGTTCACTGTCATCTGGATTTTTTCATTTTTGAATTATCCACTTATCTGTATTATGGAATTAAAAACAAAGTACATTTAAACACTTGAAAGTTGCACAATAAAAATATGTTTGCAAGCACATTTAAAACAATGCACACGTGATAACAAACATCTAAATCAGACTGATGTTACAAAATAGGCAGATTTATAACAGTGGTTAAGCACGCACCATTGATGATGTGAGGCAGTGCAGTTGCTGATTATCAAATTTGCAGTAGTAAAATAAATGATAGAAAAAGTTGATTCCTAAACTTGAACTGGCCCCATATGTCCAGTTTCCATGAGTTGCCCACCCTTGGTCTAGATGGTCCAGCTATAGAAACTATAAAATGCTTGATAAAAGTACAGTTATCAAAATTTGAGACAGTTTTTGCTGAGTTGATTCAAAGTTCAATCTGGTGGAAAATCAAGTAATAAGACCAATTTCAAGGCTCAGAACAGGACTACCAGAGAGAGATTTGGCCACATTTGAAGATGAATTGCACCTTTGGTATGATTCTGTGGAGTGGCTAAGAGAATGGATGTACCAGAGTTGAAACTGGGTATAGTTTTAATATGTACTAACTGCTTAAAAGCCTCTCGGCTCTAGCTGGACAGGATCATTCTTGTAGTCCATTGAATCAGAGGAGGAGAAGAAGAGCATTGTTGTATCTATGTACAACCCAGAAGATGAGGAAATTTCTGAGAGTTAGGATAGCACCAAATAGAGGTAAGCGAGCCAGCTCCAAGAAGATTTCAAACAGCTGATGGCTTTTAAATCAATATAGCTAGTATATAACATTATGATCTTGAAGCTAGGAAAGCTGATACCAATAGATGTAATGAGTAGTGTATCACTGCTTTGTACAGCTAGAGATGATAGTTAGGAGTTTGAAAAATCAACTAAATTACTCATTGAATGGTGAGACCTGTACATAGAATACTGCAAGATCCTCACTGGACTTTGTCTGCATAAGAAGCATATGGCATCTGTATGTGAAATCTTTCTCCTGAGTTATATTGATATATACTGTAATAACAGCATAAGTATTGATTCTAAATTCAGCACAAGAAGTAATTTGTGAGGGATAGTCTATTTAAAGCTATTGCCAATGTGTGATGAAGAAACATTAATATATATGAATGAATAGGTATGTGTGTAGTCTTACAGGCATGTATGAACAATAAATGAAGTCATTCAGGTTCATTGCAATAACATGAGTGAATTTACACAAAGAACATAATTATTAAGAAACATATGAATGGAAACAAAGAATTTGATCTGGATATTCATACGTTGTGATATGAGTTAACCATTATTACACTCTTGTAAGTTTGAAGATACAGTGCACCTATTATTTTCTTTAAATGCAAGTGAAAGAATGTTTCAGTTTTGATATTGAAAGGTTCAGCATGAAAATAAGTTTCATGTAAGGAGAACTTCACACTAAGTTTGAATGAAATAACAGTTCTATCTGTTGTTTTTCAGCAAAGTTAGTGAAAAATATTTCATTTGGGTCAAATTGAAATGTTCATGAGTGGATGAAATCATTAGTAGTAAGTGCATTTCACAGATAGTAGCTTTGACTGCAATAACAAATGTAACCTTGAGTTACAATGAAATATAACCCAACCCCTTAATAATCTTGGTGTATCAAGTGATTTATTTGGTTATAATGGAACATGTTTAGTCAGGTGGATTGAAACATTTTATAAGTGCACAGTTTTCTAAATATTTTCTTAACATTATTTCAGTAAAAGGTCCATTTAAAGATGCATGAAAATACAGGCTGAAAGTGTGCTGGAGTGGGAGAGAATGTTAACACCTACGTGGTGAAGCTTTGAAGAATAGACCTAGCTAGTACTGAATTTGCACCTGGAAGAAAGTTGCAAGAGAAAGATAATAAAAACTTCAATATATTTTAATAGTTATTAGTGTAGTGTCTGCTATCTCAAGTTGCCTGGTGTTTAGGAACCAGTTTTGCAATCCAAACCCCATTTCTTCCCTATTGGAACCATATGATTCTTATATAACATTAAGATGGTATTGGAAGAAATGTTTCTGAATCAAAGAGTAAGTTGCGTGTGCTGTTAGAATAGGAGGAAGCAGAGAAATATGTTTCAATCAAGTGGAGACTCCCTAAAACCAGAGTTAGGGATACATTGTCTCTTAATGAATAGAACATGAATTTAATAGAAATGTTGCTTGACCAAGGTAATTCTATAATTACTCTTGTCTCTAGAGGCAGTTTTTTGACCAAAATCTAATTATAACTGGGGAGGTAGAACAATAACAATACCTGGCTAACATTTTTATTAATCCAAATTTATCACTTTTTGTTTTCAGCTTTACATTCATTATGTAAGATTGAATCCTTGACCATTTTAGTTGCACATTTTCAACTAGACAGTGGTATTTTACTGTTTTTGTGTGTTTGACTTTCCACATCTTTTTTGAGCTGCATGAATGAAGGAAGATTTGATAACTATTGTGTTCAGGATTTTCTTTTTGATGAGGAGCTGGACTTTTTCACTGATTCAAAGTTTGTAGAACAAGCTTGACTTGCAACCTAGTAGAGCCCATATGTGAAGCAGCATTGTTAGCCAGTATATCATATACTGAAGTTTACCTAGTATATAGGTCTGAAGTCTTTTGGGAATGAGCATCATGAGTTGGAACCTCAGTCCATGTCTGATAGAGTAATGTTAGCATCTGTGGAGAAACATAAAACTGATCAAGCTGAGTCTGTAACAGTTGCCAACTGTTTCTTTATTACATTTGTAAATTGTCACTTTTTAAATATTTTATTAAGGAGTATGTTTTTATTTCAGGTTTTTAGTGGTTATAGTTTGGGTATAGACCACTATTTTGTGCTTGTCATTAAAGTATTTTTACTTTTATATTTTTGAATGTGTGCTCTGTTGTGAAGGTTGTAAGATTTTGTATGAATTTGAAAAGTTTTCTCTTATTGCATAACATATGGGTGTAAAATTATTTTATGATTTTGTTTTTTAATTATAGCCATGTGGATTATTCTATGATTTATATATTGTATGTGGAATTAGTAATCGTAAACATTTTGAGAGATTCTTGGTTTATTATTAAAAATTGAAATATACATTAACTAAAGTAATGTAAAACATATGGCTGTATGAAATCATAATTAATGGTACATTTATGTTTTCCTCCTCAGTGGAAAAGCATTTGTTACAAAGGTACATGTGTAAAACTAGTAAAGTAGGGTACACACAATGTATAATACTTAGCTATAAAGTACTTCATTAAAGGAACTGTTCGAGCATGTATTTATTATGTTTGTAACATTGTTGAGTTAATGAATATTGTGTTTGGCTAAGTGGAAAAGATGCTAGTTGAGTTGCTAATGAGCTGTTAACTTACTAATATCCATATCGAAGTATACTCTGCATAGGGAAAAGCAGAGTATACTCTGTCTACATTGGAATTTATTCATTCACATCTGAACATTCCATTGAAATATTATTATTTTGCTTTTCATTTAAATGAGTATGCATATCTGTTCAATCTGGATACATGTTTATTCTTAGTGACAGTTGAAGGTGTATGGAATACCACATTATGCAAGTAATTCTTTACTAGTGTAATTAATATTGGTGATAGGTCTAATTTTGATACTTATTTACATTTAACTAAATGAATGGTAATTTTTTTTGTTAAAATGCTCAGTATATCTAATGTAGTTCAAATTTGTATGTGGAAAATTAGACGAAAGCATGTCTTTATTGAAATTATTTTTGTGCTTTCATCAAGGTCTCAATTATCACCGTCCAAATGGCTTTGAGAAACGACTATTGGTATGGTATAAAAAGTATCCTTCAGTCGTCGAAGTTCCAGATTTTGTTCCGTGAGTAGTATTTATTGTTTTCTACATTTCAGCTTTTAATATTACAAGTCTTTCACATACAAAAAATATTTTTAGTGAAGTATTTTCAGTAAAATAAAGATTTGTCTATGAATATATTGAGTATTTGTTTTGAATAGTATATGTGCAAAGTAATTTTAATGTTAAAATTAAAAATACTTTTCCTTATCTCAAAAATACCAAATTTCCTTTGTGTAATCCATAAAACATCCTAAATACATTTCAAAGTTTTTCTTTTGAGTATATCTTTATAGGTTATCTGTTATTTCCTCTACCCTATCTTAAAACAGAATTTGACTGACTTTGTAACCACAACAAATTAAACTAAATTACCTTTTCTTTCAAGAAAGGCTTTGTCTTGTAACATAAACCTACATTCTTTATCCTAAATAGCTAAGATCGTAACAGTATACATTTAGTTAAAATTAAATTTTATTGTTGTATTGCCCTTTGATCCATGTCTTACTACTATCCACACCACTATAAATTGTAAATCATTCAGGGAAGTTGCACTTCACATTACATTAACAAGTTACATTACTTACTCATGAGCTGGTTGCTTCAGGCAAGGATGAATCTGATCAAGAATGACCCATGGATAAAAAAATATTGAGAATTATTACAAAATCATTACTAATAAGTGTAAATTTTGGAAAAAAGAAATGATAAAAATGTACGAAGTGACAAGGTATTAACAATAATTTAAATGCAAGTTCAATTATATAATAAAATAATTGAAAAGATACAAACAGTGTTTATGTACATTTTAAGGTATATTCCTTTGTTGTTGTGCCTAAAATTTGTTTACTTGTTGGGGTTAATTACTTTCTGACCGTAAACAATTTTTTTTAGTCAAGCTACAATGGAAAGAATTCGTAATGTGGCACGTATTAGAATCAACATTTTTCTTTGTTTTGTCACTGCCTTGGCCTGTATTGGAATGATTTACAGTGGGAAAAAAGCTGCTGAGAGAGGAGAATCATTTTCTCAGATGTCTCGGGATTTTCACAAAAAAAGTGCAGAAAATTCAAAACCCTAAGAACTTGGAAAAAAGAAAGTAGTGTTTAAAACTTGAAATAAAAGTATTTATGTAGTAGTTCTTCATTATATTACCTTTCACTGCATATTACATCTGATTTGAAATAAAATCATAGTTTTTTACCTCCATGTAGATGAATTCATTATTAGTTTACAAGGAATAAAACATTAAGTAAATAAAAATGTTTCAGGTGTGTTTTTCTACATAATTCTTCAATTTGATACTAAAACACTGTTTGTAGAGAAAAAATATCTAGTCTATTTTATGAACCCATAGATTTTGTGAAATACAAGTGCTTCCATTTATTAAATGTATAAGGTATGAATATTTTTTTTTTCCCCTTTTAGCTGATAACATTAGTAAAATTAGAAGGGCTTGTTTCATTTCTTCTTATGTGGAATTGATGTAAACATAAATGTAAATTGTTGAGAAATACTGGTATCTTATTATAGTAATCACTGACATTACTGTAATAACTTTTTACAACATGAAAATGGAGGTGGAATCAAAGGAGCATCTAATTTTGGCTGGATGAGTCAGGTGACAAATCAGAAATGTCCAATTAAGAGATGATTAATCAACTTCATATGAAAACATAAATGAATTACCACTAGAAAATTCAACAGAAGTGGACTTTAAATTCTTTATTTTATAGTTTGACATTTCAGTTATTCTCCGTTGTCCATTTGTTTTAAAAAACGAGTTTTTAGTATGTATGAAGTTAATCGAGAATATTTTTGATACACTGAAAAATGATTCCTCAAATTACAAGTTTGGTCATGTTTTATTACTATTCATATTGGTTGTTACAAGTTATCAAATGTAAACGTGTCCACAGGTGGGGTCAATGTGTGCATTTCCCAAATTTGTATACAATGACTTTCAACATGGGACACATTTGATGTCACAGTATTACAGCATTTCTTATTACCATACATTGATAAGTTATCCACAGTTATGTTAGAATGAATAAAGACAGAAATACAGGGATACCTGAAAAACTATGGATGTGCATTAAAAAGGTTTAACGTTTTGAAATAAATTTTCATACTGGGCAAAATTTTTATTATTGATGTAAACCATCAGTCTGAATTATGCATTTCACAGACATATCTAGAACTTTTAATGTATTTGATTTTTTCTTCACAGCAACAGACTTGTAATATTGATTGAAAGTTTACTAAGTTTCATGAGCATTCAGTTAAGAATTATAATCAGCATAACATGTTTGTACAGACTCCATGTACATTTCAGTTAATTTATTTACAATGAAATTTGAGATTTTTTAAACATCAATCAAAAAGTATTAAAAATGAAAAACTGATTGTTTTAATTTTTGCATGTTTTTTATAGTTAACAAAGAAGTGTAATTGATTTTTTGCTAGTTTACTTTCCCAGAAATAGTTATTAATAGCAATGCTTTGTTGCTGTTAGTTTGTATATCGGAGTAAAATAAAAAATGCTGTGTTTGTAAGGCTTGTTTAAATTATTTTTGAACTGCTTAATGTATTTAAGTATGTATTTATATCAATGTATGGCCTTGTTAACCCCGTCATGAGTCAAAGGCCATTTAATTGCATTTGTTGACTCACATTATTTTATTCTACTGCTATTTTATGAATGTGTGCCAATAAGTACGATATCAAATTGTAGATAATTAAAATGTTGGTATTATATATCAATTAATTTCTTAATTTAAAAAGTAAATATTTAAATAACACAAATATTGATTTGTGTGTGTTGCATGGTATTTTGAATGCAACATTGGTTCAAATAAGAGGTTTGAGATGTCAAAATACTTAACGTATAGTTTCATACAAATTATGAACTCAAATTACCAATATTAGTGAGCTAGAGTATAAAATAAGAGCCTCATAATCTTTTCTGTGTTGAGATATTGCTTACGTACTGGATCAAACAGTGGCTCTGCTTATTTTTGGAAACAGCCCTTTACATACACTTATTTCAATATATTACATATGAATAATCAATTGAAAACACAGAATGTCCCCTGAGTTGCTTTTTTGGGCATTTTAAATTCAAGTGCTGGGAAGCCATTTCATTCTTTCAAACCAAGATTTCAGCTAGGTAAATTTTGTCTTAATCTGCTCAAAATTACTGTTTTTAAAAAAACAAAATACAGTTTTGTTATTAAGCATGATAAATTATAGTGGAATATATGATACTGACACAGTTATTTATGATTTTTTAAACGTGTGTGTGTGTGTATATATAAAACCTAAAATTATTTAGTTTTATATCCTTCCCATATTTTCCCGATATATTACACCAGGGATAAAATATTTCTAAAAACAAATGCTGGCAAAGTTAGGCTTATTTCGTGATGAAATAAAACACAATACTATCCATTTATTTCACTTTACTAATGTATTTAGGGACTGTTATGTAACTCAGCATTGTTTCAAACCTTAAAAGAAAAATGTTTTAATTCTCAATTTTTATTTAAAAATTTCAATTAAAAATAACTTCAGATACCATAAAAACATAGTACAGTGATGCTTTAATGAGAAACTTTTAGTTGACTTTGTCACATCAACCAGTGTAAACCTACAGCAGTGTCAGAGATGTTAAAAGCTTGTACGTGAATTAAATTTATTTTTTACTTTAAGTCATTATGGCTTTTGAAATAACACTATCTTGAACACTTACAGTTGAAGTTATAAAGTGAGAAATAAAATGATTTTCACTTTCTTTTCTAATTCAAAACTAACCAATGTTCATTATGTCCATACAAGACATTTAAAACAATTTTCAGATTAAAGATTGAGTAGATGATTAGAGATACTCAAATTGTAAAGTTCTAAAATAGGCAAGAATTATTTTGTCATTCACGAACATTGAAATAGTATATCCGTAATGATGATAGTAAGCTAAATTGTATGTTTTAATTTTTATGTATTGCTTGCTAGAGGGAGTTTTGAGATAGTTTAATGGTGATGTATGATGTTTAGATATTACCTAAGTGTCTGGTTTTTACATATATTGAGTTTTCCAGAGACTCTAAGGAAAATATAGTTATACAGAAACAAAAGATTGATAAGTTGGCATATTACAGTGTTGTTGTATTTATTACTGAATTAGTATATTAATCTATTCCAAATTTATGAGAGAATACAACAGGAAATTGAAGTAATTTTGTTTGCAACTTATGGCTATCACTCAGTAAACTTGAAAAACTTGTGGTTGGAGAAATAGCCTTTTTCATTAAGTAGATTGGGATTTGTACCATTTTTACTGGGTAATTAAAAATACTTATTTAACAATACAAACTATTAAAAATTATTTTAAAAACAGTAACTGTGTATTTATTTCAATAATGAATATAAAGGAATTACGTTAACACGATTATTCACCTCTTCAAAATCCTGTAACTATCATGCTCTGTAAGTAGAAGTTAAACATCTATACTGATATGAACTATTTTAAAGAATAGTTTTTGTTAATGAATTATGAAAAACAAATTTTCTTTTGCTGAAGGCCGAGAACTTTGTAAGAGTTTGGGCAAAATCTAACTACCAGTTTTGAGAAACTCTGTCCACAGTATCAGGGAAAACAAATGGACAGACAAGGGGAAACCAATATGACTTGTTCTGCTTTGTCCAGGGGCATTAAAAATACAGTTGAGCTACTTGTGATTATAGAATACTTAATATTAAAGAAATGTGGTACATAAAAAGTGAAAGTGCAAAGCATGTTCTCATAGATGTTACAAAAATATTTAGCATTTAAACCCTTCTACTGATGACATAAAAGTTGTTTACTTACATCTTTTATCTTTTCAGTTCTGTGCAAACAGCAATTTAACAAAAGTTGTAAAAGCTAAACTAGTTCACAAGAAAAAAGTTTATAATTCAATAATAATAAAAAAATTAAATGATCCAAAGCCAACTGTTGAACTGCCATAAACAAATTCAAGAAACATTTATCTGCTAATAACCCTTAGCTCTACAGTTAAAAACATTCGGACATCACACACTGTTTATATGTATTGATCAATAAGAAATTAATGTTAGTTGTCTTGTACAAATAAAATATGATAAAATCAGATACACTCAGTATCAGTGACCAAGCAGGTATTACAGATTTCTGAATGAATTGCAAAATGCAACTATGAAATAAAATGTGGGTTTTCTGCCAATCTACAAATTAAAAACTTTCTTCTTCTTTGTTTGTTATCTGAAAGTATACTAAACTGTACATTAAAAACATTCAGTTGAATTGAATAATTTTTTGTAACAACCGATGCCACAAACCAAGCTACATTTGATTTAAATCAAGCAAATAAATAAAAAAACACATTTTCTATTCATACAGTTACAAGTTTATTACAGCCATCAGTGACTTCCATTTAAAAACAAAGAGTAAGTTTAAAGAATTTGCTAGCAAGTTAAATAGTACAAGTCCATCAATTCAATGTATATATGGAAGTGAACAAAATATCAGTTTAGTTTTTCTGATATACTTACCAAAATTATAGTAGTTTAGTAACATAATTTCATGAAAAAAACATTGTGATGTAATCATGTTTCCACATTAAAAATAATTTCTTTAAAAAAACTGAAAACCTTTAGCATCTTAAAAATTTTTTTGAGACAAAGCATCTTATATGATTGCTGAGGCAGTACATGTATAAAAATGAATGTTAGACTTGTATGGAGAAGAAAATCTGCTCAACATGGCTATTTAAATTATTATTCTTCTGCCAGCCTAAAAATGACTTGGTATGTTGTAAAGTTATCCTTTTGTACAATACTAAGGGTGCAGTAAAGGCTGAAGGGGTATTTAATGCAATTTGATAGCATTAATATAACTTAACACTTGTGATGAAGTAGGAATTTCTATTTCCTTGCTATCTTTTCCATTTTTTTCATCTTCTAAATTTCTCACACTGTTATCATTTTGCAATTCTATTACAGATTTTAAATCAATTTCATCAGTTTCTGTTAAAACATTCTTGTAAACGTTCACAGAATCATCTGTATCAGTCTTCTCAATCAGAGTTTGGACTTCACTGGAGTTGTCATAACAAACTTCTCCACAATCTCTATTATCAAGAATAAATTCATAGTTTTGAAAGCGCTTTATTATGCATTTGATTGAATGACTTAAAATGCAATTGCATTTAACACGTCAGTTTTCATAGTCATTTCAGATACTCTCTTACAGTCGTCCATGTCTGCAATAATATACTGAAGCATCAATTTTCTATGTTTCAGTTTTATACACTGTAAAATTCTATTATTTAGTGGCTGTAGAACTAATGTTGTACTTGGAGGTAGAAAGACTAAACAAACATCTGAAAGTTGAACTTTTGGGTGATAAGTTGCATTATCTAGGTTAAGTAGAATATTCCTATTTTCTTGTTCCATTCCTTTGTTTAATTTTATCAAAAATTCCCCGAACATAGGACTTATCCATACTTTATTATTTGCTTTCTACTCCACAGGAAGTTGATTCTTCCTTAAATTTTTGAAACAGCATGGATTTTCACTTGTACCTATTACCCATGGTAAATTTTCCTTAAATTTTAAAATTAGGGAAGATAGGAATTTATTTTTTTTGCAAGATTTATTTGAAGAGCAGAATTTTTCACTTAAAAGAAAATATATTTTTGCAAATCATGAATCTAATTCAAATGCAAAATAATAACAGCAGAAAAATGAGCAGAATATATTTAACCAATACTAACAAAATGTACAAGAATTTATTAATATTTGAACAAATTATTAATTAAATGATTTAATACTATATCAAAAACATTTTTCTGCCTTATTCAGATTCTAATCCTACTTACTGATAAGATGAAGTAGGTGAAAGATATTTTTACATCCACATTACTCAAGTTCTGCCATATAGAGGGATTTTTATAAGAGAAATTTTAAAATAATGCTGCAAAATTTTGATATTTCTGGCTTGTTCAGGTTTCCACCTCATCCAATTTTCAGCTTAGACAGGTTTCACTGTATCTAGTGTTCCTTTATAAAGCTTAAATACAGGGTGAAACAGGAAATAAAACCCAATAATAGATGAACGTGTAAATATCCAGTGCTTTGTACACTATATAATTGGTCTTTAGGGAGTCAAACCCTATATTATATATGAAATAAAGAAGTAAAAAATAAAAAAAATTAATCCACCTTATATTAAAAACTTGTAATATACATTCATAGAATAATTACCCTAAAGCACATGGATGTTTATTTAAAGTAATGTTTTAGACCTATATGTTTTATTTGAAGAGTTTACTTCTCTACTGGTAAATTTATTTCTTACTTTGAAGGATTGTGTCTTAGTCTTTGCATTATATACAAAAAATTTAGTTACGTAAAAACTATAAATGCTCACTATACTCTCAAAAAAATTTTCATGACAATCTTAAAGTGAAACTTAACATTTTACATCTTAAACTAATGTAACTAAATAATCAACAGCTACAGTAAATCATCAGGAATTGTTAACTAACTATTAGCTGTATTAATTATCATTACAATGTATCAAGTTAGCTATTGTAATCACTTGCCCATTGCTGACCATAATAAAAGCAAACAAGATATATAGAAAAAGAGGGAATATAAAAACCTACAAATTATACTGTAGACAAAGTGCTATTTTGACCCCATCAAATGTTATCCCATGTAACAGCATGGAGTATTCAAACTACATTTTAAACAATAATTTAGTAATGGATTGTTACTTATTAAATATGTAGCTGTTGAAAGATTTTTATTCCATCTTTAAGCTTAAGAATTAAAGAAAGAAAATGTTGGATAATACTAATGATAAATGACAAGACTAGAATTTGTAAATTAGAATGTGAATGGAGTAATATTTATATGTCAAACTGAAAGGAAATTAAAATACAGATTACAGGGACATAAAGGTATATAAGAAAAATTGAAAATTCTACTATAGAAAATCATACACAAACAACAGACACAAGTGGGACAAAACAAATAATTGATATTAATTTTAGTAATCTCAAGATTTGTTGGAAATAATAAAATTTAAAAAGGAAAAAAATATTAAACTGAAATGAAAGACCATCAGTTGATGTATATAGTGCAACATATTGTAAGTGTTAACTAGTGATTGATGTACATAATTTTGAATTGTAGTATCTCATGACATGAAGAAAGCATAAATATTAAATTGTCTTGATGCAACTTTGTAGAATGGACGGCAACTGCCCTTTATAGAGACACAAGTGTAGAGGATGATGTTTTACAGTGTTATCCTCTACACTTGTGTCTCCACAACAGGCTGTTGCCATCCATTCTACAAAGTTTAATCATGAATACTCTGCCTATCAAAGAATGTTTTGTAAGTAACTTCTAAAGACAACACAGAAGGTGTTGAAATAAGTAATGAAGTTTTAAAATGTAAGCCACTGATGGATTTAATAAACTTTTAATTATGTCTCCAGGAATAGTTACATTTCATGTATTTATGTTATCATAAACATTACATATTGCGTCTGACTGTTTCTAAAATTTTATACGTGTATATTTATAACACTCATCACAACTGATAATATGAAGTTACTGCTCTTCATCACAATAGCTTTTGATAAGTTATTGCTTGAATCAAACATATCCTGTGAACAAAACCAACTCAATGAAAACAAAAAAAGGTAAAATGTTGTTCAGTTATGAAAAAAACTGTTACAACCTTTACACTACTGGTATTGATGGTTGTATTAGTAGGACTGATTGAAATGTATGTAAAACTAACTGTTTTAATAAGTGTTTATTACCATAAAAATTTGTACTCTGATGTCCATTTGTACAAACTCTAGCAGTCAAACCTATATATCAGTGGCAGAAATCCTGAACAATTCTTAAACTCTGAGAATTGTTTTTTTTATTCCCCCTTTCTTCTAAACATATATGGTTCAGTGGTACAGCAGTACCAGTTATAGGATTATAAAGGAGAATGAAAAACCTCAGCTAATCCACCTTCAATGATCATATGAAAGTAAACAGAAACATTTTGACTTGCAGATGACAGATACAACAATGGTGGTGCAACAACTAAATACAAGTACGTAAAGCTTATATTCAATACAAGTTGAAAATATTTAAACTGATTGGATGTGAAGTTGACATATATTACTATGAAATAATTAGCTTGTCTTGCTTTTCTCTTCTAGTGTAGTGTGTTTCAGTTATATTTACTCCTAACAATGTGCAGCTAATTTGAGAACAATTCTACCACCTCATGTATATTCACCAAAAACTTGTTTCATTGCTTTAAAGGCAAAGCTTCAATTTTAGTACTCAAGAAAACTTCATACAAATGACTATAATACACATTTTATTCTAATATATTTAATCGAAAACTAGACACATCAAAATAACTAATTTCAGTTTAAAATTTGAAAATAATTGGTCATAGCTTTGAAAAATGCTGTCTATTTATCCCCTTTAGTCATGTTTACAGTTCATACATATTTCCACTGCAAAAATGATAAACAGCACCAATGATATTATTTCAGAAACGTGATAACTTCATGATGAAAAACTGTGATATTTCAACAACTTTGTCAAAGCTTCAAGTTGGAAGGTTTGAAATAATTCCTACATCGCTCATAAAATACCTAGAAATATTAAAACTTCTTTATATACCATAATGCAAGAAAGTTGTATGTATACATTTTAAAAATAATGCTTTAAATGCTCATTTATACTACATACTTCAAAGTTAGTTCACTGTTTTATGACTTAAATTATTAAAAGAAATTAAAGTGCATTAATACAGTAATTATGAAGAATATGAAGAAGTCACTTTTTTACATAGCATAAAATTATATTATTTCCAGTTTTTATTTCTAAACACATTTTTTTTTAGAAATAGTGAATACTGGTATATCACAATTTACTTTGGTTAAGGTTGACTATGTATGTGTATTACTGTTTGAAGTGCAACCTTTCTTATTGACATATATTTTTTTTATAATTTCATAATATTTGTTTTTTTATATAATGACAAATATTTTTCCTTTATATTTAACACACCATTTTTATTCCACTATATTATAAAATATATAACTTGTTTTAACTACCAAGTAATGAGTTTTTAATTTGGTAATTAAAAAAAAGGAATAATAATAATAATTTTGTTCTAAGTACTTTTTAGAATCTAGCTTGTCCAAATAGTAATGCTGGAATACAATATTTAATAACTTTGGATCCTAACAATTATTTTTAATTGATCAAAACCAAAAACATACTATTACAGTGTGGCAGACAGGGAGTATATATTACTATATTAACTTCAAATTCTTGACAGCTTTTATTCAATATAACATTAAAAAAAAGACCTTTACATTTTTTAAAAGTAGATTTAGTTTGATAATGGAATACTTTTAAAATATGCTTCAAACATATTTTGAAATAAAATAATTCAGAGATTGTCCTCAAATAATTTCACACAAAAAATACCTTTAAACTTCTGTCCTTAACTACCTCTTCCACATTGAGTTCATTCTGCATTAGTCGCAACTGAAATGAATATTAAATTTTGAGGAGAGATGATTTACCACAGTCTGTGAACATGTTTCATAACCATGCATTGTTTATATTGAAAATTGGGAAATTATTTTAGTAAAATAAGTAGTGTAGAAGGCCAAACAGATGTTATGGTTATTTATATTACTGAAGTAACAAAGAGGACAAATATCATTTTTGTAGTTGTCTATCAAGATGGTGCAAAAACAAAATTATACATTTTTGTAATCGTAAATTTAGCTTCTCTACTTTACTTAATTATTTTTACTGCAGCACCAAAGGGTACACATGACAACTTTTTACAGGATTACATTCCATATTTAATTAAACTTTATTAATGTATGTCAATAAGCTTGGCATCAAACTGTAGTTAATCATTTAATTTTTTATATTATCTCTGTTTTAATTTCTTAATTTAGTAAGGAAGTATTTGAATAAAATCTTAGTCTTAATGTCTTATTCTCCAAATTACCCATTTTATAATTTGTATTTCTACCATTTTACAGGTTTTACTGTCCAATTAATCACTATTAATGTGTGTGAGTAAGCTTGGCATTAAAATGTAGTTAATCATTTAGATTTTTATATTATCTCAATTTTAATTTCTTAACATGAAAATGAAATATATGAATAAAGTTTTAATTTCTTTAATCTACGTGATGCCTTTGTGCTCCACCAAATTGTCCATTTATAATTTTTGTTTGTACCATTTTACAGGTTTTAGAGTGTCCAATTAATCACAAACTCATAATATAGGTATCACGAGGTATACAACCTTCAATATTTGTTCTTGACATAAACATAAAAAACAAATTATGTAAAATCCATGTCTCTCCTGTACCATTTAGTCTTGAAAAAAATGTCAATAATTCACATTCTCATTGTTACTGAATTATTTATAATTAATAGAAAGAACAACCTTTTCTTCATGAGATTTTTTATGTGAGCTATTTCACTGTGCTCCTCGTGAGAAGATACTTGATCTCAAATTCATTGTTGGCTATAATGCCATTCAGCTTTGAAAAGCTAATAGAATTGTTTTTAAATATGTTTACAGCTTAGTTAGAAAGCCAGTTAAATTATGATAGTTTTGGAGCATTCTACTGCAGTTGTTTATAAATTTTGTGTGGTCTAAAGTGTGTATATATGTGTGTATATTTAGAGATAACAACATCCTAGATGGCTAAAGGCACTACTCCAGTTTCAACAAGAACAATTATTGTTTCTTGAAAATATTTGTTTTATTTACTACTACAAAAGTAACTAAAACAAAACCATCAAAACTTGCTAGGTTAGACAAAACTTAAATGAAAGAAAATTACACAAAAAACGTTTTTGTGATACTCAAGGTATCAATATGCACATAGCATGTAAGTTGATCATTTGTTCACTCAAAGCTGATCCCCTGTGATAAATGGTTTTAGCTAAGTAAAGTTGTAGAGCAATAATACTACATTAAATAAATGTGAATTAAATAAAGTTTTACTTAAGACATCCTTTGAAGTTCAATTAGAAAGTTCTATGGGTTATGCAAATTAAAAACGAATATTGTAAGATGAAAAGAATTATTATGATTTTTATCACGAAAATTATCTTTCAAACAGATTGACTTAAAGGCATAAAAAATTCCCAGACAAATCTTTTACGCAAGTACCTTTTTTAAAATTCAGATTTTTTGTATACATCAGAATTTTTATATTTGTGAATATACACATAGTAAACTGACACTTACAGTAAATATTACTTCTCCAATACAGTGTTGGTCTAATGGATAAATGCTGTAAAATATGGTGATTTAAATATAGATGTAACCAGGTGTTAAAATGATTGAGGTACAACTGCTGATAAAACAAATATAAACAAAATAGCTCCACATATGATAACACAAATCGAGTATTACAATAAAAACAAGTACACTAAAAGAAAATAATGGATGGCATTAATTAATCATTATTTCATATATAAAGTCAAAGCTCAATGCATCTTACCTTTGTTTGTTCTTTACGGAGTTGTTTTAGCAAAGCTACATTATCTGCATCAGTCAAACGTTTTTCTTTTAAAATTCTAACATCTTCTGAGACATTTGCTATGCACTTCTTTAAGGCATGTTCTCTCTTTTCATGAGAATCTATTAGCTGAAAAGTGAAAGAAAATTTTCCTTAAGAAAAGCCTGCCATCTGATTACAATTATAAAGACATAAGTTCTAAAACAGCAAAAGTTTAAACATTATCTGTTTAACAAAGATGAAAAGCTGTCAATTTGTCACACTGATATCTTGGCTGTTCCAGCACCAATCAACACACAAATCTTTTTTTTTTTTTAATTAATCCTTCCAGCCATTTATAAAATTGAATCAGGTATACTCATGTCTGGCACTTGGCAACGCTAATGCACAAAATCATTATCATTGCATGAAATTCCCCATTATGTTTGCTTAGTTTTCAAAGAGACATTTAGAAGAAACATCACCAAATTTTACCCAGTCAGAAACTTAAGCTATAACTATAATACTCTATGTGTTACCCACAACACATTTCAATTTTTAAAATACCCAAATTAATGCACAATTCTTCATACTTAGCAGGTTAAAGTAAAAACATGAAGACAGTCCATATGGAAGATACCCAAAATTCCTAATAAAATTCACCACCTTTACCATCACAATTAACAGTTTGCAAGGTGATACAGCTAACCAAGTAGTAATATGTTTTGAAGAATTGGGTTTTCACGTTTCAATTTGTAAGGAGTTATCAACTTAAAAATACACAAAATTCAAAATGCTAATAAAAATACTTAAGAGATAATCAAATATACATAAAAATGATTTTTTGATCATTTAACTATATATATAAACTCTAAAAAAATATTTTATATCCTCCACATGCAAAATTTTAAAAGGCTTAGCAACCTATGCACAGCAGTAACCAAGTTCAAAGGTTCTAGCAAGAAGATAGAACTGTTTGCTTTTCTTCTATATTTAAAGAAAAATAAATTTAATAGTTTATTTCTAAACAGTAATGATCTATATAGATATATATAATGTATAATAATTGAAATGCAACTGTGTATTACAAAACAGTAGTTCACTGAAACATAGTACAGACAAGGAAGGCTAAAGGTTAGTTTTATATTACTAGACATATAATACGATTGCACATGCACTTCATTAATGCTAGGCATGACTGGGAAGTCAATACAATAAATATGTATAACATTATGAAACTTAAACAATTTAGACTAAACATCTGTATTGTTGTATTATAATAAGTAGTCATTCTAGCAATGAAAAAAAGCAGAAGTTATATTTATTTCCTAAATTTCTTAATAACAGTTACAATGACAGACCCAACAAGAGTGTAGAAAATAAAAAACACAAAGTCTTACTAAAGACAAATGTTTGAAATGTATTTAGCAGGTTTTAGAGATTACACAAACAATATTTGAGTTTTTGGACAAAGAATAGTTTTCTTAATCATAACATGAAATCACTTTGCACTCAGACGAGTAATGAAACAGACTCTTTTCACAACCACATTTTGGGTAAATATATTTCATTAAAAAAAACAACAATTTTTTGTGTACAAGAAACTTGTAATCTCTCCTAAAAGTCTATCAAATATTGTGAAGATACACATGCTGTGTCAAAACTTATAGTTCAAGTAATTAGACAAATTTATTTGTATTATACCAAGCCCATAGTGAAAGGGTTAATTGAACAGTTAGGTATCATCTGATGCACATACAAAATATTATATATAGAAAAACCTTTTATGCTTAATTTTATTATTCATACTGATAATAGAAATAGATTCTTAAACTCACAAACTTGTTTTACATCAATTATACATTTACATACATCATAATTAAGTATTATAGAATCAAAAAAAATTATAACTATTGGTTTGTGAAACAGACTATTGATATAAGATGTTTAAATTTTCACAGATAAATGCTAAACTTCTTTAATTGCATACATAATTTGAAATATTATTAATTTTTCACTTTAAAGGATGGAGTTAATATAATCAGTGAGGAGGCATATATATGATTCAGATGTATATTAAGATGATAAACTGTAAAAAGTATTTGCAAATACTTACACATAGAAGCTAAACTTCCAACAGTGCTGCTCCTTTCCTATTTACTTGGTATGATTTTAACCATTTTTACATGAAGCTACAGGATTGGAAATAATCATGGAAATGTATTTGACATGTAAACTCAAATATTTATCTCAACTTCAGCTCTTCTTGGGTAGTTGAAGCTTTTATTATCATTGAAATGATAAGGAAAAAAAAGTATAAACAGTCAATACTATGGAAATGCCTTGACAATAATTTACATTATGATTGCACGCCATCTGATCAATCAGGAAGTGCTACATGAGTTTAAAGTTTATAAATGTTTGTGTTTTCTTATAGCAAAGCCACATCAGGCTATTTGCTGAGCCCACCAAAGGGAATCGAACCACTGATTTTAGCATTGTAAATCTGGAGACATACCACTGTATTAGCAGGGGGCTTTAAAGTTTATAAATATACAGGCAGTCATAATCTGCCCAGTAGTAATAGTGTGGATCCAACTGTGGCTCAGAATAGTGAAATACTATAAAACATGTACATAAAACTCAGAGTTTTGGATAATCAAGAATACTCCATGTAAAAATCTGCTGCAAGACTGAAGAGCATATATTAAACTGGCAGTATTAATAATAGTAGTAGCTGAAGTAGAAACTTTCAAAAGGTGATGTTAAGTGACCTCAGGTACGTTCTTTATGAAAACAATATGATGCTGAAATGCAAAGATACCAACAACCTCACTGAAAATACAGATGTAAATTTCACCTCAAAAGCAGGAAGATACACATCACCACAATACACTTTCAATGGATATGTAACTCTTCTTAAAGTAGTTATTGAGAAGAGGTAACCAAACCAAAATGTTAAAACTGGTAATCACACTATAAAGAATGACAGTTTGTTCAAAGGCAAAGAGCAAAATAGCATCAAATTCAATATATAACATCTATAGCAGAGCACAGTGAGGGATCAGTACAAGCTGATGTTGCTAAGCCTTTAAAAATTTTCCACATGGAAGATACCAGCACAGGCTGCATTTCATTCAATGAATTTACCTCCACATTACTGATTGCACTCTCACAGCTGAAAAGTACAAATTTTTTCCAATTCATCAAGACATTCCCTTAAGAACATGACTCATGATAATTTATCTTCTAGCAAGACAATAACACCAAGCATATTACAAATGAAATGAAACAAAGTTTTTATGGTAAGAAAGTGATATAACACTAACAAACATGGTGTAACCTGCAGAAAGTCTAAGAATGGACATTCTTGAAGCTATATAAGTATATGTAAAAACTGAGAAGGAGAAAAAATGACCAATCAACATGGCTGAATTATGAAGAACAATGAAGGACACTATTAACAATATGACAGATATTGCACTGATAAACAGTATGGCAGTATGAAAGCTAGATTCAGTGCTCTGTGTAAAGCAAAGGGTTTACGTACAAAATACTATTGAATTGAGACAAATTATTATTTTTCCACTAACATTAGAACATTACTAATTTTTTACTTCTTTATATGTTACCACTTGTGCACTTCATAGTAGTTGATCTTTACATCTAAGACAGAATCAATGTCAACATAATAATTATAAAAAATAACAGAAAAATACTTCAAAATTATGTTATATGCAAATAACTATAAACAATACATAACTAAGCACTTTCTCTTAGCAGAAGGCTTAAAGAAAAATAATTTTTAATTTTGTTTCATCTTATTTAAAGAATACAATTTTTTTTAAAGAAAATAAAACACACACACACCTGTTCATATAGATCTTTGCAGTGATTAGATACTCCCTTTGCTGCAAATGAATCAGTAGGAATTGTTGTATTTAATGCATGTATAATATTATCATCAATTTTCCTCATTCTTTTCAAAACATCCTGATTGAAAAAAGAAACAAGTCATCAGTATCAGAAATATCTAAATTATGCCAGTTTTTATAAAAAATCTACTGCACTTACAACAGAAAGATAACTTGAGGGTCTAGCTTAATAGTAGAGATTTTCACAATTAAAATGTGTCAAATTACCTTTTCACCAATTTGCAGCATTCTTACTTAAAGCTTAACTACTTACTTAATGCACATATCAACATAAACATTAAAATAAAAAGACTAAAAATCTGTTAAATTATAAGCTTATTTGATTTGCCAACTATCACACTATTTAATATGCACAAACTTCTGTCTTTTATAATTAGTGTTTTAATACTATGTTTGCTTTCTTGTTTCCCAAACAGACTATTAAGCTTATGTATGGAGTGAAAGAATATTTGAAATACCATTTCTACATCACAAGAGGCAGAGTGGAACATTGTACGCTTGCAACTAGATAGCTTCTGTTTGGTTTTAGTATAACATATTAACCATATTTCTATGCATCATAGGACAATGGCCATGTTATCACATTTGCTGACTCGCATTCAAAACTTCATTATGAATTTATGTCATTAAGTTTAGCATGTATGTGGCCAGTTTATCAACACAAGAGTGAAAAATTACTCTGCAACAGCATCTGCTAAAATGTGTGAAGCCTACAAGACATATCTCAGCATGCCAAATTGTACAAATTTTAGACCTTTTAAGATAAAAATATCTTTAAATTTATTTATTTTTTAAATTTCCAATAGCATAGAAATAATATCACAAAATATTTTGCATGAACCTCTTACACATTAGTTGTGGATGATATAAATTTATTCTTCATAATTTTATTTTGCTCTTTTGCAGGATGGTACAGAGGGGAAAAGAGAGCCATGAAGTCTACTATTCCAATAATTTGGCGTGAACCCACTGACCAGTCAAGCAATTGCTACTTCTGCATGGTGGACCCCTCCAAACGTGGGGCTGACAAGAATGCATCTGCTATCATGAGTCCTTCACTGTAATGATAATTCTTCTCTTTTCATAAATATTTCACACCAGCCACAACTAGTCTTGAAAGAAATACCACTACTTCCTACACATTACTTTACTTTCAACATTAAGATTTCTCTCATTACAGACAGTCCTTTATTTCTCAGCTCTTTAAAATACATTAAAATGGCAGCATCAATTTCAGAATGTCCTCCTTTTCTTGGGCCAGAAAATGACTTTGTACTTTTCTTTGAAAAAAATATTTGTTTTTCATACCATGCCAACAACTGCCTCACTCACTGTATACTTTTTACCAGTTGCACAATTCCCAATATGTTTGACACACAAAATAACTTTTCTTTTAAATTCAGCACTACATAAAACATTTTTTCACAGGTAAAAAAACGTAATAAAAATAAAAACATTAAAATACCACCTGAACAATGGGAAAGTCAGACAAAAACTGAGGATGGCAATATCCAACTAAACCACTAGTGGCACTGACATAGACAGTTTGATGTTTTATATGTATTTTTTAAGTATTTTTAAGCCAAGTTCTTTTTAAAACATAGTCCAATCTTTAGTTAATGCAGGATGTTTTTGAAAATCTTTGTTGTTTGAGGAAAGTAATGTTTTTGTGACTTTCAAAGAATGAAAATTAATATCTCAAATTTAAGATGCACCCTAATTTTCAGTTTGGACATCTGTACTGTGCACTTATCTGTCCTTTATCTCTTTTTAAAACTTTTTGTTACATATCGTTAGGTCCACAAAGTTTCTCTGTTTTTGAACTCTCCTGCTTTTGAAACAAACTGTGTCAGCATTCATGTCCCAAACATATGAAGTATTTTTTTCAAAAAAATTCTTTGGCTCAGGAATCCAGTCTACATACTTGTTGAAAAACAATAAGAATATATTATTTAAAAGGTCAGTAATCTCACAGTCATCAAACAAAACCATATTGCAGCCTCTGAATGTCAAATTCTTATTTTGCTTACCTTTAATATAGCTAGAAATCAACATTACATGGCATCTGTTTCATAATGCCTTCCATCAAATTTATATTTTAATCATGTGGTTTATATAGTTATGGCCTTCGACATTTATTAAAGTTATGTATCAGCTGTTTAGTACACACTAAAATATGTGGAATTTTCGATTTTGTGACAGTTAGTATTGAATTGCAAACTGGTTGTGTTTGAAATGAAGAATTGAATAGTGAAGTGGAAGCATGAGATGTATAGTGGTTTTAAATATGTTGATCAGGATGGATAGCTGTTGATTTTGGGCTGTGCTGCGACAATTTATTTGATAAAAATATCAGTCTCACTCTGCAATTTCAAGTTCTGAGCAAAACAGTTTTTCTACTGTTTCAACCCTTTCATTATAGGTTGAATGGAATCCATCCTACCCCTTTCCCCAAAAGTATTCATGAAAGTAATTATACTGTGATTTATGGTAATGTAAGTGTATTTTTAGAACATTTTACAAGTTATTAATAAATATTACAAGGCTTTCATACACAAAATATCAGGTTTTTTAATTAAGTATTAAGAAATTTTAATTAAGGATTTTCTTCAAAAATATTCTATCCAATATGCAAAGCAATTTTTACTTTAAGATTAAAAATACTTTTATGCATAAAAAAGCTTTCTAATTTTACTATGTGAAATCTTTATAACCTTCAGATAATTAAATATTTTATCTATTATTTTCATTATCAAATTGAAATCTGTGCATTTGATAGATTTTACCGATTCTGTAACTATCATAAGAAATTAGGAAATAAATATTAATTACGCTTTTTTTTTCTATCTGGAATAATTATAAATCAAACAAATGTTTAATGTAAAGAGCTTTAATGTTTCAATACACACACATTTCTGTAAAAAAAAATAAAAATTCCATTAACATTAGGTATCACAAAAACATGAGAGTTATTCGATCAATTGAAGTTCCTTCACCACCCCACACCTGAATTATTAACATACTTAAACAGTATTACTAGTTAAAATGTATCACGAGTATTACCAATCAGTACTGTCCAGTTACACTTACTAGTCTTAAGGTTTAGAAACCACAAGTCGTACAAAACATTTATGTTTAGTTTAGCTAATCAGTATATATTCGAGAAAGTGTTATGTTTAATCAGTATGACCCAATATTTTCTACATTATAAATAGTAAATAAACATGTACTCTAGAATGATTTACCTGAAATTCAAGAAAATCTTCGCATGACGGTTCCATGGAAGTCGCCATATTTCTATGCTGCTTTATTAGCGAGTCATGAAATATATCTTCCTTTTATTATAATTTTTTCTGAGAATAATATTGTAATAAAAAATATTTGTACTTTCAAAAAGTGCTACCATCGATATACTCATAGAAACATTATAATTCAGTGATAAATGTAGTATGATTTTTTTTTACATCTATATAAGAAGCCGGTTATAGAATATTATACTCTTAAACGCATGCTGCAGGAGTGTATTACTATCTAGGTTAAAGTTAGTCTTGCGTTTTTATAATACGGTGACGGAAGGTCCTATGTGATGCGTCTTGAAAATCTTGAAAACTGGACATTTTGTGTGGATTGATTGTTATATTTCGGTATGTTAATATATTCTTATACTTTGAGTATTTTTAACATAAGGCATTTCGTAATTATGCTGTGACGTTATAAGAATAAAGCAGTGTAATGCTAAAAATAAAATCGAATGAAAGACTTCGTAAAATTTAATTGCACTTATGTTAACATTTCATTATTTATCATTACTGATTAATATTAGTAATCACCTGTTTTGTTTAAGAAGAAATGAATGTTTTTCAGTATAAATGTGCAGTAAGTGTGCTAATAATAATATATTATTAGTATTAAATTTATAATAATAACTACATATTAGACTTAAATTATTAAATTTTTAAAGTATGATTTTATTAAATTTAAACTTAAAAGGGGTAAAAACCATGAGCAAAAATATACTGAAGGCTTTTATTATCAAAATGAAGTATTTTGTTATTAGATATGGAGAATTTTAATGCCATTTATTCTCCAACACTTCAGTGCCAGTTTTTGAGCCCAAAAAAGGAATACACATGAAGCATCCCAAGAAATTTTTAATAAATAAAATTAAGAACCAGTTATTTGAGCTGTTGCTTTAATATTCATCAGGTTCCTGAACAGGTGCAGACAATCTGAAGATTGTAAGGTGATTAATGTTAATCCAATTTTAAAGGAAGATGTAAACATTGTTCAAAGGATGTAAGCCATTTGTTGTTACTGTGATGATGGGGAACTTTTAGAGAATCTGATGGAAGATATAATTTGAATTGAATGAAGTTAAAATTTTTGTTGGACAATAAATATGGCAGTATTTTATGATATTGCCTTAATTTTTATCTTATTGAGGGTAAAAAAATAGTTTTGACTTTTGTTTTCAGGAGAAATTTGGTAGTGTACAGCTTAAAATATTGGTGAAAAAAATACCTTATTTAGAGTTAAATAGATGAATTACTGGGTTATAATGAATTAAAGATGTTATTTGTAGAATTCAGTCTGATGGGATTGTTGTGTTTTCTCGGTTTGTTATAGGAACATAGAAAATAGATTAAGTCTTTTTGGCCGTGATTTTACGTAGAGAGAATTAGATTGATTGGTTAATTAGACAAATACATATTAATGATATGTAATTATAAGTTATGAATGTAGGATGTCATAATTTAGATGAAGATCTTTATAATTACAAAAATGAGGAAGAGGGCCTTTTGGTATTAATAACAGTTTCATAGCAGTGTTATATCATGAGTAATAAAGCTAACAGAGTTTGGTACTGTGTGTGTGTGTATATGTATGTATGTTATGGATTTAGAAAGGCCATGATTTTTTAAATTACTATTTGTATGTAATTTTGAATATTTTTTGTGATACTAGTTTTCTCATATTTGGAAAGATATTAAATTATGAAAGAAGGTTCAAAGGATAGGTACCAACATGATCATAAGGATTAAAAGTGTCTTATGAGAATAAGTTAAAATTGCTTGAGAAAGAGTTAACATTGGTCTATTTGTAGCTTGCAAGAAATCCAGATGACTGATTAGTTAAGGCTTTTGTGTAACATACTGAAGGTAATATAATGAGAGTACACAAGTTTAATATTTGGAAAAGACAGGCTATGCTTGAGTTAAAACATTTTTATTTTTCTGTTATGGTTATTGTCTTATGGAATAAGTTATCTTCCTAAGTACTGAAGGTTAACATTTTACAGAAGTTTAATACAGAATTACTTCTAGAAATATTCACTTTTCTCAAGTGTAGGTGTCTATGGTTAGCCTTGAAGTACTAAATGGTATACTGTTGTTTGTAAATTCTTAAATGTACCTTCCAAGATTTTGCATTCGAAGTGAAGAGTTCTGGGAATGGATGAGCAAGGTGTATAAATTAATGGTACAAATGAAATGGAAAAGCCAAAGCATATTAAATTAGGCAATATTGTAACTACAATAAGTCTTACAGTAAATCAAACTTTAGTATTCTGGATTAAGGGCATTGTCTTTAGTCTGGTTCTCTCTACAGGCACTTGATAAAGTGGGCAGTTATTTTTATATATGCTCGTAATTACCAATAATATTCAAACATTTTCTGTGTTCGCTGTATCAGCTCTGAATCATATACTATGATAAATTTACAGTGCAGTTATATGGCTGAGGAATTTTCTTTATAAACACTTTAGGACACCTTAGCTGATAGATTCTGTCTCTTAGGGATCAGGTCAGCTTATTTCTGTGTCATTCAGAATACTACAGTTATAGCAATTTTTCAATGGAATAATATTTTTGACAGGAAATTCTGGTTGGAAATAGAGAGAATTTCCCAGGTATCTCTCTATATCTAGCTTCTGATAATCTGTAGAGAAGAAAATTTGTACAACTTTTGTATTACTTTAATATGGGCATCTGTGCCACCCCTATGTAAAAAGTGCTAGCTCACTTTCTAGTAGTCATGTGTTGTGATGCATTTTAGGTGTGTAAATTTCATTAACAATGTCACTGTGTGGATAAAAAAATAGTTTATTTATAACTACACAATTTGCAACTTAATGCAACTTCTAGAAATTCAATCCCCATGCAACTGGGCTGCCAACATACAAGGGAACAAACACTGACAAATCGTCTCATTCATTGTCTTCCAAGGTGTTGTGTAATAAATATCAAATTACAAAATTTATATTGCCATGGTGCACAGGAACTCAATTTAGAAAATCATTCTCATGTCATATACTGAAAATATATGCATATTCCAAATTACACTGAAGGTAATTTGATCTTCATAACAGAGCTTTTGGGGTATCATGCTTCTCTTGGAAATACTATCTTTTATTGTTGATTGTAGTCTATTTTTAATTATATACTTTTTTTGTTATAACAAGCTTTATGAAAAAATGGGGTTAACTGCTGATGAATTTGCAACGCATTTGAATTTTTCTTTTGTATCCTCTTTTTTGGCTTAATACCAAAATGTGAGATTTTCAACACCTCAAATGTGTACATGTAGGTAAGCTGTCAATATATGACTAAGTAAATGTTTTAATAAAGATTGTGAAATTTAATTTATTTTGTAACTGAATGTATATTGTCTTTATAAAAGTTTGTAATTGTGTTTTATTACCTTTTTATTATACTATATGTTTTGAACAGGTGTATGAATTACATTATTAGTGTCATACTTAGTGAGATGAAAAAATAATAAGGCTAAGCAGGTTTTTGAAATCAGAATGAAATGAATGAATTATGGCATTATCATCAAGAAATGTACCTCACAAGCTGAGGCATCTGCTCATGTTAGGAAATTAAAGAAATGAGTGGGTGGATGATATGCAAAATAATGCAAAAATCCATAACTTTCTCCCAGTTAATAATATTGTGACATGATTCATTATTATATTACCAAAAATTTTGTATGAACTTTAAGAACTCAGTATTTATCATATATACTTAAAACATAGTATACACAGTGTGATGAAACTTACTTATTAGGTTGAACAGTTGTCAGGTTTTTATATTTTTATTTAAAGAAGGGTGATATTTTGAACTGAATTCTTTGTCAGACCATACAGCATTGGACAAAGGTTCAATCCAGAGTTCAACAAAATTGTGTGTTTAACATTTGTAATTTTGACCATAAAATTTCTGTGCAAAATTATATTACTTGCATAAAAATTACAAAAATAATGAAAAGATAAAATGGATAGCAATTAAAATTTAAACAAAAAAATGTGAAATAAAAATATGAAGGAAAGAAAAGCATTCATGCAAACCACATCTGTCTCATATATATTTGTGTCAGTGCCTGTTGTATCATTTCATTTTTCTGTAAGATTATTGTGCACCAGGATTTATGCTTGTATGAAATAATGGGTGGATCCTTGAAAAGAGATTTAGTGGTAGGGTCTTCAATAAATATCATGTAATTGTCTTGTATAAAATCTTTGATTTTCTTGTTAGTTTGATGTTATGTTAGCATAAGTGGAATATGATCAGGGTGTTCTTTCGTGGTAGGCTCAAGTGCTTGCTTCTAGGTATATGAGCAGACTTTGATGGCTGCATTGTGGATAAAAGGATCAGGGTAGTGTCTTTTAGAGAAAAACATTATTATCTTTGGATTTAGATTTATAGTTTTCATCATTACTACTTAGTTTGAATAGTCAAAGAAATTGACTAAGGTATTGACTTTTTTGTTGTCAGTGTATGGGTATGAAGATTGGAAATGTAGGTATAAGTGAGTGAATGTGTTTCTTTGCAACATATACTAGTGGACAGATAGCTGTCTTGCATATGTATGTTAATGTTGAGAAAGGGGAGTGCTGTGTCATATATTTTCCTAGTAAATTGCAAAGAAGGGTCAGAGAAAAACAAAGTATAGAAAAATTTCTAAATCAGATTTAAGTATGTGTAGAATCTCTAGTATATTGTCAATGTAGCGAGAATACTTTTTTGGTTTTTGGTGTATCCAGCAAAGTGATAAGTAAAGGTAGATCTCATTTTAGTCACTGTAGAGATTATGTTTAGATGTTTTTGTAGTATTTGGCATTAAAAGTGAAGGCATTAAGTGTGAGTACAAGTTTGGCTAAGTGTTGAAGTTTCTTTTTATACACTGGGTGATGGTCAGAATAACTTTGTAGAAAGAGGAAGTGCTCAAAGTAGTTGCAGTAGTTGTGTACTCTGTTGCCCATTTTCACCACTCATCTTTTAATGTTCTTCTGTAGTATTTAACATGATTACTTAATAGATAGCTGTTTGATGCAGAAGTGTCTTGCAGGCCAAAATTTAAATGTCATGGGTCAAGATAGTAAGATGGTAGAAACTACAGCTGAGTATACATAATATTGCAATAGTGATATTTATTTTTTTTCTTTTGATTTCTCCATAAAGAGTACTGGCTCGCTCTCCAAGATATACAAGATGCTTGTATGCCCTCCTTCACACTCTGTGTGTGTTGTAGAAAATTTAACGAATTTTTATTTTTGCATGTGTAAGGACAAGGCATTATATATGAATGAAGTTAATTTTACCTTAAGTCAAAGATAATATAAATTCTTGATAACAGCAGTTATGAGGTTTAAGGAGATTGTGAACCCTCATTAACATGCCTCTTGTTTCAAACTAACATACACAAATTTGGTTGAGATTGACTCAGTGATCTGGTAATAGTTAGATGACAGACAGGTGAATACAAAAATTTGTGCTTATATAAAATAAACATTAAGAATAGCTTAATAAAGAATCCGTTGCCAACCCTAACATTTTTCCTGTATGCATCTCTCAACTTAAGCCCTCATAAAATAAATGAAATAATAAGACCTTAAATAAGACTCTTTAATAGAATCACAAATGCACTACTTCTGTGTTTCTTACTCTGTTTATATTTCCAACCTCCTTCTCTTCTATTGAAAATTCTATTCAGGTATGAAATGTAAAAGTCTAGACAAGCCCAGTTACTTCATTATTTTTCCATCCTGGTGTGCTGAGTAATAAAATTAAAATTATAATTTTAAATTTAGCTACTTAAAAGTAATCAACTTTTATTGATGAAAAGGTTTTTTCCATATACAAAGTTTTAAAAGGTTTTCATGTTTGTTATAAAACAATTTAGATTTGTTTTTAACTACCATTGTTTGTTATAATGTTACTTTATATATAAACTTGAAAGTAATGCTTATTAACAGTTAATGTAATTAATAATATTAAAGGTATTTATTTCATTCATTTATATGAAAACTTGATGTAGAAATTTTAAACATACATTTCTCCTGTTTTTAATAAGCCATTAGTTTGATAAGACATGTTTTTGTAAAGTGGGTAAATGGAGACCTTGTTTATTGATACATATTGTGACTAATTCAAAATGTTAGTTTCAGAAGGCAGCAATTTTATGCTCAGTCTTTTCATTTTTGAATTTTTGTTTTCTAATTAATGCAAATTTCTATTAAAACAGTTTGATTACAAAAGGTTGTGCACTTTTGAGATGTTCTTTCTGCTGAACAACTGAATCTTTTTGTCAGACTAGCATTCTTATAGTAGTTCCGTGTGTGTAATTTGAATGTGTTTTAAAATTGTTTCCTTAGATTAATGAAATTAGTTCAAAAGTGTTCAATGTATAATGAAGAAAAAACTGTTTTCTAATAGGATTGGCACTTCATAATTACTGCATGTACTAATCTTTCTGCAAGAGATGTTTTGAAGTAAAGAAATTTGAAAAGTATGGTGAACATTGGTTTTAGACAAGTTGTAGTATGTTGAAAATTTTATTTAAATAAAGGATATGAAAACAGTACCATAAGTTTATTTGTGAATAATCAGTATTAGGTAAATGACTGTTTCTTTCAAAGTATCTATTTTCTCAAATCTAATGATAGTTTTTCATGTCTTTTAATATACCTTTTTAAACCTGCTTGATCAAAATGAGGAACTGTGTAAATGTTGCTTAAATTAACTAGTCTTACTACATACATATGTAGTTCTTCAGGGCTCCAACACAGATCTGCTTGGGTTGAATTACACTGTCAGTTACAAAAAAACTATTATGAAAACATTAAGTTCTATTTCATTCAAAATCATTTAGTGTGACTGTTGTTGTAAAGGGTATTTCAGTTAAATTGTGATGCATGTTTAATCATATGTCAAGATTGTTAAATTTACCAGTTTAATTCATAAAACATTAAGAACAATGATAAAGTGAGGTTTTCAGATAACTTAAACATTTTTGTAAAAAATTATCAGTCTATTTTCAAATTTAAAAATTTGTTAAATTCTCTTTCATGAAACTGGTAACTTGTAAAGAACTTAATCCTTTGGCATTGTTAACATATTTAGAACGTATTAAAGGTTTGAACTTAAATAAATATTTGCAGAATAATTTTGATCCACGTTTGGTGATTCCAGTCTGTAACAAAAGGTCTTAGAAGTGTCTTCCATTTTTACAACAACTTATTTCTGTTTTTGCAGAAAGACATGCTGGATTTTTTATTAAAGATGATGAGAAACCCACTTGAAGTAAAAATGTATCTCAGGTTGGCTGGTATGGGTATTAACACTTGCTAAAAAAGCAGAAAACAATGTTTAAACCTTCTTAGGTCATCTTTAGGTTAAACCTACGATACATTTATACTGTTTTTCTGTTCTTTTTTTCAAATTTTTTCAGTCAACTGCCATTTTTTCATTTTTCAATAGATTGACTTAAATTGGTAGGGTTATACCTTGATCCAATATGATTGTACACCTTTCTCATTTTTTTATTTTGGCATTTTTAAGGAATTTATGGGTTGATAGGTCAAACAATATCAAAAATGTACATTTTGAGTTCCTGTGCTGTCATATTTAGAGCAATCAAGATGAAACTTTGTAGAGATAAAAATTGTCATTCATCAAACATGCTGATGTAAAAACAAAGTTGGGGTTGTCATTTTCAGTTTCTTTAGGGTGGATTATACTTCACAAAAACAATTTTGGTATTTTTTGACAACTACTCAGCCAGTTTACCTGAATTTGGTACAATGATACTTTTCTACAGGTTACAAACAGGTATAAAGAATTTTGTAATTTTTATCTTTTGGTCAGTTTTTCAACAAGAAAAGTGCAGTTTTTGTGAACTATTCATGTGTCTGTAAACTAACTTGTGTGAGTTTCAGTTCAAAGATACCTTCTTGCAAGACCCAAGTAGTGATATGGACAGTTTTCAATATTCTGTGTTTTTGCGATTTCTCTGGTGTCAGAATTGGCTATGTTTGGGTTGCTCGTTAAAAAAGGGTTGACCTCTAATTGTTTTTCTTTGAAATATTGTATTGGGATTTTAAATTGGATGTTTAACTCTTAAAATTTCACGTAAACACCAAGTACCCAATTTGTTCATGAAGATAATTAAAATGCAGTTAAAAAACTACTTTTAATGCACAGTTTTTGTGTGAAAAATTTGATTTTATTCATATGGTAAATGCATGTTGAATTATTTTGAAAAATATACTTATTTTTTCTGTATTTTTCTTAGTAATTAAACTGTATGTAGAAGTGAGTATAAGACCTCAATTACTAATTGTAAATGTAGAACAGAAAATATTTAACATGAATGTAAATTATTTTTAAATTTGTGGAAATATTTGTTATATTTTTGAAAAGTCATCATAGTTTTTTTTCTTAATTTAATAATTTGTAGAATTGAGAGCCATTATGTCTACATCTCGACGATCTCAATACAAAAATGCTGGTCTTGATGCTCAAGAGCTAAGACGTAGACGAGAAGAAGAAGGAGTGCAACTTAGAAAACAGAAACGTGAACATGAGGTTTGATATTTCACATCTGAACTTCATTGTATGAAAATATTACATTGTTATGGTTAATAATGATTTTGCAAAAAATGTATATTATTTTAATAACAAGTTAACAGAAGTTTTTCAGATTTAATACTGATGTTTATGAAAATATAATTGTACATTTATTTACAGTTTCTTGAAGTACTTTAATTTACTTAATATTCTCAGTAATTTTCTTTTGTAGTTTCACATTAAAACTTGTTTCATGGGCTTGAACTGTTGTGGAAAGAATGAAATTGAAAATACATTAATTTCCATTAAATAAATTTAGAATAAAGTTTTTAAGGCATAATTTGCCAGGATGAAGATCTGCTAGCCAAACTATGGTAAAACAACATTTATTGTAGATTTGTTTCAACATATTGTACAGATAGACTACAACCACTGGACTTGTTAATAAACAGTTTGAAAATGAAAGAAGAACAAAAAAAAATGCTTCTATCTAGTGGCCATTTTGAAACCAGTCTGTGTACATTGGCTTATTAAAAGCCATGAGGGAATTAGTAAACTACATGGAGTGATCCAGTCAGGTTTCGTTGAACTATGTTTCTAATGGTTGTCACTTGTATGTTGTGATGGATTGGTTTGTTTAATAAGACTTACTACTTTGTAACTGACTTCTGAATGTAATTTACATTGTGCTGTGCTTTTTGAATGTGCTAAAAAATAAACAATATTGTTTGTATATAACAGTTTGGGTTTTGTTTATCACTTATAAAGGAAACATACATATTGTGAAACTAGTTAGTTAATTACACAAAAATAATAAGCAATTTAAAGTGTTGGCTAAGCTCAGTTTATGGAGAGCACAGATGTTACAGGCAGTACAAGAAAGATATATTAATAAAAGCTTGTATGTGTGTCTGTACATACATATTTGAAAAGGATAACAGTTGCCTCTTTTTAATTTCTTCTCATACGGATTTAGATGGAATGTTCAGTATGTGTTTTGTGGGTCTTGGTTATGTCACTTTTGTTTTTTTTCTTCGGGCACAGTGTGTCTTCTGTTTGCCCAATGCTCAAAACTTTGTATCAGAAAATTAAGCCTTCCTGAATTTCTCTTTTTTCATAATTAAAGTATTTAAGCACAGCCTCAGTTTAACATTAGTGGAGTTGATGCTACTTTTGTACTAATTATACAACCTTTAGATTAATCAAAAGTCAATCTGTATTTTACAAGTTGAAAACTACCTAGAAATTTTGTGCATACTACTTTGCATAAGATAATCTTCTAGTGCTATTTCTATTAACCTTTCCAATATTACTTACATGTAGCAATGTACCTAGCATCGCGTAATCTGATTTTAACAATACTAACTTTGAAAAGTTACATAAATCTACAGAAATATTATTATGTTGGATATGTACTAAAATACAGGTAACACATTTCATCAGATTAGTGAGTTTAGCAAAATATTTTGCAACTTAGGACTGAATATAAGTTATTAGTTCAAGGTTTTGTTTCAGAATACGCTTAGATAATGCATACATTTTAGCTCTGCACATTTCAGTTTAGTTATGCTAATTACATAGTTTTTAATATTTGATTTGAAGAAAGCTGTAAACGTGTATAGTTAAAGTTGTTAGTGAAAACAAGATTGGTAAATCACTGTAATATCGTTAGTCTGAGTCAAAGTAAGGATGAAATGTTTCAAACTACAAGTAATTCAGTTTTTGAAATTTTGATATATTTTTTTTCAATTCTTTTTGTAGCACTAAAACTTCTATATTATTACAGCTAGCTAGATTGTGTATATATATATCAGTCCCTACTTGTCTTTATAAAATTTAAGGATTTTTTTACTGTTCTTGTTTGTTTTCTTTGCATTAACTATATTTTTGTACACCAGAAATACTAAACTTGGGACACTTATTCGTAATTTGATTCTGTTACTCATCAGTATCTCTACCAACCTAACCTCAAATTAAATTATATTTCCAAAGTAGCACATTGCCACATTATGCATGCACATACATTAGTGTCCTTTTTCTAAAAGTTGTGTTAAAGAATTAGTGATAAGGTTATTTGTTTGTGTATGCTTGTCTGGAAAGGTTGCTAACTTAATTGAAAATTTCATTTACTCCAAAAATACACACACAGTGATTTTCAGACATTTTAAAAGTGATTTTAAATTGGCAATTTTTATTGCTGCCATTTTTTTTTATCACAGTCCCTACTATGAAGTACCACCATATTTGATGATAAGGAGCAGGTAATTCAGAACAATAAATTCAATTACCTGTAAAGCTCCAGCATCAAATGTTGGATAGGATCATGATTTAAAACCAAGAATAGGGATAGTAAAATATTAATTTCTGAAAATAAAAAAGGATACTGACAAATAGTAATTTGTATGGAGACAGAGCTAAGAGTTTGTTTTAGATTTCTATAATATACAAGTTCTCACTTACACATCAGAATTTTAGACACTATCACCAAGTATGGAAAAGAGAATTGAATTAATGGTGGTGTGGTTTTTAAGGAATATCTGGAAGGGAATATTGGACAAGTCACACCTCAGATGATGATAGTTTGTCAAGTGGAGGTTGCAGGAGGAAACTGTTGATTAACATTAGAAAGAAACAGGTTCTTGGACATGCTATGAGGAAAGAAGAAATAGAAAATGCAGTTATAACTGAAAAGATTGAAGGAAGTAGATATTTTGAAGGACAGAGGTTGACTTGGTTCAGGAATTTCTTTAAAGGGATGAAGGTATTGACATTAGAAATTCTTTGTGTATCAAGGAGGAGAGATCTGTGTAAGCCTATGGCCCTTGATGACCTGTTTGAAAGATTACGTAGAAAGAGAGATTTCAATTTATGAAGTTGACAGTTGGTGTCTCAAAGTTTTTGACACACAAACACAAGACATTTTGCTATTGCAGTATTTTGTTGGGTTTTTTTTTTTAACAAGGAAAGAAATTATCTTTAATTGGGAACAGATATACTTATTTTGTTTTATTATATAGAAAGAGAGATTTCAGTTTATGAAGTTGACAGTTGGTGTCCCAAAGTTTTTAACACAAACACATGAGACATTTTGCTATTGCAGTATTTTGTTGGGTTTTTTTTTGGTTGTTTTTTTTTAACAAGGAAAGAAATTATCTTTAATTGGGAACAAATATACTTATTTTGTTTTATTATATGTACTGGACTGTGTAGGTATATTTATTTGGAATCAACTAGCTTGCCTGTACTATTTCTGAAATTATTTCAGCTTTACAAAAGAAGGAACTTGGACACCACCTCACCACTGCAAGATTCAGAAGTCTCTAGTTCACCAATGCAGGATGGACAAGATTCAATATCAGTATGATTTATTTTTTTTGTTAGAGCTACATTTTTTTCTCTTGTTTTATACATGTTCTTATTACAAGATTTGGATTCATAAGTATCTTAAAATAAGAACTATATTAAAAGTTGCATTATTTTTTATGTTTATGAACTACAAGTTTTAAATATTTAGAAAATTCTATATCATCCAAGTAATAATTTGTTACAAAAACTTCAGTAAACATTCAGTGAAGTAAAACTGCAGTAGGCAGAACGAATACATCAAAACTGGGCTAATTTGATTGCCTCAAGACTTTCACAACCATATTTGGTTACTAAATTGTTTGAAAACCTGAAATTGCATCATAATAAAACATACCAAAAATTGAAAATTATTATTTAAAGAAATTATCCATCAATTTTGACATTTATTTGTCTTTGGTGCCACCAACATCAAAATTTAACATTCTCTATAATTTTTAGCTGCTTTTAGTCCCTATTTGACTGGCCAGTAGCTTTCTTGTGACATTGGTTTATCAAATAATTTATTAAAATTTTAACTGTTACATAACTTCAGGCTAAACCTTGATGGAAGATGTAGTGTTTGGCTCTCAATAAAACTAAACTTTTCTGAATTTCTTAAATATGATGATCTTGGTTCTTTCTGTATATTATCTGCATTGTTATAGGTTAGTTAAGAGATTTATTTTTTTGGGCTGTAAAGGCTGCTCACATTTTCTGGCTCACTTAACTCCAACTTAAGAAGTTTGATGGTTTGAATCCTTTCAATATGGACAAGCCAGTGTATGTGTCTTGAATTTTTGTAGTTATATTCAAAACTTAAACTACTTTATTATCAAGGTATTTGAATAAATTTAGCATAAAATATAGTTAAATATTAATATTGTGTAAGTTTTACCTCCTTAATTTTAAGGGCAGATTTGTAGGCACCTTCAATCTAATTTTATTATGTCCAAGAAGTACAGAATTTAATGTAAACTATTCATATTTTTTACTTATCCTGTTTCTTGCCTTGGATGAAGAACCATTTTATAATGTAGTTGGAACATTTATTCACCACTTGTTTTCATTAGGTCTGTTTGACCATGTGCATTGGATTTCTGTATTAAAATTTCCTGGCAGACTTCTAGGATTTGGGTATTTTGTGTGTGTGTGTATGGGTGGCCAAACTATGCTCGTCTTTTGTACAGAATTCAATTAATCAATGTTATAATCAATAAACTTTACATAAAAACAGTACAATTCAAAGTTAATTATTAGATAAGTTTTAATTTATAGAATGTAATATGAAGGCTAAGAAGTTATTTATCTGTGTCATGTAATGCCTTTTCTGTGAATTCTCTGTTTTAGTTTTTCTTTCTTTCCTTGTATGGGTTTTAGGAAGTCCACTAAATGGATGCACCAACTCTTGATTGGCTGTAGTCTAAAGAATCTCCTTTATATCTTGAGATGCCAATAAATGTTTTATATTCCTGCACTAAAGTTCCTTGAAACTTGTCATGCTTTTGAAATTACATATTTACTCGCTTGCTTGCCAATGGTACATATTCATAACTAACAGAAGCCATTTTGTGAACAACTAGGTTACAATGATTTTATGTTAATTTATATTAGTAAAAGGCACTCCCTAGCAGATTTTGTTGAGTGTAGATTGAAGTACATATGCTGCTAAGGTGTGAGATGCCACTAATCTAAGTTATTTTAGTTTGTTAGAATAGAGATAAATTATTGTAGTTTTTTTGGGTGTTCTGATTTACTTCTTGAAGTGTTGTTTTTCAAAATGCATGTTAAATCTACATTATTTTTTGGTCAACCAACAAAAAGTGAAAAAGTAAAATTCTACAAGCAGTGGCAAGTTCTAAATTTTTTGTTTTCATGTATAGGTTTTATTTATTAGTATATATATTATTTAGCAAAAGTAGTTAAATGTGAAAACAAAATGTCAATGTTAGGTTATCCAATAAACTAAGAAAACAAGTATATTATAGCACATTCACATTGCAAGGCTACAAATTACTGTGTGATAATTTGATCATTTGTTTACTCAAAACTGTCCTGTAATATATTTTAAAGCATACTTTGGGAGTGTCCAAGGGCAGCTGTAAAACCATAAAAATAAATTAAACCAATTTGAAAAGTATTAGGTTTAGCTGTAAAAGTATTATGTAATTCTCTGTCATGATTTATACTAATTCTGGAAAGAAAAAAGAATAAAACATTTATTTTGGTTTTAACTTTTAAGACTAGCTATAGCTTAAGTCATATAATATAATTCGCAGACAAATGTTTTGAAAATACTTGATTAAAAATTATGATTTTTAGTTCACAATACAATTTTCATATTTACTTTAAAAACTTTACAAGTATAGATTTTTAATAATTTCACAATTATGGCAAGCATTAATTCTTGATGTTATAACCTCGGTCCAGTGGACCTGTTCCATGCATATAAGGTTAACATAGGTGAAAGCACACTAAAACTTTCTGAACTTAGTAATTTTATAAAATTATGATATTGGATCATCTTTGTTATAATGCTCAGATTCTATAAATTGGTCAAGTATCACTTTAAAAGATGAAATTTTAGCAATTTTAGTTGAGAAATTCCTTTTATTTGGTACTGACTTTTTAAAAGAAACTGTGCAGAAAGCAGTTGACATTCAGTTTTTTGTCATAAGACATTTGTGTCATGGTGACTGATAATAATCCATTTCTCAGGAAGCTGACAGATGAAGGTTGTATTAGTGTAGTTTCAAGGATAGATAAAAAAAGCTAATATGCATCAGCATTTGGGTAACAGATAAGGTTATAGAACATGAATTATGTATTGTGATACCTAAATTCATTACATTTACTTAAACCTCTACAACAAAATTTTGTATAATAGCTTTCATACAATACATTTTTCAGCCTTTGATCACACCTGAAGTGGTAGCTGCCATCTGTAGTAATGACACAGAGCAACAGCTTAATGCTACTCAGAAATTTAGGAAACTTCTTTCTAGAGGTGAGTCGGTATATTTTCAAATTAGCAAGACAGAAAAAGAAATGGGTGTTTTACTGAAATCCTTTTTATAAAATATTTACAAACACTTGTGTAGCAATTAAAACTTTAAAATTGAAGTTGGTTGATGAATGGTAAGGAAATTCAACAATATGTTCTCAAAATAACATAGCTAGAGCCTTTAGCACATGTTTTTACAACCAAATTTAATTTGCAGTTTTAGTCTAAGATTAACTGAATTCAATTTAGCTTAGTAAATGATATTGGTAAATCTAAATTTTTAACATTATTCTGAATATCTCATTTTTGTGTAATTATTCTTGAAGTTGTAGTAGGTATTTAATAGAGTAGTTTCCAAGAGTTATAGAAATTGTGTTTTTATAGTTAATAAAATTTATTATTTCAAATTACTGTACGGTTTGTGAAATACCATTTTTTGTTATGAATATAGGGTTTAATATAGCAGTAAATAGTTTTTACTGTTATTCTTAAGATAGCAGATGAAGTCAGGAATGTCCCAGTATGAAGTTTTGGATGTAACTAAGGGAAATAAAAGCTATAAATAGAAATTCTAATTATATCAATGAGTTGTAATTATTAAGAATACATTTTTGTTGTAAAACAACTGACCAAGGAAAGAACCCATAATTACTTAATTGGTGATCCTCAGTTACATGATATTAGGTTGGAGATTAAACATTTTTTTTAGTATGTAAAATTTGTTTTACAATTTGGTACTTACCTCCTTTCACAAGAACAGCTATCTTGTTCAGTGTTGTCCTGTTACTGCAAAGGGTTTAGTAATATATACTAAGGGCTTTCCCTGTGGGAATTAGAAGATTTCAACATGTCTCTCATGCAAATAATTATGTCGCTTGTTAGCTAATAGGAACATTACATGCTCACATGATTCATGTGGCTCTCTCTATACTTCCCTACCTAATTCTTGTATCTTGTTTTGCAGAGCTTGAGTGTAGATGTCTTTCTTTTGCTCCATTTTGGGCTTGAAGTGGTTTTTCTTTTGCTTCATTTCCACTTTAGTTTATTTCCTTTAAATTGAAAGCATTTCTGTACCCACATTGCCTCCAAATTTTTTGCTTGTTTGACAAAATTCAAATGTGGATTCCAAATTTCTTATTATTAGATTGAGTCTGTCTATTTCATATGTAGCCACACTTCAAATCACAGTTACTTGTGACCTATTGATTGATTAATCAGCCTTTGCTTGCCAGGAGTTTGAATGTTCAATGGATATTCTTTGTTTTCCCTGTGCCTTTTGTACTTTGTATAGTTAATGAGAATCTCAACAGCCACCCTTACCTCCAACTTATATTGTTTTCCTGCATCCTGCTTGTGGATTCTGTTTGGTTTTCATTGGTATTTTACAGGGATGTGATGTTTTTTCATTTGCTCTTTAATTTTGTGACCATATTCCTCCCCTTTTTCCTTAATTATGCCTTCTTTGCCAATGGTACTGAGTAGCCTGTTGTTTTGTTCATGGCTAAGTGAAGTCCTTCCATTCATTTTTCCAGGATTTTGTTCTGTGAGGGTTCTTAGTCACCAGTACAAGTTGGACATAATTTTTCCTCTTCACTTTATTCTCTAGTACAAGCTGTTTTGTACATTCTGTCAGCTTCTTTCTTTTCTTCTTCAGATGTTTTATTGCTTTTAGGTACAGTCTTTGAAGACTCCTTTCTTATTTCTTGATCTGGATTGTCTGAAGTCCCTTTAATGGGTCACTCACAGCAGATGGAATATTGCTTTTGGATTCTTCCATTCCCCTTCTTCACTACTACCATTTTGATTATCTGTTTTATTGGTGGGTCAAGGTTCGTACTTCTGTGGAAACGATACTCCCTTGTTCATGAACAGATTTTCTTCTATTCATTGATGGGTCCATTTGGGGCTGAGGTATGTATATCAACCACAGTCTGGCTTCAGGGTGTTGGTCTGAGGTTGTATGTTCTTTTCTTATCACTATTCTAAAGCTCCTTGCTGTGGGATTCTTGTTTCCTATTTCTTGGGATTGATTGGTCACATTTCAATCTGACCATTTAACAGTTGTGGCTCGTATTTCCATGAATATGCCCAGTCAGAATACCATTCAAGTTTTTTTGGGTTTACAATGGTTAGATTATTTTGATGTGTTACGTACAGAATGCTTCCAGACTTTTTTCATATTGTTCTCTTGACTAAAATTAGTTTACATGATAGTGTTCCCTTCATTCTTTGATTTCACTTACTTGGCATTGAGTGGTTTGTTCCTCTTATTATTACTTTAATTTCTTCTTTTCACCAGTTAGTTAGGTCTCCTGTTCCTCGTCATTGGCTGTGGCTGTCTTCACCTTGATCTGGTTGCACATGTTACCTTTTTTATCCTCCTCTGGTTTTGTTGTCCATTCATCTCCACCCTCCTTAACATTTCATTCTTGATTTTTTTGGATTGTTCCTTCTTGGCCTGTTCAACCATGGTCTTTTCTTGCTCCAATTTCAGTTATTTCTTCTCTCCTTTTATTCCTTCATTAATTGCAATCACCTGTTCTATGCTCCAACTCTCCTGTCCTTAATCTTCATGTCTGACTGTCTTGTTCCTGGCAGTGTGTTTTGGTTCTTATGTCAGTTGTATTTTCTTTATTCCCCTTGTCCTTTGTTACCACATTTTTCCATCTGCTGTTCATACCTACCCTTTATTCCTTTTGTTGTTGTTGTTTTCCAGGTACATTAGCTACGTCAACATTCTGATGCTTCTCAATTGGACATTCATGTTGTATTCCATTAATTTTCCTCTTTTCTTCTTTTGGCTTGTGTTCTTTATTTCCACTCTTGACCTGTGGATGGCATCAGTCTTACATATTTGCTATGCCATCTTTCACATTCTTTACCACATTCCATGCCCTCTTCTCTCTCCTGTTCATTCTTTTCTGTCTTGTTTTGAACAACTCATGAGGTTAACTCCTTTTTATCTAATTTCCTCAAATTTCTCCTATTGTAATTTGTCAAGATCTTCAGATGTTTATGCCAAGTATGTACTACTGGTTGTTATAATGTCTGTGCAGTTTCCTTAGATGATGCATATTTCTAGTTAGTTATTCCCAGGTAACTCTCTTCCTCCTGGTATCTTTCTTCCTTTTAACCCTTTCAGTTAGTTTAATTTTTTATTAATTGGCTTATTGCCCATGTTACCTTACCATCATTTATTTTCCCTCACCTCCCATCTGCCTCTTCACAGTTTACCTTCCTTTCCTCTAAATTAACCTTGAAGGAGATTCTGCATTTGAGCATATTATCCATCATACAAGTGTTTGTCTCCTATTATCTCTATTGTATTGCAATTTTGGTGTCCTTGGGATATTGCCTATTGCCTGTGGCTTTACTTTGCACTTTGCTGCAGCATAGACCTGGGTAAGTCTTTCTTCATGCTTTCTTTCCTTAAAGGAGCCCCTGCTCTTCATTAATTTCTTGGATTTCACTCTATGGTGAGTGGTGACTGAGCAGGTATTCTTTATTTACTACATCTGCACTGTATGTTTTGTTGAATGCATGCTCTTGCCCATTGTTTCACACGGTCATTGTGGATATGGAGGTTCTGCAAGATCTTTTGCAGGTGAATAACCTTGTGATATTTGTTTCATAAACATGTAAATTCCACACTGTACCACCTGTGGATGGCATTGGTAAAGTAGATGGGGATAGCTGCTCATCCCTCTCATGCCTTGGGAGAAGTACTTAGTATGGTCTTGTTTACAAAATAAGGTTTCATGGTTGCTCATTGCAATGTCTCTGATACAACAGTCCTCTGGACTCCCCCTTTTTCAAGTAAAGTAGGGAAGTTCTTGCCACTTTCCAGTTCCAAACCTCTTGGTTACTGGATCATGGATGCTCACTCCTAAATAGGTTTTACATGGAAAGGCTATTACCAGTCATTAGAAAGTAGGGTGCTGGTATAGTAAGATGTGGGCTCCACTGGTATTGCTTGTACAGATTGGGTGTCCTCATCCTACTCTTGTGGGATATGAACCACTACACTGTGTAATTACACTTTTGGAACACCTGGAGTTGAGCCTTTACATGCAGTTCACCCCTTCAGTTTTGTGTTGTTGCCTTACCCTTGTGGGACGTTGGTTCTCTGCAGAGAAGGTTTTTATTTTAGTGAACCAATACGCCAAAGTCCTCACATGAGTTGAAATCTCCTAAAATTGGTGTAGATCTTAATCTCCAATTCCTGGGTATAGGTGAAATAGGTATGGTCTTTATCCTATCCTTGCAGGTGTTTGATTCCCATTGAGGAGGTACTGATGTGCCCTAGCCACATCTCACACTTTTGCTTTGCTCCCCATATTATATTTAAGGGCAAAGAGTATATCTGGTTCAGAAGTGGTACAGTGCCCTCCCCCCAATTTTACACTTGTAATCAGAGGTATCCTACACTGAAAATTTATTTTTCATAGATATTTACTTTTTTTTCCCCCACACTTCCAACCATTCCTCCCCACTATTGCTCGTGCACACTCCTACCAAACTTTGGAGTGAGGGTGCAATAGGGAAGTGTAGAGGGAACCATATGCATCATGTGAGCATGTAATGCTCCTTTTGATTAACAAGTGACATATGATGATTTAATGAGAAACATGTTGGAATTTTTTATTTCAACAGAGAAAAGCACAGGTCTTGTGGTATATTAGTAAAAAAAAAAGTAATTAGAGGAAGCACCAAATGAGAAGGTATTCATGTTAAGGGAGGTATGTACCTATCAGAAATACATTTTTAGTATAGAAAAATTATAACTTTTCATTAAATACCTTGGCAACTCAAGACTTATTATTTCAGTTTATAGAACTATATTTTCTCATTAATTACTTTAAAATTGTTTTAGTTAATTGATGCCTTTACATACAGAATACAAATGGTTGTAACCTTGTTCTAATTCTCCACATTAGGCAGAGATTAAGTACCACAACAAAAACATCACTAGCTTGACCTGGTCTCTTTATCATCACTCTAAAATGTTGGTGCATTCAACTCAAGGGGGTGCTGTAGACTTGTTCAAACTGGTATAGGTTGTGGGGCTTATCATTTGATGTGTCATAAGAATAGTTATCAATGTGAGTGAATTGTAATTGTTGAATATTAAACTAGGAACTTTAGTTGTGACTTACAGTATGATAAATGATTATTTTACGGTATTCTTTGTCTTGAGCAGGAGTGTGGAAACTTCTTACCAAAAATATCAGAATTCTGCTTGTATTTAACTGAACTTTGAAGCTGTTTATACATGAATAAATGCTGTGACTTTCTTGTTTTTTGACTTGTTTGCTTTTTTTCTGTGACAATTTAACTTTCAGTTTTATATTTAGTAATTTACCCTAGAATCTAGTTTGGATTGTGAATCCTGGAAATAAATTTTACTCGTGTAATTATATATTCTCTATTCAGTGATGTATTATTTTGACAAATTATGCATATTTTTATTCTGTTGAGAGGTCTTTATGAACTTTTATACAATCATTTTGGTAGCCCTAACCACTTTATACAAATTGTTGCAAATATTATTTGTTTGTTAAATACTTGAACAAAAGTAAGACCAAGTTATGTTAATTATGTTGATGTTAACTTTCATATTTGTTTTTATTTAAAAGATATCTGTTAACCATTACACAGTGGGTCATGGATCAAAGACCATATCATCACATTTCTTGAGTTGCATTTAAAATTTTATTGAAATTACTGTTTTATGAATTTGTTGAGTTTATCAAATTGTAGATTAAAATTCAAATTTTAGTATTATACAGTAATTAACTTCTTAATTCAAAAGTAAATATTAAAATAACACCTCTAAATATTAATTTTTGTGCTATGTTCAACCAAGATTTCAAGAAGGTGGGTTATGTCTTTAGTCTGTTTGAAAGTTTATATATTTTTAAGACGTAAATACAGCTTAGTTACTAAGCTTGGGAAATTATAATGGAATTCTGTGGTATTGATATAGTAATTTAAGATTTTGTGATTGTTCAACTGTATACACAAAACCTAAAATAAAATATTTCATATCCTCCATGTGCAAATATTTAAAAGGAGGCTTAAGAACCTGCATCTAGCAGAAACAAAGTTTAAATGTCGTAGCTAGAAGATATAATTGTTTGCTTTACTTTCTGATTTACTGTTTTCTATAATAATAATAATAATAATCTATATGCACGTGTTGTATATAATTGAAATGTGACTATATATTACAAAATACTAGTCCACTAAAACACACTCAAGACTGGGTCACTTTCGAAAGACCAAAGGTTAGTTTTATATTATGGGATATGGTAACATGAGTGAATGTGTGTGCCATGTGAATACAGATTATATAAAGTTAGCCAGGCACAACTGGAAGGTCAGTATAATAAAAATAATAAATATGTCATTATGAGACTTAAACTACTAAGACTAATCATTTGTATTTTTGTGTTATAATTTGAACTCATTTCAGAATGAAAAAAAGGATAGTTTATATTTATTTTCCAATTTATTTTTATGGTGGTTTTGAGATTGGTAAAATTTACAGACCCCACATAGTTAGGGTAGAGAAAATAATACAAAATACAGTCTTATTGAAAACAAACATTTGAAATGTTATTTAGGAGATTTTAAAGATTACACAAATAATAGAGATTTTGGGGATGAAAAATAGTATTTTAATCATAATGTGAAAATCACTTTGCACTTGGACTAGTAACAAAAGAGCCTTCATTTCCATAAATAAATCTTTATTAAAAATACTTCATTAAAAAATCTTGTTTCTTTTTCTTGTATACAAAACACTTGCAATTGTTACTAAGTCTACCAGATTTTGTGAAGATGCATATGCTACATCAAAAGTAGTTCTTTCCATTTGTTACTTTTTTATTTCATGAATTTGTATTAATATATAATGTTAAATATTAGGTTATAATTCAAATTTCAGAATTATACACTAGTTAATATCTTAATTTAAAAGTAAATATTAAAAGAACAACTAAATATCAGTTTTGTGGTATGTTGAATAAATCTGATTCAAATTAGGTGTTTGTAATGTGAAAATACTAAGGCTGTTTTCTATGAATTACAAACTCAAATTACCAGTATTGACAAGCTAGAATATAAAATAAGAACATAATGTTTTTATATTACTGAAATATAACTTGTGTACTGAATCAAATGCATTGTATCTGTTCTCTCTTTCCATTTTGGAAATGGTCCTTTATGTATGATTACTTCAGTGTATGGTATGTGAATGACCAATTGACAGCTTAGAATGTCCATTTGGTACTTTCCCTACCTTTTTGAAATAGTTAGGAGATGAACTCTTTTTTTTTTTAATGCTACATTTGAAATGGTAAGACTGTAGTGAACTCAATATTTTTTTAGATCCAAGTGCAGTTTTGTTACTAAGCTTGATAAATTCTGGAAAACAATGGTACTAATGTAATTATTTACAATTCCAATGCAATAGTTTCCTTTCCTCACAAAATTAATTATTCTTGTCCAGTTCTCCTCTCTGTATGCAGATTTTGTCTTTATGCTTCCTCTATTGGAATCAAATTATTCCAACATGTCTCTTGTGAAAATCACGTTACTTCACCAGTAGGAGCACGATGGATGTAACTGCTTCTGTACACCTCTGCTAAACTATCACTTCTCATTTGGCAGTGTGTGTGCTTGAATGTGTTTTTGTTTCTTTAAAATTTTATGTTTGTCTCTAGTATACTCATGTAGTGGTCTTCATTTCTTTCACTTCTACTTTCTAAGCATGTTTAGGTCGAGAAGGATTTGAATTGCCTATTTTATCCTCCTGATTTTGCCATACCTTCCCATACACCACCTGGGGAATAAGTTTGGCCTGATATGGTTTTTTTATTTCTTTTCTCAGGTATGTGATTTTTATCCCTTTCCCATCCCCACTTACTTTTTCTTCTCACTCCAGATATTTGTGTACACAATGACCAATTTGCACTACAATTAAATGAGAGGATTAGTATGATACCCTCTTTATGGGCTTTGGATTGGTTTGCTCTTGCAAATCTTCAAGCAAATGCCCTTTTCTGTGCCAAAAATAGTTAGGTTCCATTTTGCCTGTTTAGGGTGTTGTCTCTGAATTTCCTGTAATTCTGACCTATAGTCAATAATTTTGCCTTTCTCTTACCTTTACAACTCTTTTTACAGTACATCACTACCATCTATATTCTGAAGCTCTCCACAAAAATCTTGAGGTGTATTATGGGGACATCCTTTATTTTATTTCTTCTATGTTGGCTTGTTTATCATCTTTAGCCCTGGCTTTTTCATACATAGCATTTCAGTTATTGAGACCTTCTAAATTGTGATACAACATTAACTTGCATCCATTTATTATTATCATTGGGATTTATGTATGGCCCTGTTTCTGTAGTGATGTCTTTACACAATACCTGAGCTTTTGGATTTATGAATTGCATCAGTACAACAGAGTACTCTCTTATTCTGTTGCTTGTTTGTCTTGATCAGAGCTTGTTGTGGCACCTGTTATTTTCCTTCTCACACTCCCAACTTTTACCAGTCCCTTTTTGGGGTGCACATTTTATTCAACATGTTTCATTGCCAACAGTATTGGTGACTTCCCATTTGGTGCTCATCTTGTTTATTTTCTTTATTACTTGTGCCTTTTATGAAAGATTATTGATATCCCAGTTTTATTGGAAGGATTCATGGTCCCATTTTTTTCTGTACCTCCATTGTCTCCTCTGCCTTTTTCCTTCTTTTTATCTTTGGATTCTGTGACCACCCTGTGTCTGTTGGAGCCATCAAACTTGTCCTACTTCCTTCATGAGATTTTACTCCAGACTCTCTGTTATTACTAAGAAAACAAAGAACTAAAGCATGTCATTTATTTGTCCCCTTTTAATCATTTCATTCAACTGCTCATTTCATTTCATTTTTCTGTTTATTTTGAACTTGATTTAGCCAGTCATACTTGTAAACTCCTTCTAGTGGCTGCTAAGGTGGGTTGGTTGATCAAATTGAAGAAGTCCTTCCTCCAAACAACTCAATATCTCACTCACTTTGATGTCTTTCAATGCTAATCTCAGTCATGCACAAATACAATTCCTTCAGTGGGTTCTTCACAATCAGTAGATCATTGCTCAAGTTCTTTTTTCAGTCCGTTACCCTTCTTCATACCCTGATGGATTACCTGCAGTGGTGGTGTGACAAGACCCATACATTGTCTGGCATCCGATTTTCTTCTCTTTGTTCTGGTTTAATTTTTTCATGTATGCATCCCTTCAGGGTTTGGGTGTATGGGTCAATTTCCAGGTAGCTTTGAGCTATTTGTCTGTAGATAAAAGGTGTGTGTATGTTAACATTCTTGAGCTTCTTGTGGTCTGTCAGGGTGTGAATCTGTTCCCTCTTTTTGTCAAACCAAAACCATGTCTGCTTTATTTTTATGGCTTTGCAATACACATTGTTGAGATGGGGATGTTCCACAAGATTGTTTGTAGATGAATAACCTTGAGATATAATTGTTTCCTGAAATTGCTTGTTCTGGACTATACTACCCATGAACTGAATAAGTGAACCATAAGGGGATAACTGCCCATCCCTGCCTTGCTTTGTTTGGAATAAATTGGTGTGGTCTGTTTTTTTAAAAAGGTTTCATTGTCACCTATTTCACACCGAGTTATATGATGATATTCCTTCAGGCTCTCCAATGCTCCTTTCCCTTTTCTTCAAGTATAATATGGGAGTCCTTGCCATTTCCCAGTTTGAAACTGATGGGTGATTGACTGTGGCTGCACTGTTCTCAATGGGTTCCACATGAACATGACTATAATCATTCAGTACAAACTGAGGTGGTTGTGTTCTGTGGGTGTAGATAATGTGCAATCTTGATATATGCATTCATAAAGGAGTGAGACATCAAATTTCAATTCACCCCTTTGGTTTGGAGCTCCCAACTTCCACATGGATATTGGCTTCCAGCAATTTGAGTTTTTGATGTAGCTGACTTACTGAATATGGTCTATCATACTATAGCCACTGTATACCTAGATGCACATTCATTGTTTTCTTCACTTTTATACTTTGTGCAATTAAGTTAAATATATATTTACATGTTGAAGATTACTGTTCTATTCCACTTGAATGTACTCCTATTATTTTCAACCCTTATAAACTACTCATTTTACAGATTGGCAAAGAGTACACCTGGTCCAGAAGTGGTGTAGTTTCATTCATGTGATCTTTGAACCTGACTCTCTTATTTTAAAGGGTATCCTTCAGATGCTTTTAGGGGTACTTCTGTCATTCACTCACACCGGTCCTGCCACCTAATCAGTGTGGGATTCCAATAAATCTTATGAGAAGAGGAAAGTACCATATCAGAAGTTATAATTCTTCTATTATGAAAATGTATTTCTGATAAGTACTTTCTTACACCCACACTTTCCCACTTTCATCTTGCATTTAAGTCTGTTAAGCCTTAAAGTGTTAGTTTGATAGAGGCAAATAGAGAGAGTCATGTGTGACATGTCATGCTCCTTTGGTGGCGAAGTAACACATGCTGATTTACATGAGATACTTATTGAAAGCATACAATTCCAATAGGGGAGGAGCTTGTAGCATGTATGAAGAAAAAGTTTTCATATATAGAGGTGAACAGTAGATAAGATTAGCTAATCTCGTGAGAGGGGGATGTACCTATAAGAAATACATTATCAATACAGGAAAATTAAAACATTTATTTAAAACAACTTTTGATAAAGCCTAGCAACCTAGGGCAAGCAATGAAGTTTGTAACCAGAAGAATTTTTTTGCTATACTACTTTTAGTGTTTTAAGTTGTAAGAAAAGTTTCAGAACTTGTAAATAGTAATGTATATAATGTATTATAGCTGAAATGTGATGTATTTTCGAAATACTAGTCTACTTAAACCCAGTCATCACAGGTCATTGTTTAAAGGCCAACTTTATATTCTTGAATATGGTAACATGAGTGCCCATATCCCATATCATTGTAACTTCTGTAATGTTATACATGCATGGCTTTATGGTTGATATAATAAAATAATAAATATATCTAAATGTATAATGTTACAAGATTTAAGCTATTCAGACTAAATGTTTTTAAGTTATAATATGGAGTTATTCCAGATAGAATAAGCATAATTTATATTCATTTCCTAATTTTTTACAGTGGCTTTGAGGTCAGTCAAAGTGACTGAACCTGTACAAAGTTCATAATGAAAATAACAGATAAAATAGTTTGTTGTTTTTTTTCTTGTAAAACGTTTTGTAATTATGTGGAGAGGGTATAAAGATTTCACTTGTGAAATATAAACACTTTCTGATGCATAAAAGTATTTTTAATGTTAAAATTAAAATTATGTTGCATATTGGATAGTCAAGATTTGAAAAGAGAAAAACTTCACTTAAAAAGATCTGATAATCTGCAAAATTCATGATGTTTAATAATTTAAATGTTGTAGCATGACAACTGTAATAAGCACAAAATGGTCACAAGGTTGGTCTGTAGGATCGATCCTATTCTGAAAGAGTTGATTCAATTTTATGAATGATGTTACTGGTAGTGTTCCACTTAAAACTACTTTCTTTGCTATTTGCTATGCTCACTTAGATTTACATTTTCATAAACTTCTGTGAAAGACATTTGAGATTAAAATTGCATCCCATATCTTGACAGAATGTAATGACTTCACTATACTAGCATAATGGGAGTTTTTTTGTGTAGAAAACATACTAAATGTTTTAACAGATTGTTATCTGTTTTCTTTATACTAGTTATTTTGAAAAATGTATTATGTTCTTTATATACATTAAATTTAATTATTGTTTAATGATTGTTGGCAATGGATTTCAAGACCAATATTAAGCAAACCAAAAGCCCAAATGTCCATTGAATCTGCATTTGTAATTTGATGTGTGAGTGGTTACATAACATAATATCTAGTTTTTTGGCAAGCTCTTTCATGAAAACAACAGTTGATTTTGGTATGTGATCATTTGTTGGATGTACATATGTGTTCTTTTTTTAATCTGTTTAATGGTATCAGGAAGTATGCCCAGCTTTATCACGTTGTTTTTTTTAAGTTAGACTTTATTATAAATAAGATCATTGATCTGGATTGACTAGAGGTTATCTTTCAGAGCCTGTTAGTGTCATAACTACTCTGCTCTTGAGTTTTAATTTGAAAAATAATGAAATCCCACTTGAAAAAGACTGTTGCATATGTTTTTAGCCATAAATTTATTATTGGCTACATAACACCTTCAAATTATCAAAACTTCTCCAAAGTGTGCTGCCGCACATATTGCAGTATTGTACACCATTGAATTAGCTGATGCAAATAATTCTTACAAATGTGCTGGAGAGTGTTTTTTTTTGGTAAATTTGCAATGTTCAGAAGGTTATGTGAAAGTTAAAATGTAAAAATAAACATAAATATCTTATAACTGCTGAATTTTAAACCTTTATAAGTATGTTGTGAATAAATATTAGGTGTCTAATGAATTTTTAATCAAGAAGTGTTTGTTTCACTTTTTTAGTTATATTGCACATATTTGGTCAACATGTCAAATTAATTTAACTATTTCCCAGTGTTGGGCAAAATATGTAATACTTTTTAAATGTTTTCAGAACCTAATCCACCAATTGATGAGGTAATTCACACTGGAATCATATCAAAATTTGTGGAGTTTCTTCAAAGAAGTGACAATTATATGTTGCAGGTAACGATGAGGAGTAATTTTCATTAAGTCTGTACCCTTTGTGTATTTATGTAAGTCAAAAATATTTTTAAAAGCAGACCATTAATTCTGATTCAGTACTCATATCCTCTCACAAGGTGAGCTGTTCCTGTTCAGTGCTGTTCTTTACATGCAAATTTTTTCTTTATGCATGTCACAAGCCTTCCACTGTTCTTATTGGAATTGTAAGATTCCAACATGTCTCTCATGCAAATCATGTATTACATCATCAACAATAGCAGCAGGACATGCCTACATGGTGCATGCGACTTTTTCTACACTCCTCTACTAAACTATCACTTCTCATTTGGCAGCACTCGAGTTTGCTTATGCATTTTTTGTGTGATTAATGTGCTTCATGTTAGACATGTTTTACTCACAGAGAGGTTATCTTTGGACTTAATTTGATTTCATTCGACCCAGGTTTTGTTCGTATTTGTCAGTTAATTCTAGTTGCATTACTTCTTCACTTGATTTAGGTGAACCTCTTCTGTACAGTGAATTCAGAAATTATTGTTATTGTTTTGGGAGTTACACTAGCTACAATTACTTTTTCTCAGGTCTCAGTGACTTGACAGTGGATTTTTCCGTTTTTATATATTGAAAGATCAAACATTACACAACTCTCCAGACAAACAACATCCAGGCTCATCCTGAGCAGGTTGACAAGGACTTTGATCATCTCTTTCTTCCTCTAGTGTTTGCCATTTCTTCTAATTCATAACCTGAGGAATCTCCTAAGGGTAATTCATTCTTTATGGATTTTAAATCCAAGTTTTATGAATGACCTTCCCAACCCTTTTTAGTTTTTCTCTCCATCCTTGACACTTGGGTTTATGTTTGGTCAATTTGCCTTGTAATTGAGTGAGGAGATTAGCATGCCATGTACCCTGAGAAATTTTGATCAGTTCTCCCTTTCTTGCCACTGTGTGGATTATCCATTTTTTGACCAGCAGTTGTTAGCTTCTTTTTACCTATTTGGAAGAGGCATTTCCCAAATCAAATATCACTTTACCCATGGCCAATATTCTTGCATGTGTCTGACTCTTGTTGACCTCTTACAGTATCTTTCATTCATACATCTTTTATCTGAGACTCTTCACACAAATACTGAATAGTTTTCTACTTATACCCTTTCTCTTATCTCCTCTACTTTAGTGCACATTTTGTCTTTGGTTCTGGCATTAATATGTGGTATCTTTGTTGTTGGGACTTTGATTTGGGTCAGTTTACCCTCAGTGTATTTCAGGGATTTATGTGTGGCTCATTTTTGAGATGTTATCTTCCCCAAAGTCCGAGGAATTATCAAGCCTTAGGTGACACCAGTTCACCAACAATCCATCCTTATGAACATTGTGGCCCATTTGTCTCAGTCAGAGTTTCACATACCTCAAATTCTTATTTCCCTTCCTCCCTCCAAGCCCCCTCCCTCTGTATGAATTCCTGTACATGGTGAGGAGGCCTCCCAAGAAAGGTTCAGTTCTCTCTGGTTACTTCCTCTGGGATTGAAACATTCACCCATATGTTTGCCATGAGTGGCGACCTGTGAAGGGGAGAAGTGGATCCTGGTGGATGAGGGGTCCAATCCTAACACACCACTTTGACCTTGAATTCCTGTATACAGGCAGCCTTTGAGTGGCCCCTCTTGGTACAGTTGGCTGGTTCACTTGGGCTAGAGTCAACCAAGTACCAGTGTTGGAAGTTTTCATTGGGTGTTGTGAACATTGTCTGATGCTGGTGTTTGGGTATAGTGCTCATGAATCCCTGGCATTGCTGCAGTGTCCTTGCATGACATTGTATGGCATCCCCTCATAGGGCTCCATGGTGGGTGGGGTCAGTTGGCACCAAAATATTCTTTTTTTCTTATGGATTCTCCTACACAAATTTAAATAAAATAGTCCAAAAACAGTCAATAGGTAAATGATCACGATTTGAAGACTGAGCAGCAATCTTCAAAATCTGTAACACACATACCTCACTTTACTATATTACAGTCTCTTTCAGAAAAACCTTTAGGGCAAATATCCCCCTTTTTTATTCAGAAGGGACTAGAGGGTCTTGCTGGCTCTTCAAAGTCAGTAAAGAACCTTCAATCTGGAGACATATTGGCTGAAACATCCACATCCCAACACAGTGAACTCCTCATGAATTCAAAGGTAATTGGGGTTATACCTATTGAGGTTATCCCTTATACTACCTTGAATTTATCACGAGAAGTTATTGTTGAGAGGGATTTGAAGAATGTCCCAGAGTCAGAGATTCTCACTGGTTTCTCCACTCAAGGAGTTTCTGCAGTGAGTTTCGCAAAGATGGAGTTACACTGCCGACAGATATCCTGGTTTTGACATTTACATTGCCACGTGCACCTGCCACCATCAAGGCAGGTTATCTAATTTGCAGGGTATGGCTGTATATTCCAAACCCTCTTCAATGTTTCCGATGTCAGAGGTTCGACCACTCAAAGACGACCTGTCGTGGTTCCCTGACATGTGCTCATTGTGGTGGCAAGAACCACGATGCCTATGAGTGTCACATAGACCCACATTGTGTCAACTGCAATGGTTCTCACCCTTTTTACTTTCGTAAAATGTGGATGTTTCAGCCAATATGTCTCCAGATTGAAGGTTCTTTACTGACTTTGAAGAGCCAGCAAGACCCTCTAGTCCCTTCTGAATAAAAAAGGGGGATATTTGCCCTAAAGGTTTTTCTGAAAGAGACTGTAATATAGTAAAGTGAGGTATGTGTGTTACAGATTTTGAAGATTGCTGCTCAGTCTTCAAATCGTGATCCACATCCACATCCCAACACAGTGAACTCCTCATGAATTCAAAGGTAATTGGGGTTATACCTATTGAGGTTATCCCTTATACTACCTTGAATTTATCACGAGAAGTTATTGTTGAGAGGGATTTGAAGAATGTCCCAGAGTCAGAGATTCTCACTGGTTTCTCCACTCAAGGAGTTTCTGCAGTGAGTTTCGCAAAGATGGAGTTACACTGCCGACAGATATCCTGGTTTTGACATTTACATTGCCACGTGCACCTGCCACCATCAAGGCAGGTTATCTAATTTGCAGGGTATGGCTGTATATTCCAAACCCTCTTCAATGTTTCCGATGTCAGAGGTTCGACCACTCAAAGACGACCTGTCGTGGTTCCCTGACATGTGCTTATTGTGGTGGCAAGAACCACGATGCCTATGAGTGTCACATAGACCCACATTGTGTCAACTGCAATGGTTCTCACCCTTTTTACTTTCGTTCTTGCCTTAAATGGATGGAGGATAAAGAGGTGCAGTGTTTGAAAATCACTCATAACATTAATCATCCTGAGTCTTGAAGGACAGTAAGGAAAAAAGACATGGTTGTAAACATAATGGTTCTCCAGCCACTTCGCCTACACGTCATTAAAAATGGCCACCTTTATACAATGGAACTGTTGAGGTTTACATTCTAATCTGGATGACATCAAAATACTGATTGCTTCCTATCATCCTGTATGTCTTTCCTTAAAAGAAACATTTCTGAAACCTGCCAATACAGTCACCTTTCAGCAGTTTTTTTTGTACAGAAATAACAGGCAGTGTGAAACAAGTACATGGATGGGTGGCACTGTTGGTTGATCAGCATGTGCCCACCCTGTCTTTGTCACTCAACACACTCTTGGAGGCCGTAGCCATCCGTGTTTCCTTGGGTCATACCATCACTGTTTGTTCTCTCTACCTGTCACCTGGAGAGACTTATGATCAATCAGACCTTGATGCTCTCATTGAACAGTTGTCATCTCCCTTTTTAATCCAGGGGGGCTTTAATGGGCATCATCCCCTCTGGGGAAGTGCTATTATTGATAGGAGGGGTCACTGTAGAGCATATGCTCTCTGATCACACCTTTCTCTTTTCAATACTGGTTCTTTCACTTATTTTCATGCACCTAGTCAGTCTGTTACTACTATTGATGTCTTGGTTTGCTCCTCTTCATTATTCTCCTGTTTTTCATGGAGAGTTGACAATAATCCATGAGGCAGTTATTTTCCTACACTTTTGTGAGAGACTGGTCGTGGTCATTCCCACCCTACCCATGTGCCCCAGTGGAAGCTGGATCAGGCAGACTGGTTCACTTTCACTGCTCTCACAGAATTTGATCCTGCCATCATCAGTCAGCCATTAATAGACGACTGTGTGGCAGCGATAACTGACTGTATTATACAAACAGCTGCTCAGTGTATTCCTAAAACCTTAACACGTTTTCCATGATATCCTCATCCATGGTGGAATCCTGCCTGTCTCATGGTATGGAAGGCTCAAAAATAGGCCTGGGATACTTTATGTATCTATCCCACAATTTCAAACCTCATCGCTTTCCAGCAGGCCCATGCACATGCTAGGTGGGTAAGACGTCGAAGCCAGAAGGAATCTTGGATAAAGTTCACAACTAGCATATCTTATACCACCAGTTCCAAGGTCATATAGGACAGGGTTCAAAAGGTCAGTGGGCACTATAATTCTGTCCCCCTCTCAATCTTGCTCTTTGATGGCCAAGAGGTAGCTGATGTTCGGAGCATCACCAATACTATAGGTAAAAGCTTTTGCTAGGTATGTAGCACTTCTGCTTGTTCCTCTGCCTTCTTGGCCATCAAGACTTGGGCAGAGCATTTTGCAAGACCTCCATATATATAGGTAATGTGGCCATTTACCCATTTTTATTAAAAAAATTTTAATAGACAGGAGATTCCAAGTTTATGTAGGTTCAACACTCTTGTTCTTTTCTACAGAAACTTGGGGTCCCTCAGGGCTGTGTTTTGAGTGTCACACTTTTTAGTATAAAGATTAATGCCATCACTTGACAACTCCCTTTCCCTGTTGCAAACGGGCTCTATGTTGATGACTTTCACCTCTCGTGTCAGTCGTTGAACATGAGATATATTGGACGGCAACTACAAACTGCTCTCGTTCGTGTACTGAAGTGGAACATGGCAAATGGCTTTAATTTCTCTCTCTCTAAAACCGTTTGCATGCACTTTTGCTGCCAACGGGGTATTCACCCTGATCCTGAACTCAATATTGGTGAAGTTGTGCTGCCTGTAGTTCCTGAGACCAAGTTCTCGGGGCTTATCTTTGATCATAAGCTGACCTTTATACCACACATGTAGCAGCTATGGGTCAAATGCACAAGAGCATTGAACATCCTCAGTGTCCTCTCTATTATCAGTTGGGGAGCGAATCGATGTTTCATGTTAAAGATATATCATATTCTTATTCAATCGAAACTCAACTACGGATCACTGGTCTATGGCTCTGCCAGACCCTCAGCCTTAAAGATGCTGGACCCCATTGATCATCAAGGACTTCAGCTCTGCACTGGGGCTTTCTGTACCTCCCCAATTCAGAGCTTATACGAAGAATCTCATGAACTTTCTCTGCACCTTCACCATTTGCAGCTGTCTTTACTATATTCTTAGAAACTTCATTCCTTACCAGAGCATCCCACCTGGGGATGTTTTCCTTCCTCAGTGGGCCATACTTTTTCAGAACAGACAATCTTTCATTGCTTTTTGGCCTTTGCACCCAGGCAAAATTGGATAAATTGAGTCTGTCCTTGGATATCATTGCAGAATCTACTGGTCAGCTCATCCCACCATGGCTTATTACAGTCCACAAATGTGACCTTTTTTTAAGTCATCTGAGAAAGGCAGATACTCCCAATTGGAAGTACCATTTTTTATTTACTGAACATCTTTCGAACAATCTTTCCATTCCAATTTATATGGATGGTTCCAAATCAGGTGACTCTGTGGGCTTTTGGCATGGTTTGTTGCAGTTTGGTGGTTGTGTACAGAATCTCCTCTACAGCTTCTGTGTTCACTGCTGAACTGCACACCATTTTTCTTGCCCTGGATCTTATTGAAGCTTAGCAGTTCTCCAATTGCACAATTTATACTGACTTGCTTATTTCTCTAATGGCCCTGGAATCGCTTCACATTGGCTCACACCCTGTTCTTAGTGAGAAGGTTTCAGATCTAGTTGACTCGTCAAATATAGTCCCCCTTGCCCTTGACCAGTCTACACCTTGTGTGTATCCTTGTTTACTGATGTTTTGCATTGTGGGATTGAGTTACAATATTTGTCTCTGCTTAGGAACACTTTCCTGCCACATTCTTTTCCAATTGGGTGTACTCTTCTCATTTTCAACCCTTATATCCTGCACATTCCACAAATGGGTGAAGAGTATTCCTGGGTCAGATGTGGTACAATTCTCCTCTTCTGATCTTTAAATTCGGATCTCTTATTATTTGGGGTATCCTTCAGCTGCTTTCAGTAGGTACTGTATATTGTCGTTTCTTCACTTTGTTCCATCCTTCTTCTCAATGTGGGATTCTAGCCAATCTTGTAAGAGGAAGTTATAATTTTTCAATACTGAAAATGTATCTCTTGACAGGTACTTACCCTTCCTTCATTTTTCTCTGTTGTTTATATCTTCTGCCAAATTTTGAAGTGACAATTCAGCAGAGCAGTGTAGAGCACAATCTACATGTGTTACTCCTATTGATGGAGAGTTGTTGCATGATGATTTGTATGAGAATCATAACTGAATCTTGCAATTTCAAAAGGGGAAGCTGATGACTTGGCATACATTAAAAACGTTTTAATACAGAAAGTAGCACTGAAGTGGAATAGCTAGTCTTTATAACTTTTTTTCTATTGGAAATACACTTTCAGTGTAGAAAATATTATGACTTGAGTATTTTAATGGTTGAATGTAAATATAGTTATATTGAAAAAAAATAAATCATCAACAATAATATTTTTAATTGCTGTTCAAGGTTTATTTATAGAAAGGTTTCTAGCTGTTAAGAATACTAAATTTGTGTTTACTGTACAATTTCTTCTGAGTCATGACTTGATGATCGTATAACTTCTTGATGATGAGAAACCCCTTTGAAGTAAAAATGTATTTCATAAGGGCTGGTATGGGTGTTAACACTTTTGCTAATGAAGCAGAGCCAATTTTGACCTTTGTAGGTTATCTTCAGGTTAACAAAGAATTATCAGGCAATGGTCAGTTGCAAACTATTTTTTTTAACCTGAAGAGGACCTAGGAAGGTTGAAATGCTGTAGTAAAAGTGTCAATACCCCTACCAGCTGTTCTGAAATTAGTGATTACTTGTGATGGAATGACCACATCTGTTTTTTGTAAGTTTTTTGTTATTTCATTCATCTTCAGTTTGGATTTGTATTCACCAGTTCACTCAAATTTTCATAGTTGTTATCTGTGATTAAACATCAGTAATTTACTAATTTTTAGATAATACTACATTTCTGTCATTCATGTTTAGGAACTGGGGCTAAGTTTTCTCATACAGCTAAAATATTTAATGTGTTCTTCTCTGCTACTTTTACAAAATTGTGAATTAACTTGGAATATTTTTGGATGTTAATTCTAATAACAGTTGAACATACTTTCAGTTTTTCATATCTTGGTAGTGATGAAAGCAATTATGTTTGTTAATTGTAATAAAAAGCTGAATTGTAGCTTTCAGTAAATTTTAAGTATAGATACCATATAAATTCTATAATGTATGTTATCAAAAAAAAGGAACAACAAACTTTTATTCTTTGACTCGTACAAAAAAAAATCTTGCAAGTAGAAACTTTAAGTGTATACAAAATAGACCTTTTGTAAATCGTATATTATGAACTGGAATGAAAGTGTTGTAAAGAAATTTTTAAACATGTGTTTGAAAAACAGAGCAGCTTAGAAAGTTATTAAAATTTTATCTCTGGAATGACTTTTAATAGTTGTATGTTTCAATTTTTTAGGAAGCCAACACTTTGTAATTATATCAGTATTGTTTTAAAACATTTTGCTGACAAAAATTTTTGATAAGTATTTATAAAGATGATTATTGTTCTATTTCTTGAATGTTTACTAAGTGTGTAAGTAGTATAAATTTTTTAAAGTTTCTTTAGTATATGAAGAAAACTTTCAGAGCCTATGGGTAATAAAAAATTTGTTTGAAGTTTGAAGCAGCTTGGGTTTTGACTAATGTGGCATCTGGTACTTCACAACAAACAAGGGTAGTCATTGAAGCTGGTGCTGTTCCTGTTTTTGTTCATCTTCTATCATCAGATTATGAAGATGTTGAAGAACAGGTAAACCTATAGATGTTTGAAGCAGTGTTTTGATTGTAAGAAACTTGTGTGAACTGTTAGTGGAAATCACTGGTATTTACAAGCCTGTCTTTGATAAGAAAAAAATTCAGTGCCATCATCAGAGTTGTATTTTCCAGTTTTTTTGTAACCATGTAAAATTGTTAAACAACTGGAAAACTTTTTCATTTATATTTTGATAGTTATATCTTTTTCTGTGTTTGGATTACTTGTTCTTTATTTTATTTACAAAAACATACTGCAAACTTCTACATTGTTTAAGTTGCTGTTGATCTTAATGTTTCATGAATTAAACACAGTATAATATATTCACAGAAAGAGCTTGATAAATTACACAGTATCTGTATAGTTATTTATGATTTTTTGGTTATTCAACTGAATATACAAAACTTAAAGAAAATTTTATATCCTCCACATGCACAATTTTAAAAGGCTTAACAACCTGTGTCCAACAGCAACAGATCGCAAAGGTCATAACAAGTAGAGATAATTATTGGTTTACTTCTTGATTTATTGTTCTATATTTTAAGAAAAATAAGTTTAATTTATTTCTAAATAGCAGTAATCTATATTCATATCCATAATGTGTAATAATTGATATGTGACCATATTACAAAATACTAATCCACTGAAAAACAGACAAAGGGAAGACTAAAGGTTAGTTTTATATTATTGGATATGTACTATGATTGCACTGCATCTTGTCAGTGCAAGTTATCTGATGTTAGCTAGGCATGATTGGAAGGTCAATATAATAAAAACCAAAATATGTATGTAAATGTACAACATATTGAGACTTAAGATACATATAACAAAATACAAATGTTTAGTTTAATATGTAGTCATTCTAAGACAAAAAAAAAACAATTTATATTTATTCCTTTTTTTTTGTGATGGTTACAAGGTTAATTGAGTGACAGACCCCACATAGAGTACAGAAAATAACATAGTCTTACAGAAAAGAAACTTTTGAAATGTATTCAGGAGGTTTTTGAATTTACTTTTGGGATGAATAATAGTTTTTTTGAAATCGTTACATGAAATCACTTTGCACTCAGACTAGTAATGAAGCAGTAATCTTCAGTTTAAAGATTTTGTTAAAATATCTGAATTTTTGTATACAAAATTCCTGTTATCTTTCCTTAAAGTCTGTCAAATTGTGTTAAAAGATATAGGCGCTGTATCAAAAGTTTTGTATATTATACTGTGCCTGTAGCAAAAGGGTTTGAGTTTCTTTTTGTTAACTTGTAAAAACCATGCCTCATGCTAACACTTGTAACTGTTTCATAACTCTCTACACTATTATTAAAACTGTTATTCTACTACTATATTGTTTACTTTACATGCAGTATTATTAAATGGTTATGTACATATATGTAGTTTTATTAAATAGAGCTCATCTGTTTAAGAGTTTTTGTCTGACTGCTTAAAAGTTTTTCAAAACAGACCAGGATTTATTGCTTGAACACAGATTGTCTGCAAGAAAGCAAAGTTCAAATGGTGTGCATGAAAATAATAGAGTGAGGAAACTTCAAGTGAAGGACGTAAAAATTACCATAAATGTTTTGTAGGTTGTAGTTGCTACACAGTTCAATGTTAAAATAATTGAATTATAAATACTTTATTAAAAACAAGAAATATGTAGGCCTTTTAAGGTTAGTCCTTGTTTTTAATAAATTATTTATTGTGTGATTAATGTTGTAGTCATTTGAGTTTTGTGTAACTACATATGCACAATTTACATTTAATTTAAAAGTTTTATTTGTGAGAAAACTAAAATTCTAGCACTGTTACTGACATCACTTTCAAGTCACCAATTACAATGTATGACCTTCTAAAAACCACAAAACAGATTATTTCTTGATGTGTCATATTAGCAGTTTAATTTAACAGTTAGAGATATATGTATGTTAAAACTAGTTTTGTGCAAATTTGGCATTAAATATAAATGAAGAGAAACAGTAGTGATATAGTAGAATAACCAGAATCCACTTATAGAAGCTGCCCTACTGGAACCAATAGTCTCAACTTTATTAGTCTAGATGAAATGTTAGTGCAAGACAGGTATCTGTTCAAAGCTTTTATTTTAACTAATCCCATTGAACCAGCTGAACACACATTCTATCATATTAAAGGATGTTTAATCTTTCTGAAAAAAGAAATGTCACCACATTCTCTATTTTCATTGTCTTTCCCCTCTTGATAATCAGTGCTCAAATATTATTAAAACAGCATTAAAAATAATTAATCACATGCATATTTCTTTTTATTAAAACATTGTATAGATTACAAAACTCGTTTTGCCCCTTACTTCGAGTTAGTACTTGGGTGATAAAATTTTTGAAAATAAGAGAAATTCATATTCGATGTTTGTAAGAGTTTTTCTGAATAACATTGTTTCTCCTATTTAAAAAAAACAAATACAGACTAAGAAAATGTGTGCATACAATTATGACTATAAGAAATCATTACCCAGATATTTTAAAATATTTCTTTTTTCAAGTAATTACTAAAAGTGAAAATATTTTGATCCTCAGGCAGTATGGGCCTTAGGTAACATAGCAGGTGACAGTCCTGAATTTAGAGATTATGTTCTCAGCCAAGGAATACTGCCTCCTCTGTTAAAGTATGTATTATCTATGAGTCATGTTGGTTTGTAATTGAATTTAACTATTTTAATCTTTTTTTTTCAGTGAATACTTTAGTCTTCTATAATTATTTCATGAACAGTTTGAGTGCTAATTGATTCTTTCAATAAGTGTCACACATGCTCTTAAAATCAAATAATTTTCTAGTAGTTGAAAAGAAAATTCAGTGTTACTGTTAAGAAACGTGTAATATTTATTGACTTTCAAAATTGCTTTATGTTTAATTTTTAGTTTTAATGTATTTAACTGATTAATAATAGCTTTGGATATAATAGAATAAAGTTGTCACTAATTTTTGAAAGCTACATCAAGGAAGTTTTGTGAAATCCAGTTTTTTTTTTTTATACATCCATGTGAGTACCTTTCAGAAGTTTAACCACTTAACCAGGACTTTTAAATTGGTGGTGGTATTCTCAGTGAGGACTTTTAATGGGGTATTTCTGTAATAAGTTTCTTATACAACTCTCTTGCAGAAATGCTGATATATTTATTCAGAATACATACACACCTGACAAAAAACTTTTTTGAGTTTTCACAGTAGTGCTGCAAATCACCACACCAGATCAACAGGTGATGGTTATTTATTTATTTTGATTTTTTTGTATGTGGTGTGTTTTGAAGAAAAAGACTAAATAAAGCTTGGCTGCAGTCTAAGCATAAGTACTTTAATTTCTTGTATCATTCAGTCTTACACCACACTATGCACCTTATAATGAGAGTTTTTTGTTTTAATAGTTGGTGGTTTTGCAGCAGAAACATTTTTTTTACTCAGGAAGCTTGGTTGGTCATGGTGACTTAGATGGTTTATCCTGCATTACAGCTTAAGCATTTCAGTGATTTTCAGTCTCTTCATCTTACCAATGTTTTTATGGTGTTTAACAATAAAATTGAGGCAAAAAAAATCAGTGCTAACAATTTTATATTTTTTGTCTTATCACAAGACAGTTTTGAAGGACCAACTAATGCCATATGTTGTTAAAAACTAAATAAAAAAAGTACTTTAATAACTCATGATCCATTTGACAAGCTATCTCATACTCATTAGTAGTCAATAATGGTTGTAGAATGATTTCACGTATAACATATGCTCAATGCTAATATATATCCTGTTATGCTAGTTACATCTAGTATACCCATTTAAGTGGTAAATTTATTTTTTTATAAATCAAACAATTTATTAAGTATACTTATTTATCTTCCAGATTAACTCCTTTCTTTGTTTACTTTTATACACAAAAATAATTTTTGATGTTTTTCATTATTACAGTTTTTAGGTATATAAATTTTTAAACTTATTTCTACAACTTTAAGGTCATTTTATATGGATGGCAGTGAAACTTTGGTTTCAGATGTAGTGAAAATGTCATTTATGTATTCATTATAATGTACTTAGGTCATTATTACTTTCCTGTATTTATTACAATATTTTCTCAGTGTAGATTTTTTTACCTGCTGGATGATATAAATAGTGTGTGTAATGTTTGAAAAAAAATTTCTTGAATCATAAAAATTAGTAAAAAAATAAATTATGCTTTCATATGTTTTAATTCAATGCAATGTATGTTTTTTCAAAGACTTATAAATAAATCAAAAAGAATATCCATGACAAGAAATGCAGTTTGGGCTCTTTCTAACCTATGCCGTGGTAAAAACCCTCCTCCAAAGTTTGAAGAAGTGAGTAATATTTATATTGTAACTTAATTTCACAAGTTTATGGAAAGATAATTTTTTTTTAAATTTCGTGATTGAAGCATTTTTTGTACTCGCAGTGTCTTTGCACGTTTTACCAAAAAGTCCATTTTAAATCATAGTCATATAAATGTTAAATATACAGTTTCAGCATTAAAGTGAAGTGGAAAATAAGAAGCATTTATAAGTATAGTGTATGCATTTTTTATTTTCATTGTTTTCAAATTTTCAGTTTTACAAATCAAATATTTTTTTAGCCCCAGTTACTTAATATTTATTGATCACTCGAAATGGCCAAGCGTGTTTAGGCATTTGACTCATAATCCCGGTCACACCAAACATGCTCGTCCTTTCAGCTGTGGAGGCATTATAATGTAGTGGACAATCCCCCTATTCATTGGTAAAAGAGTAGCCCAAGAGTTGGCAGTGGGTGGTGATGACTAGCTGCTTTCCCTCTAGTCTTACACTGCTAAATTAGGGATGGCTAGCATAGATAGCCCTCGGGTAGTTTTGTGCAAAATTCAAAACACTCATGCTTATTGATCTGGTGTCTTAAGATAGAGCTGGAGGATGTTTGAAAACCTGCATTGTAAGCATTGTATTAAAGAACTTTTGAGTTATTTAGTTTATTAAGTGTATACAACTGATGTAAATCACTATACCACAAAGGTAGCGATTGTCCATTATTAAGTTTGAATTTTGTACTTTTTTTAAGATTGATTTTAGCATTTACTATATTGTATATAGTATGTGCAACTAAATCTTAGAAACATACCAGAGTAACTAATTTACACCCACCAAACTAACAAAACAATATGTAAAAAATAAAAAGTGAATATTTTTCTTGTTGAGTCAAAAATCATTCTTGTTTTATTTTTCACAGGCAGGTTTGACATGTTTCAAATCAGTATGTATTAAGTAGTATGATTTCCTTGTTTCTTAATGTATGCTTCTTATTCTAGTGGGTTATAAAAGTGGATGTGGGGAGATTAACATTGATGTTTTACTGCTTAAGATTCAGAGATGCATATTTAAGTTATCATACTTTTGCATTTCATTTTTTTGAGTTAGAATCACTTGTGCTTATGTGTACTTACAGTATTTTATAAACAGACTTGAGTTTGCATTTGAACTATCCTAGTAAAAAATATTGTGGAGAACTAGCTGCTGAAATCTAATCCTGACATGATATTGCTGTTTTAAATATGTAGGACGATGCTGTTTGTTTGATTCTTAATTGGAGATGCTCCTAAAGTTTTAAAATGGTTCATAGGTTTTACTTGTTGCTTTTGTTACACAAAATATTTGAATTATAAGTAATGTAAACATTTATCTTTTAAAAGCTTTTTTTATTTTTTTTAAAGTATTCATAATGTGTCAGTAGAAACCAGAAAGTGTTTAATATTATGTATATTAAAGATCTATTTCTGTAGCTTTAACTCTCTTTCTTTCTCTTTAAATATATGAGTGTGTGTGTGTGTACATTTGTTGAGTTATTCTCCTAATTAATAAATATTTATCTTCTGCAAGGTTACACCTTGTCTGCCTGTTCTGGCACATTTACTGTTTCACAGTGATTCAAGTGTACTTGGTGATGCCTGCTGGGCCTTGTCATACCTTTCTGATGGTCCCAATGAAAAGATACAAGCAGTTATTGATGCTGGAGTTTGTAGAAGACTTGTAGAATTGCTAATGTGAGATTCTTTTGTTAAACTTTTACTCTGGGGTATAATATACTTTAAGTTTTTAGTGTGGCTTTAATTACATGTAATTCTACACTTAGTACATTTTGCAAGAGAAAAAAATAATAAAAGGTTCATTATAAGCACACTAATCCAAATCTGACCTAATTATTTTATGGTTAACTTTGTTATGTCGAAATTCTAGAATACCAACAATTTCCATGATGTAATCTAGCCAATGTAGATTTTGTTTAAAAATAATTAAAGAAAGTTTACTAAAGACTTTTTTTTGGTTTTGTGTTGTTGTTTCTTCTGTAGGTATTCTAACAACATTGTTGTGTCAGCTGCTCTGAGAGCTGTAGGAAACATAGTGACAGGAGACGACATCCAGACACAGTTAATGTTAAACTGTAATGTTCTCCCCTGTCTTCTTCACTTACTTTCATCAGCTAAGGAGTCTATTCGGAAAGAGGCTTGTTGGACAATATCAAATATCACAGCAGGAAATAGACAACAGATACAGGTATTTCCTTTTTTATAGATACTTTGTTTCTTATTCATTCTGATAAAAAAAAGCATTCATATATATAGTCAAGGGTGCATTTTATATTTATTATGTGATATTTTTCTGAACTTACTGGAAAGTTTCCATAGACCTGAGAAGATATCTTTTAAAACTGCAGGATCCAGGCTTTCTAATGTAGTGTTGATAATGTCAAACATATGACCAACAGTGATGCAGTGATTTTAAATATTTGAAACTAAATCTATATTTGTGATTGATATTAGTACATATTTGTATGGTTTAAACTGAAATTAGATATAAATTGTTGGCAAAAAGCATATCAAATGCATATGTGTAGTAATATGTCTCTTAGTTTCCAAAAATCAAGTGAATCTTTGTCATTCATGAAAGGACTATTGAGGATTAAATTGTTGGGAAGTAGGTTGGTTCTTTAGATTATTTTGGAAACTTCTTTCTAGTGTCTTGCAGGAGAGAAGTTCAATTTTGGTTGGTATGGTTTTATTGTTGAGTCATTTGGTAAGATGCACACACACACACACATATATATATATATATATAGTTTTATTCATGTTTTTAAAAACATTACTGGAAGTCAAGATATTTATCATTCAGAAGTTTTTACCAACTGAGATAATATTTCAATGTAAAATGATTGTAAGGGTTGTCCAAGATAGTTAATGGCTGAGTTTATTCCATAAATATATTTTATATTCTGGAATATTTTATTTCTAAAGGCACTAATTTATTATAATTAGTTTATACATGGTGTTAAATATATTTTGGAAACATTAGCACATAAGCTAACATTGTTAATGGTGAATGGTTTAACTTACTGTTTAAAAAGTGTGAACCAGTGGAGTAAAGAATAACACTCTGATATTGGAGCATGCAGAAATCTCTACAGTGTGGCAGATATCAGTGCAGTACTTTCACTGCTGTAATGCATGATGGTCTTGGTACAGTTAGTTCACTATCAAAATTCCATCTGTCTGAAAGTATGTTGAAATGTAATCCCATATTGCAAACATTTAATTGATGTATCTTAGATAAAGAACTGTATGATATATGTAAATCTTGAGTAACTGTTTGTATAGCTAGAATAGAATGTGCTTTAGCTAAAACTACATCTTTTAATGTCTGATTTGTTGCAATAAAAGATATTGGTTAAAATTGTTGTTCCACCCTCTTTGTTATTTAATTCAGTGGTATCAACTTTATTTCAATCTGTTGTTCTATTTCACAGGCAGTGATCGACACTAATATATTTCCTGCTATAATTGATATATTGGGAAAAGCTGAATTTAAAACTCGTAAAGAGGCTGCGTGGGCTATAACAAATGCTACGTCGGGTGGTTCTCCAGAACAAATCAGGCAAGCTCTTTTTACTCTTCACAGTATAATCACTTTCTAATATGTATTACATGTTTAATGTATGAAAATAGACCTAAAATAACTGAAACTTCAACATTTGTGATTGCAATAAAATAGCAAGAGTTTTATTTAATCTGTACGTTAAAACTTTTCATGACAGAAAATTCAGTATTTTCATCACATTATTATGCAGAACATTTACACTCATTTAGTTTTATTCATGTTTTTAAAAACGTTACTGGAAGTCAAGATATTTATCATTCAGAAGTTTTTACCAACTGAGATAATATTTCAATGTAAATCATAAAGATTTTTACAAATTAGTAAGTTGTATAGGTGTACATTTAATACACTTTTCCTGTCATACATTTTTTGTGGAACTATTTTGAGGTTTCTTATGAAAAACAGTGGATAAAAATGTGTTACATTTACATAAAAAGAGTCAGTTTTCAAGTTGCTTTCTTTTTAATGGTATTTTTATACTGTTAAATTTATTAGTATGTTGATGCACTTTAGGGGATGTTCAGAGACAGTCATTTATTCGAGTTCTATACAAATTGTCAAACAGAGGTAATCTCAGACTTTTACGCTAATGATAGTAATGCACTTGACAATTTGTATTTAATTAAATAAAGCACCAGATGATAAAGACCAATAACATACAAAATGTAGACAAATCCCTTACCTGAAAATTTTTCTGGGTTTTTAACTATGTGACAAGGGTTATTACAAATTCATCCAAACTAGATTGTAACTTTCTCATGGAAACAATGTTAGTACTCTGAGTGAAAGTGATATTTAACTATTCAGACAAGATATTATACAATACAGTAATTGATATATGAAAACCTCTTGGTTATAGGTAATATGTAATTAAATGCAAGTGAGAAATATTAACAAATAATAAATGAGAGGGTGTGGCAGGTGGTATCTGGTTTTCTGTTAACTCTGTAACTGAACAAAATGGAAGATTATGAAAAATATGGTTTACCTGAGCAGTGATAATTTTATAGAGTAAGTAACATTTAATTTCACACTTTTTCAAGGGATTGTGGATAAAATAGAGAAGGATGGCATGCAAGGAGAGAAAATATATCGTGTCATACCAGTGGAAAATTTGGGATTTCTTAAAATACTGTCTTGTAGAATTAAGAATTTAAAACTTGTATGCTATTCAAATATCAGTTACTGGCTAAGAAGCTGTAATATTCTAATTGGTATAATATAAACAGCAAAGAGTTTAATAAAAGTTTGAATGTAAGACACTAAAATCTTGTCATACTCAGTAAAGGATAACTGCACCAATAGGGTTAATACTGTGGTCGTCTTGAGTGAATAACCAAAACACTATCTAATGAAATTATATGGTGTTTTGTTAACTCTTTCACTGTGGGCTTGGTTTGTTTGTTTTGTTTTGAATTAAGCACAAAGCTACAGAAAGGGCTATCTGTGCTCTGCCCATCATGGGTATTGAAACCTGGATTTTAGCGTGTAAGTTCGCAGACATACCGCTGAGCCACTGGGGGGCAATGGGCTTGGTACATGAGTTTATCTACATATTCGCACACGTTAAGTATTTGCACCATAACTTTTGATACACATCTTCATAAAATTTGGTTGACTTTAAATAAGGATTACAAGTATTTTGTACACAAAATATCAAATTTTTTTAATATAAATATTTCAACTAAAGATTTGTTTGTAAAAATAACCTGTTTTATTAATAGTCTAAGTACAAAATGATTTCATGTTATTATGGAAAAAAAATCTCGAATATTATCTGCTTAATCTTTAAAACTTCTTAAATACATTTCAAATGTTTATTTTCAGACTTTACATTTTATTTTCGATACCCTAACTGTACTGTTATGTACTTGACTAACCTCATAGACATCATAAAAAAAAAAGGAAATAAGTATAAACTATGCTTTTTTTTGTGCTACAGTGACTACATGTAACACAAAAATACAAATGTTTCGTTTAAGCAGCTTAAGTCTCATAACACTATATATTTACATATATATTCTATTATATTGACCTTCCAGTTATGCCTAGCTAACATTACATAACTTGCTTTGACACAGCATTCTGTACTTATGTTACACATCCAGTAATATTAAACTGACTTTGTCTTCCTTATCTTGCCTGTGTTTTAGTGGACTAATATTTTGTAATGTACACTCACATTTCAAATATTATACATTATATATAATATATACAGATTTATTATTTAGAAGTAAATTATTGAACTTATTTTTCTTAAAATATAGAACAATAAATGAAGAAATAAAACAAACAATTATCTCTTATTGCTATGACCTTTGTACTTTGTTGCTACTGGACATAGGTTGCTAAGCCTTTTAAAATTTTGCATGTGGAGGATATCAAACAATGTTTTTTTAGGTTTTATATATACAGTTGAGTAGCCAAAAAATAAAAAGTAACTACACTTATACCATAGAATTACACTACACTTTATTAAGCTTAGTGACTTAAGATGTATGTAGAATAAAAACAATATGAAACTTTGAGCAGACTGAAGACACAACCTAACTCCTTGAAAACTTGGATTGAAAGAATGTGGTAGCTTTTCATAGATTAAAATGGCTGAGAAAACATGTAAGGGACATTCTAAACTGTTTATTGGTTATTTACATGTCAAACAGTTTATTAAGAGTATATGAAAGACCGTTTCATAAGAATGGAAAGATGTGGATGGAGTAAATGTGTTTGATTCAGTACATAAGTCATATCTCAGTAAAATAAAAAGAAATGAGGGTTTTTTTTATTTTGTACTCTGTCAATAATTGTAATTTGATTTCCTGTTATGTACGAAACTATAGACTTTGTATTTTGACATCATAAACATCTAATTTTAAACAGTGCTGCATTCAACATATGTGACTCATCAAAATCAATATTTGGATGTGTTCTTTTAATATTTACATTTAAATTAACTTGTAAAATAAGTAAAGACATGTATAGACATGTAGATTATTATGTCTACAATCTACAATTTGATTTCAAACTTGACATAAATTCATAAAATAGTTCAATGAAAGCTTGAATGCAAGTCATCCATCGTGATGGCATGACCTTTGACTTGAGACCTGCTGCAAAAGGTTAATGCTGTGATCTGTTTGAGTTCCATGGTGTGACATTTACAGCTCTCAAACTTTATAGACTTTTAATTCAAACCATTTAATCAGCTATGAATCAGTTCAAGCGTGACAAGTAATCTATTAGTAATTTTCAAACCATGATAATCTCTCTTCGTTTGAATTTATCAATAATAAAGCTTTTTATTTTGTTTGACTTTAAAAATTTTCCTTAATTAATTAATTGTACATTTATATTTTGTTACAACTGAAAAGTAGTAAGTCAATTAATTAAAATATTAAATATTTTCAAAAATGCAAAGCTTGCAGCTATAGATGTGAACATGTCTGTCTGTGTTTTAGCTACTCCGATATTTTAAAACTTCTGTTATGTATCATAATATTCCTTTTATTAAAGTATCAATGGAACAAGAAATCCAATAAAATATTTTAGTTTAAACAAAAAGGGGTATATTTAGTCTCAATATTTATTATCTGATTCATCTATTTTTTTGCCAAATATAATCCATTTTTGTCTGTATTTGTAAAAAATGAACCTATGGATTCAGTTAATCTTTATCTGCAGACAGTAGGAGGAACTTTGTCAGCAAATAGTCATTGTTGTGCCTTTGTTTAATACGAAGTTTGAATTTTAAGTAGCAAACAGTAAATTATGTACATGTATTAATTGGGCAATATTGTTTGCTTTATATAGCTAATGCTACTCAATTTACTACTCATGGTTCAAGTATTGAAACTGTTCATGGTATCTTAATACTTTTGGTCACAGGTCCTTTCAGTCTGATTATTTATACTTTGAAAGTTTTGAAAACACTTCTTGAGTTCCTAATCTTCATAAGTGTACACATTCATTTCTATTATCATCATATTTCATATCATTATTGAAAATTATTTTCATCTGGTTACACAAATTAGATATCTCATTCAAGAAGGGTGTATCCCTCCATTGTGTGAATTACTGACAGTGATGGATCCCAAGATTGTGCAGGTTGCACTAAATGGATTAGAAAATATTCTAAAATTAGGAGAGCTGGATGCTAAAGATCATGGAGGAGTCAATCCATATGCTGTAATGATTGAGGGATGTTATGGTATGTTTGTTTTCCTTTAGAACAATGTTAAATTTACTTTGTGAAATATCTTACAATTAATTTGTTTTAAAATTGATGTTAAGCATGACCTGTTTAATGCTGGGTTTTTGTGAAATTAACAAATGTTGTTACTTGTTAAAGAAACCTGAAAAGAAATGTGGCAAAAGTGTTTTCTTAAGATAAAATTTGTGTAGGTGAAATTTAAAATAAGAGTTTAAAAAAAAACAAAAAAAAAACAGAGGCCGAACTTTATTTATAGAGTTTTTTTTGCATATTGTGAATCTACTGATGCATATTTGAATTGAAGCTAAAGGATTCTCAGTTACTAGTAAAGAATTTTTCTTAATCAATCTTTGGGTGCTTTACACTGTAAAAAATAAAATTTGTATTGAATAATATTATGGTATTGTGTTTTTGCATTGATGCTACCAAAATGATGTGTCAAAGTTAATTTATAACACAATTCTACAAAAGATACTAGAAAGGAAATTTTGGAAATCAGTAATTATATAGAAGTAGAAAGTAAAATGTACTTGAAAAATTATCATGCATACCTTGTTTTTCATTCTGAACTAAACTTGATGTTATTTCAAAATAAAATATAAACTTTTTTTTTTGAACTGCAGAGTATATAAATATAGAAAATTGTTATAATTTGTAAAATATTTATAATGTACCATGTCTGCATACAATGTTTTTCCATTTTATTCAAAATCACCAGGACTTGATAAGATTGAGTTTCTTCAATCTCATGAAAATATGGAAATCTACCAGACAGCTTTTGATATAATTGAGCGGTACTTTGGAACAGAAGAGGAAGATTCTCATCTTGTACCCACTGTGAGTGAAGAAACTCAACAGTTTCAATTTGATACCCCTGACAACAATGTCCCTGTTGGAGGATACAACTTCTAGCAGAAGTATTGGTCATTTAGAATAAAAAACAAACTTCTCTTCTAAAATGTAACTCAATTCAATTTTAGTGTATATCTGCATAGTTTCTGCTGAACATCTAATGATTAACAAGACATTCATCTTGTATCAGATTTTGCTGCAACATAGCCCTAAATGAAGAGGCTAGGCATGGAAAGAAGATAATTTCCTACAAACTTTGTTCTTTTTGTTGCTAGTAATATGTTTTGAAGTGATCACAGCTGGAATGTTTAATAACATATTCACACTTGATGTTTCTTGTCTTCTCTATAGTTACAGCTTTTGTTGTTACTTACATGGCATCAAATTTAGTTGAAGTAGGAATTAATGATAGTTATAAGTATGTCTGATTTTTTTTTCTTTTGTAAACTATATTTAGTTCTTACCCCATTGTTTTATGAAATACAAAGCAACTTCATAAAAATATTAACTATTGTTCATTTATTATCTGTGCATAATATATAGTTATGTGTTTTTCAAAGCTTGATGACTGTTCAGTAGCATAATAATTTGATGTTATAGATGTTTTTATTAAGTTTAGATACTTTTGAATCAGCACAATACAAAAAAAACTTAAATGTTTCTATAATAATGGTGGAGAGACTACTTCTATTTGCACATGAACATACTTCTGTAGCCAAATTGATGGAATTCATGAAAAAATTAATATGTTTTAAATCTTTGTTCAAGGATTTAGAGACATTGAAAGAGGCAAGACAGTATGCATGTTTTATATGTTGAAAAGACTTAACTTTATAATATTTCAATTATGCTGCTCTTTGTGACAGGACTTATGCTTGTTCAGTAAGTAAACCTTATCAGAGGTTGTGTTTTGATTACCAGCAATACAGACGTCTTCACAAGAAGTTCTTAGATTTTTCATCAGTTTAATAAACTACCAAATTTATGGTTGATTTCTGCACACCTTGGAATTGATACAAAACAGAGCATCAATATAATTATAACCATGATGTGTAAGTAACCTTACAATTAAATTGAGATTAACAATTCACGTAATGTACAACCTAGGATATGAAAAACAAAATCAACTAGTATGATTATATGATAAGAACTAATCGTATTATTTTACTTGAATGCTTTAGAAATTTAGTATGAATTTTCATTGTATTAAAAAACAAAAATTAATGTTGGCCTTTGAGTTCACACGTTTCCACATACACATCTGAGAAACTTTGTTTGATATGATTATTAGTCAAATTATAATTGTTAAGAGCAAAGGAACAATGATAATTACTTTTATAATAATGAGAATTTTTAATGGCCTATTAGATTTTCTAAAAACTTGTATGTTAAACTTTTGTACTTGAGACATTTATTGAGGTAAAAGATTGAAATAATACTGATATTGTGAAAATTTACTGCAGTATTTAAAAAAACTTTGCTGATTTTAGAAATTGTTTCAACAGTTTATTTCCTTTTTATCATATTTTGCAAACTACAGCATTACTAATCTACATGCAAGCATTTTGTTTCTGTAAACCATTTGCTTAAATTTTACAAAATCAGTTGCTGCTTCTCCTAATATAGTCTGTTGTCACTTTAAATGTTTCTTAGGTAAAATAATATTTATAATAATAACTACATACAACCTGCTATTTGTAATTGTATATACTAAAAAGAAATTTAACAAAGAAAGTGCTCAATTGGACAGTAGTTTCTGTAAAACTTATTAGTGTAAAAAAATTAATTACTGAAAGTAATGAATAATTTATTGCCAAATAAAAAATGCCATACATTCTAGTAAAACTGACAGACTTTTCATATTCTGTATCATGTATTACTATACAATTTTTTAAGTTATTTTCAAACCTACTTTAATGAAGAGCTAATGTTTATAAGTATTTTAGTTTTCATTAATAAAGAATTAATTTTTTGGCATACTTTTTTTTTTAATGTTTTTTATGAGCCATACTTGTAATATACACACAAACACAAACACACTTTTTTTTTTCAAAATATACATACTGCATATTGTATAATGGATATTTTTAGTAAAACAAAAATATTTTTACTTCAGAAATGATTGGAACATGTAACTTAGATTACTAAAGAGAGAAAATTGTAGATAAGCGATGTTCAAACCTTTATTAAGATCAACATATACCTAATGGTTAAGGAACAAAATTAAAATTGGTTTCTCACGTGTAATCCCTGTTATAATTCCTTGTCAATAAAAAAATCAGTACAAATTAGTTGCATGCAAACAGAAATAAATGCCAACTTAAGGAGTTAAATGTTTTAAAGAAAAATTATTTTAAATACATAAGGATAAAAGTAAATTGGGAGAACTAGATTCAAATAACTACAAATTAGTTTCATAAATTTAGACACCTCTTTCGATGGTACTGTCACTCTTAACAATGGTATCAATTTGTAAAGAATGATATTGAAGATAATCCTAGCTTTCTGTAAATCTTTAACATTCATGTTGTTCATACTTTTCTTTGGTCCTAACTATTTAATAGTCATAAGAAATTAAATTTGTATTTTTCTATTTTGATTCAATAAATTATTTGAGTTGTTCACATTTTATAGTTTGTATTTTTTTAAGTGTTAATACAGTCCATATTCTAGAATACTTAAGTTGTTAGTTTTATCTGTCTTTTATATTGTATACTTTAGCACAGCAATTAATCTGTGATGATATATTTTATTTTAAAAGTAAAGAATGCATTATCTTTCAAGTTATATGTGACTTGTTCGTCATACTGCAGAAGATATTATTTGTAGTTAATTTTAACTTCCCAGAATAAAAGACATTGCAATATTTTTGTCTCATATTCTAAATTTTTATTTGAATTTTTTTTTAGTTGAATGAGGTTATTTTTAGTAACTTTAAAATAAATTTTAGTTCTTTCAGTAATGTTCCTGTAATACATCAACAAGTATGGTCTTATGAAAGCAGTGGTAAGAAGGATTCTCTCCCCAACTATAATGTCGAGTCTTAAATGTGAAATTGTGTACCAGGCAAATAATTCTTTAAAAAATTAGATTATTTGTTGTGAATATGTTAAAATATATATTAACTTAATTTCTAGGCTGTAAATACCCTTATTTTGTATTTGAATTTAGTGAAATTGATATTGTTTCTAAAATGCAATCACAATATGGAAATATTTTCTTTTTCAAACTTCAAGTGAGGTGCCTTTTCTTCTCAAAAAGTGACCATTCTTATATTTTCAGTCCTATAAAGTTGTAGCCTAACATTTCAGTGCCCTACTGTGATTGTACTTGTTCGTTTCTACAAAGAAAAAGAAATCAACCAGACAATTAATAAAATAATAAAATTACATTATTGTCACGTGTCTATGATATTGACTGAGTTATATTCTGGTATTTCGTTTGATAATTTGAATTAGTTGACTAGTTTTTGGTTTTTTTTTAAGTTTTATGAGGAAAAACTTCAATTCATAGTAGCAAAAAGTGGTAATTGTTAAAAAATGCAAGTTGATAAGATTAATTTGAAATAAAGAAACTGCAAAATACATCATTAAAAATTAAAGGTGACTGTTTATAGCTGAGAATTTATTAAAAACTCATCAGTGTTTATAAATATCTAACTCCATAAATCTTCTGGTAATCATAGTTTGGGCTTGGTGGTTAGGGAACTCAAAATATGCAGGTAATGGGTTTGAATAACTTTCACTGAGCATACTTGTTATTTTGACCAAGTTGTATAATTTAGTGGTCCATCCCACTGTTTTTATTGGTACAAGAGTTGGTGATGAGTGGTTTGACTATCTCCATTTCCTATGGCTTTTCATTGCTAAATTAAGAATGGCTTCTTGGATGTAAAATGTACTACCAGGTAAATCTTCTTAAGAGTTTCCAATGAAAAATCTGAAATGCTTGATAATGTTTAACTTTCTGTGAAATAATAAATTATTTTGAAAGAAATTTTTCACACACTTATTTTTGCTAGTGTTTCTGATAAAATGATAACATTTACTTTATACACAATGCAGAAAACCTATTATATAGATTTTTCTGTTATTTAATAGAAATTATTTCAAGAAGTGTAAAAAATTGCATATTTTTGGAAAACTGACTTTGTGCCAATAAAAAATGTATTGTCTAGGAATCTCCAACAATCTTGACAATATTGGAATTACAACACATTAATACAAACATAAACAAGGATACACTGATTGAAGTTTTATGTTAAAATAAATTGCATCTATGTTTATTTTGCAAATATTGAATATCTCAAAGTTTGAAGGTAAAGATCCTTTGAGAACTTTGATAGATGACATCAGGAGATTGAAAGACATTTCTGAGCATGTCTTTTGAGGTTAGCAACAAAATTTGTTAAAGATTTTACAGAGAGATTACTGAGCAAACTCGTGATACTATAGGACTGAAAGGTATCTCATCTCTCACAGAGACGATTCCATGGCAAAGTGGCTTTTGCTGAAGCAAACATAGAAAACAGCAACTGTGGCTGTAAGATTAGCTCTGAAATAGTTCTCCAATGACTGCAAGGTCTTCAAGAGAGCATGTCTATTTATTGAATGTTCAGATCCTGGACACTACTGCAGCAGTAATGACCAAAAACTAAAAGAACAATGATAATTATGCATTTGAATGAATGAATAAAATAACCATGAAAAACACTCAGAAGAGTTAAAGTTTTTTTAAATTTAGCTTGAGTGAAAGTTGCTGTGCATTAGGGTATCCTGAGCTAATGACAAACTGCATGAAACATCTTATACTACTTTTATGAGTTATCGATAGAAGATGGTGTGTTTTACTTTTTACAGATGACTGAAACATATTCAACCTTTGATACAGTTAATTTGTTTCATAAGTGGAAAGCAGAAAGTATTTCGAACTTTGCATAATGCAAAGACTGTGGGGTAACATGGGAGTTTTGTACTTGTAAACAGGTGAAAGTTGTTTTGCTAGCCACATTTACACCAAGACATTAAATAATGGTATAAATATTCTACATATGCCTGAGGTAACCAACAATGCTTCAAAAAACAATGATAGAAAGTGGTAAGATTTCTCTGGATAGAGCTGGTTCTTTACCCAAAGTGGTAAAAAGTATATACCAGTCACTGTTAATTGCCTCACCAAATGTGCTGAAAATTATCCATTGATTGATAAATTAGCACAAACCATTATCAATGTATTGGCTGAGACATGGAGAACATAACTTGTAGCACATGGAAAAATCCATACAGATCAAGTAGCTAATTTCAGTAGCCAGTTGTTTGCACTGTTATGTTGAGATGCAACTGTTGACCTCCTTATCATTGTGGCTTAAAAGGTGAAAACATACTTCACTATATCATTGTCAGTCTTATACTTAGTGTTATGTAAATGTTTTGTAAACGACAACATGTGTTGTGTTTGAATTCCCATATCTATTATTTGTATTTCCACATTTATATTATTGTTTCGAAGTTTAAACCAATAAAATATGTTGTTATTCATTTAAAATAACATTGAGAATTAATTAGAATTCATTTAGAAATATTCATGTAGAAATCATGATCGATCATTTGTATTGACCTGGTGTCTGTACAGTGTTATGTATATACGTAGAAATTTCTAGAACTAGGTAGATCGATCACTTGTATTGGCCTGGTGTCTGTACTCTGGAATTCTGGGAAGTTGCGCGATTAGTATATAAACAGACGGCTATGCGAGGGAAGTAAGTCATCCGTTTTTACTCGGGTCAAGAAGTTGTCTACGTTTGAAGAAGTTTAAACGTTTGCCATGTGTTTATTCAAATTGGATTTGTGAATAGAGCTAGATCAACTAAAGCGGTGAATTTTTATTCCGTCAATCTTTATGATTCAGTCGAATTACAGATTATACTGAAAGTCAATGCGTATTGGACTGTGAATTGTTTCTGAACTTACCCATTCAAACTTCGGAATTTCTTCGTGGGACTAAATTCACCACCTAGATTGGAATTTTGGATTTCTGATTTGGACTTTCATTCTGGATCATATTATTAGTCGCAGGCCAGTATCATTTTGTATTGTAAATAATTTTGAAGGTTGAAACTGAATATCTGTTATTGCTATTGGATAATTTATTTTATGTCTGTCACATATAAGTAGGTCATTATAATAAATTATACAAGCTGTTATCTGTGTCTTTCTGTTGCGTTCAGTCCACATAAAAAACGTAACACTTAGTTTATGACTAACTGCCTTCCCTCTTGTCTTCCACTGCTAAATTTGGCATGGCTAGTGCAGATAACTTGTGTAGATTTGCAAAAATTAAAACCAAACACACAAAAAAGCTTTGGCAGAAAGACCAGTATGGAGTATTAAGTGTATTGTTGTTACTTTTGTTTGACCCTACCAAACTGAATGGGATGAGCATCTGGATGATGTACATCAAAAGATTTGCTGTGACAAAATAAAAACACATGTCTGGTGACTGAGCTTGGTTGTGGTATGCACCTGCAACCTGGATACACTTTGGTTCTAGATGGACTGGACCATATCTTGTCTGTTGTCAGCTGAATGGAGTGAATTATAAGTTATAAAAACTGTATAAATGATATGGAAGCTTCCTGCCAAAGTGATGAACCTCTAGAAAACTAGTTTCTACAGACAGTGGGGGTGGATGAGAAGATTGGTTCTGACAATGAGAGTACTGTCAAATTATTTTATCTCAGCTGATGGAGAGTAAGATAATGGTAATACATATCTGGCTTTGCATACCAACCAGTCTATCAGTTTTGGAAATCATTGGAGTGCATTAACTTTTCTCCACGGAGAAAAAGACCCTATACACCACTATAGTCACAGCTCTTAAACAACAAAAACCATTATATAATCATGATTGCAAAAAGAAAGATATTGTTAGCATAGAAAAAGCGAATAGATATATATATTTACATATCAACAACATTGAAAAATGCCTTTTATAAAACCTTGCATTGTATTAAATTAAAACTAAAGCATGAAATAAACCATTTGTAATTCAAAATTTATAAAATGAACCCTTTAAATTAAAGTAATACATTAAACAAGCCTCTTGACATCAATGAAAATACAACAAAAAATCATATACAAATAACTTTATTTGTTCTTAAGTATAAAGCTTCACAATGAGCTATCTGTGCTGGGCTCACCACAAACATCAAAGCCCAGTTTTTGTCTTTATAATACTTTACACTTTCCATTAAACTAGTATGGACTACACAAATAAAAACAAAACCACGATAACACTTTTTTCTGGGATTAACATCAATATGCTTAAATCACATTACATTGCACTCTCTGTACAAAGCATAGAAACGTGAAAATATTTTTCAATGAATGTCAGGTTTTATGCATTAGCTGCATTTTTTACAGTAAGTGTCTGTGACTTGTTAGCAGTAAATTTGAATAATAAAAAAATGGGTTAAGACTACTTGTTTTACAATAACATGTTAAAAGAAGTCAAACGTATACAAATGTTTATTGCACAGTTGTATCCAGAACTTTTAATCGTCTTTTTTTGTCATCCCTCACTGTGACACTGGCTGGTCTACATATTTACAATGCTAAAATTAAGCGTTCGATTCCCCTTTGTAGACACACCAGATAGCCTGAGGTGCCTGTTATATAAAAAAAACTTTTTTTTTCTTAAAAGCTCACTCAGGCTGGTTCAATTACTTTAAAACACAAATTATTAGTTTAAAATCTGTTATTACAATACAATCTGGAATAATTCCACCTTAAAAATTGCCACTGTATGTGTTTTATGGTTAAATTCAGAAACACTTAGTCTTGGTCTAACTTCCGAACAAAATTTTCGACTTGAATTTATACCCCCAAAAGAGGTTTTAGAGCGTACCACACACTATTAGGTATTGTGGTACAATAATATTAAGTTAAAACGACAAAAACTTAAAACGTTCTAGTAGCATGATTAACAATGTAACAACCACCAATTCGTAACTATTGAATTACACAACGTATAATTCACAAACAGCTGTGTAAGTAAACCTACGACAAACTATCACTTTTAGAAATAACTATATTTGACATTCGTATATACTGAAACAGCCCTGTATATTTAACAATAAGCTCCTTTTCAATAAAATTATTCGCAGTATTTTATACTATATACAAATAATATTTACAGTTCTTGCAGAGTCTACTCATATAGTCTGTACCAACATTTATAGCTCGAACTAATAGTTCTGGAAGTACAATGGATACTTCATGATCCTCACACTGTCGAATTTGCACTTTGGATGTAAGTGGCTGCTGATCTGATGACGAGCTACTTCTTTTAGAGGTAGTTATGGAACTTCTTGATGGCAAATATGATAACCAATTACTCTCTTCCAATCAGGAATTAATTCGTCTCACTTATCAACAACCTTTTATTAATGTACGTTACGGAAAACAATCTAACAGCATATACCAATTCCGACGTTTGAAGAATCGACCTGAACAATGAACAGTTTTTTGAAGTGTGGTATTCTAAAGATTGACGAATACCCTGACATATTCTTCAACTTGTGAAATGCCACCTGCTGCGGTTGTTGGGTTGGCCTTTCTTTCGGGCCAGTCAGTGGTGTAGCGATATTTATCTAAGTTTACGGGAGTGTGATCAAGTGGCATCTTGTATAAGCAACAACAAAAATTACTAGAAAAATATTTTCTTCCGACGTATAGTTTTCAAACTTGCATTACATCTAGAACATCCTAAGGGAATAATTTTTTTGAATTTAAGGCAAATATTTATATACTATTTTTTACTTCCTCTACACTATTACTAAACATAACTATTATTAACATCAACTCATACTATATAATCTATAGTATAGTACAGTGACATGTTTGAAATAAAGGATCAGGAATAATGTACATACCTCTTAATATTTCGTTAAATATCTTAAAACTTCTTATTTGTGAATCTGACGATGAGCGAAGAAGGTCGAAACGTTATTTGCTCCTCTACATAAAAAAATGTTATCAACCCAAACCAACAGTTTTTGCATATATATTTCTGTACAAGTGGGTTTTCTCGTCATCACTTCTTATTTTCGTTACATTCTTAATTGTATGTTGTTATTTTTTCACGTATAATTTATTTTAATGTTTTATTACCCTTAACTGTCTTTTAGTGTTGTTATATATCGCAACACACGTCAATGGGCGCCCCCGATCAATATTACGGTATAATGGGCAAGGAAACTTTAGCCCTCAGCAGAACATGGTGGCCTTTGCGTATAATACTAATCCTTGTCAACCAAAGACGAGTTGGCTTATATGTAGAAAAAAATAAAATATGCAGCTGAAAACATAAATACACATAATAAAGTAAAATACAAAACTAAAACCTAAATACAATGTAACTGTAGCTAACTAGCGTGTTTCTTGGTGAGGGCACCAAGAAAGTTTGACTAGTTCTCTATATAATTATTCACGCCAATTTTAAAATAACCATTAAAATAAAGTATTGTAATAAGTGCTCGTTTAATTGTTTGTTTGTTTATAATTAAGCACAAAGCTACACAATGGGCTATCTGTGATCTGTCCACCACGGGTATTGAAATCTAGTTTTTAGTGTGTAAGTCCTCAGACCTACCACTGTGCCACTGGGGGACTTAATTGGTTATAAACATGTAGCTCAACTCAGTAGAACTGGCTGAGGAAGTGAACTTGGCATCTGATAAGAGTTTAGAGAAATTTATTTCTCATTTCTTTGAAGGTGCTCTGAACAGTTTGAGAGAATAATGTATATAGAGAGCAATTATACGCTATTTCTATATATATAAGGTTAGGGTGAGTCAAAATGCTTTAAATTACAAACACAAACCTAACGTTTTATGAACTTGCGGATCACGCGAGAATAAAACAAAATTTAAGAATTTTTATTTTAAAATAAAGGAATTAAAACTTAGCTGATGTAAGACTTCGAGCTATAATGTAAATGTTAATGCTGTCTTCACTGACAAACATTGGTCACAAAAATAGCTTAATTAACTTTTGAATTTAACTAAGTAAAATCTTGTGACATGCGCAGTAAAGATAACCTGTCAGGAAAAGAGTTCAGTGTAGTTTGGGATGAAATTTCTATAATATCCCGATAACCCTTGAAAAATCTGCGTTGCTGTTTGGTCATTAAAGCTGGTGCATCTTCTATGTGGGTTAATAAACCATGGTCTCCAACTTCGTGTCTAATAAAGTCCAGCACTTACATGGTCAGATCTGGTCATCTTAGATTATTTTTCCCATCTCTCTGTGTGGACCAAATTGGTTTGATTTGAATTTCATGCAAAGTTACATGAGGTATTTCCGCATCACTAATATGGTAATAAAAGACTAGATGGAAGGCAACTAATCATCACCATCCCTGTCAGCTCTTGAGTTACTCTTTTACCAACGAATATTGGGATTGATCGTCATGCCTGGAAAGTCTAGTATATTTGGTGAAACAGGGAATTGAACCCGCGACTCTCAAATTGTCAGTGAAGCAACCTAGCCATCTGGTCATTTTGGGCTGGATAAGAATGTTATACACACAATGCTCGATGTTGGTTGTTTTATACAACATCTTTTTGGTTGAGTGTTGCTGCTGAGTTGATTAACAAAAACAACATTCTGTCGAATGGTAGTATCTGTCTGGTGTCACAAAGACTGCATCTTCTTTAGATTCTGTTTTCTTCAAGATCTCCCTATAACTTTTACTGGTTAAACATTTGGCCCCAACTAGTTTTGTCATGATAACTAATGGGTTGTCCATATGTTTGAAGTCGAATTTCTTAACATGGTTCAGCTTCCAAAAATCTACCTCACGATTATCACTGGTTAACAATAGGCTGGATTCGATGACTCAGTGATTCTGACTTATAACATTACCTTTACTTTTTGCTCGATCAGTTCTCTCATTACATAGGTCATCTAATAAGACTTAACTATGATTGGATCCCTGTTCGTTGTCTCAGTCCTATATTGCATAAGATCTGTCTAGCTTGGTCTATCTGTGCAGACACCTCCATACAGGCACAGTAGATATTGTACCTCTTTCTTCTGCTTGTCAGTCAGTTCTTAAGTGATATTGATGCCTTTGCAATTTTCATTTCCATCCAGCAGTGTTAAATCTAATATGTTTTCATCTTCCAAGACAAGATCACTGTTTTCTGGTTCTGCCTCCATGTCAGCCAATCTTGTAATGTCCACCTGTTCCTCAACAACTGCATCCAGTAGATCTTATTCGATCTTGAGATACCCATTTAAGAGATTGGTGAGGTAGTTCTTGGTCTTCCCATCCACTTTTACCTTATATTTCATTCTGTTGACCATTTCCTGCACTTCAAAAGCTTTCCACTGGATCGTGAGTTTGTTGTTGTATTTTGGTAGTAGAACCAAGAACTTCTGCTCGACCTTTAAATATCGATACTTGACCTTTTTATCATAGAGTTGCCTCTGACTTCTTTAAACTATACACACATTTCTCTCAAGTTTCAGAGGTAGAAAATGTATTAGAATATGTTTCTCACTTATGACTCTTTTTTTTTCCTGTCCACAGTTCTTTCACTACTTACATTGGACCTCGCACATTTCTTCTGTACAGTAACTTAAAAGCTGAAAATTATTTACTTGCTTGTGGAACTTTTCAGAACCTGTCCCAGTCACCAAGTTTATTCTAGCATATCTTTTTTAACATGCTCAAATATGACTTTACTGAATCTCTCACAAACTCCATTACATCTGGAATTCTATTGGATGATAACAAGCTGCCTAGTGCTGATTAGTCTGCTACTCTCTCTAATGACAAATCTGATGCGTTTTCTTTATTCTGTTTATTCTAGCAGTAGGATCCACAGTGATAGTCATTTTTTCCTTGTTTCTTGCCACCATCTTGTAAATGGTTCCGGCTATTGCTTGTTGGTTACAGATTTTCACAAACTTGCAATGTGTCTCATTTTATAAAAAAACATAGCATCTCTTCTCCCTTTTGTCTGTTGACTTCTTGTAATATTATTTATAGCGTCCTGTTTCTGGTCAGCCACATATGGTTTCAACTCTGACTTGTTATTCTTAGATTTCCAATTATAACCCTTCCATGAGTTTCTATATACCACTCTGCCATCTTCATTATTTCATCTACGTCTTTTGGTGCTCTCTCTCTCTCTTTTAGGAACAGCGACATGTCAGTTGAATACGTGATCGTGAACTATTCACATATGAGTATATTTGCCAGATCTTTAAAACTATTTTCACACTTAGCCACGTCACTTTGGGAAGTATCAAATTAAACTTGTCACAAACATCTCCAGTATCAGATTTGACTTTTCCGAACTTCTGGCAAAACCCTTCCTCAGTACGTTCATAGCTTTTCTGTAAAGCCACTTTAAAATTATTATAATCCATGACATCTTTTGATATCCTGCTCATATGTATTTGTTGACCATTTCCTGTAAGAATCGAGTTGAAACAGACTATTCAATAACTTTTATCCATTTTTTTAGATTGACCAAATCTTTCACACTTCTCCAGGAAAGCATCTGTGCTTTTTTTTTTCATCAAATTTGGGCAGCTTGAATTGGTTGACCCTAGCCCCATTGTCAATCACAAGCCTCCTATCTTTCTGTTTGGGAAGCTTGACAATATCGATTTGTGCTCTCATTTTTCTCCCCCTCTCTCTCCTTTTCTTTTTTCGTACTTTTTGCTCTTACTCTTTCTGTTTCCAGTCTCTCCTTTCCCTCTTTCTTCTTATCTATTCTGTTGACATTCTTTCCAACCGTGGTAGATTGCCATCTTTGAATTAAAGTCACTTATCAAAATCAATCACAACGGCAATGTATTGTGATTGTGACTTCTACATCATTTTCGTCACCATCACAGTTGTATGTATATAGGCCTATTTGTCACCGTTGTTTACATCTCATTATGCTATTGTTTATCGCTATATATCCTGTCTGGCTACCAGGTTTTCAGTATGAGCCGTATTATTTACACATATCACACTGTCTACTTGTTTTAAAATAATATGTTCAACAAATCAAACGTATATACAAATATTCATTATACTGTTGGTTGCATCCAGAGCTGTAAAGAATTATATATATTTCTTCAAAGACTACTCAAACTGGTTCAGTTACTTTAGAACATAAATGTTCTTCTATCTACTATTATTACAAAGCAATCTGTAATAGTTTTACTTTAAAAATCATCATTTACGGCAAAACTCACAATCACGCAGCCTAGATCTAAGTTTTTAAAATAAATTTTCGACACGTATTTATACCATGACAGACGTCTGGTATGTTCTGCACACTACTATATATTATATTGCATGATCTGGCATGGCCAGGTGGTTAAGGCACTCGACTCGTAATCCGAGGGTCGTGGGTTCGTATCCTCGTCACATCAAACATGCTCGTCCATTCAGCCGTGAAGGCGTTATAATGTGACGTTCAATCCCATTACACGTTGTTAAAATAGTGGTCCAAGAGTTGGCGGTGGGTGGTAATGACTAGCTGCCTTCTCTCTAGTCATCGCTAAATTAGAGAGAGCTTGCGCAGATAGTCCTCGTGTAGCTCTGCGCGAAAATTCAAAACAGAGTAAATTATAGTGAAATAATAATCAATTAAACAACAAGGAAAACTCAGATTATTCTAGTATCAATAATAATCAACAATTCATAAATATTGATCTGCACAACATACGATTCGTAAACAGCTACGCAGACAAACCTGCGATAAACTATCGTTTCTAGAAATAATCAAATTTAACACTCGCATTAAACTTAAATTGAAACAGTCGTGTATATCTAACAATGAAACATACTAAATAATTTTAAAAAACACATTAAATTTTAAGGCAAATCATAAATTTATAATACAATATACAATGAAATAACAAGCTAATAAAAATAAAAGCCTTTAACAATTAAAATAATCTGACAATATAAATATTTGTTTATTTATTTTATGAATTTCGCACAAAGCTGATCGGGGGCTATCTGTGCTAGCCGTCCCTAAGTCCCTAATTTTGCAGTGTAAGACTATAGGGAAGGCAGCTAGTCATCACCACCCACCGCCAACTCTTGGGCTACTCTTTTACCAACAAAAAGTGGGATTGACCGTCACATTATAACGCCCCCACGGCTGGGAGGGCGAGCATGTTTTAGCGCGACGCGGGCGCGAACCCGCGACCCTCGGATTACGAGTGCACGCCTTAACGCACTCGGCCATGCCAGGCCTCGATGAAGACCCTACACGGTTGCAACTTTCCCAGCTCTTATTTTTTTTTAAATTGAACATGTGAAACCTCCACTAAGCGCACGAATTCTGTTGACTTAACGGGCATCAGCCTGGACGTTTTTGTTTTTTTAAGTAGTTTTAAATAGTGGACAGGATTCAACTCTGAGTCTTGTTAATAGAAAGACTGATGTATTATCCGCTTGTCTGAAATTACCAACATCAGGGCTTAGACAGCAAGTTATCTGAATATTTTCAACACAAGGATAGCGTCATATTATAATGGATCTCTTGCTTATATAATACTGGAAAAAAACTTTTTTTATTACGCGATGTGCAACTTCCAACTTCACGAAATGTTTATCCTGTGTACATTGGTATTTGCAATAGAGGTCAAGATTTTCTCTCTTCGCCTCCATTTTGCGTCACGGAAAACTTCATTTTTCTCCAATCTCAGGGTGCAAAAGTGACTTCTTGAATACCTCACACGCGGATCTAATGCAGTGATACTATCTATATAAACATAATAGTACTTTCTCTTTTTTGTCCATGTAAATATTTCGTAGGGTGAAAATGGATTTTTACCAAAATTAGAAAATATACAAAAATTTTCCATTTTGAGGTTTTTATGAGCGCTTTTGTTGTTTTCCTATCGCTATTTTGCTCCCCTTGATGGATTTTCACCAAAATTGGCATGAAGGTTTGTTGGATGCATGAGCAGATACATACAAATTTACGGTTTCACATGTTGTGTTTTACTGTTTTTATTAGCGTTTTTTTTTTACAAATTTTGAATAAATGAAACAACTTTTCATGCCTTAAGATAACTTTTCAATAATTATAAATTAATATAACTTCCGTTCAGGGTATGGGTACCCCAGTTAGTATTAATGAGCTCGTTAATCATTATAGTATATAATAATAATAACAATTAATTAATCATTAAGTTTAGGTGATTATATATGCAATTAACTATGACAACAATTTATATCCGATTGCCACACAGGTTCTTAAATACATGGCCTGTTGCATTCTGTAAGCCTGTCATGACTTAATGATTAAGGCACTCGATTCTTAAATTACGGGTCAAAGGATCGAATCTCTTCGACAGACATGCTTTATCTTTAGTCGTGAGAGTCAATCCCAGTTTAGTTTGCAAAAAAGCAGCTCAAGAGTTGATGGTGGGTGGTATTGACTGGCTACTTTCCCTTTAATATGCCACCTTAAAATTAGAGACGACTTGTAAAGATAACCTGCCAATAACTTTGCATGAAATTCAACAAAACAAATAACTAAATATTTTGCACTGACTGACAAAAGCATAGTGTTTGTACTTTCTTTAACACTCTGATGTTTATGGTTTGAACAGCATTTTGTAGGTAATTAAATTTGTCTTCTTCAAAATTACTTTAATCCTTTATGTATTTCTTCCGAGCTTTAATACTAATTGAGTTCTTTCATTTTTCTTGTCTATTTGTCTTCTGATGGTTCTGTGATAAGTTTATGGATTTACAACACTAAAATTAAGGGTTCAGTTACTCTGAACGAAAATATAGTAGACAGCCAACTGTTTAGCTTTGCACAAAGAAAGCAACAATAACAATCACTATTCTGCTAGTTAAATTTCTCTCAAAGTTTGTAGCCACTTTCGGCGATGTTCTTATAATACCTCTTTAGATATTTTAAAGTATTTTTGTGGGTTTTAGCTACTTCTTGAATATTTTGACTCCATTTTCAATTTTTCTACAACGTAAACTTTGTAATATCGATAATGGCCTTCAACTTTTCATTACTTTAAAAATAAAAAAAAATTCAATATTTTTTGTTTGTTTGAAACTGCCCCCAGTGGCTCAGTGGTATGTCTGCGGACTTACAACGCTAAAACCGGGTTTCGATACCCCTGGTGGGCAGAGCACAGATAGCCCATTGTGCAGCTTTGTACTTAATACAAAACAACAACAAAACAAACAATTGTTTGAAACTAAGAACAAAACTACACAATGGGCTATCTGTGTTCTGCTCATCACGCGAATCAACAGGCTTCTAGCGTTGTACGCCCGCAGACAACTCTCTGTGACATTTGGGGGAGGTCAAAATTCTCTGAACGTCTTAATAAGAAAATGTCCCCGCTGATACAGCGATAAGTCTAAGGATTTACAGCGCTAAAATTTGATTCTCCTCGGTGGACTCAACTCATAGCCTGATGTGACTTTGCTATAAGATAATAAACACAGACTTAATAAGTCGATAACATGTCTATCCAGCTCTGTTATTATTTTATTTTTATTTGATTTGTCTCGTATTTGGTATTTAATAATTACTGTCCGTCTTCTTTAGTTTTAAAAACAAAAATAATAATTAAATTAACAAGTTATATAGCACTTCAAACTGTTCTAGGCAGGTTCATTGAATTTAAAATCAAATTATAAACAACTTTTACACTTTTAAAAATCATATTATATTGTATTTTGATGTTTTAGGGATATGTATATATATGAATAAGACTATTATTGCTTATTAAAACCCTTCGAATCATATTTTTAAAAAGCAAGACTTATTGTGTTGTTATACTAAATTTATTACAATAAAACAACAAATTAGAAGTGCAATATTTGCGACAGTATAGAAGGTGTCGCTACTTTATACCCGGTAAAATAATTACGTGAGTATCGTCTTTTAAAATGTAAATTTATAATGTATTATTTGTATGTTATTCATTCGTATTTTAATCGTAGTTTATATCCCTTTGTGAAGGCATTAGTATACAAGTAGAAAGTTCTATAATTGATATGCAATTTGAAAATTTTGCTTTCACAGTGTTACCATCAATGCTAATGTTGGTAAACTGAAAGTAAATAATATATACTTTCTTTTGTACTCTACAAAAGTATTTTGTATTGTAAGTTTACGGTCCTCGTTAGAATAAAAGTAGGCGACGTTGTGAGATTTAGGATTTTCACAATTTACTTTTTGTGTATAACTTTGAATTGGACTTCCTACTTCATTCAGCCTTTAACTTTAATTCTCTTTTTTTTCATACAGTAATTTTTAAAAATCATCGTGTAAAGTGGGCTCATGTAAGAAAAAAAAAGCATTTAATAAATCACTAATCTTAAAGCAAAAATTAAGTTGAACTGTGATAATGAAAAATGACCTACAAATATTAGTCCAGATAAAGGAAAAATGATTTAAATACAAAATTTCATTATTACGACTTTGCTGGAACTTACTTAATGAAGCCTTAGTAGTTCAACAATAGCGCAATGTATTTATTGTGTTAATGTTTGGAGAAAGGTGTTATATTCTAGTAGCTCTGGTGCTTGAGTAGTAGAAAAAGGATATCCTTTTAGACAACACTGTTAACTTTAAACTCTTAATACAAGTTCAACAGTGTTACAGTATTGGAATGCTTAGATTACCAAACTCTTTTGACCATGAGTGATTAAGATATAAAATGATTAACTTCTAAGGTTTTGATTTTATATATAATGCTTCATATTAAATACAGGATTGCTTTTAGTACAATTAATAGTTTAAGGTCATTAATTATCAGACCAATGTTTTGCTGAAGAATGCTATGGAGAAGAATAGATATGTTAATTTTTGGAATGGATGTAATAACTAATGTAGTGCTTACATTACAAGATCATACCTGTAAGTTGAAGTTAGTTATTTATTTCTCAAACAGTCTTTCTCTTGAATAAGTTAGTAAAACTACCTAGCAATTTTGCACGTATATGAATAGGGTTATTGTAGGAAAGAGTTTTACTATTTAACCAGTTTAACAATGTATAGATAAAAGAGGTGTTCATTGAGTGTATTCCTGATCTGCCACAAGAGCATATTAAAAATATATTTTGTTTCTTGAATTTATAAAAATATTTGATAAAATTTGCTAAAAAATAAGTTATTTTTTCATGGGATTGTTGGTATGATTGAGAAGTATGTTTAAAATATGCTTACATGTAAAAACAGTTTGTTTTCTAATGTTTCATTGATAGGGAGAATACAGTTTATGTACTTTACTTCTTTATTTATATTAATGATACTTTTTGATACATGTATAAAAACAAACAAACCAGTTGTTACAAGTTTTATACCAAACAATCAGGAAATAAAAACACATTCAACCATAACATTATTTATATTATCAATTTATCATTGCTATACATAACATTTATAAATGATTATTACATACTACTGCATACTTAAAATGGATGTTTTAAAGTAATGATTTTCAGTTACTTCAAAAGTAATGGCTATAAAATATAGAACTGATTTTATTATTTTGCAAGTTTGAATCATATGAACTGTTATTTACATTGTGTAGTATGCAATACAATAATTATTAAAAATATATCTGTATACCACAAAGACAAGGAAAAAATTAATAAATTATTCACAAGGAGGAAATTTTACAATACTTTGATCTATAATAAACCAGACATTCTTGAATTGAATTTTTAAAAATAATTCTGATTTACCATTTCATTTGGTCTACACTTTTTTAATGTAATTCATAACTTCAGTTTGTTAATGAAAGTATGTAATAATTTCTTTTTAGTTGTTTTAAGATAAGGAATATGTTGCATCAATAACTGTATTTCATAGTTTTTTCGAAAATAAAGATGAAATTACATATCTCAATTAATTTAGTTATTGCAACTTTTATAAGAGAATAAATACCAATGAACATAAAATTCACATGTTCTTCCCAAAATTATTGGGCATATCTTAAAAAAACTTGTCTAATAAAAGTTAATTTGTTGTACACCTAAAATATGTATGTCAATTGTTACCTATCATAATATTACAGTATGGATACAATTTATTTTCAATTACTTTTATTTACTTTAACTGTTGTTGGAGTAGGTAATGTATCATGCATAAGACTTGCCCAACATCTATTGGTTGTGTTTTATATACTTTTTTGTAACCCAGGATGATAATAATTAAAAAAATATATAATTTTTTAAATTTTATTAGATTGCTGTCTGAGGTTTTATCGTCCTGTTCTGCTACTGGTGATTCTAGACTACATGTATTACCTTGTTTATTTTAGCTCAATTTTCACTATTGCTAGTTAAGTCTAAAAGGATTGACAAAGTGTTTAAACTGTAATGTAAACACAATCACTAAACATTTGAAATGCATTTCATTTTCATCATTCTGTAATTGTGACAGCAAGATTAATACATTTTTCCATCTGTTTCTCTCACCTACAACATCTGATGTTGTTATCACATTATCTATCAGTCATTAAAACTAACAAAATGGATATCCTGCATTATCTTTTAAGGAAGAATTGAAGAAAAGAGGTTCATTAAGAAGTGCTTAAATAGAATAGTTTTGTATTTTTTTTCTTATGTTAATAGCTACACTTTTTTAAAGCAGAGCTATGAAACATTCCTTTCTTTCTGGTTCTATATGATCAATTAAAAAAACTGTAAAAGAATCAAAACAATGACATAATGGTTTAAAAATAGTTTCAGTTGTTATTCTGATGGATGAACTAGTTGGTTTATGCCATACATGTTCGAAATAATGAATCATAAAAAATAGTTTATTATTCAAGAACATAAGATTTAATCCATCTTCTTCCAAATGTAAAGATAAAATATTTCTTAGGTGAACTTTCCTCAAAACAAGTTGTCTGAAAATGTTTTTAAAATTAGTTATCAAATTCTTAGCAGTTCTTATACCTGAAATCTGTGTCACATGATACAACTAATAATTTGATTAGGAGTTAATATTTTTCCTTTTAATCAAAAAATGGTTGAAAATGCTTCCACACTGTAATAAATTTAGTATGTTTTCACTCAGTTCATTACAGTTTCTCTGAATCTGTACCAAAGAGTTTTCTAAATACATTCCAAATATTTTATTCCATTATTCAACCATGTATAATTTAGTTTATTTCCATTTGTGTTTTCCAAGCACCATACCATAAATCAAAGGTTTTTTTTTCCATATTTTGAATATACTTCACATTCTTGTACTGTATTTTGAATAACATTAAATTCTGACTCTTGTATAATATAAATATTTATATTTTCAATGTAAGATGAATGTAATAAGTCTTTCTTTGATGATCCTAAATTGATCCTAAGGAACAAATTTTCCTTCTTTAATTACAAATAAAATGTTCTGTTGCTCAGTAAAAAACTTCTTTTTTATATATTTGTTAAATTAATATTTTGTTCATTATTTTGACTTGCATAACGTAAATTATCACAAATACATTGATCTGGAACAGAGTAAATCCAACTCATGAATCATTTTATGGTTTTATTCTTTTTGTTTTGGTATTTTAAAATACTGTATAATCAGTACATAAAAGAGATGCTGTTCACCAAATTTTTAATTTTATGAAATTTCTCTTTTTGATATTAACTGTATTCCTGTTTTTTTTAATACTCCTGGAACAGTTACCTATTTATAGAAATTCATTAAAAGAAAAGCAGAGAAGTGTCAATCATAGGTTAAAACATTACTAACCACTTAACTGTTATACTATCAATTTCAGTGGACTTGTGTCTTTTGTTAATGATTCACAAACAGCAGTTTTTTTTCTCTTAATGATAGATAGTTTCTTCACTAGTAAATATTTCAAAACTTGTTTGTGGATGATACTGTTAGGAGTGTTTTGTGTTAATGTATCTGAGTAGTTTTAATGAGTGTTTTGAAATTAGATCAGCAAATTTTATTATTGTGTGGGAACAGTCATGTGCTTTTGATACAAGAATGTTAAAGAAACACACTTGCATCAGCTGAGAGGAGAATTTGAAAGCAGAAAAAGATTAGATGTGATTGAAGATGAAATATTTTAAGCTTATTGAATGATTATCTGTGGTGTAAACCAGCTGATAAAAATCCATATCTGCATGTTATTTAAATGCTTATTGAAGTTAGTGTTAGAAGGTTATTTTAATCTTGTACAAGATTGTGGTGATGTGAGATAATTGAATACCATGTGTGGTTAGCTTTATATTTTGATTGTTTCATTTCTGGAGTATGAACAAAATAGCCAGGATTTGACACAATTGTTTTTCAGGTCAATTTCAGTTTTTTTTTTACTGTCTTTCTGTGGGTAGTTAGTTTGATTGTTAGAATATTGAGGGCAGTAAGTGTAAATTTTGAAACTCACAAATAAAATGTAGCTATCTTCAGAAGTGTTTTGTTTGATGATTTGTGTTTTAGATATAAATTTGTGAAAACATTTGTTTCATGGGTATGTGGATGTGAAGGGCTACTTTGAATTTTATTCTTTTTTGCTAAGTGGTATATGATCTTGAAGAGTTTTTTTTCACACAACTCATTTTTATGTTTTCTTATATTTTAACTTCCATTCAATTATAAAGTTCATTAAGAAGTTTTATTTTATTCAGAAAACATAGTTTAACTATTGTTTCTTGCAATCATGGACATGTTGTTTGCATTCATTTACATGTATGCATATTAAATAAACATTTTCTTTTGTATATTTAGTAAGCTACTCTGGAAATGACAGAAGTTTGTGTGAAATTTGTTTCCCGTAAAGTCAGTAAAGTTAGGTGGCAGCCTATTCACCGTGATAGTTTGCAGCATGAAAAACCACACATTTTTGTATCAGGAAGTTGGGATGATGAGGTAAGGATAAACGGGTGTTTGGGTATAAGTATGAAACAGATGAATGGATTGCAACTGCCTGTTGTGGAAACACAAGTGTAGAGGATGGTGTTTCAAAAGTTGAATTTCATTTTTATCCAGATTTCTAGTTTTTCTATAGTTTTGTAAATCTTCCTGTTTCACATTTTTAACTTTTTAAATTTATGATATTTAACCTGATTTTATTTTTGTGTGTGTAATTATCTAATTATCTAATGGTACAGTGTAATGTCTGTGAACTCGCATCACTAGAAACCAGGTTTTGATACATGTGGTGGACAGAACACGGGTATCCCATTGTGTAGTTTTGTGCTTAATTCCAACAAATATTAATTATTTTCTTCTTTTTTAGGTACATGACTGTTTTAAATTAAAAGCAGTTAATTTTTAAAGATATCTCCAATTTGTCCCACACCACCTATTAGCTCATTACCTCAATTTACTAATGATTAATCTTGTCTCATGGCTTCAAAATTAGCTTTAATGAAATTAAAACCAAAAATTATTTTTATTGTTGTAATTTATAGTAAAATTCAAAACTAATTATACTATGACAAGCAAAACTACTTATCCACAGTAATGGGATAAACTTTTAAATGATTAACTGTGGTGCACTCTAGATTTTACTCAGAGCCAAAGATCTGAGCTATTTATAGCACCCACTGTAAAAAGTAATTTTTCAAAATTTCGATCATGCTAAGAGCCATTTAGGAATAACACATAGTAACTCTACATTTTTATTTGTTAAGTTACATCACATTTTGAAATGTGAATGATATGATTAATTCTTAATGACTTAGTGTAGAATATCCTGTTTGTGAAATAAAACTTGACATCAATATTATTTATTCCTGTTCTCTTATTTCAAAACTGAGTGTTGAGTTTTGCCCACATGTGCAACTTTCCAAAAGATAGACATGCGAATGCTCAGGTGTAATCTTTGGTTCTTTCCTTACAATCTAGTTTCTCTGTTTTTGGGATCTTTTGGGAAGAGTTTATTTTTTGCCTACTTATCTCAGGGACTTTTGTATGGCTTGTGTTTTTAGTGGGTTGTTTTCAGAACTATTCCTGAGACTTTGGAATTCTGTGTGGAATCAGAGAGACAGCAATCAACTCTTTAATTTTTTGTAGATTGTTGTCTCATTCAGAACCTAGACCAGGGGTTCCCAACCTTTTGGCACTTGTGACCCCTTATATAAAAGTTTGAAACCCATGTGATCCCCTACTTAGGGCTTACTATCAGCAGCTTAATTTTCTTTTATTTTCTGTGAAGGAGAGGGAAAGAAATATTTAAAAATTCTGTAATTATTTATCAGCAAATTAAATCACATTGGTCCAACCTGAATTCACAAAAAGAACATATATTTCTTAAAATAATATTAACATAGGTTTGAACAGCTATCCAACCCAGCTAGTGAGATGCCTGATGTTGCATTTCAGCAGCAAGCTTTGAAATTCGTTGCCAAGCATTTGTTAGAGCCAGTCTCATGTCATTTCCAACATCCAATCTGTTCCTATTCTTTGTTTTTATATTGACAAGAGTGGAAAATCCTGCCTCACACAAGTAGGTAGAAGCAAATGGAACAAGGACATGTAAAGCTATCATGCTGACTTTGGAGTATGACTGATACATAGTGCACCAGCACTGATTTCACCTGGAAGAGATCACGAGCTGAAGAGTCGTTCCTTAGATCCAGAAATTCATCTTGGATATCATCTGGGATGCTGAATACATCAAGTTCAGTACAAAATTGGTTCCTTACCAGGGCCTCCTGCTCCTGTGACAGCTCAGGGAAGTAATGCTCGACTTCCTTTTCTGGAGACTGAAGATGTTCGGTAATCTCATCCTTGAGGAACTGATCCAGTTGGATCAAAGACTTATCCGTCACTCCACAAAGTTTTTCAAACATAGCGATGTTTCCAAGATTGGTTTTCCTATGCCAGTTCTGCAGTTTGTAAACAAAGGCTCGAAGACTATCTTGAAAAAGGAGAACATGTGTTTCCCTTCCTTGAAGCTTCAAATTGAGCTTGTTCAGCTGGTCAAAAATGTCGGCTAGGTATGCAACTCTTTTATTCCATGCTTCACCTTCAAAGAGAGCTACAAGATCTTTCCTTTCTCGAGTCTCCAGGAATAGCTTTATTTCATCTTTCATTTCAAAGACATGATTAATAACGTTTCCTTTCGATAACCAACATACTGCTGTGTAGAAGAGAAGGACTTCATGGTCAGCATTCATGTCTTTGCATAATTCTTTGAATAGGCAAGTGTTGAGTGCTTGAGTCTTCACATAATTTACAATTTTGATTACAGATTCAAGCACTTCCTGCAGAGAGGCAGGGAGAGTCTTACTGGCAAGAGCATATCGGTGAATCATGCAGTGGATGTTCTTTGCTTGAGGTGCTAGCTTCTTCCTTCTCGACTGGAATCCTGAATTCGATCCCAGCATAGCAGGTGCCCCATCTGAACAAACCCCATACACGTTTTCCCATTGAAGATCTTCGTCTTGAAAAAAAGTTAACTTTTTCCATGACACCATCAGCTTTTGTTGTTGTTTCAAGTGCACTGCAGAATAAGAATTCGTCTTTGATGTCACCTGAATTAATATATCTCACGAAGACAAGCAGCTGAGAACATGAACTTACATCTGTTGACTCGTCGAGCTGAAAGGAAAACAAAAGGGAACCCTTGATTTCAGTCAAAACCTGTTACTTCACATCCATGTGCCTCTGTATAGTATTATTTGACAGGGACACTTGCTGCATCTTCTTTGCACTGGTTTCTTCAAGAATAAGATTTGCTGCTTTCATCATGCAGGGTTTAAGAACTGTTTCTCCAATCATGTGAGGCTTTTTTTGTTTAGCAATTTTGAATGCAATCTCATATGAAGCTTCCACTACAGCTGCATTCTGCTGCTGAAACGACCCACTTCTATCGATTCTTTGGCTTTTAACACTGTTCATGCCATTTGAAGAAATCCAAACCCTTCTCTGTGTGTTCTGGATGTTTCGTCTTGAGATGATGCTTGAGTTTTGATGGTTTCATTGACTCTGCACTTAGGACAGCATGGCACAAAACACACTGTGGTTTCTCGATGCCGTCGTTGGCGAGCACAGTGGTGAAGCCAATGTTGAGGTAGCATTCTGAATATCTGCACCGTTTAGCCATGGACACAACTCACCTCTACTGCTTACTTATCTCCTTGTTAAAATAAAATAAAAATGTTGAATAATGAACACTTTGGCAACTGTAGATCTTACACTGACTACTTGTGGGTGGTGCAGGTAGAGTAATGATGGGGTAAGTATTGGGAGGGAAGGGAGCGTGGCCAGTGGCGTAATTCGTCATCCACCAATCAGCAACAGACATGTGACTCGTGTTGACAGTGAGCACACACACTTAATCACAGCTAAATATACACACAAGCATACATACATGCGCGTGCACTCACTAGTACACAGATACATACAGTTGGAGACACATACACATTCGCTCACAGGCACCCATAATATCACCTAATGACATTGAACTAATGTAGCACACATTTTACTTTGCACTGAAACAAAAACAATGTAAGAGCATGAAAATGTAATTGATGAAATAAAATTAATGTTATTCCAAGCTACTTCTAACAAGGCTACGTGACTCCCCTGCCAAGGTTTTGCGACCCCCCTGCCAAAGCTTCATGACCCACCAGTTAGGAACCTCTGAGCTAGACAATCTCCTATTACTGTTTTCCATACCATTCCTTCCCAGCCCTAACCACTACTTATTTCTCAGGGTTCCATCTCTCGTCATATTATTTGAGGCAGGCTGATATGTTGTCAACTGTACTAGTAACTACCAAGTGAGTTTTGTTTCAGTGAGGCCTTTCTTGACCAATTTCATTTCTATATGAGTAGGTTTTTTTGGGTTATTTGGATAGTACTTGAGGGACTTGTCATTCTCTTACTTATCCTCCTCAGTTATCTCTGGTACTCATATCCTTTCCGTTGCCTTGGTATCCTACCACCAATCAACATCTGTCTGAAGCAACATCTCTCCCATAAAGCCATTAAACTTGTAACTCATCATTCTCCATGTTTTTATTCCAAACTGTTTGTGTTCTCCAAGAAAAGCAGGGACAGGCATCTTTGGATCAGTTTCTCCTGGCTCAGACAATTTTTGGTTCTGCTTTGCTTACCATAGAGTCTTTTCTCACCCTTAGATCAGCATTTTCCACAGGTTTGTGGTTGACTGAGATAGATGTCATGAAATACACTTTCAGTATGGGAAAATTTTAACTTTATATACTTAAAAAAAAATGAAAGAGGTAAAGGTGAAATTTAAAAGCCACCTATATTAAATGTGTGATATAAATTATAGTATCCCAAATGCACTGCCTTGCATTTGGTATAATTAGAGGTAATTTGTCATATATTTGTTTAACTTACCAAGTGATCAGAATCATTCTTTAGTTGCCTTCCACTTGTACAGCAGTAAGTCTATGGATTTACAATGCTAAAATCAGGGGTTTGATTCCCTTTGGTGGGCTAAGAAGATAGCCTCATGTGGCTTTGCTATGAGAAACATACAAAACAAATTGTTTAGTATAATGACTTTCTTAATACAGCTATAAATACCCAAGTTTAAGTCATTAGCAGACTATTAATTTTATAATTGTGGCTCTTTTAATATCATTAATATAAATGAAAGAAAAGGTTCCCGTAATGACTCCTGAAGCACTCTACTAGCAACTAGCAACAATGACCTGTTAAAACTGGACTTCTTTAATAACAAACTCTTGTTTTCTCTCATTTAACAACTTCATGATACAATTAACAAGTCTTCCCTTAACACTAACTGATGTGAATTTTTTACCTGATTTTCTGTACACTATCTTACTAAGTATGCCAAGCCTACACCCTTTCTATCATCCAAATAAGTGACATCCTTGAAAAAGTTGATATATTGGTAGTGTCATATTTCATTTCAATGAACCTGGCTTGGTTTTGTGAAAGATTTATTCAATAAATGATTTTACAAAATATTTTGTAACAATCTTTAGAACCTCTCCCTCTGTGCTACAGAAGTATAACTAATTGTATCAGCATCAGTAATTTTCCAATGCTTAGGCATCTTTTATTTTCTACTGATTTACCAAAAATGAAAGATAGAGACTCGCATACCTGTTCCTTAACCTTCAAACTCTTGGGGAAATTTTGCCTGGTTTTTTGTGCTTTATCTAGCATCTTGTAGTGGCTCAATTCTTATTTTAACATTTTGCTTCCCTTTAAAATACAGAAAATTCTTGCTTTTATTTCTAATATTATCAGAAACTTATATTTAAGAGGACTAAATCAATTGATATTTTACCTATTACAACTTAAATTCCTATTTTAACATGTTGCTTATCTCTAAAATACATAAAATTCTTGCTTTTAGTTTTAGTATTATCAACAAGTTGTATCTAAGAGGACTAAACTAATTGATGTTTTTCCTGTTACAACTTAATTTTTCAGGATAATGCAGTTTGCATGTGGCATTGCCCAGAAACAATAATTGATGGAATAAAAATAGAAAATGAAGACCAAGTGAAGAATGTTGAAATTGAACCCCAATTATTATGTGAAATACCACATCATGGAGATGTTACTGATCTTAAAGTAAGATGTATCTCTGTTTGTGTGGAAAAAATATTTTAATTTCTTTAGTTGTCAAACATTTGAGTTCAATGAAAGTTTGTTTGTTTGTGAGGTTTTTTTTTGCTTTTTTTGGTATTTATTAAATGGCAAAGCTCTCAGATGGAATACTCAGATTATTATAGAAATTATTTTTTTAACTGATTTAAGCCAAGATGTCATTTGGTGATTTAATGTGTGATTGTTACCGTTCCTTTTTTGTTCAATGAGTAAGTCAAGATAGCATTTGGACAGGTTTTAGTCCATGAGATGTTTAAAACAATTCCAATTGGTATTTTTTTTTCTAAGTCTACAGAAATTGTTAAAGTAACTGAACTGAAGGGTTTCATATTTTTTGTGGAGCAAATCCTTGTGTATTTTGTGATCCTTTAAAAGGCTGGCCACTTGTAGCTTTGGTTAATTAAATTACTATGTCTTGAATTCTCTGAGTGTCAGTTTTAATATCAGTTTTTAAGAAATAATTTTGCAAGGCTTCAGTTGGTTTAGAAAGCTGAAGTTCTAGTTACTTTGGTTTTAATTTGATTGCCAAATTTAAGTGTTTTATCTATAGAAGTATTAAGGGTGTCATAACTGCATTTCTGCTAAGAGGTCTGATAAGGTAACTGAATTTTGTATTCTTATAATAAATAAAAAGGTTATAAGTTTCCTATGTTTTTAAAGAGACTGTTTCGTTTTGCCTTAATTGCCAACACCAGAAGAGTTAATCATCTTATCCAACAGGTTTAACACATTTTTCTCAACTGTTCATTCACCAAAGTGGTTGTAGGTCTATTAATAAGTTCTTATAAGATGCCTAATAGTATAAGAATTGTAAAAAATGTAAACAAAAATACTACCAATATTAATAACACTAATTATTGCCAAAATCTTCTATATATTTTATATAGATTGGGTGATTGCAACCAGTTGTTTTCAGTAATTTCATGTAAAAAATGAAGTGAACTTCAAAGTGTCTGCATGTCTTCACAGGTATAAAAACAGGTGTAGAAATAAGGAAACTCAATCTGAGACTCACAATATTAGAGGGACCTGTAATGAAATGTTTGAATTGATCCATGAAAATATTTATAATCAGTCTTTCTTATTCCTTATTTTAGAAATTGGAATTGTTTTGAAAAGTTAAATTAAAAAACAAAATTCCTATATAGACACACAAAGTGACCTCATTCAGAGGAAGTGTTTTTTTAAAATAACATTTAGTTGGCAGCTTTGTCAAGAATGTAAACTGTAGATAGTAGTTTGTTACTCTTGTAACATTACTGAAAGTTATTGCAATTAAGTCATTAAGAAAAATGTTCTTGTCTTTATTTATGATGAATTTGTAAACAGTATAAGGATGATAGGTGGATAATTTGTTTAAATAGAATAGTCAAACTTAAAATCTTGTAATTTTGCAAATAATTTTTCAGCACTGAAAATATTCAGTATAGTTTCATAATCTACAAGTAATCAGTTATATTTTCACAAAATGTGATGTCAGCTAACAATGTAAATCTGTTCTTTTTAGGCCTATTTTAACTACTACATGATTTTGTGTTAATACCAGTATTATACCATGTTACTGGCATTAACACACAATATAACTAACTCCTATTGAAGATTCTTTTGAACTTATTTCTCCTCCTTCTTAGACATGGAACATTTTGAATTTGCTACAAATTTCTGTTACACCTGAGACTCAAATATTTGGTTACAAGATTCCATTTTGGAATCTTTATTTCTCTCTCCTTCACTTGGTGTTTGGGTTATAGCTGATGTTTTTAGAAATAAATAAAGACAATTTTCAGAGACTTAATTTGCTTAATATATCTCATTTTCTAATTTTTATTCAGGATCTTACTATATTCTTGTGTTATCTCAAACTTTAGACCCTTAGATTGAGGTTTCTGGGAATTGTTTTTGTAGTTTTCCAGTCTTTATTCTAATTACTATTTTTACCTTAATTTAATAACTGAACTTATTTTGTTCACTTTTGTCCTCAGCTTAGCTCTTAGCTGAAAGTTATTTTCATTCTCATGGTTGTTTTTCTCTTTTTAAGTCTACTGAAAGTGTTATAATTCTCCTTCATTGTTGTATGGCCAAGGTTTGTACGGTTGGGTGACATACATCAGTGTTTGGAGAGGAATCTTGATTTCGCAACTTTTGTTTTGGTGTAGACTTTCAACTTTAAATATTCATATCACATATATCTCCAAGTTTGTCATATGCTAAGTATCTAAATGGTTTTAGTGGTTGGATCTTTAGGTAGATCATCCTGTGATCACTGCATATGCTACTTTTGTGGTAATCTTTTTATCCCCATTTGACTGGTTGAATAAGCCAATGTGGAGCAAAAAATACCTTGACAAGTTAAAAAACTGATCTGGACCAAAACCCAAGGAATATCAGAGAGAGTAAAATATTCTTTCAAAACTAGCTCAAAACAACCATAACTAGAAAATCAGGATCTGGGACAACAGGAGATTCTGTTGCATTGCCTTTTTTGGAATATTTTCTCTATCAGCCTTGAATGTTTACAGCTTCATGGGTGTTTGTTTTGTTTCTTTCTTTGTTAGGGAAGCTGACTTCTCTTACAGTTTAAAAGTTATCACATTCTTGCATATGTTTAACCTTTGACCTCATACCAATCTTTTGGTCTTTTATCAGAAATTGGTGGTTTTAATATCTTCTTTTTCATTTTCTTTAAAACCTCAACAGGTTGATTCAGTTTTCATGTAATTAGTTTAAGTTTGTGGCTTATCTGTCTTTGCTGTTGCAGGCTATATAGCTGTTTTTCTCTGCCACTTTTATATGCCGTATAAATATCTTTGTCCCCCATCCCTACTCGTTAAGCATGTTTTTTAACTTTGTACTTCTTCATCCAAGAATATCTAGATAATGTACTCAATGGAATTTGAGTCTTAAGATCTCTTACTTTTATTCTTGAATTTTAGCAACTTATTTTCTTTGTCATCATTTGCTTAAGATGTATATTTTGTCTGTTGCTCACTTGAGGAAGGAGGAGATTTTTCCTGAGAAGACTGTATATTTATATTATGAAATAGTCTTTCTGTCAAAGATTTAAGCTACAAGAGAGGATAACTGTCATTGTACTCCAGTTGTGTGCCAACTCTGACAGATTCAGAATGTTTTCTATGTTTTATCAAGGCTGTTCATTGTTATCTTACACAAATAGTATCTTTCAGAGGGATCAACATGGTTATACTTTTTGATGATTTTTCTTACACAGATATTGCTGCATCTGTATTAATGTATGTGTTCGTGCAGCTGAACTGTCTTGTCTACTGAAATGTACCTCAATACTTTCAGAGTGAACTTTAGCTACTTCCCATGAAATTTGCCATTACTTTTGCCTTTCCATTCCTTATACAACATTTAGGCTAGCACGTGAATGACTCCAGATACTTTTCTTCAATTTTACCTTTGTCTTTTCCATACTTATTTAATGCTTGGAACCAAATCTTTATTGTATGTATTGATCCAAGTAATTTTATTCTGCCCAACAACCTCTGTTATTCATTTCATGTGTATCAGGATTGTTTTTCTTAGTAAATGTTTTATTTATATGAATGCATTCATATGGTTCTTCTGACAGTAATGATGCCACAGTAGGTATCTTTTGTACCTCTGCATGTATGTTGTTGAGTGGCATTAGAGATATCTGAGGGGAAAGTCCTATTCTTAATAGATGGTTAGTTTCAACCAGGATAAGGTTCATTGTTGTTTTTCTATTTTATTTTTAGTTTTCCCATTTCACTGCCTTCAATTTATTAAGCTTCATCCTAAGGAAAGCATATATCTTTTTCAGCTCTTTCCTAACATTTTCTTAATTACCTGATTGCATGACTCATTAGTTTTTTTAAATATGCATGAAGATGGACTACATCTTCTGGAGTATATCCACTTATAATATCTGGTGTGACTGCTCTTCCAAAAACTATTCAATGCAGGAGTAAGACACAGTATTCCTCCTACCTGTATTTAGCTCTTTGTTTCCTCAATTACAATAAAAAGTTACTGCTGTAACTGGTCCCTGCATTTTGTAAAATTGAGGGGAATGAAGGGCAAAATGGTTCTATGCTGAGATGAATGCCTGTTTCTGACTGACATTTTTTTAAGGCTGGTCCCACTCTACCCATTCTCTTTAATTAGTTCTTTGATACATTCTTATTCTATATTATACCCTGACTTTGCACAACTACAATTTTATTATAGTCTGTGTTATTATCTTTTTCCCTATAAATTATTGATTTATAACTTCTGTTACTCTTTTGTTCTTGATGGTTCCCATATAAATTTTTCATTGTGGGTACCCCTTTGAACTGTGTCTGTATCTGTGTAACTTTGCAAGCTTTTAACCCATGGAATATTACATAATTATAGTAAGTTAGTAGTTTTCGTAAGTGTACAGAAATTGTTAACACTACTGCTCAAGTTCTTGCTATTTCTCATTTTCAAGTTGTTTGTTTTTCTCAGGAACGATGAATAATATTATTAAGCTATAGCTAAGAGGAAATATGAAATTTGTACTGTTGGTGAAGATGGGTGATTGGTAGTCCTAAACATATATAGAAAACAGCATTCCATTGAAATTAGTTTGTCTTTTTTTGTTTTAAATAAATATTTAATTTTAACATTGTGGGCATCTGGTATATACTTTCCTCTGCCACAAAATTTCAAACAAATAATCAATAACTTCATCAAATAAATAATACAGTATAGAATATATCTTTGTAAAAGGTCATGGCATACACATTTGGACCCACACCCATGCACACAATATTAATAAGCCAGTTCCATCATTGATGGCATGTGTAGAATAAATTAGCTGTAATTGTCACTTCTATTTTATAGTAAACACATGGATAGACAAAAGTATGTTTACCTGTGGAGTTGAGTATGGTGGTTTGCTAGCTAACCATATAGATCAGTCATTTTACTCCACTGGTCTTTGTTTGCTTCAGTAAAGCATGAAGTTATTGTAATCAAAATTCACATTTTGCAGCCTGATTCATTCTCTTCCATCAGAACTGTCAGCAGAGATGAACTTGTGGAGATCTTTTTGATTGTTTATTTTCAGAATGGAGGAACACATTGTTAAAGCAATGAAACTTATTGAAAACGAGACATTGTTAAATGTATGTAAGATAAACATTTTTCCAAGCTTATTTCATGCTGCTTTTAACTTATGAAAATTTTTTGAAATATTGTGGTAACATTTTTGGTTTATACATTTTAAGATACAATACATTAAAGCTTTTATGAAGCAGTTGGAGAACACTGAAATATAATCATTGAATTATTTAAATTAATGACAAGTATGCTTGGACTGTGGACCTGAGCATTTGTGGTTTTTGATTGTCTTATTGGAAAAAACTTGATTTTCACTTTTAGGCTGTAGGTGGGCTATAAGAGTAATGGTCAGGTTCTACTATGATCAAACAAAAGTAGTTCAAAAGCTGGTACTGAGTGTTATTAACTAACTGCCTTCCCTTCCAGTCTCTTAGTCCAGTTATTTGGGATGACAATGCACTTGTGCATTTTTATGAGAATTCTAATACAAACAACTAATTGCACATAAGTACTTTTGATGATTGCATAAATATTTTAATTATTTGTTGTAAAATTCTGGATTTTATTGGTTAGCAGGTTTTTCCTGTTTTTAATCCCAAGTCCTTTAACTTTATAAATGGGGTTTGAAACTAATACAAACTTTATGGCATATTCCTTTAATTGGAAAGAAAATACTTCAATTTACAAGAAGAGAATAGTAATATTTGAACTTTATTTTAGTGTGATAAAACAACTAAGGATTTCTAAAAATAATTTTTGAATTAAAACTTTTTTTTTAATAAATGTTTTCTCTGTCATCACCCAGAAATTATTACTGTGCTCTACTGTTCAACACATGGGGAGAACACAGGGGGCCAGAACTCATTACCATGATTTTTAGCATCAGTTTGTTTCTTTGGGAGCTTCAACTGACTATGTCAATTGTTTTTCCTCTGCTTTGGTCAACCTAGTTTTTGCTAAGCTTTCATAATTTTGTTGTGCCATCCATATACTTTTTTGTACTATGCATTGTTTTTTTGTTTTTTTCACTATTTCTGAATTCTATTTTATTTAAAAATTTAGTTTATAATGTATTTCTTAGATGGCGTTAGAAGTGTTCAGTTGAGATACTGTTACCATGCCATTTTTTTTATTTCAAATGTTAACAGATAACCCAAATCACATCCCATTAATATATAATGGTACTGAAAGAACTTTCTGTTAATATGACCCTTTATAAAAAAAAAAAAAGCAAGAAAATTAATACAAAATTCCAACTCAGATTTAAACGTAGGACTTCTACATGAGAGTTGAGCACTGTAATCACTGAGTCACTTTGACATTCAATATTTAAAATCATATGTTTAAGAATATTAATGTTAATTACGTCACTGTATTTATGTCTTTCTGAATATTAAAACAGCTTGCTCTGAACATTATTACTAATTAAAGAAAAAAATTCCAATTGTATTGGCATTTGAACCCAAGACTTCCACTTGAGTTTCAGGCACTTTAGCCACTGAAGCAATATGGACATTTACAATAGATAGTGTTTTTTTTTTGTTTTTTTTTTATTTAGATATGAACTTTATAAATGTCATTTATTCAGAATAAGAAAAAACTGGTAGTCATGTTGTATAAGTTGTAGTGTATTAATATTGTAGTTAAATGTAAAATTTGAGATTTTTTTCTTTGTTTATAGTTTCTTTCAGGAGATATTTTGGCAGCAGCTTCTTCTACAGGGTCGTTGACCCTTTTTAAGTCTCATCGTAATCAGGTAATAGGCTTGGCTTTAGCGATGGGAATGTGTAAAGTTATTTTGTTTCAAAGAACAATGTTTATTAGCTGTGATGTACAATTATTTTTATAACTTTTAAATTATGCTCACTTTATTTTCTGATCAGCCAGATTGGGTTTTTGTAACTTCCTCCTTTGTCAAATAAAGTGGAAACATTATTTGGATAATATAATACTTTATAGATATTGATTTGATTTGTTGTAATGTTATTCTACAATTAATTTAAATTTAACATATTCATGTAAAAATACTTGTAAATTTGTTATTAAATTTTGACATTTCTTGTTAGATGAATTGAAGAGATTTAGTTCTTAAGTAATGCAAATTTTTATTGTAAATTATTTTTAATTTTGTAAAATATATAATTTGCCATTATAATTCAAATTAATTTAGCATTTTATAATTTTGTTTTTCGAGACTTTGAAAGTGCAACATATTTGGGAGGGCATTCATCATTATCTGCAGAACCCAGCTCAATGCACATGCATTACTGCGAAGAAGGATGAAATTTGTACTGCTGGTGAAGATGGGCGATTGGTAGTTTTAAACATAAACAGAAAACAGCATTCCAGAGAAATTGGTTAGTGTTTTTTTTTTTTTAAATAAATATTTAATTTAAACACCAAGCTAAAAACTAGTAGTTTTGTACATGAAAAATACCAAAACTGAACTATGACATAAGTTATGGAATTGGGTCTGTAAATTGTTATGCAGGTGACAAAGTTATTTGTTAATGTTTGTTTTGTTTTTTGAATTTTGCACAAAGCTGCACGAGTGCTATCTACACTAGCCATTTCTAATTTAGCAGTGTAAGACTACAGGGAAGGTAGCTAGTCATCACCACCCCCTCCAACTCTTGGACTGCTGTTTTACTAATGAATAGTGAGATTGACCATAACATTATAATGCCACCACAGCTGAAAGGGTGAGCATGTTTGCTGCAACTGGGATTCAAATCCACGACCCTCAAATTATGAGTTGATTGCTTTAATCCATCTGACGATGCCAGACCCTTATTTGTAAATATAAATGCATTTTCTATTACATTAAACTTGACTTGTAAGTTAAATGAACTTATTCTTTAATTACATATACAAGTAGAGGCCATTGTTATGCTTTAATTTGTCTATTGTTTGTACCCATACATTCACATACACTAACATGTTATTTGAAAGCTGTATTACTTCTCTACCTATATACTGTAGTAAATGAAGTTGATGTTGTGTTTTATTATTATTTATAATATTATATTTATATAATTTTGAACTGACTAGTTTCAGCTGTGTGTACACTTATGTTAAAAGGGTGGTTACATATAAACTGGAACTGGCATGACTAGTGATTAGGGCTCTTGACTTGTAACATCGTTGTATGTATGTGAAGCTTTGTTGTTTTATTTATAAAACTAAATTATTTGTCAATATTTTATTACTTTTCTCTAACACTTTTTAAGATTAATTAATACTGCAATCCAAAGATTTTGATAATCTAATTAGAATAATTTATTTATAAAACTAAATTGTATGTTAATGTTTTATTATTTTCTAACACTTTTAAAAATTAACTAACACTGCAATTTAAAGATTTTGACAATCTAATTAGAATAAACAACAGTTAAATAATTTTTTTATTAATTGTTTGTTATTCACCATAATTTATATAGGTATATAGACATCTCTAATTTTAAATATGATTTTAATTTATTTATATTTTTCAAGATCGTGGAATAAGAAATGTAAGTTTGTTCGCTGAGCAATAATTGGTGAAAGGATTAGGTCATTGCCAAAAACATTAAGCGTGAGATCTGTCTTATTTCTTTCTTGTTTATAATTTTCATTACTGTTTGGTTTGGTAATTATTAATTAATGTTTTGGTGGGGATAGTGTGACTTAATGCCTAACATATCAGTTTGTGAACCAAAACATCTGAATTTAAATTTGATGCTGCTGAACACATTTCTCATTTCCAGCTGTAGGCATTCCCAGTTTGTGAAGTACAAAAAATGTTCACCTTTCAAAAGTGCTCAGTTTATAGGGTTTTTGTTCGTGCTATTATAGTGCTATTTATTTAAAAGAGCTGGAAAAATCTTTGTGAAGATGGATACTACTTTCTGATTATGTTATGTTCATTCATTAAATAATTCTAAATTAAAGATGGTTGGTTATACTTGAATTGAAGGGCCTTTGACTTGACTCTTTAGCTTGTGTGTAGAGGTATTAAGTTGACAATTGCAGTTAATTTATTTTATTTTATTTTTTTGCTATAAAGTTTAACATTAAAATCCTCATTAGTTGATAATGCTATATTTTTATCTAAAAAGAAATAATTGAATTGGTATTACATGATATTGATTTTTTTAAATTTATTAGAAACTATAATTTTTGTTTATTATCTCTAGGTATTAATAACTCATGATGTTTTTAAGAAATATTGGGTGTTGTAAAATGCCTTTTATGTGTTATAAATTTATTGTCAAATAACTTTATTTTTTGAATTAATATAATAGGTTTTGTTTATGATCTTTTTCCTCAGATAAGGCTGACAGCTGTAGTCTAACTTGTGTCAGCTATTTAAGCCAGCATGAAGTCATTGCAGGAAATATCCGTGGGCATTTAAAAATGTGGGATATGAGATCCAACTCTGACAGTCCTAGTCGGATTCTTTTGTTGTATGTACAAAAAGTTATAATATGCTTCTAGTGTTTCACTGAATTCTTTTTGTCATGTTGAAATGGGTCAAGTACATACAAGGCAATTACATGAAAGAATTTTATTTCAATCATGTAATAATAACATAGGGATTTGTGTTAAAAGTGCATGATTGCATTGGTTTGAAACTTGTATTTGTTTCTTTATATTTTGTTCATCAATTTTTATATTGATTTTAGTCTTCACAGTTTTAATTTTTACTTTTCTTTCCTAATTGATATAATATCATAGTTTAATAACATGTTTCTTAATCATTAAATTTTTCAGAAGTTTAGTTTGAATTTAAAAAAAAAAGATTTTTTTTTGTTTTAAGAATAATAAACATTTATAGATATTTGGTGTAGTTTGTCCATGGTATTTTTCTTTCATCTGTTCACTGTAATGTCATGTGGAAAAAGAGATGTCTCTCCTTTCCTTATTCTTAAAATTGTTTTGGGGTGGAGAGGGGGAGTACAAAAGGCAGTTTTAAGTAAAAAAAATGTTTATAATTATTATCACATAGTTTAATTTGTATTATTTAAAGCAATTTAATATTTTGTGATGAACATTTTTCAGGTGTTATATTTTTCCTCTTTTCTGATTTAAGCTCAGTTTGTCAAAAGATGATTACTGCTAAACCTAAAAGAATAAAGTTAGCTGTTTACATAAGCTTAGTCATTTTCTGGTTCTTCTTAAATAAGTCTGTTTCCAATATATTAAATCCACAAGTATGCATGGATTTCTGCTGGACATCTGTTTGTGTAGAAGCCGATTACAAATTGCATTATGTCTGCTCTATTTACTATAGAAATGTGGGCTTCAGAATGTTATTATTTGCTAGAAAAATGAAGTGTGCTGAATTGAAATTAGGTTCTTTATAAAGAGGTTGAAATTAAAATATTTATCCCCACTTAGATGGGTCTTCCTATGGTAATTGGTAATAGCACTCAAAATTTAAATGAATGAGTATTTTATAAATTTATATTTATAAATTTGGTATTAAACTGTAGATATTAATTCAAATTTTAGTATTATACATTAGTTAATTTCATGATTTAAAAGCAAATATTAAAAAAAATACACCTAAACATCGATTTTTGTGCATTACATGATATGTTGAATGCAGCACTAGTTTTGGTTAGATATTTGTGTTGTCAGAATGTAAAGTTTACAATTTCATACAAATTAAGATCTCAGATTACTAGTATCAACAAGCTAGAATATAAAATAATAACCTCCAGCCTTTTCTGTTTGCTGAAATATTGCTCATGTGCTAAATCAAACACAGTGACCTTGCTCACCTTTTTCCACTTACATACACTTACTTCTGTCTATAATGTGAATAACCAATCGAAAGCTCAGAAAGTTTCCCTGGTAGCTTTCTCAGCCATTTCCAAGTGTCATGCATCATTTCCTTCTTTCAAAACAAGACTTTAAGAAGATAGGTTGAGTCTTTAGCCTGCTCATAATTTTATATTTTTTAGATTGAAATATAACTCATATTGGAATTCTATGGAATCTATATAGTTACTTATGATTTTTTGGTTATTTTAACTGTATATACAAAACCTAAAAAAATTAATTCATTTAAGATTCTCCATGTGTGAAATTGGATAAGGCTTAGCAAGTAGTAAATGAGTAAAAAATTTGTAACCAGAGGAGATAAGTGTTCTCTATACTTTATTTACTGTTCTGGCCTGGCATGGCCGAGCGTATAAGGTGTGCTACTCGTAATCTGAGGGTCGCGAGTTCGCACCCGCGTCGCACTAAACATGCTCGCTCTCCCAGCCATGGGGGTGTATAATGTGACAGTCAATCCCACTTTTCATTGGTAAAAAGAGTAGCCCAAGAGTTGGCGGTGGGTGGTGATGACTAGCTGCCTTCCCTCTAGTCTTACACTGCTAAATTAGGGACGGCTAGCACAGATAGCCCTCGAGTAGCTTTGTGCGAAATTCCAAAACGAACAAACAAATTTACTGTTCTCTGTTATAACAAAAATAAGTTTAAGAACTTGTTTATAAATAGTAGTAATGTATATATGTATATAATGTATTATAACTGAAATTTTCAAAATACTAGTTCACTAAAAGGACAATCCAATATTCTTCAATTTGGTAACATGAGTTCACTTGTGCAATGTCATTGTAACTTCTGTGATTTTTGACAGCAGTGGCTGATAGATCTATATATATGTATAATATGAAATTTAAACTAATTAGACTCAACAGTTGTGTTTTCAAGTTATAATCTGTAGTCACTCTGAAAACAAAAAACAAACATAATTTATATTTATTTCCTAATTTTTGGGGGGGGTTATGAGACAGATCAAATCTACTGAACGTGTACAGAAATTTTTATTCAATAGTGAAAATGACAGATAAGACCAAGTTTCTTCATAAAAAACATTTCATAATTTTCTGGAGGCTATAAAAAGGGCACGTGAAATATGAAAACTTTCTGTTGCGTATTGTTAATCTTAAATTGAAAATTACCCTATGTGTTGGATAGTCAACATTCTGAAAGAAAAAAAAATTGCAAGAAAATTTTTAATTAAAGTAAATCTTAATACTTGATTCAAAACTTGAATATTATGTGTATGAATGTCTTGTATTGTTTACCAATAACCTGCGAAATTTTGTAAACATATGCATACATTATCAGAAATCACAGTATAATTATTTTCGTGAAGACTTTTGTGGTTGATAATACAAGAGAAAGATATTCTCAATAGGATGGATGTCGGTGATGCTGAAAACTGAATTTAGAGGTTAGAAATTATTTTCACAGAATGTACAACCATAATTAGTGGTGTAAAGAAGCTGTCACATTTTACAGCAGAAGTTTTTATTAGGCAGTCCTGGTTTGAATATCACTATCTTATCATCATGTATAATCCATTCCTTGGTCTTTGAAGTAGTCTAATCTAGATTTGAGTGCTGTTTGAACCACACACTTGTGTAGGGTGAATTGTTCTTTTCCATCACCTTAGTGTATTTTTTAATATGGGATATTAAAGAATATTCTGAGATGATAGCTCACCTCTACACACAGTTTATCTCTCTTCCCCAGCTCATCTGCCAAAGACAGTTAAATCCTAACAGCCTTGAGCAACTCCCATCTAATTTCACATGATATTACATGAATTGCATGACTCCAGGATGTCACCAAGTGATGAATTATCTCAGCCAGTACACATACAGTTGTTCTCCCTCTGTATTGCACTCTCGAAACTACATTCTTCTCTTTGACATTGAATTTTTCAGATGTTGAAATTTATTATCTGTCTTCAGTTTATTGAGATGAAACTTTAATTTTTGCTTTCTTTAGCTTTTATTTCAAATTACATGTATTATGATTTATGTTTATTTTTAAATATGTGACATGATTCACTCTTAAGCATCATTATACAATGATGTTGGGAAAATCATTAGTTTTCTAGGTTGTTGAAACTGTTTTTTGGGTATGTTATAGATTACCACATGCTTTCTGGGCCTTTTACTTCTGTCCTGTTGTCCAAATTTCTTTCTTTACAGTTTGGAATGATCTGTTTATGTGTTACTAACCAATTTTGCTTTAGATAGTTCTTTACCATTAGTGACATGACCTTTACCTTCCATTCTCTTCTGGGTTTCATTCTCAGGTGTGTTCCTTTCCTTAAACTTTTTTGTGTTCTTTATTATTTTTGTTTTAGTGACCTACATTTCTTTTCTCCTTAATTTTATTATAGTTTATACTGTTTCCTGTCTGTAATAGTTCTGTTCAAATTTCTCAACCCTCTCTTTAATGACACCTTTTTGTCCTTTTATGACACTGAAAGACTAATTGGGAACTTGGCTCTCTGGACCTCCACTATGCAACTTATCCATTCTTGCTATTTACTAGTTTCTAGTCACTGGGGTTGTGAACCATAGGGAACCCTCACCACTTGGACAAGAGCGAGGAGTACTAGTACAGTGAAAAGTGGAGTGGTGGTGGTGACATCCTTGTTTCAGAGTAGACCACCCCTTATATTAATCAAACTTATCATTTGTATCCTCTTACAGCTTGTGTCTGTTCATTAAAGTTGAAGTGTGCACACACTGGATGACTGTGTTTTCATTCTACAGTCAGAATCTGTCCAGTAGAGTTGAGATAAACACACAGACTTCACAGGTTCATACTGTATGATTGTGGTGCCATCCTCCTACAGCTCTTGTTGGTCTGGTAGAGTCCAATGGTGTAGTTTAGGTAAACACTTTATACAAAACAGATGTGTCACTAAATCACCCTCCTCCTGCAGTTGGTATTAGTACTGTAGAGTCTTACAGTTAAGGCACATACAAGAACTCATTATATAAAAATATGCGATTCTTTTGCATCTGGAGTCAGTTCTGGAGGGTTTAGTGGCAGAACTTAAGTATGTAAAATGGTACAGTCTGAATACAGCCTAACAACATTACACATATTGGCCATCTAACAACTTGTATGAAAATACTTGAATGATCATATTTACATTGTGCCTGACCCTGCAACACAAATTTGGCATTTTTAGCTCTTCCCTCTTTGGGTAAAGAGAATATCCTTGTTTAAGACAAGTTGTGGTTTGTGCCCCTATGAGCTCCTCCTATTAGGTATCACATCCCAAGGGTTTCCTTTGGGTGCTTTCTGAAAAGAGTTTATGTATGTACAATTTGTAGTGGTTCCTCCACTACTTCAGCATTTGATTCTAGTTATATTGTGTGTAGGTGTGATAGTGTCTCAGAAGTTGACATTTTCATTTCTAGAAAATGCATTTCCAGTAGATACTTCTTCACAGATTTCCACCCATTCTTCCCACTTCTGGTGCACATTTTCTTTCTTTTGTCAAATAATGAAATTTTGTGTTTGTACTGACATAGGCATTCATAGGTATGTCACCTTCCTATTGGTGAAAGACTTTTGTCATGTGATGACAATGTCTTACAGTAGTATAATTTCTATTCTTAATGAAAAAGACATTTTCAGTGAGTTTTTTATCTGGTTACAAAAGCATAACTCCAATCTGTGTGGTTTTTTTTTCATCTCGATCTGTAGAATGCATTTGTATGGTGTTTTGTTTTACCGTTCTTCCCACTGTATGCATTTTTTTATCAACTTTGTTTAGTCTACTTAACAAAAATTAACTTTTAAACACACTAAATTTTATTATTTAAAGTAAATTTCTCAGGAATATATTAGTTATTTTCACTAATTTTGTTTGATATATAAACAAACTCTAGTCTTAGCTATGTAAAAAACTTAAAACTTTTTATTTTAATATACTTTATACGTATGTACTTTCGTTTGTAATATAATTTATAGGTCTGGAGACCAAGTTGCTATCACATGTATGAATCAGCACCCTTCACAGTTTCATGTTTTGGCTACTGGTACAGAAGAGGGATCACTCTGCATTTGGGACATGAGACAAGAGAGTCATCCAGTAACAATCCTTAATGCTCATGCAACTTCTATGATGGAGGTTTGTTTTCACCCAACGAGCCCTAATCATCTTTTCACATCCTCATTAGATGGTGCTGTTTGGCAGTGGAATGCATCAGGGTTAAAAACAGCTCCTTTAAATATTACAGGAACACCAAGAGGTTCTGGTATGTATGATTTCAAATCATTTGTTGTGTTAATTTTTAAAAAATATGAGAGGAACTGCCCACAAACACATACTATGTGCCCCCTACCCACCTCCTCCCAAAAAAGAATCAGTGAATGTAATTTTCAGAAGATATATGCAGTATATATCATTAAGTTTGGTAGTAACCAATAGCAGGAATTGTAATAAATCAGAATGGTGTCCATAAATATTTTCTATTAAAAACACCTTTTAAAATGTACAAATATTAACAATGATTATTTCACATAACTGGCTGAGTGAAACTAAAGTTTATTGTAGTTATAAAGTTGCCTAAATCACTATATACTCCCCTCAGTGTGTATTCCTTACGTGGGAAGGTTCTGTTCTTTCATTTTACCTCCTCTAGGATCTAAACATCCACTCGTGTTTGCTGTGCTGGTGACCTGTGAAAGGGAGGAGAGGTTCTTGGTGGTTGAGGGGTCCAACCCTAACACACCACTTTGGCCTTGAATTCCTGTAGATGGGCAGCCTTTGGGTGGCCCCCTTGGGTCAGTTGGCTAGTCCACTTGGGCTAGGGTCAACCAAGTACCAGTGTTGGATGTTCTCAACAGGTGTTGTGGACATTGTATTTGATGCTGGTGTTTGGGTATAGTGCTCATGAAACCCTGGTGCTGCTGCAGTGTCCTTGTTTGGCTCTGTAGTGCTTCCCCTCGTAGGGCTCCATGGTGGGTGGGGTTAGTGGGCACTAAAATATTATTTTTTTATTATTGTTCCTCCAAATAAAATAGTGAAAAACAGTCTCCAGATAAACGACCACATATTGAAGATTTTGAGCAGCGATCTTCAACATCTGTAACACCTGTACCTCATTTTCTTATACTACATTCTCTTTCAGACAAATTTTTAGGGCAGATGTGTCCCTTTTTCATTCAGAATAGTCTAGAGGGACTTGCTGGCTCTCAGAAGTCAGTAAATAAGCTTTGCTCTGGTGACTGTTACGTATTTTTTATGTTTTATGTTCTTCGTAGACTAAACGCAACAGAAAAACGCAGATAACAGCTTGTATAATTTATTACACTAAACTATTAACAAATATAACAGATATAACATAAATTATATAATAACAGTGACAGATATTAAGTTACAACATTCGAAATTAATTACAAAACAAAATAATACTAGTTTCAAACTTCAAAATTAATCAAAATACAAAATGGTACTGGCCTGTATCTAATATAATGATCTAAAATGAAAGTCTCAAATTCCAGTCTAGGGTGTGAATTTGGTCCCACGAAGAAATTCCGAAGCTTAAATGAAGAAGTTCAGAAACAGTTCACAGTTCAATAAATTCGCCGACTCTCAGCACAAGCAGTAATTCAGATGAATCGTAGAGATTGACGAAATAAAATCACAGCTTCCGTAGATCTAACTTCAGTCACAGATCCAAGTTGAATAATCACAGCAAACACTTAATCTTTCTCAAATAACTGACTCTCTTCTTTTGAAATAAAACTAATGTCTGACTCTCCTTTTTTTCTTCTAATAAAAACTGATCACCCCTTCTTCTCGCGTCACCGTCTTTTGTACCGGTAGGCCTACTTCTCGAACAATCTTGTAATTTCCATACAACTCCAGAGCAATCCACGCATGTCCGTTCTTGCACGAGACTTGTCGTCTAGACACTAGGCTGCCACATTTCATTTACAAACATATGACTGGTCTACTTAATTCAAGAAAATTCTAAATGTTACCCTAAATGAATAACAACATATTTTATTAGTTTAAACTTCGAAACAATAATATAAATATGGAAACATAAATAATAGAAATGAAAATCCAAACACAACACGACATGCCGTCGTTTACAAAATATTTACATAACATGACATACAGTCATATGAAAAAGTTAGGACACCCTATGAGAGCCTGTGTATTTGTGTAACATTTTTGGATATCGAGATATTTAATCTCAAATTCAACAATACTGAGAGATTATAGGAATATAACTAAACAATTACAACTGAAGGAAAGACTTTTCAAGATCGTCTGTAAATGTAATTCTACAAAAATGCATATTCTAACTAAGGAAAAAGTTGGGACACCCCCACATTTTTTCCTACTTAAAATGGCTTAACTCACACACAGGTGTATATCACACCAGGTGCACATGATTAGAAGATCGTTACTCAGTATTTTGAACAAGGCTTGCCCTATTTAAACCTCGGACATTTAGTTTGGTGTGCTTCTGACTGTTGAAGTGAGAGTGAGCACCATGGTGAGAGCAAAAGAGCTGTCTGAGACCTTCAGAAAGACAATTGTAGCAGCTTATGAGTCTGGTAAGGGATTTAAAAAGATCCCAAAAGATTTTGGAATCAGCCATTTCACTGTCTGGAAAGTAGTCAACAAGTGGAGGGCTTTCAAAACAACTGCCAACATACCCAGGTCTGGTCATCCAAGTAAGTTCACCCTGAGAGCAGACTGCAAGATGCTAATAGAGGCCTCCAAACACCCTAACATGTCATCACGGGACCTACAGCAGGCTGTGGCTACTTTTGATGTGAAAGTGCATGCCTCTAAAATCAGGAAGAGACTGCACAAGTTTAACTTGCATGGGAGGTGTGCAAGGAGGAAACCTTTGCTCTCTAAGAGAAACATCAAGGCCAGACTCAAGTTTGCCAGAGAGAATGAAGACAAAGACCAGGACTTCTGGAATAATGTTCTTTGGACAGATGAGTCCAAAATCGAATTATTTGGACACCAGAACAGAGGACATGTTTGGAGTAAACCAAATACAGCATTCAAGGAAAAGAACCTCATACCAGCTGTGAAGCATGGAGGTGGAGGTGTAATAGTTTGGGGCTGCTTTACTGTAGCAGGACCTGGACAGCTCACAATCATAGAATCCACCATGAATTCTACTGTGTATCAGAGGATGCTTGGGGATCATATGAGATCATCTGTACAAAATTTAAAGCTGAAGTGGAACTGGATCCTGCAACACGACAATGACCTAAACCATACCAGTAAATCAACCAAGGACTGGCTGAAAACTGAGAAATGCAGAGTCCTGGAATGGCCAAGTCAAAGCCCAGATCTTAATCCCATTGAGATGCTATGGAGTGACTTGAAACGGACTGTACATGCAAGAAACCCCTCAAACATCTAACAACTGAAAGAATTGTGCATTGAGGAGTGGGGCAAACTTTCTTCAGACTGATGTCAGAGACTGATAGATGGTTACAAGAAGCATCTCACCGCAGTTATTTCAGCCAAAGGGGGTAATACTAGCTATGAGGGGGTAAGGTGTCCTAACTTTTTTCTGAGTTAGAATATGCATTTTTGTAGAATTACATTTACAGAAGATCTTAAAAAGTCTTTTCTTCAGTTTTAATTGTTTTGTTATATTCCTGTAATATCTCATTTTTGTTGAAATTGAGATTAAATATCTGGATATTCAAAAATGTTACACAAATACACAGGCTTTCACATGTTGTCCTAACTTTTTCACATGACTGTATCAGTGAAAACACCCATATCTCAACACAGTGAACTCCTCTTGCATTCAAAGACAATTGGGGATATACCTATTGAGGTTACACCTCATGCTACTTTGAATTCATCACAAAGACTTATTGTTGAGAGGGATTCCAAGAACATCCCAGAGTCAGAGATTCTCTTTGATTTTTCCACTCAAGGAATTTCTGCAATGAGGCGTATCTCCACTTGCAAAGATGGAATGTGTGCTCATTGTGGTGGCAAAGACCACAATGCCTATGAATGTGAAATGGACCCTCATTGCATCAATTGCAATGGTTCTCACCTGTCCTACTTTCGTTCTTGCCCTAAATGGTTGGAAGAAAAAGAAGTGCAGCATTTTAAAACGATTGATAACATTACTTACCCTGAGGCTTGAAAGTTACTTCCACCACCACTTCTCAGATGTATGTTGCTGCACTTTATTCCAATACTACAGTGGAAGTGCAGACAGGTCTCTTTGTGCCACCATAAAAATTGTTCTCAAACCAAATGAAAAGTCTTTTGACCTCCATGGTTAAAAATGTTGATGAATCACCTTCAAAACCAATCTCTGTCCGTAACATACATTTCAGCAAACCCCAAGATCCACTTCCTTTGGTTCTGGGTGCAGGCATTTACTTGGGTACATCTTCTTTTCTCACCTCAAGATGCAAAATAATCATTTGTTTGTGTCCTCAGTTGCTGGAATCCTCTTTGAACAGCAAATATTGCACAATCGACCCAGGGTAGGATTCATGGAGTTTAACAGACCTCCCAGGAATAAAGAAAAAAATGTGGCTATAAACAGAGGGGCTCTCCACCCAATTTACCTGCATATAAATAAAAATGGCCACCTTGATACAATGGAACTGTTGAGGTTTGCATTCTCATCTGGATGACATCAAAGCACTGATTACTTCCTACCATTTTGTATGTCCTTACAGGAAGCATGTCTGAAACCTGCTGATACAGTTACCTCTCAGCAGTTTTCTTTATACAGAAATGACAGGTTGTGTGATGGATGAGTGCATGGAGCAATATAATTCTGTTTCCCTCTCAATCTTTCTTTCTGATGGCTAGGAAGTAGCTGATACCCAGAGCATTGCTGATACTCTAGGTGAAAGCTTTTGCCCAGGTATCTAGCACTTTTGCTTCATCTTCCACTTTCTTAGCCATCAAGACTCAGGCAGAGCAATCACCTCTTTTCTTTCGAGCTGATTGTCTCTATGACTATAATCTTCCCTTTACACTGATGGAGCTCAAACTGGCCCTTCATCGGTTTGGCAGTACATCGGTTGGACCTGATGATATACACTATGAAATGCTATACCATCTATCTCCTGCTTCTCTTGCTATTCTGATTTTTCTTAACTGGATCTGGCAGGACAATGTTTTTCCTGATACCTGGCACCAGGCTGTTGTCCTGCCTTTCTCTCAGCCTGGGAAGGATCTCAAGATTCCTTCAAACTATCATCCAGTTGTTTTGACAAGCTGTCTCTGTAAGACCATAGAAGCTTATTTTCATCTTTTGAAGCTCTACTCAAATAAATGGTTGAGTTTAACAATGCAAAATGCATATTTTTTTTCTTTATGTTCATTAGCTTAAGATTTTGGCCAGCAGTTTATATATATATTGATCCCTATGTGTCTTTATGAAATTAAAAAATAATTTAAATTGTACTTACTTAAATTACATCCATCAGACATTCCTACATTTTAAAAGTTATTTTCTGAAGTGCATTTCTATGCGATTTGTTCCAAAATTGTTAGATAAAGCTCTGGATATCGACTCTCTGAGCACTTGAGTACAGTGCTATTTGAAACAAGTTATGGAAATTGTGATAAAAAGAACACAATAATGTATATAAAAGTTAAAAGAAATTTAAAGCATTATTTTTTGAACAAATTATAACAAAAGACTTGTATAAGGATACTGGTCTCAACACAGCATATGTCTTCTTCAATTTGACATTTACTTCTGAGAATAAAATAGTCAATTAATTTTAAGAAATATAAATTCTGGCATTTCCCTGAGGGCAAGGGTAATAGGAGATAGTTTAAAGGGGCCTGTGGAGTTGTTTTATATACATGTTTATTTGCTTTCCAGTCAGTTTGACGGTGCAAACCCCTCATGTATTGTGTGTGTTGATGTTCTTACTTTATGTTCAATGGTTCTTATGCCTACATTTCTTCTAACCTGACCAATATAAAAATTTTCTCAAAATTGGCAAGGAATAATGAAAATACATTGTGTTTTTATCTTCTACTATGAATTTAAGTTAGATTATTTTTAATGTCTGGACATTCATGAATGAATTTAACATTATTTTTCACTAACATTTTCTGAAAGGACTGAGTTTTGGGGTTTTAATTTTTATGGAATAACTTTTTCTAATTTTTCATTGTGCTTGAGTTTTTCCTTGATTTCTGTAATGAGCATAGAGGTGAAGACAGTGAACTCAGTATGTATTGCAATGATGTAGTTGTTTGATGAAAAATATAGTTGAACATAGTGATCTAAAAAGAGTTCTAATGAGTCATTAAAGTTATGGACTTGCAACATTAAAATTAAATGTTCCTGCTTAATAAAGCAGAAATAGCCCAATGTATAGTTTTGTGCAAAAACAAATGATAGTTTAAACAGAACCTAATAAAAACAGTTTGAAGTAATATTCATAATTAATGTGTTAAGAATAATTACAGAATGTTTAAGTCAAAAGTTTAATATATTTTCTAAGGTTTTTGTGTGTATGTCATATTGCTATCATAAACAAAATATGTGAAGTGTAAAATTCTGTAAAACTATTGATGAGCCAAAATGTAAAAGTTTAAATTGCAAAAATGAGAAAGAACTTGAAATCTTTTGTATTTTGGAAGATAATTTTATTGTAGAGAAGATGCACCTCTTTACTTTTGTAAATAAAATGAATACAGAGTTAAAAGTGTATCAACAAAAAGTTATATTCAACAGTGTTCATCCTCATTTTAAAATAGAATTCTTCCAGATGATGATAAAGCTTGATCAAATATTTCTAGCATGAAAAATAAATAACCAATGTAGATTTTAAAGACTTTCTCCAGATTTTAAAATTTAAAATAAAAGTAAATAAATTTCCCATTTTTTATTGGTTTTCATATGAACATAACCAAATATTTGTGTGTTAACTGATAAAAGAATAAATTATACACCACATAATGAACCTTAATATTTCCCACAGTGAGGCAATTCAACTTTCTGTCGTCATAAATATAAGACTTATGAACCACTTCTTATAATTTTCAACATGTTATCAAACAGTAATAAATCCAGTTGAAAATGTTCACTTGTTACTGAGTCTCATGATAAAAGTGTTTGATTCATAAAATATCTAGAAGTCAGGAAACATTAAGCCCTTCCATAAATTATAACTTAAAAAGATGTATTATTGCCAGTAGCTATTTAATTATTTGTAATATATTATCAGAAATTGTAGTTTTTGTAATGAAGCATTAATTGTATTGGACAATTTATCTAATGCTGTGATTGGGTGAAAATTGCAGTTTTGAATTTGAATAACTATCATCACCCCACCTATGCCAATGAGAAATAAGTTTTATTCATTTAGTTTCACTGAATTATTAACAATAGTAAAAATAATCTTTTCTTCGTTTCCAAAATTACAAGATGTACGATTCAAAGAATTGGTTAAAAATGTTTTTCATTTGTTTCTGCTCAATAAAAATCAAAGTAACTCCATGATTGATTAATCTCATAAAAATAATCATCTAATCAAAATTAATGCTCCTTATTACCTTTTGCAACTATTCAAACCATACAAGTTTTGTGGGAGAATAAACGATTAGTTGAAATTAATCATTTAATGACCCATTCAATTGATCAACTAGCAAATTTCATCAATCACCTAATTTTACTATATAGTGTTATTTTATCAGTTTTAATTATTATTTTGATAACCCAAAAATATAATAAATTTCTTTTAATTATCTTTCTGTGATTGTAAACATAAAATTTAAATTTTGTTTTGCATTTTCTGAATCTATTTACTACAGAAATCAATTAGATTATTTGGTTATGATAATTTTGGACAGGTCTGTCAACAATAAGCCAGTCAGGACTTGGAAATCCGTGGCTTATTTGTGATGCTTCTAAACATCGGTTAGAAATAGACTCACTTCTTCCTCCTTTTGTCAAGGCTATTAACAGTTTGGATGTTGAAGCTACAGTACTTGTCTGTGGCACAGACAGTGAAGCAGTCTACTTGGTTACAGGACTGAATGTGTGATTAAAGGGTGTTTGTTAAGGCTGTTAACAGTTTGGATGTTGAAGCTTGTATGCTTAGTTACAGTACTGAATGTCTGATTATAGTATGTTTGGATTTTCATGTGTTTTTAGCATTTTAATGTTTAACATTTTAAACGAAACATTGTACCTAAAAAGTTTTGTTTAATATGTAAATTAAAAAGAAGAAAAATTAAACTAATTTTGATTACTTAATTTTGATAAAACTTGCTTTTAAAGTTAGAATGAAATAATTGTTTCTGCTACAGTACAAACTGTTGTATTGTAAGTGAAAATCAACTTTAATGTAATTAAACATTATATCCATTCAGGTGAAATTGAAAACTGGGTTTAATTAGTGTGAAGTTAATATTTAACTGAAATCAATAAACGTTATTATTAAGTTGAAAACTTTTTATATTAAAGGCAAGTATAAATTTCACTTTCGTATTCATCACTCAAGAATAGGTACATAACACACATGTAATATTTGAAACAACTTTCCTGGAAGAAAGAAATTAAAGATGATGGGAAGTTTTGAAAGTAACATTTTATATAACCTGTTTTGAAAGTCTTGTTTCTTGATTTTTTTGGTTGAAATTTAATAGTGTTTAGTAATTAAATGTTATGTAACAATTTTTGTAATATTAATATAGACCTGTTCTTTTACTTTGTATTGTCATTTCTTTTTCTACTGTTAGTTGTTAAGTGTATTTTATACTGCCTGATAGAATAATTGTTATATTTTAAGTAAAATATTAAAACAAAATAAAAAATTCCTCATATTTATTTCAGTTTACATTTCATTTTATTTTTGGTGGGTTTATTTCATCAATCATATTCATTTAGCTACTCATTAATTATATAAACAGGGAACAAACCACCTTATTTAACACACCAGTAATTATATTTTTGATAATCATAAAACCGTTAATTTTACCCCGCGTGCTTAAAATATAAGAAAACACTCATACATACATACACAAGGTTATTATGAGACATTTGTTAGTATAATTCAATAAATGAGATGTGCTGGCACGTAGTATTCCTTATGAAAAACTGTTAGGGAAATTATAGAATGTTGGACTTAATGACGTTATTTGTTCCACAAACACACAGAAATGAAGAATATTTTAAATATATGGCTATTCAGTGTTAATTAATTCTAAACTTCTATTATTAAAATGTACTATTGTACCTTGCCATAAATATTTAAAGTAGTGAAATACTAATCCATAATTCTGATTCACGTACTTTTTTTCAGCATTCTACGACTGTTATATAAATATGCCAACAAGCATCCTTAAATCAATAATAACTTCAAAACTATCATTCTCGTGTCTTATGTAGGATTTAAGTTTTGTGTGTTTCGAAGTTCGGATCAACAGCTGTACTTGGAATAACAAATACAACGAAAATAATTACAGAGAAGCAATAACATTTTATTTCTGTGCAGTGTTCTCAAGAAACGACGAGAAAAACAAAACATCGAATCTGGTCAAATGTTCATCGAATATTTACAATTATTCAGAATGATGTAAAGTAATCACGCGGTTGAAGATAATAGAATTCTTGATTCTACTCGAATTAAAATTACAACAGAATACTCAGCATATACAAGACAGAAATACTTACAAAATATCAGCAGAGATAAGTCACACAAATACAACAATTTCTCACAATAAAATAACGGATATTCCCTCAAAAATGGTTACATCTAGTTCATGAAAATGTTGAGGTAGCTGAGATATTTCTACAGTAATAAACAATTTTCAGTTCAACTCTTTCATATTATATTTGATTTACTTTATCAATTAGATTTTTGGCATGCGTGTATCGCTTGCTTGACTAGCTTATCCAGATGGCGCCACTTACAGATGCTCTTTCCGAATCACAGACGATTTTCTTTCATTTGATATCTCTTCATTTCGCACCCGAATATCACACACACAAAACGTTTTGTATAACGTTAAGTAATAGTTTTTTTTTTATTAGCAAATGTATTTGAAGGTAAATATCTGCTCAACATTCATTTGAAGTTTTCATCTCTTGAAAGTGGTTGAAAGTTGAAATAATCCTCTAAGGACATAGAACTGTTACCGTTTATCGGCAGTGGTGGATAAAAACAACACTATACTCAATTTTTTGGAGTTGTATAATTTTTTATCTGAGTATTATTTAAACAAATCTATAATGCTAATTCATAATCCATGAAATATGCAGCAGATCCAAAGCTAAACATAAAACGTTATAAGGGATAATAAAAATATTGACAGAACCAAAACTATACTTATTATAAGAGGGATCAGTACTGGAGATAATTTTTTTTTTTTTTAAGAAGAAAAGACGAGAAACCATAAGTTAAAAGAAAATAATTACAATTAAATGTTCGTGATATCAAAAGACATATTGTCAAATCATTCCTGTGCTTTTTTCACTTCTGGTTTCAATAAAAAGCTATTAATTTGGGAAAAACCAGGTCAAATACTTCTAAATTTATTGTAAATAAGCAAGTAATCATTTTAATACAGAGTAATTTCATGAGCCCCTAAACTCCAAAGACTGGTAACTTAATTACTGGCAGAAATAACTATTAAATTTACAATATATTTCTAAAGAACGAAATATTTACCAACAGTACATCATTTAATAACCCCATATTTTAATATTTTGACCAGGTGATATGACATAACATTAAATAAGCAACACAAGCACCAGGAAAGTGTGTCCCATTGTTTTAACAAGTACTTGTAAAGTAGAAATTGAACTTGCAAGTTGTCCTTTTAAAGTTTTTTTTTTCTCTAATAATGCCAGAGAATGTGTATAAATGAAATTACAACAAAAATTTTAAGTGCTTCTAAAATTGTACCAGCTTTTCGTGTTGAAAAGAAACAAAAATTATTGACTTGTGTTTCATAATATTGAAGTACTGACAAAAATATAGGATTACTGTAAAAGATAAAAGTCGAGCACATATGTATTGTTTATTAATTAACGTAATGCCCATCAAGCCTCAAATGGAATAGGTGGCTATGTGCACCTATGTTGGCAATGCTGTTGTTCTCTGAAATTATAGGGTTTTTTTTTTATAGCAACACCACATAAATGTTTAGAAACATTATGAGAAACTGTTCTTTAACACACAATTTTATACTGATATTTCTCCAACACCATAACTGTCACATATCGATATTCGTACACGCAAATAGGTTTACATGTGTTTCTGTTGATCCAGTTACTGATTTATTTTACACCGGATTTTCAAGTAAAATTTCATCAGAGTGGATGCCAGATTCTGTGCAAAAAGTACGTAAGCCGCCGCGTTTCGTCCGATGAGGCCTGATATAGGCACGTAAAATTCTACTAATACATCACGAACCGATGTCGCCATTTATTGAAGCTCTAAACTTTTTTTATTTTTCCTCCTGTACGTCGACATCAATGAAACGGTTTAGCTATTCATGGTTTAGCAACGTATTAGTGACCTCAGAGATTGACAGCAGCGGATTGCCATCAGGCTTGACCGATGGTGGTCGGCCATTTTCCAGTCTAGCCAAGAGATGCTGAAAAATAAATATAGTTATATACGTATATAACAAAATAAAAATATTTACATAATCTACGATATGACTTACACTAATTCGTATTAGACATACAAGTGTTATTAATCAATAACGGCGATATGCACATTTTGGTAAACGTTGTTTTACTTAGAGAATAAATGTTACGATAGTTGGGGAGATGTCACAGTGTCTTGAGAGCAGTTTCACGGGCCGAACAATATTTACCGATGAAAAAAAGAACATTATAACTTCACCGAGTCGATTGGCATTAAATGCCAGAGCACTCTAATAGCAGATGAAAATTATTAGGCTCCAAGTATAAAAGCATTAAAAATAAGACTTCTTTTTTAATTTACACCTGGTAGTTGATGGGCTACTCTAGGGTTGTCAAGTGGAATTTTAATGCATATAAAACATTAATCATTTTATGTTAAACTATCGACAATTATATAATTGCTAGATTGTGTTTTCATATCATTTGTCAATTATTGATTATTCAAAAAATAAGGCTTAATACGTTGCTTCAGACGAACTTATACGGTAAATAAATCCGGTCTTTCATTGAAATAACAGATATAACACGATAGAAATTTCTTTACTGCCTGAACTTTAACTCCTAAGCCATAAAATTTGAATTAACTATCATGATTTATTCACTGGATCTCAGTAAATTTACTGGAAGTCAGAAATTTTATAAAATGAAATGCTTCCTATGATTGAATTTCAAACTTTTTTTCGTGTCGAAGATTTGAACTGAGTCGCTTCAAGATTTAAATCAATAACACTCCGTGGAACTTCTGGTAAATAATTAATAACCATTACAGATAAAAAGCAAATAGAAACACAATGATGCATTGATTAAAAAGTTTCTATTAATGATATATTTTGATTAAGTTATGAGTAATAACAATGCTTTCGAAAAATCAATGAACAACTGCAAAAACAGTTTGTGATGTGTTCGCTCAAAAACTTTGGATTTACTTTTATTTTTACAAGACAGAACTATTTTCAAATTGTAAATATATATATATATTTATACACTGCTGGCCAAAATATTAAGGCCAATAACAATAAAGAAAAAATATGCATTTTGCATTGTTAGACTCAACCACTTATTTGAAAAGATGAAAATAAGAAAAGGAAAAATAAAAATAAAAACTTTTTAACATTTAATAGGAAAAATGTAAACACTATGAAATTAACCTAACTACTAGTTGGTCAAAGGTTTAAGACCATACTGAAACGAAGCGTTAATCGATAAAAACGTAACAAAATTTAGTCATTTTTGTTCAAGCATTAGCGTTGCCAACATCTTCCACTGACATCTCCTGTGTTACATTGGGTAAAAACATGGCAAAGGCTGAAAAGTTAACAGAGTTTGAACGCCACAGAATTGTCGAGCTGTAAAAGCAAGGCCTCTTTCAACGTGCCATCACTGGTGAGATTTGGTGTAGTGAAACTGCTGTTGCAAATTTCTTAAAAAACCCATAGTGATATGGAATGAAAATAGTCGGCCCAAGAAAACTTCGCCGGCATTGAGCAGAAGGATTCGACGGGTTGTTCGGCAAGACACTAGTCGATCGTCGAACCAGATTAAGGCCCTTACGGACGCAGAATGCAGCCCAAGAACAATAAGGCGGCATTTACGAGAGAAAGGCTTTGAAAACCGTAAACGTCTTCAAAGGCCACGCCTCCTTCCACACCACGAAACAGCTCGGTTAAACTTTGCTGAGAAGCACCAAACATGGGACATAGAAAAGTGGATGAAGGTTTTATTCTCTGATGAGAAAAAATTAACCTGGATGGTCCAGATGGCTTTCAATGTTACTGGCACACTAAGGATATCCCACCGGAGAATTTTTCTATGCGACACAGTGGAGGAGGTTCCATCATGATTTGGTGTGCTTTTTTCTTCCATGGAACAATGGAGCTTCAGGTTATATAGGAGCGTCAAACAGCAGCTGGCTATACTGGCATGTTGGAGAGAGCATCTTTATTGACTGAAGGCCCTCGCTTGTGTGGAAATGATTGGATCTTTCAACAGGACAACGCTACAATCCACAATGCCCGAAGGATAAAGGACTTTTTCATGGCGAATAACCTGATTCGTTTGGACCATTCAGTGTGTTCGGCAAAACTGAACCCTATTGAAAATGTTTGGGGGCGGATGGCAAGGGAAATCTACAGAAATGGATGTCAATTCCAAACAGTGCGTGATCTTCATGAAACCATCTTCACCACTTGGAATAACATTCCAGCCAGCCTTCTGCAAACGCTTATATCGACCATGTGAAAACGAATGTTTGCAGTTATTCGCAATGACGGTCGAGCAACTCCCTACTGAGACCACTTGTTGGGCACTTTCTACCCTGTTTAGAACTTCTTTTTGGTAGTCTTAAACGTTTGATCAGCTACCGTGTTTCTCCGAAAATAAGACAGGGCTTATATCAATTTTCACTCCAAAATATGACAGTAGGGCTTATTTTCGGGGGATGTCTTATTTTGATATATTAAAAAATTATTAAACTATTGAACTAACCATTTAAAATAAATTATTAAACTATTAAATTAAATGATTAATTCTTAAACAAACTAATTAACTAACTATTAAACTAATTAATAAATTATTATTTTTTTATTTCTTTTCTCTTCCTGCCACTCTTAACTAGGGCTTATTTTAAGGGTAGGGCTTATATTAAAACTATCCCCAAAATCACACTAGGTCTTATTTTATGGGTAGGTCTTATTATCGGAGAAACACGGTAGTATTAAACTAATTTCATAGTGTTCACAATATCCCTATTAAATGTTAAAAAGTTTATTTTTATTTTCCCGTTTCTTCTTTTAATCTTTCGAAGCTGTACTCAAATAAGTGGTTGAGTCAAACAACGCAAAATGCATATTTTTTCTTTATGCTTATTGGCCTTAAGACTTTGGTCAGCAGTGTATAAGATCGTATACGGCTGGAAAATAATGATGAATTTTACAGTACTTGCAACAGAAATGTTTTAATTTTTTGTTCGTATGTGGGTGTCTTTTGTTTTATTTGTACGTTTTTCTAGTTTTTAAGCGATTTTAAAATAAGACCAATATATTATTGAGATATTGAAGAAATCTTCAGAATAAAAGTATATCATTACAAGCACATACTGGCTGTGCATGTCGTTTTGTCTCTTCTCTCTACTTAAAATAATACAAGAAATAGAATATACACTTAAAATTACTTTAATTAATGTTTGTAGACATAGAAACGAAAAATAACAGCAACATAAATAATCTAAAACGTTTCTGTTAGTGGAAACAAACAGTCAATTAGTGTCCCAAGGCATACATTTGTTCTTTTTTATTCTTTTGCTGGTTAGCACTGTGAAAAATTAGTACACCAAACAAAATCATGCAATTATTTATATAGTATATATTTTATTCACTAGATGGCACTATTTGTGCTGGAGCAGAAGTCGGCTTAGCCCAAGGAGCTAGGGGTCCAAGCACCCATTTTACCTCATTTGTTAAGTTGGGTTAGTTCAAACAAAAAGAAAATAAAAAAGAGAAATGCACCAGCAAGCAGGGGATGAACAACTTACGTAGATGTGGTCTCCAAGGGCTAAGGTGCTCTACTGTCCAGGCCTGCAAGAAGTTACCACTCTTCAGCTTTCTTCTACTAACATTTTTATAATTATGTTTAACTTACAAATCATTATGCTAAGAAAACCAAAGATAATGTCCAATTCCTGTGTTATTAAGGATTTGTAAGTACAAAGGAAATACTGTTGCTCTTTTTTACATGATAACTTTAGCAAACGTTACTATTGTATAGAGCACAAAAACATGACAATGATGAATAAAATTGTAAGACCAGTAATTTTTTTATATTTAAGACTTTTAAGATTAAAATAAGACCAAATTATTTTTTTTTGAATTAAATACATCTTTAATATATATGTGTGTGTAATCTACTTTTGTACGGATACATCGAATTTTAATTTAATTACGTGAACTCAACTCAATTTTTTCATGTATATCAATTACTGTTCATCATAGAACTTCAACCTATTGAAACAGTATAACACATCTATGTTGTGATGTTTTTGTAAGTCATATTTACAACGCTCTAATACACGGGAACAGCTACGTCGCGTTACTGAAGATTATACAAAAGTTATCAAAACTAACAAAACGTTTTAAATAGTAAAACCAAAAGTATTAAATAAACGTTGTTAGTTGAAATGTACGTCGATGTTTCTATAATATAATTTGTAAATCGTTGCACATAATTATCAGTAGCTAAGAATATATGGCATAATCATAAAAAAATTAATGTTTAAATATCTAGTAAGATGCATTACGTGTTTCAAAAAATACTACATTTTTATAACTTAAATACCAACCTCAACGTTAGCACAAAACAAACTCCAAACGTAGCATAAGTAGGAAGGAAAATATAATCTGGTGATTAACCAGCAGGAAACTTTAAATATTCACTGGGCAGAAACAATGATAACTTTCTACAAACACCCACCATTTCCTACAGAAGGTTTCAGTTGGTCGGTTATAATAATCTAACTACCAATTCTATCTGCTCACTCAGAGATAGCTCAGAATCGATTGAATGATCACCCCCCCCTACCAGAGGTTCCAGTTGGACGAATAAAAATGTCTCATAATTAACCAGAAAATATTTATAAAACCCATTCTGAGTTGCAGGTATAACTTCGACTAAGCTAAACTTAACGATGGCATCTTTCTGAATTCATAAAATAAACAAAGAACTAGTAATTAATACCTTGTCAAAATCTGATTTATAATAGAAGGTAAACTTAAGTTTAACTTATCTTTCTATGAAAAGTTCTCATGGGCATGTATCGCGGTGAGACTTCATGGGACTTCCAAGGAAAATCACAGCTGAGCTCGAGGTTTTATTGGAGGTCATGTTATCCAATAAAATACATCAAGTTTTATTCCTTACTTTTTCACAGTCGTTTATTAAAAATGGTTAACCCTACTAGTTAAATGTAACGTTGTCTTCATGTCTTTATTGCATAAGTAAAATCGTAATTTCATAAGAATAACGAGATTTATCGCTTTGCAAGAACAATTCACACACACGTTTGAAAGTGTGTGAAAAACCACCATTTTAACACACATGCACGTGCTATATGCCAGTGTTCAAAATATGCACTGTGTGTTTTCATTTAAGCTTATTTAAAAAAAAATTAAAGATTACAGTTAACTATGAACTTGTGACAAAAACAATAGAAATACTTCATATTTGGTACTGTCTGTGTTTTCTGCCCTTATCTATTTTTATTTCCGCTTTGTTATCTTAAGATCAAGTTCTACAGAGTCGCACTCTATGTTAGAAATTATAGCTATTTCAGATTATCGCAGATCGTTTTGATATTAAAATCAAACTGGAATTACAACACGAAGTGTCACTGAGAAGGTTAGTAACATAATGAATATAGCCGGATTTCTCAAACTGGATTTCACGAGTCATGGCCGCCATTTCATAAAAATATTTTTTTCTAAAATGTGAGCTATATAAAAAGAAAAAAATTCGTAAAATTAAATTTATATGAATTAAAACATTTAATTTTGAAATACAGCTTTTTACGTCCACAGAATTTTTTTTCAAAACATAAAACAAACATGGATAACTTTGGGTATTCGCGAAAAAAACTTCAAATTGAAAGGAGCCCTCTGGTTACTGAAATTTTTGAACACTGGAATACCACAGCAGTGTGATGGTGTTCGACGATATTTCTCTAGCTTGGTTCACGATGTCAATAAACACGTAGGTTCAGTAAGGTTTTTATCACTTTGTCTTCATCTAGATCTAAAACTTGGCTTTTTCCCAGTGCTGTGGTGTAAAGGTGGATATGATGAGGCATATCTTTTCATATTAAATAATCAAATCGATTCTTACGTCTACAGAGCTTCATTTGAGTAGCTACGAGACAAAATCTACATCAACTTGATTCATACGTCTACAGAACTTCGTTAGATAAGTTTCTCTCTTTAACGCTATGTAAATACGTTACATAAACTATATTAGCCCTATTCACACGTTTACAGATTCGTTAAAATAAGTCTCTCTTTATCGTTGACTAGTTTGATTGGTGAAAAGCAATACAGTTTCAAACTGCAATTTTCAACTAGTGTTAAAAATCCTGTCTAAAAATATTTCTCATTGTGTCGTTTCTGATTGTTCACTTGAATACAAATATATATTACACGTATATGTTTTGAAACAGAAAATTACTTGAAACGCAAATACTGTTATAAGTAAAACTTTAATGTGAAGTGTACATAAATTACGTTTTGGTTTAAGTTAGCCAAGTTTAGGAATACGGTTTTTGTTATGACGCTCAGAAACTTTTATTTAATGTAAAAAGTAACAAGTACAACAGCTTATAACTGTTAAAAGAAAAGCCGTAACAAAATTACTAAAGTTACAATACACAGAGGTTGAATATGTTATATTAAAACGATTGTTTAGCTTTAGAACGCCATGTCAACATATCCATTCACGCGCTGAATATTGTGCATCTTAACAATAGCCCTTCAGCTTAGTTTCCGTTACAATAGGTTGTCTGTCACGTCCAAAGCGTGCCACTGTTCCCTGAATTCCAAATTCCATAGTACCCAGCGCCAGTTCAAACAATTCATTCTCTCAGGAATTTGTAGCGTAAATACCTATTTTATTCTCAAGCTGCTTCAGGTATGACCTGAAGCCCTTTCTTGATGACCGCTATTGGCTTCGTTTCCATACAAAGCCGGTATTTCTGAATGGTAAAAACGGTTCAAACACTGGCTTGAGAATATGTAGGGTTTAGGGTTCACTTTGATTTTTTTTATCCACTTTCCTAATTCTAACTTTCCACATACATAGTATCAGACGATAATCACGAATCACTTCGAAAATGTTTCGTCACGTGTCGTGTACAACTTTTGGAGAAACATTTTCACCTGTTGACTTGTAGAAAAGGTGCAAGACTTGTAACAATTCATAAAGTACACATACGCTTTGAGAAATGTCACCATGCTCTGTGTTTTCTTCTCTGGCTGGTTACCTTTATATAATATGTTCTGTGTTTTCTTCTCTGGCTGGTTACCTCTATATAATATGCTCTGTGTTTTCTTTTCTGGCTGGTTACCTTTATATAATATGCTCTGTGTTTCTTCTCTGGCTGGTTACCTTTATATAATATGTTCTGTGTTTTCTTCTCTGGCTGGTTACCTTTATATAATATGCTCTGTGTTTTCTACTCTGGCTGGTTACCTCTATATAATATGCTCTGTGTTTTCTTTTCTGGCTGGTTACCTTTATATAATATGTTCTGTGTTTTCTTCTCTGGCTGGTTACCTTTATATAATATGCTCTGTGTTTTCTTCTCTGGCTGGTTACCTTTATATAATATGTTCTGTGTTTTCTTCTCTGGCTGGTTACCTTTATATAATTTACTAGAGTTAATTTTCTTTCCCAAGATACATTGTGGAACCAAACTGTGTACGTGCGTTTTCCACCATTTCTCCAGGTATAGATTCTTTTTTATTATGTTGCGTACTATAGTATAAGAAACGCGTATGGCTTTACTACTGATCTTTGTGTTCATGTTACAAGACCCTAAATAGGGTTACCATGTCTGGGGTACGACTTGTTGGGTTTTTTTCTGAATCCCCAAGTTGATCCATGTTCCTTTGCTTCCAATACCATTAAGTACAACATATCTTAATAATTTGAGTGTAGGAATATTTTTCGGTTACATAATTTTCCTAAAATTGATCAGTTTTTGGTGGCACTACATTAACTACGAAAGTAAAGCACTCTCAAAATATAACTCTGTTACGTTCCGTATTATCTCAGTTTCACGTTCCTTGATGATGTCCAAACTCAAATTCAGTTTTCAACATAACATACTCAACGCACTGTGAAGCTCACAAACACTGATAACTTTATGTAAATCACATAAAAACATGATAAAACTTCAGCATTTTCGACAAGTTCATCGTGAAGGTTTTATCGCTTTTAGAGCGGTTTAGAAACATTTCTTTATTCTACATGTTTTTACTTTAGTCGTGATAATCTCTTATATATTAACGTAACATTTGTGATACCAAGAACAATATCAACAAAAAGCAAAAATTATTAAGCTTATTCTTACTTTTAACTAATTTAACGTTGAAAAACTATTGTTTCGGTATTCTAAAGAAAACAAAACCCAATAAGGAATAAAACAAAAGAATCTAAGTAATTTCCTGATTCATTAATTTGTTCAAAAGTAAAAGCGCGCTTATTAATTTAACATTATAAACACGAGATATTTGTTCTTCTCAAGAGTTTTTACTTAATTGCTCATAGATAACATGAAAAAGTTTACGGCTGTTCAAAATGTAATTAACTATATTCTGAGAGAGTCATAACATTTCCTATCAGTAAATCAAGTAGGGCCGGCACGGCCAGATGGGTTAAGGTGTTCGACTCGTAATTTGCGGGTTCGAGTCCCTATCGCACCAAATATACTCGCCCTTTCAGCCGTGGAGGCGTTATGTGATGGTCGATCCCACTATTCGTTCGTAAAAGAGTTGCCCAAGAGTTGGCGGTGGGTGGTAATGACTAGCTGCCTTCCCTCTAGTCTTACACTGCTAAATTAGGGACGGCTAGCACTGATAGCCCTTGAGTAGCTTTGTGCGAAATTCAAAAACAAACAGTAAATAAAAACAAAATTAAATGTATTATAAATTTAGCACAATTAAACTTTACTTGTAGGACTTAATTGAAAAAATATAAATAAATACAATTACTAAAATAGAAGATTGCGTAAGCATATAATTTGTTCCAGGTATTCACAGTCACGGTTTAAGAATATGAAACAAAGTTAATAAAATATTTAAACTTCAGAATGTACGCTAAGCCTTAATTGTTAGTTGTATAGATTTTATGACAAAAACAATAGTTGGTTAAACTTTTTTAGACGTAACTAGATTCGATTTATTTGTTGCTGTTATTTTTTCCTTAGGACATTCGTGCAAAGCTACTCAAGGGTTTTCTTTCTAGCCGTCGCTTATTTTGAACAGAAATACAAGATAAAAGGCAGCTGGTTGATAAAATTCACCACCAGTTCTCGGGTTACTCTAATCTGCTTAAATGGTGGGATTTGATTGTCGTCTTTATAATGACTCCTTACCTTAAAATTGTGAATCGCTATTTATTGTGACGGGCTCCAAACAGTGGACGCCGAGACCAACAGCATGACACGTTACCCACTGGACCACAATCGTCCCAGTTATATTTTAGTTAAATTGATTATTTGGGTAAACACAATAGTGTGACAAAAATTTAGGTTATTCTTACCTAAATAGCCAATACATAAAAACTGTACACACAATTTGGCTAGATGTCGTTGTCAACTCTTCCAACATGACGTTGCCTCGAATAGCAAGAAACGAGAGCTTGAATTACATTTACTTTTATTAATTTCAACTCGACTTCAAACAAAATCTACGAAAAACCAGTATTAACACGTCAGATGTGTACATTTAAAAACAACCAAAACTAATTTACTGAGTTTGATTGTTTTCATAATTATTAAACACACACACACACAGACATTAGCTTGGGCTTAAATTCAGAAACTGTGACAAAGCAGTTATTAAAGACACGTTTCCTTACCTCCTGACCCATCTCTGCGCCATAAACAGACATAACCGTTCCTCCATAGTGAACTGGAGTCATCGTCTTTGATGTGCAGGGACTAGAGTTCTTGTTGGGGGACGAGGATCGGGAGATCGAGGGGCTGTTGCTCCATTTACAGGCTGAAGAACCGTTCGTGATCATTTCTGTAGTTTTACCCATGCCTTCCATGTGGTTCATGTAGCTCGGAAATTTACCGTCAAATATTGATGAGCGTGGTCCACTACTATGACCACCACATGAACGGGGAAAAGAATTTCCCCACATTAGCACGCTCTGCCTTGTATCATTGGTGAAAGCAGAGAAGCTGGACGGTTGTAAAGGTTCGTTATCAATTTTGACACTATCTTTAGAAAACTGCTGAGAATCTCGTAAATGGTTGTGTACTGTTGTGGTTTTGGGTCTGATCACGTTTATACAGTCTGTCCCTACGGACACCGGTACTCCGGGCAAGCCGAAGTTTAGGTTCCCGATCTTGGCAGGGTCTCTTTCTAAGGAAGATAATAAAGGTTGAATACCACTATTAGACGCACTCATAAGACATCCCCTCAGCTGAGCACTGGGGTCATTAGTTTGGGGGTATCCCTCACAACAGGACGGTTTGGCACCCCCCTGTTGAACAAGGTGGGGAGCTTCTCCGTTAAACTTTGTGGCGTCCAGCTGACAATGGTAGATCTTATTGTCTTTACCGAGCTGGGAACCATCCGGGTAGGCAGTGGGAAAACAACTTCTCGCCGCCGCAGAGCTCATGTCCAAAAATCCGTTACTTGCGTACTGGGCGGCATGATGACTGTATTCCGGGTAGCAACCACCCAGATGACGATAATGAAGATAATTTTCGGGGCTTAGGAACCGGGAGTTATCAATGCTGGAAAAAATGTTCGGTGGCATTGCTGCCGCAGCGTAAGGAGTAAGTCCGTTCACGTTGTCCGTTGGGTAAGGGTAGACATTATAGCCTGGCTCTTCTAGATAAGGGTTATGTGGGACCTTCCATTTGCGGCACGTGGAAAGAAGATCTCTGATTTGAGATTTATACTTCCGGGTCCGTTGACAGCGAAGAACAAAGTCACTGTCTGATAAGATTCCTCCGCGGTCAGTTATGGTATTTAAGCCACCATCCAGATAAGTAACCTTAAAGTCCATGGTTCTCTTTCCTAGAAGGTCTCGACCTTCTTCTTCCCTGTTGAAAGAAAACACTTATTAGTTAGAACGAGTTTCAAATTCTTTATGATTTATTTACAACGGTATGAAGTGTTTCAGTTCATCGTTTATATGGATATCGAAAGGCATTTCTTGTAACAAAGATGTTGTGGTACTACATCCAGATAAAGTGCTCAAACCTGTTGTGTGTTTTAAAAAACAAATAGGATTACAAACCTGTTGTGTGTTTTAAAAAACAAATAGTATTATAGTTTGGTTACACAAATAAGTGGTAATTTCTAAGAAAAACGACTACATTGTCTCTACTAATTAATAAAGTTCGAAATTATAGATGCTATAAATTCTGTAAGTCAGATTTCTAGTCGGTATTAATTTGTCCTTACTGTATAGTGTTCAAGGCTGTTCTATTCTGTCACTACTATACGTCAGTGTTCGAGGATGTATTAATGTGTCATTGCTATATTATAAGGTTTGGAAAAGCTTTAGGCTTCGTTGTTGTACTGCTTGATAAGGTTTAAGCTTCATGTTGTACCATTGTTACATAACAGTAGTAAAGTCTCTGTTGTCGTGATAGCACTTTTCGACAAGGTACGGAGTTTCAGGTTGTACCGTTATCACTCCTGTATTATTTATTACTTTATGAAAGTACTTAAGGCTTTACTATTGTATTATTATGTTATGATAGTATTCAAGGCTTTGCTGTTGTATTATTATGTTATGACAGTGTTCAAGGCTTTGCTATTGTATTATTATGTTATGATAGTATTCAAGGCTTTGCTGTTGTATTATTATGTTATGACAGTATTCAAGGCTTTGCTATTGTATTATTATGTTATGATAGTATTCAAGGCTTTGCTGTTGTATTATTATGTTATGATAGTATTCAAGGCTTTGCTATTGTATTATTATGTTATGACAATATTCAAGGCTTTGGTATTGTATTATTAGACTATGGCAGTTGGTAATGTTTAATCAACAATTTGAAAGTATACCGTCGTAACGAGGTTTAAAACTAGTTGTATCTCGACACTAAAATAAGATTTAACATTCTAGTATTGTGTTACAATAGACAGTAGATATAAACAGCACTGTGTAAAATGGCTGACGAGACTTGATATTTAGTAGCATGTCGCAACAGTGAACTACGGTGTGTTGTGCGACTTCAACAGAAACAAGGAGATGTTTACTGCATTACAAATTTGAGGACATGGTGTTGTGTCACAAGGTTCACAAAGTTCGAAACTACAGTACTTCGTCACAGCAATAAGAAAAATTGTGTTATAATCATATAGTAGGGTAATTAAAGACAGAATTCTTGTTGTTTCTCTATTGTGTGGTCACTTGACTTACTTTGGGGCCGAAAATAATAATTAATAACGTGATATTAAAATAAATAAACAATATAATGTGAAATAATTCTGACCCTAATTCTGACGTGTTGTGAGATAAATAGAACTGATTTAAAACTGAGTTTTAACAACGTAATTCACCTCCCACCAAACAGTTGTACTGAAGCGATTTCTTAATATTTATAGCATCTGAACATGTTGTGTCCCAGCCGGCCTAAAGAGCCCTGGTATCATACGAAAAGTCTCTTCAGTACTATATATAGCATATATATACATATATAGCATGGTTTACGTATTATCATTCCCTCTTATTTATTTTCACTCGGAATTTATTATTAATACTTCATTCAAGGGATCAAGAGCCGTTTTCGAAAGAGTGTCGCTATAGAAGTCTATGTATAAATTACACCATAAGGTTATACGCCCTCTATGAGAACAAGACGTTCTTGAATTTTATAGTCTGTTTTAGAGCGATTAAATATTCTAATCAGAACAGACGATCGTCATTATTACGGCACGTGTTTACACGCACTCTCAGAAATATATTACGTATTTACCTTTCCGTATTAGAAACTTAACTTAATTACCTTAAAACAGAAATAACCATTGCTGTTGTGTAAACATACGAACGTCAACTACTTTGCAGCGTAGTACTAACGATATTTTACTTCCATCCTTCACATAGATCGCTATCTAATTACAAACCTTAATTCTCCAGTAAATACACACACACAAACCATGCATTTTAACCTTAAGTGTTCAATTTGCTTATCCTTCTGCCTTCAGTCTGTCTATCTATATTCCCATCTAAATGTTTACTGCGTTTGTGTCAGGAAGTTAACAACAACAACAAAAAAAGCTTGTTTGGGTTCCTATGGAAACCACTACAAAACAACGTATTTCCATCTAATATGTTAAGAAAAAAATAGTATCAGAAAAGGACAGAAGTAGATAGGATATATAAATGTAAACGTAAAGACAAAAATATAAAAACACAGTACAGACATACGCTAACCATGCACTTAACAAATTTTTGCATAAAGTATCGCATTTTACTTACTTTGCAGATAATGTATGAACTTAATAGTTCTATTATATCCCTCTGTTACTCGGGAGAAAATATACAAAACTACTGTTTATATGTATATTGAACAGATGTAAGAGTTTCTTACAATTAGAACTAAGTATGAACCTTAATAAAGAGAAGTAATATCCCTTGTCAGTGGGTTTTGTTACAATAAACGTATTGCACTTTACATATTGCCTTAGTAATTTCAAACCTCATCTGAGCACCTCAGAAGTGCCTGTAGATAAACCTTATAGCTAAAATGTAAATGAAAGAAACCTATTCGACTGGTATAAATTTTCTACGTACCTTCACGAGCGCCGTCTGTGTTAGCCATCCCTAACTTACAAGTGAAAAACTTTAAGGAAGGCAGTTAATCATCACTTCTCATCGCCAACTCTTAAGCTACTATGTTACCAAAGAATAATAAAATATATCGTAACAAGATAGAACTTACATGAAAGGGCGAACATGTTTGGTAAAATAGGAATTCAAACTAGCAGCCTGCAGGTGGCCATGCCAAACATTACTGAAATTAAAGTCCATTACTTCAGGTTTAATTTATAAATAATTTTTACCAAATTGCTAAGAATTTGAATAGAATCCCTCTTTTAAAATAAGCCTAAAGGTTTATAAATCTGCTTAACGTGTTTTCACATCACGTGCCATAATAGTGATGTATTATAACTTGACTCAAGGTTTGTTTTCAGTAAAGAAGCAGATTGGATATTCGCTTTTTAATTTCGCGCAAAGCTACACGAGGACTATCTGCGCAAGCCGTCTCTAATTTAATAGTGTAAGACTAGAAGGAAGACCGATAGTCATCACCACCCACTGCCAACTTCGGAGCGCTTCATTTACCAACGAATATTGGGACTGACTGTTACATCATAGTCGAGCTACCTAACTAACTAGTCACGTCGGATCTAACACCTTGGATTCATGCGTTATTGATACAATTTGTTTTGAATTTCGCATAAAGCTACTCGAGGGCTATCTCTGCTAGCCGTCCCTAATTTAGCAGTGTAAGACTAGAGGGAAGGCAGCTAGTCATCACCACCCACCGCCAACTCTTGGGCTACTATTTTACCAACGAATAGTGGGATTAACCGTCACATAATAACGCTCCCACGGCTGAAACAGCGAACATGCTTAGTGTTACGGGGATTCGAACCCGCAACCCTCAGATTACGAGTTGCACGCTTTAACACGCTTGGCCATGTCGGGCCTATTGATACAGAAAGCGATCTGTCAAGTCATATATAACAAACAAAATATATTGTTCCAGTTCAGTTTTGAAACTGAAAGAATATTAATAATTATTGAAAAATATTATTTAAAATACAAGCTTTGGGTCGCTTGCAGCATCTTTTTTCCTCCAGTAACTTTTTCAAAAAATCAACAGTATCATTTGGTTACTTCACCTATACGGTGATATCGCCCTCTATTGGTACATTAGAAAAATAGTTTCACGTCTGTGTTTGGGAGAATCTAAATGATAATTACACGAGAAATTGGCACGTTTGCAAAACAAACACTTGTCACGTGCAATACTTGGGGTAGCAAACATTGATCCAGCCTGTTTACCTTCAGATTTTCTACATTATTTTATTCGGTACGTAGTGAACATAGCTTGACATTGAAAATACCTACTGTTTTTATATGTTCAATCACTATGTTTCTATTGTAATATATAGACAAAATTAAGTTTAGTTTTCTGAGATTTATATTATATTACTTTGTATTAATATGATATTGAAAGTCGAACTTCTAACCTACCTATCCTTTCAAACATTCCCACGTATTATCACGTGACTGGTTAAGGACGTCACACAATAACATGTAAGGCTACTTCTGTCGCTGCAGTTGATACCGTTAAGGAAAGTCGCAGTTACCAAATGTTCGTTCTAAGTTCGTCGACAATCCACATCAAGAAATTCTTACAAAATTACAGAAATTAAATTAACTCATTAATAGCTCGAGTCTCTGTCATGTTCTTGAAATATGTGTGAGTTTGATACAAACCATGTTCATTATATGAATATCACAGTTCTATACTTACATGAGAGGCCTATGGGTGCACAGAATGAAATCTGGCTTGCTGTTCTTGTACACTAATCTCGTACTTGTCTGAAGCCACTGCCATTTTCCATCTTTTTTTACCAACCTGTATGCTATGAGACCAGATGCACCAGTCTTCAGTACTGCAATATCAATAAATTATTTTAGAAATTAGGATAAAAATGTATATATACCTTATTTATCATTCACTAATTTATAAACAGCGTAATTGAAACATTTTTATTGTACTGCGTATTTCGTTTTCGTATGTTTCCAATTTTTGAAACAAGGTAAAACAGTTTCATTTTTATCAATTTATTTGTTCTCTACGGTTATAAATCTGCAAGGTGAAATATTCATCATTTTTCAACATTGTTACTTTTTTTTTATACGTGAAAGAATTTCGGGTAAAGTGGGTTGAGACCCCGGGAGGCATCTGGATATTATAGTTTGGTTTAGTTTGTTTTGAATTTCGCGCAAAACTACTCGAGGGCCATCTGCGCTAGCCGTTCCTAATTTAGCAGTTTAAGACTAGAGGGAAGGCAGCTAGTCATCACCACCCACCGCCAACTGTTGGGCTACTCTTTTCCAACGAATAGTGGGATTGACCATCACATTATAACGCCTCCACTGCTGAAAGGGCGAGCATGTTTGGTGTGACGGTGATTCAAACCCGCAACCATCGAATTACGACTCGAGTGCCATAACCACCAGGCCATGCTGGGCCATAAAGCAGAGAATCCGAAGATGACCTAAGAAAGTCGAAACGTTGTTCTTTGATTAATTAGCAAAAGTGTTAATACCCATACCAGCCGTTCTGAGATACAATAATACCCACTGCCAACTCTTCTACTTTTTTCTGGTAGAAAGAGTAGGATCTCATTGTCATTCTTATAACACATCCATAGTCATCAAGTGCAATGTTTTTTTCTTTTTATGTGGATGTGTTTGGTAGTAGTAACAGTAGATCTGTGAAAGCGTGTGGCAGTAGTAACTGGAGATCCACAGTCCAATATGCTAACTATTAGATCATGCTAAGCTTAAAGTCCCTTACAAATGATTTTCATTCAATTTACTTTGTACAAAAATATTTTATGTCTGCACTCCAGTGTCTAAAGCCAGTTCAACTGTCTAATCATGAAAAAGAAGGCTTTTATTTGACAAATAAAGAATAATAAATACATTAAAAAGCCACTTAAATGATATTAGTTTTAGGTGCTAATTTGCGTAAGCTTTCTTACATTTTCTTTTTAATTACAAAAAAACCTTCAATAGGTGGTGCTAAACCAATTTTTTGTGAGAGGATAATTAACATGATTTGTTTTATTGTAGTTATTCGAATATTCATAATTTAAATTTTCAACTGGATAAACTAGTTAATTGACTGCAACTCATGGGTCACTACACGACCCATTACACAATCGTAATTGAATAGTGCGACTTTACCTTCACTTTAAAATCAGGCCTGGCATGGCCGAGCGCGTTAAGGCGTGCACTCGTAATCCGAGGGTCGCGGGTTCGCGCCCGCGTCGCGCTAAACATCCTCGCCCTCCCAGCCGTGGGGGTGTATAATGTGACGGTCAATCCCACTATTCGTTGGTAAAAGAGTAGCCCAAGAGTTGGCGGTGGGTGGTGATGACTAGCTGCCTTCCCTCTAGTCGTACACTGCAAAATTAGGGACGGCTAGCACAGATAGCCCTCGAGTAGCTTTGTGCGAATTTCCAAAACAAACAAACAAACACTTTAAAATCACATTCATGACCACAAAGTGTGTAGACGTGATTTGAAAAACCGGGATATGAGCCACGAACCATCGAATACATGGTCCAGTATGTTAATCACCAGGCTATGCCTGACCCGCATAAAACATGATAAACTATAAATGCGTTACACATTATTACGGATATATCTATTTAAACACTATTATCTCTTATAGGAATAATTTTGTTTTACGTGGTATTTATTTTTATAAGAGAGATAAATATTTTTCTCTGTGAAGCTTAAAACATTATGTGAGCTAATCATCTCCATGGAGAGAGAACCAAATGTCTGAAGGACATTACCTAAACGAAAATTATACGTTTCCAAAGACAGTATTAGTGACAAGATAAGCATATAATATTTAAGTAAACTTCCTTATCATTAATATTAACGTAATGTACACAAAAATATTTGTATTTGATTTTAATTCCTCAATGTTAGTAAAATTAAAATGTATTTATTTTTTCTTTTGGAATCGAAAACTACATATGCGTTCGAATCAATCAATATTGATGAATATTTATAGGTAATAAAAATATATCCTCACACTATATTAAACAAAGTTGCCGATTACATGTTCTAACCGTCCGAGTTAGAAAACAAACCGATTCTGAATCAACTTACATTCTTGATGTGCATTGGCGACATAAGCAAGGTCATCGTAGTGGACTAGATCATAACCTCCCTTGTTGGCTAGTTCCGCATCTGCATATCCTAGGAGCTGTTTCCCCCTATCGTAAAATAAAACAAACAACAAAACACGATTTACTATTAAAATTTATCATTTTCGTTCATTACCTGCTTAGCTATAAATTTTAACACACATGGCTTAATAGGTCATCTTGTTAAGTAAAAGTCTGCTGTAATTGAAAACATGTTTTAGGACGAAGGCTAAGACATTAGTTGTTTTTTATGTTTGATTGGAGGAAGTTTAGGACTGCATAAAACACATTATAATTATTATTCGAAACTTAATCATTCTGATAAATAAGATAAAAAGAAGTTAACCAGTCAGATATTTCTTCTCCAGATCAGAGATTAAATAATTTGCTTAAAACTGATGCAATCAACGCAAGTATTTATTTTGTTCTAGTAAGTAGTACAATTACAAACCAAAGCCTGGCACGTTATTCAACGAGCCAGATCGAGCCCATTTAAAATTATCTCAATCAACTGTATAACTTCGAAATCATTTTTGTGTTGTCAATTACGAAACTGAATTGTTTGTAATGCTTTTAACGATATATCTTAGTTTCACCATCTTTCATATCTCATGCACTTAATTTTAAATGTTTTGCAGAAAATCCGTTTCTTCAAAATGTTATTAAAATATTGAAACCATATTAAGTTATCTTCAACATGTTTTAAATTAATATTCGTCAGACATTAGTAGTTCAAGAGAAATGACATTTTTGTCCTGTGTTACAAATGTATGATGAAGTCATATTTCCAGTTCTACAAAACAAAACTATTAAAACAGATTTCAATCGCTTTTCTGAGACTTTTTATAAATGAACAAGTACTGAATTACGATATAAAAATATATAGCATTTTTGTAGTATATCTGTAAGCCTAAGATCGTTATTATCTACCACTTGTATTTGCTAGTCGATTAAGTCATGATTCTCTTTGCGGAATCTATAAATGTACTTCTTTTAACAGTACCAATTGGAGCAATTTGTTCGAGTTAGTACCAGTAGGCAAATGTGTTGAAAAAACTTCAAACTTGCGTTGCTAAATTACCTAACGTATATTTATTGTACTTTTAAACGCACGTTTCTCTAATTTTAAAAGCTTAATATTTTATTATAGTTTCATGATCAGTGAATGATTATCATGTTCGTAAGTAAAATTTAAAACAATCATTTTCACGTCATCAAGGCTAGTATAAAAAAACAGCTAAAAATCGAAAATAGTTGGATTCACTTCTTGAGACACAAATAAGTATTTGTAGGAATAACTTTTATAAAGTACTAAACATTGAAATTTCGTGTAGGACTAGCTGTGCTGACAATCTAGAAGTACAGGGATAACTTATGACATTCGTATCTTACACATGGAACATTGGTTTTTAACCAGCGGTTTGTGTCTATGTTTGTTTAAATGCCCAGTTTCTAAGTTTCTAGCCATTACGAAACATGCATGAATTATCGGATATTCTCTAAAAACCTGAAAAGTTCTAAGACCCATTACATTTCTCATATCCCATTTTTTGTGGGTGTAATAGTATGACAGTCTACCCACTTTATGCTGGCTGATAATGTACATGCCAACCATCTCGTGAAATTAACGAAACAAAACGTCTCAAGTTTTTGTAATATTTTTATTTTAATAAAATAATTAAATAGTGAAATGTTTCGCAAGGAAACGACGAAACTCGATCATCTTTTACTACTTGGTAAGGTTGTGAGAGTATAGATTTTATTGAAAGTGTCCTAAAAAGAAATTTAAAGTAATTTTAACCATGTAATTCAATATGAGAAAACTGTATCATCCACGATTAGTGAAAAAATATTGAAGACTAAATCGTAAAAAACGATGTGTCAGATGTAGGGAAGAGGAAATAAACTAATTGGTTGAATACAAAAATAAACGTTCGCAATTATTGATAGCACCTTTGAAAAATCTACTAATAAAGTAACGTTTAGTTTGTTCAGATAATTTATTTGGGCATTTTTCCTGAAATGTTTACAATAAAAAAAACAGAAACATTAAAATGGGTATTAATCTTAATACACCCTTTAGACTATATACCTTTCAATATTACTTAGAAATTGATACACACTTTTTAAAATGTTATTATACACACTCATATACATTATGATGCCAGTAATATCTTCATATGTTGTGTAATATTATACCGTGAAAATATTAAAATATTTTAGTGTTTCACAGATTTCGCATCTACAAAACGATCAGACATCTTGTTCTCTATCAATAAAACTCATTAAGAAATGCTATGTTAAGACATTTTATCAGGATGTTGGTAATGCGTAAGTACATTTGTATTCGTAAATTTAATCTTTTCAGACTTTGATAAATGTGTTATTGGGACTGAAGATTTTGTATTTCTTTTATTTTAAAGAGTATTGGTTATAAAAAGTCATCTTGGGCCTTGAGAGGAGTGTGCCGCATTACTGTCATGAAACAAAAGTATGTCTATTAGTGTTTATGATTACCTGTATATATTATTTATCACACAATCTTACGAGGCCATCACCTCAGAGATAAGCGGTCGATTATTTCCTACATTCTTAATCATAAATATAATAGATCAAATTAAAGTAAAAAATATCTTCATGAAAACTTCACGAGGCGATGTGGCAAGTCTCATCACAACATGATGAACATTTATCTTACATTTAAGAAATATTACATTGTTCTTTTTGCCTTGTTACAGTGATGGCGATTGTGAAACATTTATGAGTTGGAACCTGTCCTGTGTCTGAAGAACTCCTCCTTTCCCCCTGCCTTGGATTTCCCCTCTATTGCCAAGCTCAATTATTTATTTCACATTCACCACGCTATAGATCACTTGGTCTGAGGAACAACTTCGCAAGTAACATGGTTTTATACAGAAAAATGTTTGTTTGTTTGTTTTGGAATTTCGCACAAAGCTACTCGAGGGCTATCTGTGCTAGCCGTCCCTAATTTAGCAGTGTAAGACTAGAGGGAAGGCAGCTAGTCATCACCACCCACCGCCAACTCTTGGGCTACTCTTTTACCAACGAATAGTGGGATTGACCGTCACATTATACACCCCTACGGCTGGGAGGGCGAGCATGTTTAGCGCGACGCGGGCGCGTTATACAGAAGAATATTACACGAATGGCATAAGCCACAACTATCACTACATGTTTCTTAAATCTCAAGACTGAGTTATGTTCAGTGCAATTTCTAAGCATAACTTTTCCAGAGGCTTAACTCACATATTTATTTATTTGGTTTTAAATTTCGCACAAAGCTACATGGGGGATATCTACGCTAGCTGTCTCTAATTTAGCAGTGTAACAGCAGAGGGTATGTAGGCAGCTAGTCATCACCACCCACTGCCAACCCTTGGGCTACTCTTTTACCAACGAATAGCGAGATTGACCGTCACATTTATAATGTCCCCACAGGTCATGCATGTTTAGTGAGACTGGGATTCAAGACCTAACCACGTGACCTATATATTTATGACAAAAGTTCAACAATACTACTGTTAACCAGTGACGATTTACCATGACCAGAAACTTTCTATTTATAATTTTATTTGAAAATGCCAGAATTTTATATTTTATCCTTCTTTGAGTTGGATTTTAACTGAATATTAAGTTATTAATAAAAGTGCGTGCGTAATATAGTTTTATAGAACTAAAATAAATAATATGCAGAATACTACTACTAAGGTTATGCCAAGGTTAAAATATTGTAAATAATATCCTATATCAAGTAACTGATATTGATATCGTTTGTACTTCTGTTACAAAGTATTTGTTATAAGCTTGAAAAAATATCGGGGTTTGGTTCCCATAAAGTTTTAATTATCAGTTTCATGTCGGAACGAAGAGTACGTACCCTATAACAGTCTAAATAAAAACTTTTTAATAATTACACACACATATGTGTGGAACTTTCTGAAACAAAGTGCTGTTACAGGAAAAAATATCACTAGGAGAAACAGCCTAATGAAGAACTAACCTTGAAGGTAGACAACATTCTTTCTTACAGTTATGTTCGAAATGTTGTAGAACAAGCGTCATAAACAATGGAAACTTAGTAACTTAAATGCGAAGTGTCGAAGCTTAGGCTGAAGAACTTAGATAACAATCTATTATTGAAGGTAAATGAGATCAAAGTTATTCTACAAGACAGTTGAAGCCTTTGTCAACCATGATTAATTGTGATTTTGATCATTATCTGGCAAAATACGTAAACTGTGCATATATATATATACATAGAAAAAATATGTACATATGTTTTGGATATGCTCGATTTGTATTTACTAGCTTACAAATAGGTTAATCGTGTAATTTACACAAAAATGTCTTTGAACAAAATTTAAGTTGAAAGAAAATTATGTTATGTTGGCCTGGCATGGCCGAGCGCGATAAGGCATGCGCTCGTAATCTGCGGGTTCGCATCCGAGTCGCGCTAAACATGCTTGCCCTCCCAGCCATGGGGGCGTTATAATGTCATGGTAAATCCCACTTTTCGTTGGTAAAAGAGTAGCCCAAGAGTTGGCGGTGGGTGGTGATGACTAGCTGCCTTCCCTCTAGTCTTACACTACTAAATTAGGGACGGCTAGCACAGATAGCCCTCGAGTAGCTTTGTGCGAATTTCAAAAACAAACAAACTGTTATGTTGCGTCGCAACAGAACTAACAACAACTGGGGAGAAGGTTCTCCTCACTGACTCTGCTCTACAAACTTATAGTAAGAATATTGTAACTTTGTGGTGTGCGGTTGAGATGTTATTTCAACGAAAACAGGTTTGTAAACGTACCGCTCACCCGCCAGATGACACGTTCGAAATCCTATAACGTTTTTCTTTACTGGAAACCAGCAGTATAAAGTTGGTTGAAAAAAACAACAACAAATTATTTTAAAGTGTTAATGTAGGGTAGTGTTACAAAAGCTGTTTATGAATAGATAATCTGTCCGCCGGTGATTCAACAATGAGTCTGAGGGTTTATAACGCTGAAAATCGGGTTTAAATACTCGTGGCAAACAAAAAACAAACTAAAATTTTTGTGGATTTTCGCTTAACAAGAAATAAATAGTCAACAATTTGCGTTTCGCCATTATAAGACATTATATACCATATTGTAATTTACTGACATAAACAGCATTTCAACATAATTTTGTCCCACATGACTAGGTGATTAAGTAGCTTCAATCAGAGGTTCGCGGGTTCGAATCCCCATCACAACAAACATGCTTGCCCTTTCAGCCGTGAGGGCGTTATAATGTGACGGACATTCCCACTATTCGTTGGTAAAAGAGTAGTTCAAAAGTTGGCGATGGGTGGTGATGACTAGCTGCCTTCCCTGTCATCTTTCACTGCTAAATTAGGGTCGGCTAATTCTCGTGTAGCTATGTGAAAATTCAAAAAAACAAACAAATTGACCAGGCTTTGATGTTGTATCGCACTTTTAGTCAACTTGGTGTCTTCTGACACTGGGTGAAAGTCCCCTACGCTGGCAGTACACAAGTTACGAGTTTGAGATAACACTGTTTCTTGTTTATTGGGAACCCTTAGGATATGTTTGTTAGTTTTTTATTTGTTACAAAGCTACTCAAAGGCTACCTTCGCTAATAGTTCTTAATCTGGATATATTAAGAAAAAGCACTAGTCAACACTACTTAACGTCAACTATTGGGATACACTCTACCAACAAAAAGCGGAATTGACCATCACATAATAACGACCTTACGGCTAAAAGGGTGAGTATTATTGACAAGATTTGTGTAATATTCACCAAGACATGTTAAGCCTCTTTAGAATAGGACCGATAAAGAATAATTTGTAAAATATTATCACCAGCTTTATTGAGATGAAACGTCACATAGTCCATCTATCAACTGACCGCATTTCGGGTAGAAAAAGATGTAATATACGATAATAAAAATACCTAGTGTTTATTACCTTGTTAAATTTCTCCTTTTATTCACAGACGTTTGAAAGTTATCGTGTTTTTAAGCAGTTATTAGATGACCTTTAAACTGATCTTAATAAAGGACTGATATTTAAAGATATATGTTTAATTCTCTGTCGTGTGTTTAACATTAATACTACTTGAAGGATATTAATTTTGCTTTCATCTATAAACTGATTTTAATGTTTCATCCCATGGATATTTTGCGAAACTTACTAATATACAAAATAATAAAGCTTTAAGTTTTCTATAAATTCAGATAGTGTAAGTGTAATGTGTATAAATTGCAGTACACATAGAGCAAGATAGTGATATCAACTCGTACTACTACGAGTGATGGCAGTAAGGACTGAAGGGAATTCTCATGATTGCATAAGAAAAAAGGATATATCGTGGAAAATATAATTTAAAGTTCTTAATGAGAGTAGAGGATTAAGAAGAAGTTAAAAATCAACGTGTATTTTACTTAATCGATAAACTGTTTGAAAGTATAGCCATATTATTAATACTCTTATTTTTATGTGAATTCGATCGTACAAAGACAGTCTTGAGAAGATGCAGAGTGCTAGATTGAAATATCTGTAAAACAACGATGTATCTTTTGCTTTGAATGAAAATGGGGAAAACAAAAAAGTTCTTGGCACAACAAGGATACAGTATTGTAACATTTAGGTCGTTTTCTCTGACTACTACGTCTTGGCTAAATCAGAAGTGTTATAAAAGTTAAAATTGTACTTTAATTTGAAATAAATTTTAATTGAATTGAATATATTTATATGGCGTAGCCTCCTATCAAGACAGTACGGCAAATAAATCCCACTATAGTTAAATGGATTTCAAATTTCTTAACAGATAGAACAGCACAAGTAAAAGTCAATAAAACTATATCTAAATAATTTAATATAACCGCAGGAGTGCCCCAAGGATCAGTCCTCTCTCCACTTCTATATATCATTTTCGTCAGCGACATACCTTTCCCAAATCTAACATACACGCATAATTCACAATACGCAGACGACATCGCCATCTGGAGCACCTCCAGAAATCCAGTGATGGCCATATCTCGCGTACAAGAATCACTGAACAACGTCTCAACATGGAGTAACAAGTGGAGAGTTGTGTTAAATCCAACCAAAACACAAGCAATCACCTTCTACAGGAAATTAAAAAAGCAAAGAAAAAATCTAGAAAAAATAAAATTATCACTCGGAAATACAACCATTAACATGAGCAAAAGCATCACATTCCTTGGCATCACTTTCGACACAAAACTAACATGGAAAAAACATGTAAACAATATACACTCATCAATTAGAAAAAGGATTTCACACCTAATGACTCTAACCAGTAGACAATCGAAATGTTCACTAAACACCATTATACAAATATACAAGGCTTACATCCGTTCACTAATAGAGTATGGATGTCAAGTAATATACAATATGTTAAACAACACACTCCAGAAAATCCAAGTTCAACAAAACAGAATACTAAGATCTGCATTCAGTCTACCGTCATTCACGCCAGTAGATTATATACACCAAATTAGTAATTTACCAACACTAAGAGATAGACTAACGGAAATATCACACAAATATTATCTAAAAGCAGAAAATAGAAACAAACTAACGGCATCACTATACAAATTAACTTGTGCACCAACAAAACACATTTCACCTTACAACATATTTCAAGAATCACAAATTACACAACAAAGTATCTAAAGAAATAAATTTATGTCAATAATATGTATTCCTTTTTTTTCAGATATCGGGCACAGGACAGGCAAAACTTTCGGCGCCTGTCCTGTGAAAGTGGGATTTCTCGGGGCACTCCCGTTTTCCCCACAACAAAAACTTAGGCATTGGATTTTTAGAACCCAGCCCAGGCAACTTTATTTCCAGACCCTGAGTCGGGTCGTTTGAATTAAATTCATGTTCATATTTGCTTAACTTCTTCCTTTTGGGACGGGACCTGGCCATTCTCTTCGGTGCTGCCTTTGCCTCTCTCCAAGATAACATTTAGGGTGACATCCTCCACCCAAAAAAAGAGTAAAAAATTATTTAGTAAATAAATAAATAAAACTAAACCTCATAACAATTCACGAGAGGGGACGAAGAGGAACCACAATGTTCCTGAACACCCTAGTTAAAGAGAGAATTCTTACGATTTCTCTCTCTCTAAACTAAACCCCTGCCACGTTAGTTTGCGTTTGCGTAAGACAGTACGAGGAAAGAGCAAACCGCGCCAGAAAAGTCACTCAAATATTATATGGGACTTGGAATGTATTCTTAGGGTCGCTGAACCAGAACCTGGTGTCAGACTTAATGTTCATGGCCCAGGTGGGGATCCCAGGGAAGTAGTGTCTAAAACTTTGTTCGTATCTCTGCTCACAAGCTAGAGGAATCAAAATTGGCTCATGTGCTCAAATGCAAGGATTAGGAGCATTATTTTAGTTTGTTTTTGGGTACTTATATAAATAACTTGGAGTAATGGAGAAGCTTGATGGGTAAATTAGGGTCTATATGACTCATAACAGAAATTCTGAACCTGCAACAGAATATTTTATACTAGTTATCGTAATGATGAAACTTATTTTATATATACTAGAAAAAATAAAAGGTTTGCTTATACATTATGGTGATGGTACAACAATATAATAATTTATTATAAGACTTTAACTGCTCTAATATCTGTTCTAGGTATAGAATAGAAATTTACAATATACTTCTGAAAATATAAAACTTAAAGCACTGCAACTGAACCAAAGATATATATTAATCTACTATGAAAATATTAGGTGTGCCATTTGAATAACTTGATTAAAATAACTTGTTAAAGTTACGACTTTTTGGGGGGAGTCGGTGATTTTACAAGTTGTTAGTTTTTTACTCAAATGAATTCGGCAGACGTGTTTGTACAGATTGTGTGCTTTCATAATCCGGATTGGAAGTACACATAAAAGTGACCAGAAATGATATAACAGGAAACTTTCCTGCATACATTCCAAGATGAGAAACTAGGCCACAATTTTGTCAAAAGATTTCCGTGAATTCGCGAAAATTTTTTTTTTGAAAATTATATATGAAATACAGTTCGAATTATGATACAGATCCAGATTAATAAAAGTAGATCTCCTGTACCCGATATAGTTGTATTAATAAAGGCAATGCGTGGAAAGCATACGAGACTGAATGCATTGGTTTATCTCGTTTGTTTGTTCGAAATCCGTTGCCTGAACATCGCTGTCTATTATAGTCAAATCCCACTACTTGACAAGAACAGTCCGAGAGTTGTCGGTGGTTACATATTGCTTGCTACATTCCCTCTTCTATCAGCTCAAAATTAATGATGCTTAAAGAAGCTAACCACTGTACAGTATTAAACGATTCTTTTGTATTTGTTTGTTTGGGACATTTACTCTGTACTACCAGTAGGAATCGAGCCACTATTCTTAGCATTATAAGTCTTTATGTCTACCACTGAGCCACCAGCAATATATTTGCTTTATCTAACTCTGAGAATAGTGACTCGGTTTCCAGCTGTAGGTTTAGGTTTTTCAGGCTCTAAGAATAGCGGCTCAGTTTTCAACTGAGTTTTCAGCTTGTATGACATAAAGAATAATGGCCCGGTTTCCAGCTATAGGTTTAGGTTTTGTTAGTTTGTTTACCCTTCATGGGTAATAGTTATAGCAGTTATATATTCATATATAAATATATAAAACTGGCAATAAAAACTAGTCCAGAAACAATCTATACAAATTACTGTTATTACCACAAGCTTAGAACAAAAAAAATAATTCGGAACATTAAGGTTTGAACATAATTATTAATTTAACAACAGAAAAAAACGGTTTTACTGAAAGTTACAAAATGCCTAACCTCTGATCCATGGAGACTAGGGAGAGATCAAGTTTGTGTTTGCTCTTAAACATGGATTCCTTATGAGGCATCTCCAACAAAGATGGAGGACCAAATGGCGTGCAGACAGCAAATAAAGCCAGGGGAGGGTCTTCAGTTTTGTGGTGCTGGCCGTGTAGAATTTTTATCCTTCCCCGAATATCCAATCGCTTTAAAACACATATTTATAGACACATAAATTAGTTTAAGGTTTTTAACTGTTAAAATGAATACTAGTTATAATGAAAAGTCTTAATTCTGAAGACCCGTTGCATGGGCCAAAAAAAAGCCAAAAATGACAAAATGTTAGTAATTCAAAGATACAATAGTTTTTCGTAGAATTTTCTCAATATCAGAATTAGTATGAAAAAAAACCCATCAGTAAATGCATATACGTTTCAATATATGCTTATTCCACAAACTAAATTTTGTAAACAAATTTATAATAAATACTAGTTTGATTATAATGACACTATTTATTATTATTATGTATTATTTGTTACGTGATTATACACACACTATAGAAAGAAAATTATGTCTGGCAAGTGTTTTTAATTCTTTCACAAAAGTATTATGACAAAATGTATTAGCAAATACCATATATATTTTGCTATCCTAGTTCTAAGTGTTGAAACAGACTAGTAATTAAGCATATGATAATAATGATGCTGGAAATAATTAACATCGTGAGCTAAACAAATCTCAGCTAAAGTTTGGTGTATTTTAAATGAAATGCTAGATGAACTTACCAAAAACCCTGAGGTGTTGTCCAGAAGACAGCGAAATCTTACCGTAAAGTTTCGTTCTAAGTCTTCTAAGTGTTTTGCTGTACAAACAATAATATTATAAATTATATTTATTAACAAATATTACACAAATACCCTTAACAAAAGTTTATTTGTTACGAGTCGCTACCGAACGTATAACAATATGTTTTTGTAACAAACATTATATTCTATGTAATAACATAATAATCATAATAACATTTGTTGGATGACAAATGTTATCTACTATTAATAATATTATAATCTTACTATAACCAAAACTTTTTGCCATTTACTGAACGGCATCATAAACAGAAATCTATACAGCAATTCATACTTTGTGTATTCAAGATTCAAATACTTAGAACAATAACTATAGTATGTGAAATAACATTTATTTATCACAGAACACAATTTTAAATAAAAGTAATCTCATCACAACAAGAACATAACTTTCAGTGGAACTGTGCGTGAGGATTAGACTATATCTTTATTGATATAATATGTACATGTAGTGCTAACAAACTGGAGTTCTTAAAATATTTTTTTCAAAAAATGATACTGTCTTCAATATATAAAAACATTAAAGTTTATGCTAGTAAAGTGTATGAATATTTTAAATTCTGTACATCGAAACACTTCGATGCAATGAGTTGCGCATGATTAAATAACACAATCCAATATTGCTCCTGCCCAATACTTCCCGGAAAAGAATTTTTTTAGAAAATGGTCACTTTTTATGATGTTTTTAATGAAGTACGAATACTAAGAGTAGTTAAATTATAAGCACAAACAGTCGCACATAGGACGACCTTTCTGCTAGTTGTAAAAATGTTTCGTTAATAAAATTTTCACTTCATTTAGAAACATTATAATAAAAACCGTGAGTTTCTAACCAACTATAAAATGTTACTTAATAAAATGATGTTTATAAGCGTGTGTTTGTTAATAAACGTATTACGTACCTTTGGCTATAAAACCTCATTTGGAGACTCAAAATAGTTTTATTTTTACTTTTACGTAATAAACTGTAAGTTCTTTATGTTTGCTTTGCTGCATTACAAGGAAACAAAGGTAGAAAACAGGACATTATGCATATTTGTGATGGTAAATTCTACATTTTCCCATTATAATTTCTCTTCATAATAATGAAAGACATGATCCACATTATTAAGTAAGCTAAGACTACAAAGTACAAACGGCTTTACTCATTACAGAAATTGCTGAAAAAAGTTTCATTTGAAGAAGGAATATTTTTCTCTAAAACGCAAACATACCCTCAACTAAGATCTAATGTTCACATTTTGAAAACCTGTAATTACTTAAGACAGAAATTTATGGTTTAGCTACTAATGTTGTCTCGTGTAAATAAGTATGTTTTTTTATAATATTGTCAAACTATCCTCCATTTCTTTTTGTATGATAACAAAAGTTAGGGTTGAATAAACTTACATTAGAACCGCCGACCACGTTTCATATATAATTTTCAGTGTACTTTAATTACACGTTTGTTATTAATTTTGCTATTAAATCTTGTAAATCATCGTTCACTTACACATGACGAAGATGATTGCTCCGCGTAAATCGTTTCAGCAGACACGTGGCGTTCAAGGCATGAGAGAAATCGTAAGGATAACCTCTTATACAAATCAGGGAGATTTCTGTTTTCAAATGTTGACGTTGTTTATGTTACAACAAAGAAACCTGATAGAAGTTGCCCACAAATAGGTTGTCTTTTCTTATTAGGTTTCAATGCTTGAGTCACGGGAACATAAAGAAAATTACAAATATTGGGTTGAGATCACTATGTAACAACCAACAGGATAGTTAATATGTGTAAAACACCCATTGATTAATTAATGATAAGTGAAGCTCGATATTTTCAGGTAGTCAAGCTATTCTCGAACACAGCGCCATTGGATTTGGAGATTACGTGCGTCTGGTGCGTTACTTGCCGTGCGGGTATCAACAACAATCCCGAATTAACAAAACTTACGGTGAACTCTCTGGAGACTACAAAGATCGCTATTCCACGTTGCCGACAGGTTAACGGTTCCCTCGTTACCATAGATACGGTACCGCCTGATCCCCCTACCGGCGGGAGTGTGTAGCATTGTACACCTGCCTAGGAGCTCACAAATCTCAACAAGCACTCATTTTCTTGCCAAATTCGTTCTTGATTTTGACAGTATGATATGTCTGATTTGCACACCTCTACATGCATCCTGAATATTCTATATCTGGAACAGAATGAGTCATATGCTGGCGAGAAGGCGTCAAACACAGCAGGTTTTGACAGGGCAGGAAACAGTTATGTCAGAAACTATCCGGTTAATTATAAAATGTAAGTAAGAAGCAAATATTTTGTGAAAAAACCAACCACAGCAACAACTATATTTTCATGAGAGAAATAAATGTATTGCTCCTGAAGAGAAAGAACAGATATTTAATTTATGCATATATAACGTGCAGCTAATAAAAAGTTGCATATCCCCCTTTAAACTATACATATATGTGTCAGGCAAATGTTGAACTCAGAAAAAAAAAATATATACGCATCTGAATGAAAATAGCAAACTCAAAGGTAAATGTTCCTAAACTTCTTTTTCTTTTTTTGTAAAAGTTTGTGTTAGAGGCAAAATATAAGTTACACTCAAATAGTTTGAATAATTTATCAGTACCTTTATGATAATCGTCATACAGAATTCGATTTGGTTATTTGTCCAGTACTACAAGAAAAGTACAAACCTGATGATAAAATTTCTTGTAATGAGAGACCACTGTGATCTGCAGATAAACGTGAATTCCACATGAGGTGGCGCTGTAGTTCTTCTCGGTCTTCGGAGTGCACAAGTTCGTAGACACTTTGGTGACAAATATCCGACTATAAAGCAACAAAAAATAACTTTATCATAAAAATAAATAAAATGTGGACACCTAGTTGTACATTGACGAATCTCATTACTAGTTTAGTTACTAATGAACAGTTAGTTAGATCAGAGTAAATATTTGTTTGTATCCATGCTACGTCTAACACAAGTATCGAAACCCAGTTACTGGCGTTATAAACCATCAGACTAAGAGCTGTGCCACATAGGGCTCAAGATAAATGAGGTTCTGTAAGGAATGACCCATCTTCTTGCAGAAAATGACACATTTTATTATAAACTTACCATACAGTTTAACAAATTTTCATTACCCTAGACGAGAGCCACTTCACATTCACACTAATAAAATATATAAAACAACTAGCAGGTATTACAACAAACATCTGAAAAGTGCTAAAATGTATTGTTAAGTCTCATTTAACTGAATTTCAGGCATTTAGGGTTAGTTTTGTTTTTCTTTTAAATAAAATTTCGCTTTCACATAAAGTATGTGTATAGATATAATGTGTTTTTTTAAAAAAACCAAAAACAACAACAATGAATTCTATATGTCCAATACAGTTGCGTTTTGCTGCCTGGGTTAGATTGCAAATAAAAGACTGCCAGTTTAATTGCTAACACAATGATAGAAGAAGGGTATTAAAACAGGTCAAACGTATTCTTTTTAAGTTCTTTGGTTTCGTAAACGAATTTAAATTTCATAAAACTGTAAGTAGAAACGCACAAGTAAGATACTAGAATGCATATATATAAGCGTTGTTTTCAATAAACTTGATGACAGAAATTACCTATGATATATGGAGTTATTTACGTCTGGTACAACAAGAACTACATATCTTTGTAGTCATGTAAACCCTTTATCATATCCTTTATCCAAACTATAGCCTTCCATAAGCTTTGTCAATAAGCATGTAAAACTACAAAATTGGGAAATGTTCTTAACTACGTCCTTTTACGGAAACATTTTCTGTTTTCTCACATCAAACATATTTTACGATGTAATAATATATATAGATAAAAAAAAGTCGTTCATTCCGTTTTCCATATTTTTCGTTATTCTTCATATGGATTAGTGTGGTGTTAGAACATAAATTGTCTTTTATGACGAGAAAATGTAGTTTTGAGTTTAGTAGTTCCTATAGTATATAGGCCTTTGAATTTAGCATAGCGTTATAATGTATGCTTAGAGAGAGGATATGACGGTTTTATGTTCTAACATGTCTCTCGTCTGAGTTATGATCAAACCCAACCCATTCCTTTTAGTGCGCCGTTTACGCTAGTGGTGGAAAAACAAACTTTAACCCTCACCGTCTGTGCGCTAAACACATATGCTTCTCAAGCGCGTCATAGATGATTAATATGTCCTCTATATAGTGCGTGTAATGGGAACCCATCATGTCGCCCATAGGATATAATGAAGTTCACGTTCATGATTATTAGTCTCTTGGAAAACACATACAACCTACTAGATTTACTTTCAACTGTAACGACTGATAAGCTTTAGCATAGGCACACTAATCAATATGGAAATGTAACACACCAAAAACATCACATTTTCCTATTATCAGTGCTAGGTTCGCTCAAAAGCTTCTATACCAGCAAGGCAATCGGAACAACCGTTCTCTCGTCTTTCTACCGGTTTCCGGATCTGTCAGCGGAAACGAACAGTAAATATAAGACAAATTCGTTCTTCCTGTACAGAGAGAACTTTGATTGACAATCTTCAATTCGTGAAGGATTCAATTACATTGGAATGAGAACACTTATCAATCTCTTCTCTCAGAAGAAACTTTCCAGATGGTAGACAAACGATGCCTGCAAAAAAATCTGACATTTTCTATGTTGTTTTCTTGCTTTTCTGATCTGAATACAGACAATATGTCTACAGATGGGTTCTCCAATAAGTGATTGTAAACATAAACTGATGTTCCAATTCTCATAGGGAAAAGAAAAACTTTTCCTGTGTAGGTTCCAACAAAAACGTGCATGAGGACAATCCACACGAAATAAGATATTCCAACTCTCATTCAATTCGTTTACAGAAAGTAGATTTTTTCTTAAGAATTCGAATACTTTTCACCATTCAAGTAATGATGACTAGTTTTTGATGGTTAGATAAAATCCCCCTATACGTATATCAAAACTTGATGATGAAGGTTTGTTATTAATAATATATTTACTTTGTAATAGAGAAAGTGAAATTCAACAGAAAGGAACGTGAAGAGATTTAAATGCTTTTATTTAAAAAAACAACAACAACCATATATACTTGAGAAATCAATAAAATAACTGGTGGATAGAAAATAGTCTTTATAAAAATAAGAATACAAAGAAAAATTGCATCAGAGTTTTAAATCAAGAGTTTAGGATGTAATGCATCAGATCGAAACACACAGTATTTTAAACTGATATTAAATACCAACGAAGATGTTTTGTTGAATAGTAGGCCATCATCTGGTATACTGCTTTCTTAAATATACACAAAAATAAAAATGCAGGTCGTTTAACATTATGGATGTGGTAAAAATATGTAAATAATGCCATCAAAGGCAGAAACGATCATTACACGGAAACATTTCAAAAACAGTTAGTTTATTATCCATATTAAATCTCCTTGCTTTGCTTATACATACATACTCATACATCGCTAGAATATAGGTTAACTGCAATTAAACCACGAGAAGCATATGCCACATTCGAATGTGCATTATAAGAAAGGAACAAATACTAACAGAAGTACCTTGTATACCGAAAAGTTACACATTGACTTAACATATACCTCATGGTTCTTTTATAACGTTTCAATTATTTATTAGTTCTTTTAGCCTTAGGGAAATTTCATCACAATATATTTCAAAAAACTTTATGAGTGTTTGTTGATGTTGTGTCAGGAATTATACATTTGTAATTATAATGAGCATTAAATATTCAATTGAAAATAAATCTTAGTGTATTCGTTGGCCACGGATAATTAGAACTCCTTATTTCAGAACTAGTGAGCCGGTTTCGAATCCTTGCGGCACATCAAAGTTGTTGGTGAGTTATAAGAGTATCAGTCAATACCTTAGTCAGTAGTTCAAAATTAAGAACAGCATCATGTGTGTTGTTTTTTTAATAGCAAAGCCACATCGCATTATCTACTCTATCCACCGAGGGAAATTGAACCCATGATTTTAGTTGCAAATCTGTAGACTTACCGCTGTCCCAATGGGGGACGAGAAGGAGGCAAGTAGCTTTCTGACAAGTTTTTTTGTCTTGTTGTTAAACGTAAAGTTACGCAGCACTGGGTATCGAAAACCGATCTTAAGCGTTATAAGCCTCCAACTTATCTTTGAACTGCCGGGGGAATTACCATAAACACAAAATGCAAATACTTTAATCCAAAATCTTTATCAACTTAAAGTGTTTAAGAAGTTCCATTAAAATATGCCAATTACCAAAATCTAAAAAGAGTAGGAATTGACAAATAAGAGACTTGAAGTCTTAATGATCTCATGTTCAAATAACTTTCTTTTTTATATTTTATATCTTCATTACAATATAAAAGAAACCAAAACACCAAGTATATTTAAATTTTTCACTATTTTCGATTAGATTTAACAAGGTTTGATTTTTATTAAAATACAGAGTATTTTCAGGTGATGTTATCAATTCGCTATTTACATGCGATTTTTTGCTTGACATACTTTATTCCTATAGATACTAAAAAAAATATTATAACTGAAAAACATAATCAATCCCAAAAATGTCAATAATTTTTGTACACTGCACTACATCCGAAACCAATTTTACTACATGAAAATTATAATTTACGTAAACTGTACGTTAGCTTTGTAAAGTCTAAAAATGACTGAGAATGAACTGAGTCGAACGTTAACCCTAACAAAAATTTCAATTTCGATGTTGTTTTTTAATATAGTTATCAAAGAAACACGAAAAGAAAGAAAGACAAATAGAGTATCTAGTAATCTTGTAGAACTTAGGTAGGCGGGAGTCCACATAAAGAGACTGCATAAAGTTCATAGAGATATCTGTTAGAAAGTATCACGGAAACGTATTAGTGAGCACGAAATAGGCTTAACTCACGTTAGGCCTACTTTGCAATCGCTAATGTGTTATAAAGTTTCAATGGCATAGCCAGTTGCATGACAACCACAAGCCCTGGAATACCCAGGAACCAAAGTCGCTTGCGTGCAACAGTCGTGTTCAGCCCATGACGAATAATAAGATTATCCAACCTTTAATCGGTTACATTACGTCACAGGCTTTAACCAACAACCTGAATGCTGGAATTTAAGAGCCTTTACCCGTTATGCTTAGAAATTATAAGAAAGCAAAAATCACTTAAATTTTTGCAGATTAATATTATTTCTAATTTTTCAATCACAAAATTTCAAATTTCGTAATTTTTATGACAGAAAATTAAATTAATACTAAAAAAAGTTCGAACATTAAAAAAATTAGATTGGTTTGTTTGTTTTGGAATTTCGCACAAAGCTACTCGAGGGCTATCTGTGCTAGCCGTCCCTAATTTAGCAGTGTAAGACTAGAGGGAAGGCAGCTAGTCATCACCACCCACCGCCAACTCTTGGGCTACTCTTTTACCAACAAATAGTGGGATTGACCGTCACATTATACACCCCCATGGTTGGGAGGGCGAGCATGTTTAGCGCGACCCTCGGATTACGAGTGCACGCCTTAACGCGCTCGGCCATGCCAGGCCTATTAGATTGGTATTTTGTCTTATAAAATTTTTTCTAACTACTATACTTGCATGGCCAAGCGCGTTAAGGCGTGCGACTCGTAATCTGAGGGTCGCGGGTTCACATCCCCGTCGCGCCAAACACGCTCGCATTTTCAGCCGTGGGGGCGTTATAATGTTACGGTCAATCCCACTATTCGTTGGTAAAAGAGTAGCCCAAGAGTTGGCGGTAGGTGATGATGACTAGCTGTCTTCCTTCTAGTCTTACACTGCTGAATTAGGGACGGCTAGCACAGATAGCCCTCGAATAGCTTTGTGCAAAATTCAAAAACAAACAAACTTAACTACTATAATTTGTTTCTCTACTTCTTACTCATTTCGGAAGAATAATTTATCAAAAAGCTAATGTGAAGTTCTACAGAAAGCAGTTAAAATTTGTGCTTTAAATAAAAGTTTATCGCTCCCCAGAGACAGAGACTGTGGACTTACAACACTAGAAACCAATTTTCGATACCCGTGGTGGGCAAAGTATAGATAGCCCTTTGTTCAGCTTTGTCCTTAACTACAAACAAAAGTAAATCTGTCAAAAAAAGTTTCTTAGCAAATACGATTAAGAGTTTTAAAACTATTTTTGTTCTTTTAAACATACTCTCACTTTTCTAATTTATATAATAATTTATTGTCAATCGAAAATTATATCTTTACGCATGGTACTCTAGGCAGTTTATAAGAATCATTATTAATTTAGTTCCAAACAAGCACGAAAAATTATGTTTTGTAATGAAGAACGTACTATATCATGATAACGAAATTTCCATTTTGCTAATCGTGATAAAATTATTGTCACGCTAATAGTACCGGGTATACAGAACCAGTAAGTCTATTTGGTACGGGTCATATCCCGGAACAAAGCACATGTGTGTAATAAACAACTCTACATCCGGAAAGCTTGACATTTAATATATAACCTAATACAAACTTAGGTGAGAGAGGTTAGGCTATGTGATTACTTTTTAAAACATTGTACTCCTAATGAAATTTTATGATTGTCATCCAAAATGATTCTACAGTCAGTGGAGGAAAGGGCTGGGAAAATGAACTTCTTTGTAATTTTCCGTCCTACTTCTTTCTGTGAAATTACCTAAGCACGTCTTTATTCAACTATGACTAATGGCAAATAAATGCTACTTAAGTCAATGGGTCATTTTCTGACCCTCAGGCCAAATGTGACCTCTTAGTCCTCGCCGTCGGGAGTTATCTAAGAAAAAAAAACAACTAAAGAAGCAATAATTGCTCTTGGAAGAAACTTTGGCGAGATTAGGGAAAATGGGGGTGGGAAAGAGAACATGGGTTGTGTTTGAGGTCAAACAGCGTCACTGAGTGTTCATATCACCTCATTGGTCAAGAAACGTGTACGTTCTGACAAAAAAGCTTGGTGTACATGTTCCGAGGTGAGAAGGGCTTGCTTCATAAGGTGAGAACTGCCGGATGCAGTCTGGTTAGAGGTTAGTCATACGGGGCAGCAACAAAGATCCCGACGAGTGAGGCAATTTTTAATTACTGCAAATGATTAGAGAAAAAATTTCATAAGCAAATTCCATTAGCTGCCAATCTGCCAGACGACTCATTATTGATAGGACTCATTACATCGAGGAGACCTCCTCCCCACCTCCTCCTATCTCTACATCTGTGCTTCACCGTCCTATAATTATATGTTATGTCCACATTATAGATGTGTTTTTTGAGACGAGTATGATAGCCGCCAGCTTGGGCCATCATTGAAAGCAGGTGATGTTGTATCCCGAACAAGAACAGGAAATCCTCATAAGCTGTAAATTTACTTATAAAAACCTACGGGCGTGAGGTAAGGAAGACTCGGTGAACCCACAGACGGCTTGTTTTAAATAAAAAAACAAAGGAATGGAAAACGGGTTAAAGGTTTTAAATTACTTTTTAAAACTACAACGTTAAGACTGTCTAGTTTTAGTATAAATAGTCAAATACGGACATAAAATTAGAAATAGCTTTTTACGATGTATTTCAAAACTGATTTCCTGCTGATTCTTTGTGCTAACCCTTTCATCATGGTGGATAATATCTATGACAACGGTTAAACTTTAGTGAAACAAGTTCTCCTTTTAATCATTTTTTTTGCCCACTTCCAAACTTATTGATGTTTTGTATATGCTATTTTTAAAAATTAAATGTTTAAATTCGTATGCATTTATTTTTTATAAAATGTCGAACATAACACGCTGACACCAGTATGAGAAACGCTAATTTGATTTTACACTATGAAAACGAAACAATATTCTTACTTATTCGAATAACAGTACTAAATGAAAACAACAAAGAAACGATCCAACGTGCTAAAGCTCTTCAAACATAGATACAAAGTGTATGTCTTTTACAAGCCGTACAAAAACTATTACGAGTGAAATTGATACGATTTATTGTTACGTTCTTACGATCTTTTATCTGCAAATGGTTTGAATAATGTGTAATACCTTGTGATGCATAATGCACGTATGTTCTAAACATTATACATATCTAACATTCTAAGGCACTATATTGTGATACTAAACATGTCGCTTTTAAACTGCACTGGTCATATTTTAAGCTAAGAACACGATAATAATATAATGTTCAGCCGGGGGTTTAAGACCTTAGACAATGGGATGGTCAGAAATAAATTTACCTTCAACTCCACAAGTATATACTCACGAAAAAACTGAATACAGTTCCTATTTTTAATAAGTGTTAGTTTGACATTAATACGAATAAAAATTACATTGTGTGTTAGAACTTCAAAGACTGTTTTGGCTGAAAAGATGTTAGTTTTCATTAAATTTTACTGCAACGATAATATTTAATTGTAATTAAATTTTCTGTTCAGCAGGTTTTAAGATAATGCTAAAACATCTTAGATCTGAACAATGACATATTGGCAAGTCACAGTCAATATAAATGATTCAATTTCAAGCAGAGAAATAACTATATCGAATAGTATCCTAAACAGTATAACAGTTAAAACAAAATACGTATAATTACTTCCTGATAATTCAATATTAAATTATAATCATACAACAACAGAAAGCATTACAAAAGGCCTAGCGGAAAGTAGGCTTAAAAACAAATAATTTTATACAATGCCGAAATAATTCACTATTATATATCTGTCATGCGTCGTAGATTGTTGTGTAATCTAGACAGATTAAGAATAAAAAATGAACAATAAAGTCATTAGTTTATCCTTACTGCCAGTGCTTTTCATCCACCAGTCTTGTTTTCACATCAGTGTAACTGTATTTAAAATAAGTTTCTGCACTGAAACAAAAACTGACTGAACAAATATTGTAACACAGCAGGTAATTAAATTGTTCAAACAATATGATTTTATCCGATCAGCTACACTAAAACCTGGTACCGTATATTAAATTCAGCACGAAAAAAAGGTTATTCAGTACCGATAAAACAATGAAGTTAAGAGTAAGAAGAATCAGATATTTTATTATAGTAACTTTACAGCTCGATATTGGTATTATAAACGTATTAATAAAGTAGTTAATTTAGAAAATTCAATTTAATAAGATGGTAGAATCGTTGTAAACAACTACGAACAAGCTTTTCGTAAAACTTGAAGCGATTACTATTATTTATTTGGAAGCAATTTTACGCAATGACAAAACTATAAAAATCTATTACTTTGCATTAACTGATCGTGTAACAAAAAGACAAAATGAGCCCGAAAATATTAAGATTATGTTAAATTTTTTTCACAAACAAATACATAAGAATATGAATTCCATTTACAGTTAGTGTTATACCTGTACTAGAAAAATTACATAATGAAAGCTTATGTCTCAATAATATCATATTTTAGATTCCGACTTACTAGATTATATTATGGAATAACATTATTCGTCGGGATATATAAGTTCAGGTTATAACGATAAAACAAAACAATTGTTTCTTGTGGTTGGTTAGCTTTCTCTGTAATATTTTTCACAGATTACTTAAGTTAATAACAATATATTTTGGAGTGGCTGAGATAGCAAAAGAAACGCTTTTATCAGACGTATATCAAAAATTAATTACTTTGGACAATTGATAAACCTTTAAAAAACTTTATTGTAGTGATAAAATAAATCGACAGATGGCAGTTAAAGACGTGTTTCATAAAGTTCTTTGTTTTGTTTCTGAATTTCGCACTCGATGACTATCTGTGCTAGTCGTCCCTCATTTCGTAGTGTGAGACTAAAGAGAAGACAGCTAGTCATCACCACCCACCGCCAACTCTTGGGCTACTCTTTTACCAACGAATAGTGAGATTGACTGTCGTATTATAACGCCCCCACGGCTAAAAGGGCGAGCATGTTTGGTGGAAGGGGGATTCGAACCAACGACCCTCGGACTACGAGTCGAGGGCCTTAACCACGTGGCCACGTCGGACCTGAAGTTCTTCTATATATTTTGAAATATTTCAAACCACTAACCTAGATTAGTTTTTTTTTAGATTAGATTCTTTTTTAACACTAAAAAAATTATTTATCAGAATTTTTTTCTTCTAAGTTACTATATACATAGAAACGTATTATTGAAAATATGTTTATAACTTTTTCTTTTTTTTTATTAAGAGACGACACTATACTGAGACCCTACTTGGCCAGGTGGTTGGGTCGCTTGGCTTCGCAATCTTAGTGAGAGCAGTGGGTTCGAATCCTCGTCTCAACACACATACTCGCCCTTTCAGTTGTAGGGCGTTATTATATCACAGTCAATTCCGCTATTCATTGGTGACTAGCTGCCTTCCATCTAGTCTTACACTGCTAAATTAAAGACGGGTAGCGCAGATAATCGTCATGCAGGTTTTCGCGAAATTCAAAAACAAATAAACAGACACTATACTCTTTATTAAACACTACTTACTTATAGTAATGATATTAACCTTTCTTGGTGATTAAAACTAAAGTTAATGTTTGATAATATATAAGTAAAATAATTTTTGAACACGAATTTGATTTTATAAACGTTCTCCACATGTATATACACTGCTGGCCAAAATCTTAAGGCCAATGAATATAAAGAAAAAATATACATCTTGCGTTGTTAGACTCAACCACTTACTTGAGTATAGCTTTGAAAGATGAAAGTAAAAAAGGGAAAATAAAAACAAACTTCTTTAACATTTAATAGAGAAAATGTGAACACTATGAAATTAACCTAAATAATAGCTGGTCAAAGGTTTAAAACCATACTGAAACGAAGCGTTAATTGATAAAACGTAACGAAATTTAGTCATTTGTGTTCAAGCATTAGCGTTGCCAATATCTTCCACTGACATCTCCTGTGTTACATTGGGTAAAAACATGGCAAAGGCTGAAAAGTTAACAGAGTTTGAACGCCGCAGAATTGTCGAGCTGTAAAAGCAAGGCCTCTTTCAACGTGTCATCGCTGGTGAGATTGGGTGTAGTAAAACTGCTGTTGCAAATTTTTAAAAAGACCCTGAGGGATATGGAATAAAAATGGTCGGTCCAAGAAAAGTTCGCCGGCATTGAGCAGAAGGATTCGACGGGTTGTTCGGCAAGATACCAGTCGATCGTCGAACCAGATTAAGGCCCTTACGGACGCAGAATGCAGCCCAAGAACAATAAGGCGGCATCTACGAGAGAAAGGCTTTAAAAACCGTAAACGTCTTCAAAAGCCACGCCTCCTTCCACACCACGAAACAGCTCGGTTAAACTTTGCTGAGAAGCACCAAACATGGGACATAGGAAAGTGGATAAAGGTTTTGTTCTCTGATGAGAAAAAAATTAACCTGGATGTTCCAGATGGCTTTCAATGTTACTGGCACACTAAGGATATCCCACCGGAGACATTTTCTATACGACACAGTGGAGGAGGTTCCATCATGATTTGGTGTGCTTTTTTCTTCCATGGAACAATGGAGCTTCAGGTTATACAGGAGCGTCAAACAGCAGCTGGCTATACTGGCATGTCGGAGAGAGCATCTTTATTGACTGAAGGCCCTCGCTTGTGTGGAAATGACTGGATCTTTCAGCAGGACAACGCTGCAATCCACAATTCCAGCAGGACAAAGGACTATTTCATGTCGAATATCGTGATTGTTTTGGACGATCCAGCGTGTTCGCTTGAACTGAACCACATTGAAAATGTTTGTGGATGGATGGCAAGGAAAGTCTATAGAAATGGATGTCAATTCCAAACAATGCATGATCTTCGTGAAGCGATCTTCACCACTTGGAATAACATTCCAGCCAGCCTTCTGCAAACGTTTATATCGACCATGCCAAAACGAATGTTTGCAGTTATTTGCAATGATAGCCGTGCAATTCACTACTGAGACCTCTTGCTGGGTATTTCCTACCCTGTTAAGGACTTATTTTTGGTATGGTCTTAAATTTTTGACCAGCTAGTATTTAGGTTAATTTCAGTGTGCTCAGATTTTTCCTATTAAATGCTAAAAGAGTTTACTTATATTTTCCTTTTTCTTATTTTAATCTTTCGAAGCTCTACTCAAATAAGTGATTGAATCTAACAACACAAAATGCATATATTTCTCTTTATGTTTATTGGCCTTAAGATTTTGGCCAGCAGTGTATAAGATCGTATACGGTAAAAGAAAAAAGAACATAGGTTTAGCTGGTGAATAATTGGGTCGTCTGGTGATCCCTCATATAAGCTTCTGTATATAATAAAGCAACTAATGTATCGGAGATAATTCCAGGTATAGTCATACATAGAGTAAGACGTATGTAGTTAAACCACAGACATGCTCTAGACTCAATAACACAGTTATATGAACACCTGATAAATTTTTGTTTTTATTTACTTGTACAGTAGAGCAGCTGGGCTTATAAAACTGCCAGTATGTTTTTATCTTATAATAATTTGTAGATAAAAATTTATCTATTTTTCCACGAACAGTCATTTGTCGTATTATTTGAGAGTCTATTTCTCTATATTTGTCGTTTAAAGTATATTTCGAAAGAGTTACTTTCAAGTTGAGGTGGTGTAGAACCACTTCCTTGCTAGTTGGATGGTAAACTCTTGTAGTACAATAAAAATATTAAACTATTAAACATTATGAATAATAATTATACATGTCATATAACGCTGGTATTAGGTCTATTCTATTCTATATAAGAACAATGTATTCTTTGTCTAGTACCTACGGGATATTCAAGAATTATAAGAGTGTTTAACAATAACATTTCACCCACACTATATTTTTCATATCTATTTTCGACAACGTATTTTGCTCAGTCCCAATTTTTAGAAATCTCTTAGCAATTAGATAAATACTAAACAAATATAATTATAATTATGTTTCGCCATCTTTTAAAAAGGAGTTATTTGTTTGTTTTTGAATTTCGCGCAAAGCTACACGAAGACTATCTGCGCTAGCCGTTTCTAATTTAGCAGCGTAAGACTAAAGAGAAGGCAACTAGTCATTACTACTCATCGCCAACTCTTGGGCTACTCTGTTTCCAACGAATGATGGGATTGACTGTCACATTATAACGCCCCAACAGCTGAAATGGCGAGCATATTTGTTACGATAGGGGTTCAAACCTACGAACCTCAAATTACGAGTCGAGCGCCTTAACCACCTGGCCATGCCGACCATGTTGAAAGTTTTTCGTGCTGTAACAATTGGCTTACACAGTTAATGTTCCAACCAACCTTCTATTCCAGTCGGCTTGAAGAGCTTTGGATTGACCGAAAACGAGTCGTCGGCAATGGATATAGCGAATAGCGTGGTTGTAATATTATTTTTATATACTATTTCAATTTTTGAAATTACGTAAGTAACTAAATAAAGAATATAGTGTTTAAAAATATGATATGCTTATACTAAAGGTTTTTGATAAGCGTAGTTATAACCACGTTTAATATAACTTATAAAGTACATAACTTAATAGAGAAGATCTACTTAAAAATAAAATAAATACGGAAATTAAATTCAAAATGTTTATATTATTTCTTACTGATTATAGGTTTAAGGCAATTATTTACGAGAGGTAAAAATCACGTAAAAATAACAGCACAAAGTACTGACAACTACATGCGATAATACTGTTATTTATCTGTGATAAGATATTGCTGTTGTTTATAGGTGCCAAGGTGGGTGCAGGAATTGCAACTTCATTGTTAACTATGTAACGGCAGTATTTTTTTTAGACGTAGACGTTCTTCATTTTTAGTATGTTGATGAAGTTTATTATTTTATGGGAGAACTATGTACTCGGCACTCTGCGGTCAGTAAACTGTACCCCAAAACATTCCGGCAACCCAGTGTCTAGTTTATACTGTAAGACTTTATATTGAAATCTCGAATCACCAACTATCATGTATTTTTATGTAGAATAAGACAGCTAGGTTAGATAATGCAATACTAAATATGGTTCTTTATAGTTCGATTTAGGTGATGAAGTAAGAGTGTAATCTTTACACAAAGTTAGGCATTTAGGCTTACCTGATGAAAACCCAGATATGTTTCAACGGTGTGGGAGGCGTAGAAAACTTCTCCTTCGCACGTCAAAATCAGCAGGAAACCGTTGAGAGCCTGCAGAGAAAGTATGGGCGTTAACTAAAACAGCTATGAATAATTGAATACACATTGAATTTATTTCAACGCGGGAACGTTGCTTCCAGTAAATAATATGCATATGAAAGGTCGAAGAGAACGGGGACTAACTGTTGGAAGGGGGCTGGACTCATTAAACCAGTATTCGCAGAGCAGTTTTCGACCGATCACGACATTTTTAGATCCATAAGAATACCTGTGCTACTAAATTCGTGTCACATTAGACATGTATGAAATGTGATATTTGATATTATCTATGCTCTTCTGTTAGTCTCAATATTTACTATAAACTGTATTATCCTTTTACAAGGATATCATAAGGAGGTTACAGTAGAGTTCTTACCTCTGACAAATATACAAGCTTATTTCGTTTATCTTTACCATCTAATTGTTCTGGTGAAGAAAAGGTTGTGGCGCTGTGAGATCAGTTTTATTTTGATGTAAAATATACTTTTTTCTTATAAAAAACAACAATTCGAGACATTAATTGGTGGACGTTTATACATAAATATTTCTTTAGCAGATTGATATGGCTATCGTTTCAGTTCCCGGGTTGGACAGCGGAAAGTCTTCGTGTTTACAACGATGAAATCCATTCAGTAAACACAGCATGTGAGTTTCTTACAAGAAATTTCACACAGTGTTATTTTAAGATCAACTTTTAAGTGATGGCCTTGCTTTTTTGGATTCACAAATTAAAACCAAACTAAAATCTACCGTTATAAACTTAATACTTCTAAAATTTCATAAATGAAGATATTTTCATACTTTTTAAGACTAGAAAAATCTAAGTACGTTTAATGTTAATTAAAACCTGTACGTCTGAAAGTAATTGAATTAAAGAAAATTTCGATTTTCAGCTCGAACGGCACCTTACGCCACACACGAGTCGATGCTTAGGATAATCAACCCAGTTTGTGACTGCTGACTAGGAGACGAGTAAACGCTCAGTAGTGCTCGCCGTCTGATATGTAGTTACCCTTAACTGAATTGTCTGTAATAACTATGATGCCTGCACAGTTCAAAGTGGAACGGCCAAAGCTTTGAACTTCCAGGTCAACAGCCCAACAACAAATAATTTCTTTTTCTGTATAAATAACTCCTACAAATATTCTAAGGGTGTTATATGATGCAGTAGGATTGTCAAAAATTAAGGAATCCGTAAAGTTGTATACTTTCCTTACGTCCTAAAAATAGTCAAAACTGTTATTAAAACCGGACGTAAAGGTAAGACTTTATACGCTCACTGTACATATTAAAGCAAATTTGCTGTTTTCACGTTCGTACCCGATTAGTCACTTTTAACTCTGCAACTGTGATGAAATATTTTCATTTTCGGTTGCCTCTCAGCTGCTCAGTGGTAATGAACAGTTATAATGTGATAAATTCAGTTTCGATGCGTTGTGGGTACAGTACAGACAGCCCATTGTGTAGCTTTGAATTTAACAATAAACAAAACTTTTGTTTTTACAATACTAAAACTATATACTGTGAATGTAGTTTACAATTTATAACTGGATAAAATACATTTTCATGGCTCCATGTTTTTCATGTTTGTTTGCTTATTCTTACTTAAACGGATAGTTTTCGTATATTTAACTGTTCTTCCAGTTTGATAAATATTGTTATACAACACTCACTAAAGATTCATAGATCAAGTTATGGGTACACTTGTTCTAATCTGAAAATAATATATTTTATGTGGGCGGGGTGTAGCCTGGTGGTAAGTTGCGAGTCAGAAAATCCAAGGCTCGAGACACGATACCGCTGTATACGTCCTATACATTCAGCTGTGATCACGTTACAAGGGTGTGGGTAATCCTGCTATTAGTTTCCAGGAATCAGATAAGGTCCTTGTGGTTGCAGATATTGCTGATTGGTTAGGAATATCAATCAGATTTCTACTATCATCCAGCGCACAAAACAACCACTGACAGTTCTAAACGAGTATCTTAACAATTTCGTTCAAAATAAAACTTCATGGCATTTTTTAGTTAAAATATTTGTTGATTTTAATTTTGCGCAAGGCTACACAAGGGCGATCTGGGCTAGCCGTCCCTAATTTAACACCGTAAAACTAGAGGGAAGGCAGCTAGCAATCACCACTCACCGCCAAATCTTAGGCTAAATTTTGTTTTGTGAACCTGACGATGACCGAAGAAGGTCGAAACGTTGTTCGCTCCTCTACGTAAAACAATTTCTCAACCCAAACGAGCCGTTTTCACATATATATTTGAGGTTCTCTTTTACCAACAAATAGTGGGATTGACCGTCACTTTATAACGTCCCCACGGCCGAAAGGGTGAACATGTTTGGTGCGACGGGTATTTGAACCCGCGACCCTCATATTACGAGTCGAACGTCTAAACACACCTAGCTATGACGGGGCGTTAGTTAAATTGACATTGAAATGTATAGATTAAAACACCAATTTTATAACCAGATTGATCGCTGCTTAAACCAACAGAAGTGAAATACTTAAATGCATATATGTTTTACTATGCCTTGTGTCCATAAAATAGCGAACATAACGCATTTTTATTGAACCAACACATTAATGTTAAAAAAAACGTGTGTGTTGCATGTATATAACCATCTTAAGAAAACCCTGCTAAAATTTACATATTAATGAACAATGCAATTCAAATACTTATGATACCTCAAGGTACCCGTTAGTGTCATTTCCACTGACTTACCAGTCAAATGGCTCTATAAAACAAGATTTATGACAACTGGATGTCTGACGCGGAATTGTATGGACGCATGAACATGAACATTTTTTTTACACGTTACTCAGTGTGAATTTAGTATTTTTGTATAATACTTTCCTTTCACGCATGAGCGGCTTCTAAAATAATTTCATTGGAGCTTCAAAACTCTTATCTATTATCCTTGAACTCGTTTGAGATTTTTTTATTCCTAGCTTGAATTTTATACAATTGAAAGTGATATTTTAAACAGCTTGTGCTCTTGTAGTAATGTCAAGATTGGTATAGAAACCGACAACTAATACTAAGTTTTGGCGCCAAGCGTTTTCTAAGTCTTATATTTATCTAAAAATGATCAGAATAGAGAGACTTCAGACACAATTTCCTCTGTTTTATCAGAGCGCAAATCAAAAACCCCTGACAAGAAAGACTTTTCTGAAATTGGATCGATGGCGCTGACATTATTATGAGCTTATTAGATACTTATAAAGTATACGTTAGAATAATTTCAAATCTTTTCGTCATTGGAGAATTAGCATAAAAACATTTAGGCTGACAAGAAGGTACGAAAGTGAAGACTTTTTATTACTACAAAATGCTTAATCCTAATGCCAGTAGAAATACCTATCTTTATATTTCAATAAACGCCTTTTTATGTTCCCTTATTCGATGGTGGTAATTTACGGACTTACAACGCTACAATTTCGGGTTCGATACGCCGCTGTGGCCACAGAAGATAGCTTAATTTAGTTTTTTTTTCTAAAATAAACAAACGTATGCTTGTAGTAAAATAAGAATAAGAATAAAGTATTACTGAAAGATCAAAGCAGATAATTTATAACAACCCTGCGATATTATAATTTCCGAATGCAATACTTTGTTGTAAATATATATTTAAATGAGCATTTCTGTTGCATAAGTCAGATAATAATGTGTCTCAGGTAACACTTCAAAAAGATATGTTTGTATATCGTCTGCTCATCGACAAAACAAATAGATAAATAACTAATTGGCTCCGTCTGTCTATTTGTACGTTAATTCATCCAAAGTCGCTGTTTTGTTTTAAGATCGTTAAGGTTTGTTTGTTTTTAGGAAGAATTAAGAAAGAAAAACAATAAAGGTATTACTGTAGGTTTACCTAGATTGTAGATGAATAATTTGTCTACATTCGGCCACATAACATTTCTTTGACTTAAACGCTGAATAATTTAACTCAGTTTTACAGTACTAGGACCGAATGTTTGTTACCACAGCTATTTGAAGTTTCAGTAGATGCAGAATTCATGTTACACGTGTGAAGAGTTGAACCTTCCACTGGCTCAGTGCTAAAAATTGTTTCCACACACACACACATAACCAACTGTGTAGTTTTAAGCTTAGCAACAACTAAACATATTTGTAGAGTTGTTTGTTTTAAAAATAAGAGGGGAGCAAAAACTATATTTGAAAACCTGAAATTATCAGTCGTTCGGAATTGTCTGATAAATCATCATTTTACTTCCCCTCGAACATTTCAAACGATACAGTCCCTCATCAAGGAAATTGGTCTTAATATAGGTAAGCACTATTCTCACGTATATCAATTGCTCAATATCATAAGTAGAAATAATTGGTATGAAAAATCTGCTGGTGGTATTAATCTTACCAGTAGATTTCAACTTAATAGTTCTGACATTTACCATTGTATTCTCTCTAAACACATGACTAAACAGACGTACTAAACTTCAGTAATGACGATAATAGCGGAGTAGAAATAGAAATAGAAAACTTAATGTACCAAGGTATATTCATACATTTGTAACTACAAAAACCGAAGAAAGTTATGAGAAAAATTCGATATGCAAAAACCGATGAAAAGTATGAGAAAAATTCAATTTCTGAATGACAGTGTTTGATCCTTTACTAATAATTGACATATTCTATTAAAAACACGGAATGGAAATAGAGTAAATTAGGATATTAACAGGAATGAAGGCAGAAATTAATGATAACTCAAGCTTCCCTCTATTCTTTCTTTCTACTTTATACATGCACGTAGACGGTGGTATATCTTTCCCTTGGGAAACGTACAGCCTAGTATAAGTTCTGGAACTACGAAGGGGCGGGTCCGTTTGGAGATACCTAAAGCTGGCAGATTGGAGGAACATGGCCATTCTTTTCCTGCGGGGTGGGCTTTAGGGTGACCATGTTTGGGCACACTGTATTTTGGTGGTTGCTATGGCAACTAGGAGCCGGGAGTTGACGTCTGTACGCAAATAGTTTGAAACTAGAACTCCATGGTATTCTTCCGTAACTGATCACTGTCCAAGAAATCTGCAAAAGTCTAGGCTGCAAGTTATTCACCAAGATCTTCACAAAGCGTTACAAATTAATTATTTACACTACCATACAACTGTTATGAACTACCTTAGGACACTTTAAACTTCAAAAACTAAAGAATATACATACGAATTAGAAACACCAAATAAAGACCTCTTAAGTGTTGTGATTTTACGTAAAAACAAAACATTCATATTTGACCATAAATATTAAACTTCTGCTTAATTTAAGAATTTATTACCAGTAAATTATGACAGCAAGTTCTGTACTTTAAAGTTTATATTAAGCTCAATAAATGAGTTCACAGAAGTCGGTGGTAGAAACAAGCATTTTATGACACGTAATACAGCAGTGAGGTAGTTCTGAAAAAAGTGTTTTATATATATATATGTATATATTTGCATTGTATAATTTCACATACTTAAGAAAACGGTCATAAAACATATTCTTCATTAACAAAAGGTCCCGGCATGGCCAAGCACGTAAGGCGCGTCACTCCAAACATGCTCGCCCTCCCAGCCGTGGGGGCATTATAATGTGACGGTCAATCCCACTATTCGTTGGAAAAAAGAGTAGCTCAAGAGTTGGCGGTGGGTGGTGATGACTAGCAACCTTCCCTCTAGTCTTACACTGCTAAATTAGGGACGGCTAGCACAGATAGCCCTTGAGTAGCTTTGTAGGAAATTCCAAAACAAGCAAGCAATCATTAACAAAAGGAAAAGAGATGTGAAATTACTATAGTTTAAGAAAGTGATAGTTTATAAAATATACTGATAAATTTTAAGGAAAACCGATCAGGCATTATGAAAGTAGTTTTGAAATATAGCAGAGACAGGCATAGCTAATTATGTACTGTTGTTAATTTGTTAATACAGCAGACCGGTTAAAGTAACCAAATATTATACATAGTGTTAACTTTCTCAGGATGAAAATAAAACTTACGATGTCTTTTTATATATACATAATCATACAGATGCAAAGGATTCCAAACTAAGCCTTGTTTTCACTTTACAAACTTAAGTATTTTTTAAAGCAGCTTTGCTATAAATGTACATACGTAAAGGATTCCTGAACAAGACTTTAATTTAGCTGTCAAAAGTAAGGAACTTCGAAATTAGGCTTTGTTATAAATAGATATAAAAGCAATTAAGATCGAAATTATGTCGCGTTGTAGCTAAACAAACTTAAAGGAATGCCAAATGTAGACCATAAACTGGGTAGATCGTTTGCTTATTACACTGCTTAGCTAAATAGTGTATACTGGTATTCGAAATTGAAGAGTTCAGGGCGTGGACAACATCACTTGATAACTGATCTAAAAATAGAGTTAACTAAATCTGTCTTCACAAACTTTTAAACTACGTATTATTAAGGTAATTTTCATATCATGCTATTTAAAGAAAGTATATATCAGAATATAGAGCACTACTGTTTCAAATACGTCGAAGCTACACGAAATTATATAAATATACACATAAAGTTTGTTTTATACAACCTAGTGAATCAGGATAACGCGAAGATGTATACATTACAAACGCTTAACAACCTTAGCACTTCATATAACTACTGTGGATAAGAATCATAAACTTCTACCCAAAATTAATTCAAAACTCAGTGCATGAATTCAGTTCTAAACACTCCTGAGATATGATATTCACTGACTTTTCTCTGTCTTTTGTCTGTTATTGCTCTCCGTTAGATATAAGAAGAGAGGAAACAACCAGTAATAAATAATAATTTATAACTAAAAAACGGGGATATTTTAGGACTTCACAAGACACTTTAACGAATAAGAGTTAGACTCTAAACTCTTCAAGTGTGTTTAATCTGTCTTTTCACTTGCACAGTTTACGTTGGAATCAAAAGTAAAACAAAATCTAAACCTTATACACAATGTAAAAACACCAAAAATGCTGTTCCATGTAACAAATTAGGTGAATTAACAAGAAAAACGGAGAATAAGTATAGATGGCAACTTATATAAGTATAGAGAGAGGCGGATGGAGATACGAGGATACAGATAGATAGACAACCGAATAAATAAAAGGCATATCAACGGGCAGATATCTAGATAGCCTGTGCAGAATAAGCTTATTGTCTGTATCAACATAAATGTCTATATTGTATGTGTGTTGGACGAAATACCTCTATTCTTAACGCATTTCTCCTTCCAGAACATAATGCTCGTTTTTTCTTTTTTTCTAACCATAATGAATAGCGAAATATTCAAAACGTCTGTTCTAAAACTAATTTCAGCCTTTAAAAGGATTTAAGTAAATATAAATTAGTTATTCAGAACATCATTTTTCTCAAAATGCATTCGAATAAAATGGTTGATTCTGCAGCATTATTTCCTTTCTATAGAAATAATTTTCCAGCACCTGTTCTTAATATTATTCAATTATAATTCACATGAAACCTGCGAATTCTAAATATCAGAACGCTGTACCTTCAATGAATGCAGAAGATCCAAATATTTATGAATTTTCGTACGAAACGGTTATAATGTGAAGTTAAACGAAAACAATTTTCCCTGATTTTATCAGTGAATCATCCTAGTTTTTTGGTAACAATAGGTTGGAAATCTTTTCCACTATTAAGTGTAGTTTAAAGAGGTGATTTACACGTTTACAGTATCTTTACTTAAAAGTGTACAAGAAATTATAGAAGGCATATATAACGGTTGGTATACTTATAGAATCATTAAAATTGAGTAAATAAAACGTATATGCATAGTCACATACGATTACCTTGCCTCGTTGTGCGTGACATATGAATCTAAAATTGATTGGGCGGTGTGGTATCTTCCGCACGCTAGTCACGCCTTTTGATTGGAGACTATAACATAGGGTATCTGCGTCTTACTGGCCCCGCCCCTTTTTCCATCTATTAAGTACAAGAGTGAGAGATTAATAAATAATAGTTAGATTTGCTAACCTCTAATTCCCAACCCTAATGAAATCGAAAAGGGCAGTTTTTCAACCATACCTCAACACAGACTACAGTGTATTTCTTCTTTGCTCTTCCTTTTAAATCAAAAGGTTGTTTACAAAGTCGATTAATAGCAAAGTATTCTTGCAATAACAACAATAATAACATCTAGTACAGAAATGCAATAGTAAAGAACGTAAAGTATCATTAGCGATTTGGAGATTGATTTATAGCTGTCAATTAAAGGATCTTGTCTGCCTCTTAGAGATATTGTGTAATTAACATAAATTGTTCCTAACTGGCCTCGTTGAATGCAGAGTTCTTAACACTGTCTTTTTGCTGTGTTATGTAGGAGTTACTCTGAACTTTTAGTTTTCGATGTTATTATTTCATGTGTATTTCTACCTATAGAAAGCATCACGTATCTAGGTCTAGAAGATTTCACTATAAACTGATTATGAGGCTACTTAACTGTGATGGGTTAGTGTGTCAAAGGTTAGACAAGTAATATCTTTGTTTCAGACCGAAAGGATATGCTTCATCGCTTGAATTAAATTAATTAATTTGCTATGAAATAACTCGATTTTGTGATAACATATGGATACAGAATCGGTTAACACTTACCAAACGAATGACATTTAAACATTAAAAAAATTGCAATGTATTGAACTTAGCACACAGAGTAGATTAAAATTTCTCAAATAAGTAACGTCTAGATGTTGTGAAACACGGTTACTCCGTTCCTTTTTTGTCTCTTTAGTTGCTCTGCTATTTATATTTTTCTCGAATTTTCAGTGTTTTATGTCTACTTCAGTGTGAGAAATCAGTCAACTAAATCCTCGTACCTTTTAATTATATCTACTAAATACTGTTTTAGTCCTTACGACTTGAGCATACAATATTGTTAATGAGTTAAAAGGGAATGTCAGTCACTTGGCAGAATTTCATACCAACGCTTAAATTCTCATATTAAACTGATGCTATGTGTATATGATGTAAATTAAACAATAAGATCTGACCTAAAATGTTTCAAAGGTGTGAAGACATTGATTCTTTTCTCACGCTATCTTTTCATTTCGAAGATTAATTTTATATGACACCTATTTACTTAATCTTTGAGAACTTATGCAGTGTGGACGCAAAACGTAGTGAGATGGATATATAATGTGCATTTTACTTAATTTTCCATAACATATTTGTTTGTAGGCAAATTAAAGAGTCTTTTTTTTTCCTGCACAGCAGAAGCAAGTGCATATCTCCAAGCCTAACTCATAAATTTCGGATATGTTGCGTGAGATCAGGCCCATGTCAGTGTTTGCTCTAGCTCACGTGAATGTCTCGAGTTCCTTGGACACAGCATGAGTCATTAAACTTATCCTGTTTCATCTCTAGCTGTCAAATCGGAAATGAAAGAAAGTAACAGAAGGCGAAACTCTCAGAAAAGAAAAAATAAACAAAAAACGTGAGTTTACTGCAAAGTGTCTTAGTTTAGTTTATCGAAGTTTGCGAAAGTGTCTTTTGAAATAGACAAGCTTCACACGTAATGAAGTCTGTATATGTAAACGATATGGATGATGTAATTGTTTCAAATATCTGAGATAGCTGAAGAACCTGTTTATATGAAGAACATCTAAGGTTGAACGTCGGTTGTATTTCTGTCTAATTAACTATCCATATGAAAGAGCTTTGGATTTATAAGTTTGTTTTTTAAAGCATAACTTCATTTATACAACTAAGAATCTAAATTTCGATAAGTGTGAACAATTAATTTACTATTTTTTGATACCTAGAATAAAGTGATAAATTTTAAACTGCAATCACGCAGTGGCAGATTTATGGTTGTGTGGGTCCAGGGGATAATAATATTTGTTGGCCCTCCATCCCATGTAATTTTATATATAATAAAATTATCAATGAGGCCCCATTAAGACCATGGGCCCTGGGGCTGAGCCTCTTTTAGCTCCTATCTAAATACGCCACTTTTACAGTGGACAAGATTTCTAAACAAAATAACTCTTCTACAAGAGTATTTTGTTTTCGGAAATACTAATAACTTAACGGAAAAAATAAATTTTTAGAGAAAAGCCATATTGAACTATCTACTGTGTCCCCCGCTGGAAATCAAATATTTGATTTTAGTGTTGTAACTCCGTACACTTACCATTGATCCCGCTGGGGGAAAATAAAAGAAGTAAATATCAGAAACTCGAAGAAGTAGATAAACATGGCTTACGTAGCGAAATTTGTATTAATTGTTACTATTCATCAACTTTTATGACCATTTATATAATATATGTATGTATCAGAAAGCCAAATGATGTCTTACTTGAACAAATCATTAAATATTAGTTGAAAGCTTGATATGAATAAAAATGATGCACATAGACTAATTCTAACTCAACTGCAGCAAACGGTTACAATGAACATACTTTTAGTTTTTTTCTCAATGTCAAAATCTTGTAATGTATTGTAATGTTCCATAGAAACATCTTGCTCTGTCTCTTTCCTCTCTTTCGGTAGTGGCTTTTGGATCTTTTCCACTACGCCACTACTTCCATGGTATTTTTCCGCGCAAAAAGTGATTCTGAAATTTTAATTTTTTCCAGAGGAAAAAAAGTAATTTTGAGATGGATTTCTGACTGATTGGGACCCTAAGAAAACATGCCAAATACATAGAGCGTAACATGGTAATGAATAATAGAACATTTCTGTAAATAAATTCAGTAATGTATATATTTTCTGATTGGAACATTCCGTCTTTTCCATAAGTAATCCAATTCGTTAAAGCAGCCATACCCACATTGGCACAGCGGCATGTCTGCGGACTTACATTGCTAGAAACTGGGTTTCGATACCCGTGATGGACAGAGCACAGATAGCCCATTGTGTAGTTTTGTGTTTAATTGCAAACAAACAAGAAATCGTAAGAGCATCACAGATGAGCTTAGAAGTAAAACAAGGAGCTAGTGTGTATAACTATTTTAATTCACAACGACAAATTTATTAGTTATCGTCTACAGCTAATTCATATTGAGTAGTCACTCATTAAACTAAACGACACTATACGGACATTAATTCGGTATTTTCAACATGCGCCGCTGAAGTGTTGCCTAAACGGAGAGAGAGAGCCCAGTCCTCAGCACCAGCTGCCTGCATAGCTATTCTTAACCGAATAGGGAGATTTACTGCTACTTTTATATAAAAGCAAGTACTGTGTACAGTTACTTAAAACGGTCTTGAACCTTGGATCTTCCCATATGCAACCAGACACGCTAATTACTAGGCAAACCCCGGTAGGTTAATCAGAAGTTCCCACCTTTGGCTACGAAGACATTCATAACTTATTAGTATGGTCGACTGTCAAAAAGGTTTCATACAAGTTAAAATACAACCTGACGATGACCGAAGAAGGTCGAAACGTTGTTCGCTCTTCTACGTAAAATATTTTCTCAACCCAAACGAGCCGTTTTTGCATATATATTTCTCTACAAGTATGTTTTCTCGACATCACTGAAGTTAAAATACATCTTGCTATTTATATGAACTTATATAAAATGCATATCGTTTAAAATTTCATAGTATTCCCGTTTATGAACACAATGATCTTATTTTTGAAATCGTTGATAATGCTTTACGATGAAATAAACGAAGAAAACGTCAATTGATCTTAGATTACAAAATTGTAGTGAGCGTCTGGGACTGCAATCTTGTTGTTTTAAAACTTTGGGGTAATCCATAACGATTCTTAAGTAATTATAGGAACAAATTAACGAATAAGTGAACGGATACCACCAGCTAGAGGGCCACCACTTAGTGCGTGTAATAAACTGTGTAAAACTATTACTACCATATTTACTTTGCCCTCGGTAACTCAGCAATAAGCTTGAAGACTTACAGTTTTAAAAATCGGACTTCAATAGTCGTGGTGAGCAGAGCACAGATAGCCTATTGTCTTACTTTGCGCTTAGCAACAAAACAAAATATCCACCCCCTGATGAAAACAATCCACTTTCTGAAAGCACTTCGGTTATAATTATTGCGTTTCTTTTCTGATATTACCGCATAGTAACCTAGCAACGGACCACGTACCACAGCATTATACATAATCAAGTAAGTCTAACCAAAAACATTTAAAGTTAGCAAGATAATGCGATAGGGGAAACCGATAAATATGGTAAGATAAACGCTCACTGACTCACAGGATCAAAATTTTCATCTTGAATTCTAAGTAAAAAACGTGCGTTGAAGTGTTAAAGAAGCAATACTTACTAGATCTGCGTACATCTGGATACGTCTTGGAAAAGGTTTATGTAATTTTTATTTATTAACTAAAAAAAAACAAACAGTAACTCTGATCTTAGGCTACTAGGATTACAGCGGAAGACTGAGATAGTTTTCATCGATTTTATATATTACTTAGAACATAGAAATATAAACCAGAATATGTGAGTTACTTTATTATGAACATAAAAATGAAAGATTTTTCTCTGACCTCACGAACCTTTCAGTAAATGAGAAATAACTGGCGTAATACGAACCGAAACTCGCATGCAGATAGTTTTCAACTAATCACAAATTTCTATTTTGTATTTATGACGGAACTACTAATGTGCCCAATGTAAGGTAACCAACCATAGAACATCGTCCTACCACACGCTATTCAGACTCAGGGAATCCAAAAAAGAAAAACGAGTTGATCAAAAGAAACCAAAGTTTACTTATACTCTTTTGAGATTACATACTTGTCGCAAGTCATTAACATCTTCGAGTATTAAGGTTTAACATATAATGTGTTTTAATAAGTGATTAAAAGATATATTTAACTTGATTTTATTGCAAAATGGAATTAACCAAAAACTTTAATTAAATGATATTAAGAAAAATAGACTATAGCTTGTTTATAAATCTTATTTTTATCACAGATATACTAAGAGAATGTTTCTTATTACATGCTAAACACATATCATTACAGAAAATGAACACACGATATTTTGTCCGTATAATTTAAACAATGTACATTTTTAAATAATTTTTTGCTACTTTAGCAATTCATTAGCAATTGAAAAGAAGAAAAAAGACTTAAATTTACTCAAAACGAATTTTATAAGGAACAAATCAAAAAGCTCTAAAAATAACAGAAATCTATGACTTTTCACAATTACAGAAAAGTTTAATATTTTTGTTGTGGAAGAGGTCATCGCTATTTATTTGAGCCAACAGAACTTGATTTGATCATTTTTAGATAAATTTAACACTAGAACAGTCATCAGTTTCCCTAATAATTCTTTGTTTTAACTTTTATTAGCAGTAGAAACTTCAAATTATCTTCTTCGTTGTCTTTCTTTTTGTTCTTTACTAAAAAGAAAAATTTCTAGAAGAGGGTAGATTTCGTTCCATTTGTTTAACTACCTTTAACATGCATCGTTTTTTGTTTTTGTTTTTGAATTTCGCATAAAGCTACTCAAGGGCTCTCTACGCTAGTCGTCCCTAATTTAGAAGTGTAAGACTAGAGGAAGGCAGCTAGTCATCACCACCCACCGCCAACTCTTGGGGTACTCTTTTTTTACCAACAAATAGTGGGATTGATCGTCTCATTATAACGCCCCCACGGCTGAAAGGAAGAGCATGTTTGGTGCGACGGGGATTCAAACCCGCGACTCTCAAATTACGAGTCGCACGCCTTAACCCACCTGGCCATGCCGGGCCTCAACATGCATCGTTCCGAATCAAGAGTAATTTTAAGGGACAGTTCGTTTTTATCTCTTTTGAGTCTCCACTTTAAGGGACAGTTCGTTTTTATCTCTTTTGAGTCTCCACATCTTGGAGACTCCGCATTATAACTCCTCTTTCAGTACTGTCCACATTACACGTGGAACTAACAAAAATATTATAGTTGTTAAAGTTTAATTTTAAAATGTTGAATTTTTCTTAGCTTATTCTAGTAAACTTCAAACAATTATACAGTATTTATTTTATTTTATCCTTAAATCTTTTTATTTATTCCAAATGTTACTCAAGTTACCAGAAATATTAGGAAAATTGTCTTTTATTCTGACTCTGCCTTAAATTTATTGTTAGCGTATCGAACTTTAAATTTAAAAGCCCTTGTTTCGCGTTCCCTTTCCACAAAATAATCCTCAAAGGTTTATGGAGAATTGGGTACATTATAAGAATGGCAGTTAAATTAGGGTTTGTCAAAAAGTTGCCAGTGAATGCTGCTGACTAGATGCCTTCCTTCGTGTCGGTTAGTTTAACATTTCGAACGGTTGTAGCGCAGCTTGTAATTTTAAAGCGGCCTTACATAACCAGGTGGTTAGGTTGCTCGACTCAAAATCTATGGGTCGCGGGTTTGAATCTAAGTCGCCAAACATACTTATCTTTTTAGTAGTGGGGGCGTTATTACGTTACAGTAAATTTCATTTTGTGTTGGTAAAAGTGTGGCTTCAGAGTTGGCAGTGAGTGGTGTTGATAAGCTAACTTCCCTCTTGTCTAACGCAAGTAACCTTCATGCAGCCTTTCACAAATCTCTAAAACAAATAACTATGTTAGTTTATTTAAGCATCCTTTCCACTTTGCTTACATTTTTATTTCAGCAGAGTTTAAAAGATTACAGGAATCTTGTGATATATATAATGCTATATAACTTTATTTTAAAATTTGAAGGATCATTTTAAAACAGAGAACAAGTATGAACGATAATTAATCTTATAGTTCTTCCTAATAGTGCGATTTAAGAACTTTTCAAATACAAAAGATTTTATATTATATTAAATGGCTTCTTGATTTTTTACTTAATTACTTTTTGCAAACAGAAATACTCTTAGAAAGATAAAAAGTTACGTGGTTTTATCTTTTAAAACTTAGATAAGTGAAGGTTTCATATCAAGTGGATTACTTTTGTATGATGAGAAATTATATCTTAATTTTCTAATGTAGAAGCGTTTTAAATGAGAAAAGTCATTGGAAGTTGTTCTAAGTTAAAGGAAAAGCTCGAAATACAGGGTGTTCGGAAAGTCACTGTGCAGTTTTTTAATCATATTTTATTCAGTCTATTTCAAGACAGCAACTGATAGCGATGTTTAGAAACAAAATAAGAAGCATCCAGGCCTGTACTGATGTCAACGGGGGTCACTTTCAACATTGTTGACAACTGTCATTCATATTTACCTCCTGTATTATATATTGAAACATGTCTGTTAATAAATATATAAGTGCACAGTGACTTTCCGAACACCCTGTATGATACCTGCTGTAATTCTTTTATGTTTTCAGGAGTAAGCACCTTTTTTCAAGCAAATAAATTTTCTAAGTATCTTAAAATTGAACAACGTTTTGAATCATTGAAAAGTGTGAAAGGAATACTTGTAATTATATTGTGCATGAAAACAATTAATTTATTTAAAGACAAAATAGATTAACTTTTTATGGTGGTTATTTTACTTACTTTTATTTATTTTCCATATCTTCTTAAAGTATGATCATTTAAATTCTCCATGTCTGCTTTTATCAATACAACCAAATTGGAGAAAATATCATCGACTATTCTTTTCGAAACAAGGAGCTTTAATTATAAAAAATATCGATGCAAAATATTTGTGATTAAATGGCGAAGGAGGCCAATGAAACTCTCGTATTAGCTACATGTTTATGATCAAGAAAAATACTTTATGGCTAATGAACTAATGAATGGGGACACAAATCACTTAATACACGATCTGAAGCCCTCCAGTGGGAGAGCGGTATGTCTTCAGATGCGCACCGCTAGAAACCAGGTTTCGATATCCGTGGTAGGTAGAGCACAGATGGCTCATTGTGTAGTTTTGTGTTTAATTCTAAACAAACAAACAAGATCTAAAAATTATATAAAAACAGATAATTTGTTCAAAAATATTTTATATTATAGTTGATCTAATCAACTTCACACCGACCTGATGTAATGATAAGTAATAAAATTGATATCCAAATAGTGCCATAACGAATTAAAGTAATCTGAGGGTCGCAGGTTCGAATCCCTGTCGCACCAAACATGCTCGCCCTTTCAGCCGTGGGGGCGTTATAAAGTTACGGTGAATCCCACTATTTGTTGGTTAAAGAGTAACCCAAGAGTTGGCGGTGGGTGATGACGACTAGCTGCCTTCCCTCTAGCCTTACACTGCTAAATTAGGGATAGCTGGCGCAGTTTGCTCTCGTGTAGCTTTGCGCGAAATTAAAAAACAAACAAATTAACTTAAGGCATTTATTGCCACTTTTACCACGTTTAATTTGTTTTGTTTTTTTAATTTAGACCTTTCATCAGTCACTTGCAATAAACACTTATTTAGCATAAGAACAGCAGTTTAATGATTTAGGAATTATCTATCATGAACATCTTGTCAGAAGATGCAAAAGAAAGATGGTTTAAGCCGATGACTTCCAAATATTATTTTCGTCTTAGAGACGAGTGTGTTATTCACACACACACACACTATTGAAAAAGATTGCGTTGATAAAAAATAATTATTATTGTAGCAACAAATTCAAGGAAAAATAGATTATACTCTGAAAGAATGTACTATAACCCGCTAGTTGTTTCTTCGACGGTCTACACTTTTGTGTTTAGTCTACAGTTGGCATCTTCCTACAGAAAGTTTACCGTCATGGTGTGCCATGTCTTCCTTTCCTGTGCTGCTCTAACGCATCCTGCATAGTCCAGCAATACTCATTCACATATGTCTTTCGTCCAGTTTCTTCATGATTTCCATGTTTTCCTTTTTTCACTGGTTTTATCCTCCAACAGTATTCTTTGTATTGCCTGCACTATAACTACATGGCCATAATATCCACACTTTCGTTGTTTTAATGTATTAAGCAACGTTCTTTTAGTCTTGATTCTTCTAAGGACCTCTTCATTGGTGACTCTTTCTTAGTTAGAGATTCTCAATATTTTTATGAACATCCGCATTTCAACAGTACTGATCTTTTCCATATCCTTGTCCACTGTCCATGTTTCACCAGCACATATAAAAGTAGACAGTACATAGCTAGTTTCTTCTGCGTTTAGACGCAAACGCTTTGTTTTTTGCTGCAAATACAACTCTCATTTTATAAAAGGCATTTCTTGCTATTTTTATTCGTATTCTTATCTCTGTGTCACATTTAGCTTCCGCCGTGATGATTTGATGTGTATATGTGAATCTCATTGCCTATTCCAGATAATTTGTTTGTTTTTCGAATTTTGCACAAAGCTACGCGAGGACTATCTGCGCTAGCCTTCCTCAATTTAGCAGTGTAAGACTAGGGGGAAAGAGGTTAGTTATCATCACCCACTGCCAACTTTTAGGCTACTCTTTTACCAATGAATAGTAGGATTGACTGTCATATTATATGTCCCTACAGCTGAAAGGGCGAACACATTTGGTGTGACAAAGATTCGAACCCATGATCTTCAAATTGCTAGATATACGCTCTACCGCCTGGCTATGCTGAACCCTATTCCAGATAGACTCCATTGACTATGATGTTTCTAACACTTTCAGAACTATATATTCTAACAGTCGTCACTGAAAATACACACAGTAATCTCTATAACTTTTATCAATAATTTTAGAGGTGTGAGATCTGTGTAAAACATAATGTAGGATTTAATGAAAATGTTATATAACTAATATACGAAATTAACAAATTAAGAGAAACTCAAGATATTTTACATATTTCAGTGTATTTTTAATACACACACATTTATAAATTTGAAAGAGGTTTAACTATATCCTTGCAGATGAAACGGGAAAGTGTCGTCTCGTCTACGAGACTGGTAAGAGTTCTCCAAGCTTGGATAACGAATTTATTTTTCTTATTTAACTGAATCTCTTAATGCCAAGTAAGATGGGATATTTTACTGCTTGCATTTTAATTTTAATAATTAAGATACACAATTTATTACTGCATCTTACTATTTAAAAGCAGTAGAAATTATTGTTATTTTATTTGTATATGGGTATATATATATGTAGTGGAAGTAATCGCTCTTTAAACTTCAATTAAGAAGTATCTATTGTACCTGAAGCTCGATATTTTGGTTATATCTTCATCAAGGACTACAGCTGTCCGTTTTATATATCCGTCAAGTAACCATTTTTGTACCTTCAATAAAAACTGCAGCTGATCGTTTTATACATTCGTCAAGAGCTGCAGCTGACTATCATACATTTTCCTCACGAGCTGCAGCTGATCATCTTACATCTTCACCAAGAGCTTAGCTGGTCATCTCACACTTTCATTACCAGCTATAGTTGAACATCTTACGCCTTTGTCAAGAGTCAAGAGCTGCAGCTGACCATCTTACATCTTTGTCAAAAGCTGCAGCTGACTATCTTACATCTTTGTCAAAAGCTGCAGCTGACTATCTTACACCTTCGTCAATAGCTGCAGCTGACCATTTTACACTTTCATCATGAGCTGCAGCTTACAATCGTAAACCTTCAAGAGATGCAGCTAGTCATATTACACTTTCGTCAAGAGCTGCAGTTGACCTTCTCGCACCTTCATCAAGGGACGCACTGGCCTCCTTATACCTTCACATTGGCTGTGGTTGGCCACTTCATACTTTCATCAAGGGCTGACTCTAATCGTTTTGCACCTTCAACAAGGGTTACATTTGGCCAGAAGTAAGCAATGAATAAATTAATTATTTTTGGGGGGCTTGAAGGTTTAAATAATTTATAAAAAACGTAAAATAAAATTAATAAAAGTGATGTACGAAAACCATAGAGCATAGATGTACATGTCAACAGTTTAACACTATAATTCAGACCGCATGTGACTTTTCTATAAATTGACATTTTGAAGAATATGAAGGGGAAAAGATGTTTGTTTTTTCCACAACACCACGAATTCGCCAAACAGTGAATCTTGGTTGGAACTGAAATCGAGCTTTCGTTTGTTTTTTATTATCACTGTTAAACGTAAAGACAGAAATAGTTATTAATAGAACAGCCAAAAGGCGTTTGTCATAGTTTATATTTTGAAGCCATTATGGTCATGTGGGTTAAGGCGTTAGACTCGTAATCTGAGGATCGCGGATTCGAATCCCAGTCGCACCAAACATGCTCGCCATTTTAAACATGGAGGCGTTATAATGTGACAGTCAATCCCACTATTCGTTGGTAAAAGAGTATCCCAAGAGTTGGCGGTGGGTGGTGATGACTAGCTGCCTTCTCTCTAGCTTTACACTGCTAAATTAGGGACGGTTAGTGTAAATAGCCCTTGTGAAGCTTTGCGCGAAATTCAAAACAAACAATCCTTCATAAACATTTAGAAACGATCTCAATATGGTTTACAACCATTTGCTAAAGAAAATCAATCACTTTGTAGCATACTAGACACCATTCCTCAAGGTGTGTATACAAACAACACCTACAGACGCAACGTTCGGATATGCCTTTTAATCTGATGTTTAGAGCTCCATTGTTTCAGTAGGATCACAGAAAACCATTTTTGAGTACAACTGTTTATCTTTTTTAGTACAAGTCTTCACAACAGCCTATCTGTGCTCTGTCCACCATGAAGACTCGAACCCCTGATCTTAGCGTTGTAAGTCTATAAACTGACCATTTACCCACTACAGACAAAGAGCTACAGACATGCATGAAGGAAGAAAAGGATCGACTTATGAATGATGAACCCGGTGCTTAATCTAATAATTTAGCTCGAGAATAAAAAAAATTAACTACGTCAAAGCTATTAGAATTTTGTCTGTACTTTAATTCAAATACTTAGGCTACATAAATGCACAAAAATATGAAACTGACGACAGGTCAGCGATTGCAACAATGGGCATGTGATATTATGTAAAGGATTTAGAATTATATATTTTTTTTATATTCACCTTTACACAGAATTAGAAAGTTTGACCTTAACTGTACTTTATGCACACGTGGGCTAAAATAGTTATGCTAGATTTCTCTAGGGCTCAGGTGTATTCGTCCATAATTATGAATTCCTGAAGAGAAGAAGGGCGACCAATCAGCAACAGCCACTGTCTCAACTACTTTGTTCGGCCCTGTGAAGATAATAATGTGGTTGACTTTTACTTTTATAACGCACTTATCGCTGAGCATGCAGTGTATTCAGTCCTACCATGTCTTGAAACTTAGACATTTTGACCTTTACGTTAACCATTAGATCGTTCCTGTAGAGAGATAGATATAATACTGACTGAAGAAGCACTATATTGTTTTTGGTTGGCTTTCGAGCGAAGCCAAAAGTCCCTAGTTTAGAGGAAAGGCAACTAGTCAACACCACACACCGTCATTTCTTGGGTTACTCTTGTTAGACCGAATATGATATTCTTATGCCTTTAAAGAGAAGAGCTCAGATTTTTATGGCAACGGCGGGACATGAACCATGGAGCCTCATCTCCACAGTCCAATACATTGTATAACCATTTGGACGAGCTCGGCCCAAAATTAAAAGAACTATTGAACGTGTAATCATAAAAAGTAAAACAACTAATTAATAGTCATTAAGGGTTAGTACTCTTAAACCAGAAGACTTTAACCACAAAAAACTAGTCATTAGCATTTGCAGAAACAACTTTATGATTCCAAAAAAAAATAAGATGTTTCATGCAAAACTTTTATATTTTAACGTAGCTCTGAAGATGTTTCATTAAGTAATTCTTCCTCAGTAAAAACTTCCACATATTCTACAAAGTTTAAAGTATTATAATCGTTCATGAATCATGACATGCGCGTCTAGTAATTTGTAAGGGTTAGTTTTGAAAATGTAAAAAAAGAGAAAGAAAGAAAAGATAAGTTGTATGATTAATTGATCATTAAGATAAACTGTTAACAAAAAATTACTGTTTGAATTAAAACGAAAATAATTTTTCTGGTTTAAAAAAATATGGAGAACAATACATTTCTGGAAAGTTCATGAATATTTTATGCGGCGATTTTGGAAAATTACTGAATATTTTAAATTCATATTTTTTAAAAATTAACATCCGAGATTATAGGGAAAGATGGTTCGATAAAAACGTTTAGTCCTTAAGTCTTGCGCAGATGGTTATTTAAAAATTCTAATAACACTCTTTTTAGCCTATGTGTATGTATATCTATGTACATAATGGTAAGGTTATTGTCATAACAGTCCTCTCTAAACAGCGTATTCGATGAAATTAAAATCGTATTAAAGAAACATAAATTTCAACATTAATTTTGTACCATCCTTCTTACAATGTTATTTATAACTCTAAATCTCTTGTTTGTTTTGTAACTTTTCTATCGCTTGGCCTACTTCGCTATGGAAATTTCTTCTGTTTATCTTTAGGATTATACTTAGCATAGTAGTTAGCGTGCCGATCTGTGAATAAAAAGGTCCAAGGTTCGACCCACAATATTCAGGTAAACATGTCTTCGTAATCGTGGTTGTCAATCCTACTATTCGTAAAAAGCAGCCGTTTACAAACCAGGTGCTTTTTACTGTTTACTCTGTTTCCGATAAGCACCATTAAATTAAGGTTATAACGACTATTTAAGTTTCAGGGTCTCTGATCTGATCGTTTAGCCCATGAGGTACCGTTCAGGTTGAAAATACCAAATGAAACGTAAATTTCTTTAATTTCCACAAACTAATTTTGTAAACTGTTTATGCTACTTAAAAAAATGATGGTATGTGTTTTTTTTTAGTCTGGGTTTATTTAAGTTTGTTTTGAATTTTGCACTAGCCGTCCTTAATTTAGCAGTGTAAGACTAGAGGGACGGCAGGTAGTTATCACCACCCACAGATAACTTTTAGACTACTCTTTTGCCGACGAATAGTGGAATTGGCCATCACATTATAACAACCTCACGGCTGAAAGGGTGAGCATGTTTGGTGTGACGGGGATTCTAACCCGCGACCTTCGGATTACGAGTCGATTGCCTTGAGGACCTGGCCTTGTCGGGCCTTTTGTCTGGAAAGCTCCAAAATTTAAAACATGATATTTTTATCAGAACGCCATACATGTCCCTGTCTGTTGATAACTGGGATTTATTGAATTGTAAAACATTTTAAGTGTTTCCTGCAAATAAGTTCACATTCTACTCTTAAATGATTACTATTCATAATTTGGTCAAATGATGTATAGACATTGAAAAAATACGCTTGTTTAAATCACTAATAGAGTATCGGCAATGATTTAACGGATACTATGATTTTTTCACCATACTTACTGCCCTTAATGCTGTTTATGTTCAGCCATTTTTGATATTGCAAACGAAACTATTCTTGTGTAAACTTTGTCAGTTGTAAAAATAGGTAACCTGGGACTAACTACATCAGAAAAAATGAAATAAATTGACATACTAATAACTGAACTTCGGAGATAAAGGGTTACATATATGTAAGGCAGAAACAAATGAAGTGGTCGTGTTTGTTTTTCTAATTTGGACAATATTGGAGTATTATGAAATTTTCACTGTTTATATTTTAACAACAACACTGAAGCTTCATAAATGAATCAGTTATATAAAATAATAGGTTCACATTTCTATGAAACATAGCCATTTAAATATGCTCCGTTGTCTGCTTCTCTCGTGTTAGCTTGTAAATATGTATATTTTCATGATAGTTGAATAACAAAGAAACACGTAAGATATAAAAAACATATTTTGCAATTTTAAAAAAGAACAAACGATGGCTAAAGAGTTTTCAAGGATGGAGTGTTTGATTTATCTCTTGTTGGGCAAGAACTTTTTTTATATTTTCAATACAATATTTAAACCACACCCACAATGTCTACGTTAAAATTTAAAGCTAAAACTGTCACTTATAACAATTATATAAACATGTATACATTAAGTGCGTTACTAACTACACATATAAGACAAAATAAAAAAATCATACTATTTTTCAATAAAATACGAAAAAAAGAATTTTTATGAATGAAAACAATGGCTGTGTTAGAAGCACACAAAATCGTCAGGGTATTTCATTTACCAGATGTAATTCAAAAAATAAAACGCAAATTAATGATGAGAAAGTTGTTGCGGAAGATCAGTTGAGTTAGGTTTCGGGAACTTTACCCCACAGTGTTCCAGCACCGATCACCATACATTTCTAAATAGCCATCTCTAAACAATAGGTTATAAATGTTGGAAGATTATTGGAATTTTTACACTATTGTATAACATGTACTGTAATCATTTAGAATTTAAATATTTTATAAATGAATTGTCTATTTTAAGTTTCACTGTACGATCCGCAAGAGGATGCCAGTACTTCAAGGACATTTAAATTGCATAAATACAAAAACGTTTCATTATTTGAAATAAGACTTATTTTTGGTATAATGGGCCAGCTGTGCTTGTCTCAGGTGGTTATTCTTATATTTGATTGAGATTGTCAAGAAAAGATGTGTCCAACTATTGTTGAACCAATCACTTATCGTGTTTTTATTTTTACTCGATAACAATTGTTAAGAAAGTGGTGGGTGGGTGTCTAAGAAGGGCACAAATTAAAGGTGGGTCTTAGCAACAAATTAATTTCTACTAAAGATGTCATATTTAAGTTTTTTTAGAGGTGAATATCATGCCTACACCCAGTACTAGATCAAGACGATCGTAAGGCTTAGCCATCTTCTTTTCGCAGGCTCTACCAGCTGTATAAGTTAAACCAAAGATTAACTTTTAAGGAAAAATGTCAGAGACCCATTGTTTTCGTAGACCCGAGGCTCTGTGTCTATTGCTCCTCATAAATAATTTGACTCTGATCGCATCTGCGTATAGATGGTTAATGGTTAAAGATGCTGGAACACTGTAGGTTAAATCACCTAACCCCTAACCGATCTTCAGTAACAGCTCTCTCGTTATGTATATGCATGATTTTAGATTATGTTTGTTGGATGGAATATCCATAACGCTTTTGAGTGTTATTACCGCAGATATTTATATTTCGAAATAACTGTTGTTGTTTTAAATTAAGCACAAAGCTACACAATGGGCTATCTGTGCTCTGCCCACCACGGGTATCGAAAACCGAATTTTAGCGTGTAAGTCCGCAGACATACGCTGAGCCACCGGGGGGCTTCGAAATAACATCTTTTGTATTTCACTAACACTTTTGAGTGTTATTACCGCAGATATTTTATTTCAAAATGACATTCTTTGTACTTCACTAACAAATTGTATGAATTTTGGTTTTATTATAAAGGTTTAGTCAATAATTTGAGAAATTTTGGTACGCTTTTAAAGTTGAAATTGTTGGAGTACGGGCTTTAGTTGAATTCTACACTAGCCATATCTATTTTTGGTTTATAAAAAAATCTCTATTATTATTATACAGTGTTGATTTTATAGCCAACATACAACAGGTGCAAATTGCAATATTCAAGTTACTACTTATATTCCTTTTGTTTACAGTCTGTTGATCGAATGAGACTGACACAACCAGGTGATGTAGGCGCTCGACTCCTAATCTGAGGATCGCGGGTTTGAATCCCCGTCATACCTAACATGCTCGTCCTTTCAGCCGTGGGAGCGTTATAACGTTACGATCAATTCCACTTTTCAATGGTAAAAGAATAACACAAGAGTTGGCGGTGGGTGGTAATGAGTAGTTGCCTTCCCTCAAGTCTTACACTGTTAAATTAGGGACGACTAGCGTAGAAAGTCCTCGTGTAGCTTTGTGCGAAATTCAGAAAGAAACAAACTGTTGATCGCATCTTGGTTGTAGACCTAAAACTATATTTATCGGAGATAGCTTTCTATTCGTGTAGGTTTATATAACTCAGACATTTTCTTAATCTCCATATCTTGTTTACTTTACAATTTCATAGGTTGATTAATAGCAGTATTTTAGTAGTGATTTTAGGTCTGTAAAAGTATATTTTCTGAATTAAGAAATTGCGCTACTGTTTTTCTTCCATATAACTAACTATCTTTTGTTATTATTTACATCCAATTCAATGAATAGCGATAAAACACTTTAGAAAAAAAACTTCTTTCCCATACTGTCTTTCAGTGGGTAAGAAATAAGTTTATAGATTTAAAACTAAATTCCTGGGTTCTACTCTCTGTGGAAGAAAGAGCGCAGGCAGTTTATTTTGTAGCATTACGTTAAAAAATAAACAAATAAAACACAATTAAGCTTTCCTCAAGTTTTGGTAATGTAAAACTAAAAGAATAATATGTTTTAGAATTAACTAGATATACTAAGACACCTGTGCATAAGTATTCCTGAAAACAACTAGCCTTTGATAAGACTTAAATCTACGTATAATAAACACCTTACGAACGTGGCTTGCATTCGAACTAATGACACTCAATTCAAAAGTGAAACAGTAAAACGGTCACTTTTCACCTGACAGGTACTCTTTCTGGCAATGTTAACAAATCACATTTAAGTTTAACAAAATAATTAACTGTTTTCCTCGCGACTTTTATTTCCAACAGGTGGCACATGTTTTAAAATGTTGCTTGTTTGTTTGTTTTTCGAATTTTGCACAGCCGTCCCTAATTTAGCAGTGTAAGACTAAAGGGAAGACAGCTAGTCAACACCACCCACCGCCAACTCTTGGGCTACTCTATTACCAACAAATATTGGGATTGACCGTCACATTATAATGCCCCCACGGTTGAAAGGGCGAGCATGTTTGGCACGAGGGGGATGCAAACCCGTGACCCTCAGATTACGAGTCACACGCCTTAACACGTTTGGCCGTGCCGGGCATTTTGTAGGCCTGTTGGAGTTTGGTGGTTATATTGTCGTGTTTAACGCGTTTCTACTTCCAGTACTTGTTTGTATTAACGTGATTCAAATATTAACGTTTGGTTCATCTAGCTCTAAAATATGGCCTTTTTAGCATTTCTGCAACTGGTTCTTTCAAAGTTTCCTCAGCTTTACTCCGTTTCTGGTAAACTGTTTTTGCAAATTATTTAATGTTTTAATTTTTTAAATGCCTGCTAACTACCTGTCTAAGCAACCGCAATAAAACAATCTTCCTCCAAGTATTACTTTTCTATTATCATTATTGCGAAATGTTACTGTATTTCTGGACTTGATATTAAAAGAGCCGTGAAACATCTTTTACAAATTAGAATAGTCTCGGCATGGCCAGGTGGGTTAAGTCGTTCGACTCCTAATCTAAAGAGCGCGGGTTCGAATCCTCGTCGCATCAAGCATACTCACCCCTTTTAGCCATTGGGGCGTTTTAATGTTATGATCAATCCCACTATTCGTCGGTAAAAGAGTACCCCAAGAGTTATCAGGGGGTGGTGATGACTGGCTGCCTTCCCTCTAGTCTACGACTAGCGTAGATAGTCCCCGTGTAGCTTTACGCGAAATTAAAAAACAAACAAATTACAATAAATTTTAAAAAATAATATAACACATGTTTCTGGTGTTTAGGAAAATGTTAAATAGTTAAATCTAATCAGTAAGACTGTGACTTAAGCGTCGTGGGTTTAAATTAAATACAGTTTCTCCTTTCACAAGCCACGTAATAAAGTTTTTTTTTTTTTAAAGTATGCATTTCACGTCATAAGATGAGAAGCGTACCCAGCTATAGCGATATATAAACAGTAGCCTTATTTTTGAAAAGATATTTTAACCACGTGATATTGTGTGAATAAGCAGAGGTTTTTTTCAGTCACGCAAAGTTCTGGAATTTGTAATTCCGTTGGCGAACCTAAGACATCATGGAATAGAAAGTTTTACAACACAACTATCACTCTAAGCTTATTTAATTAGATGGAAACTCAAAGAGTGATACTTAATTTTCTGAACTTTTTATTAGTTCCAAACACAAACAGCTTCTTTAGAAATAAACAGCCTTGGGGGCAGATGAGACAGTCGGAAGACAAATTATAATCCATACTCAGTTAGTTAGTAGCTCTTTCATTATTACCAGGCTATTAATTATACCATTCCATTGGATAGGTTTTGTCACGTGAAGATTCTGCGAAAACAACTTTCTACAGAAGAAAATATTAGAAGATTAGTAATGTCAGAAGGGGCAGGACAGTAACTGCAGCAGTCGCCGCGGCGTGGATGTCGGCATCGGTCCATCTATCTGAACAATTACCGTTGTGCTATACAAAAGAGACCGGATCGTTGTTGGTTAAATCCCGCTACGCCACAGGCATTCTATAAGCCGACCTTATATAGCTAGCTACCTTTATCAAGTAGGACTAGCTAGGTTCAACCTCATAAAAATCGGCTCGATTCAAAGCAGAAGCCCCTGGTCAATTCTTCTTCCAAAAGACAGAACAAATTATTTTTTTGTTAAACGGCAAAACGTATTGAGTAAATCTTCACGACTCCAAGAACCTTGTGTGTTCTAACTGATAAAAAGAACCAAACTTCTTTCAAAAAAAAAAAGAACAAATGCATATAGAGAACACAAAGACTCATGGTCCATGGAACTAAAAAGGTTATATAAATATTGCCCAAAGAGTGAAATTGAGTCACGCGACTTAAGATTGCATCGAGTACACACACGTGGCAAGAGTAGGAAGTATGCACCTTGCTCTCTGGCGTTTTCCCTTTGTTTTGCTTCCTCAATACAACTTCGCCAGAAACATCCTTTTGAAGCATAAACACTATAAATTCCCAGACAATGAACCTCAAATGCTTTTCTATTTTCCAGATGGTAGTGTTTCTAGATGTAAGTGAGTACATTTAACGACCATATTTTCTTAGAATAATCTCCATTATGCTAGTACCTCGAGGACAACTATCGATTTACAGGAAACCTGTACATATGTGACTAAATACACGACATCTTATAATGTTGTATTTAGAAACAACATTCCCTGTGTATCGTAAGTGTTTCTTGTCAATAGCAGGCTAAAATTCAATGTGTTTTTTTTTTAAAGACGAAATAGTACATTACATTCATATGTGTTATTTACTTTGGATATGCAAATAGTGCAATGTTTGTATTTAGGCTCAGAACTTGTCACAGAATTATTTTCTTTGAATATTATTATTATTGTCTTGCAGTAAATCCGAAATCAGTAAAATTTTGAGATAACACTGCTGTAAACTTTAAACTTAGCTGTTTTTATATTTGCATAACTACATTTTCTTAGATTTTGCAAAGTTACACATTGGATTTAATTGTTTCCCTACCTAGTACAACTTGTGTTCAGCCATTACTAACATAATTCCTGACGAATTACGAATGTGATTGATCAGGTAGAATAACACCTCATTTACAGTTATTATAGCGATATAAAATAAGTTTTCAATCTAGTTGTTTTTAAATTTCATTTTAACGCCCCCATATAGTGTGCGTAGAGCAGCATTCAATATTTCTCCCTAAACATACTCCCTTTAACATTTTCCCCAAATACTTTTTTCTCATTTGTTTAAGTACTTAAAATTAATTATCTTAAATTAGAATATTTTATTGTTAAAATAGCTCATAAAATATGGCAGACATCGCAATGATTGAACCAAATTATGTAATTAAGAAAATCTTTATTACACATGAACCAGTTTAATTTTTAAACGACCCTTTTAATTTCATATCCCAATTGGTAATCAATGATAAAAATATGGAAAAGGTGTTGCTGAATTAAGTAGTGGTGGTGTTTGCTAATATATTCCCTTTTATCATTTTATTTTCAATGAATGCCAACTTTCATTTTCATAAAATAAGACGTTAAGACAAAAGTCTACTTGTTTACTAAGCAGATATAAAGTTACGAAAAAATACAAAATATAAAATGAATTAATATGTTCAGTAATCCTCACAGAAATTAAACGTTCCTCCCACTGGAACAGCGGAAAGTCTTCGGAGTTACAACGCTAAAATCAGGGGTTCGATTCTCCTCGATGGACACAGTAGATAGGCCGTTGTGCCTTTGTTATAAGAAAAACACGTACAGGCTTTAAACAATGAACTGAACTCTCGCAACCTCTATGGTAAAGAAACTCGAAGCTCGATTCATACTCCGGGCCACAGCAGTTTATTTAACGACACGAACAACATTAGAAGAGAGTATTTATACCTTTGATGAGTTCACAAAGTTTTTCTAATTGCTCTATAGTGTGAAATGAACAATTTAAACAAGTTTTGTACTGAATTAATGTGACAGATGATTCAGCTGACACATCTTCATACAGGAAGAATTGTTTCATCTACTTGTGTAATTCTTAATTACATGATTTTTTTTTCATTATAATAGAAGGCGTTCCTTCAACTTTACGAAGTTTTTAAAAGTAAAAACTATGCGATTCTTCTTGGTATCTCCTCCCTCCCAGCATGGTGAAAATTTAAGAGTTTTGCAACTCTTTGACTTTATAAAACTTCAAATTAATTGTAACACTTTTTTACACTGGTCTTAGAATTTTAAAAGTTTGAAACTTAACCCTTTTTAATATACCTATGCATAATTACACTTCCATGGTTAGTTGTATATATAAAAGTGATTTTTTATCCAAATCTTGACTTTTTTGGGTGAAATAAAGCGGTTCTTCAAAACTTCTTTGCACCTTTAGTATAATTAGCACGTTAAAACAACACATTCTCGGTCATTAGTTTTTAAAGTTCGGTGGAAATCCACATTAAAAACATTCTGGGTCTAAAACCATTACTTGATGAAGGAGGAAGAAAAGCGTTTTCTAACTATGTAGTAACGTCTACTCGGACTCCACTGAAGATCACACGAACAAAACGCATTGCATAAACCATATCCAAGGACTGATTGTGTAATAAAAAATTTGAAACTCTATATTTGATTCCACAAGGGAGAAGCATTTGGCCATACTCGCCACATCAAAACCCTAATGAATTTCTAGCGGGTTTACACTTCTCCGACCTGATGTTCTGGTAGCAGTCAATCGCAAACATTACGTTTTATGGTGTCCACAATACATACATTTTTTTATTTTGTTGGATGTTTGTTTACTTGTTTTGGGAATTTCATGCAAAGTTACAAGAGGGCTATCTGCGCTAGCTGTCCATAATTTAGCAGTGTACGACTACAAGAAAGATAGCTATACATCACCACCCACCGCCAACTCTTGAGTTACTCTTTTAACAACAAATAGTGGGATTAATTCTAACATTATAACGCCACCATGGCTGAAAGAACGAGCATATTTGGTGTGCTGGGCCTTATTTATTGGAAGATATTCTAGTGTCCGTTGGCAATTCAAATCGTAATAAAACATCAGTACTCTTTATTCAAAAAGAAACAAAAAAGCAACTTTTTTATTCTCACGAGACAAATAGTGTACAAATCAAATATAAATCGTTTGCAAAGTAAGTGGATTTCATCAATTTTTTCTAAATTTGCCGGTCCTTTTTCGTTTATTAATCTGACGAAATAAGAATCCTACATCAATAAAAGTAAAATAAAACATTTCCATGTTTACAATATAGGAATAAAATATATTTATTATCAAAATAGATATAATACAAACTTTCATTAGGAAATGACAGGTGACATGCGACAGATATTGGGATATTTGCTATTTATCAAAATAGCTTCAATTTTCATAACAGGTGGGCGGGCGGACTTAAAAAGTCATACATCTGTATTAGCTCTAAAACTGGCGTTTACAAAATGTCTGGAAACTCACTCGTGTATGTGATACATTTATGTAAACATTGTGTTTGTTGAATATGAATGAATACAACTTCATTGCTTTCCATACAATCACCTTAAACCTCTTTTTTCATTTGTTTTTACGCAAAGCTACACATTCGGCTCTCAACACTCTGTGCGCAGGGGAAATTAAACCTTGAATATTAGCGTTGTTATTGTATACACTTACCGCTGGCCCTCTGATTGACCGCCTTTATTCATCTTCTTAACAGTGTCATATTACTCAGATTATTTCAAATTATATTTCACTGGCGTTTCTATAATAATTATTTAAATATATTTTTAGGCTAAGATGTATTCGACGGAAATATTTCCAGTTGTTTCTTAAGATTATTTATCGAGGTGAATGATTATAAAGATGCTTTTTATGAGTAAGAGATAAAACAATTATATGATAAATTTTAAAAAACTAACGTATTTTTACTTATTTATACTTGAGAGCAATAGCTTTTGTGTTTATAAAGTTTTTAACAATTCCATTAAATGTACGAGACAAAAAAGTGAATGACTTAGGTACTTATAACGCCCAGTTCATGACCTCAGGTTGAGTCACAAATCAAAACTTTTAATGCAAATAAAAGAATATGACTCAGAAAATCTCTTGTTCGTGAAAAAAAACTGTTTAAAGAGCGAGTTTGCTCTTATACTTGGAAAATCCTTTTATATTCTGCTATCTATTAATATTCGACTCCTTGACTGATAAACAGCCCCTTACCTGTAAAATCATGTTTCCTTCTAACAGAGATTCTTGATAAAGCAGTTCCCTCGGTTTGTGGCCGGGTTCTTGACCTTGACGTTCTTTCAACAAGAGGCTTGCAGCTATAGATAAAGTAGGGGCAGTCAGTTTAAAGAATTATGTCTATCTGAACAAATATTGTATACTGTCTTTAAGAGGAAGCATAAGAGGTCTTAAAAACACAAGCGAATGAACAAAAAATCATGATATCAAGATAAGGGCGTGAAATAATGATTACTCCTATCAGTGATTAAACATTTATTACATCTTGTTTAATCTGCTTGAAGTGGTATTTGTGGGGTTTCGGTTACTTGGGAAATAAAACTAGATTTACTCTCGAAGGGTCTCCGAAGATGTTCTCTTTCAAAATTAAACAAAACCAAAATTAAAAGTAACAAATATTTTTATTTCTTGCTTTCGAAATTCATATATCATGTTTTTTTTAGTCTACAGAAGGAATAATTTTTTTTCATGATTCATGGCACGCGCTCACTTTACAGACGTCACGAGAGTACAAATTGAAACGTTAAGCGTCCCTTATGAGACGTCAATTTAGTGCCTACTGACTCAGTGAAAGACAACACACTAATGTATCGTGAAGCGAGTGGTTTAAAACAGATGACTCCTGCAGACGATTTTCGGTCTTCTTTTGGGGAAATAGTGTTTGATGATTATATTCAAAGGTCGTGTAACATATGGCTGGTTAAAAGAACACGATCACTTTACAAGAGTTTACTAATGGAAATTTTCATGATTTGTAATACGAAGAATATTTACTCATATTTAATAATACATCTCATACAACGATTGCTTCAGTATTCTAATTTCGCTACACATCAGCCTAGCTAAATCATTTGATAAATAATACAATGCAAGAGAATGTTTATAACTTTTGTCTAGGTGTAGAAAAAAAGTAGAAAAACGAAATTTCTGTTTATAAACAGCCATTTATACTCTTTCTTCAGATGATCAAAACTTAAGCACTGAGCTTAGCAGTAAACTTAGATATAACTTTAACCAGCAGAACTTCAATATGATACAGTAAAAAGGTACCCGTAAAAAATCCATAAACGATTAAGTTTTGGCTACAATTAATTCGAAACAATATTCGACAATTAACCAGCTGGTAAAGATTTAATAACGAAAGCAACTTTCATGTTATCTTTATAGATTCTTTTCAGTACAATGAAGCAAACGTCAATAATATTTTTTATGTCATTCATAATTTCATTGCGACAAAAATGATACAAAGTTTCTCCTTTTTTTACAACTATAACCACATAACAAAGATGTTCTGAGTTATTAAAATAAAAAAGTCAAACAGAAGCGAAGAAAAATCTTTGTCCTTATCATTTGCATTTTTTAATCGTTTTCGATAACATTCTTAAGAGTTGAAACTTGTTAGTTCTATATAAGTTCTTCATTTTGTTTTCACTGACAGTCATTAGTTCTATATAAGTTGTTCATTTGGTTCACATAGACGATCATTAGTTATCTATTTGGTTCTCTGTGACAAGAATCACTAAGAGGTTTTGAGTCTCTTTCTTTACCCATATAGACTACAGAACCTCTTTGATGGTGTCAGAAGTTTGTGAGAATCGAATTGAAATGTGAGATTTCGCATACATCAAAATAAAAATATGAGTAAACAACTACGATATTTGGAAAGTTTACTTGTTTGTTGAATTAAGTGCAAAACTACTCAGCTGTCTAGTTCTGAAGTAACAGACTAGAGTCTCTAGAGGGATGGTAGCTATCCATCTGAAGGGGTGGGCATGTCCGGTGATGGCTTCTGAATCGTGTTGTCCTAACCATCAGGCCATGCCTGCCCACTTGGAAAGTACTGATTAATATATTACAAAATAGTTAAAATACTATTAAATTCATATTATATATTAAAAATTATTAATGAAAATATAACTGTACTTCAAGAGAAAACAATCTCAGACTTTACATTTCAGTCCAGACAAAATCACTGTGCTTATCATTTAAAGCTAATTACATAACTGAAGCAAAATACATTTACTAATAAAAATCGGCAAATAGAGCATTATTTGATAAATCATTATATAAGACGAATAAGTTTAATATAACTTATTGCATAGAAAACACAAAATCTGTGTGAGATTTGGAACTTATTATTTACATCGTGAATGGTCTCTTATCTTACACGTGGGCAAAATGACTGTCAGTCCAGTGACTTCTAAGGTGAACGATAACCGTCCTTAATTTAGAAGTATTGATCAGAGGAAGGGCAATCACCCAGTAGCATCAGGTTGGGTTAAAAGTTTTCGGGTACCAGCTCTTAACTGAAGAGTGAATTTGATTGTCACAGCTGAAACTGCGAACTGCATTTAGTGATATATCTTGGCTCAAACGTAAGACCTCAGGTCAGCAATCTGTCACGCTAACTTATAGATAAATGATGAAAAAAAACAGATGTTGTGTGGCATTTCCATAATTCTGAGTGGTTCATCTTAAGTTTCACTTATTTTATTTTGTATTTTGGAATGACAAAAATAAAGAAAAGATTTGATCTTCCTGTTTAAAACGATATACTAATAAACATAAACGCATTTCCTCATGTAACTTATCACATTGTATTTCATAGTCTTATCATAACATGAAACCTAGTCAGTCATAAAATTAGACTGTTGACAGAGTCCGGCAAAATATTGGAAATATCAATATTTTAACTTTATAATGAAATATGTATGATATGGCTTGATCCAAAGAATTATTGATCGAATTAGTGCAAGAGGTAAGAAATGTATACATATTTGTACTGTAATAATGTGTAGTTTTATGTATATTCTACATTGTACTATTAAGGTAACGGGAAGGGTTAGTGTGATTGATATTGGTGAGCTATTTCCTTGTGTTTCTGGCCATCCAATAAGATTAATAAAGGAAGAGATTCAGCATGACGAGATCAAAACGTCGACCATTTCAAGACTCCAGATCTCATAAATAGATAAAAATGCTTCAAGTTTAGTGTCTAAAAACTGCTTAAAACTATGTTAAACCCATGACTAAATTTACTAAAAAATATATATGAATTAAAACTTACAGATCTCATTCTCCTATTACACTGACGGAGCTCCCGCGGTGTGTGAGCAGAGATACATTTTCCATAGAATAGCCAGTCTTTCATTTGTCATTACGTAACGTGAAACATATTAAACTCACACGATGTACAAAGATCCATACTTTTACCATGTGATTATTAGGGGGTTTCGAGGTATACCAACTTTATATCGTCGAGTTGCTCTTTAGATCAATATACCCTCTTTAAAAGGTATAACGAAAAATACAAGCAGTTTCTTTTTCTCCGAATATTGTTACTCTTTTACTTTAATGAGGGTTGTGTAAACCTTTACTTAGAAGCCACAAATATAGATCTTGTAATGCTTTTCAAAAATGCATATTGAATACTATGGTTCAGTTTATGATGTCGGTTTTTATGTAAATTTTCGAATTTTACTTTTTGTTTTTTTCTACTTTTTAATAACGTTTTATTATGTTTAAGTATAAAGACATAAGACCATACTGGGGATAAATTTATAAACATAATAATATAGTTGCATCATGAGTCTTAAATACAAGGTATGAGTATAATAAAAAAAATAATATTTTCGTTTCGAATTTTCGAAAGAACACTGTGAGACTTGAGCAAAGAATAGCAGATGCAAGGTTATTAACAATAGTATATGAGTTTTTAACGTAGTCTACAAGTTTTTTATTATTATATTGATTATCTATTAGGTATTAAATTGTTTCACGTATGAGAAAATTAAATGTACAATAAAAAGTGCATATATAAAGATAATTACAACATCCTAATTCTTTTTCTATATTTTCTGAGCAAAGAAAAAATCAATTCCAATGATAATCGAGTATTGTTTTCCAACAACTTTTTATTGATTTAGAACCGTTTAAATCGATATTAAGGTTAAAACATTAATGCAACCACATGAATATCTAAATATGTTGTACTGGACAAATGGTGACATTCTAACTTAACAAAAAGTAGGAAGAGCAGGGAGTCACATTTTTCCTGTTTATTTCTGTAGGGCCCGGTATGATCACATGGTTAGGGTGCTCGACTCGTAATCTGAGGGTCGCTGATTCGAATCCCCATACCACCAAAGATGCTTGCATTTTCAGCCATGGGGGCGTTTTACAGTGACGGTCACCCGTCAATACCACTATTCATTGGTAAGTGAGTAACCCGAGAATTGGCAGTGGGTGGTGATGATTATCTGCCTTTCCTCTATCTTTTACTGCTAAATTAGGGTCGGCTAGCGCAGATAGCCCTTGTGTACCTTTGCGCGAAATTCAAAAACAAACAAATATATCTATATTAAACAAAATAAAACAAATATGAAATTGGCACCCAAGTGTGATTTCAATGTTATATCATTTTAAATATGTATCTGGTATTTTCGTTCTAATCGGACCTTGTATGATAATGAGGTTAAGCGGCCAGGTAAGAGACTTCTAAGTTTCTAATTTGAACTACTGACTGAAAGAAAGGAAAACAACCCAGTAGCAACCTTCGATTTTGTGGATACTTTTAACTCATAGAGGGATTAGCTGAATAATTTTGATGTCCACACTGTTCAAAGAACATGGATCTTCCAACGAATATACCTTCACGATAATTACTATATTATACCTATTTTTGGAAACATAGTTAAAATATAAGTACTCTTTATCTAGATCACTTGCTATTGATGAAAATCAGAAAAAAAAAGATCGAAAAACAAAAATTATCAAAATTATCAGCAGATATCTTGCCCAGCAGATTAGGAAGATTTAAGAAGCTGAATTACTTTACAGATGTAGGATTCTAGCAATGGGTAACTGGGATTTATTATACCATCCATCTAAGTCTCTCGGTTTGCACCCAACACTTATTATGTTCCAATGTACAACAGACACTTACTGCCCATAATGAACGATAGGTATGGGTAGTAAATCATTGAACCGGGAAACTTCCGTACTGCACAGTTGAAACAAATGTAGTATTTTACCTATCTGATCTAGTGTCATTCTATAAGCAGTTGTTACACAGGCCCGCTGCCATGATGTCTATAGAGTGAGTCGCAGCCAAAACTGGGGTTTAATACGTCATAATAAACTTAGCACATTTATACCTCATAAAATGAAGAGTTTGATAAATGGTGCATCTATTGAGCAAATACTATTTCCTTAATTTGTTTAATGTTTGTTTTTACATCTTGTTTTCCGTTTTCTTTGTATTTTAACGTGTTATGATTATGTTGACTTGAAACATCTATCTTGCCAGAAAGTGATTATGTAACATCCTTACTTAAAGTTAAATCATCTATCAACTTATATATTTATAATAAATATAAACTAAAAATTTTAGAATGACAAATTTATATCTCATGAAAAGTGATAATATCCACTAAAATGTTTTTGATTTTATTTAATTGGTTAGCATACACGTGATATATTTTAAAGGTCCCACTGGTGATAGTTAAATGAAACAAATCTAACGCAGTTTGATAAATAACATCAAAACAGTCACTCTAATACTGGAATACGCTTTGTTATGCATCTTTATTAAAAATTGGTGTGTGGCTTTTGTAATTAGTAAAGTTACTACTGTTGAAAGATGTTATTTCGCAGAAACAAAAGGTATTCGTTTTCTCAGATTTTTTTATTATAATGTTTGCCTACTCGATTTCTGTAGTCACCCCTCTTGTTATAGACTGAATAACATTCAAGTAGGTTAGTAACAACTTGTAGTTTAACAAAGATGTATACTTTCTTCACTTTTGTCACAAATCACTTATTTTGGCAAAGGCACTTGATTTCTCTTAGCTTGGCTTTTCTATATGATACTCAGCGCCATCTAGTGCCTTAGATCTCAGAAATGTGATTCTTGATATCTGTAGCACGTAACAAATGAAAGAGACCTTTAAGAATCTCTCACAATTAACCTCAGTAACCGCTTTACAACGTCAAAACTCGTGCGATATAGAAACAGCAGCAACCCTCAACGTTACGCTCTAACAATATACTGTGTATAGTCAAGAAATGGCAGGTGATTCTGGATTATTAACTTACAAAACATGCAAACAAACACTATGTAACACATAGGTTCTCTAACTATTTTTTTTTTACTAATGTATTTCACAAAAACGTGCAACAGCGTCACGAAGAATCATTGCAAAAAGAAATGAGTGGAAATATTCCATGTTTAGTAAAGCCTAATTCTTTAGTTGCAAGTATATGTAAACTTATGTTGTTATTTTTATTTTAGTTACGTATGTGCTGTCGATGTACGTGTTATAAATTTGCATATGCTGATTTTATTAATGGTGATATGAGTAAATAATTCTACGGTAATGCATGTCTTAGCTAATTATTTGCAAAGAGATGTGATGTGGTTAGAGGAACCAAAATTAAGCCTCACCATAGGAAATTACGAAGAACGGTTAATGATAATCTGTCATATAATAATATCTTATACAACGAACTCTCTGTGATGATTTTGAAATTGGAAAGCACTTCCAAGCTCCCAGCTGAACCTATAAACGAAGTTTGCAATAATAACGTTAAGATTCCGTTTATCATTTGCACATCATACATTGCATGTACCAGGGATGGCAATGTGCTTGAGTCTGTTACCATAGTTTGGTATTTCGAAAACTTAACCTATTAAAGTTCTTAGACTTGCCATTTATCTTCATGCTTTCTTATCATTCTAGCTTTACTAGTGTAAGTCTGGGAAATGCTTGCAACCAGTTAAATATATTATTTATCTATGTTAAAAGATGTCTGTAGGCTTGCGAATTTAAACTCCATAAAAGTTATTTTGATTTTAATAACGATTTGTCTGTAACTCAGCTACTCAGTTTTCGAAAATAATATTTATTTAATTCTATCACGTAAGAATGTTTTACAAATCGGAAAGAAAACGCTCTTGATTAGATGAAATTATTATTTCGTTTACCACAATTAACATTTTTTTTATTTTATTATGTTTGGTTCTAGAACGATCGATAAGACTCTGACGTCGCGATTGGTCTAGAGAAATCTATAGCCAGTGGGTGCCAACATTTTCAGCATAACATAATGTGATTACGACGTCAATGAAAATGATTCACTTATGTAAAAGTATAAATGATATTTTGTGATAAATCTCCACGTGATAGAGAAAAATAGATATCATTTTCGGATTCAGCGTATAGGAATTGCCGTAGAATACGTAACATTTTCAAGACAATAAAACCATCGTAGTTATGTGTTATTTATTTTTGTTAAAATAGATTGTAATGTTTTTAATATTAACAGATGTATTTGAGTGATAACTTGTAGTAGATTTTTCTTTCTCTTTGGATTTAAATACTTACATTAATCTCAATTTACTTTGATAAGCATTTTCAGAATGCTGAAACCTAAACCCTCCTGTATTTAAATTTCTTTTCACATTTGCATTTCTGTTTTCGATCTGGTAGTTATTTAGATCTTCTTGGTGGAAGGGTTTTATCTCTAGTTCTTTCAAGAAAAAGCTCACTACAAGCTTTTCGATAAAACTGCTTAGAAAATAAGTCTTTGTTTAGTGTATAGTTTGTTTGGATTCTTATTAACTAAAGCCCATAAAAATATAACGGGCGGTTCTCAGGCTCTGCGTTAATTCCTCTGTAACTGTGTATCCAGCTCTTCTACATACGTATAAAATGATAATATATATATATATAGTTGTATAAATGCAAATTGAAATGAGAAGCGAACAAAAGCGTAAGTGATGAGAAACGACATTAAAGGAGAGTAAAAAGGGAAGGTTGATTTTATTTTAATGTCAAAATACCTTAAGCAAATTATACTTAAAAATAAAAATACAGAATGAAACACAAATTATTCATATTATTATTGGTTTCTATTTGTGGAACATGCCAAAATTCGACAAAATACATTATTGTGGTATCTTGTTCAAATGACATTTTTATCTAACCACACAAAATCAAATATTTGGCCATCAAGATATTCTCTTTCTGGAAGTTATTTGGAAATTAAAAATCATCTCCGACAACGTTGATGTACAGGGTGGCCCGTAAGTCCCTACCTATCGTGAAGAACGTATTGTGGCAATATTATACAGCGGGAATGCAGCACACAGATACACTGGATACAAGAGATATATGGATTGGTAGGGACTTACGGGCCACCCTGTATTTAGTACTCACTCCCCCTTCAAAAGTTTTTGTATTTGTTAAAATAATTCTCAGAACTCAGCACTGAATTTGTAAACAAAAACTTACAAAAATAACAGTGCAAATCTTTACAAAACTCAAATAAAGACAAGTTCAAAAACTACGCATACATTTAATTTTAAATGTAACATATTCTGTTAGCATAAAACGACATAAAATATCTTGAAAAGTTTTATTTAATATATAAAACCGTTTTGATATTAAAACATTGTATAGAAATTATAGTCTTAAGATTCTGCCGTAGAAAAAGGTTTTTGTTAAATTTTAAAACTAGCACACGCATGTTAAAGTATCCTTCTATAAGAGTCTCTCTTAGTGGGCTTTACATCTATGCATGCAATTGTATTTTTACAGTTTTTTTTATATTTATAAGCAATGGACAGACAGACGTCAATTTTTTGAAATTATATTTTCCTAGTAAATCGTAAAGAAATTCAACAAATTTAAAGAGTTGTATTTCAAGCTATGGTATAAAACTAAGAGCTATCGAATTCTTATAAGAAAAGTTTTTACTTAAAGTTCCTTGTACGCATTTTCAATAATTGCACCTATAACGAAAGTAATATTTTACCTATTAAATGACGGTACGTAGAATCGACCGTGAGAAACAACTGGCTCAGTTAAGTATAATATTGACATCCCTTCCTCCAAATTATGTTATATTAAGATACTTCCTTTCATTTGGGGTTTTTGTTAAACGGTTGTAATATGGCCTGATGGTCATAGGCACTTGACTCAGAATCTGCGGGCCGGGCGTTAGAATCTCGTTATCCAACATGTTCGCCCTTTCCATCATGGAAGCGTTACGCTTGTGAGGGGTAATTCCACTTTTCGTTTGTGAATAAAGTTGGCAGAGGGTGGTGCTGACTAGCTACCTTTCATGTAGTCTAGTACTTCTAAATTAGAGTACATGTATATTAGCGCAGTAGCTTTGTATAACATTCTACAAACATTTCCAATGATAATTTGGATTTACTATTTATAATTTCAATACGTTTGTAAAGCTATTCTTTTAAATAACACTTTCTAGTTCTTGGTTCTTTACACAAGTGTTCAAATCATTGTCTTTTTAAAGTAAAGGTAACTAAAAAAAGAGACGTAATGTATAAAGCCAATTTACCCAAGAAACATCTCAGTGTATTTTTGATATGTAACTTCTATTACAAATACACACGGAAAAACTAACTCTAATCCAAAAGGAGTCACAATTTGGATGTTTTGTAACGTAAAACAATTCTTTCAGACGTATATTAAGTCCTCTAGTGGGACAGATAAGACTTCAAAATTAACAATGCTAAAATCACGAGTTCAATTTCATTTTCCATGGAGATAATAGCTAGATCGAAGTTACTTTGCGATAACAAAACACACACACATATATACTATTCTAAATTATTTGTAAACTAGTACAAATGTTGTTGAGTTTAAAAAAGGCTTAAGTCAACCAAGCTGATAAAACACACTTTTTTGTAAGTTCGTCCCACTAATTATCTATCCAAGAATTTTTTTTCAAGAGAAGTTACTTAGATGAGAAGTTTATCCTTAAGATCTTACTAAATGCGACAATTTTAAGCTTCTCACCAAACTTATACTTGCAACAGCAATAAAACTAAGCAATTACTATATTTTTGCCTCTAAATATGGATAATTAACTCTGAAATTCAATATTCATTCTATTTTTCAGTCATTATAATTGTGATGCAGTAACTTCCTGAAATTTTCAAAGTTGGTTTATTCAGCTGCCTATAAGATAATGCAAATCAAATCAAATGCACAAAACGTTTTAAGCCTTCAATCATGCTTATCAACAACCTACCAAGTTTATTTTTTCTATAACTACAGCATCATAGCAGCAGTCTTCATTTAGATACGTAAGGTACTCAGTAGGTCTGTTTATCCACAATAGTTTCGTCACAGTTCGGTACAGAAAGAATAATTAAAAATTTATAACCAAAGATAAACTGACAATTTTGTATAATAACTCAATTAGAAATATTTAATTTATAAATCAATGCACCAGAAAACTTAAACGTGTAGTTCAGTGAATCTGAAGCCTAAAGTCGTGAACTTGGAGACTAAAATATCATACACAAAAACAAAACTGAAGGGGCCAGTCCAGGTGAAATATATTTGTGTAGAGGTGGGGACAAACGGATTCTATAGTCATTAGACTAGATTGGGTGATAGTATAAGAGGGCGAAGAGAAACAACAGCTTCTGAGCACCCCTGATTATCAAAATTACTGCCACGATATTACATTATATTCTGGAAGTTTGAAATAGGGTCTGCACTGAAAGGATTTACAGACCAGTTGTTTAGACTGTTATTGAATTATTTTTCGGGTATCTTCGTTGTGTTTTTTATTAAAATCTCGAAGCTCGGCTGACTTCGTTGAGATTTCAATTTAACCTTATCCTTATTACACACATTAACGCCCCCAGTGGCAAAACGGTAGGTCTGGAGACTTACAACGTTAGAATCCGGGTTTCGAGACTCGTGGCGGGCAGAGCATCGATAGCTCATAATGTAGCTTTGTGCTTAATTACAAACAACAACAACACACATTAAGTTAAAATTACAAATTATTTTTAAGTGTAAGTACATTTAGGATTGATATTTTTCTTGTAAGAATACCTTTATTTAATGATTGTACAGTTTAAGTGTTATTAGAAACCTTAGATGTCAGAAGCACGAATTACAATTTATTTGCCAACTGTCAAATATTTCAGTGCTTCTTAACACTACATTTTCAGTGACAAGGAGAATAGAAACACAAAGTGTAACAAAAAATTCACAAAGGCAGGTGATCCATCCTAAAAGTCATTTTACATGATGGTTTTTGGAGCGACGTCAGCGAGAGAATGATCAAGTGGTTAACTTCATAAAAGAGTTTACCAAAAGTAAAACCAACATGCTGGAAGTTCTGTCGAGTTCACTTACAGAGTTTCACGATATTGTTTATTTTCATTACTTCAAATATAAAATTTCTTGTATTTTAAACAGAAATTACACTTGCCTTCATTTCAGTGTCATGTAAAAATATTGGACACATCTATTTTTCAACAATTCTGTTCATGACGTGTATTAATAATAAACATAGATGTTAAGCGCCTCGTCTTCATTAACACGAAGTATTTATCAAAAGCAGACATTCCTAATAGGTGTATTGTTGGACCTCTTCCTCTTCACAGCCTATTCATCAATCAGGAGTTCTATTGGTGTGTAATATATCTCACCACGGAAACAGAACATATTTATCTTCGTTACTATGAAATATTCATCAACCGGACACTTTACTGACTTAAAACTATCGTGTTTACTGGGGAAGTTCCACTTTAGTGTCATGACATATACATATTCAGCAATCCAATTTATCTATTAAGTTAATATAGTAAAATAAATAAATAACTCAATGCTGCAAACAAGTGAAATAACATAGCATTGAGTTTGCGTACTGTATATCCATTATTCATTATCTAGTCATAGTTCACTAAATAAATCGTGACATCTATAACCGATTCACTTTTTTCTTTTTCTTTTTGGTAGTGGTGGTGAAGGTGAAAGTTCGAAACAACAGAGACTCACAAGTTGCTTGTTGTATAAAAGAATTCACATGGAATTTTTTTTGTCGTTAGTAAAAATATGACAGTTTTTAAGTTACCCGGTGTACCGTTAAAAATACAAAGAAACAAGTACACCAGGTTTATGATGTATCGCAAGGAAACATCTAACTGTTATTCATAAGCACTCGATAATTCCGTATTGTTGGTGATTAAAATACGTTTTTTGTGCTTATACCAGAAAAGCTGGTTACATAAATGTCTCTACTTCAAGCGGGTTTTCTTTAGCATGATCGATGAGGGTTCCTGTACAGTACGGTGGAGTAACATACCCTCGAATGTACGTGTTGACGTCGACAATGTCGTGCTCACTATAGACTCAAAACAGATTTTCGACTTGTAAATTTCTAATGTTTTACGAAAATATTTATATTCAAAACTTATACATGCAATACAAGTGTTAATTTTTTGTGTATAAATATATATTTGTATATGATACGTTATTTATATGTATTTTGCACGTTCACCTTCACAGTTCCACATGCCTCGATATTAAATCACAAAACAACGAAAAGGAGGACAATCATTTTAAAGTTTTGCATAACGACAAGTTAAAAAACGGATTATTTTCCACCACCCACGTCGATGTGATCTAACTTCGGAATTAATTCTTCACACAGATCATATAGACATATCACTAAAAGTAATAACGGCCTCGATGTTGACTATCGAACTAGCCTCTATAGTATCAATATCCAAAACAACGACACATCAATGGTTGCCATAGCAACAATCGATTCGTTATTTCCAGATAAAAAAAAATGTCCTCTGGTTCGAGATTAATGGCATATTCTCTCACCAAGGTATGGGAAACTAGAAAAACCGCTGCCATGAACACGTTTTCAATCCACTCTATTCATGAAGAGATAACAGCATTTTTTAAAAGCTTACAGAATGTAAAAGAAAATGGAAAGTTTTTCGCAATGCCGTCCGCATTCTTGAAGGAATAAAAACGACTATTATTATTTGTATATTTTGCTAAGTTATATTCTATTTCGGACTTTTCTTACGAAAAGACAGTATCCGTGAAATGACTTAGAATTACTTTATACGAAATCTATCTATATAAAAAAATATATACATATTTATCCAAGAGTTATTTCAATATTATTATCTTATTTCAATAGAAAATTAGAATGAAAATGATCTAGCTCACCTAATGGGAACATCACTGAAGAAATTTCGTGATTCTAAAGTATCAAATCTTAAAGTATTACATGGCCAATATATGTAAAATGAAAGATACAAGCATTAAACAAAGAAGAATAACTTGGCAGAAGACTATTTTACAAAGCGCACTACAGGAGACCTCTTGTCTATTAGAAAGAAATATTGACTTCCTTTTCAAGCAGTTGTACCGAAAAATTCGATAAAAAGACCTGCAGCTGCTAAATTCTATTATTCCATCCGTTTAAGGAAAACTGTCATTTATCAAATGCTAGAAAGAATTTTCATTGATCATTCTGGTGGACAGATGCACATGGATATATATATATATATACCACACATACAAATATATATATTGCGTTATTTCTTCATGGTAGTTAGTCTGCATTCACGGTCTTCTTATGAATGATGGAGATTCTTTTCTAGGGAGATCCTGGTTAATATACTTCCTCCTCAGCTACCATTGTAAATATAGGATGTTGTATTGCTATCTCTATTTAGAACATGTACATGAAAACAATATTTATAGATCCGGCGTGAATAGGTGGTTAGGGCGCTCAGCTCGAAATGTGAGAGTCGCAGGTTTGAATCCCTGTCACATCAAAGGTGCTAGTCCTTTCAACCATAGGAACGTTATAATATGACGGCTAATTCCACTATTCGTTAGTAAAAGAGTAGCTCAAGAGTTGGCAGTTGGTAGTGATGACTAACTATCTTCTCTCTAGTCTTACGCTGCTAAATTAGTGACGGCTAGCACAGATAGCCCTTGTGTAACTTTGTGCGAAATTCAAACAATTTTTATCAGTTTTTATACTGCATTCAAAATCACCTAGCAACAAAATGTTTGAGTTGAAAATGGACTCTTCATTATTATCCATTATCTAATGCGATTAGTTTTACATAAATTAGATTTATTTCCGCGTTAATCCGACACATGAAGGAATCTTGTTTTATGTAATACTTATACTTCTCAATGAAGTAATAAATTTTGGTTGACTGTCATGCTGATAATAAAATGGTGACACGTGGTGAAAAATAAAACATAGATTTATTTGATGTTTGAAAACTTTTCAAAATAATTATATTTTCATAATAGACAAAATCGATTTTGTTCTTCAAAACTCCTTAAAGAACATCATGAACGAATGCTAATAAAGTTCCTTTTATAAACGTTCTCCAAAAATAGTCTGGATTAATAATGAGTTTTCTTATCCACTTTTCGAACACATCACACTGATGATTTCGCTTTTTATCGCCCGTCTTGGAACACGAAGTAAACTGACGCTGATGAATTTTGTTTTTAAAAACTCTTTCAACATAAATTAGTTTGTTACCCCTTATATAAGGATTAATGTAAATGAGTTTTATTTCATTTCTTGCTTTTTTTCAAATATCCCATCATGAACTAACGATTAATTTTTGGTTGGCCTTTTTTTTAATTTATAAATTTATTTTGTTACATCCTTAGAAATCCACATCTATTAAAATTCAAAAGTTTTGTTTTAAGTTCACGTGTCCATCTGAGAATATTTTGAATTTACTCTTTTGCCTTAAAAAGCCAAGTTATAAATCTCAAGGCTTCATGTTATTATTAACAACCAACCAAAAAGAACAGTGTATTTATTCCAAAGAAGATTAGGTGTGATTATTAACATGAGTTTCCTGAGTGGTATATTCAGGTAAATCGATTTCCTAACATGTGTTAGATAGACGAGCCTGCGGATAACAGCAGATTCGCCCAGGAATGGAGGGACTTTCTGTGTTAGATAACTGAACTAAGATTCTTTTACGTGTAGAATAAAGTATTGACAAGGTTGAAAACGAAAGTAAACAAATCTATATTTTTACAAATAAAACAAAAAATGTAGTGTGCAAACCTATATTAACGTTAGAATGGTCCTTTTTGCTAGAAAGTGTTTAGCCTAGCAGCTTTCTTTCTCTCGAGATTGATTTCTGAAAAACAAAACACGATCAAAATCAAAGTCTCCTCGTCAACTGTCTAGTATAAAGCTGAATTAAAGCAGTTGAATTTAGCATGTAAACTCGATTTATTTGTTCAATAGACAGTACTACTTCATGACCTTTTTTCCCTAACAAAATTGATCAGTTGTCACTTTCAGCTAACTTCACAGTTGGACAGCAAGGAATATGCTGATAAAGAAGACATTATTTACCAAACAAATAAACTAAAACAAGGTAATGTTAACGACTCCTGCAACACCTACTGCTTCGATAATAGTTTAGAAACTAAGCTATAAAAAATCTAAAACACTAAGGAAGTAAGAGAAAGACAGGGCATGCCTGCATTATATTATACTCTTCCATCATTCTCTCTTTCAGGCCTATCTTTTGACCAACAGTTAAAAACTAACTTTAAAATCGATCCGTTTTAACTCGCAACATGGTTCAGAAGCATGTTAACTTGACTTTGTTTTTAAGAATTCTTACATGCCAAATAGACCACAAAAATGTTTTTGACAAAGAGTCGCAACTACAAAAAAATATACAACTCTTTAAATATTTGTTATTCAAACGCTATAATTAAGGCCTTCAACGTTGCTTTACAATAATTAAAAAAATTAAGTTCTATTGTTGCTGAATATTACAACCCTAATTTAAGAGTACATTTTTTCATCGTAATCTAGAAATTTTCAATATAAAATAAACCATTCATCATACATAGTAAAACACTATGTTTAAATACAATATTATGTATTACCCAAGAAAAAAATACTTTTTAGCAATATAAAAACAGACATCATATCATTTACCAAAAAAGTTTAATAAAAATAGCCTTCAACAAAGAAAAATGCAACGCTGACATTAAACGGATACAAATAGAAAATGTGATCAAAAAGTAAACAATACAGAAATACCCTGCCAACTTTAAGATGTAGACAGTTCAGCACAAATAAAACCAGTAGAAAAAAGGGAAGAAAGCACATAAAGAAAAACAAACATTTTAAGTTATGAATTAAACTCAGTATGATACACAAAAGAAATTATTTAATGAATGTGAACACTTTCATTTACAATCATTTGTGTGCGAGCAAGTAGTAGTACATCAAATTCACAACACAACACTTTTTAATAGCCCAAGAAATATATTTAAACCCCTGCATTGTCTCATATGTTCACATGTGTGAAAGAGCAAGAGCATCATCATTATATAAAATGAACAGAGTTTACGATATAAACAAAATAAAAATCATAAAACCTCCCCTTGAAGAGAAACAATTGCTAAGCCTTTGTCCTGCACATACGCTATTGAGTGCACAAAGCAACACTCCAGATTAAGAAAAAAGGATGGAGAATGTACGCAATAGGTAACAATAAAAGTATGAAAAATATGAGCTTTCTCCAGAAAGATCTCAAAGTCTTACTTTGTTCATATTAGCCTCATCAGCAGAATTTCAAGCACTAATTTTTCTCTTTTGATTGGTGATTATGGATGCTTTCAGTGACTGGACCCTCACTAGGTTTTTTTCAGCTCTGGCTAGCTTATACCACACATGCTGGATTTCCTCCTCATGTCTAGATGAAGGAGTAATCTTTTGCCTTAGCTCATCTTTTTACTGGTTTTAAAGGGTCAGACTTCCATCTCCTAATAATGGCATTAGAGCATATTCCAGTGCTCAAATGTTGGCTGGTTTGTGATCATTTTTGATGGCCTTGTTGGAAGTTCCACACGTAGCCTCTTCTGGACCATATCTCATGATCCCTTGATTAGGCATCCTCCCCATCATAATACGTTATATGGGGATAATTCTGCTGATCCAGTCCATAAGGTGTAAACTCCCTTGATGATAGGAATTGTTGCGTGAGTAGTATGATTTGTTTGTGCAACTGTTTCACTGTTTCTCCCCGGTGGCACAGTGGCATTTCTAGGGACTTACAACACTAGAAACCTGGTTTCAATGCGCGTGGTAAGCAGAGCACAGATAAGTCATTGTGCAGCTTTGTATTTAATGTTAAACAAACAACTTGCTGTTTGTGGTTACCAATTCTGAAGTCTTGCAGGAGCTCCCCCATTTTTGTTATAGCAGGACCAAGACGTCCCATGAGATGCACCTAAGACTGAGAAGTTCTACTTCAGCCTCAGAATTTAGCAACTCAATTGAAAATATGAACACATCTGATGTTACCTTTTCACAGTTACGCTTCACACTGTGATGGGGCAGTTTGCCAAGACTTTTCTTTTATCTTCCCATCTGAGATTGCATTAGCAAAGTACTGATTCCTACTTCTTAGCTTTATGACTTCCTGGCTTCTCCAGATGCAATGATGTTGACTCCAATGACCTAATGTTTGGGACTTTTCAGTGTCTTCAAGACCTTCATAAAGCAATTCAGACCATAAGAGCATCAGTGTCAACCAATTTACTGATTTAGTGAGTTTTTCTAAGTCAGATACATTGGAAAGCAAGGTATTTTTATCCATGACGAACATTATTTTCGCGCTTCCCACTTACCTGATGACCTCATTCCTGTCGCTATGGCTCTGATCATCCTGGGATAGCTAAAGGCTTGTGAAGTTAATGATAAAACCATTATCACTACGATTGGGCCTGGCATGGCCGAGCGCGTTAAGGCGTGCACTCGTAATCCGAGGGTCGCGGGTTCGCGCCCGCGTCGCGCTAAACATGCTCGCCCTCCCAGCCGTGGGGGTGTATAATGTGACGGTCAATCCCACTATTCGTTGGTAAAAGAGTAGCCCAATAGTTGGCGGTGGGTGGTGATGACTAGCTGCCTTCCCTCTAGTCTTACACTGCTAAATTAGGGACGGCTAGCACAGATAGCCCTCGAGTAGCTTTGTGCGAATTTCCAAAACAAACAAACAAACACTACGATTGTAGGCAAGAAGACTCTGAAACCCGAATTTCATTAAGGTCATGTCAAAATTCGAAGTTGAAAGCAAGGGAATGATTGCGGATAGAAGTTAACCCTATATATTAAAAGCCCAGATTGAAGTACAAAGTTCCAGCTGAGTGCATCACTTAAGGGGGTAAGGGTTTATAATACTTGTTAGTGACTGTAAACTAGTTAGTGATCAAACAACATGGTTACAGCTTAACCTGTTCTCACACCTATCCTCGTCCATAGACCACGGTGCCCCCCAGTGGCTCAGCGGTATGTCTGCGGACTTACACGCTAAAATCCGGGTTTCGATACTCGTGGTGGGCAGAGCACAGATAACCCATTGTGTAGCTTTGTGCTTAATTCAAAACAACCAACCAACCAACCATAGACCACGGGCTCTATTTTCTCTGAGTTTGTATTTTACTAGCTACCTATGGCTGTGATGTCCACAGTTGTCCCTGACACACAACTGAGATATGCACGTCAAGACTCTTTGGACTTGTTTCATTCCTAGACTACAACTGACTCAAATACACAGAGTCCACTTTAAGTGAGAATAAATAGAAATCGAGACTGCTGAGCTATTGAGTTTACTCAGGTTAGGAACTGTAACCTCACCCTTGAACATTAGTCCTCGCTAACATTTTCATCGTACATTCTTAGAAACGTTTTATATTTACAAAGTGTTTAACAGTTACGGCACAAGTTACAATATTTCACTCCATAGTGGTACATCCAGCTTCCTGCTGTTATATTTACAACTAGCATTTTCATATTTTAAACTGTATTTTATAATGAAACAGAGTTTAAAAAATATTCAGCAAAACTGGTTGCTTAATGGCTAAATACATTCTTGTCACAACTAAATAGCACACTGAGCACACCGTACGAATCTGCACTATTAAAGATAATTAAAAGCATATTAATTATTTTCATTTTATTTAAGAAAAGCAAAAAAATCAAAAAAATTAGTTGCATTCTTACACAAAAGAATATATTTCATGTGAAAAACAAAAACAAACGGATATTGGACTGTAACAAAAATAAGATTAAAGTAATAAGCTCCCATTTTGCTAATAAGGTATTTAAACTTCAAAATTGGTTGTCTTGAAATTTGGTGAAAGAAAAAAATAAAGGAAAGTTTGATAAATATGTTAATCAATAGGACTGGCAATACCAGCCGTCTTGAGATGAATTTGTTCTTCAAGTGGGTTTCTGGTCATCACGAATTATTTTGAGGTTTTTATTGTTTAAATGTGTTTAGTGGATAGGACAGCATAGATGGACATACAGGACTCTTGTTGTTCTTAAATTTTATTGTTATAATTCTATAAAACAAAACAGTTTTAAGAAACAATATAAAGGCAACTTCCTTCTCTGGTCAGACAAGTCAAGATGACTTGAGAGAGCGTTGCATACTTCCCTGACTAATTGGTTTCCTTGCTAGACATCTGGTCAAGCCAGTGCATCAAAGATTTGTATGTAACATATCACGTATCTCACCTGTTTTCACGCACTTCATATATCCTTTAATTTGTACACCAGAGGATAAAGTTGTTGGAGTATCAGCTACAGACAAATTCAGCAGGATCCAAGTTGCTTTTGTGCAGCTGGTATATAGCACCTCTCAAGTAAATTATTGTGTTTCAGCCATTCTTGATCTCAGCCACTGTGCTCACTCTCAGGGTCAGTAGGAGACATCTTTTGGAGTGAATTGCCATACTTACGTGAGAAATACATCTCCTATCTGGACAGGGGAAGGGTTTACTGACTAGCCTGATGGTTTCTGTTCTGTTGCTCTATGTGTCAGCATTATAAATGCTCAATCCAATTAGTTCCATTAGGAGTAACGAACTTTACAAACATACACTTTATAGTTTATACTGCTCGTTTTGCAAAATCATTAGACTGGGAGAGACAGGAAGAAGTACGTGTCATTCACTATACCTGAAATAACTCAGCAAATATTTGCTCATTAAAATTAGTCCATGGGCAACATGTATTTTTCTCAGTGTTCCAAACTGTGCTACTGAATTCTCAATTAACATATCTGTAGTGTTTTGTGTTAGAGTTTTGGTCAATAAAAAGCTTCAGCCCACCTCTTGAAATAGCCTATGAACAAAAGCTTGTCGTGATAACCTCTTGCAGTCTCCATAAGTGGACTAGCAACAACCAGAGCTATTTTCTGTACAGGAGATACAACAACTCTCTTTTGAACTTTACTCTATCTTGATTGGCGTTTCCTCTGGGTAGCATGCACCACACAATATTCATACCAATGTAGAATGTTATTACAAGTGCAAGTTACATCTTGCCGCCCTTGTGTTATGCAATATCTGGAGTATTTCTTACCTCTGAGCTATAGCGACAGCTAACTGCAGTATTGCCAGTGTTCCAAACTCTCACTCTGACAACAGTAGTACAACACTGCACTGATTCACGCACCTATGATTACCTCTACAGATGCCACAGACTATTAGAGTCTCTTCTACACTCCTCCACTACAGCTGAGTGGGCTTGCCCTTGTTTCACTGTAAAGAGTGTCCACACTAGACCAGGATCTTTAAACTGTTCGACTCTGAATATATAAATTGTAAACTTCAGCATCCATCCTTCTTTGAATTTTACAACTTTATTGTCAATTGTTGCTATGGCCAACACTGTCCTGGTTTCAACTTATAATACGTGTCCACGATCAAAACATTCTGTGAACAGACAAAGTTTTGGGCAAGATGGTCCATCTAAGTTTCTAAGTTTCAGACTTGGATGATGAACTAAGTCATACTCTTGTGACATTGTTAAATAGTTTGGTATCATACCTTCCAAAATTTTAAAGTTCACCAACCATTTCATAAAAGTCATGCCTAAACAACTGATGAATCTTCTATCATAAAAGTAGTGACAAAAGTGCTTTACTACCACGTCCGACTGCTATTTTTTATGATGCAGAATCCGCATTTAGGAGATGTGATCATATTACTAGCAAATGCAATTACATTCTCCACTTCATCCTACAAGAGTAATAACACTGCTTGGATTATGATGTCACTGGCATTAGTATTCAAGAGAAACTTGTAGTACCATAAGGGATTAACTTGCAATAGAGTATCTAAGAAACCCAGCTTTAGGGACTGGTATATTTGATCACACTTCTTGATCCAGTCAAAGTGCATTTCCACTTTCATGTCACAAATCATTAGTAGTATGCTGACTTCTCAATTCGTTATAACTGTGGTGAGGGGCTGACTTTTACCTATCTTAGTTGGGTCTGTCAAGACTCAATTTCTCTTAACAATATGAGTGAGAAACTCAGCTTTCGTTCACATTAGCGAACTCTTCACAGCTTTAGTTTCAAGTTGTCTTTATTATGCACTAGAATAATAATATTATGTTCTCAGATGTTGATTCAAAAGTGCAAACAAACATGCATAAAAAATCATCGATGTAGATCTAGGTATATCTTCCAGTGCAGTTCTGTAAGTGTAAGTTCGATGAATCTCTCAAAAGTGGAAGGTGCATTAAACAGACCAAATAGTCATATTGCGTGATAAAAGCAGTCTTATCCCTGTTTTCGCTTTTCATCTTATCGTAATGGCATACAGACGTCAGATCCAGAGCCTTCTAATACAATCATACGCAAATCTACCTGTGGTAATGAGAAGGCATCAATGAAAAGTACATGCAGAATCTTGAAGACTATATGACTTCTTCCTGCAACATTTGCCATATTTCAGCATTAGTAACCTTCTTTATACTCCAAGGAAGTCAGGGTGACTTTTGTTTTATTATGTATTGCCTCTGTCTATATGACGTCATGTATTCACTGTTCGACTTATTTGGCCACTGGTCCCACAGATACACTGATTTATTTCCAATAAGTTTGAGTTGGTTTCACTACATCGAGTCTAGAATGTTAACTAAGATCTTCAGGTATGTGTCTATTGTAATTATTGGCCTTGATTACTATAATATATCTCACTGTATTTATAACAGTTCCAGCTTCAGGTTGATAGTCATTCATCAGTAGTCACAAAACAATAAGGAGATTTAATCTCTTGTCAGGTGGTTGTCTTGTAGTTTCAACTTGCATAGGTGAGTGATTTACGATCTCCAACTGAGTTTAGCTCATCATGGTTGTCACTGCAGGCTCTCCTTCCTGACAGCTGGTTTGAAGTATCCACTTAAAAGTGTGTTGCGACAGACATGAAATTGTAGTTATTCCTCACTCCTAGGAGCTGTTTTATATGTTCACTGGAAAGTCCCTGAAGAAACTTATATATCAGGATGTCGTCTCAATATGTAGGGGTCATTGTCAAATATGCCTTCCTGTGCAATTGACACAGGTTAATTGTGTAGGTGGGCTTCCTTCTCTGAAGTTTTGAGCCTTACTTTATAGACTGCTCAATTATCTACAGGTTCTAGCTGGCAGTAGAACTTACACATGATGGTTTCCCAATTGTTCAGCTATTTTTAATACAAGACAATATCAATGGCCAAACTTTCCAAATGCATAACCAATTATTCTGCAACCTGCTTTGGAGCCCATTTATCCAAAGTAGCGACCTTATTTTAACATCTCAAAAACAGATTCAGGTTCTCTATCATGATCTCCTTGAATATCAGAAGCATGATTTGCTTGTCCTTTCACACAGAACCCTGTGTTCCAGACTAACACTTTGTTTCTTGTGATAATGATGGGTGACAGCACACCAACACTTTCTTTCTTGTGATAATGATGGGTAACAGAAGACTAACACTTTCTTTCTTGTGATAATGATGGGTAACATAAGACCAACACTTTCTTTCTTGTGATAATGATGGGTAACAACAGACCAACACTTTCTTTCTTGTGATAATGATGGGTAACAGAAGAAGGTAACAATGGTGTTCTTGGTTCCTTGATTTCAACATCCCAGTGAATGGTCAATCTCTGGTGGCCAGTTATGGAAGTTTATCAGTCGTGCAGCCCTGTATGACTTCATTTGTCACGTTCTCCTCTCATGATGATGGGGAACTTTTCCACATCATTTGATGCATCATTCTATGGGTCATGGTTCTGCTAATTTACCTGTCTGAAAGACTAACTCTATTTGGTGAATATCTTTCACCAGCAGCACATCCAGCCTATTCTCACTACTTACTGGTTGTTTCGACCAGAGCTGGAACTGTTATACTCTGATGACTGACGGGTTAATAATTCAGAAGAGGTTTCTCCTTGTCATCTCGAACTTGTCAAGCACCATTATGATAGATAACAGTATATCTGCTCGGGAATTAACAGCTGTTTCTGTGAATATTCATTGTGCAAATAAAACTTTATCCTAAATATTTTTTTGTCACGCAGTCCTTCTCTCTTCATTGATTTCTGAAGAACTAAATAGGTTAATCTACACTAAAGAAGATCGTCTCGTTAATTAACTGGTAAAGAAATTAAATAAGAATGTGCTTGAATTTAGCATGCAAACTCTCTTTTTTCATGGAGTGGGCAGTGTTATTTTGAGATCTTGATTTCATAACAGCTGCACTTTAACGTTACAGTCGGTCAGCAAAAGATATCACAGTAATAATCCGTTTCTATATAATACTGAAATATCCTTGCAGGCAAAAAATACATTATTTGGTAAACAAAAGAAGAAACAAAACGAATTATGATAAAATAATGTCAACGACATTCTAGACCAAATGTTGCTGCCACAAAAGCACAGAAACCACTAACCAATATATATATATATATATATATATACATTTTTAACATTAAAGAAGATAATTTGTTTTTTGAATTTTGCTCAAAGCTACACGAGGGCTATCTGCACTAGCCGTCCATAATTCAGCAGTGTAAGGCCAGAAGGAAGGCAGCTAGTTATCACCATTCATCGCCAGATTTGGGGCTACTCTTTTTACCAATGAATAGTAGAATTGACCGTCGCTTTATAACGCCTCCACGGTTGAAAGTGGGACGGGGATTCGAACCTGCCATCCTCAAATTATGAGTCGAGCGCTTTGACCATCTAAGTGGTCTTCAAAGAAGATAGAAGAACTTGACATGTCCACATATCACATGTCCCATCAACATAGAAACCGAAGGTTTGTCTTTGTATACGCATTTTTGATTCAAATATTTGAAAAAATATTATATTGCCAGAACATTATAAGGAAATGTCTAATATAACAAAGTTATATTTAATATTAAATAAGGAAGTTTTGTAACTTTACTGAAATAGCAATTATATTTTTTCATGAAGAAATAAAATCTGTTTAGACCATAAACATATCAAAAGTAAGGTGATTTCACATCCCAATGTATTTGAACAGCTAGCACAGTTATATCTAATCCTTATCGCTTTCTCAAGGACCATCAGATTCGTTGGAAAGGTTAAATATGGCCCTGACTTCGTAACCTTGTCAAGATTGCAGGGATGACGAATTATATAGTTTGAATAATGAAGTGATACAGCTAGTTTGTCGATCTTACACAGCATTTTATAGAATATAAATATATCGAACATAGATGGAGTTTGGTGGTTCACTAAATTATGAACCGTAAGTGGAATTTAATAAAATATCAGTCTATTGATGCTAGGCGAGGTTTAGTGGGATGTGACTCCATCAATTCTAGATAGTTTACGGAATACGATGTATATTGACCAGGGACGTAGATTTTTTTACACCCCTGGGGGGGATGATCTTTGCTACCACTTATGTGGACTGTTTAATTTGCAAATTGGTAATCTCTGATTACATGAACCTGAAAGCTGTAAACACACAGTCACAGAGTAATCTTGTTGTCACGATACTAGCATGTATACTTAGGCCTACTGACTGATACTTACGAACTATCGCTTAGTTTGTTTGTTTGTTTGGAATTTTGCACAAAGCATTTCGAGGGCTATCTGTGCTAGCCGTCCCTAATTTAGCAGTGTAAGACTAGAGGGAAGGCAGCTAGTCATCACCACCCACCGCCAACTCTTGGGCTACTCTTTTACCAACGAATAGTGGGATTGACAGTCACTTTATAACGCCCCCACGGCTGGGAGAGTGAGCATGTTTGGCACGACTCGGGCGCGAACCCGCGACCCTCAGATTACGAAGCGCACGCCTTAACGCGCTAGGCCATGCCAGGCCTATCGCTTGGATCGAAAAGCTTAGAAGCACGCATATATTAAAGATGTACATTTCGGCAACTGAAAAAGCCTTTATTTAGGCCTAATTATGTAATTCGATTAGTAAAAACACGAGAATCGCAAGAACAAACACACAAATTGTAGGCCTGTGATGCAATAAAACAATTAAACAGACCAAACTGTAGGGGTGACGATTGTATGCACCATACCCTCCACCTAAAATGAAAGTGGTGTATACCCCATCCCCCCAGGATCTACGCCCCTGATATTGACCCTAAATGGAGGTTTGATAGAATCGTATTTCATCTTAGATAGGGTTTGGTAGTTTACCATTCTGTTGACCCAAAGTGAGCTTTGGCAAGTTACGAGTCTTTTGATCTAAGACAATGTTTAATGGAATACGAGTCCATTGACCCTGAAAAAGGATTGGTAGAATAAAAATCCATTGACCCTAAAATGAGTCTGTTGAAATAGACTGGCTTTGGTGGGATATGAGTCTTTCGACCCGAGGTGTAGTTTAACGGGATACATGTTTATAATATATTTGTGTTTAAATAACCCAAACATTATTTTGTAATGAAAGAGAAAACTTTGTATTTCATCTAATTCCTGCACCTTGTTTTTGAGGTTAAATCTTTAAAAATGAATACAACGTGTTTCATTTAAGTACATCAGTTGATGTGTGTGTGTTTTTATTATAGCAAAGTCACATCGGGCTATCTGCTGAGTCCACCAAGAGAAATAGAAACCCTGATTTTTTCGTTGTAACAGTAAGAAGTAAAAAACATTGTAAACTATATGAACAGCTCAGTGCCATATGACTCTATTTGTTATGATTATATAAGAAGTTACGATATCGAAAAATTATAATGAATATGGAAACTTGCAATAAACATATATATAAATAGATATATCATACGAGTGCTTTCTTAATTTAATAACAGCGAAACGTTGGGAATAAAGATAAGTTTTTTTCTGGTCATTAGTCGTATTTATTGTAATTTTCATTCAATCTGATCTGATTTGATGCAACCCGTATTTGCTTCAATTCTTGTTTTAGGACCTAATTTCTCTTTTACAGTGCGTTATCAGTATAACCTTGAGTTTCGAAATACTGTAATCAAATTACCAATCTCCAGGGTCACATACACCTTCTTTGAAATCTGTACCCCTCAAAAAATATTTTATATTGTAAAATATGTTGTGTCACAAAAGCTATTCTGATACGTTTCATTCTATTCTGTTAAATGTTACTTACTGTACAGCAAAAATCTTCTCTCAAAACTATTTTCTGGCTTTTTATTTTAGGAGGTTTATATAAAACATTCATTAACTCCTATAAAAAGCTCAAAAGCAATTCTAAGGATGTACAACACTACAAACCGAGTTTCGACATCCGCAGTTGGCAGAGCATTACGCTTAACACAAAAAAATCCCTTAAATATGCCTGAATGCTTTATAAACTAAAAACGAAACTTTATTTCTTAAAACAGTCAGTTTTGAGTACAAATATAATCACCTCGTTTGAGCTCGTAGCACTAAATTTATACCATTTCAGATTATTGTACTTTAACTTTTCGACCAGCCATTTCCCCTATACAGTACAAAGTATGTACACTCTTAGGTGTGTGTTAGACATATGGAGTAGCATCAGATGCAACGAATCCTTTAACTTGATCTACATGTGATAAGCTAATATTTTTCATCCTATCACAAAATTTACATCTTATAGATATGCATGCGCAGAAAATACAAGTTAACCATCCCAAATTTAGTATTTATAAAACTGGGATACTACAAAAGCACCTGCTTATTTTATATTTACATACAAGCTCTTGTATAAATATTTACACAAAACGTTTCGTGTTTTGACACCACTAAATAAAGGTAACTTTACCCGCGCTAGGATACAAGTATATGTAAAAGACAGTTATTACGTTCAATACAATCGCTTAGTCGTTGGAAGGTGTTTTTGAGAGGAAGTTGAAGAAATCGACATCACTGTTAAAAAGTAGTTACCAAAACATTTAAGTATGCAGAGAATAAAACAAACAATAACTAAACGTATAACCAAACATCTAGACAGATAAACTGAATAAAAGAAATATAGATAGGCAAATTAATAAAGTGACTGAAATGTTTTCTGATAAAACTTATCAGGTCAAGATCACCTTGAAATGCATGGTCCGATAACAGTGGACAGATATTTCTTTCACAAGATAAAACGGGGGTCTTAAAGCATCTTTCAGTAAGTTTTAAACTTTGTCGAAAAAACAATGACAGTAACACAGTGATAAAAATACAGATGCCAGTTTTGTGCTGATGTTTGTTAAAAACTATAAAATAAACTGATTAAAGTAAGAATAATTTGCATAAAACATGCAAGCTCATATTTTTGCAGTAAACTTGTAAATACACCTTTTTTCTATCTACATATGACACACCTTGGGGACTTTTTTGTCCCTTCTTGCACTCTTTAAGTTCCGTTATTAATACGCATGACTGTCTAAATAGTGTATGGAATTGTCATTAATACTTTACAGTTAGTCTATTTCATACGTTTCGCTCGCATAAAGCTAAACAAAGGACAATCTGCAAATATCCTTTCCTTATTTTTGAACTGCTAGATTAGAGGGAAAACACTTAACTAACAGTATTCACCATCACCAGGTCGCGAACCATGAATTCACTGATTTACACTTTGAGCACAGCATCCATTAAACCACACCCTTTTTGGGTTGTGTTTTATGGATATTTTCTTTGTACAAGATCAACCCCTAGGATTTCTGCTATTCTCATTTGGTTCTGCATCATTTGTATATTCAACCATGAGGACTGCAACTGTTATTGTATTGAACTTAATATATCGTTCATTATAAATAACTTCCAATCAAAGCAAGTAAGCTACATAAACCAGAACTTAAAAACGAACAAAAAAAATTAGTAAATAATGTATCTAGTTCTATATTTGATGTAACAACGTTATACATCCGATTTAACTATGGATGTAATGTTCAAAAACAAAATAAAAACGACTTATGATAACTAGAGTACAAAGATTCCAGTTCCCGCTGAGATAGTGGTAACTCTTCAGATTTATAACTCTAAAATCAGGGGTTCGAATCACCAATAATGGACACAGTTGATAGTCCGGTATGGCTTTGCTATAACACAAGTTCAACATGTAGACAACGCACAATATAATATCTGAGCAATAGCAGTAAAAAAACTTGTGGTTAAGGACGGCGAAAGAAACAGCCATCAAAACTAAACATGTAATCCAGTACGAGTATAGTAACAGTCTTCATGATTAAAGATTCTGGCTTCGAAAGACATTATGGCTGTAGCTATTGATAACACTGAGGGTACCCAAAATTGAAATATTTGTGTGTGTGTGTGTGTGTGTTTTCTTATGCCAAAGTCACATCGGGTTGTCTGTTCTGTCCATTGTGGGATATCGAAATCCTGATTTTAGTATTGTAAATCCGAACACTTACCATTGACCCACCGAAAAACTTGAATTGTAAACGCCAGCAACTATTCAAATACTGAACTGCATGTTATCTACATGTTAAATTACGTAGGTCAGACAGCAATCATATACTGGATTTATATTATGTACATGTTGAATTACAAAGGTCAGACACTAATCATATACTGAATTGTATATTATCTACATGTTGAATTACGAAGGTCAGATACTAATCATATACCAGACTGTATATTATTAATATATTGAATTTAATCACTGATTTTTATTCATTTGAACACACTTCTGGCTTGCTGTTTTTGAGAATCATTCTGCTGTGTAAACACGTAAACCATAAAGAAATGTCTTACTTTAAAATACTTCGTGGGCTTCTACTAATAAATACTTACACGATTGTTTATAATTATATAATAATTTTAAAATTAAGCTGCATTTATATCTGTATGTCATTAGTGTAGTAATTATTGGTTATTTATACAAGATGTAATATTTCTTTTCTTTACGACAAACAATTTTCTCAAAAATTAGTTGTTTTAAGTATGGATCGAACCTTTCATCTCAGGTCAAAACAGGAGCCCCTTTTACAACCGAGAAGACACAATAAGAGTAGCAAACGTGCGTACTTAAAGGAATATTTATCATACTACTGTCCTGAGAAAGACATGCTAGCCAATTAAGCGGCGGAGAATACAGCATTCAGGTCATAATAAGCTGCCTGATGAAGTGGCTGTAACGCTTGTCCTACGGCGTTTGTGTCCTCCAGGTAAAAAACGTGGTGCCAGCAGTCGCTATAAAGAGGCGCAGTAATGCTGCAACAAAAGACGCCCCACGTCCCCCAGACACTGCTCAATAGATGCCTTTACAAATAAAGTCAACACTGCGAGGTAGAGGGCAACAAAAAATCTTCCTCGACTGAGTGATAATGCCAGTCGACAGAACGAGACTTAGCAGTCGCTGCGTGTAGTACATTCACAGTGTCATATCTAGTCATGTACTATAATGTACGGAGCAAGTAATCTAAGCTTTGATCAGATAGTCTGTTTCATAAAACAATGAAAAATAAAAGAAAGAAAATAAACTAATATCTAGCTTGGATTTTGAATGGATTATAAATTATTAAAAGTCATGAGACCTTGATAAAATAAACTGTTTGCAATCCTTACTGGAAAACACCTGCTTCATATGCGTTTCTTTCTTTTTTTACTTTTCCATTATTTGGACTATCAGTAGGGTTATCAGTGCTGTCTGTCCACTGGTTTTCTCTAAGAGATGAGGAACTTCAATAAATTCGCAAAACTGACTCTTTGGTAGATATAAGAAAAAAAAGTGATTTTTTTACCCTAAATTTCGAAAACAGTACTGGATTCTCCACTTTTTTGCATCTAATAAACCAGAAGTCACAGTTAATATAAAACCAATAACAACAAATTCGGCAGCATCCGGGAACTGAACTTGCTGTCTGTCTTTAGACACGTGAGATTATCTCCATGTGCTTTACCACAGATTGTTACCTATTTTTATTTTATTTTTTTTTAATTTCGCACAAAGCAACTCGAGGGCTATCTGTGCTAGCCTTCTCTAATTTAGCAGTGTAAGACTAGAGGGAAGGCAGCTAGTCATCACCACCCACCGCCAACTCTTGGGCTACTCTTTTACCAACGAATAGTGGGTTTGACCGTCACATTATAACGCCCCCACGGCTAGGAGGGTGAGCATGTTTGGCACGACTCGGGCGCGAACCCGCGACCCTCAGATTACGAAGCGCACGCCTTAACGCGCTTGGCCATACCTATTTTGCTCTTTCGAAGATACTTTATTAAAAATAAATCTCATTTGTTCTGGAACTAAGCACAAAGTTACACAATGGGCTATCTTTGCTCTGTCTGCCCACTACGGGTATCGAAATCCGGTTTATAGCATACTTGCCGCTGTGTCACTGGAGAGTAGAAAATTAGTATGAAGCAAAGAACTGGTACACTTACAACAATTAATTTTAAAAACTCAAACCACAAAAAAAAACCAAAAAAAACAGTTAAACTACAAATTCTACTGTCCACAGGCGGTTATCAAGAATGTGATTAATTATAATATATTCTAAAAGCTATGTTATTTGGTGACAGACGCATTTTAAAAGATAAAATAATAACTTCCGTAACTTTGAAATAAACACACAATCTCCATGTTATCCAGTCATGAAACATCTAAACTACCTATAATTTGATTCCAACTATGTGTCTCACTGCAGTGAAAGTTAATGCTTGCATCTGTTATAACTGAGTATTAACACTGGCTGCTGTGTATCAATAAGGCGGTTAGACGAGTGATGTGCACACATAGAACACACTGGTATGTCTGTGTCATATTTTAATTGTATTCGTATTTGTCTTACGTTATATGCATTTCTCTCTTTTGGTTTTATGCTCTAACTTGTGTGTTGATAATCGAATTTAACGCTGGAAGTAAGATTTCCAATTTTATTGAGCAAAACTATAGGTATAAAGTAGTTACACTGTGAGACGTCGAACAGCATGTGGCTGTTGAAAGTTGAGTGAGAAGCATGCGTCACTATTTGTTACAATCGTATCCCACAGAGCGAGGTCATCATGGGTCTCAGGCTCATGACAACAAAACCAGCAGGTGGCGCTACACGTACAGTTTTGCTAATCCAACGTGCAACGAGCTGAATAAATATTAAATAGTAAAAGGGTTGTTAAAACACTCGAAAGAACTTCTCCAAAAATATACAAATGAATCACAAGAGCTATTATATTCCTGTAATTAAAACGTTATGCCAAATATAGACATAACTCGTGTTTCATGTCATAAAGTGGAACGACACATTATTAATTTTTATTATAGCAGACACATACTGCGTAAAAAGATCTACACAATCTAGCGTCTGACTGTGACGTAGTTAGTTGACAGCTATAGCGTAGCCAATCAATCATTAAGGTACTTTCTTCTCCTATTGGATAGAAACATACAGGGTGGAGAAAAAGCTGTTACACAGCTGGTAAAATGGTTGTTATTTGGTTAGTAAGTAATATAGAAAAATTGCAAATAAAAACCTACTGAATACAATTTGCTGTTTATTTCATATAAAAATGATACAAATGAAAGTAAATGAAACAACTTTATACGCACTCTTGCCCCGTCCTGTATTCCAGTAAGCCCATCGAGAAAACTAATTAGTGTATAAATACACTTTATAAAATTATTTTGTTTTTATCCAATAAAGTGATTGCTGTTATGGTATAATTTATTTTCTGATTCCCCATTCTCAGTTGGTCACAAATTATTTGTGGTTAAACCGCAAATAAAATTTCAATAGTTGTTATATTTATTCTGTCTGATCTACTTATTTCTGATTAACACAGATTTTTAAGAGATGTATTTTAACATAATTATTGTTGTAAAAGTAATAAAGGATAATCCTTGAATAGCAAAGTTTCATTAAACACGATTAGGGCTGACTTGTCATTTGGAGAAGTTATTCAAAGTTTCATTATACAGGCGTGGAGATGACTTGCTATTTGAATAGTATATTCAAGTTTTATTACTTACGTTCAGATGTGACTTGCTAGTTGGGGAGGGGGTTCAAATTTTCATCACATATGTCTACTTTTAGAAGAGAATATTCAGTGTTTCATTATACACACTTGAACTGACTTGCTATTTGGGGAGGATATTCAAAGTTTCACAGGTTTAGAGCTGACTTGCTATTTAAAGAGGATATTCAAAAATTCTACTTGTTTGTTCATTACTTAATGGAATCAAGAGAATCTTCGGGAAAATTCTGGAACAAAGTAGTTTGAGTCAGAGTAATGAAAACGTTGAACAGCAACCAAACTATGCATTTAAACTATCAGCCACGTGCTTGCCTAAAATTAGTTTAGAAACTGGACTTCAAAGGTAAGTGTAACGCACATCCATCTCTTAAAAACACGAGTTGTTATGTTACGAATGAGGCATGGTTCCTATACGAAAAATGTAATTTTATTTTATACCAAGGTTTCACTTGGCTATCTGCTGGGTCCAGAGTGGGGAATCGGACCCCATTTATTACCGTTGTAAATCCATAAACTTATTGCTGACCCACCGAAGGACAGAAAAATAAAACAAGAAAAGTGGATAGGTATGAAGGACTAACTTCACTACACCAGGCATCTTTCTTTGACACCATCATTTTATTATTAATGCTTTCGCCCACCGTCATTCCAATCATCGTAAGACGATACGTTTTACGTAGTATGATTTATTAGTATACGTATGTTTCAACAATTTAAGATGAATTTTAGCTAAAATGCGTAATGCTCTTAGATTAATTTTATATTCCTGCTTTTAAATAATTTAGTCCCACGATATCTTTTGTGTGTGTGTGTGATAACGACTCCGGAAGCAAGAGAAACGAGAATTGCGTTAGTCTCTCCCGTCTACCGCGCTGCGGGAGCCGCCAAATTGTCCTTCCGTTGCCCGTTACTGACGAGGACGCGTGGGGATACACACGGCAGTTAGTGAAAGCTCATGTCTCAGGTTGTCACCGAAGGAAGTAGGTCGTTACTCACTACAGCAGCCTACCTGATGGGGCAATTACATCCATGAAACTGATCACTCATCACGTGCAATAACACCCGAAACTTCTCAGCACGTGAGGGACCACTGAAAATTTGTGGAATATGTATTAGAACAACTTTTATAATACAAAAGATTTTGTGTTTCCACATACAACTTGAGGAATATATAGTGTTATTGAATAACGTGTAAGTTGTGTACATGTAATATAATAAGTATGTTTATTTTATGAACATGATATTATTTGTATTAAATAAAAGATCCCTCTGTGCAAATCAAGCGAAGACAATACACCTATAGAATGGAAATTGGGGGTTGGGAGGTACTTAACTCATTTTTACCGTAACCAAACTGAATTTATTAAAACTTCATAACGGAACATTAGAAACGAACGCAAAAATACTTAACTTGATACAACAATTAAAAATGCTATTTTTTTAATTGAACGGCACCCTGCGCACGATTCGCAATAGGTAGCTTTCACATAAGTATTTAAATAATAAACAATGTCCATTATATATTCCTTGGTATTTCTGTTTAGGAAATATACTGTTTGAAATGACTTTTTCTTATATAGTCATCACCAATTTTTTAAAAATTTTGTCAAGGAAGAGTTTGTTTCTTTGTTTGCTCTTTTAAATTTCGCGCAAAGCTACACGAGGATTATCTGCACTAGCCGTCCTAATTTAGCAGTGTAAGACTAGAGAGAAGGCAGCTAGTCATCACCACCAACCATCAACTTTTGAGCTACTCTTTATTAACGAATAGTGGCTATGACCGTCACATTATAACGCCCCCACGTCTGAAAGGACGAGCATATTTGGTGTAACTAGGATTCGAACTCGCAACCCTCGAATTAGGAGTCGAGTGAGTGCCTTAACCACCTGGATGGCAGAGCCATCAAGGAAGAGAGATACAACTTTTTTTCTTATATACTTATCATCAAAATTTTCGAATATTGTTAAAGAAGAAAGATACAGAATGTTCTTGAATGTCTGTTTATCATTAAGTATAAAGTTACACAATAAACTATCTGTACTTTGGCCACCACGGGTATCTAAACCCGGTTTCTAGCGTAGTAAGTGTGCAGATATACCACTGTGCCATTCAGAGGAATATGTGTTCTTGAACTTCTACTAGATCGGTTATGGGCAATTCTACTTCTCACCATTAGCCCTTTTAATATCATTGCACAGGGTTACTGAAAAAGGACGAGGTCCTTGAAACCAGCCTGAACTTGACATATGCTAAATCCAATAATAGACTAAACCTCGTGTTTCTTTTCTTTTATTACCAAAATTCACAAACCCTGTTTTGTAAAAATGACAAAAACAAAATTATACGATTCGACAAACAAATTAATATTATTCAACAATGAAATCTGGTGTTGGGAAAATAACCACAACAAAATATTATTTAACAATTAAATCTGGTGTTGTTAAAATAATCACAACAAAGTTAAAATATTTGACAATTAAATATGGTGTTGTGAAATTAACAACAAAAAAGTTATATTATTTGACAATTAAGTCTGTGTTGTGAAAATTACCACAAGAAAATATTATTTAATAATTAAATCTGATATTTTGAAAATTACAACAACAGAATAATATTATTTAAGTATTAAATCTGGTGTAAAAATAATCACAACAATGTTGCATTATTTGACAATTAAATATGGTGTTGTGAAAACAACCACAAGAAAGTTACATTATTTGACAATTAAACATGGTGTCGTGAAAGTAACAACAATAAAGTTATATTATTTGATAATTAAATATGGTGTGAAAATAACCACAACAAAACAATATTATTGAACAATTAAATATGATGTTGTGAAAATAACCACAACAAAATATTATTTAACAATTAAATCTGGTTTGTGAAAATAACAACAACAAAGTTATATTATTTGACAATTAAATATGGCGTTGTGAAAATAACCATAACAAAGTTGGATTTGTTTAGAATTAAATATGGTATTGTGAAAATAACAACAATAAAGTTGTAGTTTTGAGAATTGAATATGGTGTTGTGAAAACAACCACAACAAAGTTACATTATTTGACAATTAAATATAGTGTTGTGAAATTAACCACAACAAAGTGATATTGTTTGACAATTAACTATGGTGTTGTGAAAATAAGAACAACGAAGTTATATTATTTGGCAATTAAATGTGGTGTGAAAATAACCACAACAAAACAATATTATTGAACAATTAAATCTAGTATGTGAAAATAACATCAACAAAGTTGGATTTGTTTCGAATTAAATATGGTATTGTGAAAATAACAACAAAGTTACGTTATTTGACAATTAAATATAGTTTGGTGAAAATAACCACAATTAAGTGATATTATTTGACAATTGAACATGGCGTTGTGAAAATAACTACAACAAAATATTATTTAGCAATTAAATCTGGTTTGTGAAAATAACAACAACAAAGTTATATTATTTGACAACTAAATATGGTGTTGTGAAAATAACGACAATAAAGTTGTAGTTTTGAGAATTAAATATGGTGTTGTGAAAACAACCACAAGAAAGTTACATTATTTGACAATTAAATATGGTGTTGTGAAAATAAGAACAACGAAGTTATATTATTTGGCAATTAAATGTGGTGTGAAAATAACCACAAGAAAGATACATTATTTGACAATTAAATATGGTGTTGTGAAAATAACCACAACAAAATATTATTTAACAATTAAATCTGGTTTGTGAAAATAACAACAACAAAGTTATATTATTTGACAATTAAATATGTTGTGAAAATAACCACAACAAGGTTATATTACTTGACAGTTATTTTTGTCTTGTTTCTTTTTTTCTTCTCGTAATTTATGTTTATTCATGTTTTGAATTCCTAAGCTTAATTCTTTATAATGGATTAAAAGTAACTACTGTTGTGGTGTCACATTCCAATTAGATATGGTAAAAGGCATATGTTGGAGGTGTTTCAAGAAGTTGGCACACAACTTAGTATTTTACATTGCAGAACGCACGTGTTTCGTTGAAGCTGATGTAGGAATACTGTATGTATATAACTTAATGACGTTTTATTACATAAATAAAATCATAACAACAAGTCGCACGCAAGTTCGTGAGCGGAAAAGACTTTTTGAAAGTCAAATATGTAGTGGATTCATCTTTAACAACACCAACATTTTCAACACGTCAGAGGACACAATAACACATAGAGAAAAAGAACTTTTTTTTTACACTTTTTACACACGTTGCGTTTATTATTCTATAAGCGTGAACTGATAAAAAAGTTTTACGTGTTACAACAACACTAATACCTTTTGATTTGGGTACATGACAGTGTTTCCTTATTTTTCAAAATCCATGTTTTACTTTATTTTTTGTAATATCTAGTTTCTAGTTCCCCATCCTTTCTATTCATTGATCTATTTATATGTTTATGATTTATAAAAAGTTTTGAGGAATAAATAGATGAAGCATAGAGTTCATACCGCAGATTAAGTAAAACATGAAGGTGAGTTAGTTCTCTGAAAAGCAATTAAATAATAAAAAGTCAATAATTGAATGGGTAGAGAATATCAGATGAGATAATATTACAGTAAACCTGAAAAATTATCCAGATAAAGATCTTCATTAAGCCTATTTAGGCGCTCCACAAAAGCTTTAACAGGGGTGGAGGCATCCGGTCCACCATCTGTAACATTATAGGACTCGCTTTAGTGAGCACAAACAATGGGTGTTTTGAATAATTGTTTCGTTGTACATTTGTACGACCTTCTGAAATATACAGTATTTTAGTACTGAGACTTCTAAGATTCGATTAACTTCTTAAAGTTCGTTTAGAGTTTACGATATAGGCTTTGTCGAAGCACACCTGGTTGAGTTGCGATAGGCCTATAGTCAGCGTGTTACACTGGACAGCTGAGCACGTGTGCTTTCCTTTGCTGGCGGGTGTCGTTAACTGCCTTCCTATCTGTGTTGTTGTGTAGTCTAACGGGAAAAAACACTTTGTCTGCGTGCATATCCGGTAATTTTGTTTCTGGAATTTCTATAATATCGAATTGGCGAGTTGACAAAGTCATTTTTGTCTCAACGTAATTTTCGTTTGTGACAGTAACTCTTTTCATCCAATCTCTTACAGAAATGTTTCACTTCTTAACGAAACACTATAATAACGACGATTAACATTCTTTCCAAAAGTAGGGGAAATTCCGTGACCTCCAAACCAAAAAATATTACCGAACACAATACAGCTGTCACTGTGCTTGTTGACATCTATTTAACGTTTTTGTTCTGCTGCTTCAGTAATTATTAACATAATTATGTTTTGTATTTTTAAACATTAAATATTAAACCATTATAACTTTGACATTTGAAAAAAGAAACAAAAAAAACAATTACCATTGCACATCACTCAAAAACAAAGAAGACACGTAAATTTCCACCAGGTAGCTCTCCTCCACATCGACCTCACTTGACTTGTGAGAGTCGTTTTTAGAGCAAAGCTACACAGTGGGCTATTTGCGCTTTATCTACGGCAGGAAATCGGACCCCGGATTATAGCATTAAAAGTCCGGAAACTAACTACTGACCCTCCGGGACACACTGATGAGGGCTGAAAGTGCTTTGAACAACAGACTCATGCCGGCTAAGTTTTAAGTTTTATTATCAATTTTATCCTACTGTCAGACTTGTGCACGCGACTATTCATAACTTCTGAAGATTAATAAGTTAAATCATAACATAATTATTATTTTCATATAAGTGTGTATTACAGGTACGCCTACGTAAAACTCAGGAATACGTTTTTTGTTTTTCTCTTTTACTCTTGGTAAATTATCCAGTAAATGCATAGCCCTCACTAATTTGTATAGGTTGTTCGTGAAACGTTATCTTAAACCGGCTGTTTTAAGCCACAATCCATGAAGCATAATTGCATGATAATATTGTAATATATTAAGCAAGTGTGTTGGACTTTTAATTACAGTGAACAGGCAATGGCGACAGGATTTAACACATCACGTGACTAAAGTAATCTATATTAAGCAGGGATTTCACTGTAAAGAATTTCAGTAATAAGCATACTTCGCATTCTAATGTATGTAAACATTTAACCAGTTTCTCTTCTACAATTTCGTTAAAATGGGTGTAGACTATAGTCTTAGTACTTGAGTATTTCGATGTGAGACAATAAATTACTAACGAAGATTCTTGGGAGAATGTTATGGTTATTCAAGTGTGGAGTGCACATGAAATAAAGTTACACATCAATAAAATTGTTGAAACAGAAAATTAACTTTATTGATAAACTTAACTATCCAGAACAAAAGAACGAATAATGTAAATTTTATATTATTTTTATTTTATTTTTCAGTGATAAATACTCAGTAAAATTCATATAAAGTTCCTATTTCGAAATATTCGAATTGTTTTAACTTAGGGGTAATTAGCTGTATGTCGATATGTGTCGATAGTATACAATGTGGGTGACTGCCTCTCCGAGCTTTTCGACGAGTTGATTTGGAATTGGAACTACTAGGCTTAGCAGTTTGTGTTCAGGATTTAATAATTTCTAGTTTGAGCTGTTCAGTATATTACAAAAAATACATAAATTCTGATGATTATTTAATCATATCTCAGAAAACAGAAAACTGTCCTACAGTGGAAGGCGGTATGTCAAAGATTGTGTGGCTCCAAGAATCGAGTTTCAGATCCTTATTGCACCAAACAAAAAAATTCTAGCTTTGCAGTCCACCGTACAAGTAGATTTGAAGAAAGATAATTATGTTATTGTCTTTCAGATTAGTAATTACTATTGTAAAACGCTGTTCTTAAGTTTATCTTTAACATCAACAAGAAGCAATCGACAATATCCACGAAAGGGCGATATCTTGTTTTATTTACTTCAGAATGGGCAACAGCAAATAATTAAAAAAATAAATTCAACACTTTGTTTCTCTTCTTAGATAGATGGCGTCGTTGTTTCTCTGAATTAACTTTATACTGTTCATCAAACTAGTTTGATAACCAAGAACATACATTTTCATGGTACTTTTACCAACTGATTCCGAAAGAGGGGAAAAAAAAGTTTTTTGAACTTACAAACGTTCAAGCGTCAGCTACACATATCAAAACAGAGACTGTGTGTTAAGTAATTCAGCAAGTGTTAACCAATTTATTAGCTATAAGATAAGCTCTCCACTAATGATAAAAATATGCATATCAGTACTTATTAATCAAGGACATAAAATTAAAATAACCAAAGTTTAATAGGGTTTTTCCCGAACAATCTGATGTAGAGAAACACCTGCTGATATATTAACCAGTTTTTCCTTTAAAACAGACTTCATATGTAGCATACGTATATGATACGAATACATAATTTACCCCCAAATATTGTCAATATTTAGTTATAACCTGCACCGTGTGTCAAGTTCATAATGAAAATTACAGACTTCAGTTATCGCTATTGAGCATGAGGGCTTATAACACTAAAAATACGGGTTTGATCCTTGCGCTGGGCGCAGTTTGTCACTTTATGTGGCTTTGTACTTAATAAACAAATAAATTATTTATCTACGTATTTATATAGTTAAAATCACCGATTATGATAAGGACAATGTATTTGTTTCTTACATTATAGGCCTGGCATGGCCGAGCGCGTTGAGGCGTGCGCTCGTAATCCGACGGTCGCGGGTTCGCGCCCGCGTTGCGCTAAACATGCTCGCCCTCCCAGCCGTGGGGGTGTATAATGTGACGGTCAATCCCACTATTCGTTGGTAAAAGAGTAGCCCAAGAGTTGGCGGTGGGTGGTGATAACTAGCTGCCTTCCCTCTAGTCTTATACTGCTAAATTATGGACGGCTAGCACAGATAGCCCTCGAGTAGCTTTGTGCGAAATTTCAAAACAAACAAATCAAAACAATCTTACATTATATGAGTTTTTCTCAAAGAAAGAAATATTAAAAGATTACAGAATAAAACCAGAATATTTTGTGCAAAATATCGAAATAACAATAAGAAAAGAGTCGTATATATAATAGTTGGACCTTGACGAACTGTTTGTTTTTGACAAGGACAATCCACGATTAATATGAATCGATTTTACATATCTACAAGCAAATTTGTTATTTCAAAATTGAAAACGCTTGCTTAGCCTGAAATATTAATAATGTTAAATTTAAGTCTCTCACCTGCATAACACAAAAAACAAACTAGTTTTACTAGTAAAACTAGTGTTACCACAGGAACTCCAAAACAATTCCATTCCAAACTTTTAAAAATCGTTTGGTATGGCTCTCTGTCGACGTGACTTCTGAAAACTAAAATATTCGAACTCTGGTGATAGAAGCTGATACTAACATGTATATGGATTCAAATTTGGATCAGGTATTCTTTTCGCGTGTCATACTTTCAACTTATAGCGGATTCCAGGTACATCTAGGCACTTTTGCAACACATCGTAGGTTTTAAGCCATTAATTATCGTTCATTACATCGAAACGTAAGATTAGTTGGTGTTTGTAACTGGCAAGGTTCTCTACATCGAACGGTCACGGTTTGGTGCTTTCAGCTCTGTTACTTGGGTTAGCTAGTCAGAGTCTGTATTACAGTCAATAACTGACATAAGTAAAAACATTGTTTAGCTAACTCATTTCATTAATAAAATAAAAATTCACGCTGTTTATGTTTTATTTATGTTTCTTCAGTGAACGCCGTCTTTTAACTAGTTAACTGGTAATCCTGTTAGAAAAAACAAAGAAAACAAACTGCGCAGTAAATCTACAAAGTTACAAAGTAAATAGGTGTAAATTATCTTTCGCTTTTAAAGAGCGGAAATATTTCTGTAAATTTGTCCATCAACTAAAAACATACTAATTTTATTAAAATAAAATTTTATAATATTACTCAATTCAGTTGATGAAGGTTTATCCTACTCGAAATTGTACCACTCACTTTTCAAGGTATGGGATTTCTTATGTAATGGGGAACGAGTGATTTGTTGTTCAGTATTTACTACAGTTTAATTCCACCACAGCAGTTTATACCACAAACAGGTTGTTGTTTCAAATGTTTTAACTTACCACAGCTCGATTGTTTGTCTGACTGTAACACCAAAAATAGGTGGAAAAAGTTTGTTCCTATTTGTTGTGTTCTATATGAAAGCGAAGTAGTGTTTCATCCAAAAATTAAACAGCAGTTTATCTCTTTTTAAGGAAAATATTTTTAAAAAATCGATGTTGCTATAGGCGTATTTAATACATAAAATTTTTGAATGGAGCTTGAGTTCGAAACGAAAAGCTATTGTATATTTAGAAAACCATAGTACTTAATTTAAATAGAATAAAATGCTAGCGAATGTAAGAAATAACTCATAATGATATGCATAACATCAACCGGAGGTAATGATTTTGAAAACCCCATTAAAGTTCTATTTTACACAGAGAATATAAAAATTTCACGTACACCATAAGTAGCATATTCAGATACAAGTTGTGCTTCATGCATATACATAAATATGTCGCCAGTGTGCACGTATAAGTATGTATAACACATACAACTCGATCCTATCTGTCTCTCATGGGTAAAGGTATCAGCTAATCTCACCAGTTAATTTAAGCACAGACAAAAAGGGGAAAAACAACCTATGTGATATAACTGCAATCTAATCTATTATACTACACCATTTCGTGTTCTTTATCATATTGCTTTATTTAATAGTGCTGTCTTTCGGGTGGATATCGAACTGATAAAATCAGCAATTCCACATTGCTAGAGACCTAATTTGTTGACAGTAAATGCTATTTATGGTAACTTGGCAATTATCCACTCAAAACGTTTTTTTTAGTGTAGTTCTTTTTCCCATAAATAAATACGAGAGCAAATCAGTTCCAATATATCGATAAAGAGTGTTATCCGATGTTCTCCATTTAACACACATGTAACGACCAACCACCAGTAAGGCCTTTCCTTCATTCTTGAGGCTATGGTTATTACATTAACCTCACATCCAATTAGTAAAAGATATCGAGCCTGTGAAAATTATGTTGTGGGAGAAAGCGTGAACATGATATAGTGAAAAGTCACTATCAATTTATTTTATGTGTATACTAGCATAAATAAATGGTCTAAAAGATAGTTAATTCTATTACAAATAGTGTCTGCTATCTGTTTGTTATTCTTTCGACCTTCTTACAATGTTTCTGTGGAATCTTCATACTCGATAACAACGGAAACATTCTAGAACATTTATCATAATTTGTTTTTATATATTTTTGCAAGAAATAAGCTCGTTCAAAACACCACAAGACGCCATACTGGTCAAACCTTCAAGTAATTTCTGGAAAAACAAATGATTTATACTTTGTTAGGCTAAACATTAAAATTAAATTGGTAAAAATTTAAAATTAATACTTTACTATTATATTCAAATAAATATTTCTACATTTTTTATCTGCATTTTCGTAGGTTTTTCTCCTTTTTTTCAAATATAGACACGGCATAGCGAATCATTGAATGGTTCGGAACTTTTTTTTTGTCCTTTTTCAAGTACAAACTTTTATCTTATAGGTCCATCGTCTCTTGATCGATTTAGAGATCTAATTACAGTTTTGGACTTACGAAGTCAAACTCTTTCGATTAATGTATCGAACACATCCAAGGTCTCAATTAATTGTATTCTAATCCTACCTAAAATAATTTCAGTTTGAGGATAAGATGGCAGAGATCCTAATGGGTAATAAACTCGAATCGGGTAAAATCACGCCCTGTACTTAGTATTGCTGGCGCATAAAAATATAGGTAATATGAAGTTAAAAAAAAAAGTCTGACTGGTTGATTTACTCTAATCCTGTCTAAAAGAATGGCAAGTGCTGTGGATGTTGAAGATCCCCTCTTGTTTTTCAATGTTTACATTTATTATCTTGTATATTTGCTCATCATTTGAAACCTATCTGTCTAATTGTTTATCAGTCTAATTTGATCTTTTTTTTTTCTGTAAATATATATATATGTGTGTATTCTATTTGTTCTCTATCATTATTTCCTCCACCTTTTTAACAACTGTGCATTTAATTGTTTTCTACCCTTTTATAAGCCCCCCAGTGGCTCAGCGGTATGTCTGCGGACTTACACGCTAAAATCCGGGTTTCGATACCCGTGGTGGGCAGAGCACAGATAGCCCATTGCATAGCTTTGTGCTCAATTCTAAACAACAACCCTTTTATAAACTTCATTTTCATTATTTCCACACATTTGTTCTATTACTTTACTTATCACGTGACACTAAAGCTGTTTATCTTCTTATAGATTCGTTATCTATTTTTATATCTATTTATCAGCTTCATATCTTTTTTTTGCTATCTCTTCTTCTACTTCTCTTTCTCACTAGTACAGAGATAAGTTTACAGATTTACAAGGCTAAAATCAGGGGTTTGATTCCACCCGGTGGATTCAGCAGATAGCCCGATGTGGCTTTGCTATAAGAAAACACGCCCACACACTTCTACTTCAAGGAAAACTGAGAAATAATATTGCAACATAAAGTAAACGTAAACATTCAAAATGTGTATTAGAAGTTGGGAAAACAAAATCATACCGAGATAAATTTATGCAGGTCTCCTTTAACTCGAGCGCAGATAGCTCTCGTGTAACTTTGCTAGAAATTCCAAACAAACCTCTAATTCGTACATTTGAAAAAAAAGTTAATTGTGAACTATGATCTATTTCAAAGAGAGAATTATACAACATTTTCGAAATTTCGATGAGAGCAAGCGTTGAATAAGTTGTGCTTCTATACATTAGAAGTATATTTATTGTGCAGACAGAACTAAACATATTATAAACTTTGGATAAATACCACCAGGAGGTGGATCAGTGTGGTCCTATTAATCTTAAACCAGGATCTTCCCTCCCACTCAAACTCAGCTGGAAGCTGACAGTATAAGCATCCAACTCCTAACCTGATGGAAAATATATCGGTCGCTTACAACCTACACCAGGTGGCGCACCACACGAGTGTTTGTACAATCACTAATATAATGCTGTTTTACTAAGTACATATTTGTTTGACCTTTATTGACATTCGGCAGGGGGCAGTTTGCTTATTCATGAAATTTATGCTTTTAATTATACCTGCAGCTTGTTATACAATATAAAGCGATCGAGTTAAGGATATGATGTATAGATATGTCTATATATTGCATACATACAAATTCAAATCATTAAGCCTGCACTGAAGAGATGTTAATAGGTATCCTAAGCTTGAATACAAAATATGTGGATAGGCAGATTAATCTGTACAAGCTCTACAGCAAAACAGATAAATAGATTGTAAAACAGCAATCGTGTGGTTTTTGAAAGCGTCCATCTTCTTTTTTTTGTATTTCAAATTATATTATAAATATCATTTAGAGGTTTTAAAGTCAACCAATTGTGGATCAAAAAATATCTAATATCTTTAAAGTAGTTAATTTTATGTCGAAACCTGTCCATGCTTTGTTGATATGACGTGTATACAAATTGAGTGAGATACGTTTACACCTATATTAAATTTTCAGAACACCTAAGTCAGCCATGACTTTGTTAAATACTGTATTTCTACCTGTCAAAAAGCTGTTTATGTGACATAGTCATTAAACAACACCTTGTTAACGTGGATTCACGCTCTAACATGACAGAGCATGAAATCCCTGTCTTTGAAACCAAATTACAGGTTTAGATATGTCGTTGCCTTCACTTATTATCATATTCCTTTCGCCACATGTATAAACATTTACACAAGTAGATGATAAAGTTGTTTATCTTAGTCAAAATGACTAATAGCTGAAGTCATATGAAAAATAAGAAAAATAGGAAATTTGTATATAAATCTGAGTTTAAAAAACGAACAAAGACAGAAACTAAGTTGAGAAACTTATTTTAGGTGGACTCTCTCCTCTCCCAGTTTTTCCCTATACCGGATCTAAGTTTCAAGAAGGCACGTAATTTCAACAGCGACTACATCTATTAGCTGTGTAAGCTCTGAGTGTAATTTTTATACAGAGCAACAAAGTAAATCTTTGTTGTTGAAACAACACCACAGGAGGCTACTAGTAGCCACCCAACGTTAGACGTCTTTATTTCTTGCTATTTCATAAACCACTTGACCCCTACCGCTGTAAAGAAAGCTTTCTTCTGCTTCTAATTGCCAATATTTCAGTAATGTGATCTCGTACAGTCATTTTTATAGTATAGTCCTTATTGCACTGGATACCATAGCCAGTGATGTCTAATAAATAAGGTTTATAGCTCAACTTGGATCCTTTAATAGAGTCGCCAGGTAACTTGAGCACTTATCTATCTCCTAGTGCACGTTTCTGAGAAAGCCGAACTTGTACCTTTCAGACCCTAAGTGTTCTTGCTTTATCTATAAAGGAATAGCCTCAGTAAAACCATAATTTCATTCCTAACTACACTGCCTTAATTTTCAACACATGTTACTGTAATATATATATTTACTGCAACGGAAACCTCAGAGGAATTAATTTTTAGACAAAAGTACTTACCAAAATATTATGTTAAAAACAACAATAACGAATATTCATCTACTTTCTACTTGTCTTCTCATATTTTTTCTTCTCCTTTTTCAGGTTGACAGAGGAGGAAATGGTATTCATAAATAGCGGAATATTTACCGAAACACTTATCGTAACAAAAAACCTGATCTTTGGAAAACACAAATTACCTAATCAATGATGTCGAGAAGACCCACTTGTAGAGAAATATATATGTAAAATATTATCTCAACCCAAACGAGCCGATTTTACATATATACAAATTACCTAAGTGTTAAATGCAAAATGACCTTACGTGAATCGAGGAAAGCGTTTTAAAATGAGTGCTTAGAACCACTATAAATATATCATCGTTTCGTCCTGCCCGACATTGTTGATTCCCGAACTCGATGCAGATGAGCTGACAAACAGGTGTGCTAAATATTTTACCTGCACGCTATACATTTCTCCTCTCAAGTTGATCAAATGTACAACTCAATCCAGACATGAAACCGAAACAAATGTGTTTAATGTCCAGAGAAAAATCTCACCAAATAGTTAATCCACCCCACTTTTTCACTTCTTCTGTATTTTATATAACAAATGAAATCTATTCTTAAAATAACAATCAAATTGCAAGAAGCTGTCTATAAAATATATTTGTATTATTCTTTGCTATTTAAATTCTTTCAGCACAAAGTAACTCAACTTCTAAGATTCAACATGACTCTACTAGCCTGTTCGAGTCCATAATTTGTAATTACTCATAGAACAGCTCAACAAACAGAATTATATAATAGTAAAGAGGGTCAATGTGGATCACCAGCAAGAAGCTCGAAAGTAAATATAAATATAGCTCAGCAGGATCAATATAGTTAATCATTAAGCTATAAAATAAATATAAATATAGCTAAGCAGGATTAATGTAGTTTATCAGTTAGTTCTAAAATAAATATAAATTTAGCTCAGCAGGATCAATGTAGTTTATCAGTAAGCTCTGAAGTAAATATAAATGTAGCTCAGAAGGGTCAATGTAGTTATCAGTAAACTCTGAAGTAAATATAAATGTAGCTCAGTAAGATCATTGTAGTTCATCTGCAAGAAGCTCACGTGACTCTGTAAATATGGTTAATAGTTTACCTGTTTACACGATTATGAGCTCTGGTGATGTTTATTATTAAAGTCCAAAATTTATAAAATGATAAAACGTGGTATATTTTAAGGAATTTTGATAAATATTTTGATGAAAATTTTATTCATGAATTTGGTAATTACTGAAATGCGAGATTAATCCATAATCAAATGATATTTATATCAGAGTGTTGTAAATTTATTTTATATCATCTAAATTAATGACTTTTTCTTAAATGTAGTGACTCATTGATTATTATATAAATGTTATGAACTGAAGCAAATTAACGAAATAATTTTTAAATCTAATCTAAATATAGCTTTATTTTAAATTAAAACTGAATATATTTATTATTTTTGAGTTTTTGAATCTCGAACTTGCAACATTTAATTTATTAATAATTTTATTTAATATAGGAATAAATGTAGAATTGATGATGTATTGTTTGATAAAAGGCACCTTACTGTTTGAAGATTTTGTATTATAAAAATTAATTTTCAAATTATTTATGATTTAAAATGAAACTTTAATTCTTCGTAACGGTAATGATATATCTTAGTATAAAAATATGCAATTTAGAAGTCTTAGAATTTACAAAATATGCTTTCGTATCAGATAATGGCATTATTTGAAAAAAAATATATATTTAAATTGTTATATTTTATCTCAAACACTTTTAATCGTCAAACCCTATGCGTCTATTCCACAGTTTAATTGTAGGTAATCAGTATGAATAACAAACAACTTCTTGGAACATTTTTATTCATAATCATTTCAAGTTGAGATTTCTGTGTTACTTCAGCTTTTAGGATTATGTGTAAAGATTCAGTGCTAAGCACCTGTTTTATAATAATACTATTTACCTTGAAATTTAGTTCATAAAAACTATTTTCTGTCATTAACAGTTGTTTTCTTTTAAAATGTATTCTGAACTACGTCGACAAAACTTCTGAATCATTATTTTTATCTATTATTCATATTCTAGTACGTATTGAGCGGGCACTAGTTCTGTACAAAATAACAACATTTTTTGCTGATAGAAGACCAGTTATGCAAATAAAAAATTAGTCCAAAAACAGGTCTTTCTTTGCACTACTCCTTGTATTATAATTTTGAAGAATTATTATGCACGTTACTTCTTATTTCTTAAGAAATTCCTAAATCAGTTTAAGATAACACTGATACACCGGCTTTTTCAGTCTTATGAATTTATACGTACGTATAAGGTATGTCATCAAAAGCTTTGCTGAAATATTTAAATATAAAAACAACTGTAGCCCATAACTTTACTTTGAACAGCTTTTGTTTTATATATCCTGTAAAGTTAATAGCAGTTAAAACAGCTAAGAGCAGCTTTATCTTAAACGGGTTTTGTACATTTTTTTATAATTATCAATATATTACGTTTGTAAGAAAATAGAACAACAAAAAATCAAAGATTTCGCGAAAAGCTCTCCGAGGGTTATCTGCGCTAGCCGTCCCTAATTTGGCAGTGTAAGACAAGAGGGGAGGCAATTAGTTATCACCACCCACCGCCAACTCTTGGACAACTCTTTTACCAACAAAAAGTGGGATTGACCGTTACATTATAACGTTCCTACGGCTGAAATGGTGAGCATATTTGGTGCGACGGGGATCCGAACCCGCGAACATCGGATTACGAGTCGAATGCCTAAACCACCTGGTCATGCCGGACTAAGAAAGCAAAGACCTTGTAATATTGTTTGTAGCTGTAACTGACCAAGATGATACAATTCATATTTGGTTTCACCACAGTTTAATTTCAACTTATGTTGTCGTATTGTTTTCAGAATTAACTAAACAAAATAAAATGTATAAATACAATAACCAGTTCATATTCTGGTACTTTGTTCTTCAAACATCGATGTACATAATGAATATGTTATTAGTAGAAATGTTTTTATGTTTTTTGTTGTTGTTTTTTACAAACTAGAAGAAGAAAATACACAGTACTGGTATGGTAAATATACAGCAATTATTGCGGTATGCTTGATTGATTATTTTGAATTAAGTACAAAGCTACACCATGGGCTATATTTGTTCTACCCACCACGGTTATCGAAACCCAGTTTTTAAAAGCTGTGACATTGGGCAGGGGGAGGGGCTTGCAGTGCGCAATCTCTGTTTGTATGGCTCGACAATATCAACATTCGAGCTTTATTTGTACATCCTACCTCCAGCTAGTTTTAGAATTTTAGCTATCACTAAGTTAGAAATGATAGGCTTCAGAGAAAACATTTATTCAACCACACTCATCGCCAACTCTTCAGCTACTCTTGTCACGCCGAATAGTTAGATTTGACCGTCAATTTTACAACTCACCATCAGCCCCAAAAATGTATGCTTTTCTTTTTTTTTCGGTAACGTGATGCAAACTACAGAACCATTGCTTCACAGTACGGCACGCTAACAGCTGGGACGCAATCGGCCATTATCTCAAAATAAAAGGCGAACCGGGTTTTTTATGTTAACCACAGAGATACGCAGTGGGTTATCTGTGCTCTACCTACTACGGGTATCGAAATGTGATTTATAGTGTTATCAGCCTGCAGCCTTAACGCCATACAATCCGGGGTTCGAACTTGTTTAAATAAAACGTATCAAAATTACCGAACATATTAACAGTATAGATGAATAAAGAAATATATAATAAACGACAAACAACATTTTTCTGTTACAGAAACTTATTTCAGCAGTTGAAATGTTTGATAAAACAAGTAGAATCTTTTAGTTCAATGACAATCGTCTATGTCTCTAAAAAAATATTTCAGTGGTTTAGACAATACTACACATACCACTGATGGATACTAGAGTCTCAGTACGTATTATTTACAATACTACATATACCACTAATGGATACTAGAGTCTCAGTACGTATTATTTACAATATTACACATACCACTGATGGATACTAGAGTCTCAGTACGTATTATTTACAATATTACACATACCACTGATGGATACTAGAGTCTCAGTACGTATTATTTACAATACTACATATACCACTGATGGATACTAGAGTCTCAGTACGTATTATTTACAATATTACACATACCACTGATGGATACTAGAGTCTCAGTACGTATTATTTACAATACTACATATACCACTGATGGATACTAGAGTCTCAGTACGTATTATTTACACCAGTAAAATGCACTATTGGTTCAGTCATTATAACCTGTACTGCTAAAGGATACTACTGGTTTAATCGTTATTGTGTATGCCACTAGAGGATATTATTGGTTCGGTCAGTATTGTGTATGGCAATACAGATTAAACTGGTACATAACTACTGGTAGTGTTCATGAATAACTAAACTAAATGTTATATTGAAATACTCTTTTGTTTTTCATGCCAGGATGAACATATCAGTCTCAAGTATTACTTTTTTTTCTAGTCCTTAACATAAATTACCAAATTAACTACCTTACACGTACATTGCTTTGTTGGTACGTACATATTTCTCCATAACTGTTTTATTTCTCTAACCTTTTAAAATATTTTATGCTCGTTTCTTGTCGGTGTGCACCTCCAGAGAGCAGGGCAGACTCCATATATTTCTGATTTTGGTCTGTTATTTTTTTTTTAGTAGTAAAGATTGTTTAATACTTCATGCGAAACATTTTTTTTCATAACTTCTTTATGAGACTTTGTGTTCTAGAATCACGCCAAGACCTACTTCCTGGAGACTAATTGCCTTTACAGTACTGTTCATATCTAAATCGAACAAAAAACAAGCAGAAGATATACTCTTGGTCAAGTATTCACAGTGTTTTTCTCTGTTGTAACCACATTTTGTTTGGAGTAATCCTAACCGGATACTACTTTTGTTTTTCATTTTAATTGAAATAATAATTAATTTCATAAATAGTGTCACGATGTAACTTTACATCAACTAATAGGTCACATTAAATGTGTATTTAGTGGGCTTGATCCACTGATGCATGTTTTAACGAGTAAATATTTTTAAGAAATGTTTCTAAGCCTGTCTCTTTTTTTTTCCTTTTTTAACAATTAAGTTAATTGCCGTGAATAAGGAAAAACGTACAAACGTGACAGACAATATATGTGCTTAATTAAAAGTAGCCATATAGGACGCAGATAGTGTCAACAAATTGATCAACAGTTTTAAATTAGTGCCTCCGACCTAGCCATTTAGTCTATATATCGTATAAACTGCTGGTCAGGTTGGAAACACCTAGTACAGAAAAACGCCAAAATCAGCCGAAGATTTTACAAGTTTAAATATTACCAAAACTCTTAAAAGTAATTTAGAGCAAGTAGTAACAAACAAATACGTATCATTGTTTTCAAAATAAATGGAAAGAAAACTCTATAGTATATTTTTTTAAAAATACCTAGTCTAAAAAGGAGAAAGGACATCCAAACTAAACATTGAACGGAACGATAACGCTGTTGCGAAACCTTGACTGTTAAATCGATTCAAAATATCCTCAGGAATAAATTGAAAATGTGTGTGTGGAATTAAAAATGACAACAGAAACATTCGAAGATAGTTACAAAAACACTGGTCTACGAGAAAAAGTTGTAACCAAAATAAAACTCATATTTCATGAGAAATCGAGATTGAACGTAGAAATAGTGTGTTATGGACAGAGGAAAGCTAGAAGGGGTTTCACACTGAAATTTGGTGACAAGAAGTTTAAACAAGAGGGTAAAAGCGAAACAGTGAAAACATATTGATGAGTCTATTAAGATGAGGGGATGTTTTTGTATTCCAGGGGTAGAAGACATTGTCCAAATTGATGGTGTTATAAAGGGGAACCACTATAGCAGCATTTTGGCTTGTCACACAATGCCCAATGTCCTGCTGCCCTACTTAATAAGAGATACTTGGAGAAGAAAGAAAAAGAGCAGGTGATATAAAAGTTATGAAATCCTCAGTCCAAAGTGCTAATGAGTAAACTTCTTATTTTCAGCTATATAAAGAGTACTGTTACAAAATGAAAGTCAGTTTAATTGAGAGCTATTTTATATCATTGTACAATAGAAGTGGAATAAAGCTTAATTTAATAATGCAAATAAAACAGAAAAACATGTTACAGCTATACCTAATGAATCGTGTTATAACTTTTAGACTAGAAGATAACCTTCTATATTTATGACTCAGCTACTAAAGCTATCTCCCGTCGTCCTTAATTATGATCTTCTGGCCAGGGAGAAAGCAGTCACTCACTAACAATTGCACTGACTGTTACTCTTATAAAACATCCAGCGTGTGGAGAATATATTGTGGTATTTCTTGTTTGTTTGTAATTGAGCACATAGCTATATAAAGGGTTATCTGTGCTCTAATCACCACGGGTACCGAAACCCGGATTCTAGCGTCCACAGACATACCGCTGTGTTACTGGGGTGGTTTTTGGTATAGCACTGATTAGAATTCAGGTCGGCAACTCCGAAATTCATAGCTCTACCACAGAGACAGCCTGGACTATTGACACTTAAACGTTTGGTGTTTCAAAATGTGTTCTTTGTTTAATATTGTAGAATTAATCATCAACACAAAATAATTATTTATATGCGTGTTTATCTATATATATTTATGTGTGTATGTATGTGGTAAATTAATTTTTATTATAAAGTTTTAAACTATCCTTTGAATTTTATTTGAATATCTCCATACTGATTGTAAGTCCTGATACTCAGTTCTAATGTATGAGAAATAAGAGGCCTGAATGTTTTAGTTTGTATGTCAGTACATTGGCATTCTGTCGTCAATTAAACAGATTATTTTAACAGTTCTGTAGCTCACATTTTTACCGCATAACTTACATTTCGTATCCTTATTATTCCCATAGTAATCCAACCACTTTGCGTTATAAAGAAGACCAAGAATACACTTCGTTGTATCATATATACTAATTCCACTTACATTGCTACTTTCATTGTGTTAAGCCTGACTTCTATTTTGTTCTTCTAAAATTAACACTTGTATAATGTTCTGTAAAACCGAAGTATACTTCCAATAATAATTTTGGACGCCCTTCTACTAAACTGTATGGCGTTCATGATTTTGCTAAGTTTTCAAAACCAATCACTATAGATGAAAATGACTACCGGAAACGTTGGCATACGAATGACAAAAGATTGAACTCCGACCGTGGGGCGCCATCAACGGCCGTTACCGCCGCAATAATGAACAAAAGCAGCCAAGAAAGACTTAACTAGCGCCACCATGACTACAGTTTCCCACCCGCCATGCTAAGCCTAACCGATGCTTTATATTGTACCCTGAGAAAGTTATGATTACAGGTTTGAAAAATGTAATGTTTAGCTAATACACTCATCTGATCTGACCAAAATTCTAACGGATTAGAAATGAAGATGAAATAAACTACTTGGGGCTTTTGAATTTTTTTATTTCTAGTTATCTATAACGGAAGTTTTCGTTTGAAAAACAAATTATAATCTCTAGATGCAGATCTTTCAATCGTAATGGTTTTTTTTTACATTAAATATAGAAAGATTACTCAGCTCTCACAGTAATTCTTTTTATCTGAATCAACTCAGTCTTTTCAGGCCTACCCCAAAGAAAATTTAGTGAAAGTTTGAAGGTATAAGGTTTCCAAATTTAGTTTTTAAAAGAATTCTTTAAAATAATAAGTTTTGTACGTTGCTTTCTCTCTCAATGTTGATATATTGTCATGAATTGTGTTCTAAAAACTGCTGGTATGGGTATTAACATTTTAATTAAAATAAAGTATAGAACAACGTTTCGCCTTTCTTAGGTCATCTTCAGGTTAACATTTTTCTTCAAGTGTGTTTCTCGTCATCATGAGTGTCGTGAATTATTTACGTTTATAAACTGTCAACACATCCAGGCGTGAAATATATTTACTCGTCTTTAGGCTTTTGATGAGGAACTAAAAAAGGGGAATGTTCAGTTGCACAACAAAAATAAGTTGTAAGTGTACAGTATGAACTAAAGAGACACAAGAGATAAAGGAATAATAAAATGAAAACAAAAGACAATACAGAGCCTGAAGGTGATCTTGTGAACCACTTGTAAAAGAAGACACGTTTTAGATATATTCTCGATACTTGGTGTCCTTATGTCTGTTGACATCATACCCGTACAGCGGTTCAGATAGATCTTTCTGTTGATCAATATATTTACACACATCATTTGATCCTGAACAATGGAAAGGCGTAGACATAACTAGTAAAAGCGTTTAATGACCATACATGCACCGTAGTTATGTGGTGACAGGAGCAATAATTAGACGTGAAGGATATGCAGCAATGTTCGGTTTATAGTTGTGTGAAGAACAGCCATGCATCTTTATGGACGAAAGTAAAAGCCTACACTTTCAAGACAATATACTGAGTATATGAACATTTTATGTGTCACATTTTTTGTCACTTAAACATGTAAAACATTAATGACTATCAAACAGGGAAATTACTAATAATTTTCTCGACGTTCAATGTCTGACTCTTCTGTGTTATAGCCACTAGAATGTCGATAGCTATCTCATTGGTTATCTGCGTGGAATTAGGCCTTTCAAAACTGACACTGTTGTTACAATATTGTTACCATGGGGATAAATGCTCCAAATATCTTCTGCGTATGAATAAAACAAGAGTAATTCCTAATTATAATAGCATTAGAAGAAAACTTTAAAATGAAACAATTCCTTAGGTATCGCATATTTAAATAAATGTATAATAGAAAATTTCAAATTACTCTTTCGGGGTTATATCTTTTTTATATGTATGTTGTATTTTGATATTTTATGTTATTCTAATGAGTAGATTTATTATGTCTATGATAGAAAAAACAGTGTATCACTATATCCAAGTGCTTTATTTTCTTATTAGTGTGAGACTTGCAATATTATTTTATTATTAACAGTATTTCTTCGATAATTCTTCACTTTACCGTAACCAAGAAACAACTTATAGAATATAATTCCTATAATTATAGGTTATAACTTATAGGTGTATTTGAATAATTATTTTTGTAAATCTTGAAGCGTATTTAAGCAATTATTATTTGCTTCCGTTGGATGAAGCTTTTGTGTTTTAATTACATTATATTAAAAACAAAAGAATGAATCGTCACGTGACCGTTCGTATTATTCATTTAGGTTCAGTCATGTCTGTATGTATTGGAGAATTTGATATTATGATAACTGTAGAAATGCTTTTTAATAGAACAATTGTCGCGCACTTACAGCTCAATCAGTAGTTCAGCTGTAAGTCTGAAAGTTTATAACAACGGGGTTTCGATGCCCGTGGTGGGAAAAGCATAGATATTTTATTGTGAAGCTTTGCGCTTAACTACAAAAAATAAAAACAACTTAGAATGTAAACGTAGTTTTAGCTTATTATTATTTTGGTTTGTAAGCTAGTCACAATGTACATGAAACGATATTTGAGTTCGCAAACGTGTGACGTCAGTCATAAAGCTCACAACCGTTCTGTAATCGAATATTTTATAACAATCTTGAAAGTGGGTCAACATTTTTGTTCAACGACACCAAAGAAGCTTGAAAGTCTATTTTGACCTTAAAATTAAGAGAAAATATAAACTAATTTCTTATAATGATTAATACTTTTATATAGGCTTCGTTGTTTGTTGTTTTTGAATTTCGCGCAATACTACTCGAGGGCTATCTGGGCTAGCCGTCCCTAATTTAGCAGTGTAAGACTAGAGGGAAGGCAGCTAGTCATCACCACTCATCGCCAACTCTTAGGCTATTCTTTTGCCAACGAATAGTGGGATTGACTCACATTATAACGCCCCCACGACTGGGAGGGCGAGCATGTTTGGTGCTTATATGAGCTTAACTTTGCAATAAAATAACTATTATTATAAATGTGCGCATGCGGACTAAAAGGATAGTGATAAAAACAATAAACAATTTTGAATTTTTGAAGTTCTTGTCTTTTGTTGTTCTTGTTTCTTAATGTTATAAACAAAAGCGTATTTACTCTTTCAGTAGACAAAATTACCAGATAATATGATAATGAACCAGTATTCCATATAAATCTGATATGGAGCTTTCAGAACATTATTAATATGCAATTTTTATTAGCTTTTCACCCCAAGAAATTAAGGATTTACTGACTAAACACATAAAATTATATTAAAAATATTTACGCACTGAAACAATTAGAGCCATGAATGAAGATACGCCAATAGATTATTGTAAGGAAAGTCAAATCAGTGATGGCTTTATGAATTATGCCTATAAAATTGCCATGATTCAATCTACAAAGTACTTATGTATGCACAGTCATATATGATACCATACCTTAATTAAATGCATTTGTGTTTTGTCAGAGCTGTTAAAACTATCTGTTACTGTCTCTAGAGAGAATAGAACCAATAAGTCGCACACCAACGTTTATTTTATCATTTCAGCTTTATGGTTCTTCTGTTTTGTAATTTAACATTTAGCCTGGAAGTTTTCAATCTTGAAGATCGAAAGAGTATAAGGATTCAAATATTATATAACTAATTTGGAATCCATTGTCGAATAATCTTGAGGACATACGAAAACACATGCACAGAGAGGTGGATATACACAGAGAGAAAGAGAGCTGTAGAAAAAACACCCAAATAAAGCAAATATGCACGTTTGACTATTTTTATAAGTAACCTCATTTCGGCTATATACCGGTGGTACAAAACAATGAAAGAAGGTAAGAAGGCTCTGTTTCGGAAGGATTGTTATGTTCTTGTTCACTGTGTTCTTAATTCGTTTCATTACAAATAAAACCAAAAGTACTTCTTCACCTATCATATAGTGTTTAAAAAGCTGATGCAGTTTTTCATTTCATGTCTTTTAAGCTTCACTATGTCTATATCTAATGAAATTAAACTACTTCACTTTAAAAGTAGATACGATGGTAATACATGAGTCGCCAACGCCACAACATAGAAACTCCAGGAATAACGTACCAGCATATGTGCGCGAGTTGGAACGTATAACGGTACGTAAAGCAAGCAGCCACGCCTACAGCACGCGCACAGTATGTTGGTTAGAGATCTGTTATTATCTTGCAGGGCTATCGCCACAAACGAGCTAAGGCCTATCATTACGGGAAAGAGCCCCACTATACGCTTTTCACCTGGAGGACACCTCCGCCAAACTAGAAGTCTGCCGAGAAAATTCTGAAAATACCCAGTGTGTTCTTATACACTGAGTATTATACATACAAACATGAAGAGATCTAAAATCGTGTTTAATTTTCACCCTGAATGTTCCAGTAATAAATCTTTTTTTTTCGTTTCTTTTTCACATTGAAATATCTATATGATTATAGAACGTTGATAGTAAGGGCGGTCACAATCAAGGGCAAAACAACAGTAAGAGTACCAATGTAAGTTTTCTTCTCACTGTAGGATAATGCTGGTAACAGGAATAATTTAAACTTAAAGTTTCGTGTACTGCATGTTCTAATGTCTATTTTTTGTTGAATATTTGCGCTGGTTTTGACAGGGCTTGGAATAACTTTCTTAAATTTTCACTTCTATTCAATCGATTCCAAACCCTAATATCGTTTGTACTTTGAAAATGTTTTAAGCAAACGTCTATGTTAAACATTTGTAGTATTCGTAATATGTTTTTGGCGAATTTCTTCGAAACATACCAGATATGTCTTCGTATAAATACTTTGAATACAAATAAATTATATTAAATTGAAAATGTTGGGATCTTTTTTCCAGGCATTAAAGTGTATTAATTAATTTGTAATAAAATTAAAGTAATATATAAATACTTTTGCACCACTCATTTTTTATAGTTGAACCGACATTGCTCAAAAAGTAAGGATGCGTGAACTATGAATCACAATTTTCATAATTCGTTACTAGTTGTTGCCAAAAAACGCGCTCCGCACTGGGGATGCGGTCGGATTATAAAAATGACAGTCACATGTCAATAATAGTTCACAGCAGTTCACATGGGTGCTGTTGACTATTTTTTTTTCCAGTATATCTGTTTAAAATTAGGGACTTCTAGTGCAAACAGCCCTTGTACTGCCTCTGCTAATATCTGACCCAAACCTTTCACATTTCTGAACAACATAAAAAATGAAAATCAGCTTAATATACCTGTTATTTACGCAAATTTATTGAAAAACATCCCTTCCCTCAAGAGTATGTGAAATGATTGTAAAAAGTCACAAAAGTTTTGTGAACTAATTCGGTTTAACATCAAGCTTTCACTAACAAATGAATACTTTAAAAAAATGTATAACATTTTTCATGTTTATCGTAACGGCGGGAAAGACACTAATATTCTTCTTGATTTACAATATGTTTTTCTTATAGTTCGAAAAAGAAAACGATTGATTAACTTTAAACATGTTGATTGTGACGTCACTTCGTCTACGTCTGAAATGAAGGCAGAAATCTGTATTTCATTGAGTATTTCATCTATATATGGATCATTAAATACCATTAAACAGCTGTCTGGAATACGAAACACGACATGCTGAACACCTGCTGAACACTTGGATTGTGTTTCCGAGAAACTTAAAACAAGCCGTAAAAAGTATATGTCACAACGTTACTCGAGAATTGTCTAGTTTACATGTACATTTTTTAAAAATCTGTTTGATAGCAGTCAGACAACTAAGCTGGGGAAGCTGCTGCAAGTTTTATAATTTTTATTATCGCTAATTTTAACGGTGTTAATTGTATTGATTATAAAAACAAAACAAGATACATTTGGTATTCCCGAACTAAAGTAAAGGATTTCTATTCAGTCACAAGTGAATATATTATATTACAGGTAGAGACTTTACTTCCTGAAAAAGAATTCCGCATAGCAAATTTTTAGTATTGGTGTTCGTTTTGATAAACATTACAAAGACTATAGAAGTGGAAGATATTTTCTGTGTTAAACATCATTTTGTAATGGCGATCCTGTAGTGGTCTGCGTTGCTCATGTTTATTCTGGAGTGGTCTAGGATATCAGTGGTCGTCTTGTATTGATCTCGGATGTTAGTGGTATGCGATGCTTGTGGTCATCCTGGAGTGATTTTGGATATTAATGATCATCTTGTAGTTGTCTTGGATGTTACTGGTCGTCTTGTAGTGGTTTCGGATGTTAAAGATCATCTTGTTGTGGTTTGAGATAGTAGTGGTCGTTTTATAGCGTAGCCTTGGATATTAATGGTCTGGAACATTAGTATAAGAAGTAACCCACTCTTACATTTATTTCATCTAATACAAGTTTTTGAATTCCGATCCACGTGGGCCCGGCATGGCCAGAAGGTTAAAACACTCGACTCGTAATCCGAGGGTCGCGGGTTCGCCCTTTCAGCAGTGGTGGCGTTATAATGTGACGGCCAATCCAACTATTCGTTGGTAAAAGAGTAGCCCAAGAGTTGGCGGTGGGTGGTGATGACTAGCTGCCTTCCTCTAGTCTTACACTGTTAAATTAGAAACATCTAGCCCAGATAGCCCTCGTGTAGTTTGCGCGAAATTCAAAACAAACCGATCCAAGGGAAAAGGAGGTACAATGAAATCCATAGTTGTCTGTAGATCGTGCATACGATAATTAACGTCTTACCAAGGTTTATTAACCAAAACATAAATATTTATCTTATGTACTGAAATGTCTTGCTTTCTTTTATTCAATAGCCAAGATTTAAATAGATTCTGTATTTTCATCGAATAACGGGGCTCAGAAGCCGTAGTATTTACAAAAAAAGATTTCAGTGTTTGCCATTTTACCTCGTTTTTTTAAACAAATAATTGTATTCTTTGTTCTTGACATGTTGTTGTGTTTCCCATGATTTACTATTCCTCACAACAAATAATTTTGTTTTTCATGTTGACGTACATCGTTTTTAATAACAGCACTTTTTGTATTTTTCAGATTGCAACGTTTCCCACCCTGAGTGTCTCGTTTATAATCAACATAAGCTTTATTGTGGTAGAACATCTTTCATAACTGTAAGCTACACTGCTCTTCAGTATGTACTATTGTTCATAAGAAACTTGCATTATTTCACACGGAGCAGCGTTCATAAGCTTGTTTTGTTCTTCTCCGTAGAACATTGTTTTCTTAATCACGTGTTTACGCTGTTTCAACTCACAACTTTCAACATTTCCTAAAATGTAAACAACCCCTTATTGACTCAGATTACTTCATCTAGCATAATCGAAAGTTTTACCGTTTTTCTTAAATGTATTCGCCTTTAGAACTGTAAATTATAGTATTAAGTGATAACTAAACGTTGTACTGCTTTCCATATAACGTTGTCTCGCTCAGAGTCGCATATTAAATGCTCTGTAATAACCAAAAGTTTGTTGTTTTTCACGTAATCTATTCTTTTTCAGAGCTGTAAATCACAACGTCCTGTGATACCTCAACGTATCATCATTTTAATATAATGTATCCTCTTTCAGAAATGTAAATTACAACCTTGTGTGACAGTCAAGTGTTGCACTTCTTCTCATATAATGCATCCTTTTCAGAGCTGTGGAATGCTTTGTGATAATCGAAGCTGCACTGTTCTTAATAAAGTCTTTCAGAGTTTCAGGCTACGCTGTTTTATAGGATACGGTATTTATAATATAATCAGATACTTAAATCGATATACCGTCTGTTTATAACCCTAAATCGCTTCACCCTTTCCTCTGTGACGACTGTTCAACTCATCCTTGCCCTATGTCGATAATGCTCAATCACAGTTTACAGTAAGTGATCAAAGGATTGTGAAAATTACCTGGCGTCATGCAAAGAACGGTAGCAATTTTCTGAAGTCATGCAAACCTGCGATTTCTTTCACCATGTGGAAAGTAAGCACGTGAGGATCTGTATGCTGGTTAGTGAAGGAGACGCCCGAATCCTCCTAGTGACAAGCATTCCAAAATTAAAATTCATGGATGGGGTAATTAACCTTTTCACAGCAAACACCCATTTAACTTTCCTTTACAAATGAACTATCTATAGTGATAGACGAATGTGAAAAAGGTTAGGAAACGTGGCTCTACAAGGTGGAAAACGTTTTGACGCCCGCGTTTGAGAATTATTGTCAGCGCTGTAACTCATATGCATATTATAGTCACTAAAATTTAAAAGTAAACCAACATATCACGTTTAATCTTGTCGTTTTTTTATCATTCGAGTTTTAGGTTCACCCATAAAATTTCGTCACTTAATAAACATTTACAATATATCTAACTTCACCGTCAAACTAAACCTATTTGCAACTAGTAGTCCTCCGTTGGTACAGCGGCAAGTCTGCGGATTTGTAATGCTAAAATCGTGGGTTCGATTCTCTTTGGTGGACACAGCAGATCGCACGATGTGGCTTTACTATAAAAAAAACACACATGCAACTAGTAAAAAAAAAAGAAAAAACGCAACTAGAGAAACCCAGAATTCCAGAGGTTCTTTTTTTGTTCTCTAATGTTTTAACTGGTATAATTTGTTGGGTAGTGAAGTAGATAATAAATAAGTATCTTGTTGAAACTAACTATGGTTACAGATACGTGATTAAACTTCACTATATTAAAATACTACTGAGGCTGATTTTCATCTCAAATCACGAATTGTTTCTTTAAAACGCTGAAGTTGTTAGTTGTATGCACTTTACGTCATAGAGGTTTGATCTGACTGCATAAGCTCGTTAAAGTGAATCTGGTTTTGATTATTTGCCTTTTGAAAACCAAGTACTAAACTGTTGAAATATATAGCGGGATATGGTTTTTACCTGATTTTCATATCACATTTAAAATTTCTGCCAATATATTAGCTTTTTATTTCATCAGTTATACGTGCCATGTTTAAACCTTGTTAGATTTGTTAAAAATCTGATTATACCACTTAATTATATCTTTGATACGTTTTCAGCTAAAAATATATATTATAGTTGATTTTATCTTCTCCTTACCATTGTTCAGTTTTACCAAAAATTGTAAGTTCACTTATATCAATAACTTATCATTTCATATCAGTGGTTAGTTTCTGTCAATTACACACCATGGTATAGAATAAACCATCTCTACAACAAGATTAATTTTTGTCATTTTTATGCTGCGGGCCAGTATTAATATTTACTTATTAGAATTTAGTTTCTTTCAATTCTACACACCACTTCAACATGAGTTATTATTTCAAACGCTCTACATAGTTTGGTTTTATTACAAGGGGCTATCCGTTAACTAATGTCTCTCTGGATCAGTGGGACAGTGGTGATCTTACAGATTTACCAAAGCTAAAATTCGAGGTTTGATTCTTCACGGCGAATAACGTATAGGTAGCCCACTGAATAAATCTACAAAGGTGTACTAAGTAGGCCTGGCATGGCGAGGTGGTTAAGGCACTCGACTTGTAATATGAGGGTCGTGGGTTCAAATACCCGTCACACCGAACATGCTCGCCCTTTCAGCCGTGGAGGCGTTATGATGTGACTGTCAATCCCACTATTCTTGGTAATAGAGTACCCCAAGAGTTAGCGGTGGATGGTGATGACGAGCTAGCTGTTTTCCTTTTAGTCTTACACTATTAAATTAGGGACGGCTAGCGCATATAGCCCTCGAATAGCTTTGCGTGAAATTCAAAACAAACCATCTAAGTACCAGTATTTAATTTCAATCAATGAGTGGTGTGTACAAGTTCTATCTTTTCTTTTAAAAAGTGCATGTTGTAATCATGAAAAAACAAGTATCGAAAATATACAATGAAATTTCTTTATTGAAAGTTAATGAACAAAAATCTCACTGATTTCATCTAATCTTAAAGGTTCAAAAAGCGAGAAAGTTAAGGATACATAAATCTGACAAACACGGGTTTAATTTTAATTATAAACAAAAACTCACATTTTATATCACTAAGTACATACGACGCTTATAAACGATTCATATTTTCAAAAGTCGTAAATAGCTGTACAGCTTTTCTCCTTATTATACGTCATTCGTGTCCACAGGTAGACCACGTGCCTAGCTTATTAAATAGAGTACTTCGTCTCAGCGCTAACGATGGTTTCACTCTGATATTCATCCCTTCACCTTCTAAAAGCCACTGCACTAAGCTAAAAGCTAGATAGATCAACCATAGACTTACTACACTGTAAATTACTTTCATGCGAAAGAGGGGTTGGGTTTGTTCCCCCTTCTGTTACATGAGTCATAGTCAAGATGTTGTTATTAGTAGGAACCATTAGATTCAATATCGATATGTATATAGTCACAGCTGAAATTGTCATTAAATTCTGAATACTTTTTTATTTTACCTTATTTTCCTCCATTTTATTCGTTTGTTAGATCCTAGAAACTGATCCTATGGTGTATGATACACGCAAGTCAACCAGTTTTAATTTCGTCATTGCTCCCATGACAACGCGAAAACATACGTCTTTACGTTGATGGTAAATTTAATATTTATACGTGTTTCATCATGTTTAAGGATTCTGAGAACTGGTGAGCCCATGGTGTAAATATTTTGTTGTAATTTCACGAAATATCAGCCTTCAGAATTTCATAGGTCACGCAGTGAAATGTCCTCAAGCAATTTCAGAAAGATACAAAACCGTGAGTGAGGCCCCTTCAAGTTTGATGTTTCCCAATGGAAACATACTTGTCCCTCACATGGATATAATACGATGCTATTATTTTATGATTTTAGGTAACGAAACACATTATTATGAGACATAAGCCTGACGTTTCTTCAGAACCTGCTGGAAAGAGAAATGGAGAGCTTTACGTAAACGTAATAACAAATTTTGAGTACCGGTGTAATGTAATAGATTTCGGCACACGGTATAGATCCGTCTTGTTGAAGCGCATTTAGCAATCATACTTACAAACAAGTATCGATAAGAAAGAAATAGTATAAAAGTGGTAACTGCTCGTCAGCTGTAATTTCCCTTGCACAGGTTTAAAAATACAGGCAAGTAGCGTACAGAAACAAGACACTTAGCAACTACTTCAATATTTAATTTAACCTTATTTGACGAGTCTTTAAGTCAATACACATTAGATATGTACGCCTAACTGTACGTTATGTTCATTCAGTCGATCAGTGATTCCTTTTACGATCAATCTATCGTTCAGCAGTTTCTTTTAAACTCGTTTAAACGTTCGGTAATTTCTTTTTAGTTCACTTAGTTGTTTAATACTTTTTGCACATTCATTTAGTCGTTCAGTGGTCCTTGTATCTTTATTCATTCGTTCAATATTTCTTGTATATTCGTTTAGTCGTTCATTTGTTTCTTGTACGTTCGTTCAGCGATTGCATGTATATCGTTACATGATCTCTTAACTGTTTACTCGTACAGCTAAAACGAGAACTTATTTTTGCTGCTCGTAGCAGCAGGTGGAGCTGTACTCTTGTCTTTCTCGAAATAAAGTATCTTAGAAATCAATCAATATAAAAATTTGAATTTTAAAACATGTAACCAGCAAAGATTATTTATTCCTCGAACACAAATTTCGATTTTTCGTCAACCAAGATCAAAAGAGGAAAACTACCAACTATCTCATCTGAAAAGTTCTCTGAGTCATCTGTAGGTGGTGTTTTGTGCTTTGTCAGTCAATTATGCTGGAAATACAGACACATTCGTCTATAAACTGAATATACAAACTTCACAATAATTGGACACTTGTTTCGAGCATGATTCACATTTTAAGCAGTAATTGAACTGAAACTCTGCGATAGTTAACGTAAACCTTTAAATTATTAGGACAGAACATGGACTTTCTCACACTGTATATATATTGTGAAAACAAGAAATTTCACACGGAACTCATGTTTTGCGTATATAAATTTCATTTCCTATTCTAATATTATTATTATCACCTATTAATAATAATGCTGAAAGTTCTAACATTTATCTAGTTTTGCATTTGAAAATACATTCCCTGTCCTTATTTCTAATCGAACTTCATTGTCTACATTAATAATTATTTCTTCTCTAATAAGGTATTATACACGCTAATGAAGAAGATGTATATGTTTTTGCATTCGAAGCCCTTGTCATTTTACGCATACCTTTTACGAGCTTGACTGTGAAGATGTTTATGTATTAGTTCTATAGCTGCTGTGTTTTTACGAGCTTGACTGTGAAGATGTTTATGTATTAGTTCTATAGCTGCTGTGTTTTTACGAGCTTGACTGTGAAGATGTTTATGTATTAGTTCTATAGCTGCTGTGTTTTTACGAGCTTGACTGTGAAGATGTTTATGTATTAGTTCTATAGCTGCTGTGTTTTTACGAGCTTGACTGTGAAGATGTTTATGTACTAGTTCTATAGCTGCTGTGTTTTTACGAGCTTGACTGTGAAGATGTTTATGTATTAGTTCTATAGCTGCTGTGTTTTTACGAGCTTGACTGTGAAGATGTTTATGTATTAGTTCTATAGCTGCTGTGTTGGAAAACATTGAACTTAAGAGTCCAATCACGTTCCAGATTGGAATATTAAAGTTGTAACGTTCAGAGAATACACACCACTAACATAAATGCTCTTTATATTGAAGATTGTATTACTCAGAATTTATACCTCCTTCTAAAAATGCGCAATTTTTCGTAATGAGATTGTTGAGTAAATAGTGTTTAACTTCATTCATCAGCTGGAAGCAACACTGTGTGGTTTTCAATATGTATTTTTCTTTTACTTAGTTACTTTGTTAATTAACCAGTGCCTTCTACATATTATTTCCTTCAATTTTATTCGTTTTCTTCTAAATGATTATTTACCCAATTCTAGCAAAAGTCTGCAAATGTACCTTAATGGTGTGTACTAGAACAACCAATAGAAACTTAAGCTAATGTGAAGACGAACCTCCATCACTGTCCAAATGAACTAACATAATTATCTCCTATTTGGATCTTTTGGACAAATAGAAATACATGGAAGTATTGATAGATAAACTGACGGTCACCGTTTTCCGGTGTTGCAGTAAAAAAAGAATTTTGGTATTTAGCAAGGCTCCTAAATTATAGGTGTAAAGGAAGTTAAATAAAATAAGGTTGTATTTGAACTATTTATTAAAATAGCTTTTGAAACGCTTTACGCATAAAATACTAATATATCATATTTAATCTTTTTACTTGTCCCGGAAAATGAGGCAATGGTTGTTCGAATATTATCAGAACTTCCTGTTTTATCACAAAAATAAAATAAAACGAAATAAGTAAAACTCTTCAGTGTACATCTGCTGAGTTGTATATACTTAGAGCACAAGTTTGTATAGTAATTTCACAATGGTAAAAGTTTGAGTTTACAACTACAAACTACATAAAAATAAAATATAGGTAAAGCTTTGATGTGTATTTTGTCGAAGCTATGCCACTGAGAAAGACATTTATAACAGTTTTAATTATCTATTTGTCTAGTGAATCAATATATACTTTGAAGATTATCAGGTAAAAGCTTATATGGATGTATTGTGACCAGGTCATTCTGATATTTACTACCAATATTTAATCTTCCGATGTGAAGCAAAGAATCCAACTGATAATACAGTCCCTAAGAACTAAATGTGACGCCGTTATTCAGTACTTCTTTATAATTTTAAGATTGTACCAAAAGTAAACAAATAGTTAATAATAACATTCTGTAGACACCCTGGTACATTCTACATTCGGTCACAGTCATGTTATATCATAGAACTCGTAGAAAGTTCTCACATTGATCAGGTATCTCGAAGTAATTACTCTGTAAGGTCATAAGCAGTTAAATAAACCAGCAACCGTTGACCGTGCAAAATTATAGGTCCATACCACCAAGCGATTTCTGCTAGCGGGAAGTTAAGCCAGAACTAATGATATATTTGGGAAATAGATTTGCGTATATCCTTTGTGCTAAATACACGTTTCTCGAGTTACGTGGACAAACCACGACTCGTCTTTTCCTTTAAGCCATTTTCTGGTTGAGACCTGTTATGATCCCCAAAGGTGTAAGGTAACGTGCGTAATTAAAGCCACTTAAACGTATAATAACCTCTACACTAAAGATGAAGAGAGAAAATAATATAATATTGAATTTTTCATCTTTTATGTTTACGAGTTTTGCCACTCAAAACAGGTAGAGACTATCCACTGTTTAATATTTGCGAAAGGTGTTTTTGGTTGCATACATATGTATATACCATTTCTTATGCGTTATCAAACTTCAGTGTATTGACTTAAAATTACCATCTTACCAAGTTTTTTTTTTATATATATAAAATCAAAATAATAGCATGGAGTGAAAACTTAAATATCAAATATCATTTCAGTTAATATATTTTCTTTTGGAAGACATAAGTTAAAAGAAATTTTCCATAAATGAAGTTTAAATTAAGGGAACCATTAAACAATGAAATAAAGTATTTTCTTCTCTGACAAGATATTCTAGCTATAAAACGCAATTCACGAATCCCTATCTATTTATTAAACTTGTTGTAGACATGTAATGAAGTCTAAACAACTTTCATAACAACAATTGATACAATTTAATATATTGTTTTTATCCTTATTAATGTCAGCAAAACCTGCCTAATTAACATTTTAGTTTGATTCTGTGTTTGCTACAGTCTCTGGGCTTAACTATGTGTAAGGACTCTAGGTTTGTAGCTTACCTTCTCTCGGTCATCATCTGTCAAGTACGTTTTTACTTGAAGATTTGTCCTCAAGAAAGACCACGATACAGGTTGAGACAAGCAAAAAATCACAACACGTCGCTAGCTGTTACGCTCTGCCAGCTTTATCGCGGCTTCGAATATGCAGAGGATCTTATCTGTCTCTGCCAAATGACTTCTCAGCTTTCATAGGTGTCAAACAGTTTTAAAACCAAGCCAGGCATAAAGACAGTGTAGCGATTAATGGAGCTAGTGGGGTTTTTTGGCGGGTCATCGCCCCATGAAGAGCCACTTGAAAGTCTCCGAGAGAGTAATGTGAGCCATTAGATTTGTTACCTGTGAAATCAACATGTTCAGTAGTTTTAAGTCCATATCCATCAGGGTTATCAGGGTTATGTGCTTTTTATCGATGTTCTGTGTCTATTATAACTTTATGTAGTTGTAGTAAAAAGATGTGGAAGTCCATCAAGTGTCTGTGTTGTCCACCCAGTAGAAATTTATTTTTGTCCATCAGTGCTTTGTAAACGCTCATCTCTGTTCTCTGTAAATCCATAAAGTTAATGCATTGTTCATAAGTGTTCTGTGTATGTCAATTGAACATTTTTGTAAATGTGGCAGAGCAATAAGTTTGTTTTGGATATTCGCGCAAAGTTACACAAGACTTGCACTAGTCACATTTCATTTTGAACTAACAGACCAGAAGAAAAGCAATAATCAACAGCGTTCACCTCTATCGTTTAAGCCACTTTTGTTGAGTAGTGACTTTGAATGTCACTCTTATAATAAGCCCTCATGCCCCCAGAATGTGGGGCGCGATTTTATTGTTGCTAGCAACAGGACACAAACCATGAACTGTTTCAGAGTCTAGCTCGCTAAATATTAGTCACGTTTGACACCAAAGCAATTTAAAGTGTGATTTTGTATATGTCCAGCTAGTATACATACATAAGGATAGGCGCATAAAGCTGAAAAGAATGTAATCGAGGTAATGTATTTCCTATCACTGCTTTGTAAAATTATATCAATAATATGTGCAAGTTTATAAAAGTTTTGACAATGTATTAATTTTTGTGGCGGAATCCAAGTTTCAATCTGAAGATTAAACTCTCGTCAACAAACTCTAGATAAATACAATGTTGAATCAGTGAAACTACGTCAATAAACGCACTATTTCATACAGCTAAAATTGAATAACGCTCATAGAGTCATCAAAAAATAGAAAATCCCAAGTGGAGGCTATGGTACACATTTCGTGGCTATGTATACATTTTAACTGATTAAAAACGATTGATCATTGTCTATCGATCGAAGAAGATGAAAAATCTCAAACACTCACTTTGTATGACACCACAATCTATAGAGTCAGCTAGCCAACCATCAGAGAACTAAAATGAATCACTGCAAATTGCTGAGTGCAATCAAATCGGTTAAAAAGATAAAGTAATTAAGCTATTGTAATCTTCATAATGCAAGGCTGTGTTCCGTAAACCCGACAAAATGTGAGACCGTGTTGACATAATAGCGTCTTCTTACATGTTTGCTATTATATTATCTACCGTATATTTATTACTTGCATTTTATGGGTCTGTGATATATCGAGTCCCAGGTTAATTAATTACGATCTTTATTAGAATTTCCGTAAATAATCGTTAGGACAGAAGCTACTGGAAGATATTTGCTTCAACTATCTTTAATTTTGAAGTGGTAGAGTAGAGAAAAGATAACTTGTCAACATAATGAAATTTACTGCCGTATTATAATCCCCGTAGATGAAAATTCGAGTATTTTATACGACGGATTTTGATCTCACAACTCGAAGATTACAAGTCAAATGTTTTAACTACAGGTCACGCCAGTTCTGGATAAAACTTGTCGAATTGTTTGTCTAACTGGTCACACTGTTTTAATTTGTTGTAATTGACACTGAACATGTCAATACACAAGTTATTAGAATTTCTTTCCCACATCTTACTTTTGTCCTTAACTTAAATATTTGTTATTTCTACACCAGCTGCTTCTCTACTCTATACTTCATTAGATGTTTCAAAATATCTAATATGATGCCAAATATCGATAGATTAATTTTACCAGATTTCTTTTTAGCTTTATGTCTTTATCCCTTTAAAATTAAAATTAGCTTTAAGCTAGAAACTCGTTAATTTCGTTCCAGAGCATTGGTTGTTGCCGAACTCTTTACCTATCAGGTTATTCTAACTTTCACTGGAGGTAATTTTCACATATGTTATTATCCAAGAAAATGATTGGTGCATCAATTTTTTGACCAATTGGCGTGATTCTGGCCAGTCTGGCTACTGAAATTCTTGATGCCCGGGAAATTATTGGGCTGCTTTTCTAAGATAATAAACAAGAGTCGCTAACACTTTTATTTCTAACTGATTCATCATAACAGAACGTATTCGTTTTAATCAAGTTCATCTAATGAGAGATTACAGTACGAGTTCTGTAACTGTATGAAATACACCGAGCCACTGTATCAACCTGGCTATATCATTACTGCTTTTCCAGAAGTACTAATTCCTTTTGATACAGGAAGTCACGCTGTTAAAACAATGGCATTTTAAGTTACAATGACGGATTGGTTTCTTTATATATTTCGTCACGACTCGGAGGTTTACAGTGAACATTACCGTAAAAACGGGGTTCGTAACGACGAGGTGCTCAGAGAATTGTTACAAGCTTATAATTTAGTCGATGATATATATATATATATATTTATACTTACACACACACACACAGAGCTTAATTTAAGAGTTAACTATCGTAAGGAAGAATGCATGTAAATGACAGTACTATATAGGAAGACTAGCAAATAGACGTATCCTTCTAAAGATTTTATCAAGTAGCAGAAGATCAGAATATTTGACCCCAAACGTTCCTCTCTATCTGTTTCCATTCTCTGAATGTATATGAATTTAAGCATTTGCCTTAGAGTCATAGACTAATCATCAGTTGTCACGTCACGAGGCCAACTCGTAGACGGCTGCCCATCTAACAACCACCTTAGTTATATATCTTATGTAAAATTAGCAATATGGAGACGCTAGGACTTGTAATTTGGGTGATAGAATTATTACTTATGTCAGTGCGACAGTGACAGATCGCTAAGCTGTCACTGCTTTAAACCGGCCAGATACAAATGGTTGGATGAATTTTGTACGCTTTCGCCACCCACTCTCGGCAGGCTGATAAACAGACGGATTATTGGAAGCACTGTAATTATCTCAGAAACCAGTCACGAGGTAATGCAGACAGCTGAGACCTCTAACACCTCGAGTTACCGCGAGGGAGCAGCGAAAGAATCGTCCACGAGAATGAGAACATTGGATTGTGCAAAGTTTATGCTTTAATAAAAAAGTATTATGTTTTTCAAAAAATAATTAAATGTTATTTTGTGTCTTTGTTGAGAATAATGTGTAATTTAATGTTTCATTGTAATCTTTAGTAAGGCTTAATGTGATGCAATAATAATAATTAATAATTAAACAAAAATAATGTTTATAAAAATATGAAACTTTCATAAGTTATTTTCTGTGTCAGTTGAACCAAAATTTATTTATTTTGAAACAGTTGTGCTTATCCGTTCATTTGATTTTAGGTAATTTTAATTCTACTTATATCGCTTGATAATTTCTTAATGTTGCAAAGCATTCGACTCGTAATTGGAGAGTTGCGGGTTCGAATTCCCATCGCGCCAAACATGCTCGCCCTTTCAGCCGTGGGGACGTTATAATGTGATGGTCAATCCCACTATTCGTTAGTAAAAGAGTAGCCCAAGAGTTGGCGGTGAGTGGTGATGACTAGCTGCCTTCCTTCTAGTCTTACACTGCTAAATTAGGGACGGCTAGCGCAGATAGCCCTCGAGTAGCTTTGTGCGAAGTTCAAAAACAAACAAACAAACAAAATCGAATCCTCGTCACACCAAACATGCTCGCCATTTGAGCCGTGGGGGCGTTATAATGTGAAGATCAATCCCATTATTCGTTGGAAAAAGAATAGCTCAAGGAGTGGCGGTGGTTGATGATGACTAACTGCCTTCCCTCTAGCCTTTCAGTGCTAAGTCAGGGGCGGCTAGCACAGAAAGTCCCCCTCGTATAACTTTGCACGAAAATCAAACCATTTATATTTTACTAATATTATACTTATAGTAGTCTCAAATTTAGAATTATTAGAATAAAAAGTACCTCATATGTTAAAATTTATTGTGATGATCAACTTTGTAATTCTGATACCATTCACACATAATTTCTGTTTTAATTGGTTATTTGGGCGTATTACTAATCTATAAAGCGTAATATAGTGATTACCCTTTGGTTTTTCATAGTAGTTTTACGTATATTGTTATATAACATGTAAAGAAAACAGCTAAGATTTCAATGACCCATTTTATTTCAATGCACCAGAAGTTTGCAAACTGACGTGGTGCTAAAACCCGAGCTTCGTACTTCTTCAGTAGACAATATACAGATAGTCCACTGCATAACTTTTCACTAAGAATACAATACCATCAGTTTTATTTAATTTCAAACACCTCAAATAACAGCTATGAAGGCAGTGAACAACTTAAGTCTAAAGGAATGTTGATTTTAAATAATAATATATTTTATTTGTCCTGATTCTAAAAATAATGTTTTCAAGATAGCATGCACAGTTACACTAATACACATCCAAGTCTGTACAAGTCACTTAGGTTTGAATCTATAAATCCATGATTTTGTCATTAGTTTACCACGACCACTTACTGGATGCCCATGTGAAACTGAAAGTATTTATTTATTTTTTTCATCAACCATAGGTTACGCCTTTATGTGTATAAATAGCTGGAGATGTTCCGTCAATCAACTCTGCGCAAAAATACGAGTTGAGTCACTGCGCAAAGGCAGGGCCCGGTCTGGACACGCAACTTGAACAAATGAACGGATGACAAGAGAGAGAAGAAAGAGATACCCAGAGTCAATGAACGTCGTCATCTGCGCCGCCTCTCCCCCCAATCTCGTCTCACAACACTCAGCCTCCGTCCCCTGAGGCTCTCTACTCGGAGTATGACAGAGAACACGATCACGCCATTAGCTGAGCTGGGATTTAAGTTCAGATTCCATTTTCAGCAAATGAAACGTATCTATCCAGAGTTTCCGCCATTTTGGTTACTTATTTAGTTGCAAAATCTACAATAACGAAATGATTATTTTTTTTTTAATTTCACGCAAAGCTACTCGAGGGCTATCTGCGCTAGCCGTCCCTAATTTAACAGTGTAAGACTAGAGGGAAGGCAGCTAGTCATCACCACCCACCGCCAACTCTTGAGCTACTCTTTTACCAACGAACAGTGGGATTGACCGTCACATTATAACGCCCCTATGGCTGAAAGAGCAAGCATGTTTGGTGCGAATGGGATTCGAACGCCTTAACCCACTTGGCCATGCCGGGCAATAACGAAAGGACAAAATTAAAGGCGGTCGGGAAATGTATCTTGAAAATTAAACCAGATGTTACCAACCTTAATGAAAACTCAATCGTTAAGAAGTTTTTTAATAGACGATGATCGTCGGACAAGTTGCAATGTTTGAAAACTTTATGAAGTATATACGAAATGATGACTTTGGTATTAAAGATATGTTTGTCATTCATAAAATTATCAGAAACATAGACCAAGAAGAAGTAATTTTTCTGCAACTGTACAGAAAACACCTTATAATTTTTATTTAATCTGAGTTGTATAAACTACCTGGTTTTAGACTGTTAAACCACTGAAGAAAAAACCTTTAAGATGAGTGAGATATAATGACTGGTAACCATATCTGTGGCTGACTTTCTGGTTTGTCGGAAACAGAAAAGCAAAGAACATACCCATACCTGTGTTTCTCTTGTTGTTGTTACGTGTATTTATTTATGATTTCGCCACAAAAACTATTGCAATGTTGGATTCTATTACACAATTGTTTATGTACCTAGAATGGCTTCCCCGTGGCAAAAATAATGAAATACTACTGAATCTATCGTAATATTGTGTCTGATTGTGTTAAGTGAATTACTATGTAGAATTAACGACTACAGACTTGACAACAGTAATAAAACACTACTAAATATATGCTGTATATCGAGAGTCAGACAAATAAACAAACTCACCACTTTCTCGTCTAAGTGTTTTCTTGCTATTTTTTACCTCTCTCGTGTCACGTGGGTGTTTTAATATGCAGAACACTTGAAAAATATTTACGGATCACCAAGTGGTCAAGTGATTCGGTTTTATAACTTTTTATTTTTCCAGTGGACGAACCATACTTTCATATTTTTTGCATCACACCCCTTCATTCTGTGTTGTTTTATTACGAGTGTAACTTTATCAGTTTCCCGAAATTTCATGCCCATAAACAGTATACCTCAAAATTATCGTGTGATCTACTGGAACGTTTTACAACATACAAGCATTAATTCGGTTGAATCTTGATTATAGTTCAATTTTACTCGGAACTTTTCAGCACTTTTTCAAACAATGTTTGTGTACCCTTTGTCATGGTGTGTTTCATTTCAATTTAATTGGACTTTATTGTACAGGGTGACCCGAAATGAATATACCAAAAAGAAAGTTAAATATTTTTTTCTTTATTTGAGATAACAATAAAATTCAAAACAAAATATCTTCTGAAGACTTGGAAGTATCATTAAAGCTAATTATTATTGTTATTATTTATATTGTTTATCATTATTAATTATGAATGTATTTTATTGCAGGTTTCTGAACTGACCCTGGTTTTTAGTAAAATTACACTATTGAAGAGCTCCCCAGAGTTCACGCCTCTGAACTTTTATCTTTGAGGGTTTTTGTTAAAAAAAAACTCTATTCTAATAAACGAAGAGTTCTTTAGGAACAGAAGCTTTGTATCCTTGATAATGTCTTATCCATTCCTACAGCTTTGTTGGAAAACGTGTTCTGAGAATTCGAACACAGAATTAGATAGACTATAGCTAATGATGAAAGACATTTAGAAGTTTATAAATCAAAATAACTAAAATTTACAAGACTTTACAAGTCATTCGTTTTTTGATTTTGTTTTTATATCAAATAATACAAATTGTATCCAACTTTATTTTTAGTACGTTTACTTTATTTTGGGACACCCTACATAACTAGATGGAGCATCCGTCCGTTGGACCAGTTAAATAAAAACTAATTTGTAACAAAGGCTTGGAAATTGTGCTTATATTCTTTTCTTAATATAATAAACATGAAAATTGCAATAAAATACATAAAGGTATTAATAATAAAAAGAAAGGCATAATATTTTTAAGAATTCGACCAACATGAAATCAGATGTGGGACCAGCCCCTAATGTCATCCTGTATTAATGTGTAACGTCGGGTACTAATTCTCGAATAAATGTGGAAACGTATAAGGAACACATGGCTGAAAGGTACGAACAAAGAGACAATCAAATCTATTGCAGGCCTGGTGCTCATATCACGTTTCTCATGTATTTTTAAGAATTTAGTTGCACAACATTGAGCACATGTAGGCTTATTTATTATATTCAGTAGATGTGTGTACAGAAAAGTGTCCATTATAACATGAAAGGTACTTTAACAACGGTTTTTAATGGTAGAAGGAAAGTTAATGTCAATATTAGTGTAACCCACGAAAGACTGGTAAAAGAACGAACACTGTAGCGTGTAATATTGAAGTCGGTAAGGCTTTCTTGCTATTGTCGATGCTATAAAACCTTGTATTACCCTCTTAATTCTAGGAAATATACATCTAAGAAAAACGTGAAGCATTACTGCTGAAAAACAAGCACGTGAACGAAGAACCATTACTGAGAAAACAATTTCGAAAAACGCCCGTTAGATAAAAGGTAATAAAAATACTTTAGTTCTGTTAACCAATCATTCATTTCAATTCGATTTGTTGGTCGGCAGACCATGATTGTTTCCTTGGTTTTAGAGAACCATATCTTACATGATAGTTTCTGGGTCAAGACAGAAATCAAGGTGAATGAAGAAAATGCAACTTTATTTGGAAAAAAATGGGGGTTTTCTAATTTTTTGTCCGAGTATTCTTTATAGGTTGAAACGTATCCTGAAGCACAAGGTTAAAAGTCAATTTAAATGACATAAACCTGAATATATCCGAAACAATTTTGTCTTTCATATTGAGTGGTGTTTGTGTCTCTTTATTTTTCTATTTACCATAATTATTATAAAAAACCGTATGGTACTTTATACTGATTATAATGCATGAAAATTATTTTAAAATATTGTTATTGCAAAGAGTTCAGAACCATCAAACTGCTTATAAGCACTTCCTTCTCCTTATATATTTATAAAGAAGAACAAAACTGCTACCTTTGCTACAAACAAAATGCAAATATTTAATCTCTTACACAGAGTAAGGATCTTTGTGCGTAAAGAAGGAAATATAAGTTTGTTTGTTTTCGAATTTCGCGCAAAGCTACACAAGGGACACCTGCGCTAGTCGTTTCTCATTAAGTAGTGTAAGACTAGAGGTAAGGCAGCTATTCATCGCCACCCACCACTAACTGTTGGGTTACTCTTTTACCAACGAAAAGTGGGATTGACTGTCACATTATAACGTTCCTACGGCTGAAATGACGAGCATATTTGGTGCGACGGGGATCTGACCCCGCGAATATCGGATTACGAGTCGATTGCCTAAACCACCTGGTCATGCCGGACTAAGAAAGCAAAGACCTTGTAATATTGTTTGTTGCTGTAACTGACCAAGATGATACAATTCATATTTGGTTTCACCACAGTTTAATTTCAACTTATGTTGTCGTATTGTTTTCAGAATTAACTAAACAAAATAAAATGTATAAATGTATTTATAACCAGTTCATATTCTGGTTCTTTGTTCTTCAAACATCAATGTACATAATGAATATGTTATTAGTAGAAATGTTTTTATGTTTTTTGTTGTTGTTTTTTACAAACTAGAAGAAGAAAATACACAGTACTGGTATGGTAAACATACAGCAATTGTCGCGATATGCTTGATTGATTATTTTGAATTAAGCACAAAGCTACACCATGGGCTATATTTGTTCTACCCACCACGATTTTCGCAACCCAGTTTTTGAAGGCGTGAGCCCGCAGGCATGCCTCTGTGCCATTGGAAGGCTTGTTAACAGTTATTATAGAGTGGCGTTCCATGTCTTAGTGGGGCCCGCATAGCCAAGTGTGTTAAGGCCTTCGAATCGTAATCAGACGGTCGCGGGTTCGAATCCCAGTTGTATCAAACATGCTCACCCTTTCAGCCGTGGGGGCGTTATAATGTTACGGTCAATCCATCTATTCGTTGATAAAAGAGTAGCCCAAGAGATGGCGGTGGGTGGTGATGACTTGCTGCCTTCCCTCTAGTCTTACACTGCTAAATTAGGGACAGCTAGTACAAATAGCCCTCGAGTAGCTTTGTGCGAAATTCAAAAAAAGAAAACAATGTCTTAGTGTATTTTGTTTTGTTTCTTTCGAATTTCGCGCAAAACTATATGAGGGATACCTGTGCTAGCAGCTCCTCATTAAGCAGTGTAAGACGAGAGGGCAGGCAGCTAGCCAGCACCATCTCTTAGGCTACTCTTGTACCAACGAATGGTGAAATTGACTGTCACATTATAACACCCCCACAGGCTGACAGGAAATCCGAACTTTGTCTTAAGACGGTAAACGTATTGTTTTCAGCTTAAATAAAATTTATTATTAATGATAAGGGCTGACGATAAATGCTACTACTTAACCAGTATCAAAAAGTATCCGTATGTTTTTATTACATTAAACAACATTTTTCGTGTCTATCTATATCAGATAAACTCTGATTACAATTAACAATTGTTTCAAAGGATGTAAAAAAAATAACAACAACACAGCTTTCAAAAAGATACAACTTTTCAGTTGTTATCTGTACCTGATTTAACGATAGAATATTTTTCACATTGTTAATTTTGTGATTTTTTGTAATTATTTGTTTTTGAAAGTGAAAAATAGAATTATAAATACTAAGCATAAGTAAAACATCATATTTTCAGATTTTAAAACTAAATATGTAGTGCGGCAAAAGTGAGTAACACGTTTGAAAAACCAAAATACGAGTATAGTGAGTGAACCTTGTTTCTTATAACATTATCACAGAAGTGACCTCAAAAATAAGTATGTATACGATTATTTAGCCTGTTTCTAAATTTAATAATTTGAATGATTAAACTGCCACTACGTTGTGTATTTATAATTCTTATTACTTCTTGAAACCATTGCATCATTCGTTGTTTCAGGTTGTGCACTTTTACCCGTAATATCTGTTATTCCATTGAATTCTACGTCGTGAGTAATGTAGCCAAGAATGGTATCAACTTGATAAAGACAGAGAGGATGCAACGTGTTAAACCTCTCAACAATTCACACTCATATTAATCGATTCCTTAAACCAGATCTCAACTATACAACCGACACATGCTTTAAACGTCAATTATAGTTACATACTGGCTTGCTGCTGAGATGTCTGTGGTTTGTAATTTAATCGTTCTCGAAGTTTCTTGTTTGAAACGCTCAAAAGGATTATGATGAGAATGAAGAAATTACGAATATGGGGTCAGAAAATCATAATAAGATTGTTTACTAAAACACCTTTTTTTTCGTTATATTTTAATAAACTTTTGAAAAATTCAGGGGCGTTACTAGGGGGAGGTTTACAAACAAATCTCGTTTTTGGACCAAAAACAAATATTAGTTGCACGAGTCTTTACATGTACTTGTAGCATAAGTGCATAATCATTAACATTACGTAACGTGTTGAAATGCATTGAAAGAACAATAGCCAGTCCAAAGTGAATGACCAAATGATAATCTGACATTGTTGTTTTGAATTAAGCACAAAGCTACACAATGGGCTATCTGTGATCTTCCCACCACGGGTATCGAAACCCGAATTTTAGCGTGTAAGTCCGCAGAAATACCGCTGAGTCACTGGGGGCGATAATCTGACGAAGCAAGTGCTATTATTTAAATACACGCTCTGCCCAGATAAATATTCCATGATTTAATTTTCGTTAGTTTAACTAAACACTCATCAAACCTTAGCCCGTTCGATATAGTGCTTAATTCATATTACAGCATATCTACCGTATAACATGAAATAAAGTGCAAATTGATTTACTTACCTGTAACTGTTATATGCACATCAACTTCAGTTAAGTAATGTATAGATAGGATCAAGTTTATGGTTAAAACTTATATGGATACTTATTTTAACATAACTTGCTTATCATGGAATTTTCGTTATACCAAGCGCAGTTTTAGGTGCGCGCGAAACAAAACAAAATAGAACGAATACCCTCATCCTCAAGAAAATCTTGCTGACGCCCATGTAAATATAATGTGTTTCAAAACGTCGTCCCTTATTTTAAACTGGGTTTCAATGACACTGTGATGATCAATCAGCTTACAATAATTTCAGTTCCTCAAACACAAAAATCTATGTCAACCATCAGGGACCCGCAAAACATTAATGGTCAAATTATCTCTATTGCAAAAGTTTTTTGTTTTGTTTTTTAAGTTCATGTTTTCTAGAATAATACCAAATAATTCTTATCGCAGACATTGAAATCTGTATGTCTACTTGTCTTAGGCCTAACATTAGTGAAACCTATATTAAGTACGGCCTATATTCGAAAAAATAACCGGCGTTCATTTTTTGCTTTAGTTTTTTAGTTAAGGTTAAAGTTTACCGTTCTTAATACTATCAATGAATAAACTTAAAATGTTATCCTACAGCTTAACGTTAAACTTTAAAAAAACAAACTTGGATAACTTTTTAATATGGTGTCATGGAAAATGGCTACTAAAGCATATTTACATCCTCCTTTTACTTACAACCGTTGAAATGAAATACATGCGCATGCGCATTTATATAGTAAGCTACTCTGGAAAATTTCGGGACAGACAAAAACTGGGTGTTTGTTTAATAGATAACTGAAAGGACTTTTTAAACATTAAACCAACGTCGATTGTTTCTCAACAAATTACACAAAGGTATTTTCTGCTATAGTTGTAATATTAAATATGTTCACATTGTTACGGTGCTATATATATATATATATATATATATAATGTTTTAAACTTAGGTGTTTATTCACATGAAGCAAAAGCACCCACCTTGGAAATAACTCTTCGTGCGTAAGTAGCTAACACTGAGTCGAAGTATTGAAAGTTTGTCCAGTTTAGACAACACGTTCTGTTCAAAGGGAAGTAAACTTGCAATATTTTCTAACTCGGCATTAAGTCGTTCTCTGTGTCTTTTGCTGGGGTTTGACTTGGCCTGCCCGTCCTTAGGTAGTACTCGAACACTAAAAAAATGTAAAGAAATACGATAGATATTTATGTACAATTTCAAATAATGGAATGAGTGTATTTTAAAAGTTAAACACAGCTATCCCCTCCATCTCTAAAACTATATAAACGTATGAATGAACTGGAATATTTAACCAACACTTAATGGACTTCCTCCAGGGTTTCAGTATAACCGTCCCTCGTCTTTAACTACTAACCAGAGAGAAGACAAGCTATCCTACAACACTAGTAGTCATTTCCGAATAATGAGATTTACTGTCACTTTTATTACGCATCCGTACCTGAAATGTGGAGCCTAATTAGGTCACAACTCGATTTCAGTAACATATTAGAATAGGTAATTATAAAAAAATGGTCAAACTGAAAACACTGACTGAAATTGTATACAAAATGTGTAGCTAGTAGAATAGTTTATATAACAATTAAAATATTTAAAGATCGATACATTTTAAAAGGTCTGTAGATATTAGTATGATATAATCCTTTAAATCTACGATAAATATATATATATAAAATTAAATTCCCGCGGTGGACGTAGCAGAGAGCTAAATGTGTATTTGTTCTAACAAACACACAATTAAAAATGACGTAGATACGGTTCGATGAATGTAGTAGTTGAAACACTATTACGAAAAGAAGGTATTACATAATTTTCTTGAGGTTGCACTAAAATGGCTATAAAATAGATCAATAAGTGTGAGTGTTTTGAATTTCGCATAAAGCTACTCGAGGGCTATCTGTGCTAGCCGTCTTTGATTTAGCAGTGTAAGACTAGAGGGAAGGCAGCTAGTCATCACCACCCACCGCCAACTCTTGGGCTACTCTTTTACCAACGAATAGTGGGATTGACCGTCACATTATAACACCCCCACGACTGAAAGGACAAGCATGTTAGGTGTGACGGGGATTCAAACCCGCGATCCTCAGATTAGGAGTCGAGCGCCGACACCACCTTGTTATGTCAGTCCCACGCGATCAACAGACTGTAAACAAAAGGAATATAAGTAGTAACTTGAATATAGTAATTTGCACCTGTTGTATGTTGGCTATAAAATCAACACTATATAATAATAATGGAGATTTTTATGTAAACCAAAAATAGATATGGCTAGTGTAGAATTCAAGGCTGAAAGGACGAGCATGCTTGGCGCGACGCGGATGCGAACCCGCGACTCTCAGATTACGAGTCATATGCCTTACAGCGCTTGGCATTGGAGAGCCCAATAAGTCGCTCTGTATCTACCGGAAAAATATTATGATAAATAGAAGGCTTTTCGCATTTAAATTCGAATTAACAACTTATACTGTAATTAAAGCATGCTCAAATTTTATGGATATATTGGAAGAAATAATAATTTGATATTCTTCAATTGAAATGTTTATACGGTGGTGTATATATGTATATATATATCTTTGAGTAATTTATTTTCATATGATCTAAGAATAAAAATAGTTTACTCTTTTTAAATAGAAGCAAAGTTGAATGACATGAAATGTGTCGTATCTCAAGTCTTAATATACTCTAATGAGTATTTATAAGCAATACATGTATTATTTAAGAACAAATAAAAAAGTTTCCATTCGTTGATGCACACACAAGAATTTTCAATGAAGATCGAGATAAAAAACATACCATTAATAATGCGAACTTATATTTGTTAATTTTAAATCTAAGAAACAATAGAAAGCAGCGACGCGGATGGCCAGGTGGTTAAGGCACTGAACTCGTAATTTGAGGGTCGCGAGTTCTAATCCCCCTCACACCAAACATGCTTGTCCTTTTAGCAATGGGGGCGTTACAATGTAACGGTCAATCTCACAATTCGTTAGTAAAATAGTAGTCCAAAAGTTGGCAGTGGGTGGTAATGACTAGTTGCCTACCCTTACAGTGATAAATTAGGGACAGCGAGCGCAGACAGCCTTCAAGTAGCTTTGTGCGAAATTCAAAACAAGCCAAACCAAAGGGAAACAAGGATATATTATCACTACAAAGAACTTCAAGTTTACGATAAGCGATACATAAACCAGCATAGAATTATAAGTACTAAATATTCAGTATTATTTCACGTAGAAAAACACTTCAGGTACTACATTTAAATCATGTCCTACTGCTGCAACGCTATGACCAAACAGAAAAAAACCCTCAAGTATTTCGTATGTAATACAACAGAATACCTAATACCAGTTAGTTATCAATTAGAAACAGAATGCCTGATGTTATAAACAAAAGAAAATTATACTATTAGTATTTCGAGCACTTCTTATCGTCGAAATGTTAAAAACCTATTTCTAGTGTTATCTCTAATATATGATACATATATTACATTAAAACTATTACTTACCAGCAAAAAATAAAAAAATACTTAATACGATTAATAAAAGTGTACTTCGATTACTACATCCATATATCATCGACATATAAGGTATTATAGATACACACCAACTAATATCCACCAGCAAGATATTTAAGCCACTTTACAGAGGTTAAAAACGTTATATTAAAACGATTCTAAAGACTCATTATTTTGTTTCAGGCACCGCCCCTTGTCAGATCATGCTCCATTTGACAACCATGCAACTTGAAAATAGTCTTGCAGAGCAGTTTAAATTGCAAAAGATTCCATCGTAAAGCTGTCATGTCCAAAGCTCAGTCTCTTCCTTATTTCTTTTCATGATCCATGAAGTTTACCAAAACATGAATAACCAGTCTTCGTTTGAATACTCCAAACACACAAAAATCTATAAGCGCCAAGTCCGATGATTATATTGCGTACTCTTCTCTGAAGTAGATCAAGTGATTTTGCTACTGACTTTCATGTTCATGAGATTTCACCTGTTACGAGCTAATATGTTATAGGCATCTTTCTCGATAGTCCTAGCCAAGTTGTGTTATGTCTCTTTATTTGTCAATCTTATTAAGTACGATGTATATTTCTGTCTTGGAAATTATAAATCCTCAATCTAAATATATCTTTATGCTGTACGTGTATACATATATATAAATATAACTTTTGTTGCAAATGATTGTGATACACTTTTTCCAAAACTACAGTAATATCACTCTGCCCACTTACGTAACGCTAAATAACGTCAAAATGTAGTTCTGATACATCCAGTTCCACCAGAAAATTATATAGGCTGTAACTATTACATGGTTTCCTGATTTACTTATCCAATATCACTTTAATATAACGTACTAAACCCTCTGTATAACAAGTTTTACCACAATAATAATTCATGCATAATTTATACTGCCAGAAAGGTGTCAAAAGTTTTTATGCATCAGAACAGAATAACCAAGAAACCAGAGTAACAAGTATAAACAATTTTATTATAATGTTATACTACAACACAATACAGTCTGGAGACGAAAGTTAAGTCCATTAACATGCTAAAACATAAATACAGCTTTTGGCAACTGTCTCTATATGCGAGTCATTTTCCAAAAGAAAATAAAAAGTTGCACGGGTATATTAATTAGTACATGTAAAAAAGGACAATAGACACAGCATGCTTAATCTCATGGATGACATTGCTAGCTAAATAATATAACATATACAATAATATTAAAAACTCCCAACAGAAAAATGCCGCAGCCATTGTTTTACATCCAGCAAATTGTTAATTTGTACTATTTTTTTAGAATTGACTTTTGCACAAGAGTGACCTAGTGGTCAGCGTCTCCTTGCATTAACCTGAGGATTTAAAGTTATCGTTCCGTTGGGGTAAGAAAGCTCTCCGCTCCGTACTTTAAGGCAAAGGGTGCACTATAATATTAAAGGGCAAATCCCATTATTCATTCAAACGAGAGCAGCGTAAGAGCTAGCAGTGGTTAGCTATCAGGATTTTTTTTTCTAGTATATTGTTTAAAAATTAGGGATTACTATGCGCAGATAGGTCCTTGTGTAGTTTTCAACACAATTCTAAAAACAAAACATTTAATTACGAAACAACTGACTTTTGAAAGAAAACGAGCCTTTCATTATTAGATTGTGAGAACTTCCAATAAACAAAGTATGTAACCCACAAATGATGAACGTTCCAAAGTGTTTCACGAAATATATTTTTATGTTATCAAATATACGATATTTATAGACATGAATGAAGATATAGATTTGCAAGGCACTTGGTATGAGATTAATAATGTATCTCTTATATTTGAGCTTTCAGAAAGTTTTTATTCGAATTCCCTTTCAAAGAATGTGTTTTTCAACTTAAATAAATAATAAAAAAATACCAGGAGTACCAGAAAAGCATAAGACGGATTATTCGAGTAATCAACGCCACTGACTTATACCAGACGGCGCCGTTGGTCGACTTTCCCACAGAGTTAGCCTAGCCGGGTCTACTTGGTCATAGAGTAAAAGAGAGAAGTCAAGCTGGTGAGTTCCCATGGTTAGAGAGGCAGTAGCTACCAAAATAAAATCATCAACCTGAAACGGTGGAAATATTGAGATGCACCGCAATCAATGGTTGCATTGAGTTGATATCCGTATAGAGGCTGACCCCAATTTATCTTGCATAGCGTGCACTTGTGGGCCAAATACCGTGCTGCAGTCAGCACAGCAGTGCTTAGAGATAGAATGTGAATACATTTCATTTTTTCTATAATAGTGGTTGAGCTGGAGAAATAAAAAAGGAAGAAAAATACATTACTGGAAAGATTAACAAAAACAAAACAAAACAAGAGTGTGCTTTTCTTATAACAAAGCCACATTGGGCTATCTGTTGAGCCCACCGAGGGGAATCGAACCCCTGATTTTAGCGTTGTAAATCGGGAGACATATCGCTGTACTAGCGGGGGGTATGAAACAAGAACCACATGTGCTCATATTCCTAAATGATTATGCACTAGTATGGGGAATAATAAAACTGAGAAGTTTAATAGAGAAATATCTGTTTTGATATCGTGACATCGCTACACGTGAAATATCATTGAGTAATAAGATGGATAAAATAAGAAAAGTCATAATGAAGTTCATATGGATATCTATCTGTCTGTCTGCTATCATGTCAGGAGTGAAAGGCTCTAATTGTATCATCAATGTCGTTTTAAGCCCCAAATAAAAGTTCTTCTGTTTTTGTTTTATCCAGATATATTTTGTTTAATTATTTATATAACTTTATTTGTTTGTGCATTTTTGTATAAGCTCAAAGTTGCACAATGAGATAATGGTGTCATGCCAACAGCAGGGATAAAGACCCGGAGTTAAGCATCATAATCCCTCGAGCTCATTGCTTTGATTATATTTTTGGCACTTTTATATCTTATGTAATAACAGAAATCTAAAAGAGAATTGGACTTTTATGATTGTTAAATAATGTCGACATTTTTCTAACTAAACTTCTTTTATAGTGCCGTACCTTATTCGAAACAGACTCGATAGAACCTCAGTTTACGTTGGATGTGATAATTACTCAACCAAGTTTGTTAGCAATAGAATTATCAGTTTTAGCTATTTTATGATATTTTAAGGATTTTTTGTTTTAGGTTTGATTTGGATTTTACCTAACTTTACACTTATGTTATTTCTCAGAAGAAATATAAGTTCGTTTCCATTATCACTTGCAGATGACGAAAGGAGACTCAAATCCATCTTTTCACGACGTCTCAAGAGATGTGTAGTGAATATGAACATTCTCTTTTCTAGGAGTGTGTTTGCGTTTTTCTTGTAGCAAAACCACATCAGGCAAACTGCTGAGCCCACCGATGGGAATCGAACCCTGATTTTAGCTTTGTAAATCCGGCGGCATACCGCTGTACTAGCGGGTGCACTTTTCTAGGACCATCTGTTGTGAACAACGATTTTTGGTTTGGTTTGTTTTTAATTTCGCGCAAAGCTACAAGAGAACTATTTGCGCTAGCCGTCCCTAATTTAGCAGCACAAGACTAGTGGATAGGCACTTAGTCATATCCACCTACCGCCAACTCTTGGGCTACTCTTTTACCAACGAATGGTGGGATTGACCGTCACATTACAACCCCCCATGCCTGAAAGGGCGAACATGTTTGATGCGACTGGGATTCAAACTCGCGCTCCTCAGATTACGAGTCGAGTGCCTTAACCACCTGGCCATACCGAGCCCTGAAAAACGGAGAAACAAATCCACTCTTACACAACCATCTGGTCGGTTAGTTGTGAAGGGCTAAATCCATCCTTCTGAATCTGTCTCCAGAAGATGAACATTGAAGGCAGAAATTCATTTTTCTATTTCGTTCTGCAAACAGTGTATGATAGATGTACAATTCCATCTTTACATAACCATCTGCAGACTGTTAACATTGGAGGATCAATTTCATCCTCTTATAATGACCTGAGAGATGATTAACATTGAGGACTTAAGTCATTAGTACATAAGCATTCAGAAATTATGAATATATTAGATTTTGCGCTAAAGGCTTAGAGTACATGTCTTAGGTACTGGTGTGTGTGTTGTTTTTTTTCTTATACCAAAGCCATACCATGCTATCTGTTATGTCCACCAAGGTAAAAGGAGGCCCTGATTTTAGTGTAGTAAATTCGTAGACTTGCCGCTGTCCCGGCGGGAAACCCTTGGGCACTCATTATATGTCGATATATATATAAACATTGATTTTATATACACACATGTATAATATTTCCTGAAATATTAATTGTTGTAAAATGAAATGATGTCAGGATAATTAGACAGCAGAAAGATTCCTTTTTACAGTGGTATATTATAAAAGAAATAGATCATTCATTTATTGCGAAATAAGTAAGAAAACTTTGGTTGCTCACTGGCTTTATAAATTTCTTCATTTGAAACCATAGGAAGCAAGCTCCATCAGAAAATCCAGTCTAACGACCAGCATATATATATATACTGAAATATGTCAGTAAAGAGAGGACCGAAACTGCAATGGTGCAATTAGCTGGTAAAAATGATCTCTTAATGGTCAAAACATGCTAGGCTTTGCCGCTTAATGAAGTAAAAACGTAACCTCTAGCAGCCGTAGGAGGCTTGTAAGAGTTATTTGGAGTTAAAAAAGAAAAACGGCCGATAATGAGTGGCCGCGGCTCTGGTTCTTTGCGTTGGTGAGAAAAACTAAATGGCCCATAATAAGCGGCGCGAGAGCCCAGTAGCGAACTATGATGTTTCTACTGGACCGCCCTGATGGGGAGGAAGCAGTAGGCTATTGTTAGGGCTATGAAACACTAGCACGAGCTACCATCTTGAAGGCGTTCTCTTAAGTTATACATATAAGAAGGAACAAAAGAAAGGGAATAATTGAATATAAGGGGCGAAATGAACCACGCTATACATTTATCTACCTAGTTGGACAACTATATTTTGATCTAGTCCTGATTAATAGCTTAGTTTTGACAGATGTGTTGTTTCTCTTGAGAGAGATATTGTGTGCAAATAGTTTTTACTTTTATTTGAAAACTCTCCATACACAAATAAGTATGCATTTATTGAACTGCAAATTAAATGTTAGTATAAAGTTGACTTAAAATATTAATAAGTTTCGAACTTTGTTGAAGCCATTAGGAACATTTATATACGTTTAAATCCCTCGATTGTTTTCTTTTTAAAAATAATAAAGCCGTAGAGATTCTTAAGCCTCTTTCTAGTTCACCTACCACCAAGAGGTGATCTTATGGTGAAACTACAATGGTTAGTTTAGTAAAACTAATACAACTTCCACTAGGTGAGATATGTAGAAGAAACAGAACAACTAAATATGCACGGGTAAAAGATGATAACTTACTAAACCATTTTATGGGCAAGAAATTATGTGATATGTGAATGACCTTTTTCAGGCTGACACGTGGCACAAGGTTTTCAGGAGTTTTCTAAGAATAGCTTCTGTGCGTAACAATAACCCATCTTTCGTGTAACCTGGTGAACGTATTGAAGAGCAATGAGGTAAAAAACTAGACATCCCACAGCCAATAAGAACCGTTAAGGCGTACACGACTTGCATTGTGGGTCTGTCCACCTCAATATCCCGCCACCCATGTATTCATATTTTAATCTTTCTATAGTATAGCTTAAGCATGAAAACGTTTTTGTAACGGACGACTTGCTCTTTTATAAATACCATCGACGACATATTTTTTACCGCAAGCTTGAAAGTATGACATCATTGTGTATAAAAGGTTTTTGTTAAGAGGAGTTCATCTCATATTCATCTTAATTAAACATTACAGGATACCAGGTAAAGGTTCTAAGATTGAAAAACGAACAAAATATCTATCCTATTATAGCAAATATAGACCTCCTTGTGCATTCTAACGAGATGCTTATCCTTCACTTGTGTAGCATCAACAGATGTTATTTGTTGCCAAAAGACAAACTATCTAGACGTATCATAACACGTGCCAGCATTTTGTGCTTTAAAGTGTAAATACCTATCCTATAAATCACATCTTAAGAGCATCACATATTTCGCATTTCATAAAACAATAACAGAAAATGATAGTCTACAGTTTACGTTCGTGGATGAACAAAAAAATAAGCTCTACAAATGTTCGAAAATATAAACTGATGTAGAGTCGTAAATGCAAGCTTAGAGAATTGGTACAACATTACTTGTGTATGTTAAGTGTGTCTGAATAAATTCGCACATTGTACGTTACAGATATCTGTCTTTTCATTAACTTGTTCAGTTCTCGATCTTATGTTCATTTTTCCTGGCTTCATTTTAATTTAGCTTCTAAGGTACAATAATGCATTACAGCAATCAACTAATTGAATATCTATCTTTACGTCTGTATACTTTTAAATGATATAGAAATATAAGTAATTTTTAACCCACATACAACTATTACAAACACATAATCTTTCTATAAACAGTACAATTCGGAATGGAAACAAGTAAAATGTCGAAATCTTAATTTTAGTGGTTTTGCTTTTTCCAGTTAGGATGACCAGTGATTAAACGTAACCAAAAGCTGTAACACTTATTGTGTTCTTCTACTTTCATATACATGATTTGTTTGATCCTTTTTCACAATCATCTACACCATGAAAGAACTAAATATAAAATGGACCTTTGGAGCAAATTAGGAAAAATCCGTTATGTTACGTCAACGTGATTTTTCAAGGAGATATCAGGTGGGACATTGTATTTGTACACACAATTAAACAGGAATCTTAACACAGTTGTTGCAAACTTGCTATACTTTCTCGAAGTCAACGAAAATTTTGGATAATTCTATACCTCAATGTAATTCTATTCTAGCAATGATAACGAACACCGGCTTTTGCTGAATGCAGATTTCTATCTCATAGTGTCCTTGAAAATAAAGACATTTTCTTCCCTCAGCTAGGTAGATGACTGGGTGACGCCATGTTGTCACATGATTAATTGAGCGTTAGTGGTTGTCTTGACAGATGAGAAAGAAGATACAAAGCTTGTAGTAAGCGATACTTCATGGAAGGCAACAAGGAGGAGAAGGGAAGAGAGAGATACGATGTGAATAAAAGTTCGATATGCTAGTACAAAAGAAATTTTAAATATCATTTGCAACACATTGTTTAGTATTTGCCACTGGTGTGGCAAAATTATTGGGTGTTGCCCTTGCCAACAAACAGGGTTCCTCAATATACTTATTTTAGTTTGTTTTTGTTGTTGTTTTCAAATGCAAACGTTCGTAGAAACAGACTTTCATCTTTATTTCTTACTTTCGTTCGATTTGAAACAAAAACAAAAATGAAAATCCTGTTTTGCAAGAGAAACTTTATCAAACGTCTGCTTCGAAGGAAGGTTTGTTTTCATCCATGCATTTTTTTATCCTATTACCAAAGAAATTTTATATAAAGCGAGAATATTTGTAGTTTCTTTAGACGTATACAGTTTATGTTCTCCGCCTGATTACGGATGTACTAAATGTCCTCAAAGAACTCAGATGATACTTGAGTGAATCAACTTGAACCTCCGGCAACAAAGAATGGTTGAAATCTTAAAATGTTTCGTGATCGTAGCTGTGAATAACATTTCTAGCTCACGTGAACACATTCAGTGTAATGCCACTCAGAAAAAATTAAATAAAAATGTAGTGTGTAATTGCTGCCATATATTGATCTGATTAAGCTCAGACTACACCTCTGTAGGTCTTGAGAGGATTATAGATTACGAAACACTCGCTGCATATAGTGACTTATTTGAAACTGTTTGAGCAATAACACAAATGAAATTCACCTTCCTAGACACTACGCTTGAGTTGATATATTTGTTCGGAAAGGTGAACTTTCCTAGGGGAAAAGCCCGATCTTGAGATTTGCCTTAAACAAAAACAACTTGTTCATATGTAATTCATATTTCACTAAACAACTTCTGACAGCCAAAAAGCCATCTCAACTTTCAACAGCTAACTATATGCATTAAAAAGTTATGAAAATTCATAAACGAAATTGTAAAAGGAAGAGTTTGTTTCGAATTTCGGGCAAACCTACACGAGAGCTATCTGCGATAGCCATTCCTAATTTAGCAGTGTAAGACTAAAATGAATGCAGCTAGTCATCACAACCCTCAGCCAACTCTAAAACTACTCTTTTACCAACGAATAGCGGGATTGGTCGTAACATTATAACGCCCTCACGGCTGAAAGGGCGAGCATGATTTCTGTAACAGGGATTCGAACCTGCACTTCTCAGATTGCGAGTCGAGAGCCCTTACCTGGCCATGCTGGAGAGAAAGAATAGAAAAAGCAGGGCTCTTTACCTTAACTAACCTAGGCTGAATGGTTACCCTTCATATAGAATATCCAACGTTAGTTTTTTTAATTTCACGAACGATTGATGTTAGGTTTCATCTTTGTCATCGACCTACAACATGATTCAGATTTTAGGGGTTTTTTCAGGACCATAATCTTTGGCGTTACCAACAGAACAGTTATGTAGAGCATAGAATACTGCTCGCATGACTGATACGTAGAGCTTGCATGACTTATTTTTCAAGCTCCTCGACTCCACTCGAATACTTGAATTGTAGTTACGGAATTTAATTTTGTATGTGACTTATGCTATAACATTTGTTCTTCTGATAATGCCATCGTGACAATCAAATCACTGAGTTAAATAATAATATCTATTTAGATATCATTGGATGAATATTTTAATTGAAAAATTCGAATTGAAAATTGAGTAGCTTTGATCTAACAGTTCATTACGAAACTAATAACAGAGTAATCACCTTCTAAAATGCATGGATGCATCTTTCAAAGACTATCCGACTACCTAAACGACCAAATCTTGTTCACAGAATTGCTCTTCATTACAACGTGACCTCAGTCTAAAACAACACGAAATACAAGGCAACAAAAGGTAAAAAAAAATGAAAAAAAGAGCCGCTTGAGAAGATAATATACTATTTTAGACTTAAAAGCGTATCACATTTCCCGTTTGTCTATAGTTATACAACATATTTCTACACATGCGTCCCTCACTGGTAAGCATCGCTTTATAAACTAAGTGCTGACAATAGCTGGTAAGTAAAAACTAAAAGTAATAGACTGATAAGTATAACATTAAAATAAAGAAACTGCTAGATAAATACGATAATCAAGTGAGCGAAAACACGAGGAAATTTTGTGAGTTTCTGTGGAGAACAATAGTTGGCAAGTTCATATCGAATTGGGAGGAAGCTGATAGTTAGGAAAAAATAAAAGAATGGTAAATAATGAGATGATAACTGTAACTGATGTCTAGCAGGTAAATATATGGACGACAATGAAGAACTGTTAAATAAGTACAAATACGATAGTAAATAGGAACAGTTAGAATGACAATAAGTAATTATATCATAAGGCTGTTACAGTAAGTAGTTTACTTGCTTGAGCCTAATTACTAATTGGCTACTTTTTTACTATGAGACATCAATTACTTTCAAGAAAACTCAAAAGAATTCCGGCCAATACCGCCACATGAAAATAGTCCTTTAAAGGACTTCCATGAAAATCACGGGAGATGATGAAACGTAGGATATAAACAAGTTAATAATTAGTAACTAGTGATACAAAGCAGTACCTAATTAATAATAATATTTAGGTAATCGTAAAGACTAGTGACAATGACAACAAAGGATGGCTTTAAGTGAAAAGGCATAGAAAGGAAGAGGACGGCTGGCTCGTACAATTTGATACAGAGATGGAGCAAATATGATTGGAACCAAAAATAAGTAAAGATAAGTAGTAGGTTAGGCGAGTATTGTTAGAAAGAATAAAAGAAAACTATCTAAACGTAAAAATGGGAAAAACAAGCACGTTGCTAGATAAATGACGTATACGTAATTCTCTCAAGTAGGTTGATAAATAATATGACAGTGAAATAACACACTGCCTTTCACTGAGTAGATTCATTATTTCTGTGCTAGCTGCTTTAATTTTGTAATAAAACTACAGGGCGTTAGATGAAAGCAAATTATAAACAGAACTTGATATGTGGCAGTAGAAGAAACTTACCAGTGCACTGGACATGAGTCGACCTTGCTGAGACCGACGGAAAACGTTAGCGAAGCATAACTAAACTTAGAATTTGCTCCAAGTTTGATTGTTTATCACAGAAGAACCCACAGAAAATTATCTACAGTGTGAGCCCATGAAATTTATAGGTAATAAAAAGACATAAATACTTCGCGGAGCATTCACTCTAAATTTAGACCTGAATATAAATATTGTGACGCAATTAGTATTAGGGCCTTTTCAACTTCTTCATTACTTTAGTGCCTGCAATTTGCAAGGGAGTAATTTACCTTTTGTTCTCTCTCTCAAAAGGCCTGAATTTAACGGCTGTTCAGTTACCGACATCCAAGGACGCTTAGTGAAGAAATATCATAGAAAAATACAGTAAGTTTCACATTTGCTTGTTCTTCTTCTCATTTCAGTGAATGGAGTTTTCATTATGAATTACTACATTGCGCTTACAAATACGTGTATGCATGGAAAATACCACTTGAAAAAATATAAATATTTTAATTTATATTCACAAATTTTTAGAATATTTTATATTTAGATACAGATAGTCAGTTTTAGCTTTCACTATTTTTAGGTTTTTTTATTGAAGCGAAAAGGTACATAATAGAGTACATGTGTTAGGAACTATCAAATTATAAGACATTGAAGATAATACTATATCTAGGAACACGCAGCACAAGTTTCTAACGAATCTTTCAAGTTTGTTCTGAGAAAAACCAAACAAACTCAGATTCATCCCATGAGCCGAAATGCCGCGGCTATAAATTTTAGAGATAAAGTTATGATTTTTGTATAAAGAACTTTTACTTTTAATTATTAAAAATGATTAATATTTACTTCATAGATTTCAAAAGGCACTGTTTAAACAGTACAGATACTGTATTCTCGTTACCAGAAAACTGTTTGTTTTGGAGTTTCGCACAAAGCTACTATCTGTACTAGCTGCCCCTAATTTAGCAGTGTAAGACTAGTGGGAAGGCAGCTAGTCATCACCATCCACCGCCAACTCTTGGCTATTCTTTTATCAACTAAAAGTGGGATTGACCGGAACATTATAACTCCCCCACGGCTGGGAGGACGAGCATGTTTAGCGCGAACCCGTGACCCTCAGATTACGAAGCGCACGTCTTAACACGTTATGCCATGCCGGGCCCACCAGAAAACAAAAAATTATAATTTGCCTTTAAATGCTTAATTAGCTATACGTAGAATGGAGATTTAAATAATATATATTATATTATATTATATATTATATATTATATTATATTATATATTATATTGAGATACAGAAACAATTAAAATTTTATAATCGTCCTTGCTGAACCTTAACCTGTTCTCTCATGTTAAAGAATTTGTTTCTTAACGTGTGTGTGATATTCAATGGCATAGAATGTTACTCCAACGAATATTTGTCATACATTTAATAAAATATGTGCTTATATTTTATTACCTCCGATATATTATGCTCATGATCATTCTAATTTCAATTTAATAAACTTATGCTGTTTTATATAACTTTCCTATATAGGGCAGATAAAAATAAGAGGGAATCTTCAACAGTTATGGCATTTGAAATTATTTTAGGCAGATTTAGAGTAAATTAATCTACGAGATTTTTTCCTTTTTATTAGCTATATTTTTGCGCGCCAGCATTATCGAGCATGGGGGCGCGTATACCCGATTCGATTCTATTTCTTATTAGGATCGCTACCAGCCTATCCTCAAATTGAAAGCTTTTAGGCAGAGTTAGATTAAATTAATCTACGAAGCCTTGGGCGTGGCCAAATATATCAATCGAAAGGATTTGCCCTCCTTAGTCCAACACTGTAATTATGTCCTAGATCGGTGAAGAGATGGCAGAACTATGAGGTAAAAGTTTATATTTTAAAACACAAAAGCACAAAAAACAAATCCCGAGCCATTCTATGAGCCAATATACCACGACTGAAATCTGAAACCTACAGAAATCATACTGTTTTGCTAATTTGCTGATTATAGGCCTTTGGTTTCTAAAAACTGTTAATGACATCAATCCACAAATACGTCAACTCCAACGAGACGTACAGCTTTACCTGTAGTCAAAACTGAAAATCTTCTAAAATATTTTAAAAGCAGTTATCTTTTCCGTTCTTTATGGCTTGTGTGTGTATTTGTGCTTTCCTATAGGAAAGATATAGAATATCTGCTGTGCCCTTTATTGGGAAAAACAAAACAAACTACAACTGAGAATGAAGAGTGACCTCAATTAAACTACTCTCCCACGTTACTTCTTTTACACAATTCATGCTATTTGTCAGATTATGAGAAGATACATCACTTAAAATGAACACACGAAGAAAGACAGGGTCACTAACCCTTAATAAGTCCTAAACAATTTTTTTTTATCTTATGAGTTATGTTTTTGCAGTTTTAAAGCTTAAAATCACCGGTTGGCTGTCAGAGATAAAAGAAATCTAGAAAGTTGATCGCTTAGCCACATTAGAACACTTTATCAGTTCGCATCTATAATATGTAAACAACAGGGTAACAATGTACTCAAAGTAGAACAAAAATTGTGTGACCGTGTTTGGTTTCAACTTCACGCATAGCTATCTGCGCTAGCCGTCCTTAATTTAGCAAAAAAGCTTAAAAATTTAGCAAAAAATAAAAAAAAATAGCAGATAGTTAACATCACCTTCCGCAAAATTTTGGGCTACTCTTTTTGCTAACGAATATTGGAATTAACCGATATATTTTGACTCAGCTGAAAGGGTGAATATGACGGGGATACGAATCCGCGACCGTAGATTGCAAGTCAGGGTTTTAGCCACCAGACCCTGCCAGGCTTTAAATATTAAGTACTGCAAAATTCAAAAGTGCATTGAAAAATTTTAAGAAGTATTGTAAGCGTAATATAAAATGTTATAAACGTAGTAAGTTAAAGAAAGGAAAAAAATATTGAAAACCACAAATAAAGAGTAATGTCATATAAGAGGATTGTTGTTTTGAATTAAGCACAAAGCTACACAATGGGCTATCTGTGCTTTGCCCACCACGAGTATCGAAACCCAGTTTTTAGCGTTGTAAGTCCACAGACATACCGCCGAGCCACTGGGGGACCAGGTAAGAGGGACACTTTAACCTGATTCTAAACATATTTCACTGTGGGCCTAGATTGATGTTTTTACAATACTTTTGAAAAAAAAAAGACTGGAAAACAGTGAATATCCACCACCTTGTTTTACAAATGCTTTCTTGTGAAAGTAATGAAATGCATTATTGGAATATTCGAAAACAGAATATTTTCTTATTGTAGTTGGACAGATATTTAAAAACTAGCATCTATAGTATTTTAGTTTTCACATAATAAAATCTCAAACCAGCCATCTGGTGGCTTAGCAGTAAGTTTGAGGGTTTGCAATTTGGAGTTAAAACCTTGCAGTAAGCACAAAACATACAGCACACTGTGCAGCTTTGTGCTTAGCGTAAAATAAACACATGAACAAGCTAAATCTAATCCTTTCAGAATGATTTGTTTGAATAAAGTTTGATTCTACAATACAAATTTAACTTAAGTTGATATTATTAAAATAAAAAAAACTAATAGCAATGACAAGGATAGTGCAGGTTAAGACACAGTTATTAGCTCAGCAAGAGCCAGGAGATTTAAGCCTTATTAGAAGGGATGTATTGCATTGTGGCTGATGTTTACTGAATTAATTCCATATGTAAGATGTAAAACAGATAAAGACCCAAATCATAATTAAATGCATTTAGAATTTGTTTACAGTAATTATCTAGGAGCGAGAACATTGCAGTCTACAACTTTCGATCCCAAATTATCATACGCTTTTGTAATTCAGTATTCTTTCGCTCGATAGTAGTAATACGTAATACGCGCATATAGCGTGTCTGAGTTTTTATGCTTTTCTCAGTTATGCGATTTGTAAAACCCGCTTTAGTGTGAAAAAAATATCTTATTTCAAAATGGCTATTTTCGATGCGATTAAACCAGTGACTCATTTACACAGATCAGTAAACTGTCTAATCAGTGGTTGACAGAAGTTCTGGATTGATTATGTACTTGTTATAGGTTTTGTTTTTAAATGAATACCTGAATCATCAACTTTGGTCTTTGTATTATAAGTACATGAGAAATAACAACAATGTGACCACACGCGTTAAATCATATTTTTATTACAAATTCACTTGTATCGAAATTCATTTTTCTGAGTTCTGCAGGTAAAAATATCTGAAACTAACTTCGTATATTTATATTTGAATCTTGTCAACAACCGAGCAGGAACGTGGTGCTGCCAGAATACTGTTCTGCCATTTAAAATAGAAGTTTAATTCCGAAACTTAAAAAAACATATTCAGTTTACCTTCGAAATTAAGTTTCTTTCATAACCAAACACTCAGAGTGTCAGAGAGCAGCTATGTGTATGTGTGAGTCTCTGCGTTTACTAGTAGAACTCTCAAATTGTCCAGCATACATTCTGTCAGTCTCTCTCAAGAGCTGGTATCAGACACAATACAACCGTTTCGGTTTAAGAGCATGTATCACATGTTATAACTGTAAAATGTTTTTTGTCATGCATCACACGTTTATTTAAACACACAAATACGATATTAAAACACTTAAAAAGTAAATTTTGCAAATATACTGGGTGTTTAAAACGGACGCATATTTAGAAGTTTTATTTAAATAATAAACAATGAAGATCACTTTTTAATATTCGTGTTGGTATAATAGAAGGCGTGCAGTGCCTTATAAAAGTCAAGATTGTCAATAATTTAGAGTAGTTAGAAAGCCAAAAATTAATAAGATATAGGATTTTAAAACTTGTTTTAATGATAGTGATTTTTAAGTGGGAAAGTTTCAACTAGCAATAGTCGCGCCTCGGATTAACCTCACTGGCTACGACATCGCCTCTGCGCAAAGTGGGTTCCCAATTGTTGTGTTTTCGCTTGCTGCTTAACTTAAAGAAAATTGAGTTGCATATTTTCTTTCGCTACAATATGCATATTCAATTAGTATTAAGGTAAGTGTCAAATAAATCACCCTGTTTATATTTACTTTGTTTGAAAATTAGCTTACAAAAACGAAAATTTGTTTTTGAATGTGAGACCTTTACCCTGATGGTGCCGCCATATGCCTGACAAACTTTGGCATGGCTCCAGCACTGTAAACTTTTAAACAAAACTCCACTGCGATAGAAACTTCCGCTAACACCGCAGTTTACTAATCAAACGAGAGTTTATAAGTGGCTTGAATGAATAATGCAGAGATAAGTAACGGAAACTGTTATGGGAAGTAATAAACACATAAGTAGAAAGTTCCCAATAATTTTTATGTCAAGAAATACGATGTAAGTATAGCAAAATCTGACAGTATTTGATATTAGTTTTAATATTTATGCTCTTCATTTTTTTCTCTGTTAAATAATTAATAAAATGGAATTTTAAAGCAGGAAGTAGGACAAATGTAGAAATAATTTCGTTAAAATAATTTTCACCTTAGTAGTAGAACAAAATATAAAAAGAAGTACCAGTAAAGATTATATCATCGAAACTCTTAACTTCGCTGCTTTGTTTCTGCTGTTTATAATTATTATTAAAGTCCAGTCGTTCATGAAGTTTCGTTCGGTACAACTTTTAATTAATTATGGCTAAACAAAGATAATATGTTATTAGCAATAAATCGTCTCTTTATTTCACCGAAATATCGTTTATTTCTGTTTGTGATAGTCAAACCAAGAACGTCTTGTTTCAGTCTTCCTAATATACATAAGTAATGTATACATAGTTCTTGTTCGATATAGATCATGGCTTTAAGCGGTGCATTCATACCTGTTCTTTCCTCGTACATAGTTGTTATTTTTTTTACCAGAATATTTCTGTTATTGACTGAACACAACCTTGAAAAGTCACTTTTTCCTTGTCATGACGACAACATCCAGACCACCCAGGATTTTTGCGTCACACAACTATGGCCGATCAAAGCTACAGACTGTTGTTATCTCAATTTTTGAATTTATGTATACGAGTTATTTCGATTTTTGACCCTTCAAATGCGACAAAAACATATTAAGAATGTGGTAACAAACATTTAAAAGACGTAAATAACGTGTGATAATTATACTAAAAACAAGTCAAGGTTTTTAACTGAAAGGTAATTAAACTCAGCACTTAAAAACCTTAAGGTTTTTGAACAAGTTTATATTTTCGTTGCTTTTATTAACAGCAGTTGTAGAGTTCTTTTTTTTTATCTCTGAGTTCAATAAACTGATGCCATTAAATGCTAAAAATGCTTCTTGGTCCAACAAAAATGGATGTTTAATACGATTATTTAGTTACATTAAGATATACAAATATAAATATTCAAATACATATGTATTACAAAGCATTCACCCATTTCAACACATAGTATATCCAATCAATCTGTTTGAAAATAGCATAACAACATGATATGTGGTGTTAGATACCACGCTTTAAATGTACAAATGTTTTTTTTTCTTTATAAGATAAGTGGTTTCTATGACAAAAGTCACATGGGTTTATCTGCTGTGCCCGCTAGAGGGAACTGTTTGTTTGTTTTTTTGAATATCGCACAAAGCTCCTCGAGAGCTATTTGTGCTAGCCGTCCCTAATTTAGCAGTGTAAGACTAGAGGGAAGGCAGCTAGTCATCAGCACCCACCGCCAACGCTTGGGCTACTCTTTTACCAACGAATAGTGGAATTGACCGTCACATTATAACGCCCCCTGGGGCTGAAAGGACAAGCATGTTTGGCGCGACGTGGATGCGAACCCGCGACCCTCAGATTACGAGTCGCATGCCTTAACACGCTAGGCCATGCCGGGCCAGAGGGAACCGAGATCCGGATTTTAGTATTGTAAGTTCATAAAATTATCACCGGTAGACGAAATTAGCTCTCTTGCGTAAATACATAAATAATGGTACCTAATACTCTCAACTTGAAAGGTATGTATGTTAAGCGACACAGTGCTAAATGATTTGTCAGAAATCTTGATGTTCAGGCATAGGTGTCTCTAATGTAATTTCAAACGAATACCGGAATTGAGTGTTGCTTCATGAAGCGCCCACAGCTGAAAATGTGAGATGTTTTCAGCAACATATCGCAGGCTCGAACCAACTGATCTGTAGCTCGGTACGCTTACTCTAAATAGATAAATAAATGTATAAATATTCCAATCATACATAAAAAAGTGCATATCGAGAAAAATGATTTCTCTTATTCGATAAATGAACACGTTTATCGTAAGGGAAATTAGTCTCCAAGGAATCAACGCTAAGTTTACAGATTTACAACTATACAACCCGGGATTCGATTTCTTGTGCTTGACAAGAAAAACGTAAACAGCCTATTGTGTAATTGATGTTAAAAACTGGGATTTTGATACCCATAGTTGCATAGAATAAATTACCTATTATTATTAAATTTACCCTTAACAGCAAACAATCAGAGAACAAATAAAAAAAATCTTACTATACAACGTGTAATTGATTTAGCTTATACTATACAACCTGTAATTGATTTAGCTTATACTATACAACCTGTAATTGATTTAGCTTATACTATACAACCTGTAATTGATTTAGCTTATAATATACTATAAAACCTGTAATTGATTTAACTTGTAATGTACTATACAACCTGTAATTGATTTAGCTTAGAATATTCGAAAAATACTGTCAAAAAAATTCCTCTTTATGGAATTTTCCGAGAATAAAACAACAAACCGCGTGTCTCTTTGGATGGTCAATAATTTTACATAAGTTATTGTTCTTAGGTCAAATGGTCACGTGGCCCGACATGGCCAAGTGGCTAAGGCACCGACACGTAATCTGAGGCTCGCGAGTTTGAATCCCCGTCGCGCCAAACATGCTCGCCATTTCAGCCGTGGGGATGTTATAATGTGATGGTCAATCCCACTATTCATTGGTAAAAGAGTAGCCTAAAAGTTAGCGGTGGGTGGTAATGACTAGCTGCTTTCCCTCTAGTCCAACACTGCTAAATTAGGGAAGTGCACCTTTGTGCGAAATCCAAAACAAACCAGTGGTAACTTAATAAAGGAAAACAAACAACAAAGACATTTAGAGTGAGGACAAAGTTTGGTGAAGAATAAACTACACTCGCTGGAACATCGGTCTGTAAACAACAAAAAATCTCAATTTTCATCTCTAGTAAACACGCATACACAAAGCCACGCCCAGAATGCTCGAAATGTCAAAATATTTTATAACTTCAGGAACCAGAAAAAGATTGATCATTACGACACAGAACGAAATATAATACACTGGCTTAACTCTGTTCTGGTCCGTTTTGTTGTAAGCAGATCACTCAGGTCTCACGTGTTCCATCTGTTTGTGAATATTTACGTGAAAAAGTAATAACTTTCAAAAGCTCGTGGCAGACCTTTTATCTACATTTTAAACTGTGGGTTAACTTTGAAAATGAAGTTCATAAACTGTTTTAGTGTTACTTAAAGTAATTGCTAGGTCTGACAGAAGTGTGATATCACGAGTCAAGGTTTTCTCAAGGTTATTATTTCATTAACTCCGATATATAAACATAACAAAAATTCACCACATTGTACATCTTTCTAGCTTCTTTTTTATTATACCTTCAATCGTTTATATACAAAATTATATACATCCACATAGTCTATGGAAAATATTTTTAAATTTAAAGACGTTTATTTGTCTACCTCATTTTGAGACGGGTAAGGCAACGCTTATACTTTTTATAAAGGTAGAAACTTACTTCGGGCAAATCTGGTAGAATTATAAATTTCACATGCGAGAGAACACTGGATTCTGATAAAAACATCACTATTAAACAGAAAGAGCAAAGAGGGGAGCGTATTTTGAAGTTTCTCACGTCAGTTAATAAAAACAATGATTTTGGATGTGGGTTTGAAAATAATCATTGTTTTACCTCAATTATAATTTTTGTCAACAGAAAGAAGTTCACGAATTCACTCAAAGTGTAAAACAAGAATCGCAGTCACACACAAACATTTACATTTAATATTATGTTACAGTACATTGACCATTTAAATTAATACTGTACTTCAGCACTTTTTTTATTCCGTCACAATCACGAACCATAATATTTAAGGAGAAGTTTTTATCATGGTTGAAAATTTTACTTTGTTTTATTTATTATTTAACGATCGGGAAACTGTTACTTTTCTGTCTTTAGTTTTCTTTTTTGAACTCATATTTTCAGCATTTCCTATGCTGTCAGTTATCGGGCTGGGTGGGTGGTTGATGTGTTTTTCATGTCGAACGATGCTAAGCATCGTTACCTACCTTGATTGTTTCCTGTGGGACAAACGCAAACCACCTGCCCAACGCCAATAGGCCTCATATCTCTGTATTTATAAAATTTCCTTAAATTTACTTTTCGTACGTATCAAGAAATTGAAAGTTAACCATGATTAAAAATCTTCCCTCTGATTGACAAGAGAAGGGTGAAGGAAACACACGTATTTGCATTAAGATAGTAAGTTTGGTGTTCAGTTACTTCTTATGAAATCTGTATTAAGAGACCAGCAAAGAGTGAAGCCTTGGATTGAAGGCTGAGGCTGCGTTTCATGTATGTTTCTGAGAATAGTTAAGTTTACAGTAGAAACTCCATCTAAAATATTTTTGGTACGTAATTTTGGAGATTCACCTTTCATCATAAATGTAAAATTATAAAAATGTTTATTTGTTTCTGAATTTCGTGCAAAGCTACACGAGGGTTATCTCTATTAGCCGTCCATAATTTAGCAGCGTAATACAAGAGGGAAGGCACCAAGTCATCACCACCCACCGTCAACTCTTGGGCTTCTCTTTTCCCAACGAATAGTGGAATTGACCCTCACTTTATAACGCTCCCACGGCTGAAAGGGCGAGAATGTTTGATGTGACAGGGATTCGAACCCACATTTCTTGGTTTACGAGTCGAGCGTCTTAACCACCTCTCCATGCCGGGCAAAATTCTTAATATTCGATAAAAAAAATAAAAAGTTGAAACACACACCAAATAATGTATTACAAATATTTAGAAATATTATAATTTGTTTTTATTTTTCAGTGTTTGTTATATAACTATACGACACATTTCCGTAAGTTATTTATCATGGTGTTTATTAGATGTTTGAATTTAGAAGTTATTAGTCGAAACAATATCAATATTCAGTTTGTGATGGTGTCAACGTAACAATCGAGGTCGAAGTTTCAGTAACGTTTCGAGTTACCATTGTGTCTTCTGTGAATACACAATAACACAGCAGTTATATTTAAACAGAGTTTGGCTGAAAAACGTTAAATAAAGCAAAGACTGAAATTCACGTTTTTCTAAATCGATAGAAGAAATATAAGTGAAGACATGAAATAGTTGTCTTTTCCTATTTAACTTGGCCCAGCATGACCAAGCGCGTTAAGGCACGCGACGCGTAATCTGAGGGTCGCGGGTTCGTATCCGCGTCGCGCCAAACATTCTCGCCCTCCAAGCCGTAGGGGTGTTATAATGTGACGATCAATCCCATTATTCGTTGGTAACAAGAGTAGCCCAAGAGTTGGCGGTGGGTGGTGATTGCTAGCTGCCTTCCCTCTAGTCTTACACTGCTAAATTAGGGACGGCTAGCACAGATAGCCCTCGAGTAGCTTTGTGTGAAATTCCAAAACAAACAAAACCTTTTTAACCACTAACAAATAATTAGCATTTTAGGGAAACACCGCATTATTTCCGGATGCAAGACATGTTATAATTTCAAGAATATGTTTTCAATGTTTCATGTTATTTCTTTGGTGTTACGGTATTTTGGTTCAAGCACCTTGATTTTAAGCGAGTCCTTTTAAATTTCTAATGCATTTTTCTCAGACCGTGTGCCAGACCGTGAATCTACTTTTCGCGTTTTTTTATTGCAATATTGCATTTCGCATTTTGAAGTTGTGGTTCTGAATAAAAGGACGGTCAAATCTTACTACTTTTTAGAATAGTTTAAATGTTTGCAGTGGATGATGTTGGACAGCTGTCTTCAATCTAATCTACCAGTTCAAAATTAGATACGGTTAACGCAGGCATTTTTTGAATATTTATGTTCAAATATGAGGAACACCCCGGCCCGGCATGGCCAAACGTGTTAAGGCGTGCGACACGTACTCTAAGAGTCGCGGGTTCGCATCCCCATCGCGTCAAACATGCTCGCCCTTAAAGCCGTGGAGGCGTTATAATGTTACGGTCAATTCCACTATTCGTTGAGAAAAGAGTAGCCCAAGAGTGACGGTGGGTGGTGGTGACTAGCTGCCTTCCCTCTAGTCTTACACTGCTAAATTAGGGACGGCTAGCACAGATAGCTCTCGTGTAGCTTTGTGCGAAATTAAAAAAACAACAAGAAACGAACAGCCAACTAACTTGGGTTATTTTGTTTTCCGTTGTTTAAACTGACACTGCTTCAGGATATTATGTAATTGGTCAATACGCATTAAATAAAAGTAAAACAGTATTTTTCTACATGAGTAACAAAGGGGCAGTATATCAACAAGGAAAGATATATATTTACATATGTATTTAAAAATTAGAAGGTGCAGAGATGAAAATTTGAGTAATTTGACAGAAGTATTATCTTAACGTTATCGCAATTTTACAGCTAAGTACAGATAAACAAAACGTGTTTTCGATGGTTTACATAAAAAGAAACTCAAATGTTGTTCGAAGTTTACAATATTATCTTAACAAGTATAGAGTTCTTTATTTTTATCATGCACTTAATAAGGATAAATGGTATGTTTAAGAGCTTATAGTACTAAAATTCGGGGCTCGACTCCTGTTCTGGGCGCAGCACAGACAAACCATTGTGAAGCTCCAAGATTATAAATAAAGACTTTTTTCTTATAGGTCTGAACAAACCATATAATGGTTACAGGTGCTTTATAAGTGAAAATAAGGGTACTGTTCAAACAAAAAGAAAAAAGTGGGAAACATACTTTTATCGAATGAAAAAACAGTAAATTAAATGAAACAATATATATACGTATATAATGAAACATGTATTTTTTTAGTTCTGTTTTAACTGACTTTACAATTACTTTTGTAAAAATGCTATTTTTGTAAGACAGATGGCGCCAATTCAGAGTTACCAATAAAAATATTCAATTTTCACATTTTTGTGAAAAGTATTTTGGGTAATAAATCGTGAAACAACGAATAATATTCAGGCGTAATAGAATTAACAGTGAGTTGGAAAATCTGATGATAAACTAAATTTCTTTCTCCTTCTACGGTTTAAAACAAAAGTTTATTAAACTCTGCAATTTAACCTTTACTGAAACGAATTATAATTTTTACAAGAAACTAAGTTATTAATAAGAGGGAGACTTATTTTAACTTTGTCTAGAGAAGAAGGAGAGGAAAAGGGTAAGAAAACTCTTCGTTGACTCTTAGTTTTGTTTTATGTTGTGTTTTCATGTTATTGTGCTCAAAAACTTAAATGTCAATATAGCAGTTTAAGATTTGATATATAGGTTGTAAATGAGTTGTAACAAAATTCATAAATTATAAATCTCAAAGGTCTCCATACATTATAAGATGATAATTATTAGGATTGCGATATCAATAAAAAATCAGCTCTTTTGTTTCTCTGTACATAAAAAAGTATTTAATTTGATAAATAACTAAAAGTCCCTTGGGCTTTAGCGTTGGAAATAAGAATATCACAAATTCCTTCGAAATAGACAGTTGTCCTTCATTAGCACGCGTGGCCCCCATTAGCTACTTACACACCTTACACCATTATATATGTATGTCAGAGAATGTTAATAAAGAGGGATCAATACGCAAACCGTTTGAACTTAAAACGTTGAAATTTTTATTTGCTTCTTTGGTTTTTGTATACTTACACCAGTGTTTCACCATGGAAGCCAAACAAACTCCCTATATAAAAGGCACTGGCGCATTTAACAAAGCAATCTTGGATATAATTGTATGGTATTCCTAACAAAACGGTATCGTCACCATATCCAATCATTAAACATGGCGCCATGAAGATAGCCGAAGTTAGTGGGGCACATACACGCATATAACTCGACGTTGTACATTACACTACATCTTTGTTGAAGAACGAAGTATGAAATATTCATGCTCTATGCAGATTTCAGAAGTGTCGCACAAAAAGAGAGAATACGGAGACACATAACACTCGGTATTCGGTAGTAACACAAAAGAGATTACAATTATTTATTCACTTGTCATCTAACCTCTTGAAAGGATATTTTACTGCCAAACAGAGAAGACAGATTTATTTTAAAAATGGTAAAAACAGATTATTTAAACCAGTGTGCCATAAAATCCAGTATTCAATAATGTAAATGTTTTAGTACGTGATAATGGAAATAACACCTTGATCTAAAATAACGAAATATTCAAAGAAAACGTATATATTTATACATTTAATGTGGATATTGATATAATAAAAATATAACTTTTTTGTTTCGGTTATATCTGGTAAAAATGTATATTAATAATTTATTTTAAAGAAAACATGAAATATCGAATTATGATAGCCAGGTAAAAATGAAAGAAAAATTCATAAACATAAATGTCCGCCATGAAAATAGCTGAATAAACAAGTAGACAGAGTAGTTTGACATGAATCTGGATTGTTTACCCAAAAGAAGGATTTAAACACAGCTTCACCATACCGATATTAATAAATACTACACAGTTGTAACGATAAGCCGTAATAATACTGATAACTACAGAAGATTGATGGTTAGTACCTTTATAACTACGATGCTGCACTATTGTTGACATAGCTGTGGGATTGTGTTGGTATCTGTACAATCATGGCGTATTGTTAGTACCATTAAAGTTAAAATATTGCAGTAGTGCCATTATATTTATGATATTTTAGTAGTACCAGTAAAATCATAGAAAAAATGTGCCATTTGACGACAATAAATCAAAAATGGGATATTTTCTAATATAAGGGACAAATTCTTCTACAACATATTAAAGAACTCATGGTGGTCAAAGGTCGGTAAGTTGGAAAAGTTTCATCACAGACAAATAAACAGACGTTGAAACACAAGTATTTAAAACACAGACAGATGATATAGGTAAAGCGTTATAATTTTACGAGTAGAATTAATGTTTCAATAGCACCAGTGTAATAGCAACTGGTATTTTTATGATGCTAATAAAGCCACGGAGTTATAACAGCATTAAAAATATTAGTTTCTGATAAAGCAATATAGATTTGGTATCTATATAAATATAATAATACTGTCTGTTGCAAGTCCATGTGACTACTTAGAATAATGTGAATCACCAAAACTTGTGTGGAGGCTCAACAGGTCCATACAAGAGAAATTTTTAGTTTTATATTTTGGATTTTGCGGTTTTTATGGGTGTCTTTTATGACTACTTCGCCCCCTGACCTTTGACAAATTTAGCAAAAAGGTTTTTAGAACCAGGGGAGAGATACAAAAAATCTTCCGTTTTTACATTTTGTGTTTTGCAGTTTTTATGTGAATTTTGTATATTTTTATATTTAAATATAAGTTTGATTGACTTTTCATGTCCTAAAATAACCTTTCATTAATTATAAATTTACACAATCTTCCATTCATGGGTCAGCTACTTAATAACACTGTTGTTATGCCTGTGATGTTCATAATGTCAATATAAGTACAGTGTTGTTATGGCTGTGGTGTTCATAATGCCAATATAAGTACAGTGTTGTTATGGCTGTGGTGTTCATAATGCCAATATAAGTACAGTGTTGTTATGGCTGTGGTGTTCATAATGGCAATATAAGTACAGTGTTGTTGTAACTAAGGTGTGAAAGTGGTAATATATCTGTTTGTTAATACTAAATATCTATATTTCTTATGAATTAATATTTTGAAAAAGTGAAAAACAATTCGTTATTTAAAAAGAGTAAATAAAGACACTTTAAAATCCACTACAAAGTATTTTTTTTAAGTAATGCTGGCGTGTAGCGTCTTCAACAGATTTATTTTTCAGTAAACAAAACAAAATTGGACAATATATTGCTTACCACGCGTGTCTAACTGAGCCAAGTGTTTGTAAACTCACTTCCAAATCTACAAAACGAAGGTAGGCTTTACGGCAATACCAAGTTTAAATTTGAACATTGACATCTTTAGTCTAACTTGTTGATCTGTACCAACTTAATTGATTTAACTTTCAACTTGTTTTTCGTGATTCACAAGGAAAATAATTGTATCCCATATGCCTAATGATTAATAGTGGGAAACTACACCGTCCTACATACGCTTTCATAAACTTTTAACAAGTTTGCTTCGATTCCATTAAAATTTCCGGGGTCATATGCTTAAAATATTCAATAAAGACGGGTTAGGCAGCAGGCTAGCCTAGCCTGGTGCAATTATTTCTTTGACAACAGGATGATCGAATAGAGAAGCGTCCTGGCGTGCTCGCTTCTCCATCTGCCTGGTAGCAATATACCTGAAGAGCAAGTTTTATCCCTATTAAGCCTCATTGATATGTAAATATGCAAATTCGTAGAAAACATAGCCAATGTGTACAACTGATGGAAGCGGCACAGGTAATTTATTGTTTCCATTAAACTATAACGCAGTATGAGAAACGCGTGTCTCTTGCCTGATAAGGGGGCAGAGAAAACGAAGCTAGTAGAAAAGTGCATCGCTAATTTCCCAACCTACAGCAAACATGTGAACTGTAAAAAAGTAATCATACATTGACTCATGGGAGTCATTATGTACTTAAAGCAACGAGAGGCGAGAATAGAATATCAAACAATGAATGATCGTGTGCTTTCTTTGTATGTGTTATATTCACCTTTCAGATCTCTTGTGGTTCCATGTTTTGTATGGTGGGTTACCTCATAAAACACTTTTAATCATTATGTAATCTGTTTATGTACGTTGAAGACCTTTTGATCTCACATTCCGTGTGATAATATATATCTTTAATTGGGATTTTATGTTGTATGAAATGATGAAATTTTTCAATATTTTTTGACTTCCATGTTCTGTGTGTAGTGCATTGGCTTCCAAGACCTTTGTGTTTCATGTTCTGTGAAACAGTGGAACATCTGCAAAATTACTATGCCATGGTGGGCAGAGCACAGATAGCCGTCTGTGTACCTTTGTGCTTAACTACAAACAAACAAAATCTTGGTTCTATGTTATGTGTAATGGTGTATTTTGAAACCTTTCCTGACTGTGTATTTTTTATGCTGATGAGCTTTCCAAAGTTTCTTGGTTCTATGTTATGTGTACTAATATACTTTTTGAAGCCTTTCCTAGTTCTATTATATTCTGTTTGATTATATTGTACGTTTTAAAAATATATCGTAGTTTTGTTTGTTTGTTTTGAATTTCGCGCAAAGCTATTTGAGGGCTATTTGCATTAGCCGTCCCTAATTTAGCAGTGTAAGACAAGAGGAAAGGCAGCTAGTCATCACAACCCACCTCCAACTCTTAGATTACTTTTTACCAATGAATAGTGGGATTTACCTTCACATTATAACGCCCCCACGGCTGTAAGAGCATGTTTGGTGCGATGGGGATTCGAATCCACGACCCTTAGATTACGAGTCGAACGCCTTAACCCACCTGGCCATGCCGGGCCTCGTGGTTTTGTACAGTGTCAGATGTACTGTGTTTCGTATTCTAGTTGTGTTTAATATTTTTTATTTATTCTACAATTATTTTACTGAGAGAAAATGTGTTTTTCTACAAAGTAATTTTTTATTATCACTTCATGGTCATGCACGCACAGTTTAGGTAATGAGTTATAAAATTGAAAGACGCCCATGGCAGTGATTTATGGAAGATCAAGATAGAAGTAAATTTATATTTTGAAAAATCTGTGGTTTAATTGCCATAATGATGTAACCAAGGAAATTGTGTTAAAAACATTTGGAGGTTAAATAAATGTTTCGCTCCCCAGGGGCTCAGAAGAGCACAAAGTTGTATACCTTGTCCCTTTGTAGTTTGTTTGTTTTGAATTTCGCGCAAAGCTTCACGAGGGCTATCTGCGCTAATCGTCCGTAATTTAGCAGAGTAAGACTGGAGGGAAGGAAACTAGTCATCTCCACCCATCGCCAACTCTTTGGCTACTCTTTTACCAACGAATAATAAAACTGACCGTCACATTTAATGCCCCAATGGCTAAATGGGTGAGCATGTTTAGTGTGATGGGGAATCGAACACACGACCCTCAAATTTCGAGTCGATCGCCCTAACCACCTGGCCATGCCATGTCGTATTCTTTGGTGGAACAGCTGTAAGTTTACAAACGTACAACGCTAACATCTGGTGTTCGATTCTCCGCTGTGGATATCCCAGTATGGTTTTGCTAAAAAAAATAATAAAGAAATTTAACGTCTCATGATATTTATTAGGCTTGAAAAGAGTTGCTGTTTTGCCTTTTTCGGTTAATTCCGAAAGTTTTACTTTGTGTTTTATAGGCGGCCAGATAAGTTTTCTTTTCTGATGTTTATTAACATAACAAACATTTAGCCAAAGTTTCGAAAAAAAATAGTGAAGGTAAATTAGATAGACCCTAGAAATACTTTTCAATCACTTTCCCAATTTTCACTGAATACTATTATTAAAACAAAATTATGAATGCCAAAAATTAATAATAAATTATAAATTTCCAAATATTTCTTTCTGAAATGAATTGCGAATTGTTAGGCTATAGGTGAATGACAGCTAGTCAACAGCGTCTAACATTGACTTTTGGGTTACTAATACGTGACCGGAAATGGGATTTGACTGTTAACACTTACAGTTCTTTTACAATCTCAAAATGTGTAGAGTGTTTTTTTTAAGAAACGGAAGAAGAATTGCCCTATGAAAAACAAACAAACGAACAAACATTGAGTAGATCTCAGTATAGAAGCTTATTTGTACAATTAGGGAGGGCTAGCGCAGATAACCCTCGTGTGTAGCTTTGCGTGAATTTGAAAACAAACCAAACCAATTAGCTGTACATTATACTTTGGATTTTGTAGCTTTTCTGAAGCGTATGAGGAAATAGACATACAACTCTGACTCTTTTCTAAAATGTAATAAACAGAAAAATTATTTCGTGTCTTATAATTTTACATTATATATTGTTCTTGAAAAGAAGAAAAGGATATTTGTCTTAGTATAGTAATACGAACTGATTTAATATTAGGAGCTGAATTTACGACAAAATGCTAAATTTTTTATCACTTATGAAAGCAATTAAAAAATAAAAAACTCTGTGAACTTCAAGTAGACATCAGGTGACCAGGTTAAAAAGATACTGAGCAGCATCATTCAGATTTATTATTATTTTTTCTGTTAAGCATAAAATTGCACTGCAGGCTGTCTGTGCTGTGTTTACCACTGGTATCGAATACAGTTTTTTTAGTGTTATAAGGTTTCAGACTTACTGTTGACCTCGCGATAGTATTTGGAATTAACTAAATAAGTCCCTTTTTTGTTAAACACATAGATACAGAATGGGCTATCTGTGCTCTGTCCGCAAACCGCAATGCCACTGGGGAAGGGGCCATCAGATATTTACTTCACGTAAAGATATTTAGGGTGTTAAGTAGTTTTTCAGTTATGGAGTTTTTGTTCTCAAACAAGCTTACGTTTTAGAACTTATCTGCATTGGAGACATTAGTTAGAAGATTAAAAACTCATTTCCATCTGACAATAAATTTTGTTATAACATATTGTTTAACATAAGAAAATACATATGATAACATTTTGTTTAACATGGAAACCTAATGCCCTTAAAAATGTCTTGTATGACCAGAGATCCAGTGTCGTTTTGTTTTTAATGTTTTTGTTTTATTTACTACCTCACATGAAAGAATGAACTATTCGGGACTTGATGTTGAATATGGGTGAATGTATTGGAGTGGTGTTTGATTATATCTACGTAAATGCAGGTATATGTATTACAGTGGAGTTTGATTATATCTACGTAAATACAGGTGTATCTACTGTTGCGGAACTTTATCATATCAATCTGTTTATATAAAGTTATTGAACCCGAACTATTTACAGCGAAAAATGGAGGAAACGATTGTTTTTTTAGTTATCCTGTAATATTATTATTACAGAGGTTGAGTATGTGTTACATCAAATATTACAGTCTATGTTGCCATTAGGTCATGTCGTATCTTTCGATCGTGCATCTTGACAATAATCACACATGTTGGTTTCCATTACATTACACTCTATCTTAAGACTATCACGCCCAAAGCCGACCACTCTTCTGTAGTTTCTTTCCTTAATCCATCTAGTGTACCAGAACGATGATGTTCCATCTCCCTTTTCAATAGCCCCATCACACAGGAATCCAGTGGCTTAGCGTTCAGTAACTTAACTGTTATGTCTTGGTATGGTTTAGCATTTATACACCTGTTATACTCTTTATACTTGAGGTAGCGTCAGTTAAACGAATATGTCGTAGATCTACATGTGAATTGTACCGTTTTTGTTTTGTTTTTTTACTAATTTTAGATATTTTTTGTTATGTCGTTTGGGATAGGTGGACAACTTTTACTACGGACTTTTACACTCGTGGAATATTCTCACTTGTCTCAAGACACTGCACTTTGATTATCACTGGTACGACTTTTTTACGGTTCTTCTTCTAGATGGTCTTTACCTCAAGTTGGTCCATATTCCCCTTTGATAATGCCATTAAGGATAAAGGATATCCTCGTTTTGGAAATTTTAAATACCCAATATGAATACATAACATTCCCCAGAGCGATCAATATTCCAGGACTTCATACTATCCACAATGCCAAACAATGCCTCAAAGATTTCTGATATATGTTATTCTAATAGATTGCGACTTTAATAGGCTGTGGTTGTCGCGTGAGTAACTGACATGTATGTAATTTGTTTTAGTCCTAATTCACTGATTAGACTATTTTCCCACTATGAACTTTGGTTTCTTGCATAGATATAGACTTATAAATCTTGGAATCTAATACAACTGACAACATAAACTTTATGGTATTTTCTTTAAATTTTAACAATTTTGAAGATTTATACTTATGTTCAGACCTCATTCATGATAAATTTCTTGTGTACTTGTGAATGTTATTTCAATATCTTGTTATTAGTTTCTATTCTGTAAGAATTAGACAAGAAAAAAATGATATGTTCATATTATACGAACAGAGATAATAAAGTACTGAAATGCGTAGACTAAAATATTGTAAACTATATTTTACTACTTAGATGAACTATGGATTTTACACTCAAAAAATGCCATAATTTGACGTAAGCGATCAATTTATATATATTTTACAACTAGTCTTTCTGCTATAATAAATATATTACGATCACTCAGTTGCAATCAAACTTTATAGATATGTAAAGACAAGTCAAGGACTTTCCAGTTTTATAAATATGATGCGACTAATTAAACTTAGTTTCTATATACATTCTATGACCACTTAAGTTTTATGAACATGTCTTATTGTTATTTTACTCATCGTTATAATTTTATCAAGGTTTATATGTACTAAAACCAACAGTTAAAGCAAATAGCATTACTTGTTGTTTTTTTTACCATACTAATATGATACCCAGATCTAAATTGCTTTAATACTAATTGCACACTGTGATGTACGTCGATTTCATGGATTTTCACCGTCAACTATAATCACAGACATTCTCTTTTGTTTCATTATTCTCTCTCTTTTTTCACCATTCCGTGTCGCCCATTATTCTCGCGTCTGTGAGGTCATGTTGCCAGGGTTGTGGATGTGACATCTGCGTTCTTGAACATTGACATCTGCACCGCGTGAAACTCAGGTAATGAAAGCTTCTGGGCAACAGTAGTTGGTTTTATATTTATTAATGGACTTTTAGTGACGTTTCTCTCCGCCAACAATCCGTATCTGTATACTCAATGATTACGCTTGTACTGACAGGTGTGCTTGTCTTTTGTCTATGTGAAACAATAATACTTTACCTCCATGACTTGGTAATTACAACTATGATATAGCATATTTTGAAAACCCGTTACTAAAACTATTAATTGACTTAATTACGGTGTCATCCACATATTTTGTTGTAAGTTCTGAGATACCCGATATGTGACTATCTGTATAGCTGACTCTCTGTCTAATATCCTTTACTCACCAGCACATCTTATTCTCCCTGTCACATTCATATTTATGTGATAAAATGTACAGTATTTATAAAATGTTCCAATAATAAAGCGGAATTTATAAGATAAAGGACTATTCTGAAATAAAACATTCACGTAACTAAACTAGATGGCTGTCAGCTATTAAACAGGATTATGAAGTCCGTACGAAGTAATTAATGATTACATTCAGTCAATGATTAGCAGAAATAGAAAAATATCATGTTACCATGTGGCTAGACGGCTGGGAAACCAAGCAATGAGCTTTGTAAAATAAAACTATGATATTTATATAACAGATGATATAACTTCTAAATATAATTAATACATGGCAGTAATTAATTATGATGATTATTTTTGAATCAGGAGATCACAAATCCACTCTAAGCTAATAACTGGAAGAAATAAAAGAAAATGTTGATTTTTGTGTGAGTGGAACACAACACTACATTAAACCAGTTGTTGGCAATAATGAAATAAAATATTGAACTATAAATAGTTCAGGGCGTTATAATCTACCAGTAGTTGGCAATAATGAAATAAAATATTGAACTATAAATAGTTCAGGGCATTATAATCTACCAGTAGTTGGCAATAATGAAATAAAATATTGAACTATAAATAGTTCAGGGCATTATAATCTACCAGTAGTTGGCAATAATGAAATAAAATATTGAACTATAAATAGTTCAGGGCATTATAATCTACCAGTAGTTGGCAATAATGAAATAAAATATTGAACTATAAATAGTTCAGGGCATTATAATCTACCAGTAGTTGGCAATAATGAAATAAAATATTGAACTATAAATAGTTCAGGGCGTTATAATCTACCAGTAGTTGGGAATAAGAAAACAAAATAATATAAAAATAAAATAAAATAAAACATCCCTAAATGTAACTTTACGAGCATAGTGATGTATAATGTTCACAGGTGTAAACAATTTAATTTAAGCTACATAGATAATAAATGTGCAGAGCTACCTGAACATATGTTTATAGACAAGTGAAAAACAACACAGAAAATAAGAGAGACATAACACTACATCACACATTAAACACCAAACTGTATATACAAGTTCTTGATGTCTTTGTCAAATAGAATTTATATAGACTCGAAAATATCTCCAAAGCTTCAAAACGTTCTTTCTCATGTATTATTTTATTTTCTTAATTAAACAAACCTCGTAGTTTCTGTAGTGTTATTCTAGATATAAAGCATAATCGATACAGAAATCGGCTGTTGCAAAGAAACAACAACCAAGCAATTACTAAAGAAGAAACACCTGAATACACACGAAGTAAGCTGGACGGCTGAACTTTATTAATGTTGGAATATTACCGTTCCTCGCTAAGTTTTCCCAATAATGAAGCGGTCGGGCTATGCAGGTATGGAAGGTGTGTTGATTAATGCTGCACAAAACTTAATTACTCCCCTCAACGGTATGAACACGTGTGTGTACGTGTGCAGGGGAGTTGAAATAATACTCACATTTTAGGTCTGTCAAATTTAGCGATATGTAACTGTTCTTGGGCGGAGCCCCCAATTCTAGATAGATAGATTAATACAACGATAGACGAAAAATGCACAGAGTATAGGGAAGGCTTACATGTGTGAAATATGAGCATAAAACATGACAATACAATAAAATTCGGGTGAAAACGAAATAAAAACCCTATAACCCGAGCACTTTCGAAAGGTGGACCTTCCTTCTTCAGGGGCAAACTCGGTTTCTACTTCATTATGTATATTTAAGATATTTAGAAGGTTGAAAGTACAGTAAAATAGTTTGTAAAGAGATGTGTTCCACACCTTGCAACATTTTTACCTCAACATCAAGTACGTTAAGTACCATAAGTAATCAGTATTGATTACGCCGTACATTAGTTATTTAGACCACACAAGAACATTTTATAGGATTAATGTAATTTGCTTTATATGAACTAGATCGGAGGACAACCATTTGAAACTATAGGTAAAATTTGTAGTGTTTGTGGTTGTTTTATCACAATAACTTGGAAAACATGAGTGAGTAAACATAACACATATTTATAATTAACCTGTTGACCACGAAGATAGCATTAATTATGCACATTTGCGAAGGTACACAGAAAACAGAAATAAAATATCTCCACTGGACTTATAAACATGGGAATTAATTTAAACATGGAAAAATATGAGACAAAGGTACCCCATGAATATGAATCACAATGGACAAAATAATGATCAATCGAATAGATTAAGATAATATTCCATAGTTTAGAGACAAGTTTGATGGTGGCTTAACTTTAAACGAACGTCATATAGTATTTGATGTTTATCTTAGTGTAATAGAAGGAGGCAGCGTGGCTCAATCCCTTCTAGTTGGTTTAGTTTGTTTATTTGTTTGTTTCGAATTTTACACAGATTTAGACGAGGACTATTTGCGTTAGTCGTCCCTAATTTAGCAGTGTAAGACTAGAGGGAAGGCAGCTAATCATCACCACCTACCGCCAGCTTTTACCAACGAATAGTTATGCAAACGCAAACTAACGTGGCAGGGGTTTAGTTTAGAGAGAGAGAAATCAGAAGAGTTCTCTCTCCAACTGGGGTGTTCAGGAACGTTGTGGTTTATCTTCGTCCTCTTTCGTGAATTGTTATGAGGTTTAGTTTTATTTATTTATTTATTAAATAATTTTTTACTCTTTTTTTGGTTGGAGGATGTCACTCTAAATGTTATATTTGACAGAGGCAAAGGCAGCACCGGAGAGAATGGCCAGGTCCCGTCCCGAAAGTCAGAAGTCAAAGTAAATATGAACATGAATTCAAACGACCCGACTCAGGGTCTGGCAATAAAGTTGCCTGGGCTGGGATATAAAAATCCAATGCCTAAGTTTTTGCTGTGGGGGAAAACGGGAGTGCCCCGAGAAAACCCACTTTCACAGGACAGGCACCGAATAGTTGGATCGAACGTTCCTTTATAACGCTCCCATGGCTGAAAGGGCGAGCATGTTTGGTGTGATGGGGATTCGAACGCGCGACCCTCGGATTACGAGTCAAGTGCCTCAACCGCCTGGCCATGCCGGTCCCTCAAGTTGGCTTGCGTCGAGTAGTTATACTCTTGAATAAGACACTCTACCGTAGTACTTTTACTCCACCTAGCTGCATAAGAGGTACCATAAGGGGGCTAATCTCTAATGTGATGTGTCACCATTCTTTTTCGCTCATGTCAACTACGCCAGAGTTTAGCACAAGATCCAATGCGCCATTTCAGCCTGGGACGAATTTGTCCGTTTCGATAATAGAACTTTCAAACGACATACTAAATCATATTCATAATTTGGTCTCAAAATAGACTTTCTTTTCTCGACACATTTATTGTTTCAAGAAATTATATCCTTTATTTGAGACACGAATATTAAACATTTGTAGTAAATGGTTGTGTGAGAAATAAATTTGTTTGTCTTAAAACGCACAGTTACTGACGTATAAACAGCAGTATTGCATAAACGGATTTTCTACAAATATGCGCTTTTCTAAGATATATTTTGCTGTCTTAAAATTGGATGAAGTTTGAAACAAAACCAAATGATTTGCAAATTAAAATACAAAATCCCACAGATATGTATAGAATAATGTAATACGATCTGCAGGATAAAACTATCTTATGTATACATTAAAGTCATTTAACCTATAGAATGAAATAATCTAATCTGACCTATAAGACAGGGTTATTTGATGTATAGATTGAAATGACTGAACTATAGGTAAAGTTATCTGACCTACGGGATAGAGTCATTTGATATTTAGGATAAAGATAACTGAACTGCAGGTAAAGTTATCTGACCGACAGGATAGAGTTATTTGATGTATTATAGGTAATATAATATAATATACAAGATAAAGTCATTTGATGTAAAAAGTAAGGACGTTGATGAAAAAAATTACACTGATTTCTAAAAAAATTTTGATAAATAATTTTATGTGTACAGACAGTTCAAAGATTCAAAACTTGTACAAGTGAAATCATTCCAAACTCGATCCAATCACCAGCAAGATTGCATGAGTTCCACCAATAGTAATGATATCTGTCTTTCGATTCAAACATGCTCGCCCTTTCAGCAGTGGAAGCATTTTAACTTGCAGTTAATCCCATTATTTGTTGGTAAAAAAAAAAGAGTAACCCAAAAGTTGATAATGGGTGATGCTGACTAGCTGCCTTTAATCCAGTTAAACATTGCTAAATTAGGGACGGCTAGCGTAGAGAGCCTTCGTTTAACTTTGCGAAACTCAAAATAGTGTGTAGATTACTATGTCTTAATGGTGTTGCTATTTTGAATATGCACTGAAAAGGATTTTTATTCAAACGAAATGAAACGTTATAGAGTAATTTAGATATAAACCAGTCCCTCTACACTTCTCCCCTATCTCTCTTTATATATATATATATACACACACCACACATACACATAACTGAGCGTATGAGTGAAATAACTACCGCTTGCCGTTGCAAGAAATCGTATCTTACAGGTCAGCTTCACAACACTATAATTAACCTTAGTGTATTAATACTTCCTTCGTCTTTCCTGTAAGCAATTGACTTTAAAATGTTAATCATTAATAATTTGTAAGCATATGATAACTTGTAAAATCAAGATATTAAAACTGCATTCTATCTCGTATTCATTTCCTGTTCTACGTTTAGAATACTTCAAAACCTAATAATTGTTTGTTCGAGAAGACCAGCATCTGTCCAAGTTAAGAAAAATAAAGTTTTGATTGTGGTTGGTTGGTTAAAATAACTTTTTTTTATCCTTATTGTGGTATTTAATAGAAATAAAATGACAGATTGCATCAAACGATAACTGGTGAACTCAAATGACAATCCCTGAATACGGTATTGTTTCGAGTTGAGCAACAAATATGTGATAGTGATTGTTTGGATATAAAGATTTTTCTACTTTTGCCCCTCAGTGGCTCAGCGGTATGAATGCGGACTTACAACGATAAAAACCGGGTTTTGATACCCATGGTATCAAAACCCGGATAGTCCGTTGTGTAGCTTTGTGCTGAATTAAAACAAAAAAAATCTACTTTTATTTAAATAATGTTTCTATACAGTTAAAAAACAATTGTCACATTATACATAACATAATACCATGTCGTACTAAAAGAAGCTGCTTTCTCTTCTGTAGTCAATGTATCAGTTAAAAATCAAGGACGGATATGTGCAGATAACCCTTGTATAGCTAGCTAGCTTTACATGAAAATTCTAAAAAAAATCTGATATACAAACCTATTGTAAAACTCATTAATTATGTGTAAGTCTGTATATGGATTCGTGGTAGATAACAGATTTTCTTTGAAGCGAATTCCTGGAATATGTATATATATGATTAATTAAAGGCTCACGAATGGGTTTCAACTGAGGCTGTTGTTTCATTTTTCAATAGTACCAACTTCTTCTAAAATTGTGTTACTGAAGAGATGTTAGATAAGAAAGAACCTTAAACAGTTAATTAGACTATTTCGGGTTCATGGTTACTAAAGAAAAACTCTACAATACCTGTCCCGAATGAAAATTTCCTTCCTTTACGTAAAGTAATAAATATCAGAGGAATTCGGTAATAATAATGACAATTCAGAAATGAAACCAGCAAATAACTGTTTTAATGATTGTTAATTGTTTTGTTTCAAAATGACGACGTGTTTCAACAAACTCTGATACATCTATTCATACACTAATACAAGAATTTGTTCTAATAATGCATAAACGCCGTTTATTGTTTTAATCTTATATTGAGAATATTATTGCTTAGATACTGTGTTGAGGCCTGGCATGGCCTAGCGCGTTACGGCGTGTGCTTCGAATCTGAGGGTTGCGGGTTCGCGCCGAACATGCTCGCCCTCCCAGCCGTGGGGGCGTTATAATGTGCGGTCAATCCCACTTTTTGTTGGTAAAAGAGTAGCCCAAGAGCTGGCGGTGGGTGGTGATGACTAGCTGTCTTCCCTCTAGTCTTACACTACTAAATTAGGGACGACTAACACAGTTAGCCCTCGAGTAGCTTTGTGCGAAATTCCAAAACAAACAAAACAAAAAGATACTGTGTCTGTAAGTGGCCAATACTGGACCGCGTCTGCTTAAACTGTTGGAAAGATAATTATCGCTTAAATACTGTGTCTGTAAGTGGCCAGCACTAGACTGCGTCTGCTCAAACTTCTGCAAAGACATTATTTCAACGAATGCTTATATCAGCTTAAACTATGTTATATCAGTGTTTATTATATTTAAGACTCAACACAGTACATGTTAACGTGGATAAATTATGTTAGAAAAATTTAGTCATTTTTTGAACAAAGTCACGAAATGATAAATATAATTGTTACAGTTTTACGCTTCTCAGATTTCGTAATACCTGAGCAATAATTTCTACAAACTATTTATTAATTAAACCGTCCGAAATACCTGCCTTATACCACCATTCAGCAAAATACCTATGTCACCATTTTGAAACATAATCGACCTTGATAAACATACTAACTTTAAAATGTAATTAGCGTATAGCATTAATTTATTACAATTGCTACACACTTATCTAATAAAACAAGGTTAATTTTATCAATTCTCAAACACTTTGTTTTCCATATGTCTGGGAATTATGTTAGAAATATTCTTACCAAGGAAAAGTGTTTTGTGTATGTAATATTCGAACACCTGTAAGAGGTGTTGGGGCGAAGAGGTGAACATTATATTATCATGCAAATGTGAAAAGAGAAATTTTGATTACATGCTCAAAGACCAACTGTTGTATACATGGAAAATTAGCATGCTGTAAAGTTAAAATGAAAGTTTGAAAGTTCAAATGCATGCTTAAATAGTAACATTCTGTAAATACGGAGCCAAGAGTTTGAAGTTAGAAGTAAAGATAACAACGTGAAGCTTGTCATTTTTAAGTGTACACATCTATATAACCACATATGAAAGTGCTACTTAACTAAATTTTTGTGTGCTACTATATGATGTAAAAATACTTAGCCACACCACAGTGAAACAGTTCATCGCTGTGTTAAGAACATAGCTTAAAAAACCTGTATGCTGTAAATATACTTTATTATTTTACAACTTAGGACGATCCTAAAGCATCGATTATTCTAACCCTAACTGTGAAAGAATAATGATGCATTGATGCAAGTAATAATTATTTGTATATATGATAAAACCAATATTTTATTCGAATATTCAAAGGAAGTCATTTCTGATCACATGTCGTTTCGTCTTTTTTTGGTGTTTTCACAAAACCAGGTCTTTATTCTCTGATTTTATTATTTCTGTTCATTCTTCAAGATAAAGCCTTTCCTGATCTTATAAAATCTTCAAAGTAAGCCCTCAAAAAGTCTTTCCTAATCCTTTATATTCTCCAAGGCAACCCTCTGAAAACACTTTGATTATCTCGTATATCATTCAAAATAATTTCTCGAAAACCTTCTCCTAATCCTGTACACCATTTAAGGTAATCCTTCGAAAAAGCTCTTCCGATTCTATACATTATTTAAGTAATCCTTCAAAGATTCTTTCCTAATCCTTTAGATTACTCAAGATATAACTCTCGATAACTTGCTCCTAATCCTGTAAATTGTTCAGTAAAATATCAAATGTTTGGAGATGTTGATTTAACATAGGCATTTGTTAGCAAACTATTCCAAGATGTGTATTTTTAGCAATCATATTTTCTTACCGTTGAAAAATCTCCATTCGCGATCAATTACAGTTCGTAACTTTCTGTGTTCAACTGGAATGCGGAAACTGATTTTGTGTTTTGTTTTTGTTGTTAATCTCCAAATGTTTTCAATAATCAGCCGTTTAAATGGCAAAACGTTGCATACTTAAATTTACTGTTTTTAATTAGATCACTGTGAAATATGCCGACTCAAAATAGATTCTATAAAAATAATTACACTAAGCACTAAAAAATACCAGCAGATATGGTTGTTCTTGTTAATGCACAATAGCCAATGTGGTTCTATCTGTAAGCGGAAACAAGCCAGTATGGGTTCAGCTATTTCTGTATATCAGTCAGTTTGAATTCAGTTAATAATAAATTGTTAATGCACAATAGATAGTCTAATTTCATTTGCAAACATACTAATTAACCTTCAATTTACTCAGCAATTCATACTAGCCAGCTTGGCTCTAACTGTTGATGTACACTAGCTTGTCTGGCTTCATTTCTCTGTGACAAGTAGTTAGCTATTCTCTCATCATTATCAAAGAAAATAAGTTAATAAAATTCATAAAGACTCATTATATAGTTAACCATAGAATAACTTTATTTAGCTTCTACACAATCTATACCCTGAAATGGCTACAAATCAACACAGCTTTACAAAGTGATTTTCCATGTACAGAATTGATCTTGATTACACTATACAAACAATTTTCTAATAAAAAAACAATATTTGAGTTGTCATAAAAAATCAATCCTGTTTTTATCAACACTCGTTGATTATTACGAACGTTTTTTAGTAATATTGATAAAAATATTTCCGCTGTGTGAATAATACCTTACAATCTATATGCTGTAGTTATCTTACAAAAAAACTATTATTTTATAATTTAAACTGGTCCTAAAACAGTGATGATTATAACCCTAACTATGTGAGAGAAATGAAGTGTTGATGTAAATAATAATAAATATTTGCACATAGGATAAAACTAATCACTTTATATTTAATTTGAATATTTAAAGCAAGTCACTTATGGTCTCGTGTGGTCTTATTTTTGTCACAAAATTAGATACTAAATACTTTGTTTTTGAGGTACGTTTATAATATACTTTTCTTTTATAACCTTTGTTGTGCTTTATTGTAGAATATACATGTGCAGATAGTAATACTAACATGAAGCTACAGAAATACAGCTTACACATGTCTGACCCATAAAAATATAAATTGTATATGTATGTAGGTATGCATGAGTACATATGGAATAATTACACATACATATTAAGATCAGAAGTAAAATAATTTAATTTAATATCGTTTAAAATAATTTAAAGCTTCATATAAATCACAGCTAAAATGATGTAAAATACTTCACAAATCGTAGCTAAAATAATTAAAAATATATTATATGAAAGTATTGCTATAAATCGATATATCAGGACTATATATCGGAATTAAAGCCTATAGTCATCAGTTGAGCTTCCATTGAATAAATGATATTATTGGCTGTGGTGTCAGTAATATCTTAGGAGATTTAAGTTAACCTTTAATCCTCTATAAGTCGACAATGTAAATATAGTCTTAATAATTGCGTTTGTAATACATGTATAAATTAAGAACTATTATAAACATTACTACTGATGCGATTTAATGAGAGCAAACGTGCAGAAAATTGTGATATGTTACTGGTTACAAGATACATGCAGGTATGTTAGTAAGTAAATGTTACCAGGGTTATATTAGTAACACTGTAGGGTATTCTAGGGTCCCGAAAGAAGCTTCCTTTTCTTTGAGGAGAGTGTAACTGTGATTTGGTTAACATTAATTCTTTGTCTACATTTTGAATCACTCTGTATATTTTCACTTGAATGCAGAGTTTGTACAAATATAATGTGAGTTCTAATCAATGGTGTATTTAAAGATTATTTGAAAGTGCAATCGAATTATATCACTTAAACATGGTGGAGTTCTTTGATTCTAAAAACAACAACAACAATTCATTCTCTGTTAGAAATACGCGAACTACGATGTATAGTTAAACTCTCCAACATACACTTGGGTATTTAGTTTATTATGAGGAAAATTAAAAACAATAAGTGATAAAAAAGAGAAAAAACTCGTAAGATTTTTTGTTCATTTAACAGGTTTCTTGAGCTTGTAATTTTTCAAAACAGAATAAACACACACACACATAAACAAATGAGTATTTGTAATTTCAGTGTTGTTTTTGCTGTCTATTCTTCGTGTAAGTTTAAACATATCTGTTAAAAAAGATAACAAGAAACAAAAACGTTGGCTCGATGACACATCTGCGTCGCAAAATTAAATTCTAAAACTAACGATACTTACAAGTTACTGCTGTTTCATACGCTAGAGCTGTACCATCAAGTTTACCTACTGATTGTAAAGTTGTATGCTTTGTACTCTTTTGCGAGATGTCGAGATAAATCCTTTCACTGTTTTATGGCATTAAATATTTATTTTTACTTCGATATAAAAGTTTAAAGCTGTTTAGTGTAGCAGTTTTTCTTTACAGAGAACTTTACTGGCATGAAACAGAGAAAGACCTTACAGATCTGTCTAGGTAATCGTATACATTACAATTTACAGTCCATTGTAGGTGAGTAATATTCTTTTCTTTTATATGTCTGGCTTTGCTTTGTTCTACAATACACACATACGGATCGATTAGTAATAATGAAATGGAGCTGCTTAAAAATTAAAGTTTATACATGTTTGACCTGTAAAAATATAACTTGTATATGTATGTATGAGTAGGTATATATACTACTTGTACATATATGCTAATACAGATGTTAATTGCATATTAGAATTATTTTAGAGTGCCAGTAAACATATACTTTAAAAGTTTTGTGCATATTTTAGGTTTAAGTGCACAGACTTATCCAATATTATTGGCGTTTATTGGTGCGAAGCAACTTGGCTATCTGCGCCAAGAGGCATTTGAATTTGAGGTTAAAAAGCTTATGCACACATATATTTTGTGCGTGTAAGAAACGTGGACGCTGAAAACTCGAAAATTGATAGATTGTGTAAGGTTGTTATTGGTATTATAAAATACACCTGGTATCTCGTTGTTTTCATGTCTTATTTAGTTAATGAAAAAAACACAAGATTGGAAAGGTGAGATAGGAGAATATAGAACGAAATATAGATGTACTGTCTTTCCTTACATATATATATACATATATGTATATACAATACATTTCTGCTCTCAACTTCTAAAGTCAAGTGAAGGTACGATGGAAAGTAGCGCAACTTGGTGCTTACAACATAAAATAAATTTATTGTGTTATTGTGCAGTTTGTTTTTTTTAAAGAAAACGTACAACAGGTTATCTGCTGTGTCCACCGCGGAGAGTCAAAATCGGTATGTTAGCGCTATAAGTCCATAAACAAACCGTTTTACCTTCGGGGTACTTATTGTGAAGTATGCATGCATATCAACTCATAACTGAAGCACATGCAGGTCCGTATGACATTTATTCCTAAAGTATTGAAACAAAGCTTATATCAGGCAGTTGACAAGGCCTATAATTGTTGTAATACTTACAAAATACAACGCAGTTTTGTTTAAAGTAAGAAAGGGAGGCTCCAGAGGCATATAAATCAACTTAGAGACTTGACATTTGTACACCATATAAAAATACATTTATCAAGTGTTTTACCAGTAACTGAATATTAATTGACAATTTAGAATACTTCCCTCTTCCTCATGTTTAAGAAGTTTTGAGGCTAGAATGCTGAAGTGAACGCCAAATCGTTCGTACGAGAAAATGGCGATTGTAACTATCTTTCATTTGCGAGAGAGAGGAGGTATGATTTGGGTTACACAAATAGCAGCACCAAAACTCACACACAAATATATACAGAAAAAAAAATCAATGGTAAAACTTAGACAATTCATTAAACTTCGTAGAGTTAAGTTTATACCCAGCCTGCTGAAATTATGCGAATGATTTATGAGATGCGCGAGGAAACGTTTGCAACAACTATTTTTAATGAATATTCATGGATACAGATGTAAACACTTTATATGTTATATGTTATTGTTATTATAATAAAGGGATTTCTAATTCTACTCTTTCGAGTAATCTTTATATATGTATTATATCAAAACAGTATAATTTTAATATAAATCTTTAAGTTCGCTCGTCTTTTATAATTTACTTACCATATAATTATGAATTTGGATGTACAAACAAACATGTGTATCACTACGTCTTCTATTAATTAGCCTTCATAAAGAATCTAGACAACATAACTATTTGTTATAACAACACAACAACATAACTATTTGTTACAAAAACACAACAACATAACTATTTGTTACAACAACATGTAACTATTTTGATACCCGATACTTCTAATACACAGTCTGAGCTCGTAATTTATTCTGTTTAAGAGAGGTTTTAAATAGATGGTAATAATTCATTTGGTGATGTCTCGAGCTTCATCTGCTTAAAGTCCTTTGGAAACAATAGCAAAGAATGTCCGTCAATTTGAAACATCATATCTAAGGACCGTAAAGTCGACACATCATTCAAAATAAATATATATATTAGATTGGTATATAGATACTAGTTAGAAAACTGTCTGTCTATACGTAATAAGCCAACTCTATGATATCGGTTGGAAAAATTCCTGTCTATATGTAATAAGTCAAATCTATGATTCTGGTTGAAAAATTGCTTGGCTATATTCGATAAGTCAACTCTGTTATATTGGTTAGAAAACATTCTAGGGTTAAGCTATAGATTTCTCATCGACCCTCACGTAACAATCATTAAGTGCTTTTGTTATTTTTATTTAAACAGCAACAACAACAAATACATAAATATTAACATTTACAAATCAACAGTGTGGGCCTATAATAGATGGATCCAAAGGTGATAATAACGTTGCTGTTTGGAAAATGCACACAATCCATACATCACTTTGAAAACGATTTGTGTCTCATACCGCTTGTAGTGGACGAAGGAGATTGCTATAGTTTCAATGTGATCACATTACGTTTCACATGCATATAATCCTAACACAGTTTCAACAAAATTTATATAATTCTTATACGACTTACAACTGCAGCGTCTGACTCCCATTGTCTAATCATCGGAAGAGCATCAGGTTTGGTTGGTTTTGAAACTCCGTATTGTTTTGGTGTTTTGCACAGAAATTTCGACCGGTACTAAGTTTCCAAGCTAAAACACAGGAGATCAGTGGAATATGTTTAAGGAAACTATCGCTGTTCATGTCTGGATCATTCCCGCCAACTCCTTTGTATAAACCCACCAAGCTTGCATGTCACTATATGTAGCTTTTTACGAAAAGTACATGTCGTGGCATTAGGACGTACAAGGGAGGTGGCCGGGACGCACGAAATCCAGCCCTATAATGTGTCCAGGTAAGTCTTAAACTGCAGCTTGCATGTTCTGAGGGCAGACTCCGACACGAAACTATGGATCCTCCATTTTACAAGTGCGTGAACACACAAAATTACAGGAATTTGTTTTACAGGTATACGCGGATTTACAAAACGCGCGGAAATCGGTGCGAGAGGAGGATCGTACACGTGATGTCGCGGCAAATTTCGATCCTGATTTCAGAAAAGTCACAAAAACCTGGGAAGACAAGCACGTTACATCTTCAAGAAGCCTCGTGAGATTGCACGGCTTTGTCGACTATACGTTTGAGTTGAATCTCTTTGTTTTTTACACAAACCCACATAATTATATGAATTCGAAATTCTCTAATAAATCATAGCTTAGTAAACATATACTGCTACCAAAGCGTTGCACATTCCCGCCTGTCACATGCAGTAACTACCTCTGACATTTAATCTTGAGCAGATATCTTCTATCGTTATGTTTATGAATCCCACATATGATTTTTTTTTAGATCTAAAAGAATCAAACAAACTAAAATCCTTATTCATAAAAGAATGTGTGGTAATGTTTACTCTTATGAATGCCATTTTGTGCGTGAGAGAGTTCATAGCTCGCATGCGGCACGCGTTTCTTAACGCCACGAGAATAAAGACAGGTAGACCCCGCGTTCTGTGGTGATTTTCTTCTCGTGTCCTTATCCAAAAAGTGTATATATATACACGCGTACCTTTCGTTGAGGAACATTAGTCGGAAATGCTAAGAGTAACAAAAAGTGAACCACATTGAGATTACCGACTTGTCTGGAGGGGACGGCGTGGATTACAGGGCAGGAGTTGTAGCTGCTCGACCCAGCTCCGCCTGTTGGCGTGGAAGTCCTTTAATAAACACATCTGACACTGTTGGACGGGTGCACGCGACTTTCTTTGGAGGTCATTGTAGGATCTCGTGTGTGATAGTTATAAAACTAAGACATTGCGTGTTACAGATTTGATCATCCAAAGAACTGAATTTTCTTATTTACTGTACATTTACTGGTAATTATAAATTAGAGCATAGAACTAAGTACAACCGAATATATTTTCTGTATTTAGAACGTGTTTCTTACCTTTTGCTGTTTCGCCTCCTTCGTTTAGTGGCATACATCGTACTTAAGTGATTCATCTTTTAAAGTCTCTCGGATACTGTATGAAAATCAGCCGCGCATCATGGCAGGTGACTCGCGATTGATTAGCACGCGCCACGCACGACACTTGAGATTGCCCCGAGCCTACCGGTGTCCAGTCACCTGCCGAGGTAAGGAGCACTTCAACGAGTTAGTTGGTATTGGGAGACTGAAGACACTTTAACAACTTGGTGGTATTAACAGGGTAAGTCCTCTGTAGAATGGCTAGAAGCACCGTTGGAATACGCACTTCTCTCTGTGGAGAGAGAAAAATCTAGCAATATAGGTTAGATAAGCTCTACCGAAGTTGTCGTCATTCTCTAGATGGATCTAACAGTACGTGGACTGATCGTCACCGTGAGGTGGTGTGTGATTAGAGTGGGAAGCCAGTTCGTTAAGCAGCTCACGAGAGTTGAGGAGTGGCGTAGGTTACGAATTGAGCTCAAAGATGCATTCAGTCCCTTCCAAATTCTGACCATACTCGTCTCATTTTCTTTTTAATATCTCAAACATATAGTGATTGATGGGTTACTTTCTACTGCAGGCAGAGGGCTTTCGGGAACGCCTTCGTGGAGTTCGTAGACCAATACGATTGCTTCGGTAGTGACGCACTACAATAATAATGGCGGTTGTCAGAGCAGGTAAAAACACGCCATGGTGTGGTGGCGGGGATGGTAGGAGCCACCATGGCGGCTACGGCTACCTGACAGTGTGGCATTAGTTGACCAGTGATCTGTCCAGTAAGGTCTAGCACGTCAGTAAAAGGGACAGAACTGAGGAGCGAGGTATGCTTAGTTATTAATCAGGGATCTCGGGCACACAATTATTGATTAGGGCTGCTCTAACTACCTGGTTTTATCAGGTAAGCCCCGTTCTTTGTAAACGCAAGACCCTTTCGAGTTTATGTCGGAACAACCTTCAATCGGCAACCGGTAGGGGAACAAGGGCCTCCCGTAACATAGACAGTCTTTCGGCAGTCGGCTTCTTCTAAGTCCCGTCAACTTGTTCTTCCAGTCTCTGTACTATGCCAACTACTAAATCACCTGTTTAAACATACACCTCACCGGCAGCCAACAGTCTGTATGCGCCCCCGTGGCGTCTGAGATTTCAACAAAGACCTCCTAACGGTAGCAACTTGTTCACGCGAGTTTTTCCAGTGCCATCACCTCCCAGGAAGTACACAAGATTTGTCATGTCCTTAGCCACTAGACAGTTTGACTCTTAACATAGTTAAAACAGGCGGACTGGTCTGGTTTCCCAACAGCCGCATGTTCAGATCTATGGGCCTGTTTAGTTGTAGAATCTGAGAAGACCGCTACAACCTATAGCTGATGAAGATAAATGACTTTTTGAATGAATATAAGATTTTTTTAACACTCTGTAACCAAGTGTTCGGGGACGTATTGTTAGGCGGTAAGGCACACAATGTGCAGAGCCTTTTATGTACAGAGGCAGGTACCGCCAGGAAGGCGCCATATTAACTTATAGCTGGCGACGGAGGTTAAAAAAAATCGATAAAACCTTGACAAGTCACCTCGCGCTTTTGACACAAGATAATGATACCCAGAGTACACCAATTTATATGTACAAGGTCGGGGAGAAGAAACTGGGTAAGTTAATCAACTTGCCGTCGAAACTAATACAGCTACTGAAAAAACAAAACAACAACTTCCATTAGCAACGGCATTTAAGATATTACTTCATTTTAATAGATATTTTTTGAACAATCAACGAATATGAAATGTATTTAAATGTACATTTGTTGTTAAGTTTTATGATTGGTAGCTGTGAAGGATAATAATATTTTTTTTTATATTCAGAGATGTTTTAATTAAAAACTCATGGATGTCAGCATTTTGATTTTGGTCATGGGTCACAATCGAGGAGTTCTTAGTCCTGAAGAGAGAAAACTGGGGCGGGGAAGGACTAAAATATCGTGTCATGGTTATTTGATATTAAATATAATAACAAAAACTTTCCGTCCCTTCTTTTTTGTGTTAATATGATGGTAATGAATCATGATTATCCAAATATATAATTTATAGTTGTTAGACCTGTAACTACAATTAAATGCAACTAACTACCTGTCTATATGTCGACCATATAGTTTATATATATATATATATATATGGTGTTTTGCGTGAATTATATGTAATTAGTGTTCAAATAAACTTAAGATTGTATCTTGAACGACTGCGAAAAGCATAAAATTTCAATAAACTTTAAATTATGATTTGCGTGGCGTTAATAACAATGATGACGTTTGGTTTAACAGAGTTAACTCATTACGTTTTTATTTCTATAAGTTTAAAGTGTTGAATTTGTTCCTATGATTCTATTTTCTGTGTCAATATAGGTTTGTGAAAAATGTATTTGTTTTTCTAATCATTTCCGTCACAACTATGACATTATTGATGTATGGAAAATACATCATTTTTATAATAAAATATTTTGTTGTTTCATTTTATAAATGAGAAAAGTTTGTTTCTAATCTCAAAATTGATTTGCTTCTTTAATATTTCAAAATACGTTAGTTTTGTGTGGAACTTTTCGTGATTGGAATCTGTGGACGATAAGAAATAATTTAATCATTACTTTGTTTTAAAGTTTAAACACTTTATTTGATTGAGTCATGTATACGAATATTACATGACTAAGACTTGAATCTAACCCTCCTTCAATGTTTAAACAATTCACTTGCGTGAAACATTTTCTTAAGATCGAAATGCGAGGATGATAGTAAGAGATAATTCTAAATTATCCTCAATATTTAGATTCTACATTTCATTAAAACTTGTGTGTGTATTTGTTGAAAGAAATTAAAGTCTACAAGAAATATAAGATCGGACCAATAACATATATAGTAAGAAATTATTTGATGTATAAAACCTTCACAACTCAAGATGTACCTTTAAACATGATGTAATGTTATTTTGCTCTAACATTTACATAAAAAAAAGAAAATTTAAACGTAACAATATTTAACCAAATGTCTGAAAAGTTATTATTTTTATTTCTATTAAGAAATATATAAATACATCTCAATTTTTAAAAATAAATACAATAGTTCTTTTTTTTAATTATTTTTATTTTATTTTAGTATTTCAGTGTCTCCATATAATTCAAAATGTCTTCAAGTTTTACCCTGGTGTTTTAAATGGAAAACTACGACTTGTTATTTGAGTTAATTTTTTATTGTATATTTCCCTTGAGCTTCCTCTTTTTGTTTGCCAACAACAATACATGTCGAGGAAGAAAAATGTTACCATGGGACATCAAAGAACACGTGAAACTTGAACATTATAATTTTATGAGGGGTAGGTGGTTATGCTTCAAAGAAAATTTGGCATTTATAGACAGATTTCAAATGGTTTAATTCATAAAACATACACAGCAAAGCGCGGACATGTGTTAATTTGACGGACGTAAAAGATATTGGCAGGTATTAACCTTCCAGCATCAGAAACAAACATGGAGGGATTAAACACCCCCCTTGTTCCTTCGTTTATGAAAAAACTTTCACTGTGCATATTAAATATATATATATATATAAATGGGGCCCGGCATAGCCTAGCGCGTTAAGGCGTGCGCTTCGTAATCTGAGGGTCGCGGGTTCGCGCCAAACATGCTCGCCCTCCCAGCAGTGGGGGCGTTATAATGTTACGGTCAATCCCACTTTTCGTTGGTAAAATAGTAGCCCAAGAGTTGGCGGTGGGTGGTGATGACTAGCTGCTTTCCCTCTAGTCTTATACTGCTAAATTAGGGACGGCTAGCACAGATAGCCCTCGAGTAACTTTGTGCGAAATTCAGAAACAATTAAAATATAAACGTATATTCCAAGTTACAAAATACAAATTTTCAATAACACGAACGAGTAAAGCTTCACTAAAAAAGACGTTTTCCAACAGCAGTTTTTATTGTGTCGAATATTCAACTGTGGAAGTGAAATTGTTTAAAGTATGACGAAATATGCAGAAAAAATTTAAATGTAGACTCCGTTTTGCTTTCTTTATTATACCTTTAGCATAAAAATTCGTTTTCATACATGTAAAAAGTAACGTAGCTAACATTATTGAAGATTAAAGTGTAATTTTTAGGCGTAAAGTGTATTCGATCTTGTAGCAATTAAATCTAGATTGATGCCAGCCAAATATATATTTTTCAGGTACGTTATAGCCACGTGGGTTATGGCGCTTGCTTCCTAATTTGAGGGTGGCAGGTTCGAATCCCTTTCATACCTTCAGCTGTGGGTCGTTATAGCGTGATAATCAATTCCACTATTTGCTGGTAAAAGAGTAGCCCAAAAGTTGGCGGTTGGTGGTGATGACTAGCTGACTTCCCTCTAGTCTTACACTGCTAAATAAGGGACGGCTAGAGCCGATAGCCCTCCATTAAATTTACGCGAAATTAAAAAAAAAAAAAATTTTTACATGTGAAATTGAAAATAGTAACGTCCTATTATCAGTATTAAATGTTGAATATATTGATGTTAGGGAATACATTTAATGGAGAGTGTTATCGTTTGTTGAGAACTATTGGTTTAATAGTATGGTTATTTTGTAATTTTTCAGAATACAACATTAATAAAACGCACATTCTAAGTTATAAAAATGGTTAAGAGAACAAAAATAATTGTTTTGGTTAGCAGCAGGAGCTCAGTATTAATAACAAAGAGACAACTTTAGGGTTTGCCGTAACAATTTAGTCCAGTTCTTTGTTACTTATACTTTTCACTAACCCTCAATAGTTATTGGAGTAGAATGTCAATAACTGTGCAAATTGGTCCCGTGTAAGAATATTTCAAGAACTACTTTTATTTTATCCACAAGCGGACTTACATAACATTTCAAAGCAGTTAATTCAGATTCGTATATTGTATCTATGATGTCCATAGCAGATTTTGTGAGTTGTTTGTTTCAAACTACTGATAAATACACCATGAAAAATAGTCTGGTATATGAGAGAGAGAGATGTAGTCTGGTATATGAGAGAGAGAGATGTAGTCTGGTATATGAGAGAGAGAGATGTAGTCTGGTATATGAGAGAGAGAAATGTAGTCTGGTATAAGAGAGAGAGAGATGTAGGGCTTTTCTAAAGAATTCTATTAATGCAAGCAACGCAATACTGTCATACCTTAATGGTTTCCTTAACTATTAATTTTGAACCGAATTTAAATACGATCACATCAGATAATTCTTCAACACTGGTCGTGGTTAGAACAAGACGGTCGTATTCAGAACGTTTATTAGACTGCTATGAAACCCACGCATATTCACCAAAATCATGCAATGAGCAGTGGAGTTTGTATCACCGCTCACTCACTTTATATTGCTGTTCATGCTAATTCTTACATTCAAAGAAACATGAAAGTTAACCTTTTATATTAACCTCTGTAATTGGCGGTTTATGGAATGCAATCCGTACTTAGAGTTAGTAGCATGGGGTTTACTACAGTGGGTGTACTCGTTGGATTACAGTCCAGAATAATTAGTAAGGTCCGACACAGGCTATGGCTTAACGCGACATAGCTAGTTTCGTTTGATAACATATTCCAAAGTTATCGTGAATCGAAGGAGCTCTGTGGTTATTTTTGCATGGAGAACAGTTAGTTATTCTCCATTGTTACGTACGATAATTTTACCTTTATTCAGCGCATTGCACACAATAAAGTTGGCTGTTGGACTTACAAACTAACAAATACTTGTATCCAATTACTGTTTCTCATTTCATAATAACTTCAATCGGCTGTATATAACAATTGCTGATGTTATAACCTCTGTGCGTCAGCACACCATGGAATTTACATATAAGTTCAGTGAGGGCCTGTTTTTAATATCTTTTGATGTACAGATACACTTGGTAATATAGTATATAGGGTCTAACGTTGTGGTATATGCTGTATTACTATATCTCATTGCCTGTTGTTCTGTTCCTTAGTTACCATCTGGTTAAAATATGGTTTTGTTATCTGATGGGAGCTACTTTTCGGTCTGTTTTGTATTTTTAACAAATTTTGCCTCATGTTTTTAGAAATATAGCATAACAGCTGTGAATGAAACTGCTTTTTTGAATACCTTTTATAAATGAAACAATGAGTTGAAACAAGCAAGTTTGTTACCTTACGGCTAAACTCGTGTCTAATAGTACATGCAATTTGTTAGGATGGGTGTCTGTGCACTGGACACTGCAGGTTACAAACCTCAATTTTTAGTGTTATAAGCCCTCATACTTACCTCAGATACACCAGAAAGCATATGTGGTAATACGTAGAATCATAAGTTGGATTAGGGTCGAGGTATTATATCGTCTCATAGTGTATTTCAACTTTTCAAAGCATTGAAAATAAGATTAAATATAAAGCTCAACAAGCACTTCGTGAAACATGCCAGGAATTGTTTTTCTTGTATCCATTGTAGTCCTGATCGTGTATCTTGCACCTGGGACATAATTATACAGTATCTCCCTCAACCTCTGGCAATCCAGTGTCTACTGAATATACATATATATATCATTGTTAATAAGCAACGTTTCAAGTTATAAAGTCCATTCAGTCTTGCAATAAAAAGTTTGCTTTTTTTCGTAACATGAATAACATAATAGTTGTTGTACAGGTGTGTAAATATAATAAATTATATTCAATAGTTAGTTTGTATATTGGTACCTGTTATCTAATAAATGTTCACATATACAACTTGCACAATAAGGGAGAGACAGAATGTTCTAACAAAATGCAAGTATCAGCTGCTCCATACTTGTGGGCATTTACAGATTCCGTTCACAGTTTTATATTGATCATTATTCTGTTGAGCCTTACGTTTTATTTATCTCTTCAAAGTGATTGTTTATTTAAGCAATTTTTTTTATTTTCATAAACGTTTTCACCTTCACGTGGGTTAATTTAAACTGTCATTTTCAAGATTTTTGTTTTTTGGTTTGCTTGTTGTCTATGTTCAACTTATATTGTTTAGTTTGATAATTTTATTGTTTTTTCTGTTTTCTCTCTCTTCATTTTCATCTATTATAGAGCTCTAAAGAGGACTGCATCGTCATTTGTTGGTCGTTATTACGTTTTTCTGTGAACTAATTTATTTTTCTCTTTATAGATTCTCACTTTTTTTTCTGCCTCTCGTTAGTGCAGCGGTATGTCTCCGGATTTACAACGCTAAAATCAGGGATTCGATTTCCCTCGGTGGGCTGAGCAGATAGCCCGATGTGGCTTTACTATAACAAAAAAACACACACTTTTTTCCAATTTTATTTGTCCCTCGCTGGAACAGCGGCAAGTATGCGGATTTACAACGCTGAAATCAGGAGTTCGATTTCCCTCGACGAACACAGCAAATAGCCTTATGTGGTTTGGCTATAAGAAAAATACACACAATCTCTTTTTTATATTTTTCTTCATTGGTTCTTTATGGATATTGGTTGGCTTAGTGGTTAGCGAGCCAGGGTGCGAAACGAAGGGTTTGAAGTTCGAGACGTGACTGAATACTCTGCGCACTTTTAACTCTAGAAGTGTTATGAAAGTGACATGCCATTCAATTCTGTTACCAGATTAGAAAGTCGAACATTCTGTGACGGCGGGTATTTCTAACTGAGTGCCCTCCCACTGGTCAGGACTTAAAAATCAGAGGAGTTTATAGCTGAGCCCTAAGGATCTTTGACCTGAACCTTTACCTCATAGGCTGTAAAAGCTACTATCTATGTAAAAAGGGCTCGTTTGGGTTGAGAAATTGTTTACGTAGAGGAGCGAACGGCATTTCGACCTTCTTCGGTCATCGTCAGGCTCACAAAGAAAGAAAGAGGTAACTGACCGGAGCTGACCACGTGTTTCTTTCTTTGTGAACCTGACGATGACCGAAGAAGGTCGAAACGTCGTTTGCTCCTCTACGTAAACAATTTTCTCAACCCAAACGAGCCGTTTTTACATATATATTTCTGTAAAAGTGGGTTTTCTTGACATCACTGTAAAAGTTACTGGTAAGATTGAAAATTGCGTTTCCTGTTTATTCCATTTATTGGTTCCCCCTCTCCTCATCAGCAACTCTCGAAGGTAACGACATTAAAATCCGGTCTCAGCATCTGTGGTAGTCAGAACCCAAATATCACATTGTGTAGTTGTGCTTAACAATATCTCAAACAAACTATTTGTTGGTCTTCACTTTGTTCATTTTCCTTTTTTTTACTGGTTTTTATTTAATCCTTTGATGGTTTACTTTTATTATTTATTCAATCTTTTTTACAACCATTATTTTAACCTGTTTTTCGTCCCTTTATTTCTCTGAAGTTCAAAAACCCCGTTTCGTTTTTTGTGAATTTTTAAGTTTGTTTGATGAGTTACTTGTTGATTTTATTTTCTTTTTTTGCATTTTTATATCTTTTTTCTTTATCTAGATAATTTTTCGTCCTTTATATTGATATGAACTTGTCTAATTTAGCGCAGATAGTCTTCGTGTAGCTTGCGCGAAATTCAAAAGAAACCTTGTCTGATTTTCATTGTTTTTCTAGTAATTTTTGTCCTGATGTTCCTCACGTAATGCTTTTTTATTGCTTTAATTTAATCCATCTTTCATTCTTGTCTACCCCATCCTAGTGGCACAGTTTTATCTCTGAAAGCTTATAATGCTAGAAACCAGGTTTCGATACCAGTGGTGCGCATAGCACAGACAGCCCTTTGTGTAGCCTCGTGCATAATAACAAACAAACCTTCTGGGCCCTTTTTTGCCCATATTTTTTTTCTATCTGAAGTGTATTCCCTCTGTTAAATAAAGTGACTTTAATTTTACGCCTGAGTATTAGGTACTAGGAATATCCAATTATCATGTAATGTATAAACAAAAGTTTATCACTTGGTCACGAACAATAGTTGTGGTTGTTTTAAATCAAGGTAACCTTGATGAAACATGAAACATTTTATTGCGCTTTTGTTGTTTCAGTATAGTTGCCACAAACAAACCTGGCAAGCAGTTTTTGTCACTTTAAACTTGCTAGTAATTTACTTTATAAAACCCTACATTCATATATCCTGGATGATACTGTAACAATTTATAATTCTGTAAGTAAGACAATCATAACCTTAGCTAAGTTTTATAACGCTTAGGCTATCACTCTGCACATTTAGACGATTGATTCTTTGTTTGTTTTTGAATTTCGCGCAAAACTACAAGAGAGCTATCTGTGCTAATCGTCCCTAATTTAAAAGCATAAGACGAGAGAGAAGGCAGATAGTCATCATCACCCACCGCCGACTCTTGGGCAACTCTTTTACCAACGAAAAAATTGATTGACCATCACATTATAACGCCCTCACGGCTGAAAGGGCGAGCATGTTTGGTGTGACGGGGATTCGAACCCACGACCCTCAGATTACAAGTCGATGCCTTAACCACCTGGCCATGCCAGGGCCTTGTTTTAGAGGTAAATGATTAATTTTACTATTAATTATAATTTTATCTATGTTTCAAAATCTCATATATTTTGTCTGAAACTTTATCCTTGCTGTGTAACAGTGGAATTCGTGCAAAGAAAGTGAATCATTTACTTAGTTTTTAAAAACGAGTGTTTATCATAGATATTTGGACATATTAAAAGAAATAGCGTATGTTCTACTGTACTTCCGTATTTATCTTATTTCTTCTCAACGTTTTAGTTCACAGATGCAATAAAGTTAGACCTTTCTTATTTACAGAGGTTAAGTGAATTAAATTAAAACTATTTTGAAGGTTCACCACATCATAACAGTTTATGTCGTCACGTTTGGTCAAGCTCTACCTAATAACCTTCTATCTTAACAATAGCCCTTTTGCGTAATTTCAATTGCAAACTTGTCCGTCGCAAGGCTATCGTGCCCACGTGCATCACTACTGTTGACTTCGCGTTATCTATCTTGCGTACAACGATGTCGGAGTCTTAAGGCCTGTTTAAAAGTCCGATTTCATAGAAATCCAAAGGCGCAACAAATGGAAGAACATGAATATTCAGTTCATTGACCACCTGCTTCAGGATTTTCGAAAATATACGTCTTGGAAGCACCTTGTGTACGCTTGATATGTGTCACTTTTCGGGAAGGAGGTCGTTTATGATCATGTTGCATAGTGTTGCTTGGGGCATATGAAAGACATTTGTTGCTAAACTTTGTGTTCGTGAATTTTCATCTGTTATAAATTATCGCAACCTTAGAAAATGCGCGGTATTTCTGCAATACGACCGCAGAAATGTCTTATCCTGGATGTTGCTAGGACCCAAACTTGATCCATATTTTTTATTTTCCAATGTCATTCCTTTCTTGGACTTTCTAAATCCCAGATTTGATTACATATGAATGTTTTGTTTCAAAAAGGGTTGTTTCATACCTTTTCAACAAGCGGTCAGACTTCCTGTACAAGTCAAGTAATGCCAAAACGTAATTCTGATACACGGCCAGGGGAGTTAAGGCATCCGACTTGTAATCTGAGGGTTGCGGGTTCGAATCCCCGTCACACCAAACATTCTCGCCCTTTCAGCCGTGGGGGCGTTATAATGTGACGGTCAATCCCACTTTTCGTTGGTAAAAGAGTAGCCCAAGAGTTGGCGGTAGGTGATGATGATTTTCTGCCTTCCCCCTAGTCTTCCACTGCTAAATTATGGACGACTAGCACAGATAGCCCTCGTGTAGTTTTGCGCGAAATTCAAAAAAGAATCAAACGTCTAAATATGCATTGACTGTTACTTTTATAACGCGTCTGTAGGTGAAAGTGTGAAGCGTATTTAGGAGCGTCATGTCTCAATTTGTTTGTTTGTTTGGTTAGAATTAAGGACAAAGCTACACAATGTGCTATCTGTGCTCTGCCCACCACGGATATTGAAACCCAGTTTTTAGTGGGTTAATCCGCAGATATACCACTGTTCCACTTCGGGGTTCATGTCTCGAGACTGATAGTCTTTGTTTAATTTTGTGTTTGACAAGCTGCTCACTGGAAAACGTCCCAACCATTAATTTTTTTTGTTTGTGAGCGTTTATTCCACTATTCAAGATATGAGAGTAGGTCAAACTGAACTGGCAACAGTCACTTCAAGCAAACAATACGAGTAAACGAATAATACGTAAAAGTGTAGTAGATCTTTTCTGTGTTAACTAAATAAACTTTTTAGTGTTGTTGTGTATAAGGTGTTCTCAGTTTATTTGAATTATATTACCGATATCTAAGTAATTCTGGAAGCAAATCCAAAGATAAGCATAACGATAAGAAAGGTGAAAAGATTCCAAAACCAAACTGACAAAATAACAAAAATATGTTATTTATTATTTAACATATTTATATATATGTGTGTGTGTGTGTGTGCGTTAATATATACAGCTAAATCATGTTTTATATGCTGCTCCGCAATTTCTACCACTTAGTTTTACTAAATGTCACATGGGCTAGCGTCTTCTTTAATATAAATGTACTTCATACCAGAGCAATTGGCACCACCGAGGTGAAAGCTATACAAAGATTTTAGTTACCTTACAGGAACTTCAACAATATGGTGACTGGAGATCATTTTGCTCTTCAGCGGCACGCTTTAAATGCAAATGTTCCACAGGTACGATAGTGATTGTATGCTTTTAATATTGATTAGTCATTATATCATTCAGAGACCATTTCACGATTCAACTAGCCTGCTTATTAGTATTATATAAGCCAGATGAGTCAACCGCTGTTAGGGAACAAAATTGGTCTGTCGACACCGTAAAAACGAGGAGAATCATGGGAGGTTTCGTAAATGTACAATAGTACTTTTCAACTTTCTGTATCTTAGATCATGGTGCTTGGAAGCTGTGAGATCGTAAGAAAATCGTTGAATAATTTTGAAAGTTCCCCAGTGAACACTTATCTACCAGTCTCCTGGTGACTTACCATAGTTTCCTAGTAATGGTTCTAGATTTAATTATTTAAATTTAAAAATCACCTCAATTGGTCGTTTTTGCGGTGTTGGAATAGGCACCTTAATCTAACAGCTTTAATATTTCATTAACATAATAATAAGCCCTGTTCTTCACATCTGACTTCTATAGTAGCGAATTGAAGTTATTCCTTTTATTTTTCTATGCGCTTCGTGTTACGATTAAGATAATAAACCTTAATATTTTACATTTTTCGTCTAGAAATAAGTGTATCCTTCCACCGCTGGTCAGAAAAAAAAAATCCTACTTTATTGTTGTTGTTGTTGTTTTTAATTAAGCACAAAGCTACACAATGGGCTATCTGTGCTCTGCCCACCACGGGTATCGAAACCCGGATTTTAGCGTGTAAGTCCGCAGACATACCGCTGAGCCACTGGGGGGCTCATACTTTATTACTGATAATTTTACGTGCCAAATTTTCCATAATATTTAAGCTTAAAACCACCTATTTGTAAAAGTCAACGTAAACATTTATTGGTTATCTCTGATACATCAAAATAAAATTACTGCTTTATTATTTATATTTTACTTGCTGAGTTTAACATAATAGCTGAGCTTAAACCAATTTATTTGTTAATTAAGGTAAATGTTTATTGCTTATCACTGATTCGTCAGTTGACTTTTATGATGTTAATTTTAATCTAATTTTTCATTGCTAACCATATCTTATCGAAACATTTAATTGTTTGTTTGTTTGTTTTGGAATTTCGCACAAAGTTATTCGAGAGCTGTCTGAGCTAGCCGTCCCTAATTTAGCAGTGTAAGACTAGAAGGAAGGCAGCTAATCATCCCCACCCACCGCCAACTCTTGGGCTACTCTTTTACCAACGAATAGTGGGATTGACTGTCACATTATAACGCCCCTATAGCTGAAAGGGCAAGCATGTTTGGCGCGATTGGGATGCGAACCCGCAGGCCCTCAGATTACAAGTCGCACGCCTTAACACGCTTGGCCATGCCGGGCCAAAACATTTAATAAACCATTATTATATTCTCCCTTGTCAAACTGCTTGTAAGTTTCTTCCTTGTTTGCTGTACATTGTACCTCGTTAAACTACTTTTAAGTTCGATCCTTGATTGCTATAGCTCCTACTTTGTCAAACTACTTGTAACTCTGATTCGTGATTGCTGTGTTCAACACATACACAGAATTGTCTCAACATTTTCTCCAGAGGGAACACTGTGTTCACCACACACACAGAATTGTCTCAACATTTTCCCTAGCGGGAACACTGTGTTAACCACACACACAGTTTGATAAAATTCTCCACTGATTTTTTTCAATATTTTAAAATTATTGTTCTTTTAGGTAACAAAAAAGTGGCATTACTTTACTTGTCCAAACCAGGGTAATATCTTAGATCGATTTTCACTTAGAGCTGAAGGAGTACCTAATTTTAAAATCGATGTTGGAAACAGCACATCCAGTGTTGTGTTGTATGTGAGAATAACATTGTAATCGATCGATGCTCATGATTATTGGCCATTTTTGAATAGAAAAGAGAAAAAGGAGGATTTCCATTACATATAAAACTTTACTTAGTTCAAAGATTGATGTTTAATAAATCAAAACAAATCGTTCCTAAAGATCGCTTTACAGAAGCCAAAATTTTTGATATTTCAATAACCGCAAAAATATTGTAGAGACTGAAAACTTTGAGTAATAGAGTGTTCATAAATTAATAAGGAAACCATTATAGACTAGTAGTAAAGATGTATGATATTTTGGATTTTGTTACCGTTTCATCGGTACTAAATCGTTCTCTGTAAATCCTTCAAGTGGCACTACCGCTCCATGCCTACAACAAGGCCCGGTATGGCCAGGTGGTTAAGACACTCGAATCGTAATTTGAGGGTCGCGGTTCGAGTCCCCGTCACACCAAACATGCTCACTCTTTCAGCCATGGAGGAGCTATAATGTGACGGTCAATCCCACTAGTCGTTGGTAAAAGAGTAGCCCAAGAGTTGACGGTGAGTGCTGATGATTAGTTGCCTTCCCTTTAGTTTTACACTGCTAAATTAGGGACCGCTAATGCAGTTAGCCCTCGTGTAGCTTTGAGCAAAATTCAAACTAAACCAGTATAAAACAACATGTCATACATCTTTATGTGAAGATTGATCTTAGATGTTTCTTACAAACGACACGTCACGCTTTCAGAGTAGCTGTACCAGTTCTGTTTTTGTGTAACTGAAATACATTTTAGTTCGTCCGAGGAAACAGTATTGTATTATGTTATTGTTCAATATATCACCACTATACTATTTCAGAATATTTCCACTTTTGTTTACGTACTTTATAAATACATCACGAAACATCTGCTTATATTGATAGAGGGGAGCTAATTTAAATCACATTGCTCTTTATTGGTCCATTTCAGGTTACCACTAAAAAATGTTATAAAAGTATCTGAACTACAGGGGTTATTTGCTGTTTGCAATTAAGAAGACCGTTTGCTTGAATTGTATGTGTGTGTTGTATGTACGTACATATGTGTGTGTTTGTATATATATATATATATGTGTGCATGTCTGTTGCACATATATACATGTGTGCGTGCGTGCGTGTTGTATATATATATATGTGCGTGTGTGTAGTATATACATGTGTGTATTGTATATATGTGTGTTGTGCATATATATATGTGTATATGTGTGCGTGTTGTATATATATTTGTCTCTGTGTGTTGTATATATTTTTGTATGTGTGTGTGTGCGTGTATTGTATAACCGATTAATATGTGATCACACATTCATTCAGAGAAAGTGACATTCTTGTATTATTTAAGTAATAAATACAGAATCATTTATCTGCTGAAAGCATCCACAGCATTACATTGGATAACGGCATACATACATCATCATATATCAAATAACAAACGCAAGCCTTGTGTTATATAACTAATAAATACATCATTATGTTTCCCCTGAAACAATTACCAGTTTTGTAAACACATTTTCTTACATCCGCTGACATAAACACCGGTATTTGGTAATACAACAAGTAAATCATTTTATATGCAAGCGTAAATTATATTATATAAAGAGTAAAAACACCATCACCCATCCATTCATGTTTAAAGTAATTACTTCAACACTCATAGATTCATAGAAAGTGACGAATTTGCTTGTATATATGTAAACACAATATCATTCTGACATTCAGAAAAATTCTCTGACTTGTATATACAAATATCTATAACAGGTATTCCTCCATCAAAGAAAGTGGCAGGATGATATTATAACAATTTATAGGTATTTTTGAGCGAATTTCAAACCAAAGCAAAAAATGATTATATAATATGTTATTTAAGTGACGTAAAACATAATCAATTACTTCTAGAATGTGTTAAAATGAATGTAGTAAAAAAGTAATTAATCCTTGGTTTGTGTTAAAGTCTTTTGAATATCAGATTTTACAAATACGAGATAACAATAAGTGTTAAAAAACAAAAGTGATATTCATATTAGAAATTCTTAATCGAGTTATAGAAGTATACATGCGGACACACACACACTTAGATGCATATTCAATCGTTTAATTGGATAGGTCTGGAAGATTGGTTCGTTTAGTTTGTTTTGAACTTGGCGCAAAGCTACAGGAGGGCTATCTGCGCTAGCCCTCCTTAAATTAGAATTAGGAATGTAAGACGAGAGGAAAGGCAGCTAGTTATCATACTCCATCGCCAATTTTTGGGCTACTCTTTTACCAACGAATAGTGGGATTGATCGTAATATTATAACGTCCCCACGACACCATGTTTGGTGCGATGGGGATTCCAACCCGCGACTCTCAAATTACGAGTTGAGTAGCTTAACCATCTGGTGATGCAGGGCCATATGTTGAAAGTCATTAACTTATTCATACACATTAATCTGAATAAAAAACTGCTAACGTATAAAACTTTTCCAAAGAAAATTGGAGACTATTCAGAATTATCTGTATAGCAAAGTTAAAGCAAAAGCTGTCGTGTTACTTTCTTTCTATATTTCAACATTTATTTCAGCTTTCAAATTATAGCTATTCCCAGCTTGAAGCAGGTCTTAACTCGTCTATAATTTACCTCTCTTATATTAAACTTTATTTTCCAACTAGCGGCAGAAAAATGAAACACAGCAACCAAAAACACTTCATCCTTACAGATACATTTTCAAAACTTTTTCCGTCGTCAGGTTGGGTAGAAAACACACTTCCCTGTTCTGTGTGTGGGATGTGAGCTCAACCTCTAATGTCACGTTCTACAGAAGGTTTGTTATCCGATTTGATGTTATCGGTACTCTCGAATCAGTGAAGCTCTGCTAGGAGCAGCTGAAAACAACTCGCGAAGGGTTAATTAGTATCCTAGAAAGAGTGCTTCTCTGAATAGTAATTGTTTTAAATGGTAATAACACAACAGCTTCTGACATTATTTGTGTTTTTAGGTCTATTGGTCTTGTACCCATTGGATCTGTGAACCTAACCTCAATTAGATAATTTTTAGTGAGAAGGTAGGTTAATTATGGAAGGATTTCTCATCTGATAAGATATACAGTGTTCGTGAGTCTTTGTTTTGTTTTTCTGTCTCACTGTAATGTATAGCCGATTTCTTTTGTACTGAGTTAATTTACAAGAAATAATTTTATGGTATCTATAAAAAAAACACTGTTTGAAACTTCTTCGAATAGTCAACTGTTTTTACTAAAACTCATTTGCATAATTTTTTGTTGTGATCATTGATATGAGACAATAATTAAGTGTAATATACTTCAAGAGTGGTGCTAAATATAATCATAGTTTTGGTTACGTAAATTATGATAAAACATTATAGAAAGTGAAAAATACAGTATTATATACAGTTACATTATTTTGGGAGAGATTAAAAAACTTAAAATTGCTAAGACTTGTCTATACCAATACTCACTGTCATTAGAACTTAAAGCAGATAAATTGATTAATAATACTAAAACCATCCAAATAACTTACTATTATTTACGAGAATTTACTGTTTGAGATATTTAGTTTATTTTTAAGCTAAAATTACCTCAGGTCTTGATTTGAATTTTGCACAAAGCTATACGAGGGCTATCTTTGCTAGCCGTCCCTAATTTATCAGTGTATCACTAGAAGAAAGGTAGCTAGTCACCATCACCCACCACCAACTCCTGGGCTACTCTTTTACTAACGAATAGTGGGATTTACCGTCATCTTATAACGCCCCCACTTAATTTTTTCAATCACATTGACTCTATACGTTCCAATATTAACTTCACATGTGAACAGGAAGAAAGCAATCGAATATCCTTTCTTAACATAAAAATTATAAGAATCGATACACAATTTAAAACAGAAATCCACCGAAAAATCACCCATACTGGACTATACATTCCTTGGGACTCAGGACACGAAACAAAACAAAAACTCAACATACTAAGAAACCAAATAAACATAGCCATAAAACTATGCTCACTGTATAAAATTAACGACGAATTAGACAGAATAAAACAATACTTTATCAACAGCAATACGTTTCCTCCACAAACCGTAGAAAACATTATACGCACACACCAAGGCAGAAAGAAAAACCAACTAGCAAAAGTAAATATATCTCACGAATCAAAAAATCACGAAACCATATACTGCTGTATACCATTTATTCGCGATATCAGCAGAAACATAACAAACATTTGGCAAAAACTAGTAAAAAACTATGACATTCCAGTTAATACCAATTTTTTTCAAAAACCAGGCACAAAACTAAGGTCTACACTGTGTAAAAAAACTACATTTACAAACACCATACCAACATTATTTATGAAATACAACGTGATAACTGCCACAACATCTATATTGGATAAAGAAGAAGAAAAATGGAAACCAGATTTAAAGAACACAAAAAGTCACCTTCACACGTTTTTGAACTTTGCAAATCAAATGAACACAACATAGCCATAGAAAACATCCAAATACTAAATAAACAAACGCAAAATTAGAGAAGCCTTACTTATACAACAACTCAAGCCCGAAATAAACCAACACAAAAGAATACCTTTATACCTATATTAATAAATATACTCTTCAAAAAAAGAAACGCAAAAGACAAAATTTGAGACACATTGTTAAAAAGTTTATTTCGGGCAGTTCTGTATGACATGTGTGAAACTTTGCACATTCACTGTTGAACATCCAAAGTCTGCAAAGGCGAAGTCCACGCTCACTAGTTGACGTTTAACGTTACTCAACCTCAATAACGAGTATGCCCCCCGTGAGCATCAATAACTGCTTGGCATCTCCTGCCCATGGAAGCGATGAGATGACGAATAACATCCTGTGGAATGGGTGTTTACTCAGCCTGCAAAGCTGCTGCAAGCTGAGGTAGAGTCTGCGGTTGAAGTTGTCGCCATTGCAGATGTCGGTCCAAATCGTTCCAAATATGTTCGATGCGGTTTAAATCTCATCGACAATCGTGTACGGTCTGATCGAAAATCCTACACAGGCCTGGTATGGTTGAGGCAGTAGACGTCGCAGTGGTGGTCCTATCCCGAAGGTGATGTAACTGGATGTAGCGATCTTGTGCGGGTGTGGTCTGCCAGATCGTGGACGGTCCCAAGTTGATCCATGTTGTTGGTGACGATTCCATAGCCTTGTGATGGTGCTTGGGTGGACATTCACAGCTCTGGCAACACCTGATCGTGGTTTCGCCTGCTTTTAACCAATGGCGTTGTTGCGTTGTGCTTCAGTCAGTCTTGACGTAACTATATTGCGTGTCGGTGGCCTAACATTGAGCTATGGGAACCAAGAACCTGTCACTTTTATAGGGATTTGCACATGTTGCACTTGCAGAACATGCAGATCTTTCAAACAAATTTATTGGACACGAATGCGTTTTGGCGAAAAATCCGATGTTTTCCTCTGTTTTTAAAGTGCACAACCTTTATTGTTATTTTGGTCTGACAATCAGTGCCTTAACACGTGTAACATCACATACTCTGAGCTTGTAACGTTGTTACATATATTTCTCTTTAAAATAATAAAAGTATCCCTTTTGCGTTTCGTTTTTTGAAGAGTATATAATCAAACATCTAAGCACGCCATCTGCATTCCTAAACTTAGTTATTCAACCTTCTTCAAGCATGTGGATCAGTCAGTTACCTCTTTCTTTCTTTGTGAACCTGATGATGACTGAAGAAGGTCGAAAAGTTGTTCGCTCCTCTATATAAAAATTTTCTTAACCCAAACAAGCCGTTTTTACATATATATTTTTACATATATATTTTTACATATATATTTTTACATATATATTTTTCTTTACAAATGGGTTTTCTCGTCATCACTGATTGTATAGTTTTAAGTTTAATAATCAATTATATCTATTTCAAATAGTATTCGTGTCGTTAGAAAAATCTGTCTTTAATTTTTATAATTATTGTTGATGTCACAACATATTATTTAATACTCTGGTATCAAGCAGTTCCTTTCTTTTTCAAGGTTTCAAATCTTAATTTTGTTGTTAAATGTCTCTAGTGTCTGATCTTACATATTCATATATTATTATCAGATACGGTTTCTTAGTTAACATATACAGAAAAAGTAACTAGTCTTGAAGAAAGAATACTCGATTTGGATTTGAGAAACTATATTAGCACATAAAATTTATTATCTGCACAGGTAAAAGCACTTTATCATAATGATCATGTAGGTTACTTATTTGGTTTGTAATTATCATCGATTCCAAGGGTTATGTTTAGAAACAGAATTATCCGTCTACGTCAGTGATGTAAATACGTGTCTGTGTCTATTAAACCACGACCATTAACAGATATTAGATAGAACTGTAGGGTTACGTAATTACTAGCAGAGTACCCTGCATTGCTCGAATAAAGATAGCTCTTCAACTCATTTAGTTCTTTATTTACATTCTAATCTACTGATCTACTGTGAAGTTTCTTTGAACATAATATTTTTGTTTTGCAATCAGGACCAAAGAAGAGGTAATTCTTTCCAGCTCCAACTCCAGAGCAGCCAACATAGAACTGGTCATGGGGAAAACAAGATGATTTACATAAAGTCCTACCACCCTGGGGCTTTGACCTTGTGCTTTGTCGATGATCATGGCAAAGGTCGATCTGACAGTAAACTGCATCTTGAGCAGTGTAATTTGCCACTACACCGTTTTAATTGGTCATTCTGTTTGCAAAAATTGCTATATTGGTTACATCTTTATTGTAAAACTTCAAATTTGTGTGGAAAGTAGTCTGAGCTATGTGACTGTACATAAAAAAACAGATCCATAGAAAGTGAGAGACATTCTTGCTCATATATGTGGATTTTTTTGATGAACTTCTTTAAGGTGACATTTTATAAACATTATCTCATAAATAAAGAAAGGATTTTTGTTTTTGACCTCCAAATAGTTTCAAAGTCAGGGGTCACATTTATTTGTGTTAATTTGAACTTCATACATTTATTCTCCTTCCAGATATTGATCTATTAACGTTTCATATTCGTATAGACTTATATGAGCTATCAAAATAAGCCCAACATGAGTAATCTTGTTATAATATTTCACTCTGTATATGTGCATGTTTGTATATTTATGTTCACCTTACCTCAAATAGTAACTACCGTATTTGACAGATTTTATTACACTCTAAAAATGTCTTTTCTCCTTGATTCTCATGTTGACTTAGTAGATTGTACGTGCTTCATGTTGTTGTTGTGCCCGTATTCACTTAACTCGCATAGTACCTGATGGAATTCATCAGTCTTCAGGAATTCATTGAAATTATCAGATCGAAAGTAATTTTACTTAGTAAATATTTCATTTGTTTTCTCTTTGTGCTCTTCTTAACTCAAGTATTATATTTGACGGAACTGGTCGTATCCAACGAACCAATCATTGTATGTGATTGTCCTAACGACTGGTCCAAAAGTACATAGTGTTTCTATCTACGTATACACACACACATACACATATATGCCTGTGACGAATTATACCTCATTGTTCTATGACTATGCTTATAATCCTTAAACAGTGACTTAACGTTACTGAAGTTTTCAAGCATTTGGCAAATAGCGTCAGAAGTGGGGATCAGTGTTCAAACCCCAAGTAACTACCTTCAAGGACCTGGAAATGTCTGAAGAGCATCAGCATGTGTGTCTCCATGTTAAATGTGGTATCTGATCCCAGTGAGAATTTTTCTTCATGTTATTTTGGTCTATGGTACTAGAAAGGATGTTTTTCCATGTCTGATGTGGTCTATGGTATACGAGAAAAGAATTGTCTCCGTGTCCGATGTAGTCTCTGTTTTATTGAACACAACTAAATTTATGTTCGAAGCCATTAAATGGTCATTATTATCCTTTACCATTGAATATACACGTGTTAATAATAAATAGTAATACTGATTAAACGTAAATCTTGGTGTTTTAACATTGAACTTAATACCTGGTTAGAATTTAAAAGCTAAACAAACCTGGTCAGAATCATTCACGAAATTAATGTTATCAATTCTCACCGAATATTGCTGAACTACAGTTTTCGAGTATTCTGAAACGCTAGCGACTTAGACCAATAAATTTATAAAACACCGAAACTTTCTTGGATGCACATTGGAGGTCAACGAACTTTGTGAAATCAAACTTTCCAGAGATGACGTGATTACATTTGTGTGCGGAAGCTTTTACAGTCTTGAAGTTTCTAGAGCCCTGCGATAGCATACAAATGCCACTAAGGAAGGTGTGAAGTTTGTTTGTTTGTTTTTATATATCTGCTCTAGCCGCCCCTAACTTAGCATTGAAAGGCTAGAGAGAAGGCAGCTAGTCATCACCACCCACGGCCAACTCTTAGGCTACTCTTTTACCAACAAATAGTGAGATTGACTTCACATTATAACGCCTCCATGGCTGAAAGGGCGAGCATGTTTGGTGTGACAAGGATTCGAACCCGTGACCCTCAAATTACGAGTCAAGTGCCTTAACTACCTGGCCATGCCGGGAACCGTTTCATAAATTACTGATTGTCTGGCTGTAGAAACCCTATCAAGTGGCTATTAAGTAATAGTGTTAACCTACCTCTAAAAGTAGTTCGTCTCCCCTCAGTGGACTCAGCAGATAGACCGATGTGGCTTTGCTATAAGAAACACACACACATACACACTCTAAAATATTTGACTAATTTGATCGTTTTCATTGGAATAATCATTCTCTGATATTATTCCAATCAATTAGATCGAAACTGAGTTAACACAGCGGATTCTGTGGCTATCTCTGTTTACCTTATAATTAATTAATATTTGCCGGATTTGATAAAAAAATAAAAAAACGATAAGTTCCACCAGTCTCAGAAATGAACAAGTCAAAATGAATTATTATTCTAAACTGTTAACATTATTCACAACCATTCAACTGATAGATCTGGATTTTTTTTTCAATTTCTTTAACCGGTAGATAACAACGACATATCTTCCCTGGATAATATCCTACACCAGTTACCATATATTATATTTTAAGTGTCTACCAAGTTTGAAGGTATTCTAAAAGGAAACAAGAGAATAATTATATACAAAACGATTAAATAAATCTAATAAAAGGCGGTTAAAGAAATTTCAAATAGTTAGGCTTAGATTTGAACTTTTCTCTACCAACGTCTGAATAATGTAGGCCAATAATTATTGTTTTGATAAAAGATTAATCGACTCTTCTGTTAGGTTGACTTTAGTAATACAATCATTTTTTCTTACGCATGTACAAAAGTTAATTTAGAAAATCCGAGATATAGTTTTACCGATTGCTGAAGGAATTAAAAAATTTATTTGAAAATATTTAAGAACATTTCTACAATATATTAAATAGCGATCTCACAAGTAACGTTTTAGTCATGGAAATTTTATTTTATTTTACTAATAATTAATTTATATGATTGTATAATTTAACTCATAATCAACATATCTTTGCTAGCAGATTACACAGATTGAATAACAATTGAGGTATTTCAGGTAATTTTTATAACACAGGAAATAAAAATACTATATTATGTTGAATATTTTATGATATACCTTCCAAAATGTTTAAATTATTTTCCATTACCACTCGAAGGTGTGAACTATATGTCATTAGTGATGTTAACCATAGAGTGTGTCCTCTCGCGGAATTTACAAATACAATATTGAGGCAAATAATAAAATTTTATTTTTTAAATATACAAATAAAAATTACTTCTGAATATTCTCTGGAGTTCGCGCCGTTTCATTTATTCATAATTGTAAGTATTTTAATTCTCTTTAACCATTGCTCTTACCCTAAGCTTATTAGACTCTGAATAACGAGGTGGTTAAGGCACTCTACTTGTAATTCGAGTGTCGCGGGTTCGAAATTTTGTCACACCAAACATGCTCGCCCTCTCAGCCGTGGTGGCTTTATATTGTTACGGTCAATCCCACTATTCACTGGTAAAATAGTAGCCCAAGAATTGGTGGTGGGTGGTGATGTACTAACTGCTTTCCTTCTTGCCTTACACTGCAAAATTAAGGACGGCTAGTGCAGGAAGCCCTTGTGTAGCTTTGCGCGAGATTCAAAATAAGCCAAACCAAGCCTAAGTTTACTAACAATAGATTTATAAGGGAAACATCGTAAGATAAAAACAAAAACACATCAATAGTACATAATAAACCCAAGTATTTTAAGAGATAGCATATGAATAAGAAGTGGTAACACAAAGATATTTTAATATAATTATTTCACCCAGCTTAGGAAACTACTTGTTCTCCATGAATACTGACCGTTGTCTCAGTTCATAAACACCAGCTCCTCACACTTCCGGTTTTACTCACACACTATCAACCCTAAACGACAGCTAGTATCTGTTTCACTAGAGCCAAACAAATCACTGAAGTGTGAGATTTCAGCTCACTGACAGAGTAACAAAAATAAAATGTAATCGTGTTAGACTACGAAACTTTTGATAAATTAGTGATACTGTACTCTTATGTTTGGAATCATAATAGCAAAACAAGGCTTACAAATTTCATTCTCACAAAAGAGACAAATACACAAGTAAAGGCAACCTAAATGGGACAAACATCAAATATCGGTCAATGAACATAGTCAAACATTGATACTGCTTTAGCGAGAAACCGACAGAAAGCACTATACACGGTAATATCCATATACCTAACGTTCGTAAGGCGTTTGGTTGGTTTGTCTCTTTGTCGTTGAGTGCAACGCTGCACAGTGGACTTTCGGTTCGTTGCTTTAGAACTTACCGCTGAGTCACCAATGACAAAAAAAGTAAAACATAACAAATTAAAAGGAAAATAAAGTTAGAAAGTCACAGTGCTCGTTGGCATTTCCTTTAAGAGCGAATTAATTTCGATTCTACAAATTAGTTGTTACAAATCTGAAGGAAATGTGAGTGCTGATAAAATGAACTGAAACTGACCAATACTAATCTAAAAGCAAGGACTGCTGTAGTAATTGTGGACTGAGAAAGATCGTTGTAAAGGAGATATGTAATTGACCTACTCTAATTAATAATCAGGACTGAAAGTGAGCACTAATATAAATGTTAATGAGCTGACAAACGACACTGGTTTATTGATAATTGACGACATATGAAACTTGATATAGTGGTAATGTAATAAAAGTTAGCACTGATGCAATGGTGGTGAAGTGAAACCTAATATTAACACAATGAAAAAGGACTAATACTGATAACTGAAATAATGGGGCTGGGTTAAAAGAGAACACAGACTGCTTGGTAGAAAGTAAACACAGACAGCTTGGTAGAAAGTAAACACCAACATTGTGATAGTGAACTGAAAATGAGCACTGGTGTGTAGTTTGAGGACTGCAATTGAGAACTATTAGTAAACCAGCACTCGCTTACAGCTGGCCCATTACCATTATATCAGTGTTTAGATCAGCCAAAGAATTCAGACATGCTTTCATTTCCTGTGTTGTGTAACAAAAAAAAAGCCATAATTATGTGCACATTCACTTAGCACAGTTCAGTACTTTAATGGTCCCCATGAACTCCACCAGTTTAAATGCACAAGTGCAAGCGGCGAACAAACTATTCGTATACTCGATAAAAGAGCAAAGCAGTAGAAAAAAAAACACACACGAAAAGGTTATTACGATCATATTAGAGTAGCATACAAATGAGTTTATAATTATCTTATGTTTTGTATATAAACCTAAAGAGTGTTTGTGTGTTTCTTATAACAAAGGCACATCGGGCTATCTGCTGTATCTACCGAGGGGAATCGAACCCTTACTTTTAGCGTTGTAAATCCGTAGACTTACTGCTGCCTCAGCGGGAGACAAACCTAAAGAACACTATATTTAACAACAAAACAAATTACGTGGCAAAAAAGAAAGTTTTTTTTATTTCGCCCAGAGCTACTCCAGGGCTCTCTACGCTAGCCGTCCCTAATTTAGTATTGTAAGACTAGAGAGAAGACAGCAAGTCATCACCACCCACCGCCAACTCTTGGGCTACTCTTTTATCAACGAATAGGGGAATTGACCGTCACATTATAACGTCCTCAAGTCTGAAAGGGCGAGCATGTTTGGTGTGACTGGGATTTGAAACCGTGAACCTCGGATTACGAGTCGAGTGCCTTAACCACCTGGAGGCCATGCCGGGTTACAAGCGCTTTGAGCTGAAGAGAAGTACTGACTATCACTTTTATGTATGTTTCCGTATAGCAAAGCCACACTGGGCCATCTGATGAGTCCACCGAGGGGAATAGAACCACTAATTTTAGCGTTGTAAGTACGTAGCCATACCGCTGTACCAGCGGGGGGCAACTATCACTTTTATATTGAACTCACAGGTGGAAGTGCGGATAGTGTTTAAGGGTATTGGGGCTCGAACCCTGGATTATTATATCCGCAGCATGATAGTTCTAGCCCTGAAACTTTAATGAGGGTATAAACACAATGGATATTTTATTGTTATTATTATTTTAAAGATAATGATTCTATAATGATAAAAACGATTTAAATTATTTTTCACAATATTTTTGTTGTGAATGATAAGCTGGTTTGAGATATAAATGCTTGTAGAATGAAATTGGATTTACGTATATAGATAAATACAAACATGTACCTCTCACGCCACAACAGTCTTCTATCTGTTCGTCTATATTGAGATATAATCGTGTCTTTGAATAAAACCGATCCTTGGAATTTTCCAACCAACGATTGAGTCTCGTTAATATTGTCCCTAAATTTGCAAATCTTCTTCTGCTGATGTTTCTGCGATTATATACGGAAAGGGACGGAGGGAGGGAGGTGAAGTTTTTTAAGACCACCCACCTCTTAAGATATATTTTTGCTATATGCATGACTTGAGAGGGATTATGTTTTTTTAAAACTTTGAAAGATATTCTGTTTTTACATTCACCGGTCAGGCTTAAGCTGTATTTCAAGGTGATGTTTTTTCAAGACAATTAAAAAGTACATTAATCTACATGACTTCAATATATCCCTTTCACCTCCCACCAGTTGAACTTATGTTTTACTCATTATAGTGACTTTCTTCTGTTGGGTATTGTAATAAATTTCAAGCTTTCTCTGTTTATCCATTACAAATTTGTAAATAATTGATCACTTATTGGTTGAAAGCAAGTTTTAAATCTTTCCACTTTTAATGTGACTACCTACATATTGTATTTTCATCATACAACAGAACCTTTCGTGTTTTTTTTTAGCTGACCCCACACTATATAATTTACTTTGGAATGACATTAAACAAATATTTGAATTTTTCTTTACTTCAACGACATGCAAGCTTTCAGCGAAGGAAAGAAACAATCCATGAAGGACGTAAAAAAGTTACCACGAAGTTTGCGGGATAATAATAATTAATTAATTGTGACATTATAGTGATGTGATATTTAAGCTTTTAACGATTTAAGATTACTAGAGATGTACAAAGAACTTTATATCAAATCCTACAACATATTAAATAGAGTTGAATTCATTCTAAAGTAAATATTTTTGGTTGAGATATCAAGTTCCTAAAGTTTCATCTTCCCCACATTTTCTGGAAGTTTTTCCAGTTGTTGATGGCCAGCAGATCCCGTGCTCTCAAATATGATAACTTTTCTTGCATTTGATGGGTATCAACTCCCATCAACTTGATCTGGTGCTTTGTTCCAGTAGAGACTGTTATATTTTTCAAGGCAATCCCTATCTTTAACTTTTGACTGAGGTTACGCTCTATTTTCACAATCACAGAACAACTGTACTTGTACAACGTTGTTAGAATATTCTTGATTAAATCAGTAAATCTTAATAATGATAAAGAATGATGATTATATACTTAGTAAATGCAATGAGTACATGTTTGTGATTTTACTGTTTAACATATTGTAGAAATGTGTTCGTGCTTAATTGTTTAAAATTTAGTAAAATATTTTAGTGATGATATTATTCAGTATATAAAGTGTAAATTTATTAGCAATTATATTATTTAGGATACAGTAAAAATGTATTTATCGCCCCCCAGTGGCTCAGCGGTATGTCTGCGGACTTACACGCTAAAATCCGGGTTTCGATACCCGTGGTGGGCAGAGCACAGAGAGCCCATTGTGTAGCTTTGTGCTTAATTCAAAACAACAACAACAATGTATTTATCCTCCTGATTGGGGGTTGTGCAGTGGGCTAACAATCTACTCACTTGAAAAGTAGCCTGTTAATTAATCCGCAAGCGATTGCAGCCCAATGTTTCTTCATGGAATTGAGGGGCATCAATAATAATAATAATAAAATGTATTAGTGATTAATTACATTGTTTTAAAACTTTGAATTGCAAAGTAGAGTGATTAAATATTTATCATAAGACAATAGTATTAGACATAACATATTTTTCAATACCACATTACTTATTTGGTTTAATTAGTGATTTTTCAAGAATTAGAAAAGTATATAATAATACAGGGTGGTCGCTAGAAAAGCGGAAAATTTGTCAAACAGCTATTTATTTTTACAAAGAATAACTTTTACAAAGTTTTTAAATGCATATGTTATATTACACTCATAGATGCTCAAAATGTCGTCCGTGCATTTTATTCATGATGTAAAGAAATCAGGATATAAATGAGTAAGCACGCATTTTATTCATGATCTCATCTGACCCTCAAATTTTCCGCTTTTCTAGCGACCACCCTGTGGTATTCCAGATATTTGTATATAAGATATTTGTCTTATCCATTGCCGATAACACTTCCTTCCGCCAGAATTGGATGAAACAAATCACTGGTGGTTGGAATATTATTATTATAATACACTCTCATATTTTTGAAAACCTCAAAGACACTAGATTAAAAACTTAGTATTTAAAAATTTAACAGGCTTAATACTAATGTTTTATGACAACTATAATTCTTGCCGTTATCCGCCAACTTGTAAAAGACGTACTCAATGTAATTATTATTATATATATATAAATAAACTTTGAAAGCATTAGTGTTTATATAGTACAAATGAAGACAAAATAAAAAGAAACCAATGAAAAGCCGTGACTTCTTCAAATATTTATCGTGGGAAAACTCAAAAATTAAACTAGGTTATCGATTACTTTCTTAAAATATAAATAGAATACAAAATTAATGTATTGTTGCAAAACAAACCGTTAATATTGTAGAAAGATGTTAATAATTAAGCAATACAAAGGGAAAACTTTGAAATGAATTATTTATTAGAATCTTTGAATTCCGAAAAGAGTAAAAATATTTGTCGTTTTTCAAAGTTTGTAGTGCACGCTGAAGGAATTTGGACTCTTAGGCAATAAAGTTAAAATAAAAAATGAAATTCACTCTCTAGATAATTAAAAGAGAACTATTTGTTTCTGCCATTGCATCTTGATGGCAGAAATCGAGAGGTGTTTTATTATATGGAAAGTAAATGTTTTTATAACTTATTTTCCAAAATAAAAAGTAAGAATTGAGACATATAAATCCTATAAAGTAATTTTCATATTTTTAAACACCAATAAGTTTAAATTTTAAGAGGAAAGAATTATTGACTTCTTGTTCTTAATAGAAAACTGCTTCCACAAATATCAAGGTAACTACTTGTGTTTGACTTCCCTGATGACTCAGCTGTAATTCTGAGAGCTTATAACGCTATGAATCGAGTTTCGATGTCCGCGAGGGGCACAGGACATTCACTGTGCAGTTTCGTACTAAATAACAAACAAAATAAACACATTTTCTAAATAGTTGCATCCGTTTCGTGTACATTCTGCTTATGAAATACTTTCGACAAACTCTTCAAAAATATAAGAGCTCAAAATAATACTAAATAACAAAATAACAATAACTTAAGTGCAAAATGATAGATATATTACAATGTATTTCTAAATAACCATTCAAAATTATAAAATTCGGTAGTGTAACAACGACACTGTTGTTAATCTTAAAGTTGGTTGGGTCCAACCTCGTCACCTTGTGGCTACCGACTGTTTTCTCGTCAGCCATATCAATGGGTAATTTCAGGTGGCCTCAAACTTCCTGGGCCCCTACAAGTAGCCACAGTTGTTAATACAATGCTGCCTGCAGATAAGTGAAGGACCATTAACTTCCTATGAAATTGATTACTTTCAATGAAAGCGACAACAACACAAAAATCGACCCAGAAGTCATAAAATAAGCACATCCGCAATTCTAGTTAAGTAATGGCTGCGTGAGTTACTTTGTGTTTACACACACACATATATAGATATACACAGAAGTTATTTACGTTAGCTGAACTGCAGATTTCGCCATTCAGAAAATAAGCCATTTTTTTCGAAAGAAAAGACTTCAACAACAAAGAAATCTGAAGATAAAATACTCTGGAGATGATACAGATATGATAAAAGTTAATTTTATATATTCATTAAGGTACAACTTTCAAAACAAAAAAGAAATAAGATAAGGTATATATATATTAAACATTATCAGTTATTAAGTATTTTCTTGTAATTTGCATACTTTACAAGTTTTTATGATTTTAATAATAACATTTACAACACCAGAAAAAAAATATAAACATCCTTGAAAATTAATGGAAAATTAAGTTATATATGTATATATATAAATTGTATAAGCAGTTCGAAGGTAGATGGTACAATATTTTTTTAGTTACGTCATTGTATAAGTTAAAGGATACGTGTCCAATCGAGTTGTCAATACCTAAAAGAAGAGATGACAATAAAATAATTATTTATATCGTAATATTTTAAACCATTATGTAACTTTAAAACTATACTAAATGTCATACGTTTTGTTGAGCTATAGCTTTAAAAAATACAGTAACTGATTTTTGTCGAATCTCTCCAGATCTGAGATCAGGAATCTACTTTGTTTTTGTTTTTTTTTGGTCAGAAAGTAAAAACACTACAAATAATATTAAGAGTGCCTCGTTTATGTTATTAACTTATATTTGATTGGTACTGCTAGTTTCATTTCCTAATAATATCCTCAATAATGTTTAAGTTGTTATCTTTAAAATCCCACATCCCATCCAATAACAAGGATCCGATTTTTTTTTTATTCTTGAAATCTTGTACTGCTAGCTTAAAGGAACCGATACATAGCTTATTTGTTGGGTTTTTTCCTGAAATTTTGCACTACACAAAATTTAAATGAACTAACATACAGCGTATTTGTTTTTTCCTGAAATTTTGCACTGCTTAAAATTTAATTTTTAACATAACGTATTTATGTTTTTCTTTAAATTTTATGTTTACTTACGTCATATAAACAGTTTCTTTCAATCGTTTGTTTTCAGCTGGGCTACCTTTGGGAAAATAAATTGCTGCTTGTAATTAAATACTTTAATGGAGTCGTTACCCAGATTTTACCCTAAAATTACTGGAGAAGAAAGACACTCAACCTCTATTTTGAAGTCTCTAATAGTAGTCGCCCCACAGTTCCCTCCTCCTTCCACTCTGACACCTATGAATTAAGCTATAGAGTAAATTGATCACAAGAGACTACGTATTTTGTCTAATATTTCGAGAAGTAAAACTGCTTTCATCCTTTAAAAGACCAAACCGATCGCAATAGGCTTAGTGGAATGTTTGTTTTTTTAAGTAAAGTAGTAACATAAAATTTCTTAATGGTTTAATAGGTTGATGCAAAGTTGAAGCTTTGTTAGTTCTTCTGAGAAAGTATATTTAGAATGAAGCGACTCCTGTACAAACGTAACTTTTCTGATAAGAAAGGTTTAGAGACAAGTCAACATGTTTATTGAATCGTGGCAAAAGTTTGGTATTTTTTTGTGTGAAAAACTGTCTCATCCAGATTTCATTTACTATCTTTTTCCCAATTGTGAGATATTTTTGCATCTCATTATCGATCTTACTATCTTCAAACTTACAATTTTTATTTTTCACAAACAGTTTTGTCCGCTTAGTGAGCCTTGCGTACTTAAAACATTTCTTTTCTTTTTAACATCGAAATCCCTTTTTATGGTGTTTAATGAACAATATATCCATTCATATGAGTATATTACACTACCACTACCCTACATATACGTGTATATACTGTTTGTTTTATTTTGTTTCTGAACAGCTTTTAAAAAATTTTAAGCATGAAACAAAGGATGAAAAATTGACAATAAATATTATTATTATTAAGGTTATACATACCCAAGTATGAAACTTTCTGGTTCTTTAATCTTAATTCTCATTCACCTTAACATTGAATGACCTCCACCAATTCCTTTTATAACTCTAGGGTAAACCTCACAACCTGAAGATAAGATAATAACAATAATGTTACTTTTTGTGTGTTTGCCAGATAATTATATTTAAATAAAAACATTTTATTACCTCTTCAATAGCTTTTTTCTGAATTAATATATCTGCATACTACGATATTAACCTCGAAATAAGGCATTTATAGTATTCCTAAATCATTCATATTCAATTAATAAGATAAGATATACAAAAATTAATAAATGATCTACAGCAGAGAGTTTTTCCTGCACAGCCAAAATCAGTGACATATTAGATATCTAAGAAATTGTGTATACAAAAACAGAGCCATAAAACCTGAATGGTAATATATAAAAATACAGAATCTTACTGACAGAATACAAAAATATGGAACCAAGGAACTTTAGTAGTAATATATGAAAATACTGAATAACAGAATCTTATCGGTAATATATAAAAAGTACAGAACCATATAACATCAGAAGTAATATATAAAAATACTGAATAACAGAATCTTATCGGTAATATATAAAGTACAGAACCATATAACATCAGAAGTAATATATAAAAATACTGAATAACAGAATCTTATCGGTAATATATAAAAAGTACAGAACCATATAACATCAGTAGTAATATATAAAAATACGAAACTGCAGAGCTTTAATGGTAGTATATACAAATACAGAATCATTGATCCTTAATTGTAATTCAAAAATACAGACCAGTAGAAACTTAATGTTAATATATATATTAGTGGAGGAGATAAATGTTTAAAATAAACACGAAGCAACAGCATTGTATAAAACTTCTGACTTTTTCAGAGCACGTGTTTGTGAAGTTGGAGATGAAAAAAGAAGTTTTTTAGAACTGTGCTGTTTGTCTTCTTCCAATCTTCAAGTAACGAAATCTTTCTTTTATCCCTTCCTCTATTTAACGAAAGTTAGGGCCACTAAACTCACAACGAATCAGTTTACTTATATTTCTAAAATCTGGAAGCAGCACTGAAAAAAGCTCTCGAGTCATGAATATTTTGATAAAATGATTTTGAAAATTCAAATAATTTAACCCAAGGGAACATACACGTCGGGAAGGCTTTGTCAGTTTGTTTATTTATAGTTTTTGTGGAAATTTACGCAAGAAATATCTGCACGTAGATGTCTCTAGTTTTGAGCTGAGAAACAAGAAGGAATGCAGATAGTCAACTACAAATACCACCAACTTTTGGACGACTCAAGTGTAACGAAACAATGGAAATTGAGTGTTACTCATATAACGCATCTACGTTTCCAAAGTGCGGAATGAGTTTTCTTTGTAACGGGATGCGAACCCTGTGCCTCTGAACTCAAATTGCGGTAAGGCCAACCACTAGGCAAAAACCAACATTAATTAAAAAAGTAGATGTTATACACACACACTATATATGACTGATTTTTTATTCTCATTTTCGGTATCAATGCTTCTTGGTGGTTTTTTTACAATTTATTTTTTATCATTATAGTTATTCAATTATTTTAATCTATTTACCTTTTTGACAATGAAACAAAGACAGGGATAAGTGGACCGCGAAGATAATTTAAAATAACCGTACAAGTCTTGCGAAGCATGATGGACATTATCAGGTAAAAGAAACAATTGTTTTAACCATGATAAAAAATACCTCTGAATTCAGTCGATTGTTCTACTGTACCGGAAAATTAGACAAAACTTCATATTTTGATGTGTTTTTTATTCTTCTGAGAATTACCAAATGGTTTTGTTATTAGTGAAGGATGATAAACTCATATTAGGATAATCTATAAATCCCAGCTGCTTGCAAAACCTTGGGAAATTTACACCGTTTTGAATATATCTGACTCCCGCGGCTTGAGAAACATCTGGACTTCAACCATCGTTTTTGATATCAATTTATATTTATAACGTTTATGAAACGTCACTCACATATATCTATGATCTTAGAAATGAGTAAGCAAGAAGTAAACGACAGCATGTATATATATATATCTGTATATAGAGGACTAACTAATCAGATGTCTCTATCAAAATCTATACGTTTCTATGTGAACAAATAATAATCTGAAAGATCTATTTTTGAGGTCGAATATTAATGACATCTTTTCGTATTTTTTCCTTCCTCTTTAGTCTTCCACCTGGACCACATATGTGTTAATGGCCATGTTACTCACGCGAACACGTGCTATCGATGTCTATTTCTCAAGTGGTCATTGTTGACGTAGAAGAAATAATTTGAAGGACCATTCTTTAACTGCTAATTTTAAACATTGAGCAGTCTTATTTGAGCGCAGGCCTAGCTTACGGGTACAATAACGCAGCTGAACAGGTTAGATATCTCATAAAACCTTTCGTTTCTTCTTCCAATCTCATTTTTACTTTTTTTCTTAAATACGTCTTTATTTGTCATCAATATTTTTAGTTAGATATGCAGCTGTTGAACTTAATTACTTATTGAAATATATCTGTCATTAGTTTTCGTGGCTAACTTACCAACTAGTTTTAAAAAGACCAACTCGTCTCTGAAATCACCATGTAACAGATTTCCCAATCCTCATCAAGATTCAGGCTCACATAGCAAAGATTAGATATCAAGCTCTTCGAATAATAGGTTGTATAATTAATTCTTAGATTTAGTTCCTGAAATGAAAGCTATAGGTTTAAATCAATCAATACCAGCGTGATTAGTTAGTTTTGAGACTAGTATTTTCTAAACATCAAAATGATATGCCTTTGCGAAGTTAGCCAAAGGTTTGTTGTTAATATTTTTTTAGACTTTTATCTTACCATCAGCGAGAAAACGAATCTGTTGATTACGCTATGTCGTTTAAGATAAGTGTGCAAAGGAAATGTTATTTACATTTGCTACTTAAAACTACAACTATAAAACAAGGTGTATATATATTACTGTGGAACGTTTTGTTTTGTTTTCAACTTTCTTTTGTTACGTTAAAATACTTTGTTATATAGACCGCACGCATCACTATAAAATTACTTCTGGCCAGTTATTGTAAATTTACTAATTAAATGTTAAACATTTACGGTGGAGATATGCTTGTAGGAACTTACTGAACAGATAAGCTACACAAAAACATGTACAGTGAATCCGTTTTGAACTTCGCATAAAGCTATGCGAGGACTATCGGCACTATTTATCCATAATTTAGCAGTGTAAGACTGGAGGAACGTTAATTATGTCGTAATCATAAATAATAACTCTGTATTAAGAATTATCCCCTGGTGTTTTTTTTTTTCAATGAAACACTTTTCTATTTGCAAGCTTTCTGCTTTCCTTCTGGAGCCTTGATCGGGCAACAGTGTACGTCTTACCTTTTCTAAAGCACAATATCTCTGATTATAAAAGCTGTGACTTGTAATAAAATAATCGAATAAAAAATTTTGTGTTCATAGTAATTAGCAACACCCTGTGGCTAAGTAACAACAGTTAAACGAATAGCACAACCATACACTTTATTTATTTATATCAACGGGAATAAACTTATTATTTCACATTACATAAAAATTGTATCTGAAACGCTACTTGAATTAAATTTTTGGTTTAATCGGTTATTAACTTACGACCTACTTTGGCTGTAACGTGGTTTCGATTGCATAATCAAGGAAGCTTATAAAACACACATATAATTTAAGTGGCGTCCTATTCTTGACTTGACAGTGATTTCGCATTTGTGTTCATAGAAATAGAAATTAAAGTCTTTACCGGCTTTTAAACTACTTATTCTATCGTTAATAGTGCCATTCTGTGCATTCTTCTCTGAAAAAATGTACACTGTAAAAGCCTCTGCATAAGTACGCATCCAGGCATTTTACTGATAATTGGTCCAACGAGTTAGGATTTATCTCATATATATATTTGTAAATTAAAGGAATTTACATTTCAAAAGTGATAGGATTAACGTACACATTAAAGACAAACAATATAGTCCATAATAATACTTAAGTTAATGTCCAACAACGAAATCCCACAATGGAGATTTAAATGTTTACAATAAAGAAGGTATAAATCAAAAATGCCAACATTTCTTCTGCTTTATACTGCATCTGCTCTGGATTTTATCATTTCAGAGATCTTCAAATGCCTTCAAAAACATGTATTTAATTGATGTAAAGATGTAAACATATTTTAAAGGTTTAAATATCAATATTTGTTTCTGCTCCGTATCGTCGAGATCCATTTTTGAGAATGGAAGTGAGTCGATTGGTAATGAACAGATGCAGACCGCAAACAAAGAGAACTCCCCTACAAACACAACCAGACAGCTTAGTTATCATACTGTCAACTCTGTTGACAACGAAATTCCCCAGGTTCAAAACTAACTAACTAACAATAGGAAGCAACGAATTGAAGTGCAGTAAGTTAGAATAACAGATTTGTCATTTACTTATTGGTCACTGATTCACCAGCCGTTACAAGTTCTGGACGAATACTTCACGATTTAGACAGTCTGTTTGGAACAAGAGACTTAATTGGGAAAGGTCGAGTCTTCAGTTGTGGTACATCGAGCTTTAAGGTCGTTGTCATATCCACCTATTTTCTCCGTAATTTAGTTATTGCTGAAAAAACATCTGCTTAGTAAGCTTAATTTTCCTCAGACTCTCTTTTATATGTTCAGTATTGTCTAATGTAAATCATTCATAAATACTATGTACGTACCTATCGCATTATTTTAAACTGTCGAATTCTGTTTCCTATCTTCCTATCTTAGTATGACAACTTGATATCTTTACTAAAACAATGAAAAACGACAACACCAAAAAAACACATCAGTCACAGTTATCAATCAATCTCCTTCAAAAGACAACTGACAAATCCTGACAGCTCATACGTAAGAGTATATCAACGACACTCAAGATAGAACTCTCGCAATTTTAGTCAACAACTCTCGACTTTGAAATGAAAAAAGGTAAAATATTTAAAACAATAAAAAAGAAAATGGTATAATGTACGCATAAGATGTTTTAATTACCTGATTCTAACGATTAAATTTATTTAAATGTGTAATTATTGATTTAATTATCCAGTGATTAATATATTCTACTGAAGATATTTGTACAAAATATACAGCAATCTTCCTGTATAACCGAATTAAAAGTAATTTATAAAAGAGGGGTTGCATGTTCTGCCATGTTATGGAGACTGAAAAAATGTTAATTTTTCAATGTGTGACTTAAGACGAAAGACATAGTTCTTTTGGTTTATGTTTTTACCAAGTATATATTTTATGAGCTAGAAAAGCCCCAGTGGCTCAGCGGTATGTCTACGGACTTACAACGCTAAAAACCGGGTTTCGATACTCATGGTAGGCAGAGCACAAATAGCTCATTGTGTGTAGCTTTGTGCTTAATTCAAAACAACAACAACAATAAACTAGAAAAGCTATGATGCTTTGTTATGATCCACTTGCGAGTGGCTGATTCTGTCCTGAAGGGCTGGTCATGTTTTTCTCTAAGATTTTTGGTAAAGAAATTGATGAATAGAGACACCATTAGACGGGAAATGATAGAATCCCAAGCTCTTTTTTTAATTAATTTATTAATTTTTATTAATATCTTGTAACATTCTTTGCTAATTATTACTGTATTATATATCTCTTTAGCACCTTGCGACATGTGAGATGAAGCTGAAAGCACACAATTAAACAGTTGAAAAATATTATAATGATAAATAACGTTATCAAAATACATAGAGAATGGCAAAGTACAGAGTTACTTCTATATGTTTCATCATAATGTAATTTTCTTCTCTAAATCATATCTGATCAGATGTGTGTGTTTTTTTTCTTATATAGGAGGTTGAAAGTTGAAACAAGAAAGACCAGTCGTACTGAGATGAAGTAACGTTATGCATGCGAAATTTTATGGCGTCATAAATGATTCCCCAATTTAATCTTTAATTCATTAATTCAGGAGTAATAGAACGATAATAGTAACTAAATGATGCACATATTTTAAATTTTACCAACTAAGCACATTTCCGCTCGGTAAAGAAGTTGATGAAATAATGATGCCAGTCAGTCGTTATGCACATAAATTATATTAACAAAATTATTTACCTTTTTTTCGGAAACAAGAGCCTCTAAGATATTAATAGAATAGCATTAGACCAGTGGAAATACACTGGCATATGTATTACATATCATTGAAGCGTATCACTTGTCCCACATTATTCACAACCTGCGAAACATGGAGGCGTTATAATGTAACTATCAATCACACTTTTTTCGTAAATAATAACTCTAGAATGGCTGGTGTTGGCCAGCTGCTTCCCCTTTAGTCTTTTTCTTGTAAATTAGGAATAGGTAACCAAGATAAACTTCGAGTAGCTTTGCGCGATTTTGACAAAAGAAGTAATTCATCAAATTCAGAGATAAATATCACAAAAAATATGTTAACATAATTTAGATACACCTTGTATGTTTTCAGTTCTGGCCATGTATTTTGCTTATACGCTAAAATCCGGGTTTCGATACCCGTGGTGGGCAGAGCACAGATAGCCCATTGTGTAGCTTTGTGCTTAATTCAAAACAACAACAACCGTCTCTTATTTAGCAGTGTAAGACTAAAGGGAAGGTAGCTAGTCATCACCATTAACCGCCAACTTTTGGGCTATTCTTTTACCAACGAAGAGTGGGATTGACCGTAACATTATAACGCCCCCACGGCTGAAAGGACGAGCATGTTTGGTTTGACGGGGATTCGAACCCGTGATCCTCGGATTACAAAAATAGTGTTTTTACCACCTGGCCATGCCGGGCCCTCCCAGAAATGGAGCCAAAGACCTCCTAGAAGGAGTCACCTATTTTAATCATTCGCACCAATATACACTAGTGTCAGTCAATCAGTAGGCATTACAATAATGTCAAGTAATAGACGCTTAATGTTGCGATTCGTATTATTGTAATGTCAGTGAAACGTGCACATGCCATAAATCATGAGAAAAATTATGCACTCTTACAGGTTACTACACAACATGACAAACGAATTTCAAAAAACAAGATATGAAAATATTTGTTACTCTTCTGTTTATCTGCTCTTTAGACAGAAAAGTTTCAGACACCCTGTAGAAGTACATCTGTTTTTGTGTGTTTTGTAATTTCGGGCAAAGATGCACGAGTGTTATCTGTTCTGACCGTTCATAATTTTGCAGAGTAAGATCAGAGGGAAGACAACTACTCATCACTACCTACAGCCTAATATTGAGATACTCTTTTATCAACGAATAGTGAAATTGAATGTAACATTATAATGTTCCTACGGCTGAAAAGGAGAAAAAGTTTGGTAAAACGGGAATTTGAACTCCCGACCTTCAAATTACTAGTCGAGCTTTCTAACCACCTGCCTTTTTCGGGCCTGAAAGTACTTCTAGTATAAGGATATTTATGTGCTCTAAGAATCAATGATAATAATATGATAAACCTTAACGCTTTTAACTGTTTGAAATATTTTAAATTGTTTTTAATTCTTTCCATAACTGGCATGTCTCGCTTTAGCAAGCATAACGTCTTTAGTACAGCGGGTAAAATAGAATAAGGATCCTACCAGTTACGGGATATTTAATATAAGATTTATTGCAATGCAACAATTATAAAATTATTCTGCGTCAAAAAAGGAGATCATTTGACGATTAGATAATGGAATTTAAAGAGGAATCAGCTGGGTACGAAAAACGTGGGTAAGTCATTTATATTCCCTGTCTAAAAGGTTCTTTCAGACAGCAGCCCTCCAGTGGCACAGCAGAACGTCTGCGAATGCACACTATAGATAGTCCATTGTATAACTATTCCAAAAATAAACAAAACAATCATTTATATGCGAGAAAAAAAGGCTCTGAATTGGTCTTTTATTGTTTACTAGTTTTACTGTTCTAACAATATATAAGACTGATGATGTAGATTAGATTCGTGTCTCATTAAATCTACTATATGTATATTTTAGGAAATCTGATACTGATGACAGCTGAAATTTTTCCTTAATATGAACTATAAGTAAAGCCGGCTGCATGTATACAGTTGAATAACTGTTTGACCTGACCGTGCCCCCCAGTGGCACAGTGGTAAGTCTGCGGACTTACACACTAAAAACCGGGTTTCAATACCCGTGGCGGGCAGAGCACAGATAGCCTATTGAGTAGCTTTGTGCTTAATTCTAAACAAACAAACAAACAAAGACCTGACCGTTTTCATTTGTTGAATGAAAAACTTTACTAAATATATATGTTTAACTAGTTGATTACCAGCCACCATTAAAAAAAACAAAACTAGTTGTCATCAAGAATAACTTTTGGAAATTCATACATCACCGTGCAATCTGTAACGTTACTTGTATGTTTGCTTGTTTGTTTTGGAATTTCGCACAAAGCTACTCGATGGCTATATGTGCTCGCCGTCCCTAATTTAGCAGTGTAAGACTAGAGGGAAGGCAGCTAGACATCACCATCCACCGCCAACTCTTGGGCTACTCTTTTACCAGCGAATAGTGGGATTGACCGTAACATTATGACGCACCCACGGCTGAAAGGCTAGCATGTTTGGTGCGACGGAATTCGAATCCGCGACCCTCAAATTACAAGTCGAACGCATTAACATACTTAACGTTACTATATAAACAAATTTTGTACCACAAAAACGACATTCCGACAACATGTGAGTTAAACCGCTAAATCAGACGCCAAATGAGGTCAAGTATTGCTATAAAATACAATACATCACACTAAGAATCCAAGAGTAAAAGCAAAGGAGAATATGCTATAATGTGTCAACCCCCACTACATATGTGATATAAAGTGCCGAGGAGGCCCTTCGTGTTACGCCAGGACTCATCATGCTAGCTAAATTGCGATAGACGTAATGTTAGTAGCTATATAGGCGCTCTATATGTTATGCAATACATTAATTATTCTTAGCTATTAAAATCAGCATTATAAAACAATAATGAGCAAAATGCAAATAAGAAAATGTCCAAACTTTGCTTTAAAGCTCGGCTTATTTAATTAATAAAAATTAGTTTAAGGTTAGAAGTTGAATGGTTGACCCAACAACGTCTCAACTCCAACTGCCTCACCATGTTTACAGACAGTTGTGGGAAAGCAATTACCCTTAATACTTGGAAGTAGTTTTAACATAGGCTGAAATTAAACCCCAAAATTTCTACAAATTAAAATTCCCAATCTCCACTCATTTATTTGACATTCTTATAGGTGTATAAGAATATACTAAAATCTTGTCTAATTTTACTTACTTCGTAATAACAACTTCCCATGTTTTCAAATCTAAATTAATCTTAACGTACATTGAGTATTCGAGGTTTAATCAACGCTTATGTCGTACGTAAACAATGCCAAATAACACTAGGATTATGTAAAAATCTGTTTGTCAAACATGACAGTCAGTTTCAAGAATTAATTAAGATTCGAATTTTTAACATGAAAGGCATCTTATGCGCTTGTGAGCTAAACAGTTAAAACTGAAACGTTCAGTGATATTTACCATCAATATTGAATTAATAACCCGAAGGAAAGCAACCAGGTAGTTACACCAGCCGCCACAGGGGCTTTGTCTGACTCTTTGGATCGAATTATGGTATAACTGTTACTTTTATGACGCGTTTATAGCTGAAATTGTGAAATGTATTCAACAGTTTCAAGTCTCGAACATCAGAACGTTAGTTCAGCAGCTCAGCAAATTAATCACTAGATCACACCTGGATACGTGTTTTACAATATGCTTTTTAAGATCAGGTCGAGTGAATAACACACTAGAATTCCATTAGGACGACCAAAGTTCAAATCCCTGTAACTAACAACACAAAAATAATCATTCTCGGGGAAGGTGGCAGTAGGGTAGCAGTCAAAGCATAAGTTAAAACTTGTTAGTAGTTAGTATCTTGTTAAATAAAAGCTGCTAATCAATAATTAGACTAAAGTGGCTGTATAACAATAGCTGATGTCTGATCACCATAACTTTACACGATGGGATTCGTCAATTTGTGTTAAGATCAGTTTCAACAACGTAACAAGATGTTTATCTCGGCTAAGATATAATTATTTAATTATTATTTTTACAAACGTTATTTAAATTTGTCTTAGAAGTATTTTTTTTTCCATTTGAACTACCTTATCCAATGCGTAGCTTGATAGAACGGGTTTAATTAACTGATAACATTTTGTAATTTCTCTGGCTTGGTTGTTATGATTTCAGTATCATTCAAAAAACAAAACTCTTTTTTCCAAATTACCTAAGTTGCTTTTACGCTTCTTTCTCATAAAAAGTAAAGTATCAGTGACAGTTGTAAACATAATCTGTTATAAATCGAACGCCCCACCCCAAAAGTACAGCAATAAGTTTACGGACTTGCAATGGCTAAAGTACGAGGTTTGATTCCCAAAGTGGAGCTAACAGGTAACCCAACGCAGTTTTACTCTAAAACAAACGAATAATAGTAAATGGAATTGTTAGAAACCAGCAAATATAACTTGTAAAGGAAAGGAAGTCATAAGGTCATATTTGTTGGAAGCAGTTAAAAAAATCACTTGTATTATATGTAATTAAAACGGAGCTCTGTCGTTCTAAATAACTTATACTATACTGTGTATCTTTTACTTTCAATAATATCCCCTCTTAATTTCTCTTGAATTAAAAGTAACATTGTTAGAATAATCTCTTGTGAAATTACTGATATTCTTAACATAATAACCAACACACAAAAACTCAACAGCTGACAAAATGTTTGCTAGATTGCTAGTGTTAAGTTTTCTCTGTAATATATCACTCTATATATTAATGAGTTTATAACGATCAGCTGATAATCAATCAATGTCAGATATCTATACTATTACGCTGTTCTTCTTTATTCCGCTCAGCCTTAGGAGTTTACCTGAACCAGGATGTGTGGAACTGTTGTTTTTCATTTAATTTTTTGTAATTCATTTCGCCCACAGATATATTATATTACATTTTGCGTCATCTTACAGTGTGTCCATTAAACGTACATTAAATCCTAACACTAACTTACCGATAAATAAGTTTAACTTCTTTCTTTGTACCAGAATATGTTTAAAAACTTTTTGAGTTAACATACGCCTGATTATATTATTCAAACACACACAGATTCATAATTATAAATTATAGCATTAGTTAGAAACAGTTTAAATATTTATTATTTTTTGAACAACTGATACAACCAGTGCAGTTCTCTTGTGGGTCAGTCGTAAGTTTACAAATCCAGAACACTAAGCTCTGAAGTTCGATTTCCTGTGGTAAACAGGGCGCAAAGATCTATTGTGTCAAAAAGAAAACAAGTGTATTAATTTGAAGTGTTGTGTTTAGTATCAGATTCGCTCCTGCACAACTAAAAACTAGAATTAACTGCTTTTAAAAGTTATGTAATGTTGTCGCTTCTAAACCTCAAAATTAAAATTAAACTTTAGAGTAGAACATAATTTTTCCAATTTAACAAAAGCTATATAGATATTTTCAAAACAAACACAAAGATTTTTAATTTTAGCTTTTTATTCCATGAAAAGTAGCAATTTTATCATTTTAAAGAACTGAAATAAAGTAACAATTGAATGGATTATTATGGGATTAAATATATAGAAAATTGCTCATTTCTAAAAGCGTTAATTGGTCATTTTGAATACATATTTATTGGATTTTATGATATATTCGTAATGTCATGACGAACAACTACTGCCAGTCTAACTCATACGAACTAGCATAAGATTCACGATACTCAAAGACCACCTCATGATTCACAGAAGCAACAATGTACCGATTACACTTTCACTAAATCACAGTTACTCCTGCATATAGGTACCCCAAGAGAATCCGTGCCCAAACAAAAATTCGTTAGGATATACAAGAGTGCATGTACCAACTTTGGTTCTGCTAACCTACAGACAAATTTTCAAAGTGAAATAATATCAGGGGAATTTTTTATTTTATATCCATGAATAAATTTAGATTTTATGAAGCAAACAACAAAAGATTGAATTGTTAAAATATTCTGGTATTCAAACTGTCTCTGTATTGTTTGTTTGTTTTGTGAATTCCGCACGAAGTTACTCGAGGGCTATCTGTGCTAGCCGTCCCTAACTTAGTGGTGTAAGATTAGAGGGAAGGCAGCTAGTCATCACCATCCACCGCCAATTCTTGGGCTACTATTTTACCAATGGATAGTGCGATTGACTGTCAGATTATAAGGGATGAAAAACAAGTATGTTTGGTGCGACCGGGATTCGAACCCATGACCCTCAGATTACGAGTCTAACGCCTTAACTCACCTGGCCATGACGAACATGTCTGTGTATTGGAGATGAATAGACACTGGAGAAATGAAACACAAAAGGGAACTTTTATGTGAACTTGAATGACATAACTTTGTAAAATACACAACAAACAAACAAACATGCTTGTCGTATATTGAATACTAAATTCGTCAAGATCAAACAAGTATGTTTATTGTTGATTAAATACTAAATTCATGTGAAACACACAAGACCAAACAGGTGTGTTTATTGCAGACTGAACCATACTGAATTTTGAATGAAATACAAAATTATAAGGTAAAGTATGTTTTCCATAAACTGGACCATACAAACTGAATTTTGTATGAAATGTACAACAGAATAGTAGATACTGCAAATGATTAAACTGCAGCTGAATGAAATAATTGATTTATTTATCTAATTATTTCTTCGGTGATAGGTAATAAAACTGTCTCTACCACTGAATTGCTGCATAATTCTGTTCTCTATAAATCATGGGCAAACACAAGAAAAACTAAAGAAAGAAAACTCCTTAAAAATGTTTTGTGTTCAGTTCAAACTGTGATAACCTGTTTAGAAAGAACTTCTGGTTGCATAAGATATAATTATATTGTTTTAGGATATTTACCTTATTTGTGTAAAGTTAAAAAAATTGTTATATTCAATAACAGATTTTATTATAGTAAGAAAGGCACAATTAACAAATATGAAAGAATGTTGATTTTTGCCATCGATGGTAAAATTGCCCTTTTTATTGAATTTCACCGGTGTCTTTTATAAATAAAACTTTTATTGAAAATAGCTAAATTAAAAGCAACGTTTGAATACTAATGACACAACAATTATGGCTTGGCCATATTACTGAGACGTAAGAGGCGAGTGAAACCTGACAAAATATTACCATTAATTAGTACATATGAATCATGACTACATAACAAGAGACGTCTCACTAACTGACTTATTACCTCTTGTGTTTGTTTATAATTAAGCACAAAACCACATTCGACTATCTATTCTATCAACCATGGCTATCGAAACCTGGTTTCTGGCGTTGTAAGTCCACAAACATTCCGCTCTGTTACTGAGAGAGATATCTAGTTATAAAATTGATGTTGTTGTTTTTTTAATTAAGAATCAATCAATGATAACCATGCACGACTTCTCAACACTTAACATGCAGTAAGTTATTTTGAAGCCTCCACCACGAGCTTATTCTCAAGGCACTGCTGGAATTTTGAATATTTAACTACTAGTTTTATTCAATAACTTTCTAGTTAATTAGCTTAAATTTCAAATTACTTTAGACTTTTATTGCAAGCTCTGAGGATATTCCAATAAAAGATAAAAAAAACTAACACAATTTCATTAAAAACTGTCAAATAAATGTACTTTGGCCCACGCTTTATATAAAAAAAATTAATAGAGTTATCTAGCTTTCGTTCTTTGTAGAACCACTTATTATGAAAAAAAAACGTATCCTTAAGCATTTGGCAACCATATTTGTGTATTTTTCGATAATACATGCTATGGTTTATACACACATAGATAATTATTTTTGTTTCTATTGGCACAAAATACAAGCTCTATAGCAACAAATATTGCCAAATTTTATCAAGATTCATGCGATATTGTAAAATATGAAGAAAAATCTGTATAACGAATATAGTTGTATATTACTTAACCTGAATTGTTATAAAGAAATGTTGCTAAGATTACATCTCACAGCAGAAAGCGCGAGCGAAACTTAACATATATTTTATGTCATAAACCACTGAAATTAAAATCTAGAAGTGCTAGAAGACCAGCACCCCAGAATATAAATTTAAGTGGTTTATTTTTATCAGAAACTGAACTGAAGGTTTAACAGGTTTTCATTTTACAGGTACCATATTAAGACCTGAAACTGTAATCTACTTAAGCTCTACTACAGTTGTTATTGTGGAAGAGCTGACGATACCCTGGAAGGACAAGGTGGGCTAGGCATTAGAATCGGTGTGACAATGGGTAAAAATGGCTTCTACATCTCGTTGATGTTGGAACCAGTGGTTGTATTGCATTTCTGTCACTCTCTTCTTCAAGGGCTGTACTATTGTATGTAGGGAATCGAGGATTACGTTAAAACAGTTGCAAGAATAGATATAAACCTGGCCTTGGGCTATGAAGATCAGACCAGTGGAATCCAACAATAGAAACGACATCGGTGGATGTCATGGCACACCATCTGGAGAAGAACCGATTCCTAAGTGACCAATCAGTGACAAGTAATCCAACTGTTATAGCATATTTAATGCGTTTTCATAGAACTGTATAATCGTATTTTTACCCTTTATGAATAAATATAAAAGATAGCTGTGTTACGACCCTTCTAGAATCACAGATAAAATGCTGTTTCTGCTAATTGTGCGAGTGACGACAAATTAGTTTATGTTTAACAGCAAATAATGCAAAACGAGACCTTTCCGAGCAGTAACCAAAAAATAATGCACGATATTTAGCTTGACAATGGTTTCAAATGTTTTCGTTCTGCCTAGTCAAATATTACCAGTCAAAAAGGGCACAGAATAACATTTATCCCACACTTTTCCGATGTTACACCATCACTGCCAATGAGGCCTTTCGCACACTATCAAGAATTTTCCAGGACGGTTAAGAGTTATATGTTTCAAACCTGAGATACTGTGTCACACGGGTCACCTTAAAGAAAAACCTCTGTTCCATAGTTATGCCATAAGACCTGAAACACGTCAGTGGTTTAGATGATAACATAGATAACATCGTCTTGCTGAAAATATCATGCTAATTGACTGCAGTGAATCATTGTTGGATCATCTCCAGACTTTAGACGTTGACTCATGAGGTACTTAACAGCGACTTTGAAAACCCTTAGTTATAGCGGAATTGCATTAATAACCACAACTTATATTTTTGTTGCAAAGCTTATCTCCACGATTTGTGAATTAATAAGTTATTAATCGTTTATAGTAACAATATGCTTGATATAAGATCGATTACTGCTAAAATATGCCTAAAAATTCACACGTGAACATTTTTATAAACTGGATTTTGTTTGATTGTTTTAGAGCAAAGCAACATTAGACTTTATGCTGTGTTCACCGTTTGGAATAAAACTTAGAATTTTAGCTTTATTTATATTTTTTTATTTAAGTTCATAAACTTATCGTTGTCCCATCGGAGACATAAAACTGAATGGCGTATTACTGGAAGAACAGCCAATAAAATATGCTAAGCACCTGAAATTTCTTTTTTTTTGCTTATGAGTGTCACAAAATCCATTTCTTTCACACAATAAACTCTTATACGTTAAGTAAAGAATCCTTAATTAAATGTTATTCTCAAATAATGTGAAGTTGCTTCCTACCATATATACTGTACATATTACGTTAATTTAGCAGAAATAGAGGGTGAAAATAGTAGGTCATGAGGGCTTGCAGTAGAGAGAGGCTTTGATAAGATCAGCTTTCATTTTGAGGTCAAGGTGACTCTTCCTGGAGTCAAACGTACATATACTTGATGTACTTATATAAAAACCAATAACATATCCAAATAGTTGCTATGTACAGCCACTTGATTTTTTTATACAATGTAAGCGGTCCTCAAAACAAATAAATTTTCCCTTGATAATGCTTAAGGTATCAACGAAAGACGCAAACAGATATTAATCATTAAGTGACCACTCCCCTAAAAAATACAAATAATTCATTAAGTAAATTCTGTAATACTTCTCACTTTTCTTTCCTATGAAGCAAGTATACTCGTTCTTCGACTAGCGTTTTGGGGATATATGAATTAAAATTTGAAAGTGGCTCCATCTGTTGCTTTTCCTGTAAAAATGAAAGAAATCTTGACGTACAAGTAGAGTTTCGTGCATAATAATAAGAAACATCCGCTTACCTTGCATGCGTGCTGTAAGAGTGGCTACTTGTCTGAATTCGACAAATACGTTAACAGATAAAATACAGATGCCGAGAAAGAATTCCAGTTGTCAGTGTATGTGTACACAGCTTACTATGGTTCCCTGTTATCTTTGTGTACATAGCTTACTATGGTTCCCTGTTATCTTTGTGTACATAGCTTACTATGGTTCCCCGTTATCTTTGTGTGCATAGCTTACTATGGTTCCCTGTTATCATTGTGTACATAGCTTACTATGGTTCCCTGTTATCTTGGAACAAAAAACTACTTGTTCCAGAAAATAATCATAATTTTTTTCCATTTTGAGTGAATATTCTTCATTAATAGAAACTTTTTCATATTTTACATTGTGTCGTACACGTTTTGCTCGCTCTAGTATTACAAACACCTGTTTATTAACAAATCGAAACAATTAAACTTACCTATTTCATCACTAAACGTTTTAACTCCGGACTGAAACATTATTTTGAAGCTAGTCACCTATGGTGTTATTTTATTCAATTTTTTTCGTTATTTATCTTAGAATTTGTGTGTATAGAATTAGCACAGAGCTTTACAATAGGCTCTCTGTGCTCTGCCAACTAAGGGTATTAAAACCCAGTTTTTAGTGGTGTGAGTCTACAGACATGCCGCTGTGTCACTGGGGAATAGCATGTTAAAGAAAACAGGTATGTTAAAAGCATTTTTTTAATATAAGAAGCTAGTGGAAATATCTTACACGTTTTTATGTTACAATATCTATGTTTGTTTGTTTATTTCAAGAAGCGAGTAATCTAAACACCCACGTAAACTTTTTCGCTGGCCACTAATACCTTTCACATTTTTAAATTGTAATATTAAATGTATTAAAAAAACAGGTAAGCGAAACATTTGGATTAATTTTTTCACCTGGTGAAATATCTTAAATTTTTTTTATTTGTAGAAAGTGGTTAACCAACCGGTAATACCTAACAAATTACTCAAATGTAAGGCTTTTAAATTTTCAAAATTTTTTGGTTGATTTGAATTTCGTAATAAAATTACACATGAGCTATCTGCACTCGCCGACTCTAAATTAACAGTGATAGGGTAGAGGTAAGACACTGTCACCACCAATCCTTGAACGTAGATTGTTTTTGAATTTCGTACAAAACTACTCGAGAGCTATCTTGTGTAAGACCAGAGGGAACTCAGCTAGTCATCACCACTCACCGCGAACTCTTGGGTTATTCTTTTACCAACAAATAGTGGGATTACCCATAATTTTATAACGCCCCCACGGCTGAAAAAATTAGCATATTTAGTGTAACAGGGATTCGAACCCGCAACCCTCGAATGACGAGTCGAATGCCTTAACCACCTAACGATGCCGAGCATAAATCTTGAACTATCATTTTTATCAATCAGCAATTACAAAGATGATGTTACTATTTTATTTAAAATTATACAATTTAACGATCTGTTAATGGTTTTCATCTCATGAATAAACCAATTTATTGAAGTACCTATAAAATTAAAAACCAAACTTTTACTGAAAACAGCTACAAAAACGTGTTCAATTTTTTTACATATATAATAACTATTAATTTTCATAAACATATTTATAAATAAATAGTAGGCATACCAACCGGCTTTGTTTGTTCAAACAGTGTTGATAATTTATATATTTAGGAGATATAAACCCGTGACCCACAGATTGTGAGTTGAGCATTCTAACCACCGGGCCACGCCAGGTTTCCTCTTTAAATCAGATATTTTAACGAAGTCTTAGATAAAAATCGGACATTTATGCTTTCAAAGAACAAACAAAAACAGATAATGTGTTTTTACGTTTAACAAGCACGAGAGGGTATGACTTTTCTATACCCATAGAACTGTTACAAACCAAAAGTTTTGGTAAAAACTTGTTTCTTTTAGCAACATATTTTCAAAATAATTATTTTTAGTAAAATGTCAATCTCTGTTGTGTTTCGTAAGCTATTTGTAGATTGATATTTGTAATTTTTGGATCCATTAATGTATGTTACGTGATTATATTTTCGATTAATTTGCTGTAGTTAAAATGATCGCTCTAATTATCGAATCAAAGTCACGTTGACGTAGAACTAATCACATTTATCATAGAGTTGCGAGTTTCCACAAGTTAGAACTTCGTGGATGTTTATAATCGATATTGTATGATTGCTCGTATTTTGGTATTGTAAATATAGGCCTATCATGTAAGGATATCGCTACGCGTATAGTTGAGCGATAACGTGAGATTACATGAAAATACTTAAATTGTGTACAGCACAAAACTGGAAAACGTAATTTTCTTGTGATGACATTAATTTCGGAGCTATTTTTGTTAGTTTTAGATTTCAAATACTAAGGTAATAAACATTTTAATCTTCATATGCATAACCTAGCTTAGAGGATGAGAATGTTTCTAAAAGAAGTTTGAAATATTATATACAGGATGTAATCCATAGACTGCAGTAGTTTCAATGTTTATTATACAAAAATGTAATCCATAGACTGCAGTAGCTTCATTGTTTATTATACAAAAGATGTAATCCACAGACTGCAGTAAAATTATTGTTTATTATATAAAGGATGTAATCCGAAGACTGCAGTAGCTTTATTGTTTATTATACAAAGGATGTAATCCATAGAGTGCTGTACCTTTACTGTTTATTATACAAAGGATGTAATCCGAAGACTGCAGTAGCTTTATTGTTTATCATACAAAAGATATAATCCATAGACTGCAGTAAATTTATTGTTTATTATATAAATCATGTAATCCGAAGACTGCAGTAGCTTTATTGTTTATTATACAAAGGATGTAATCCATAGACTGCTGTATCTTTACTGTTTATTATACAAAAGATGTCATCCACAGACTGCAGTAGCTTCATTGTTTATTATACAAAGAATGTAATACGAAGACTGCAGTAGCTTTATTGTTTATTATACAAAGGATGTAATCCATAGACTGCTGTACCATTACTGTTTATTATACAAAGGATGTAATCCACAGACTGCAGTAGCTTTATTGTTTATTATACAAAGGATGTAATCTGAAGACTGCAGAAGCTTCTTTGTTTATTATACAGAGGATGTAATCCATAAAGTGCTGTATCTTTACTGTTTATTATACAAAGGATGTAATCCGAAGACTGCAGTAGCTTCATTGTTTATTACACAGACGATGTAATCCATAAAGTGCTGTACCTTTACTGTTTATTATACAAAAGATGTAATCCATAGACTGCAGTAGCTTTATTGTTTATTATACAAAGCATGTAATCCGAGGCTGCAGTAGCTTTATTGTTTATTATACAAAGGATGTAATCCGAAGACTGCAGTAGTTTCATTGTTTATTATACAGAGGATGTAATTCATAGACTGCAGTAGCTTCATTGTTTATTATACAAAGGATGTAATCCATAGAGTGCTGTACCTTTACTGTTTATTATACAAAGGATGTAATCCGAAGACTGCAGTAGCTTTATTGTTTATTATACAAAGGATGTAATCCGAAGACTGCAGTAGCTTCATTGTTTATTATACAGAGGATGTAATTCATAAAGTGCTGTACCTTTAATGTTTATTGTACAAAGGATGTAATCCGAAGACTGCAGTAGCTTTATTGTTTATTATACAAAGAATGTAATTTAAGTTTATTAGTACTTCTTAGTGTTTAAATTTAATTGGTTTCAGTTTTTTTATTTCACACTCGTGTGGTTTAAGAGTTTTATCTGACATTTTAATAACTTAACGTTTTGATTTAGTTATTGTAAAAGATAAGTTTTAAGCAGATTGTTAATCAGCAATCAAGTACAATTGGTTGTAAACAGTAGTATCACGTACGTGTTCACGTATCACCGAAAGATATTTTAATGAAAAAAAGAGAAATGTGATTTTTGTTCAGTAAACAGAATAAATTTCCGCGTTAACAGATTTTTTTAGACTTGCAGTTGCGGATTGTTCTCTTAAAATCAAATTATTTTGAATTGTATGAAATAAGACCCATGAAAGTCATTTGTTGAAGCCATTGTACCTGATAAAGGTCATTCTATTAAATAAGTGGAAACGTATTTATCATATTGTTATGTTTTAAAGAACATGAAAATAAGTATAACTAGCCAAAGTCGTGTGATTATCTTAAATCAGAATTTTCTTTCTGAAAACAGTTATCTAACATTTTTGAAAATTATATATAAGTAGAAAATATGTAACACTATCATGAGACTGCGTACTGGTTCTTATTTTCCTACACTGACAAACTTTGAGAGTGTTTGTTTGTTTTGGAATTTCGCACAAAGCTACTCGAGGGCTATCTGTGCTAGCCGTCCCTAATTTAGCAGTGTAAGACTAGAGGGAAGGCAGCTAGTCATCACCACCCACCGCCAACTCTTGGGCTACTCTTTTACCAACGAATAGTGGGATTGACCGTCACATTACACGCCCCCACGGCTGGGAGGAAGAGCATGTTTAGCGCAACGCGGGCGCGACTTTGAGAGTGAACTTCCAGCGATGATGAAGAAACTAACACTGTACTGAAGAATTTTGTGAATGGGAAGCTTCGTTTCAAGTGACAGTACACACTATCAGTAACACATGATGTTTACATATGCTCAAACTACGCTTAAAAATCCAAGTTTATGCTTTTAACGAACGTAAAACTGACAAGAAAGAGAAACACCTATAATTTCTATGATGTGAACGCCTTTTCTAGGCTGACGAAGCATGATTATAATTAATTATACTTGTCATAAAACATTAGTACTAGGCCTATTATATTTTTAACACAGCATTCTTTATTCATTCTTACGACTGAACAAAAAATATAGTGTTAAAAAATATAAGCTTAATGCTAATGTCTTATGATATGTATAATTAATTAGACACAGCTATAATTCAAAAATACGATTTTGTGTTTATATATCTAGAAATACTTAGACAATGAATGAAATCGTAAGTACGGCATACCAATACATATGTTTATTGCTATTTATAACATTTTGAAATTTATTACTGAATACCTTTTCATAGGACCGAGTAACTTTAGTTCACAGTAGACAAGCTACTAACTATAGAAACGTTCCAAGTGAAAATAGCTAAATCAATCTGACGTGTGTGAAGGGACAGTTTAAATTCAATAACTCCCAAGTTCACGGTGAGAAAATTAACTCACTGGGAAGCATTTTACATTGTGTTATAACTTTGAAATATTTTTTTTAAATCTTGTTGTTGCGAAAATGGCTTTATTTTGTATTGCAATAATGGGTTGTTTTCTGTTAAACCAAAATTAACTAAACATTTTTTATGTCGGATAATAAATTATCTCCACTCTTATGCAGGAAATAGTCCTATATACAAATTATATATTGCGAAACTTACAAAGCTGTATGGGCTATATATAAAACCTGAAAATTTATGGGAATAAAAATTAATATGTGCTTTAATTTTTATTTTATTTTTTGTAACCCTATTTATTGCATTTCTTATGCAAAAATTCAATTTCACATAAAAAGTTTTCAGATGAAAATTTTCAACATAAAATAATTATGTATACTATTATGCTAGATACTGTTTAATCTATCATAAACAATGGCCTTAAAAAGCCGTTTCTGACAAGTTAATTCTGTCACTTCATACATATCAGCGTAAGAATGGTTCATACAGTGTTCATTGTTTCATAGTTAAATGACATTTATTACTTTCGTCATTGTTTAATGTAAATTTAAGGTTTCATTAACAGTTACTTTCTACAAAAACCTTTTTTTATGAATTTTCTCAGAACACAGTAATCCACGGAGCTTAATATTAGGTAGAAATGTTTGTTCAATGAGTCTAGTTAAGTTACAATTTAACTGAATAGTAGCAGCCTGTTAATATTAGACTTAAATATAAGTACTGTCTGAATCGTGTTTTAAAAGCACTAAATGTATTTAGATCCATCTACATGGAAGTTCAAATTAAAAACAGTTATGGTGTGTACAACATACAAGCCTGGTAAGAATGGTTACAAAAAAGAGTCTTTATAGAATATTAGTATTAGGTAGACAAATTTTATTTTGATGCACTACATTCTTAATCCAGTTCCTTTGAAATACTCAAGAATTAAAAGAATGTACAATAATAGTATTCCCGCCATAATATGTTTGCAATACCCATTGCCAAGAGCACATTACACTCACCATAGAGCTCTTCATAGCTGTTGGGATACAATAAATACAATAGTTTAAAAACGAAATGGACCTAACACTAAATTATTATGACAAATATTAACTTATATAGGCTCGGCATAGCCAGGTGGGTTAACACGGCCTTGTTTCAATATTTAGTAGTTCTTGTTTTCACTGTAGTGTGTAACACGGTCTTGTTTCAATATTTAGTAGTTCTTGTTTTCACTGTAGTGTGTAACACGGTCTTGTTTCAATATTTAGTAGTTCTTGTTTTCACTGTAGTGTGTAACACGGTCTTGTTTCAATATTTAGTAGTTCTTGTTTTCACTGTAGTGTGTAACACGGTCTTGTTTCAATATTTAGTAGTTCTTGTTTTCACTGTAGTGTGTAACACGGTCTTGTTTCAATATTTAGTAGTTCTTGTTTTCACTGTAGTGTGTAACACGGTCTTGTTTCAATATTTAGTAGCTTCTTGTTTTCACTGTAGTGTGTAACACGGCCTTGTTTCAATATTTAGTAGTTCTTGTTTTCACTGTAGTGTGTAACACGGCCTTGTTTCAATATTTAGTAGTTCTTGTTTTCACTGTAGTGTGTAACACGGCCTTGTTTCAATATTTAGTAGTTCTTGTTTTCACTGTAGTGTGTAACACGGTCTTGTTTCAATATTTAGTAGTTCTTGTTTTCACTGTAGTATGTAACACGGCCTTGTTTCAAGATTTAGGCAATGTTTTACGTTCAAATCGTAATAAAAGGGTCGAACGTTCTAATCCCGGTCTCACCAAACATGCTTACCCTCTCAGCCGTGGGGGTGTTATAAAATTACGGTCAATTCCACTATTCGTTGGTAAAAGAGTAGCTCAAGAACTAGCGGTGGGTGGTGGTGACTAGATGTTTTCCCTCCAGTTTTACACTGCTAAATTAGGGACGGCTGGCGCAGATAGCCCTCGTTAACTTTGGACGAAATTCAAAAACAAACAAACGTTACCTGTATGGTGAAAGGGTACATGCTAAATTAAGAGACAAGCACAACCTCGGAGGTTTGGCACTTGTAAGCGGGCACAACTCACGGAAAATACGTATGATCCCGATATTCTCCTGTCATTATCCGGAGATTCTAAAGATACATGCCAAGATTAGTAAAAATCAATTCAATGTTGCTAGTTATAAATGAACACCCAGGCTTGTGTCAAATAGTGGTTTAGACATATACACAGTCAATTTTAATCAACCTGACTTCAAAATAATAGCATAATTTGCTAATTTACGATTGATTTACCGAAGTTTAACTGAAACGAATATATTACATTAATTTCAACTCATGGTTTATCATTCTTAGCTGTTAAAAGTCGTCAGGTTAAGATTTATATCTCTAACTTTAAATATTAGTTCGGCTCTTCAGAAAACTGTTTACAATAATCGTACTGTAAACATGCTCAACATTTTAAAACATTGCCTAAATCTTGAAACAAGGCCGTGTTACACACTACAGTGAAAACAAGAACTACTAAATATTGAAACAAGACCGTGTTACACACTACAGTGAAAACAAGAACTACTAAATATTGAAACAAGACCGTGTTACACACTACAGTGAAAACAAGAACTACTAAATATTGAAACAAGACCGTGTTACACACTACAGTGAAAACAAGAACTACTAAATATTGAAACAAGACCGTGTTACACACTACAGTGAAAACAAGAACTACTAAATATTGAAACAAGACCGTGTTACACACTACAGTGAAAAGAAAAAGCTACGGAATCTTGAAACAAAACTTGCGTTACATGTAGTAAACCGTGTACAGAACACGCATTATTTTCAGGAATGATCAGTTATGGTTTTTAAAGTATTGAGGTCTAAAATCATAAATTAGTTGTATGAATTATTTATATGAAGTTTGTGCTGAAACAATTATTTTTTAGTAATTTTGTTATATTGATAATCATTTTAGGATCCAGCCATTCATCCCAGAGAGAACGTTTGTAAAGTCAACTATTACTGCGTATATAATCGCCCTTTAGGTTAGGTTTTTTAGATGAACACAAACCTACAAAATGGGCTATTTGTGTTTTGACCATCACGGGTATCGAAATCCGGTTTCTCGGTGTTGTAAGTCCGCAGACATACCACTGTGCCCACTGAATTTACCAGCAGGAATAAATCTAGTTTTCGCTTCAGGATAGAGTTAAAGCTATGATACATTTCTGAACTGATGCAAAAGTCAGAAAGTTCAATGATAATTTAGAACGTCCTTTAGCTACAGCAGTAAATCAATATACTAAATGCACGTGCTTTTTAAGGTATAAAACGATTGAAATGAATTAAGATAGATCTCACTGAAGCCCTAACAAGAAGTAAGAAGAAAAGCTTCGAATTTCATTTCTTAAAACAACAACAAAAATAATTTACATCACAAAACCTTTAGTACCGACCAGGGGGGTTAAAAATTTTGTGTATGAAAATAAAATAAAAATTATAGAAACACTTACCGCTACCCCAGAAATTATTAATGTGTCCCAAAAACTAAAAATAATAATAAAAATCAGTAAAACGCCAAACAAGGCTGTGGTACATAGAACAGTGAAAGTTAGAAGCTACTAATTTATGAAACATTTTTGTTTTGTTGATAGTTATTTTGCTAAGTCCAAAGCTACACAATCTGTGCTGTGTTTGTTTACTATGGGTGTCGAAATCCGACTTTTTTTGTTACACACAATAATTGGTTACAAAGTATACACAGAAGAAACAGCTATTCAGTGCTTAAACAAGGTCTTATTACACACTACAGTGAAAACAAAAAGACTACTAAATCTTGAAACAAGACTTGCGTAACAAGAGGTAAACTGAATACACATTATTTTCAAGAATTATCAATGACGGTTTTTAAACTCTTGACATATTTCTAAGATACGATTTTTGATCCTTTGAACAGCTTGTAGACGATAACCAAACAAGTTTTCCATTTTACAGTTTCACTTTTTTTATACATGCATATTATTTTTCCGAATATATCTACTATAACATTATATTAAAGCTCAACACATTTTTTGTCTCTATGCATATGAAATATTATTATCGGGAAAAAAGGCTCAGAAATTCTGTTTTGTGCAAAAATTTCCGCTCGTAATACAATCCTTAACCTTATAATGAGGTATTTGTTAATCACGCGTTCTATCTTTACTTTATAACGAAGTTTTCAAATGGGTTGTTTTGAAGTAACCTTTTTTTCTTCTAATTCTAATTTGGAATGGCAGGAGGGTTTGTGGGATGATTCTTGAAAATTGTGTACCGAAAAAAATTTGTACTTACGTAGTTCGAGGGCGTCGTTATACGCTCATGCCTCTTGCATTTGAGGACGATAACACTTGAAGTGCGCCTGAGGCATACAGTCACACGCGGCAAACAAGTCGGGCACTGCGCCGCGGGCACATTGGTAGTAAGACCGGAGAAAAAAGTTTTATACTTCCGCGGCTTTAGTAAAGGTTTTGTACTGACAGGCCCAGTTCATCTAGACGCTTAGGCTATGTGAAACACAATAGCAGATTTCTACAGCCGAAAGACTGGTTAGATGCGGAGAGTTTATTGGTACAACCATAACTCTAAGAAGATTATAATTCAAATACTTATTTGCATCTAATCCCAACACAAAAGGGTTTATATGAGCAAACTGTTTTCTGGAACATCGTTATGTTGAGTAGTAAATGCTTTGACACAATCGGTGCATTGTTAGGTTGTTTTGTGTGTGTTTTTATATGTAAGAGAAAATGTTCAGTTTATATTGTAATTTAAAAAAAACATAAAGGTGGAAAAGAACAGTATTTTGTGTACACATATTTTCCCTTAACTATTTCAGTGATGCTTGTGATAGAAAAGTTGTACATGGATGCGAAATTTTGACGAAAAGTTTTTGCAAAGTAGACTTTGGAGTTGAACTTTACCTTTAATATTTCGAACTCTTGGATTTTCGAGTGTCAAGTATTATGACCTTTCTTCTCAGGCTATTCTGGAGTGTGACAACTTATGTACATTAACTGCTGAAGTTTAATACCACGCATAATTATAAATTACCTTTAAAAATCTAGTTTTATAAAATTAGCATAGGAATAATTAATTTTTCTAATTAATCTAGCCTCTAATCAAGTACAAAAATGTCTATTGCTACAACGTGTTATAACCCCGCATGATTTTTAAAAGTTTCTTATAAAAACGTACCTTATTTAAATACCTTATAAAAGAAATTACAAATCATTCAACTGTTATAATAAATCTAATTTCCATTTATATTTTCCATAACGCGACCAATAAAGCTTTTCTTTCTTCCAAACAACATGTTTCAAATTTTCGTTATTGAATGTTAAGAGAGAAAAAGAAATTAATTGAAATAATTGAATAAAAAGTCCTCAAATTAAATGTGCAATTTAAGCCTAACGAAGTAAATTCATAGACGAGACACATGAGGTGTTTTCTGTTATTACACCTTCTACAGAAAAAATTGCACATTTCCACAGTTCGTTTGTAACTGTAGTTTCATAATTATTACAGACTATAATTTGTATCTTTTTGGGCTGATAATATCTTTGGTTTTGACATCCATATTTTTAGCTGATCTAAGACATTTAATATGCAGAATTTGAATATAAGACCACTAGCGCGATAGTTTAATGAATCCCATAGTTGTTTATATGAGATAATTTTTGTGTTTTGGGCAATACCAGTTGTATGTTTAAAAAAAATAAATAAAGAAAGCCATGATTTATAAATTATTATTCCAATAATTTGCCTTCATGTCAACGTGCACAATTTTTTGCCGTTAACATTCGCCAGACATCTGTATGCAAAACACTCTCTTTCTCTGTATGTATTTTGACCAGTTCTTACACTAAATCTTTTTCAAGATTGATGAATAGGCAATATTCAGGTTAAAGTGATATATGCATATAGCAAATATGCATATTTAATGTATATGTGCAGATATGAAGTCAAATACTTGAAAGAAAACGAAAGTCGCGTAGCGCTCCACTCTTTATATACATCAAGGTTGGGGGAACTTATTTTGAACAGCATTCTTTTTATAGTACAGGAAATTCTTTCGCTACACAAACACATATATAATCCTACGACAGATAAACTGTTTCTCATAGATTAACGTTTTTGGAAACCTTCCTTTCATTTCTAATGACAACTTTTTGTGCTTTTGAATATAATCAATCAAGAGAAGAATATCCACAATATTTTATGTGTTGGTGACTCAAATATTTTGATTCGCATATAAAGTAAACTACGATTGAAAACCGATTTTTATTTATCTTTACCTCTCCACCTTCCGAATAGCAAAGCGATATGTCTACTGATTTGCAAAGTCATAAACCTGATTTCGATACTCGTAGTGGGTTAAAGCACAAACATCACTTTGAATAGTTTTGTGTTTAATAACAAACAACATTTTCGTAATGAATACGCTATTACAACTACGCTGATCGAACTAATATACTCTTACGGAAATATACGACTATATTTAAGAACATACTTAGATAGTTAGATACACGTTAATTTGATCAGTTGAAGTTTATAGATGGTAGTATTGCTTGAATTCAATGGTGTAATCACCTTTACTCACTTATCCTTCAATAAATATGTCATTCGCCCACTTTTCACTTGAGAAAGATGGCGTTTATTCAATTTCCTTTAGGAAATTCACTTTTACCAACGTTTTATTCTGGAAACATACATACCATTTATCGACGTTTCGTTTCGGAAATATGATGTTTACTTTATGATTTGGAATATACGATGGTTACTCACCTTTCAGGTGTGAGATACACTAGCTGGCCACTTCTCAGTGAGAAAGTATGATGTTCACGGAATTCTCGTTTTGGAAGTACGGTGTTACGGACTTCTCATTTCATAAATACGATTTTAACAACTTCTCATTTAACTTTAAACGTTTAACATTTCACTCTCTTGTCTGGACTATTTGCAGTCACCAAAATTAATTAGTCCACTCCAACTTCTTACCAATGCAGCGCTGCTTAAAGCTAACCATAAAATATGCTATCACAAACATGTCGGTCCTTATATATATGTGTATAAATATCCAACTGAACATAAACTATTCGTTTAAAAGCTTTATTGTTATAAAATTTAAATTTATTCTATATTTTTAGTTAGAGCTATTTTTTTAGGTTGAAAAGCAGATCAACTCTCCTAGAACAAAGAGCTATATAGATAGGCAAGTATAAGAGTGTATTCTCTTAAAAACCGATGAAACATATCACAAACAAGTTGAAAAATGACTCACCTACTACAAATACATTCAAACATATTTCACAAGCGTAATAATGCCTTTAAAAGGGAGTAGATATTTGAAAAAAAGGCTGGAAAATACACAATTAGTATATGGGGTAGTAAAAGTGAGTAGTAACTCACAGATTGTACAGACAAAAGAAACATAAAACAGACATATTAAATTCATTTATATTAAAAGTTTCATACATATACACAAAAAGTAACATACAGTGTTATTATACAGACACTAGGAGCCATATCGTAACTTATATTTCTGAAATGCCTTATAAAGATGTTTATTATTTAAATGTTTCGTAAAAGCATGTGTTTGTAATAAGCCATGTAATGAAGTACAATTATAAAGAAACATATATATGTGTGTATTACTTAAGTACCTAATAACAACGAATATTAATTACTTAAAGTACTTAGAAGTTTTACGTTGATAAGCGTTCTATGAGGATCTATGTTACTAAAGAATCGTATCAAAACGTGTATTATTTAAGTGTTTAAAAAATTTATATCACAAACTTACTAAAGTGTCTCACAAAAACGAATATTCCGAAAACGCCGTACAAAATGCATATATGTTTTATAAAAACATCTAGCTAAAGCCTCTTAAAAATATTTACCACAATAACAAAAGTTTATGCTTGTTTAACGTAAAAAAAGGATAAAATCGTATAAAGATAATATACTTAATACGCATGTGCCGAAAGAGAACGAAACGTTTACATTATTAAATAGTACTTTAGATATTCTATAAATGCAATGACAGACCAATCTGGAGAGGATTGGATAAGATGGTTAATAGGGAAAATTCCTGTACTCCATTGTTCTAGTAATCTGAGGGTCGCGGGTTTGAATCTCCGTCATACCAAACATGCTCACCTTTTCAGCCGTGGGGGTGTTATAATATGTCGGTCAATCCCACTATTCGTTGGTAAAAGAGTAGCTCAAGAGTTGGCGGTGGCTGATGATGAATAGCTGCCTTCCCTCTTGTAGCTTTACGCGAAATTTAAAACAAACCAAATCATTATTCTGCTTTACTTGAAATCATATTCAGGAGTTATTGATGGGTTTTGTAGCATCAAATTATAACTTTATAAAATGAGAGGTCAAATTAGTCTTATAACTATTTAGACAATGCATAAAGAACCTTTGTTAAAAGTATAAATTTCCTTTTGTAATAAAAAGCTATTAAGATACGACGTGTGAAAAAACGTTAAAATGGAATAACTTTAAAAAATATACGTATTTCAATTTGTGACAATTTGCACAAACTCTCATGACACTGACGAGTCAAAACTGATGGGCTGAAAATGTGTTTTAAGTATGTTTTGATGAGAACTTTTGAACTTTAAGAGATCGATTCAAAATTCCACCCCAACCCCTTTCAGTGGCACAGCGGAAAGTATGAAAGATTATAACACCAGAGATCGGGTTTCGACATTCGTGGTCGGTACAGCACAGAAGTAACACATAAAATCATGATAAATATTACATGTCATCAAAGTTTGAAACCAAACCCCATAGTAAGTGACTCAATTCCGATTTAAACAGAAATAAATGATTAAACATTAGAGGCAGGTGTCATTTAAATATTTACAAACAAATTTATGTTTTAGATTCAAGTCCAGCCAAAACACTGTTGATCATTTTTAGAATCAAGTAGGTGTTTAGATTTGGTGTTTTAATTCTCACCTTTAAAATTTTGTGATAATTCATGTTCCACTTATAAAACGATCAAGTCGCTCAGTTATAATTAGTGGATTAATGGATGTGCTATTCAGTCTTAACGGTAATTTCGAAGAGGAGTACTTGTAAGTGATCCAAACGAATGTCCTAGATTGTTAAAATGCTAAAAGAATTTATAAAAGCAACGTCAGCGTGATCCATATATATATTTTTTATATTGTATAAAACGAGTTTTAGGGGCAACACATTCCTTAAAGGAATCTTAATCTACTTGTCGTTCAGCTTTAGAAAAACCTGTTGGTATGTATATAGTTGTTGATTTTTATTGCGTTAGAACGCTTTTATATATTTTTTTTTTCTGAGTAGGTATTTGCTGAAAGCATATTTAAAAGACAAAGCATTCTGATATTTGAGAAAAGGTACCATTATAGAGATAAGATGTGTACTATTCTAAATTAATTGTCTCAGTTATCATTTATTTATTAAGCTTGTATCTGCTACGATCCCCCGCCGGGTCAGCGGTAAGTCTACGAATTTACAAAGTTAAAATCAGGCGTTCAAATTCCCCTCGGTGGATTCAGCAGATAGCCTGATGTGGCTTTGCATTAAGAAAGCAAACTACTATGATCTCTCAAATATTTATCTACCCAAAATACACAAGAAACGTGTATCTTTACAGTCAGTCTCATAAAAAAATTGAGTTAATTTAGAGAAAACAATGTGCATGTTTTTACCATTGGAAAGTGCACAATCATTAATGCAGGCTTAACAACACATAATTCAAATTAGAACATGTACAATCCAGTATTACACTTAACATGCATTTTTATGTATTTCACCACATTTAATTTAAACTTTGCCGTATTATAGAACAAGTATTATATATATTTTTGGTAGCGCACAATATGCAACGTAACATGCTCTTGAACACACAGTACATAATTTTTCATAGATTTTGAATATACGCACAATATAATGTACATACTTTAGAACCGCACTGTATAGTTTATCATACCTTAGAACACATACTGTACATTTTATAATGCTTTAAACCAAATACATTATAAATTATACTACCCATTAGAACATACACTGTACATTTTATCATCGTTTAGAACACATATACACTGTATAGTTTATCATACCTTGGAAAACATATTATACACTTTACCATGCTTATACCAAACAGGTTACAAAGATATATGTAATGTATATTTTACCATAACTCAGAAACTATACATTATATCACGTTTTAGAATTCAGTCTGTACAATTTACCATGACTTACGACACCCATTGTATCGTACTATCGTATATCTTGGTTCAGCATATAGTTTTTTTTAACAATCGGTGGATACATATTTCAAAACGTGTAGTTCTAGTAAGTATACTGCAAGGACACTATACAAAAAGTTATTTCAATATTCTGTATAATCTTTTATATCGAGTCCAAACAAGTTAATTAAATTTTTAACTAAAAATACAATATAGGCATGATTTTATTTAATTAGTTATTGCACAGAAAGTTAAACAATAAATGTTTAGTAGAACACTGTAAAGAAACATATGGACATAAATACATATAATTATTACCGAAAACGACAAATGCCTAATTTTTTACGAGAACGTATCGAATATTCTTGAAACACACGTGTTTATTTGTAACATTTTTACCCTCATTGATGGATGAGTTTGCGCGGCAGTGAAGATAAAATTAGCAGATTCTTCTGATCTGACAGAATAATTATATGTACGTGCATCGCATATCTGGAGTTTAGCACAAGTTCACTCCTCAAAATTTCTTAGTTCTTCTACCAGATTTTTTTTTGTCACGATCTGTCTATAGCTACAAAGAATTAAGCAATTTCACACTATCAGTGATGTCGAGAAAACCCACTTGTAGAAAAATATATATGCAAAAACGGTTCGTTTGGGTTGAGAAAATATTTTACGTAGAGGAGCGAACAACGTTTCGTCCTTCTTCGGTCATCGTCAGGTCCACTTTGTGAACGTTTTTGCAAATATACTTTTCACATTATATATATATATCTTATGAACCAACTTGTATTCAGTCTTCGTTCAATTTATATAACTTTTATCGCTATAGACCTAATTTCTTTTGCTATAATATTGCTATTTTATTGTAATTAATTTTATTTTCGTAAGGTATTTTGACTTGCCAGAGGCTAGAAGGTAATCTTAATTGTTAGCATCTGTTGAAGTAATGCAAAATTAAACGCTTGAAGCTATCTAGCAATCTTTATTTTCTGTGAAGTGTATAATGGGGCATTGAATTTAATGTGATAAAACTCACTGAATTACAATTAGTTTAATTGGCGAAACGTAAGTCATGGACCTGGCATAGTTACAAAAGCCAACAAAGAGTTGCACCAGAATGTTATTGTGAAGAAAACAGAACTGTAAACCTGTGGTAATCTTGACTTAATCGTTAGAAACATTTACTTTTATAGATCCAAGTTATTTAATGTTTTTGATAGAAACTTTATTCAAAAATATTTTGATTTAACCGTTTTGTGAAAATAAATTACACTAGGCAAAGGGTGGTTTATTTGTTGTTTGCCTGCATTTCACATAAAGTGGTTTATTTGTATCTTTGCTGAATTTCAAATAGATTAGTTTATTTGATTGTTTTCTACATTTCACATAAAGTTATACTGGGCTACCTGAGATAGTTACCTCTAATTTTCAATGTATAGGGCCTGGCATGGCCAAGCACCTAAGGCGTGTGACTCGTAATCCGAGGGTCGCGGGTTCGCGCCCGCGTCGCGCTAAACATGCTCGCCCTCCCAGCCATGGGGGTGTATAAAGTAATGGTCAATCCCACTATTCGTTGGTAAAGGAGTAGCCCAAGAGTTGGCCGTGGGTGATGATGACTAGCTGCCTTCCCTCTAGTCTTAAACTGCTAAATTAGGAACGGCTAGCACATATAGCCCTCGTGTAGTTTTGTGCGAAATTCCAAAACAAATCAATTTATAGACTAGACTAAAATCACCCAGTCAGTATAACCTACCGCCACCTCTTAAGCTACTCTTGTAAGACTGAATAGTATATAATTTGACCATCACTCTTTTAACAGCCCCACAACCCGAAAGTAAGAAGTGCGATTCTGTTTTTTAAATGTTGCGGTAACGGTACAAACAATAGGAACTCCCCATAGAGAGACTCGGAAATCTCTGGCTCGTACTCGTCCTAGCAAAAGATGAAAGTTATTCAGGCGATGTTAAGTTTAATTTTACGTTCATCCAAAACGTGTATTATATCAAAATATTAAAATTTTAAATGATTACAGAAAATAAACACGTGTTTTGAATGGACTACAACAACAAGCTTAACTAAAAACATTAGCATCAAATATTTAATTTTCTGAGGCAATTTTACTTTTCTTAATAGTTTGCCAAGATGAAAATTCGAACCCGCGACCCTCGGATTATGAGATGAGCACTCTAACCATTTGGACATGCTGGGCCTGAAAGTACCGTTCCCTCATAGGGGAATTCAACATTGATGCCACATACTTAGTATACGACAGTATTATTGTTTTATAAATGACATTTAATATTCAATAAGACATATTAGTGCTTTTGATGTTATTCGTTTCAAGCGTCACCTTAACATTTTCCCAATTCCACGGCGACAACTGAGGAATTAATATTTTGTAAAGTACTAAACAATAAAAAAATAATTTTTGTGAAAAGTTTAAAGAAAGGCTCATCTATAGAGATGAACAATAAAATAGTAACATTATATGGAGAAAGTATTACTTGTTATAAAACTTATGTATATTACAGTTATAAACTCATAGTTATATGTATTAACCCTGAAGAAGTCGTAAAGGCGAAACATTGACTTGAATAACAATATATTCTGCAGTATAAAAGTTGTTTTTTCTTAACTTTTATCAAGCTTTTAATTTCTAGCACGTACAAAACTTACTTAACGTGCAAAAGCTCTTGAGACACCACCTGTAGTTTAACTTTTGAAAAAAGTATTTTTGATTTGTCTATCAGTTTAAATAAATAACGATCTTTTAGCTAGGCTAACAGCAATCTTATATAAAATAATAATAATAATAATATTTTGTACGTTTCAATGTTTTTATTTTATTAATAGCAAAATTTGAAAAAAAAGTAAAGAAATTTAGGCATGTCCTCAAGGCGATGTCATGGTTTATTCTCGACATCCTTTCATCACTGTTTATCATGTTAAAAGAAGTACCATAGCATCGATTCTAATCTTTAACATTCGGACTTTTATTAAAGCGGTCACTGACTTTCAAAGACCAGAAAGAAAGTCAACAACTTGGTACACGCATGCATGACAATGAAGACAATTTACAAAGAAGACAGTTGATTAGGCCTATTCGTACATTCTTAAAATTGAGATACATATCAATTTTACAGATGTTTTTATCTTGATACCAAGACAAAAAAGAAGATTGTATGGCTAACATATCTACATATTCTAAATTTAATTACACTACAGATAATAAGAATAATGAGCTCCTCAGTTTTGTCTTTTAGCAAATATCTGGAGATTTAGCCTTCCCACAATAAAGAGTAATTTCAAACTTTGACCAAATTTTTAAACTAAAGTAAGTAAGATGTATAGAACTTGTTCTAAGTGGTCAAAGCGCAGTGGTACGAACACATAAGTTGACGACAACTGTTCACACCACCTTGAATACGATCTTTACAGTTTTTAATTAGGAAAACAAAACCCAGCGAAGACGATTTACAACACGGCTTCGATACTTCACATCAATGTGAATAAGATCCTCACAGTTTTGAATTCAAAAACAAAACTCAGTGAAAACGATTTACAATACGGCTTCGATACTTTACACCACTGTGAATAACAAACATCTCTACAGCTTCAATTCTTCAGATCACAATCTGTCAAATCCGTACAGCCTTGCATTACACAAAACAACACAAAGAAAAGATATCAGACAAATGATACCACCCTTCTGATCACCATGAATAATGCTAACAATTAACATCAACCTCAAAATAACCCACTTTTCAGATGGCACACAACCTTACATCAACTCATTATGAATAAGGTAGAAAATTATGTATTTTGGAATAACGCTTCCACTTACAATGGAGAGACATTAATCCACTAAACCAATAGAGATAAGGACCTACAAGCTTAGATCAATCGTTCATTTTGTAGTTGAGTCTCGACTCATTCAGTTGTAATAACTAGTCTACAATCCCAGATTATAATGAATAGTATGCTTGCATTTCTTCATCAAGTCTTACAAACCAGTTCTATAATACCACATTTTAAGAAACACTACGATTATTGCTCTTCATCAAGTCTTAATGACAAGCTCTAAAATCCCAGATTATAATGAACAACATGCTTACAGTTTTACATTAAGTCTTCATGACTAGCTATGCTTACAACTTCTCTCCAAGTCCTTCAGCCCGAGGTAATAAAAGAGTCACAATCTTGCTGCAAATTTTCAATTCAAAGCAAACCAAACATACAATACTTTACCATCTCTTACTCTCAGCCTAGAGTAAACAGCATTTAAAATCCCTCATAAGTTTGCAGAAAACGAGATGATTTATAATTTCTACTCAGTCAGCCATTGTAAAATAAATAAGATCCATGATTCTTCATCTTTATACCCATCAGCTTGCTTTCTTCCAATTGCATTGAATGTGATTTACAATCCGAAGTTAATCCGTCACACCCATATTATATACGATCATTGCTGATGGATCAGTTTCTCTGATACAATGTAACAAAACTGAAGGAAATAGAAACATGACATACTCGCTAACTTACTTTATACACATTGAACAGGATTTAAAATCACGCATCGTTTCTCAGCTTACAGAAGGCAGTTCGGCGACTAGACAAATACAACGAGACTTGCAGTATTGTGCCACGTTATAATGTAACTCAAGAACCACCGTATGTTCACAACGACTATGATTTGAAAATATTATTATTATTATTATTAATGATGTTAGAAAATATGTGGGCTCAAGAAGCCTTGATAGAAATGAAATAAAAACCATATAACCCAAAGTTATAGTTTTTTTTTCATATTATATATATATAGAATATTAATTAATATATAAATATATTATTATATCAGTTGGATATTCATTCATCTCGTGGAGAACATATTTTGGTTCTTGGGGGTGAAATATAGACTTCAAAATATCTAAGCGCCAATCCCTATGCCTCTCCTACGTGATTTGGTGAAAGTCGGTTCAGCGATTCGCCAGTCATAAGTAGACATGCGCGCAGACTTTCATCAGATAATGGTTTAGAAATTATTTCAGACAACTAAAACAACAATCAATGATATCATAGAAGTAGTTACCACCACCCCTAACTATTTACAGATTTATGATAAAATAATTGTATTGGAACATACACACCACAGAGTGAAAATGTTTGAGAATATATGATGAAGATAAGAAATACTCAACGTTACGGATACTTCGTGGGTAACTTAGATAGGGATTAGATAGTTATGCGTAGAAAATGTATCACCCGTTCTTTAAATAGTAATGTGTATACATACATATATATTAGTTTTCATTTTACTGTTAAAAAGGGAACGTCAGTAAATACATTTATACAACTTAGTTTTCATTTTAGTGTTGATAGGGGAGCCTAGATACCCATCAGGAGAATGGTTATGCTTTTTAGTTTTCATTATGTTGTTCATAAGGGGGATATAGATACCCAACTTTAGAAGATAGGTTTACACATATTAATTTTCACTATGTTACTTACAGACAAATATCCAGCTTCAAGTTATAACCCTGTAGATCTTCAGTGTCCGTTGTGAGTTTGAGTTTGCATAACTGTTGCTCAATTTAAAATTTCAATAATTCTTTCCTTTCATGTGTGACCCTTACAAATATAGTTTAAACTGTATAAAAGGGCGCGTTTCCCAGTAATACTGCGGAAGCTCTTTTCCCTCAGATTTTTCTTTCTCAGTAGGAAGTACTCCGTCGTTTCTTGCTTGGCTCGTGTCGTATGCTTCATTTGTTTTATTTAAGCGAAACTATTTGTTTTGGCAATGAGATTTCAAATTAAATTATTATAGAAGGTTAAAAATACCTTATTATCTTATAAAAACTATCCATTAGTTACTAAATTTAACATTATATATATATATACACACACACAAAAGTGTGTGCAAAATATATAAATTAGATATATTTGGAAGTAAATCTGCCCCCCAGTGGCTCAGCGGTATGTCTGCGGACTTACACGCTAAAATCCGGGTTTCGATACCCGTGGTAGGCAGAGCACAGATAGCCCATTGTGTAGCTTTGTACTTAATTCAAAACAACAACAACAACGAAGTAAATCTGTCATATCATAGTACGACATCTGTATTTCGAAATAATATTACATTTCGCACTTTAACCACACGTGCATGTGCAGCAAATGTGTGCCTTTATTATATATACCTTATGCTCATATCTTTACACACAAGTAGTTTTTCTGAGAAATGCGTTACTAACATGTTAATGCAAAAGCGGCAATAATTTTTCTTTGGCTTGTTTGTTTGTTTTGGAATTTCGCACAAAGCTACTCGAGGGCTATCTGTGCTAGCCGTCCCTAATTTAGCAGTGTAAGACTAGAGGGAAGGCAGCTAGTCATCACCACCCACCGCCAACTCTTGGGCTACTCTTTTACCAACGAAAAGTGGGATTGACCGTCATATTATACACCCCCACGGCTGGGAGGGCGAGCATGTTTAGCGCGACGCGGGCGCGAACCCGCGACCCTCGGATTACGAGTGCACGCCTTAACGCGCTCGGCCACACCAGGCCTTTTCTTTGGCTTTGATATAAAATTTGAAAATGGCCTGTTTTATCACATAGTTCTATCAAATACAAATTAAAGGTGCTTAAATATTACATGCTGATTTATATTAACATTTTTCAAAGTCCACAAAGTATATTAAGTAATAAAATACAACACTTTGAAATAACTATGAAGAAAAAAATCAAACGTTACCCGAAATAAAATAGCCTTGGATTCTTGATTGCAGCATAAACATGTATACAGACTATATTTAGAAGTGTGTATTATCAAACACAATTCTTTACTTTTAACTAGCAATATTTATTTTATTTTTTTAATTTCGCGCAAAGCTACTCGAGGGCTGTCTGAGCTTGCCGTTTCTAATTTAGCAGCGTAAGACTACAGGGAAGGCAACTAGTCATCACCACTCACCACCAACTCTTGGGCTACTCTTTTTACCAACAAATACTGGGATTGACCGACAGATTATAACGTCCCCACAGCTGAAAAGGCGAACATGTTTGGTGCGACGGGGATCCGAATTCGCGATCCTCAGATTACGAATCGAATGCCTTAACCCACCTGACCATACGGGGCCTAACTAGCAATAACATGTTATTTAAAATTCTTATATATCTGTGTAGTTGTTTCAAAGTGAAAACGAAAATAGGGTAAACAAATCTGGGAGGAATTTTGTGTGTATTTTGTTATAGCAAAACCACATCGGGCTGTCAGCTAAGTCCACCGAGGGGAATCAAATTCCTGATTTTAGCGTTGTAAATCCGTAAACCTACTGCTGTACAAGCGAGGAACCTGGGAGAAATTATTCTAATAAAATGAAGCATTTTAGCTTCATTACACTTCACACCGCATGTTACTTTGAAGCAATATTGTTGCTTCCGATTCTATCTTAAGTTATACTTTTCTTATTTGTATTATTTGAAGATAATTATTGTAAAATGAAATACAATGCTGAAATTAAAGACATTCAGATGAATGAGTTTGTTTTGTTAAAGTAAAACGTATAGAGTTTGCAATAAAAATACATAGACGAATTATTGTTGTAGACAGAATTTAAATATAATTCCTGCAGCTAGAGACAGCTTTATATCAAGTCTATGCACTTTTTAAAAAGTTGCTTTAAAGGTTTAGATTTAATACGTTTATTTGAAGAAAGAAAACAACGTATATTACATCTGTCGTAGCGCATTTCTAACGGCATATTAATAAGAATCACAGATTAATAAACTTATATGTCATCATCGCTCTTGTCACGGTGATATTCAGATATTATTCAGAATAATTCGGAACAAGAACTGTTGTTGTCGTTTCACCAAAAGATTACATCTGTACCACATTTATTAGAATGATAATTTATTTATTATCAACTTAAAAAAACGATTGTACCAACTTCACGTTCGTAACAGTAACATGAGATCTATTATCATCAACACAATAACATATTTTATTAGCTTCACGTTTTCCATAATGATATTAGATTCTGTCATCATCAACACAACAGTTTATCAGATTTACGTTTACCACAAAAGTGTGAGATTGATTATCATCAACACAACATTTTGTCAGACTCACGTTTAGCACAATAGAGTGAGATCAGTTATCATTAGCACAACATTTTATCAGATTCACGTTTAACACAGTACTGTTAGGTCGGTTATCATCCAACACAACTTTTTATCAAATTACGTTTACCACAGTAGTGTGAGATCTATTATCATCAATACAACAGTTTATCAGATTCGCGTTTACCCCAATAGTGTGATATCGGTCATCATTAACACATTTTATCAGGTTCACGCCTACCACAGTGATATATTAGTACTACTTATGATACAGGGAATTTTTATCACCATTAATATTACAATATCATATTAATGCCTATTTACGACAGAAATATATCGTCATTATTGTTATGACATAGAACTTTTGCATCATCACTTGTACCAAAATATTACAGGAATTTATCAATGTTCCAGTTATCAGAGGAGATATACTAGCTTTTACCATTTTTTTCCACAATGATGTCTCATAATTTTCATAAACAGTACAATATAGCATCAGTCTGGTAAGCACTGCATTATTTATCTTTCAAAGGACATCAATTGCCTTCTTTAAAACGTCATTATTTACATCACAAGGAATATCATCTACGTTTTCACAACCTCGTAACGGTCGTTACCTGGGAAAGGTGATTCAAAGTAATTTTCATATATCACACAGCAAAAATATACTCGACAAACTTTCGTTCTTAACGTATAAAAAAAAACTGTTTCTACTCTGTCTAAAAGTCATCATAGATCTGTTAGCATCCAAGTTACCAGTCAGTGTTTAGAACTCCCTGTCGCATTTCGAAAGCATGAATTTAAATAAATTAGAATAATAAGCCATTTTAGCGCCATTATGAATAAACAAGTTTACCAAGGACTCTGGAGTGTTCATCTCTTATCAGCTAGCTTTCATACAGTTAGTATATAGTAAAGTTCATCTACTTATGCCAAGTTGAAGATTTAAAGGACAAGCGACATTTCGCGTGTTGACCTCCGCCGGAGGGAGCGCCACGTCTCACACGCCATGGCAGTCACGATCACTAAGTTGTACGCATTATAACTGCTGAACGAAGTTTCTTGTGTTTCATAGTGGAATTTGTCTTCTTCCGAATGCTTCTCATACGAAACGTTGACTTCTTTCTAAGCCTGGGATGAGCCTACTGTGGGATATTCTAAAGACATCAGACTAGTTTTAAAGCTCGAAATAACAGAAAACTTGCCGAAAAGGTATAACACTTGAAGCTCTGGTGCGTCTCTTTAGAAACCAGTAAGTCTGTGGATGCAATTTTTTTTGCCTCATCTGAACTAAAAGAAAATGCAATTCATATTTATGTACAATAGGTTATATGAGAAAATCAACGTATCTGGTTAGAGCCATTGGAACTCATAATAGTAGTTGTTATAAGACAACTGTTGAGTTAGCGCTTCATTTACAAGAGAATGTAAAGGAAAAAATGCAGTAAATCGTAAAACAATTGAATATAACGCACACTTGTATAAAAAGATAAACTGTAGTTTATCGTTGGACAAAATGATTTTCTTGAATATCAAACCAGCATCGTTCTACGAACCAGAGGGTTTCAAAGACTGTTTCGTACGTCTATCCTGTATGGGATATCAACAAGTATTTCATACTAGTGGTGATTTTTACACTTTGAACTCTAGAAATTAGTAGATATGTAATAATGTTATCCTATAGCTCACTGACAACATCGAACATTGAATTCGTGAGTAATTAATCTAACCACTTAGTTTTGCTGCAGCAAAGTATTGAAATTAACCATGTAACAGCGTTTCATATAGATTTAAAACATCCTACAAAAACATGTTCTTTTAAAGGATCACATATAGAAAGTAAAACGTTATAAGTATCAGACTGGTAAGAATTAAATTAATTTTAAACTAAACTATAAACCTTCACTCTATATTTTTTCGAATAAGATTTATGCGATTTTTTTCGACCAAATTTTAATGCCGACCATATTTACAAATTACACATTCTTTGAAACAATGTGTTTCATTGTATTACGTAAATAAAGCTTGTTTTTCTAAGTAATAAACCTCCTAAGTATGCTACTTCTTAGAAGTGATTATCTTAATAAGTTATACAAACCTCCAAACAGTGTTACGCAATTATTGTGTTTAAAAAGTAGCTTCCAAACTTTATATAGATATTTCCTTTCAGTGAGAAGGTTATGAACTTTTTAACGAGTTGGTTTGGGAGAAAAATAAATAAATAAAACCAAAATGCCTGAAAATCTGCAAATCGTGTCTGAGGAACATTACGAGGTAGATTTTGCGAAGACGTTAAAAGCTTCTTTATAAAACTGCAGCAATCGTTGCTCGTGTTTTGTGGTATATGCCACTTTCTAAAATTTTCTCCATATTTACATTTAATAACAATCGTAGTAGGTTTTAGATAAATGAATTTAATGGACATGTTTTACACATATTTTGCGATCTTCGTGTGTACAAGGAAATCCTTAGTTCTTCAACTTTGAAATGCCGAAAGAAAACTTCGACTAATACGAATAATTCCGAGGCCCTTGCCAAGTTGCCATTGGGTTTAAATAGCTATCGAGTTACTGATGGATTTAAGCAATAACTGTGATGAAAATAATGAAAAGAAAAAAGTAATAAGCCATGCTTCAATATTAACATATTTGATTTCGAAATCACGCTACAAAATTAACAATTGAAGCAAGGAAGACAGTTCTTCGTTATGTTTAATATAAAGCACAAAATTTTACAATACTAATATGATAGATACACTAATAATAGCATCATAGACACATTAATAATATTTTGATAGATACACTAATAAACGGATGATAAATATAATAACAATAATGGCATTTGCTAGTGATGGTTACGGAACTTAGAAAATTGAAGGTGAGTACACGATTTTAAACTGACCAGTCACGTGACTAAGTCTTATCAATGTCACAAATTAACCTTAAAACACTTTATGCATACATAATAACTAAATCACTTTAAAGGTTAACTTGTGACATTAATTGCACACCTGATTTAACAGTTCCTGAACAATCTAGCTTCTGCTAAGTGTCATTAAAAGTAGACTTATGCAAGTTTTTAAAATAAAATGTGAATGAACAATCCAACTTCTATTAAGCATCATTATAAGTAGACCTACGTCATTTAGGTTTTAATAAAATATGAAAGAGCAATCCAATTTCTATTGAACATCATAAGAAGCAGACATGTGCCATTTCAGTTTTTAATAAAATATGAATGAACAACCAAACTTCTATTAAATATCATTAGAAGCAGACCTATGACGTTTCGGTTTTAGTAAAATATGAATGAACAATTCAACTTCTATAAAACCTCATTAGAAAAAGAATGATTATATTTCGTTTTTAATTAAATGTAAATGAACAATCGAACTTCTATTGAGCATTATTAAAAGTTGACTTATACCATTTTGTTTTTAATAAGATATGAACTTCATTTCCTGAGTAGCCTAAACGACTATGCGTTTGTATAAAATTAAATTAAACTACATTATCAAAGCAAATAAAATAGAAAACATATTTACTGATTGCGGGGTGGATCCATAGAGGACGTACCAGATCGGGTGGATCCATGGAGGACGTACCACATCGGGTGGATCCATGGAGGATGTACCAGATCTTATTTGCCTTTTATATTAAGATAACGTCATGGGAAAATATAACAAGTACTGGCGAATGTAACCAACTGTGTTGTGGTAGAGATATGTTAACGTTTTGCAATGAAATTAATTTTCTATTGACATAATCTGTTACCACTTTGCTTCTGTTGGAATATTGATCTGTTAACACTTTGTTACATTTCTTGGAATAACGATATAATAAAGCTTTGATAATGAATTTTCTAATTTTTTGTTTGTTTGGAGAGTGCATTTGGCGCACGACACGCAACGTGAGGGTCGCGGGTTTGAATCTTCGTCTCATCAAACATGTCCACCCTTTTAGCTGTGAGGATTTAATAATGTGACTATCAATTCTACTCTTAGTTTGTAAAATAGTTGCCCGAGAATTGTTGCAGGGTAATGATAATTAGCTGCCTTTCCTCTGGTCTTGTTTGTTTATTTGTTTTTGAATTTCACGCAAAGCTACACGAGGGGTATCTGCGCTAACCATCCCTAACTTAGCAAAAGAATAGAAGGAGTTCAGCTAGTCATCATCACCCACCGCCAACTCTTGGACTACTCTTTTTACCAACGAATAGTGGGATTGACTGACATATATAACGCCCCCAAGGCTGAAAGGGCGAGCATGTTTAGTGTCACGAGGATTCAAACCCGCGACCCTCAGATTACGAGTCGAACGCCTTAACTCACCTGGCCATGCTGAGCCATCTCTAGTCTTCCACTGCCAAATTTAGTAACGGTTAATGCAGATAACCTCGTGTAGCTTTGCACGAAATTCAAACCAAACGAACATTAGTAGATGATCTTCCATAGCTTGTCAGTGACATACCATTCTCTTACGTTTCAGTTTTAAGATCATTATTATATAAACGAAATTGTCTGTTGTTTTTTTTTATATACACGTACACATTGTAATCATAAAACAACTTTAATACAAGATGTGAAAATATATTTCATTGAAATCGATAATAAAAAGTCAATTACAAAAACACGAATTTTGCTTTCTTATTGTTGCTGTGTTTTTAAGGAAGGGGGATATTTTACATAAATCACCATTTTTCCTGCTGTTATAATGGGGAAAATGACTTTTCAGAATACCTTGTTTACTTATAATTTCGTCCCCCGCTAGTACAGCGGTATGTTTCCGGATTTATAACGCTAAAATCAGGGGTTCAATTCCTCTCGGTGGGCTGTGCAGATAGCCCTTTGTGGCTTTGCTGTACGAAAATCACAAACACACACACTTACAATTTATATCAAAAATAAAACGGGAGAAATATATACGAATATCTTTACACGTTTCGTAATTTATAATATTTTAACAAGTAGAAGAGTAATGATTTTAAATAATAACCAAACAGTTGTGTAGCCGTGCGGAGTGAAATGGGCCATGCTTATAAAATACGTAAAACTAAGAAGATAAACCATTGTTTTAGTTAATTTATATTTATTACAGGTAAAACATTTTTTTTTCTACCAACAAAGAGTTCCCCAGTAGATCAGCCTGTGGCACGCTTACAACACTGAAATCTGAGTTTCCATTCTTCTTACATGACAAAACATCAAATAAAAAAATGAAAACTTTTTAAAAACTATGAGAAAACGGAACACACAAATGTATAGGTGTTTTTTGTTTTCTATATATCGCGAAATTTATGTAGCAATAGAAAGGTTAATAGTTCATGTAGTCATGGTAAGTAACTCAACGGAGAGTCAGGTTTAGTGACAACTTACAAGTTGCTAATACCTTTGTACGTTTCTCCAGAGCACATTTGTAACACGTGTCGCACATCAGAATTTTACATTAGGGTGCATTTCCCCTTTTCTAATGATGTAAATTCAATTTCTGGATGAAAATACGAAAAAGAAAATATTTTTGTATTGATCCCTAATACTGAACTACTGACCGCAGAGAAGAAAGCCATCCAGCAGCACTCTACCACCAACAACGTATATGAGAGTTGTTTGTCACTCTTGTAACGCACCTACAGCTCTTTGAAACTATTTTGAATGACAGGCCCAGCAGGTGGTTAGGGCACTCGACTTGCTATCCGAGGGTCGCGAGTTCGAATTCCCGTCAACCAAATGTGCTCGCCCTTTCAACTGTGGGGGCATTATAATGTGACAGTCAATTCCACTATTCGTTGGTAAAAGAGTAGCCAAAGAGTTGGCGGTGGGTGGTGATGACTAGTGGCCTTTCCTCTAGTATTACACTACTAAATTAAGGACGACTAGCGCAGATAGCCCTCGTGTAGCCTTCCGTGTAATTCAAAACAAGCAAACAATTCTGAATGACTAATTTTTACTAACTATAAATAAATAACAATATATTAAAATATTATAAAATTATAAGAAAATCAGAAGAAATAAATATAATTTTTTTAAACTGTAGCTCTCCAGTAGATCAGCGCTAATTCTAAGATCCTCACGCCTCTGGGCCTGGCATGGCCGAGCGCGTTAAGGCGTGCACTCGTAATCCGAGGGTCGCGGGTTCGCGCCCGAGTCGCGCTAAACATGCTCGCCCTCCCAGCCGTGGGGGTGTATAATGTGACGGTCAATCCCACTATTCGTTGGTAAAAGAGTAGCCCAAGAGTTGGCGGTGGGTGGTGATGACTAGCTGCCTTCCCTCTAGTCTTACACTGCTAAATTAGGGACGGCTAGCACAGATAGCCCTCGAGTAGCTTTGTGCGAATTTCCAAAAAACAAACAAACAAACCTCACGCCTCTTAAAACTAAGTTTGTTACTGGTGAACACGGCATGGATAGCCAATTGTACAATTTAGTGCTTAACAAATAAACCTAAACTGTAATTTTATATTAAATATATATGAACGACTGGATAAAATAACTATTTAAAATGTTAAAAACTAGGTAAAATTTTTGCCAAACGTTTTAATAAGAACACTTAATAACTGAAGAAAATCACTATAAAAATTGTAAAATTAATAGAAAGGGTTTAGAAATAAAACGTTCTAATGGTCCAAAAAACTTTACAAAATTAATAATTAATTTAATAATATAATTGTTAGCAAATTTAAATAGTCGGTATATGCTAAAATTGTCGAAAAAGCTAAACTTTCAACTATTAAATAATTTATTAAATCATTATTCAAATCCCAACAAGCTCTGGATAAAAAAAAAAAAAAGTTGACAAAATCTCCACATTCATTGTGCATAATTATTTTTGAAAGATCTTATATGACTAGATTAATTTCAAAATATTATTAAATAATATGGTAAAATCAATTCAAAATAATTAAAGAGCTAAATAGCGTACTTATCAAAAACGATTAAAGGACATTAAAAATATATTACGAAAAATGTTTAAAATATTCGATTAGTATAAAGAAAAAAGTAGTAAAAGTTATGTTTCAAATCAAGTAAAAAGTCGGATGGAATAGTTTTCGAAACTGCTAAAAACATTAAGTAAAATCAACTTAGAAAACTTAATATATATAGTGGATCAGCTGGAAAATATGTGTAGAGCATTTAGTGCAACAGGTAGTCTAATTATAAAAGTATTTTTATATCTTATTAAATAAAGAAGTAAAATCAAGAACATAATTTTTCAACACCAATATAGTATAATTTCCAGTAATATGCTCAATGAAAACCAACAAACTGAAACTAAAGCTACATGTTTTAAAATTCAGTTTACAAATATTTTTCATTGAACACTGAAAAAGGAAACACGAGTTCTAATGTTGAAACTTTTCAAAATTATTCTAAATATGAAGTTTGGTGTGCTTTGTCCCGATCATTCGTGCAAAACCAGCTTTTTCTGAGTTTGAACTTAGAGATTAGAAGGGAGCCAATTAGTATACAGAACCCACCACCAACATTTGTGTTGTTGTAATCGAGCAGTGGATTTTCACCGTCACTCTTATAATACACCCACGCCCAGTTAAGGATATCAAAGAAACTTACAAAGTGAAACGTTTTCAAATAAGTAATTATTCATTACCATATCAAACACGTCTTCATGATGTACGACTTTACTTCATTCACTGACACACGATGTTTATGGAGTAAATCTAATTTACGCTAAGGCCAAGCGCGTAAGGCGCGCGACTCGTAATCCGAGGGTCGCGCTAAACATGCTCGCCCTCCCAGCCATGAGGGCGTATAATGTAACAGTCAATCCCACTATTCGTTGGTAAAAGAGTAGCCCAAAAGTTGGCGGTGGGTGGTGATGACTAGCTGCCTTCCCTCTAGTCTTACACTGCTAAATTAGGGACGGCTAGCACAGATAGCCCTCGAGTAGCTTTGTGCGAAATTCCAAAAACAAACAAACAAACTAATTTACGCTTTTATTAGGTTCTTTTACTGTTCTGTAATATAATGAATTATAAGGTAATTCGAATCCCAATATATTTATTTTTCGAGGTATATAAAGGTTATCATGAGAATTACAAACACAGAGGTTATGATTTTGACTCAAACTCAATTGAGTTCAACGATTGTTTGTTTGTTGTTGTTGCTTTTCAATTCAGCGCACAGCTGTACGAGAGCTATCTGCTCTTGCCGTCCCTAATTTATCAATGTAAGAATAGAGGGAAGGCAATTAGTAGTCACTACATATCACCAACACTTGGGCTACTCTTTACCAACGAATAGTTGGATTGATCGTCATATTATAACGCTCCCACGGCTGAAAAGGCGAGCATGTTTGGTGTGACGGGGATTCGAACCCGCGCCCCTTAGATTGCGAATCGAACACCTTTACTACCTGGCCATGCCGGGCACAAGCTCAACAAATTGTGTAAAACGGTTGAGAAATGTGGACTTCTTTTTTATCGGATATTTTTTAATTCTTAAAACAGCAAGAAAAACTATCACATGAAACTAACTTGAAAACCTCGTTAGCTGAGTTAGTTTTGCTGAATTTCTTCTTGAAGTTTAAATCCTATTATAAAACAAATTTATCTTTTATCCTAAAAAGCTTTATTTTTACTTCATTTTGTATTCACACATCAAAAAGAGAAAAAGTAATCCATAAAAGCGACACCTGGTTAATAAGAAACGTTACTCTCACAAAATAGTCTGAAATTACATCACTTGAATCTTAACATATCAGACAATTCCTACATGTTTTGTGTGAAAGAGATTGTATCTTTATGATATATTATACATTTTTTTCGCTTCCTGTTTCCACTTGTGTATATACTTTTGTTAAGGAAGAATGTAAAACATAAGCGAGTGTTGGTTATTATACTTTTAATACATTCAAGATATATGTGAAAAAGTGCCTGGATGTAACATACAGGATTTAATATCAAATATGATTCAGAAAGAAAAAATCGAGTAATAATACAAATGCACACAATCCAGTACGTTCATATTTCTTGTACGTTTCACATTAGAGGTCAATAAGTCGTAACAGAAAGAATGCTTTTTCGAATTAAACGGACCGCCAGGCTGACAAACCTTGTGATAACATCAGAATAACGACAAGAAAAGTAGACAGAAAGGACCAAAGCATAACTTTAATCAGGACACGGAGAGCTCTTCATTGACGGCGGAAACGGTTAAATTATGTAGGTTAAGTCGTCTGTAACATAGAGATAAGGAATTCTTTGGTAGAGGATTAACTTCAAACGTGTTTTTCTCCTTTGTGCTTGAAACAAAACATAACTTTTTGAAGCTATTTATATCCAAAATCAATATTTTCCCACGGTGATACCTATTTATTTCATTTAATTGAGTGCAATGTTCGTAATATGGTTATCAACATAAATAAAGAATAATGTCAACATCCGGACATGTACATGGAAAGACGAAGTGACAAATAAATCAATGGAAGATGAAGTTTACAAGGGCTTTTCCTATTAGCATGAAAGTATAAGCACATATCGCTTTTTTCGTTACTTTCTTGCGAAAGGTTTGTTTCATAAAGAACTTCTTATGACAAGACTTTTAAGCTAAATCTCGTGTTTAGTATTAATCTACAACACGTACACAAGGTTGAAAAATAATGAATATCGTGTTTAATTAGTTTCATGTAGCTGCTTATAATTATAGGCATGAATTTAATGATGTAATTGTTATTTACTGTATTGAAATAATTAACTGTATTCTTAAGTCTTTAACTGTATGAGTGCTAGCATCATTTGGAAATTTAAACCTAAGAATTAAAAGTAAGAATAAAATGGTAATATTAATTAATATGGTAAACATGTTCAACCGTATATATATATATATATAAATTTTCTTCACTAAGCTTACATTAAAATTATTATAAAATTTAAGTTTCTAAAAGTTGTAATTTAGCCACACTTGAAAACAGACAACTTTCGTCTGCAACTATCAGTCACTGGTTTATATTAACACATTTAAAACTGAAATGTTTACTGACAAGATGCGAGTTCATGTACTCTGTTTAATTACTGTATATCGTAAAAAGGCTGAAAAATTAATTCAAAATGTTTTAAGGTGGAGTTAAAACAGATTTTTCATAGTAATGTGACAAAAAATAAATTTCACCCAAACACGTTGATATTGCTGAAAAATATAATTTTACCCAGTATATGTTTGAATAACGTTTTATCTAAATAACTTCGATTGAAGCTAGTGGAAGAGAGGTATGTGTTCACCATTTATAAATAAATCACTTTGTTTTTGGCTAGCAGGCCAGAAACCAGGTTACAGCAGTAATAAGCTTTATACAACATACTGACTGTGACTTGAGGCTTCTCGGAGTCTGCCCAGTAATACGGATAACTGATTGCAACTAAGAGCTCTCTGGAGTTTGAGTTGTTTTACATTATACTAACGTTTAGTTTTTATGATAATAAACATATTTTTGACAAGTATATATGATCATAAAATTCTTGAGATTCATAGAAGTGTATATGTCATATATAATATTCTCAGTAACTTTCCATTACATTTACAACTTTAGGTTATAAAGATATTACTTATGTGGAGATAAAGCAACTAATCTAAATAATATTATAAGATGAACAAGCTGAGTCAGCCTATGTCATAAAACTGTACAGCTTAAATCGTTTAATATTATAATATTAAACCACTTGGATCAGATAGGGGATAATACTATTGCGCGGAACTGATTATACATCTACACCAAAACGTGAGTGATTATTGTAAGGTAATAAGAGTAAATAATACAAGGTGATAGTTAACCCAGGACTTAAGTTAAGCACAGACCTTCAGAAGATAAGTGTGCTACATATCTTAGATAACATTTCTTATGAAAATTCGAATTTACTACAAAATAAAAGTGGAAAAAATGTGTATTTTTCTTGTAACAAAACCACATCAGGCTATCTGCTGAGCCCAAAGAGGGAAATCGAACTCCTAATTTTAGCCTTGTAAATCGGTAGACTAACCGCTGTGCTAATGAAAGATTTATAAAATTTTAAATTGATTGAAAGCACGTATTATCTTGGATAAAGTTAAAGCCAATTAAAAATTTCATTTATCAAAAAAGGTTATGATCTCAGAGTAACCGTAGAAAATTTCAGGCTTAAATATGTAACTCTTATAATACAGAGGATTTAGATGGAGATTTAGAAGGTTTTTTTAAAAAACAAGTTGTTACACGCACACGCACACACACACACATGTGAAAAATGAAACTTGCTTGCTGGACTAGATGTTTTCTGTTGCTAAGTTCTAAAACTCACCCGCTTCTTAATGAAAGAAAGAGTAAAAACGTCAGAAAATAAATGTTTAAATATATAAACGTTAGCGAAATCCTTGTTTTAAATAAACGGGTCGTAACAGTTACAGCCACAACATATATATGATGTGTAATTTGTAAGTAGAGATAAATGTAAATGATTCATAGCTAGATGTATTGTAAATAGATTTGTTCTAGCAGAATATGCTTAAACTGTTCACAATAAACATGTGCACCACATTTTGGAAATGTGTATTCTTTAGTCTGCCCTTGTATGCTAACGAGTAAGATTTGTTGGTTTGAATTTCGTGCAAAGCTACATAAGGACTATCTGCGCTAGCCATCCCTAATTTAGCAGTGATGCTAATTTAGAGGGAAGGCAGCTAGTCTTGAGCTACTATTTTACCAACGAATAGTGAGATTGACCGTCACTTTATAACGTCCCCATGGCTGAAAGGGCGAGCATGTTTGGTGCGATGGGATTCAAACACTCGACCCTCGAATTACGTACGATTCAAATCTTTGTCGCACCAAACATGCTTGCCCTTTCAGTCATGGGGGCGTTATAATATTACGGTCGATCCCACTATTCGTTGGTAAAAGAGTAGCTCAAGACTAGTTGCCTTTCCTCTAGTGTTACACTGCTAGATTAGTGAGGGCTAGCGCAGTTAGCCCTCGTTTAGCTTTGCGCAAAATTCAAAACAAAATCATTCTACTTGCAGACCGTGCGTGGCCTAGTGGTTGGTGTAATAGACGATGTATTCAAGTTTCCAATTCGTTGCCCAAAATAACAAAAACAGCACTTTACAGTCGGTGGTGCATTATAAGAATGACAGTCGAATCTTTCTACTCGAGTCCCCCAGTGGCTCAGCGGTATGTCTGTGGATTTACACCCTAAAATCCGGGTTTCGATACCCGTGGTGGGCAGAGCAGAGTTAGCCCATTGTGTAACGTTATGCTTAATTCAAAACAACAACGACGACCTTCTACTCGATAAGAGTTGGCGATGGGCGCTTTTGACGTTTTTTTACAATGTGTTTCACCAGTTTAAAATAAAACATGTCTAGATTTTTGCGATTATCGAAAACGTAAATGAAAATTATTGTCGTTCGTCTTTATTACACTGGTATCTTTTCTTTTTCTTAGACTAAAATAATGGTACAGGAACAAAAAGAGCTACATAAATTAATAGACAAACAAATTTGTTTACTTTGATGGATGTAAATAAACACGCTTATATTTATTCACTTTTTTAATGTACTTTATATGATTATCATGTACTTTATTCTTTTTGAAATATCTAATTATAACGCCTGATTTACGTTTAATTTCAGCATATCCTGTTGTTGTACAACTGATATCAGATTTTATTTCTTGTCAGATCGAATGTATTTCCCACCAAATGATTAATTTTTTCCGACATGAATTATTTAACACGGATATTTCCTGGTTTCCCTTTCACGAGAAACAGCTGAAAAAAATTCTAAAGTTTCAAAAGAATAATATGTTCGGATTACTTTAGTGGCCAATTTTTAGAGTTTATTACCTTTCAGGAGGCACGTGAGCTTGTTGTGGAAGATTTCAATCGAATTGTCCTTCTCAAATGTCAACAGGAATATCGATCAGTAAGTAAGCCAAGGATGCGTGAAAATATTTCGATTAGTATAAAAAAAGGCTTCGCTATGGTTTTCGATTAAAAGAAAACTCACTAATATCTATGGAAAATAACTAATAAGTTACGTGTGTCACGTACATTGACAAAACAGAATGCCACTAAAAACTTGAGTTTGTGAACATGTAGGAGTATCTAACAGAACCAATCTTCCACTGTTTAAACCTAACCACTCATCCATTCACACACATCCTGAAACCACAGGCCACAATATCTGATTTAACGAATTTTCTGTTCACCACAGGATCTTCAGACCTTGAACTCTACATTAAAAAAGTCTCCTCATAGAAACCACCCGACAAAGCTCTTTAGACCTGAAATTATTCTAAATTTACACACGTAACTTAGCTAACTTGTAAACATTGTTTTATTCACCCATTTCTGTTCTTCCTAATAACTAAATAAACTAATGATTATGCTATATTGTAATTGTAGCAATGAATATTTTTGTAACATAATCTTCAGATTTCGCTGGTAATAGAATACGTGATTCCGAAACGCTCAAACTTATAAACAAAATGTAGGTTTTGCCAAGCGTAATCTTCTTCATTATTAAACTTCGGTTTCCCCATTACGAATCCAGTGTATATTTGGAACATTATGATGTATGCAAGACTGAGTAAACATTTTTACTACGTAGATATTTCTTTAGTTTCACTCTTCGAGTTTATCATTAAATATAAGGAATTTACTTTGAAAAACAACAACAACCAGCTACTTACCGTCTTAAACTTTTATTTTCTTAAAACCCAGAAATTAACTTTCGATGCTGAGTAATTATATATCTTTAAATATAAGATTCTCCCAAGATGGTGAGAGTATTATAAACCGAAACACTGATGTAAAGTCGTGAACTACATGAAAAGATAAGTTTGTTTTTAGTGCAAATCTTCACAGTGATCTAGTTACGTAGAGCCCGCCACCAGAATTGAACCTCAAACTCTAGGGTTATAGTTCTCAAGCCTACCGTTGAACAAGAAACAAGAAGCGATTCCTTCCTCAAAAAAACACGATAAAAAATACAAAGAAACACCAGGAGACAAACATAAAATTTATTTACAAAACTAATCTTTTCATCAATGGTACAAGATGATATTCGTTGGTGTTAGAAGTTAACAATTAAAACATTGTGATATTTAAGATATGTTAATTTTTTGCGTTTATATGAAAATCGGGTAGATATTAAAATATTTACCTCACTAGGGTCTCTTCTGTGCCCGAAGAACTTTTTAAATCCTGCCAAGTTACGGTAACTCACGTATAAACAAAATTCGATTACGTTATTAAACAATAAACAAATTTTACAAACAAGAACGAGTTTTTCATTCAACAAATTTGGTATCATTTCAATATTTATTATGCTCAATATTCTAATGAGATTTTCTCGACGTTTACAGTGTGATGAGGCGTTAATATTTACTAAACTATAACGTTTATTAATTTATCTTGAGAAAAACCTGTCGCCTCACTGTTAGCATTAAGATACCTCATATGGATTTCTTTGTTGCTTCAATTACGGTTAGGCCTGGTGGTTAGAGTACTCGACTCGTGATCTGAGAGTAGCGCCCTTTCAGCCGTGGGGACGTTATGATGTTACGATCAATCCCACTATTCGTTGGTAAATGAGTAACCCAAGAGTTGGTGGTGGGTGGTGAAGACTAGTTGTCTTCCCTCTAATCTTACAATGCTAAATTAGGGACAGTTAGCTTAGCGTAAAATTCAAAAACAAAGAAATAGCTTCAATTATCTGACATTTTCACAGACATTTATAAATATGTGTTGCGTGTTTTATGGTACATCTAAGTAAAATACGTAACGGAAGGAATTATTTCATACATCACCTCTTCTAACTGTATTGAAATTAAGAAGAATAAAAAAACAGAGTCAATTTTGTCTTCTTCAAAGCCTTGCATAAAAATCTTAGAGTAAACTGAGAAAAATACATGATGCACACTGGCTTACAGACTTGCTATTATTTCTGAAATATGATAGAATACGGACTGTTTGTATTACAGTAAGAACAATAATGATGTACACTAGTCTGTGGACATTTTCTTACCTTTGAATTATGTAGGGTGTTTGCATTACAATAAGAACAACAATGATGTACGCTAGCCTAAAGAGCTTTTCTTAACTATAAATTGTATCGGCTGTTATATTACAGCTAAGGCAAATAACGATTTTCACTAGCCTACCGATCTTTAATTACCTTTGAATTATATAGGCTATTTGTATTATAATAAGGACAGTAATGATGTATACTAGACCATAGATTTCTTTCTTATTTTTGTCAAGCTTATTTCTTTCAAAGTACCTCATATAATACTGTTTTTAACGTCATATTCCTATCATATATGACTTACAACACTGGTGGGGAAAGTTGTCAATATTAGAAGTCTTTTCATTTCAAAAAATCTCCATAAAATCATATAAAAGCTTAGCAAATTAAATTCAACGTGTTTTTTTTTTTTTGTTATCAATCGTTCTGAATTTTCGAACTCGGAAACAACAACAAAACTAAGAATACAAACTATGACGTAATACCTACCTGATAAAACAACAGCTCACAGTATCACTGTTTGGTTAGATTATACTAAATTCATTCCGTTTCATGAGCAGACAACTTAAAAGTCTTAGTAAATACTCACCCGTGTGTATTTATGCCAACTGTGAAGGTTTTGAAAGGTTTGTCTGCATTGTTCATTTTTCGAGTGTTTAACTATCCAAAATGGCTTCTTCCTCGATTGGATGTCAAGCACATGTGTGTTTTTCAAGTCGTAAACGGTTCACTTTCGAGAATTTCCACCCAATAACATGAACAGTATCCATTACGTCTTTGAAGTCATTAACAGTAGCGTTCTCTAGCCAAGAGGAAACGTGGCCAATTTAGTCTTACCTGGAGGCCCCGTGGGGTGGGGGTTTATTCAGAACGGGTCCGGTTTCTGGTTTAGGAATGAAGTCGTAGGACTTGCTCGTGCCAACAAGTACAAAAAAATCTCATGTTTCTAAAGGAATGTATAAATGAAAGGTTTAGTAGGCTGTCATCTGCATCGTGATAATGACACAGCAGGAAACAACACGATTCTGCGCCTTGAGTCTAAGCTCTACCGCACTGCTTTGCACATTAAGTACTTTGAGAAAGTGACATTTATGATTCTGATTTGTAAAATGCTCAATGTAGTGTTGCAGTGAAATAGCGTAAAAACAACGACAGCAAGTGTATGTTAAACTTTGTATAAAAAGAAGCTTCAATGGACTTTAGTTCCAATGCTTGAGAATTTAAAAAATATTTTAAAGGAATTTTGGTTAATACTAACGTGTTTTTAACCAATTGTCAAACGTATATATTCCATTAGTCACTTAACTTTCCCGTCTTATTCACACGGTTTATTTTACCACTCAAGTGTTTTTTGCTTACTTTTAGTCTTTTATGTGTAGAGTATTCAGTCTCTGAAACCTGCCTGTTTCATTTGTATAATTCAAAAGCAAACGTAAACGTTATAGCTTGGTGTGAGAACTGTCCTTTTCACTATTTTGAGCCATAGCACACGAATCATTTGTCGATGCAGGGATGGATATGCTAAGCGTAGTATTAAACGTCACTTTCCTTTGACATCAGCTTCACATATGTTACTAACGACCTTTCCATTCGGTTGGGCCTTTATTTACTTGAGCACTTAAACAATTTTTTTTAAGTTCCTCTACTCGATTGTGTCGAAATTCACTCAACTGGTTCTTCACAACTTGAGACAGCTCCAAGGTTCGATAACTGTAATAAGCACATTGCATATAGCCCATGATGGGGATTTGCACTTTATGAAAAAAAACAAAAAACATTAAACTGTTCTATTTTATTTGTAGATTTCATTCAGTGACTCAATCGTATTTATCTTATGCACACTTTTTACAAATTCACTCAAACCCGTCTTAACTACATAATTTATTTAATCACTCAAATCTGCCTGTCTTATATACAATTTTACTCATTCACTCAAACTTGCCTTATCTTTACAATTTATTTAGTAACTCAATCCTGCCTGTTTTATCTCCACTATTACTCATTATTCAGTAAAACATATTCCATGTTTTATGTTCATGCAGTTACTTAAAGTTTCCATTTTGTATACATGACTTATTCAGAAACTCAAACCTTCCTGTCTTAGGTATATTGTTTATCCAGTTATGAACGCATTCCTAAGTTTTATTATTTCCTTAGCTAACTTTCAGGTTTTAACAGCTTGTTTATCCTTTAGTTACCAACTTTTAATTGTACTTTTAACAAATGGTCATAAGTAAGTTAAGACTTGAAATTGTGTAATATGAATATTCTGAAGTGAAGCTTCTATTTCAAAGATATATATATAAAAACTACACCTGTAATTGTTTTCTTACCAAAATTATGTTTCATTTTTTGCTCCTAACAAAAGGCGCAATTCATTTCTGTTGACGTTTTTTTTTTATGATTCTTCATTTGGTTCGTATTTCAACATGTGTAACGAGTAACACTAACCTCTACAGAAATAAAAGCGATTCGTGGAACAGCACTAAGTTTACGGGTTTATAATGTTAAAACCTGGCGTTATATTCCCTTCGGCGGAGGTAGAAAATAAACCAACGTGGTTTTCTCTAAAAGGAAACAAATAACCTTTAGAACTATATACATACACACACCTAGTGGTAGTTTTATGGAATTTAGCAACATCTATTTCAAAAACAGGTAACGGTCAGAAAACTTCCAACTTTATAATTCGCCATGATAACTTAAACCATAACAACGTGTTCATCTTATTTTGCCAGTATGATATTTGGAAACATCAATTGGGTTCTTTAAAGCATATTAATGTTATTAATATGAAAAAAATGAAGAAACTTCAAATGACTTAGTGCTCATTTTGCTGTTTTCTTATATTCTCAATGTAGTTATACAATATCTACTTTCGCTAAAATAATAATATCGAAGAAATGTTAAAATCCTAAAATACATTTTCGGTTTAGATATCGCGGAAATACAAGCGCTTATTTTGTCAATAACATATAACATTTCTTCAATATACTCCAGCCACATCTGGTATAGATATTAGATAATTTTTTTCTTACCAATACTTTTTTGGAGTTCACGTTTATCTCGCAAGGAGAAGCTAAAAGCATGAAAGTTTTGACTTAATTTGTAGAATGAAATCAGTTCATTCACTTATTGGGAATCAAACTTTAGAATAAACTCAGTTCACTAAATGGGATTTAAACATAAAAGTTTAATTTACTTTGTAACATTCAAACATAGAATTATTTAGCTCTTGTGTAGTGTGGCTTTAATATGAATGTGCAACATCTTTTCCTTGTCTTAAAGTCACGAATCTTGTTAATATTCCAAACAGCGAAAAATCTTCATTTTCATGTAGATGGGGCCTCCTAGCCCCATTAACACTTCTTCGGGTCACGATCAGATACAAGACATGTGCGGCTACTTTGTCGGTGGTTTCCCTTGCCCACAGCCGTGCGCCTCTTTGCCTAATGGCAGTAATAAACAAATTATGACAATTAAGACCCCCTGAGGATAAGATTTAGTGTACAGGCTGGGCTAGACACGATACACCTTAAGGGCCAAAGCAACCTTCATTTTACCGCCGACTGTTTAGGAATTAATGAATACAAATATACATACATACAATACATGTTAAAAATAGAAAAACATACACCTAATACATGTTAACAATAGAAAATCATACATACAATACATGTTGACAATAGAAAAACATACATAAATACTTGTTAGCAATAGAAAATCACACATACAATATATGTTAGCAGCAGAAATACATACAATACATGTAATACAAAGGAAGACTTTGTATTCTACCAAAACATCAGTATAAAAGAATTACGTTATAAAGAAGGTTGACATGTATTTAAGTTTAAAATATTCCACTGTTAATTCTTAAGTGTTATTCTTAGATTATTAAAAATCACGTCAAATCCACTGTAAATATCATACCATATTCAAATTCTCTATGACTCTTAAAGTAACCTAATAATACCAAAGTTAAATAGCTTTAAATAGCATTTAAGGTAGAGCTGAAAGTGTTTAGTTATATGTCTCTTCGAACCTGGGAGGTTTCTGTCTATAGCTACTACATAGGTATGGGAGGTTTCTGTCTATAGCTACTACATAGGTATGGGAGGTTTCTGTCTATAGCTACAACATAGGTATGGGAGGTTTCTGTCTATAGCTACTACATAGGTATGGGAGGTTTCTGTCTATAGCTACTACATAGGTATGGGAGGTTTCTGTCTATAGCTACTACATAGGTATGGGAGGTTTCTGTCTATAGCTACTACATAGGTATGGGAGGTTTCTGTCTATAGCTACTACATAGGTATGGTTTAGTGGTTACCATGGCGAGCATTCATTTTTGTTCTGTTAGAATTTTCCTTCAAAGTTATCTATACCTAACATTATGTTTCTAAATGGTAGACAAAAGAGTTTCATTTTGTGTAGCTAGAAATACAGCTAAACAATGGAATATCTGTGCTGTGCTCCACGACAAGTATCGAAACCAGATTTTTATCATTATAAGATTTCAGTTTTACCGCTGGTTCTCGGGGAGGCTGATAAAGTAGCTAATGGTCGGCACCAACTGTTCTGTAAACAGTAGGATACAAAGTTACAGACCACCTGCAACCTCAAAATGCGGAGCGCGTTTTAATCTAATGGAAGTTGACTCAGAAACCCTTAAATTCACAGTTTAGGCTCTTTTAGCACAGCTCCTCGCTTAGGCCCCAAATACTTTTAACTGTAAATATAGCTTTTCAAAATCGCTTTTGTAACGATTTTAATTTGTGTATAAAATAATGAGATGTGCTTTCTCCAATCAGGTCTAGCAAATACGTGGTTTAAAAATACACGGACCAACGTATTTGCCACATTCAAAACTCATAATTGGTATAAATTATAATAATTATGACCTTAAGGACTAATTACTTTAAACATCGTTTTTACCTCTTTTGGTCAAGTCAAAAGCATATATATGTATATATATATATGTTTTTATATATATATTCATGCTTTACATGAATAGCACTGACTTTAAGGTAGGAAGTAAAACTTACGTTTACACTTGACATTCTAAGTCCAACAATAATAACAAACAAAGACTCATTTTATTATTAAAAAGAATTGTTTTTGAATATGACTACAACCGAGAAAAAAATAAAGACGTAAAATTCAACAGTGAAGAATTAGTATAATGTGTTGAAAATAAAATTCAACGACAAATTCTTAAAGAATATTTGAGCGTTTTCATTCAACTCGAAAGTTATAAAAGGAACGGGTGGTCAGGAAAGACGTGAGTGCAATATCATTTGGAAAACTTGTACATCTAATTAATTCAAAATGTCTTTAGAATAAATAATAACAGCTGAGAAATAGGGAATACCAGTGGAAGTATAAAGAAATAACAATTCGAAATCTGTTGCAAAGAAACTAGCATAAATGAAAAACTTTCAGATATAAATGCTGTTTGTTCGTTTATCACATTTCGTGCAAAGTATTGGAAAGCTATCTGCGCTAGCCGTCTCTAATTGAGAAGAGAGAGACTCAGAGAAAAGGCTCCTAGTCATAACAACCTACCATCATTTTTGAAGCTACAGTTTACGAAAACAATGTGCGATTTACCGTCACGTCATAACACCCTAGACAGCGGTCAGTTCAAGTCTATAACAAAATCTAACATTCACGTAAAAGAACTTGGTTAAGCATTCAAAACTTGTAAAATATTAAAGATTGAACCACATGGATAGGAAAATTTACATAGAGAGACAAGGGCAAGAAAATGTTGTCTATACTGTGTGCCTCCTAGTGGCACAGCAGCATGACTTATGGTGACTTTCATCGCTAGAAACCGGGTTTCGATATCCGCGGTAGGCAAATAACCCTTTATGTACCTTTGTGCTTAACTACAAACACACAAACAAACCAGGCTTTGCAAACAAAAGGGCAAATGTTCGTACAAGGAGGTGTAAGCGTGACTAGTTTAGTAAGATTGTGGAAATACAATAGCGAAATTTACATACGAAAAAACGAGCACGACTGGTTTGGCAAGACTGTGAAAATAAAACAGTGAATATTTACGTAAAGAGAAATAAACCTAAAATGTTGAGCAAAAATACGTTAGGAAAGCAGCGAAATGTGGTGGAAAGGCCATAACGAAGGGAATACTTTTTTGTTGTATTTCCGAAATAAAACATTGCTGGTGTCGTGAAAATAATTGTACTGTAACACATAATGTTCAATAAGTGGACTACGTCTGATAGAGCACACATTGTGTTTTAGCAAAATCGAAAACATGATTCCCCATAAAATAAAGACATAACGTGAAGAAAGAAATGGTTTGTGATGTAAAAGTCATGGAATAGAACGCCTAAAGTTAGGGTAATAATTTGATTGAACATTTTAAAACCAAATCAGATATAATGTTGCGAAATAGAAAGTAGCTTTGTAGGGACAAGGAAGCAAGGACTACAAATAAAAAGAATAATAAATTGGTGTCATCCAAACCTCGTCACATGTTAACATAAGATGTTAATAAATATTGAATATTCATAGTGTTTTTGTTTGTTTCTTCAAAACAAACTTAAAATTAATATCATATAAAAATAGAAAAGTAAACTGGAGTTTTAACTCATTCTACTAATAATGAAATATCAAATACTCAACAAGTTACTGTGATATTTAATATTCATTTGTTCTTAAATAGCATTTGCTACAAATCACGTTTCGTGATACATCCGCACACATATACATTTTACATAAGTGAATTAAAATAAAAATATATAACAACTCTAATGCTTGAACTATATTTATTTAGCAGTTAGAAATTTATAAGGTGCTAATACTGAGTTAAAAATAACTTTTAAAAAGTTTAAAGTCTTTATATAATGTATAAAGTATAGTTTAAACAATTTTACACTGCAAGAAATGTACAGAATTAATATTCAAACGTAAGTTTTTCGCTGTAAATAGTGTATAAGACTAGCATTTAAACGTGTATTTGTAACGATTTAATTGTGAAGATAATATACTTATCGTAAAGCGTAAATTTATCAGTTTTACTAGTTCGATGATTTACATGATCAGATGTTAAACTGTTTTATAGTGTTAAAGGTTCATTGTTCTAATGTTTGTACAAACAGATGCATTTTTTACCTAAACAGTGCATATTTTAAGTATATTATAGCGTGAGGAATCCCCCCTTTTAATGCTTATACCACTATAAATCTTCACAAAGACCGAAGTACCATTGTGAAATTATATAATCTTCCGTAATGAAAGAAGGATTAAATCTAACTCTTGACTGCGACCTGACGATTAAAACTAATCCACCTGCTGCTTATCTTTTAGAAACGTTTTAAGTTATTTCAGAAATGAAGTTTTTATAATCTTAATAATTACAAAAAAATAGGGAAATAAAACTAATAGAATCTTACATATGTATCAGATTGGATATATTCTGGAGATGTTCTTCAGGGCTCAGAACGTAGGGACATATGTTTGGATCAGGTTAATCAGACAAGTTTTATCTCTGTTACATTCATCGGTCAAATCAACTAAATTTCATTTAAAATCAGATACAATTAGACTCCTTTTAGCAATCACTATGAATATCAGTTAGTAAATATGGTGAAATAACTTTTGTCTGAAAAACAACATTAGATGTGTTTGTGGTCATCTAATCTGTTTTATTTTAAAGCTCTTTCTTTCATATAATACAATAATTTTTTTTATTTTAATAATATATACATTAAACTGTTTTAAAACCAGAAGTGACGACGCTATTCTTGATATTTCAGCAATACCCTGTTATAGTATATTTATCAGTTATTTACTGACTTGTTTCTAAAAATTCTGCGGCAGTTCACTCACTGAAAGAATGTAAGACATCAGTGCTATTTCCGTGTAAAAATGGCTCAGGTTTTCATTGATTATTTACTCTTGAAAACAAGTATATAATTACATTAATTTTTACATATGACTAATTCTGTGTGATTTTCTAAAATTAAGTATGCTTTAACATTAATACGGAAACGTAGACACAGTAGTAAAATTTGAAGGTAATTGCCAAACACAAAATATAAGATGTTTCATAGCATCAACAAATACTGGTTATGTTAATTTAGGAAAGTAAATCTGTATATTTTTCTTCTTTGTTTAATTAGGAATATAATAAATTGAGACGGTTTGCATAGTTAGAATAGCTCAGAATCTAATTGAAATTGCATCATAAACCAAATAATAAGACTGACATTATGTTTCCTTTAACACATATAGGAATTCGGATTAGCAGCATGCTATTATTAAACATTATCTTTAAAATGTGTATGTTTTATTTTGTTTCTGTTTCATTACATGGTAAAAAAACCGCAGCTACTTAACAGAAATATTTGTTTAACGACAGTCTTATCAATATAAATAGACCTGTAAAGACTAAACGACACGGCTAATGTTAAAGATTCCATTTCGCAATCATTTATCACAAACCTAGTTCGTGATAATTAAAAATATTGTTCTTGTTTGTATTAAGAGACATGTTGTTGAGTGAGCTGTGCTAGCCAATGGGATCCAAACCCTGTTAGCATTATTACAATAGTTGCATTGTAATTAAGTACGAGAAAGACATAAAAACTCGTTGTCAGAAGTATTTGTTAGTAATTATCATGTGAAAAAACCAACAATCGAACGTTTCCTTTTAATTCCTAATTTTCTTTTTTTCTGTATTGTTTCGGTAAACTATACAGATAAAGTTCTTTCATCAGGGATGTATATTTAGAAATGGGCCAAAGTTTCAATGAATGAAATGAATTTAGTCTTATACCTGAAAACAACGTGCTTTCGATCTGTAAAATAATATGATATACATATTTAACAATTTAGACTTCATTGTATTATTCGAGTGCTGTACACAGATGTTTAATACTAATCTAATGCCTTTGTGCATGATTTTGTAAACACACAAAACGGTATCTTACGCATTGGTAAAATTAATATAATACAAAATTCGCTTATTCAACTCAGAACACTCTTCACTGAAGATAATATTGTTTTGCACAATATAAATAAGTTTAATTTCGTTGTACACGTATTTTTATTGTTGGTGACGACTTAGTAAATGGATAAAAATCATTGATATTTTTCTTGACAATTTTTATCACCTGGATATATGTTGTTTTTTAATTTCGCGCAAAGCTATCTCGAGAGCTGTCTGCACTAGCCGTCCCTAATTCAGCAGTGTAAGACTAGAGGGAAGACAGCTTGTCATCACCACCCACCGCCAACTCTTGGACTACTCTTTGACCAACGAATAGTGGGATTGACCGCACCTTATTACGACCCTACGGCTGAAAAGGCGAGCATTTTCGGTTGGACGGGGATGCGAACCCGCGACCCTCAGATTACGAGTCGCACGCCTTAACCCACCTGGCCATGCCAGGCCTGAATACATGTTGATTCCATTTTTTTTAAGATCGGTCTGTCCTTTTCAAAATTATTCATTTAATGGACTCACAGACAACTTTTGGATTTTTACTTTCTATCTTCTCTAAAATAAACTTAATCTGTAAAGTTTTGTTATAGTAAAAAAAATTGGGACATTATTACTAAATTATAAATCAGTTTCAATGGTAAAATTATTAATTATCCCTTTTATCAGTCTTTTCTCATTTTTTCTTTAATAAATTATTTACCAGAGAGATCGTTTGTCACTTGTCAGGTCATTCATTTAATCGCTCTAACAGACTGACTTCTACTTAAATTAAAGAGCAGAGAATTGTTCTGCGGGATCACTGGACTGTCTATATATTGGGATAAAATCATTCCCTTTATGGAATATTTCTACTTTTTGCAATTAAGATTCACTCGATTAAATGTTAGGTTGTTAACAAGCGAACAAAGGAAAAAAAACAACACAGAAATGGAGAATTATGAAGGTTGTCTGCTATGGGACTTGTTTCAGTGCTTCAAGCAGTTTATGGTTCAGAATAACAATGAACTTATTTTGTTCTGATTGTCATTCGTCACTGTGACTACAAGGTCAAGTAATTGGCGTGTTTTTCAACGTTGAGAGCAATTAGAAATGTTAAAACGTTTGAGAAATGAACATCCATGAAACGTTATTATGTTGTGTAAGTCTCAGGATAGCATCAGATAGACAACTAAGAGGGAAGATTAGCGATATTCAAAATTCATCTAAACCTTGGATCTTTATGTCTCATGTTACCTCGCGTTAAGAAAATCACCTGCTTTGAAACATTTATCTAATGTTATAGTCTCCACCATGCGTTTAATACCTTACTTTTAACACAGTTTACATACCCAACAACACACAGATATAGATGCGGAGTCGTCAGTTGAATTAGTTATAAATCGAGATAGAGGAATTAGATTGTAATTTTTATGACTTCAAGTGTATAAATCTGTCGATGCATTACTCGCCTCTAAGCGTTATCCTAGGGTTTCACCGTGAAGATGTAGAATTATCATTTGTTTGCAAATTAAGAGTGTATTATAATCGCAGATGAATTTAAACGAAGTCGATACTTAATAATTATTTTCACACGTTCCGATACCACAGCCTAACTTTATACATTAATTTATTTGTATAGTACTAAATTGTTCTAAAAATTATATAATGAATTCCATGGGGGCCCCAGATAGCGCGGTGGTTGGCTCGAGACCTTCTATCCTTGAAACTCGATGTTAGATCCATGCGGCGAATACGGCACAAATACTATAATGTTTAGGTTTGCGCTGAAATAAACGTATTTTAAAGTCGAAACAGAGGCTTTTTAATCCCTCATGTCTACAACACTGTAATACTAACACTTTAAGTTGGTAATGTACAGGGATGAAAACCTTTTGAGTTAATTAGATTGTTTTAAAATCGAAATTTTTGAAATATATTGTGTTTGTTTGTTTAGAAAGTTTTGCGCATAGGTACACGAAAGATATCTGCGCTAGCCGTCCCTAATGTAGGGGTGTAAGACCAGGTGGAAGTTATCACAACCCAATGCCAACTATTAGGATTGACTGTAACATAATAACGTCCCCACGACGTAAAGTATAAGTGCGTTTGGTGTGACAGGGATTCGAACCTGCGACACTAAGATTAGGAGTCAAGCTCCATAACCACCTGACCATGCCGGGGCCTAATAAAGTGTGCTATAAGTTATTAGAATAATAACAATGCTAACATTAAAATATTTTAACGACTTGAAGGTTCGGCATGGCCAGGTGGTTAGGGCGCCCGGCTCGTAATCTGAGGGCCAGGGGGTTCGCATCCCCGTCACCCCAAATATGCTCGCGATTTTCAACCGTGGTGGCGTTATAATGCTATGGTCAATCCCACTATTCTTGGCAGTCGGTGGTGATAACTAGCTGCCTTCCCTCTAGTTTTACACTGCGAAATTAGGGACGATTAGCGCAGATAGCCCTCGTGTAGCTTTGCGTGAAATTCAAAACAAACAAACAACTTAAACCATGCTGTAATTAAAACTGTTTTCTTTTTCCTGTCTTTTTACCGTATAACCGAATATCTTTTGGTAAACAGTTTTGTCGTTGTTGAAGTCGTTCCCCTTTTATTTAAATGGTAAACTTAAAAAAAAACTACAAAATCCTTAAAACATTCGTGTTAACTCGTTGCTTTAAGATTTTATAAAGTGCTTGTTTGTTTTTTTTCTCCAGCGGTCGGCATTGCTTTAAAACATTGCTTTAAGCTGTTAGACAGAAACGTGAAACGTCTTACCAGGGCGTGTCATTTGTTTTTTTGTCATTTCTGTAAGTATAAATCTATCCATTTGTAGTCAATAACACTGAATCGAACGACAACAGGAATTGTAGATTTGTATTTTTCATTACTATTTTGAGTAAAAAAAGGAAACATAACTACATATTAATTTTTGGATAGCAATAACGCTATCGTGATTGGTCTAAGATATGCCTATATTCTAAAGTAAAATATTTATTTCTGCTGGAGTATCATAATTATATACAATACAATGTTTACAGAACAATTTGATGTGTATGCTATAAGTTACATTTCTTAACGGGGACGAGGCTATCTTAACAGTACTTAAGATAGCTCTGTTGTAACAACAGCTTAACTCTGTTCGTTTGTCTTCGCTAAATTAGAACTGATAGACTAAAGTGCAGTGACATTCAACAGTTTTTTTGCCAAAATTGTGGAAAACGTCTTCCGTTTTCACCACATAACCGAAAACAAAACTGTAGAGCAGTAGAGAATTACATAATAATGATTTTAATTATTTACTGATACAATTAATTTAAAAAGTAGGCGGTAGAAGCGAATACAAGTTCGGTACAGGTTCACACTGGATCGTGGGATTAAAGGTAAGGCAGCTAGTCCTCACCACCCACCGTCAACTCTTGGGCTACTTTTTTACTAACGAATAGTGTAGTTGAATTTAACAGTGTGATATTCTCAAGATGAAAATGGCGACCATGTTCAGGTGTCATGCCTTAGGAGTAGATGAAGGTGTAACTTGAAAATGATTTTTTTAATACTTATTGAGATAATTTTAATATAAAATAATTTTGGTGATAAGAAGTATAATTTGTTATTGTTTTGAAATTTCTAAAACAAAAACAACCCTGCAACTAGAAAAAGGAGTTTTGCATAGAAATTATTTTAGAATCCTTGTAGTGATTTAAATTAAAATCACTGAAAGGAGATACGAATCAAGACGAACCTCAGTGGCGCATTGGTATTTCTGCGGACTTACAACGTTTGAAAACGGGTTTTGATACCGGTAATGGACATGGTGCAGATAGTTTTTCAACTTTGTGTTTATCTTCAAACAAACAAACGATGAATAAAGACACTACATTAATATTCTGTACTTACTATATAAATCACAAACACTATACTCGGAACTGGAACTAAACTGAATGGCACCTTCAGGACATGTGGGCTTAGCAGTAGCGTGAAAGATGTCTTACACAGAGTCAACTAAACCATATTTAATTTTTGACTACTAATCAAAAGGATGGCAGTCAGTCAGCGGCACCTGCCGAAATACGAGCTGTGTCCGGCTATTTTAATACAATAAAGTAAATAACTGTCACTTTTATAACGCATCCACAGAAGAAAGTGCAGAGCTTGTTTCTTAATATCCTTCAATTCATAGGCTGGCACGTTAAATCATTAACCACTTACGATTTATTTCATTCCGAAATTCCAATATTCTGGTCTTATCGCTGTTGCAATTTTGTTAATATTTGAATAGAAATCGCCAAAGGAATTTTTACAACGTCCTATCCATCTAATAGAGACCAAGTATGAACTTAACTAAATAGCTACAAAATTAAAATTTCATAATGTTACTAAAAATGACGTGTCACTGGCTTTTACTTGTCCAGTTATCAGGACAGATAACTATAGGAAACTACGTTATTATTACAAAAAAAAACACAATGACCTTTCATGTTTAGGCGAAAGTAGAAGTAACTGACAATGACAGTCCAAAGTTAGCTGAAAGTCTATAACAATGGGAAGTGCAATGAAAGAACGAAATAAGATTAAAATTTTTTTTTGGGTTGTTGTTGTTAAGCTCAAAACTCCACAGTGGGCTATCCATATCGTGTCTATTGCTCTCAAGTTTTTTGATAAAACACTGGGGACAATATAAAGATACTTTTATATTCAGAGATTGTCTTTCTTAAACACACTCATATATACATTTAAAACTCAGTCGTACAAAATATTCTTTTCATAAAAGAAACATTCAATACGCAGTTCCTGCTGTGACAAAACAAACAACATAATGTCAGACCCCAATTAAACATGTATATATTATTTAAACCTCAATCGTTTTTTCATTTTTATTTCTTTTTAATATATTTTACTTTCATATTTTACTATTTTTAGCTTTATTTGTTCGTTACTTAATACAAAAAAGTACTGATAAAGTCATAATGAATTTTGTGATTAAATCAATTTTATCAAAGTCCAAAACTTAAACGACTAAAACCAAGCGCATATATATATTGTAGATCTGCCTCCAATACAGAAAGAATAATTTCAAAAAGTATACCATGACGCAACACCCAAGGCAATTCAGACCACACAAACGAACAGCTAAATGATTAGAATCAACTAATGTTCATTTGATGTGAATTTAATGATTGGAATAAAACAGCTGGGTTTAAAATCCTTGTCATTTTCTGTACCCTTAACTTTAACAAAAAACATTATTAGAGAATAGATAGAAAAGATGTCAACTGTTTGTATCTAAACCATGATCCTTTAATGGTTTTCTGTTTAAGAACAGCCACTCTGAGTTCGAGGGTGGTCTGTTAGAGGAATACGTCATTGTATGAATATTTTTATCGACAAGTAAAACGTACGAAATGAAACCTGATTACTAAAAAAAGTGCCGTGAAAAACGACATAAACTGAAATTGTCATTCTTTGAAAATTACACTTCAAACAGAGCAAAATGATATATGACAGTTTTTTAGCTACTTGGGAAAAGCCATTCACAGGTTATCTGCAATAGCCATTCGTAATTTTAACAAACTGATAGACTAATGAAAAAACAAGTATTAAACAGCCTCTACTGCTATCTTTCTACTCAACTAGTTGGAAATGACCGCCATCTTTATGACGCACCATGGCCCTAGAGTGCTAGGTGCAAGTTCTCTTCCTTTCTTTTCTTTTTGCACTAAAGGAACGTGAACGAGAGGCTCTCACTCAGATTTACAGTCTGTTACGCTAACTTTTGGGCAACGCCTTGCCCAACATACTTATATATTGTAACTATAGAGCGAATCTATGTAATGCAACCATACAATAGACCTTTATAACGCAATTTTGTTTACATTTTATATCGAATGCAATGTATAGCTAATAACTATAAATGGATAGAATCTAGACGAAATATTTATACAGTGGCTTTACTAATTTTCTTTTAGGAAAGAAACTTCTTAGTGAAGGATTATGATTCGCTTCTTATTGGGGAGATATCTGAGCAATAAATTCAATTTTGTTATTCAACTAAATATGTTTACCTCGTTAAAGACGCAATGAATAATTTTTGTTAGTTACTAGAGCTACACTCTTCCCAGTGGCACGGCGGGATATCTGCGAACTTATATAGATAGAAAATAGATATCGATATTCATGGTGGGCAGAGCACAGGTAGCCCATTGTGCAGCTTTGTGCTTAATTCAAAACAAACCAAATCACTAGAGTTTAACATTTCTTTTGTACATTGTTTAATATTTGTTCCTAATACTAAATACTAAAGCCAGTTTTACAACAAACATTGTTATATCTTTTAGTTCTTACTTAATTAGGCAAAGAACTAAATTTTATGCTAGAATTGTATGGAGAATATATTTGGTATATTCAAATTTTACACCATCGTATGTTAATACGTTAAAACGTTACACTTATAACATACCTAGGACTGAAGGCGTAGTTTATTTTCAAGGACCTTCAAATACACAGCTCATTACGATAGCCATTATGGCACGTTTGCTTATCCATTGCGAAGACTGTCAAATCTTAACAATGAATATTTAATTTTTAAACAAAGACAAAGTATATTATCGCCCAAAATACAAGTCCTCGTTACTACTCAAAAGTTTCTTGGAAAGAAGTATAGAAAACAACAACTCTTATTGATCGGAAATATGAAACCAGTAATAATGGTAACAGTAACAGACAGTCATTAATAATCAAATAATAGTAGTAATAATAAAAATTGTAGACACTAATAATTGTCCAATAATACTGTAAACTAACAGTAATACTAAGAGTGGTAGACACCATAATAAACTAATAATATTAGATAATGGTAGTGGGTAATAAGAATAATAGATATCAGTAATAATCTATGATTATTAGATAACAGTAGCAATGCTAATTATATTAGACATCGATAAAAGTATAATAAAACTAGGTAGCATCAGTAACATAAAAAATACTACATAACACCAATAATATTAAAAACTAAATATTAATAGTAATAATGAAAATTAAAGAAACTAATATTTGTCTAATAATGCTACACAATAATAATTTAATAAAACTGGACAATAATTGTAATACTATGAATAGTAGACGTGAATAATATTCTAAATAATAGGCAGTAATGGTATACCAAAAGTAGTAGACACTAATAATAACCTAATAATACTGAATGATATTAGTAATAATAGGAATATTAGGCATAATATAATAACAAGAAATAATAATACAAATACTAAAGAGAATATACGTCAATAACAGTTTACTATTACTATGAATAGTAGAGAGAAATAACAGTGCTAACAAAAGTAGAAGTCATTAGTTATATTAAAGCTAATACATGACAATAGCAGTGTATTAGTAATGTTAAGAGCGTTGTATAGTATATTAGTAATAATAAAAATATGAAATACATACAAAATAAATCACATTTATAGATATGAATACATGCACTAAGAATACCATGCTTCGCATTTTATTTTTCAGAAACTGTGTTGACTATTTTAGCAGAGTTGGAGCAGGCGTTGTTATCCAGTAAGGTGAACCCAGAGTCAGTTACATCGCCACATGACAGTCAAAAGTCTGTTGCTTTGTAGTACTTACAATACGTGACATTAATGACACAGAATGTAGAGGTTAGTACATCCACAAGTGTTTATTCTTATCCGTACTTTTATCACCGCCAATGTATTACTATATGAAAATTGAACTGAATATGACTTCAGGGTATTTCCAATACGTATTCAGCTATTTCTTAGCTGTAGAGTGAACCGTGACTCAAATTATAAAATAATATTTATTTAATCTACATTAGGTGTTCTTACTACTAATGCGGATGAATTATTTCGTGTCTTGCTGAGGGCAGAATGCATGCCAGTAGGCGTTTGACATGCAGACTGGTCTTTTATGTAGCTAACTCTCTGTATCCAGACATGCATTCGGTAGAGATAGCTACGAAGATATGATTCAGTCTTAGAACACGTATCCGTCAAGACTGAATTGACATATAGCAGTTGTATACTTGTTTGAGCAGCTTTTGGCTGTCGTTATGACTCAACTCACCTGACATGTTCTGGTATTTAACAAGTAACCTCCTGGGTAATAACATATAGCAAACAAACGACACATCCAAAATGCTGTTTTCTGTACAATTATGATGTGAATTGTAAATTACCGAATTAAAAGTAAAGTATTTTACAGCATAGTACATTTTTTATTACGAATGATGGAACCTGTTTATTCTATTTCTTCACAGACTTACAACATATAACACTGTAGCGTTGAGACTAAATATAATGAGCATCATACATACTAATAGCAGAACTAACAATCCTGCATACCAATATAAATACCAATACTAGAACTGAAATTACAAAATTACAATCACGATGTAAACGATTCTTAGCACTAACAATGCTAGATACTAACATCAATTACTGGACTAGATACTAATAGCAGTACTAACAGTACTAGGCATACATATTAGATACTAACAGTAGTACTAAAAATACAAAATACCAATTGCAGTACTAACAACATTAAATTTACCAGATACTAACATCTGTTACCGTTCAAGACCAATAGCGGTACCAACAGTAGTAAATACAATGATAAATATCAATAGGAGTGCTAACAATATTAAACGTATTAAATACTAATAGCAGCATTAATAATACTAGCTAGACACTAATAGTTGTATTAACAATACCAACTAGACACTGATCGTAATAATAACTATACTAGATAGACGCTAATAGTAGTATCAACAATATTAGCTAGACACTAATAATAGTATTAACAATACTAACTAGATACTAATAGTAATAATAACAATACTAGCTAGATACTAATAGTAGTATTAATAACACTAACTAGACACTGATAGTAATATTAACAATACTAATTAGATATTAATAGTAATAATAACAATACTAGCTCGACACTAATTGTAATATTAGCAGCACTAGATAGATACTAATAATAGTATTAACAACACTAGCTAGATACTAATAGTAGTATTAACAACACTAGCTAGATACTAATAGTATTATTAAGAATACTAACTCGATATTGATAGTAGTATTAACAATACTAGATTCTAGAGTAGTATTAACAACGCTAGCTAGATACTAATAGTAATATTAACAACACTAGCTAGATACTAATAGTAGTATTAACAATGCTAGCAAGATACTGATAGTAGTATTAACATTACTAGATGCTAGAGTAGTATTAACAGTACTAGCTAGATACGATAGTAGTATGAATAATACTAGTTAGATGCAAATAGCATTATTAACAATACTATCAAGATGCAAGTAGTAGTATTAACAATACTAGATAAGAGTAGCAGTGCTAACAGTACAAATTATTCTAGATACTAATTATAGCTGAGTAAGAACGCACTTTATGTTGATATAATAATAGGTAGGCAAGCAACGATTTATTATGCTATGTCGGAACATGTAACATGTTTCACCATCAGTCAATAAATCTTTTCCTTATCATTGTTTTCTCACTTATCACTAAATATAGTACTAATAATACTAGATACCAATAGCAGTAATAGAAGTATTAATTAATAGTACCAACTACAATAGCTCTTAATTGTTATAATAACAGTGCAAAGTAAGAGATAGCGCATAGTAGAGATAATCTCGTGTAATTAATCTAAATCAGTATTCCTTTAAAGATGAAGTTTACTCCTCTAAGCCTATTGACTTTTAAAATGTCAAACAGTTGTCGCTGAAAATTTCTAAAAACTTTCCAGACAGTTCTGACAAAGTTTTCGGTATCAAAGGTATTTAAAGGAATTTAAAATCGTAAGGATCGATTGGAACTGTAATATTTAATTATCATTTTGTTCTCTTGATACTTACAAAACGATTTTAAGTTTGCATTTTTTTTAAATTTCACCTTTTGAATAACTTGTGTCCACGTTCTTAACACTAACAAGATAAATGTCTTATTGAATATCATTTATAAAACAATAATACTGTTGTAAACCTAATAGATGAATTCCCCTGTGAAGTAACAGCACTTTTAGATCCCGTCACACCAAACATATTCGCCCTTTCAGCAGCGGGGGCGTTATTATGTGATGGTCAATCCCCCTATTGGTTGGTAAAAGGGTAACCCAATAGTTCGTTGTAAGTGGTGATGAATAGCTGCCTTCCTTCTATTCTTGCACTGCTAAATTAGGGACGGCTAATGCAGATAGCCTTCGTGTAGCTTTGTGCGAAATGAAAAAGAACAGAAAACTAGCTATTACTACTATTAGACATTTCTTTGCCATTCTTGTATAAAAGAACTTCAAGAAAATGGGATGAATGAACTAAAACAAACAAGAGTGCGCTGTTACATAATTCGTATCCTGAAACATCATGACTGTTTAGTGTTTATTTTTTAAAATGTTGAGTTGTTTTTTTTGACATTTTAAGATGACTTACATTTTGATCTTATTATTATATGTTGGATAAAAATAGAATGAACAATATAAGAAATTACAATCTAACTTTTCACAGAAATTTGTCTGAAAAGGTGGTAATTTTCTTTTGGTATTTATTCTAAACGTTATTATTTTAATAACATTCTTTTTAACATCTCAAGAAATATCAAATATAGTCTTCCAGTGTCACAGCGTTATGCACACCCCTAAAAACCGCGTTTTGATACCCGCGGTGAGCAGAGTAGAGATAGCCCAGTGTGTAGCTTTGTGCTTAATATCCAACAAACAAAAATACCCGTTTTAAAGGATAACGTCTAAAAAATACATTTTATATTATTTTTTCCTGAAGCGTTGCACAATATATTTAAAATACTAGGTTGTTTCTTCCTTTAACCTAAAGTTCGCTATGCATCTCCAAATAAATAAATGAAAAATCAGTGTCATTGATCATCGAGAAACAAATAAGTATAGATTTCCACGCTCAGTATATCACTCATAAAAAAACATCAAAATAAGGTATCATAAGCGAGAATCTTGTTTTGTTTTTTTCGTGTGGTAATACTAATCTAATCTGATCTTAAATAACAAATGTCTGTAGAGAGTTTTCTAATCCACCTCTCATTTCATATGGAAGTTGTACTTATAAATTATTTTGAAACTTCGTGTTAATGATTTTAATAAGATATGCGTAGACGTATAAAACGAGTTGTCTTCAAGAGATTTAGACACTTGTATATATTTACTTCTCAAAAATATGGTATTTAATTTGTTGGTTTGTATTACAGGGATATTTTATTAATGAGTATGCGAAGTGTATAAGGGTTTCTTTTGTTTGTAATTGCGAAGTTACATAATTGGCTGTCTGTGCTGTGCTCATCGTGGGCATCGAACCATGATTTTTAGCGTTGCAAGCTCACCACTGAGTCGCCAGAGGACTGTATGAGAAAAAGTCTTGTTTTACTTTAGGTTTTTAAGTTATTAAACAGAATGGGCAAATAAAGCAGAAAATAAAACTCTAATCTATAGAAAATATGTTAAGAATTCTCGTTTCTGTAATCGACTAAAATCACCATTAAAATCAGTAATAAGTTTGAGCTGATCAGATCAACTCTAAGATTTGATCTGATACAATGGCTAGCTTCATGTTAATTTTTTCAGGGATATTTGATCTTATTAATATGTATATTATTAATTATTATGTTATTGATATATCTATATTATTCTAAAATAAAAATGAACGTGCTGGCACATGAAAAGCGCATATTATGCTTAAAAATACGTACATCACGTATTTCGAGAGAAATTTATTTGTTCAACTAGGTGCAAACATAAGTGTTCTAAAGCTGTTTGTCTCAGTATTTGTCAGACTTCTGACATAAAAACATTGATCTCAACAGATACGTCCTAGTCTATTGACGATCCCTGATTAAAGACTTGGAGATATAGTTAAAGTTTCATCAGGATCTAGAATCATTTATCTATGATTGGTAATAACCACATATCTCGTTTAATAATCAAAATAAAGACATTATGTTTGTGCTTTTCTCGTCCGGAATGGCATGAAATTACCCCCCTTTCGCTAATTTTTCATATAAATGTTCCCTTTCTTCTCGCCGGTTGTACCTGCATCTTATCAGTATAGTGTCATACATATCACTTCCTGGTACCTCCTCCCTTCACCAGAGGCCGTTTAGTTGCTCCTAACTCACGGTTTGGAATGGTGCGGCCGGGAAACTATTTTATAATAGACCGGGTTTAGAATCACGAGCAGATTTGTATATGGCTGATTACAGATGTTCTACTTATGTAGTTCTAATTACTATTTTTTATGGACTTTTTATTTTATCCAGTTACATGCATTGTGACAGAAGCACCGCGAAGAAATGGTTTTGATTTTTTTCCATAAAAATAGTAAAAGTAAACAGAAAAGTAGGGAGCACGATACTTTCAGCTGCGACAAAGCGGCTCATGGATCTGCTCCAAGTACAAATTTTTAGCTCATAGCTCCGTCATATCTCGACTGATATGAAATCTAACTACAGTTTCGAACTTGGGAGGTCAAATCCTTAAGACTGATGTTTTTTACCACGCCCTGAAAGTTTTTGTTTTGTACACTGACAATGGATATTAAAACAACTCCATGTTACCTGCGAATTTCACTTTGTAAGAGTTTACTTTAATAATTTACATTGGAAATGAATGAAAAAGTATTTAGTTCACTACTAAAATTCATGTGCATCGTCTCAAGCCTTTAGTGATAAATACAATAATAAAACGTACCAAACTTTTGTGAGAAAAACATACATCCTATTGACAAAAAATGGCTACTTAGTTGTTAGGTATGGTTATCAAGAAATAGTTTCCAGTTCTTCGATTTAATATCTTTCTGTGAGTAATAAATTTGCTTCATTTCAACAAAAGAACCACTTTCCTCCCTGCACATCCCTGTTATATTTCGGTTAAATTGGGTTGCTGAAATAACTGAGACCTTAAACGTTTTCGTATATAGTTTATTAATATAAACTACAATATTAATGAAAAGTTGGATTCTAATCTAACGCGAGTGTTGTTTATATAGTGCGAATTATGTTTTCCAAACACAGACAGAGTGTGAACTGTATCACGGCTTTTCTAGCGACATAGACATAAAAGTGTTTGTGTATTCTACGATTTTCAGTTCAAAATTATAAACACGTGTTTAATTTGATAACGAGTTTCAGTTTGAGCCGCTCATAAGTTGTTAATAGCGCAGGAAAATAAGTAACTCTTACAATGAAGGAATCTCTTTATATTGTTATTATACATTGTTCGATTTTTTATTTGTTATGAATATACTAATATCATCATCGTGTGTACATAAAATATACGAACGTTAACGCAGATTGTGCGTCACCTGACATGTCTTTTTCTACTTTTTTTGGTCCACAATGATTGTACTGTTTGAATTTGTTTTGTGTTATAGCTACTCAAGCACAGACTTATTGTCCACAGAACACAAGTTATATTTTTTGTAACAGAGGTGTTTAATAGTATAAAGATGACTAAGGATGTCTGACATGGCTACGCGTAATCTGAGAGTATTCTCTCTATCTAATAATACACAAAGGAGTAATTCTTATATTAAACTCAATAAAATATATTCGATCACCACAATTTCTGATTTGGTTTAAAATAAAATTTTAAATGAAATTCATTGGACTCGTCACACCAAATGTGATCGCCCTTTCAGCCGTGGAGCGTAATAATATTACCGTCAATCCCACTATTTTTTGGTAAAAGAGTATCCAAAAACTGGCGATGGGTGGTATTGACTAGCTGCCTTTTTTCTAGCCTTACACTGCTAAATTAGGACAGCTAGCGTAGATAGCTCTTGTTTGCACGAAATTCACAAACAAACAGAGGCAGGGAGTGACCTGTTGGTTATAGCGTTTGGACTGTTAATCGTCTCAAAATCACGATTTATTTATTTTATTTTTTTGAATTAAGCACAAAGCTACACAATGGGCTATCTGTGTTCTGCCCACCACGGGTATCGAAACCAGGATTTTAGCGTGTAAGTCCGCAGACATACCGCTGAGCCACTGTGGGGCCTCAAAATTACGAATGGCTATGTTACAAAGTTCTTTGTTTAAGTTTACTTGAACATTCAAACACAACAGACCCGTGCATGTAGCCCTCGTGTTGCTTTGTGCGAAATTCAAAAACAAATAAACATGCCAAGGAACTGATGGATAAATCAACAATTATGAAAGTTGCACAGAAACTACAATCAATGAAAACTGTGATAAAAACTCTCCGTAGTTAGTTTTCCTTTATTTAGTAAAGTAAAAAAGTACTTGTATCAAAACATTGATGCATTGATTACTTTATGTTCATGTTCTATGTACTCAATGTTTCACACATTGCATTATAAACTCGATTTTTTATTTCCCACGTATTTATGTGGTTTTACCATGGTAACAGCACTAGCAATTTTACCAAACAAAGAATGAAAATATACTTTATTATAATGGCATTCGTTTCTGATACCATAGTAACATCTCCACATACTTAAAATGATTTTCAACATGTGTTTGTTGTTTTTAATCTACTGATACATGTAAGCGGTAAGTTTACGAACTTACAACGGTAAAAGTTTGGGTTTAATTCCTCGCAGTGGAGAGAGTGCAGTTTACTTATTTTACATTAAGAAACATAAACGTCTATAATTGTTTGTTTGTTTTTGAATTTCGCGCAAAGCTACTGGAAGGCTATCTGCGTTGGTCGTTCCTAATTTTGCAGTTTAAGTTTAGAGGGAAGGCGAGTTATCACCACCTACCTCCAACTCTTGGATTATTCTTTTACCAAAGAATAGTGGGATTGACCGAAAAGGCGAGCATGTTTGTTACGACAGGGATGCCAACCTGCGACCTTCAAATTACGAGTCGCACACTTTAACCCACCTGGCCATGCCGGGCCCGTATATAATTAACACAAGGTTAAGCGTGACCATTCTAATAACAAAATGCAAGTTTCTCAGTGATTACGAGGGTAGAAATTTCAACATTACAAAATAAAGTTGACTTGTAAAACTTTGTTGAATTACTATGTCTTTCGAGCAAATATGCTTTTATCATTCCGCATGTTCAAATACTAAAAAAAATCAAACCATGCTGAAAGTTTTAAAATTATTTAATTTACGGATTCAGTTACTTTTTTTGCTAAGGCACTTTTATAATTAAATATTGCGAATAATATCAAATAGTGGTAAAAACTCTTTAGTTACACACTAAATTGTGTAGGTTCTGGAATTGCATTATTTATAATAGGTACTATTTTAAATCCATTTATAACTGAGTTGTTAAAGTTGAGTTTTTGCTATTTCTAACGTGAAATAGTTATTTTCTTTAACTATAAAGGATTATATAACAGAGAATCATTATAATATTATAATAAACTACATATTCATATAATAATTAGATAAAACTCTCCCGATGATTTTGATAAATCAAGTAATTTTTATTTAACGATGATAACTGAAGAAAAGCTCTAAGAAAGAATCATAACATCTTATATTACATGAAGAGAAATATCATGTTAAGATACAAACTGTTGTCTTCCCACTTTGTTTCCTCTAAGTCGAGTCTTCCCAAGAAGAATTGAATCACCAAAGTTTCAGATGGGAAGTTAAGCTCATTACAGTTATAAACTTACTGGGCAAAAATATTTTTCATATGAAAATCATGTTCCCAATTTGGCTAGTCAGCGGTAAGTTTATTGACTTAAAACACCAAAAATCGATTCCTCACAATGAACAGAGCGCAGATAGCTTATTGTTTATCTTTGCCCTAAAACAACAGCATTGAACATATAGCAGGAATTCCCAACAAGTCTGCCTTAGTTTTGACATAAATATCTGGAGGCTTTTAGACATAATAGCATGAAAATGTTCTTAAAGCAAACATGTATTTTTTTGAAGGGTGGGATTACGGAAGCACTTTATGGAAATAAATAACATAAAACGAATTCCCAAAGACTGTCAAAACTGAAAATTTGTATTTCGGCATTTTTTTTTCACCAAAAAAGGCAGATTATTTCTGGATGAAAAACCACGAGTGCTAACTCAACTCGTTATACCACATCGCATGTACAGTTTATTAACCATACAAACTACAACAGTGGTTTTTAAACTTTTGATCTTCTCGGACCAGTTTTCATGTTCTGGATTAAAAAAAAATATATACACACTGTGGTGCTGCTTTCTTTCCATAATTACGCAAAATTTCCACAAACTACTTGAGGGGGAGAGGCCCCCGATTCAGAGATTGAGAACCGTTAATCTTTAATATCGTTTCATTATATTAATTTAATATCTGTTACGTATATACAGTGGATTTGGAACACTTCGTGAGACTAATATTGTGTGACAAGTTTCTAATGTTAAAACTAAAGCTTTTATTTTCAGCGTCATTACAGCTAGTGCTTTCCTATAACGCTGTAACCAGTTCTTGTTGTGTTATTAATTTATAGTAGTCCCGCAAGTAATTTAGTTCCGTTAATAACAGGGAATTCGATGATTTAATAGGCAGTAAGCAACTCCAAAGGCCTTTAACGTTGACAGTAAGAACACACAGCTTTCTTCACAGTAACTTAACTCCATGAACGGTGGCTTTGGACTCAGTAGGAGGTCAAAACGCACATGCAACACTAAAAGCGTGGCTTTTTATTGCTCAACAAATCACATAAAAACTATTATAAAATGTCCTTTTTATATTAACATGAAAAGACAAGCGAACAAATGAAAAAGGCTAACTTCCAGCATGTATGGTCCAACAGACCACTAAAAACACAGTAACGTCTGAAAATAGGCATTTTAACGTGAGATCAATTGCAGAATTGCATAGATAACCAGTCTAAAACTAATATCAGTATCGTGTCTTTGAAAGAAATAAAGGATGTAAATAAATAGGTAGAATAATAAAGATATCACCTGACTCATAGCTTACGCTTGTACTCTGAACCACCATAATTTGAATTCAACTATCTTTGTATCAAAAGAATGAAAGGAACGCAGAGTGACAGGCTTGGAAGTTTCACTTCGTGATATGTCTTATGAAAGATTTCGTCTAAATGCTTCGGTTCGAACTGATTTTAGATGAAATGAATACTATGTTTTTGTCTGCAACAATACTAAGTTAGTTATACTTTATTATTTCTTTAAGATTAGTTTTATTAACAATATTAGTTATTATATTTATTACAACACAGTTTCATTTTTATTATTATAAAGATTATTTCACTTTGTCATCACACAGATTTAAGATTAACTTAAACCTACTACGCTAGTCGAACTATATACAAATTTTACAAAGACGTGTTATTTCATTCTTTGACGTCAGCTTAAACAAGTAAAAGTTTAACCAGTGTGGACACGTTGTTGGTGAGAATACGTAATTTATCAGCGTTTATTTTTTATTATTCCACACATAATATTCTTTTTATCATTTTGTTAAGCTGATTATTTTACATGGTGTATATGGAGTTCAGACTAATGTAAGCTTCTTGTGCTGACTGATCCCGTGGAATACTTTTGAATTTACAACTGTAAACATTATTACAAGTAAAAATACGAAACTGTTAAAACAATACAAACTAATTGTAATAAATAACATGAATTTAAATATTACATTTACTTCGATATGCTTATTACTGGATTACTAGGTTTATATATATATATATAGTATAAGTTATGATTTACATAAGTAGCTTGCTTTAATTTTATATGAAGATAACTTTGATGATTAGTTTGATTTTTTTATTCATCTTCTTCCCTAGTAAATTAACATCTTCAAGGGTTCAGGATTCAATTATTGAAGCGTTTTAAAAATTAATTTGATCTAAATCTTCATAATGGAAATTACAAAAATGTGTAATCCATCCAGAGAAACTACACTGAAAACTCAAAAACCACTCGTCTCCGAATTGTATATACAACACTACAGTTTAATTGATAAATCCTAATTCAACAAACATACATATAAAAAATACTTTAGATATGTTATATCTCCCTGACTGTCACAAACAGAAAACATTTAACCTGTGTTAAAGCCAGGAAAATTTTATCATTTGTTGACTTATCGGTACCGACGAGGTTGTTGGTCCAATTCACCTCCTTACTGGTTGACTCATAGGCCCTGATAATGTTGTCGATCCACTTCACATTTTTGGTATAAGAATATGATATACAACCCGCGTCATGATCAAATACTAGAATAGAGTAGGTCGCTAGGTACCTTAAAAGTTTCCTGAAGAGTTAATCAAGAATAGGCCTTGAAGACAATAAGTACAAGAAAGCTCACATCTCAATCAATTTGTTTCAACAAATGCAAACACTCATATACACATGTTTTAACAAATACACACACACATATACATATGTTTTAACAAGTACACACACTCATATACATATGTTTTAACAAGTACACACACATATATATGAAGATGAACTTAATATCACACTTCGACTTCCAAAACTAAAATGTCCAATAATTTTACTTTGATAATAAAGTAAAGACAAGAAATAAAAGAAAAACATTCGGTCCCCATAGATTTCATTGAGAGATAGGAGCGTGGCTAATATTTTGTCACACGCCTCACAATAATGTTCGTTCAGGATGTATTTATCAACAAAATGACGTCAGGGTACACCACAACATATTACAAACTTGAATGTCATCCGAACAACAACTTGGTTAATGGTATTTGACCATGATTCTTTTAGAATCACATAACACTAAGATTTTTTTAACAGAGCATCAGATGAAATTAAGTTTTTTTAACAATATACACAAATTAAAATTCACTAATCCTTTCAATACATGAAATGGAAAGATAAGAAAATACCAGAGAAAGGTCACGTTTAAGCGGATTCAACTGGCCAGAATTTTCATATGGTTTTGATATAGAAAAGATGAACAATGACTCGTTGGAGCCAGGCGTAGCCTAAAGATTAGCGTGCTGAACCTGGAATCCGGAAGTTCGTAATTCGTGTGCCTTTGTTGTAAAATCAAGTTCCGCCCTCTGGAATTAAGTGATAATCAAATTCCATTATTTGATTAGAGTAGCTTAAGAGTTGGTATCTTCTCTCCAGGCCTTAACTTGGAAATTAAGAATTGACCAAATATACTTCATTTACGATAACTTGTAATAACGAAACAGACAGTAACAATATGATGTATATGATAGGATAGTATTAACGAAGAACACAATGAATACACTAGTATTAAAAATAGGTTTCATTAAGCAATGTAAATATAACGACGCACCTATTTTCTTTATTTCTGTAATGATTTTCAACCCTATTTTGTGCTTTATGCTCACAATGAATTTTGGATTTGAGGGTGGGGAATTTGGAGTAGCATCATTTTTCGAAGGGATTTTGTTTTTTGATCCATTTATGAATAAATGCTGGGTTTTAAAACTGTTTTTTATCCGCACCAAACTATTTGTAATGTTACCAAAGTGTGCATATATGAATATATAATATTGTGTAATTTGATTAACTTATCTGCATTTCATTGCAAGTGAACTATCTCATAGCCAGCATTGCGGTATAGATTTTCTACCTGACGTGCTGCGTACCGGGATTACAATTAGAAACGTTTTCTTTAAAGTATTTTCCGGACCGTGTTCAATAATTCGTATTACTGAGGATGTAGCTAAAGACTTGCGTGTGAGGGTTCATTTTTCATGCTTATTTTATCACGTTGTCCATCACTCATTTGGTCAGCATCAGACGGTATTGACCGTAGTTGGCGTCAGACAAATGGAATTTAAATAGGCATTTCCTTCGTCTTACATCACGTGACTTTTAAGGATCGTTACGAGCTATGTGAGACCAATTCATATTCAAACGATACGAATGCTTAGCGTAAAATTGATTAGAAAAGCCGCGTAATAGTTTTCGTATAGTGAGTAAACGATGGAATTGTTTCAAAGCTTTATTATATATGTATGTATGTATTGAATACACCATTTAGTTTTGTGTTTTCTGCAGGTTGTATATTGTGTTCTTGTACCTTTTGTAAAAATACAGTCAGGCTACATGCAATTATACCTATTTTCCTAGTCGCGTAGGCTCTACTAGAACCATTTCTCTTTTTGTTTAATATGTGTACAATTCATTCTGCTGTTTTCTTTAGTATATATACATTGCCTTGTACCGATCTGTTTATCACACACTCACATATATGTTGTAACTCGCATCCTACAAAATCCATTTTGTTGTGATCACAATAAAAATTCGAATCAGCAATAAAATTCCTTTCTTGTAACAGCAGCAATGTGGAATACAAATTACTTATTTCATTTTACTCGTGTTTTTCAGAAGTAGAAATTGGTCAGAAATAGTTTTATAGACATAAGAAGTTTTATATAGTTTTAAAGACATCATGTTGTTGATATTTTAAAAATACGAACATCCTGTTACAGCAATCATAAATTGCATCATATTTCTTATTGTCAGCCATTAAATTACACATACAACCATTCGTTCTCTGGGAAATTACAACTGAGACATGTTTCCTTATTTTCCGTAGTCAGTTCTAAAATAAATATAATGTAATGCATGCAAATTATATCTTTAAATGTTAATGTTGTCTTTATAATCTCAATTTAATAATCAACAGGTCAAGGAATATAATTTTGTGAAGAGAAGCTAAACGTAAATTAAAAAGAAATAGTAAAACGTGTAGTTAACAAAAACCTAACAATAGACAAGGTGAACGTTTAGTTTACCCTTGGATCAACCAAAGGTTGAGGGCATTTTTTGAAACAATTCTCAACCACCAACTGTGGTGCACGTAGTAATATAAGTAGTGTAATTTGCTTGTTCGAAAATGTTCTCTCAAAACTACATAATTTTGAGCTAACTGACCAGGAAGATTGTTTGTTTGTTTTTTTAATTTCGCGCAAAGCTACTCAAGGGCTATCTGCGCTAGCCGTGCCTAATTTAGCAGTGTAAGACTAGAGGGAAGGCAGCTAGTCATCACCACCAGCTGCCAACTCTAGGGCTACTCTTTTACCAACGAATGGTGAAATTGACAATAACATTATAAGGCCTCCACGACTGATAGGGCGAACATATTTTCTGCGACCGGGATTCGAACCAACGACACTCAGACTACGAGTCCAACGCCTTAATCCGGTCCGACCAGGAGGAAGGTAGGTAGTCTAGTACACTGACCATGAAATCTTGGGCTAATTTTGTCTGAACAAAAAGTGTGATTTGATAGTCATATTTATACCGTGCCCATGGTCACGAGGTGAGAAGCACTTTTATTCTCAACAGGACGTAAACCATAAATTTTCTGGATATGCTAACCACTTAGTTACAGTAAGCTGCATAACAGGCAGTCTGTAAAGTGCCCACCGCAGAAAGAGAGAGCCCATGAATTTTAGCGCAAAAAAATTCTTAAACTTACCGTTGAGTTACAGGGGGGGGAGTTTAAGTGTAAAATGTGAAAATAACAAACAAAACTGAATTTCCGTTTACAACATATAACTTACAAATTCGTTAAAACAGCGCTTACAAGGTAATCAACTCCGCAACTTAAAGACATATTGAACATATTCGCGTGAGATTTCGCTGACATTAATTTGGACTATTTTTCATTAGGAATGTATATTCTCCATATCATTATGTTACAAAGTGCTCTAAGAAAGATTACAAATTTATTTTACAGTTTCCACCCAAGCACTGTGTGATCACTCAAACGATTGCAATCACACAGTGATGGCTTCAATGTGATCCTCTATACAAGTTAAAATAAATTGTTTAACAATAAGTTCAACTCTACAGTTGTCATAACAAGCAAATAACACAAATAACATAACAACACTTAAATCTTTTACAGTTTTTATTGCTAGTTTCTTAAATTGTATGTTGTGTTAGATTAGTTAAATGTTGTAACAGTATGGGTAACTTTACCTCTGGTACACTGTTTTTGTTCTTCTAAAAAGCATGCTGATAATTATAATGTAAATTACCAAGTTTCAACATAACTAGTTTGGTAAATTTTAACAGTGGTTTGCTCGATAAAAATTAATTGTGTAATATCATTCACGTTAGAATTTTATAAATAAGCGCTAAGATCAAATCTCGTACTATGATGAAAGAGTTTGAACTATCATGTTTTTCCGCCTTGCTCCAGAACAAGGGGTTATTTAATATACAGAACTCCAAGCCGCAGAATGATGTTTATCAGTTGATCTATCAGAGCGACCTTCCAAGTATTAATATATGGTGTCTATCTTGCTTAGTTTGTACACTAGTAACAGTGAATTGAATGTTGTGTATGAAAACCACAGGGACTTAAATAGATGAAGGTGGGTCATTGAAACTCAAACAGCTCCCCATTTCGCTTTCAAAGAGAGTTCTGTAGTTTCAGGTGTGGTCTATACGGCATGTATGAAGGTCATATATTCAGAGAATACCGAAGCACTGAATGCAGTTCGTCTTTCTTCATATCAGTTAGATCCAGTTTGAAGCATAATAATATATTTCAGCTACTAAGAAATGCGTTTAACTTTCGCAAGTATAGGTTGCACAAGTCTTTAAGTGAAAAAAAAACGTTCAGCTCACTGGAAATGCGTTTAACTTTCGCCATTATAGTTTGAAGAAACATATAATAATAAAAATGTTCAGCTCACTATAAATGCGATTTACTTGCATAAATATAGGTTGAAAAAAATCTAATTGTTAAAATTTTCAGCTCACTAGAAATGCATCGAAGTTTTTCAAGTACAGGTTGAGTATGCATGTGTGTTTTGTAATAAAGTTACATTAAGCTATTTGCTGTGTTCACAGAAGAGAATCGAGTCCCTAATTTTTGTGTTGTAAATCCGCAGACTTATCACTGTCCCAGCATATTAAACAACACTCTTAAAGTAGAAAAATGTTAAACTCGCTAGAAATGAGTTTAAACTTTTAAATATAGATTGAACAAGACTCTTAAAAATACTCGATTTACAAAAAATACTTTTAACCTCACAAATATAGGTTAATGTTAAAGGGAAAAAAGAAGATAACTTTATTTCAGGAACACTTTTAAATTACTTTGAAGCCATAGAGTTGTCGATCGTTTGTCCTAAACATCCATATACTAATGATAGAAGTATTTCTTCGGTCTAAAAAATTGAAATAAACATCTTACAAAATCGCTTGAGGGTTTTTTAAAACTTAACCTATACAGTTTATTTTAATCTAATTCACGTAATATGTGAATATTTATAGAATTTATCAAGATGTTGTACAATATGATGAGTGTGTGTTTTCTTACAGCAAAGACATCGGGCTATCTGCTTATGATTTTATGTCGATTTATTTCTAGCATCACTTGCATCAGGTAATGGCTGATGCCATGCAAAATAGAATATTTAATTTATAATTCAAGTTATTTGTAGAGTACTGTATGTGTGTGTTTTTATAGCATTTTTTTTTTGTTTTGGAATTTCGCACAAAGCTATCTGTGCTCGCCGTCCCTAATTCGTTGGTAAAAGAGTAGCTTAAGAATTGATGGTGGATGGTGATGACTAGCTGTTTTCCCTCAAGTCTTACACTGTTAAATTATAGACGGTTAGCACAGATAGCCCTCGTGTAGCTTTGTGCAAAATTCAAAAACAAATACCATGAAATATGTCCTCAGTTGCGCAGTGACACGTCTGAAGATTTATGACACTGAAAGCCGGGTTTTGGTACAACTTTGTGCTTAACAACAAACAACAAAAGCTAATTCTTTATTATGTATAAGTTATTATAATATTTATATTTTATGTATTTCTTCCTATATCATTTAGTTGAGCTAAGTTCATTTCCGTTAGTTAGTTGGTGCAGCGTGGTGCAGTGGGATAAAAGGATGACTGACAGTCGATGGAACTGAGGTTTTTGTCACATAAATGTTGGTAAATCAGTTTATTGCAATATATAAACTCGTGGATCAGATGTTTTAAAAATAGCAGTAGTGATCATGTGTTAAACTATTTCTCGTAGTCTGGTAGAAAATAATTAATTTGTTTAGTTTTTGAAGGCTATCTCTTTGCATTAGATGTCTGCATTTTTGGAGTTACAGGTCAAATAGTGGTATTTGACCGTCGCTTTCGAAAAACACCCGTTGTCTCAAAATTTAAAAACCGATTTTTTTGGCGGTGATAAGACGCGAAAAGTGAAATTCGGATTGGCAATTAAACACGTTAAACTCTGGCCTGCTTTATTCAGTAGCAAATTAAAACATAAAAGCCAAATATTCGAGAGTTTAAGAAATTAGTTAATGTATGAATTTCTTGCTTATGTTACTGTGTTAGATAATTCTGATTTTTTAAAAGTAGTTTGTTGTCACTTTTCTAAATATTTTCCTCTTTTAGCATGTCCCAATGCTATTATACAGTAAAGGTTGTTTAGTGGTGAAGTCTTAAGTTCTTGAATTTTGAGATATATAACTTAACAATTTGCGCCGGGCATATTTTTCTACTTGTGCGTATATTCTACTGTTATTTTGCAAGGCTTTAACAAATATTTGTTTTATCAAATAATTTGGCAGTAACTTTTCATTTGTTATTAGTTCGAATAAAATATTTATGAGATTTGGACCTTGAACATGGAGGGTATAAATGATGTATAGTGTTTACCAGCTGACGAGAATATTCAAGTATTATATGTTACATCATAAATGGTGTTGTGTATAGTTGGCAGTGAAAAAATTCATGCTTTTCCACATGGAAACGTTGCTGCAAGTTCAATCGTTAACATGATTGGTAAAAACGACGCCAAAACCTTCGATAATACCGTGATAATCAACGACTTTAATCATGGTTCAAGCGCCAGCAACTCGTCACGAAGAATCGTTACAAGTATCTGATGATCCACCTTTGCTTACCAGAAAATTCAACGGCAAATCATAATTTACAGATTTTGATCTAATACAGGGTACAGAAAATATTTTTACTTGTATCAAAATCCAGAAAATAATGGATAAACATAGCAGCTGCTCGTTTAGAATGTGAGCCTGCTAAATGGTGGAAATCACTTTGTTTGGCAGGAGGTTTTGAAGACAGGTTAGAATTTATAGAATCCTTAAATAATTTGTAGGCTGTCATAAATGAACAAACAGCATTGGTTCAAGGACTATTTTGTCAAAAATATAAACCTAACGTAAGTAGATCTGCTAAACCAATTCATTTTTATAATAGTAAAACAATATGCGTGTGTGTGGGAATAACTTATAAAGAAAATACTTAGAATCGTATTGCATTAATTCTATTACTACAGCTCTAAAGTTAACGAAGAAATATCTGTATTTCATTGTTAGAAATTAGGCACAAAACTATATAATGGGCTATCTGTGCTCTACCTACTGCGGGTATCAAAATCCGATTTTTAGCATTGTAAGTCCGCAAACTTTACACTGTGCTACCGGGGGAAAGGGAATTTGTACGCGTAAGAGTAAATTCAAAAGAAAATTTAAAACTCGATTTTGGAGTAATAGAAAATCCAAATGAGAAATCGAAAGATGGGGTTAGACAAATTTCTAAAAACCGACTCGAAACGTTAGTGAAAATAGAAACAAAACTAATAATAAATAACTAAATATTCGTGAAAGACGAATATTTTTAAACCCGCGAAAAAATAAAGCCTTCATTATTTTATTTTCATCACTACTCAAGTGAATTTACCAAATATTAGGGTAAACATAACTGATGTTAAAATTACCTGACATACAAAATGATCTGCTTTATTCTACATTAGTCCACTTAATTGTAAGCTTAAATGACTATAAAAAGTACTACTATACAACTTCTTATTGTGAAAAATTTACGACCCTATTTTTACCTGGACTATAATTTTTACAAAAATATGATTTGACTTTATATCTCCTAAATAGCACTATCTATACAAATATAAACAAAGAGTTTACTACGTTATATTAAAACGATATTAAATATGCAAAGCAGTAAGTCACAAAGTAAGTGGCAAACACAGGCAATATGAAGTCGTGGTGGAACGGATTGCATCAGAACTATATTTTGACAATACTTGTCGTTACATAATTGATCACTTTTAGGGAAAGTATATCACTTAGCCTTTTCCTTCTATAAGAAGACTATTAACTGTAATTCTCTTCTTAATCCAAACATCTAAACAATCAGGCCATAAAGGTTTGTCCGCATCGAAGATTTAGAATTCCAAAACGGGGATCTGCCCTAAACGTAATAGCGTTGTAAACAGGTGAATATGGATCAACTTGGAGTGATGACCATCGAAAAATGTACTTACAAAAAGTCATACCCCAACCGTGATGAGCAAAAGTGTGTTGTTTAGTAACGTATTAAGAAACAGTTATAAAAAGGTTAGTGTAAAAGCTGTTTGCTTCCATATGCACCAAGGAACAGTGTATAGTACAAGCGAGAAGGATCTTCATCTGGATATTTGGTCAACACAGTAAAGCTTCCAGTTGTACATCTCATTCAACATAGCATACTCATGCAAAAACACTAATCTTTCATTTCTGTACAAAAACATTGTGGTCAAGTCACCAGATGCAAGTCCTACCAGCTTAATGGCGATACAACTATTAAAACCTAATAAAACCAGCATCTTTTTACCTGAAATGCTGATGTTTCTAAGGTTGATCTCCACTGTACATGTTGTTGTTTTTTAACTAGTGCAAACTGAAAGTCCCAGTTTAACCATGAAAAACAAAGGTCCATCTTTCGAAAGCGCTTAGGTTGTTGGAATTTTACTAATTTATATCAACAGATCTTGAACCAGCGTGTTCTTCTAACATCACGAATGTTGTTTTTAAGATTTCACTCAAACATAACTTCAACTCATTTATTTCACTGCACATTTATACCAGTTCTATGTCCAGCATTCTCTTTTCAGATTCTGACTCTCTTTCTAAAGTTTTTCATTTCGAGCTCCACTAACTGACAGAACAATTTCAACATTGTCTGCCCACTGAAAGAGTTTTCTCGTTATACTTTAATTTTCTTCTCACATTACATTCTTTGGCATTAGATTTACAGATCTGCACCATTTGTGTGTTTTTTAGGTCGGCCTGTTTCTTCACCCGCGGGCCTGGCATAGTCAGGTAGTTAAGGTACTCAACTTTGAGGGTCGCAGGTTCGAATCCCCCTCATATCAAAATGCTCATCTTTTCAGTCGTGGGGGCGTTATAATATAATGGTCAATTCTACTTTCCATTGGTAAAAAAGTAGCCCTAGAGATGGCAGTGAGTGGTGATGACTGACTGCCTTACATTGCTAAATTAGGGATGGCTAGCGTAGATAGGCCTCGTATAGCTTTGTGCGAAATTCAAAAACAAACAAATTTTCACCCACCTATCGAACGTTATATTCGTTCTGTCTTTCTTGGTCATCCCTGATGGTTTAGTTAGCTAGCTTATCCTTTCGAATCGCCGTAAACAAGTACATATTTATATATACGCATAAGCATGATTGCGTGTAAGCGTATGTTTGTGAGAAATTCAAATTTTTCAAAACTATTTCATTTAATTACGCTGTTATCTTTATTTACATTACTATGTAATACTTTATATTACCAGCAATGCAGAAAAAAATAGTCTGATTTCTGAAATCCTGGATGAACTACCACATACTTGCCGAGAAAACAATAACATCCTGTAATCTCCATACAGCCTAACTGATTGTTAACCCTACTTCATTCAGATTAAATAACTTTTTTCTTTACTTGAAGAAGAAAGGCTGCAGAGAGATTTCTTAATCTCTGATTCCCCGAGAATTCACCCCCCGGTATGTCATCGGATTTAAAACGCTAAAATCAGGGGTTTGATTCCCATCGGTGGGCTCAGCAGGTAGCCCGATGTGGCTTTGCTATAAGAAAACACACACCCAGAGGATTTTTCCACTAAATTTTCATGGAAAATAATTTCCAGACCTTAAGAAGACTCAAAAATAGGCTCAAAATGTTATTATTACCAAAACAAGGCAACAATTGTTCACAAACACAAACGAAATTTATTAAAAGACTGAATATTTAATCCAAGCCTCACAACAAGCGAATCTAACACACAGTTGCCTTCTAGAAGTACTTAAATATACGTTTGAATATTTACAAAATATATACCAAAAAGAAGTTATGAAGGAAAACCAAGGGGAAATATTACACAGATTAAAGATTGACCCTTTAGAAATAAAACTGTTTCTTACGAGAAAGAAAATAGATATAGCAGAATTGTGTGCCTTTGATTCTGTACATAATACTGTGCATCTGTTCAACTTTACATTAATTATTGTAATTATAACTTAATAATTATTATTATGAATTTTATTTTAATAATTATTATAATTAATAATTATTTTTCATGAAATTATTATCGGACCATTAGTAGCTTAGCAGTAAGCTTTATGGTTTATAACGTTAGAATTTGGGTTTCGATTATCGCTGAGGGCATGGCACGGATAACTCATTATATAGGTTTATGTAGTGAGAAATAAACATTACTACTAAAGCCATTAATATAGGCGCAATAAAGTAAGACAACCTCTGTATTAAACGTATTTAATTATATATTTTAGACACCTAAAAGCCTAAGAAAATGATTTATAAACATCACCTCATACTATCTCATAAACTCTCAAATTTAAAAAATGTATACTTTAAACTTTTATGCCTTTTTTTTTCAGTATAGTCGTAAAGAGTGAAACTTTTTATTTTTAGAGTTTATATTATAGAATGTTAAAGATTTGCATCTACATAACTAAACAATTTATATTAACCACTTTACGTAACGAGAGGTTAACATTCTTCAAAAATAAGATTGGTTATTTGTTTAGATTAAAACTCACATCCAACTATTTGTTGTATCTACTGCAGGTAATGGAAATACAGGTTTTAGCGTTATGAGACTCTAAATTTACGTTATCCCATAGGGAAACGAAAGGATAAAGACGGTACCGTGTATAACTTTGTCCTTTAATGTGCGACTTTATTTATTTACAAAAGTACCATATGGGACTACATAAGCTACGTGTCTGTATGTCTCTCACTCAATAGGCAAGGTGTCTGTCTGTTATTAGCACAACAACAATGAATCGGTTTTGAAACAACATATATTTTCCATGTTTATGGTGTATGCAGTCTGGAATAGAAAGATTACTAACCCAAATTAAGTCTTAGAGGGCCGAAGTTGTTTAGGGTAACCACCACTAAGATGTATAAAGGCTTAACTACAATTTATTTTAAACAACTACCAACTACTAAACAACATGAGAGTGTGCAGTGACATTATACAATTACAAGAAATGCTTTGTTTTCGGACATCAATATTTTAAAACTAAGTGATTCATTTACTGTGAAAAACAAATATTAACATCATTATGTGAATCTGAAAACAAAAGCAACTAATGTTAAGATTTTTTACAGCAATTAAATCACTTAGTTTCGTTTCTTCCAGTCACTTCACCGTGATATCATTAACAGCGAGGAAACCTAATTGATTAGATAATACATTTTATTAATCATTATAAGAAAGACAGTTTGAAAATTATATTTAGTTAGATGTCTCATTATTGGGTATATATATGTTAAGTAGTGATGTATGTAGATAACTGGAGTTCTAATATTTATTAACAGAAATATAAGAAAAGTATATCTAATTACCTGAACTGACGGCCATGTTGATTTTCAGTTCACTCTAATTTGTTTATTTGTAGTTGAGCACAAAGCTACCGGTTTCTAGCGTTGTAAGTCCACAGACATTCCGTTATACCATTGGGGGGGGGACCCACTCTAAGTACACAGTTTACTCTGATCGGAAGTTATTATTAATTAATTGTGATTATTTACTTCATCATCCCATTACTATGTATGTTTACAGATATGTTACACATATTTTCAACACAACTGTTGTTACGCATTTCATTTTATTATGTTCGTATTATTATTCTACGAATAAGATAATTACTACGTTCTTTACAGAGAGGCGATCTAATGACATACGTATTAACAAGTAGTCTTGTAGCAAAACCCCAAATAAAAATATTTCTTAGGACCGAAACATGCATAGGTATAATCTAGGAAATAATTCTGTATTTCTCTTAGAAAGTTCTGAAACGAGTAGAATTACAAATTCCATTTTACTGAGAAAAAGTAAAATATAAGGGAGCATCTCTTATTTCTTGTTGGATTATGCATTTTAAACATTATTTTCTTTTATCTAAAATCCAGTGAATATCGTATTTGTATTAGATGGTTGTGATATATTCTGTCATCAAAACATCGGCACAATTAATGCTATATATTAATCACATTAGCTGTCGCATAAATTTGAAATACCTGTATATAGGAAAATATAAATAATTAAGTTTTTTGTTTGATCTGTTGACGTAAAGTTCATAAAAATTTCTTGCAAGTTTGATTTTGTGGACATGAAACTAACTAAATTTCTGAAATAAGAACTTCTTAAGTGACTCATGTTTATCTGATTTCGTTATTTAGCGTGATATTCACCAACGACATCTGTGTTCTTTCAAGACTTTATTTACCATGTGTATAGCAACGTATAACATTAAGATTTAATCATGATAGTTTTATAATGCACGTGACTAAATATTTAAATAAATTCTATTTTAAAAAACGACAACAAAAGGTTTTTAAAAGCCAATTTCAAGTAACGAAATACACCAATTCTTGGCACCAGTGTTATAATGATAAGAGTTTTTCATTAGAACGAGCCCAGTTAAGACGTAACAAGAAATATAACCATCTTATTTGACCAAATTACACCTTAAATAACATAATTTCAAAGATAAAGCAAAAATGAGGCACTCGGGAGTATGATGGAGCTAAGGTGTTTCATGTATAATTTATTGTCTTATAAATCACATTGTATCATTCTCTTTATATATACATCGTAAACACACTGTACAAAGAATACGTGCGCGTGTGATTAGTGACAAGGTTTATGTTTAGTTTCTTAATAAAATTTAATCAGAGAATGTGACCAAGTAGCTAGTGTGTTCGAGATCCGTGATTTGCGCCCTGTTATTGCCAAAACAACAAAAGCACGCATAATAAGAGTTATAGTCAAATCCCATTATTCGATTAGAGTAGCCCGAGTGTTTTCGATGGGTTGTGTTCACTTTAGTTTATCGTTTCGATATTAGGGATGGGACGGTTAGTGTAGATAAACCTCGAGGAGTTTTACACTAAATCAACAAACAGTAACAAATTCCATGAATTTCCATGGAAATACATATAACCATGATACGTACTTTCCTGTTGATAACTCCACTTTTCATCATATTTATGATTAACCATTAAAAACAGTAACACATAATCTTCCAGCAGACACATGTGAGTTTTCTGATTTTCTGAAACTTCGCTGTTAAATAATGTACTAATACATTACATTGCTGAATCTATGAAATAGTTCATCACTGCTACATGATATAATTAATATTTAATCTATTGAAATTAATCAGTCACGTTCCTCAAAACACTCCCTTAGGACATAAAATATTAATTACTGAAGAAAACTCATTCATTGTGAACATAAACTCGAAGAAAGTAATAGGTTCCAACAGGAAAAGAATGAATTAACTTACAACTGCTAACTTAAACGAAACAGTCACAGCCTACTAAGAATCTTTTGCTGCTTAAATAATATGATCTGTGTGGTGTCAAAAGATATGAAATATTTCATCGCCGCTAATTAGGAATAATTTGCTTTATCCTAATTTTAGCTTTATAAATGGTAATGTGGCTTTACAAATAATAGGGCTTTATAAACCATAGACTTACCGTTGTTTCACCATTTAGGAGCATTAAGAATTTTTGTGTTGAAATAACTGTAAGTCTATAGCTTTATAAAGCTAAAATTTGGAGATTGATTTCTCGCAGTGAAAGAAAAAAGCAGCTATAGCTTTGAGGTTAAAAACAGTAACAACAAAGCAAATAATTTCTTGGTTTTACTGAAAATAAGTAGTCAAAATCCAGTAAAATTTATTCTGCTTCTTTATAATAATTAAATATGTGTTTTTTCACTTCTTTGAAACTCAGTAGATGTACACAATGAATCATCAGAATTATTCATTCAATCATCAAATTGAACCTATTCTTGTTTGGTGTTTCGTAAAATATAAATGATTTCATCTGAGTACGTTCTACAGTTCCAAAGTTATTTAGAAATATTGCAAAAGTAAAGAAAATAGTTCCTACACAAAATTATTACATTTTTACTTTATAGTTTTACAGTAAAACTTTCTTAGTGTTGTCTTATTATCAATCGCAGAAATGATTTGGTTTACCAAAAACTATAATATTACATTTAGGTATAGTGGAGTTCTATCATAAATTGTCTCCAGTGACTCATCGGCAGCTTCATAGGTTTATCACCCTAAAGATCGAGCTTCAATACTCGTAATGAGCTCAGTAAAGATAGTTCACTGCACATCAATGCTTAACAACGATAAAAAACAAACTGTCAGAAATTATTACAAATTCCAGCTATGAAAAAATCAAGCTGTTTTAAAGAATTAAAAAATTTCCGAACCCCATTTCTAAAACAAAGAACTTCAACTCTTGGTTGTAAAATGAATTTTTAATAAAATCTACAGAGTAGTAAAGATGTCATATTACCATATTGAGATTGTTCTCTTCTAATTTAAATGTTTGATTATTACTAAATTACAACTTTTTTTAAGTTACTGAAACTTAACTAGACCATATTTATTGATATAATTCTATGAACTACATTAACAGCAGCATTTAGTCTTAACCTTAAAAGCCTTTTAAGTACGTTTCTTGCTTTCTTCCTTTATAAGATAATGATGATAAAAGTATTATGCCTAAAAATAGAGATTAAATATTCGTAAAACTAGTAATTACATTGGAGTGCTTCACGTATTAACGTGCTTACTATATACACAAGGTAACATTTCGGTTGAGTAAAAAATCTGTAATAATATTTTATGTTCAGCAGCTAAATTTGGTTTGCACAATTATCTTATCAAGAAGCAACAATATTCTTTGAAAGATTTTAGAAATGTGCATTATTTATAATCACAGTTAACTACGGGAGGAAAGACATTTTCTAGTATTTATCGGTCTTGAAGTTATCTTAATTAAAATATTTTAAGGGATAATAGTGATTCCAAACTCGTATCCTTGTACGCTGTCAAGGTGTTAAAACCCAGTAATAAAAAAAAACGATTTACTGCTTCAGCCTTGTTTCAAACCTGTGCATCAAATGTTACTCACTTTTAATTACGGTAGTAATTAAAACACTGAAGAAAAAAACTCTCCCAGCGTTGACTTAGTCGTTAATTATCTTTGCTATTTCCATAAAGGGGATGTTTATCGGCAAGGAAAAAAAAAGATAATCTGTTAACTCTGGCCTAATTATGCCATCAAACAGTTCGTTTAAAAGTCGGTTCTCTAATGACTTTGTAGGAATTTTTGTCCCCCATCCTCCCAGACGTCTTTCTTCCCTATATAATGGAAAACTCGCTGCATAACAACCTCTTATCTACTTTGTACTCTGAAAATGTAAATTTTTATAATCTCATAAAATGTTACACGTGCATTGATAAATGTGTTAACACTGTTATACCAGCGTTACATAGTAAAGAGTCGGACTTCTTTTTAATGCTTTTATGTGAGTACTACATCAGTATTTACTACATTAACTAAATATATTCCATTAAGAAGAATACTGCGGTCAACAGAGTTAGGCCTAGACTAGAGAACAATTAAAGTAAGATACAGAAAATAAGACATAACATATACACGAAAAAAAGAAAAAAAAAGGTTTTCATTGCATGTAATTGTGTTATGTTTTACTTTCTAGAAGTTTTATCTGTTCAAAAGATATTTGAAGTGTTGAAATTTTGAATTAATGTTATGGACTAAAACCTTTTAAAGCTTTTTGTTGCTTAGACATAGAACTGAGTAGCTGAAGTTCAAAAATAGATGTAACACCATGATTTTATTAACTTCCACGATTCAAAATACAGGAGTAGAAATATATCAGTCTGCAGTTAATTGCACATTACACATAAATGTTAATGTTTTTTCATCCTATGACGAATTCTGTTACCTCTCATTCGAGGTATAACAACATAATCCCCTAGCCAGAAACAATTTTTAACATTGCACATGAGGACAAATTAAGCCACTTGCCAATAACAGAGTTTGTAATATGGATGACTTAAAAAGTGTTTTTTTTTCCAGTCTTGATTAGAGGTTTCTTTTTTAGCGTCATTATAGCTCGTTGCGTATTTTTATAATTATTTGAAATATTTCGAGACGACTTTATTGCACTTGAGTTTCTTTTAATTTTAACAGCTTCATTTTTTTATGATAGTTGGCATCAGCTTCAATCATATTTCTATCAGGCTCAAAAGCATTTTAATTAAGGCAACTTACATTATTAATCTTTATTTCAATGTCTTACATACTTCAATACTTTACAATTAATATAACACAAAAATATTTTTATATTTAAGTAAAATTGTATTGAATGCTTAAAATGGTAAATAAAACAGTTCTACCTGTATTCCACCGTTCCTAGTGGTAACCAAACATTTATATATGATGTTTTTATCCATATATTCAGTCCCATTTTCTGCAGTGGCGCAATGGTACGGATGAAAGTTATAACGCTTAAGTCTGGGCTTTGATACCTGTCGTGGTCATAGCACAGACAGCCATTGCATAGCTTTGTGCTTAACGAAAAACAAATAAACTATCCCCTGATGATACAAAGCTTATGACAAAACAGATAGACAGTGTATCTCTACTGTGTATCAGAATACGTGCTATCAACAACATTCTATATAAGTACAGTGCGATGTATGAGAATGTGGTTTTGGTTTGTTTTGAATTTCGCACAAGGCTACACGAGGGCTATCTGCGCTAGCCGTCCCTGATTTAGCAGTGTAAGACAAGAGGGAAAGCAGCTAGTCATCACCACCCACCACCAACTCTTGAGCTACTTTTATCAACGAATAATGGGATTGACCGTGATATTATAAACCCCCACGGCTGAAAAGGAGAGCATATATGGTGTGACGGGGATTCGAATCCGTGACCCTAGAATTACGAGTCGAGTGTATTAACCACTTGGCCATGCCTATCCTATAACAGTTTCACAAATTTTCGTCGTAACAACATTTGATAGCGAAGAACACGAAAATCAAGTAATGTTTTAGTTAGTTTCCGTTTTTACCCAACTCGCTCAGAGCTTACGTGAGTTGTGTGAAAAAAAACTATTTTTTTTACCCGCTAACATTCAAAAACTAAAAAACAAAAAAAACACGTTAAGATGACTTTTTCTTTGCTGAGCACACTAGCAGCTGAAGTTAAACTTAGATTAATAATGAATTTACTAATACCCTTGGAAAACCTTAACCAGTTTTTGACTTAAACATACTAGATATGATGCATATCATTGCAATCTAGCACGTACGACTGTACAACATTTAAAACTTGTAGGTTTGTTCGGTGACACAAGTTTTACTGCTGCAATGGTTTAGCTTTGGATTTGCTTGATTAATTAATTTTTCACTGTTAAGTACTTCAGACTTTGACTTGCTTGGTTAATCGTATATTTTATCATCACATAGTTCGAATTTTGAAGTTTTAATAAATTACATATTTTGAGTTGCTTAGTTTCTTGTATCTTTTGTCGTAACATATATTTAGGTAACTGCATCTTCTACTCTGACACAGTTAGGATTTTGGGCTCTTTTCTTTAATGCATCTCTTACGATTACATATTTTAGATTTTCGGTTGCTCAGTTCCTTTTGTTATGATATACTTCATGTTTGGGACTGCTTAATTCATTGCATTTTATCATGACAGTTTTGGATTACTTAATTTTACAGTGTATACTATCCACTTTTAGACAAGTTATTCAAATATATATATAAATGTGTGTGTGTGTTTTGCGCATAGTATATACGTATTGTCAAGAAGACACACAGACCCTTAAATAAACAAATGAAAGCTCTATATTAGAGTACTTCCATATGTACCCCAAACATTTAATTCGTGCTATCAGTGAGCAAAATAAAATTGTTTTCGAAAACATCAGCATCTGTACTTCGTTTTACGAGCCGAGTATGGCCGAGTGTTTAATTAGCTGTACTGTGTATCTGCAAATCTATCATTTTATTGCATTTTGTTATGGCTAAAAATGATAATAACAAACCGCTCACTATAGTTTGGAGCGTAGATTAATTATAACGGAGGGGATCAAATGCAGTTATTCAGCCATACAAAACTATCCCGAGAGTTTAAGGTGAGTTCTAACTTCTCAAAATTAGAAAGAGTTAACGGAGATCTGCAAGAATATCTGAAAAAACAAATAAACAATTTATTTTTTACATAGACTATTTGCGTGCACTGTGAATGAATACATACCCACCATTTTTATTTAATTACTCATAACACGGTTTACACCCACTCAACAACTACTACCAAAACGGAGTAAAATACTGATAGATATGGTGGACCACACACACATTCAGGTGTAGTCCAGTTGTGTAAGCTGGAGTGGAGAAGGTAACATATTTTGAGTATTTAACTGTCCGTCGTATAACACAAGAGCACCACAAGGTTGATTGTTTACAAGTATTACATGATGTTTGAAAAACGCGAAGGCTCAAGAAGTCTTAATATACAACGATAAAAACCTATAAACCTAACGCTTTTGCAAGGTGGACATTTCTTCTTCAAGAGGCAAACAGTTTATCCTAAAAAAGAAAGGTCCATCTTTCGAAAGCGTTAGGTTTATAGGTTTTTATCGTTTGACATTTAGAAGTATTGTCAGACTGTATCGTCATACCTCCGAGCTAAGAATGTCATAAGTAACTTATGATTCTTCGGGTTCAGAAATTGCAAGGTTCAAAGAAATTCCGCACACAAGCGTTATAAATTTGAAACGTTAATCTAATACATTTCAAACCAATTATTACGCCCTCTGTTGACTTTTTAAACTTAAATTACCGACTTCTTTACACACCGTTCTTTACTCGTGACGATCACGTATTTCACCATATTGAATAATTTTGTATTTTGTCCGTATAAAGAAATGGCCAAATAATTGGTTGAAATTGAACATTTTATATGTAAAACATAAAGAGATCGTCTGTTAGAAATTTACGAAGTTAATTTACTCTATGACCAGCAAACACGGAATTCGGTAGAAATAAATTATTTAGAAAAACAGTCAGTAAAATCAACTACTAATTCTAGTGTTACTACATACAAAAAACAATTTCCCTCAACGAAACAAAAATAAAATATAATTGCAGTTACTGAGAGAAAATATATTTAATTTATAAACGCATAGACATTGAAAATAGTTGTTTGTTTAGTTGTCAAATTTCGTGCAAACCTATTTGTACTAGCTGTCCCTAATATTGGCATAAAAAGCTAGAGAAAGGAAAGATAGTTATCACTATCCGCTTTCAATTCTAACCCAATTGTGGGATTTGACATTTACTTTTATTATACACCCATGGCTCTTAAGTGTAGAGAGTGATTGGGGGGGGAGGATAAAGGGACACAGATCACAGAACCTCAGGTTAACTGTCCAACACTCTTCATCTGTTTAATATAGATGTTTTCTTGTTAAGACAACTTCGAACATTTTTTTAACCAGATCCATTAAGTTTAAAATAAAACATCTTTCATAAGTGATATATTTTTTTCTTTCTGAATTAAAATTAACATGTCTCGATAACAATTACATTCTTGTGTTTCAATTATAATTTATAACACTTCGTCAGGCAACTTTACATGAGTAATTACGGGGCTCTGCAGTGTAATCAAAGACGCCATTCTGGTTATTTTTTTATACCAAGATATCGTGAGTTATTTGTAGTAATGGGATGAACGGTGTCAGTTCATTACAAAAATGCAGACTACGTCCTGGCTTTTTTGTTTATTATAGAATGAGAACGTGATTGATAAAGTAATGCACTAATTTTAAAATAATAATTTAAAATAAAAATAGTTGTATAAGTTGTGTGTGCTGCTTAATAATCGTGCATTATGCATTTGTATGCTTGGTAAGGAATGTTGGCATAGGCCTTATTCTATTGCCTTTTATGCTCAGCCAATAAATTATCTTTGCTAATATAAAATTTCAATATACGGTTTTACAGACACAAGCTCCCCACGATTGTTAATCTGAACCTTTATTCGTGCGACTTATTCGTTTAAATGTCCTGTTCGGCTTAATCAGCTGGAGATGAGTGAATCTGGTTTATTCTTATATTCTCGTGAACACTTCTCCGCGTGTTAATCAACATATAAAGGTGAGACTATTGTGTGTGTCTATGGTCGACAGGAATATCTAAACAGCTAACGCCTCTCGGCTTTTGTCTGGAGGCTGTGGGAGAGGACAACGGTGATTTGCCCTTCCTGTTATCATGACGTCATTACATGCATGAGAATTAACGTCCAATAACAATTTTAAATATAGCCGCAAGGGACCAATTGACGTGACAGAAAGGTAGACCAAAAATAAAGTAAAGCTACTAAAAGTAAGATACAGTAAAAATATGCAAATCTGAGAACTGATAGCTCCGCCTATTTTTCCTCGACATGTTCAACAATATGAAACTGATGAGGAACATAAAGAAGGACTGATGGACAGATAAAAGGGTATGTAGATAAAGACGGATGCATAGAAAGATAAGATATGCAGGTAAATCGTCATCAGATGACTTGAGGACAATTTTTAAAGTTTTTAATTTAAGCTGTAGATCATGCTCCTTTATATTTAATATACGACAGTGAGTATTGTTGTAATCAGTCTTACAGGTAGACGTGTTTGTTTTAAAACGTCACATATACACAGGAAAAACTACCTGGTTGAAGACGGAATGGATTCTAGTAATCAATCCTTCGGGTAGACGTGTTTATATTAAAACGTTACATATTAACAAACAAACTACTTGATTCAAAACAGTGTGGATCCTTGTAATCAGTCTTATAAATTCAACATTTCTTCTGAAACTTCACATACAAACAAAACAAACTACTTGGTTTACACGGTGTGAATCCTTGTAATGGGTGTAATAGATAGATATATTTGTTTTAAAACGTCACATATTAACAAAACAAGCTACGTCATATAGGACAGTGTCGATTCTGTAATCAGTCTCACAGATAGACGTGTTTTTTTTTCAAACGTCACACAGTAACACGATAAACTAGTTGATTTAATACGGTGTGGATTCTTCTCATCATTCTTACAGATAGGCGTGTTTGTTTTAAAATGCCATATTTTAACACAACAAATATCTTGATTTAAGAGGGTGTGGATTCTTGTGATCAGAATTGCAGATAGACGTGTTTATTTAAAACGCCACATATCAGCACATCTACTCCTTGATTTAGGAGGGTGTGAATTTTAATCAGTCTCACACATAGACGTGTCTTTTTAAAAATGCCAAATATTAACTCGATAAACTACTTGAATTTAGGCGATATGTGTTCTTGTAATCAGTATTATAGATAGAAGTGTTTCTTTTAAAACACCATAAATTAACACAGCAAACAACTTGATATTAGATGGTGTGAACTCTTCTAAGCAGTCTTACAGATAGAAGTGTTTCTTTTAAAACGTCACATATTAACACAATAAACTACTTTATTTAATACGGTATGGATTCTAGTAATTAGTATTATATATAGAAGTGTTTTTGTTGTGAAAGACCACATATTAACACAATAAACTACTTGATTTAAACGGTGTATATTCTCATACTCATTTTTACAGATAGACAAGCTTGTTTTGGAGCTCAACATATTAAAACAATAAAATACTTGATTTAAGAAAGTGTGGTTTATTGTACACAGTGTTACAGATGGACATGTTTGTTTTAAAATCCTCATATTAACACAACAAACTGATTGATTTAAAAGGGTGAGGATTCTTCCGATCAGTCTTACAGGTAGACGTGTTTGTTTTAAAACGTCACATATAAACATAACAAACTACTTGATTTAAGATGGTGTGGATTCTTTAAATTAGTTTCACAGATCAAGGTGTTTATTTTAAAACACCACAAATTATCACAATAAATTACTTGTTTATTGGTGTAGATTCTTGTAATCAGTCTTTCAGGTAGACGTGTTTGTTTTGAAACACTTCATATTAACACAATGAACTATTTAGAGTTAAAATTTTATTTTATTTTAATTACAAAATACATCACATTACACAGAAACTGGAATAATATCGTAAATTTCAGTACTTGGTTAACCGTAGAACAAATCATGGGTGTTTTACTGAGTGTAACTCTACCCTGTGACTTAGTGGTAAACTTGAGGATTCATAACATTAAAACTTAGGTTTGATACACATGATATAAATGATTTATCGAATATTATTGGTAATCTCTTCACGCATTGCCAACAATAACGAGGGTCAGGTGAAGAAATAACGCTATGTTACAAAATGTTTACTTTTTCTTGTTCCTCGGGAGAAAGTGTTACTTCTCAATTGCTCAAATGCCTGAAGTAAATGAAAAATACCTATTTTTCTTTTCAAACTTTGATTTTGTAACGTGGGTAATGAAATTTTCAAATTTATCCATTTTCCAGAACATTCCAGGTAGATTCAGTGCTGTGTAGCTGATAGAGAATTTTCTCGAACTTAACAAGAAATTTCAAGAACTTTCTAGAATGTTGTAGAACTCCCGAGAATTTTCAAGAACCTTTTAGAATTTTTGAGAACTTTCAGAAGTAATATATATGAAGGGGCTCATCACTTAAGTTTAGTTTTAGCTGCCTAAATGAACACATAGGCATATCTGATGTTATCAGATTTTTTGCAGCATCAGGAAGCTGCAAACATTTTCTAAATGCATTTTGCTATGTATGTGGCCAACGTATCAAGACCAGAGAGAAAACCTACTTTGTGACAGCATCTGCAAAAATGTGTGAGGCCTACAAAGCACATTTCGACATGCCTGTCGGGGATAAAGACAAACCCTGGGGACCTCATTTTACCTGCGAGCAGTGCAAGAAAAACTGTAGAAGATAATACGGACAATTTTTGCTTGCTTTAATAAAAGATTTTATATTTTACAAATGTTAGGCCTTTTAAAATATAAATATATAGCGGACTGCCAGAAGATGTTGTTTTCACCATTACACATAAATTTGGGTCTTATGAAACAATTTGTTACACTTATTGATAAGAAGTCTGCATCCTTCAATTACCTTCGAGACTTCTTCCCAAAGCTGTCTGAGGCAAAGATCGAAGCTGGCATCTTCGTTGGACCACAAATAAAGAATATTCTGGAGTGCACAGAATTCCTCGAGAAGCTCAGTAGGAAGGAAAATAAATCTTAGGACAGCCTTGTCGCAGTGGTTTGGGGCTTCTTGGGCAATCACAAGGCCGAAGATTATGTGGAACCGGTTTAAGCTTTGGTAAAGAACTACGGCAAAATGGGTTGCAGGATGTCTCTGAAAGTCCATATCCTTGACACTCATCTGGATAAAATCAAGGAGAAAATGGAAGCATATTCAGAGGAGCAAGGCGAGCACTTCCACCAAGATATACTGAAGTTTGAACGCCAAAAATTGTGAAAAACTATTCACTTCTAAACCTTTTTGTATAACTGTGGTACAAATAAACGAAAATCTTGATTCATGTATTGTTTTATTCAGATCTTATGTGAACCTGACGATGACCAAAGAAGGTCGAAACATTGTTCGCTCTTCTATGTAAAATATTTTCTCAACCCAAACGAGCCGTTTCTGCATATATATTTCTCTACAAGTGGGTTTTTTTCGACATCACTGAAAATTTTCTCGTTTTTACATAGACAATAGGTTAACTTCTAAATTTCATTATCCAGGTCACAAAAGCAAAGTTTGAATAAAATAATGGCCATTTTCTGTACTTTTAAAACATAAGCTATTAAGATATAACACATACTATCCAGGAAAAAAATTTGAGTTCATAGTGTTATTCATGTCCTTTTCCGAGAGAGGATTGGTTTGTTTTGTTTTGAATTTCACGCTGAGCCACACGAACGATATCTGCGCTAGCCATCCCTAATTTAGCAGTGTAAAACCAGAGCGGAGGCAGTTAGTCATTACTACCCAGCTCCAACTCTTGGTTTAGTCTTTTACTAGTAAATAGTGGGATTGATCGTCAAATTATAGCACCCCACGGTTGAAGGGGCGAGCATATTTGGTGTGACGGAGATTCGAACCTGCGACCCTTATATAACGAGTCGAGTGTTTTAACCACTGGTCATGCCGGGCATTCGAGAGAGAATAATCGAATAACTAGATTTTTAAAATAAGTAGAGCCAAAGAATACAACATTTTGTATAAGAAAATCTTTATTGTTTCCCATGGATGTGAAAATTATCCAAAGAAAGAGGGCCTGGCATGGCCTTCCCTTTAGTCTTACACTACTAAATTATGGACGGCTAGCACAGATAACCCTCGAGTAGCTTTGTGCGAAATTCAAAAAACAAACAAACCAAAGAAAGAAACCTTCATTGTTCTCCGTGGAAGTTTAAATTTTTCATAGTTGGTTGGTTGGTTTGGTGTTTTATGGCACAAAGCAACTAAGCTATCTGCGTCATTCTTCATAGAAAGAAACTTTCATTGTTCTCAACGGAAGTACAAATTCTGTAAAGAAAAAATCTTCATTATTCTCAATGAAAGTACAAATTCTGTAAAGAAAGAAATCTTCATTGTTCTCAATGAAAGTACAAATTCTGTAAAGAAAGAAATCTTCATTGTTCTCAATGAAAGTACAAATTCTGTAAAAAAAGAAATCTTCATTGTTCTCAATGAAAGTACAAATTCTGTAAAGAAAGAAATCTTCATTGTTCTCAATGAAAGTACTAATTCTGTAAAGAAAGAAATCTTCATTGTTCTCAATGAAAGTACAAATTCTGTAAAAAAAAGAAATCTTCATTGTTCTCAATGAAAGTACAAATTCTGTAAAAAAGAAATCTTCATTGTTCTCAATGAAAGTACAAATTCTGTAAAGAAAGAAATCTTCATTGTTCTCAATGAAAGTACAAATTCTGTAAAAAAAAGAAATCTTCATTGTTCTCAATGAAAGTACAAATTCTGTAAAAAAGAAATCTTCATTGTTTTCAATGGAAGTACAAATTCTGTGAAGAAAAAAATCTTCATCGTTCTCAAGGAAAGTACAAATTCTGTAAAAAAAAAGAAATCTTCATTGTTCTCAATGAAAGTACAAATTCTGTAAAAAAGAAATCTTCATTGTTTTCAATGAAAGTACAAATTCTGTAAAAAAAAGAAATCTTCATTGTTCTCAATGAAAGTACAAATTCTGTAAAAAAGAAATCTTCATTGTTTTCAATGGAAGTACAAATTCTGTGAAGAAAAAAATCTTCATCGTTCTCAAGGAAAGTACAAATTCTGTAAAAAAAGAAATCTTCATTGTTCTCAATGAAAGTACAAATTCTGTAAAAAGAAATCTTCATTGTTTTCAATGGAAGTACAAATTCTGTGAAGAAAAAAATCTTCATCGTTCTCAAGGAAAGTACAAATTCTGTAAAAAAAAGAAATCTTCATTGTTCTCAATGAAAGTACAAATTCTGTAAAAAAGAAATCTTCATTGTTTTCAATGGAAGTACAAATTCTGTGAAGAAAAAAATCTTCATCGTTCTCAAGGAAAGTACAAATTCTGTAAAAAAAAGAAATCTTCATTGTTCTCAATGAAAGTACAAATTCTGTAAAAAAGAAATCTTCATTGTTTTCAATGGAAGTACAAATTCTGTGAAGAAAAAAATCTTCATCGTTCTCAAGGAAAGTACAAATTCTGTAAAAAAAAGAAATCTTCATTGTTCTCAATGAAAGTACAAATTCTGTAAAAAAGAAATCTTCATTGTTTTCAATGGAAGTACAAATTCTGTGAAGAAAAAATCTTCATCGTTCTCAAGGAAAGTACAAATTCTGTAAAAAAAAGAAATCTTCATTGTTCCCAATGAAAGTACAAATTCTGTAAAAAAGAAATCTTCATTGTTTTCAATGGAAGTACAAATTCTGTGAAGAAAAAAATCTTCATCGTTCTCAAGGAAAGTGTAAAATATCCAAACAGATTGAGGACAACAAGTAGTATATCGTTAAATCAATTATTATGTTTTCAGCAAGAGAAAATCAAATGTAAAATAAAAAATGGAAATATTTGCAAATAAATGAAATCAAGAATAACAAGTATATGTAATAACGAATTAATAACTGATAAGTATATGTAATAACGGATTAATAAAGATAAGTATATGTAATAACGGATTAATAACTGATAAGTATCTTATAACGAATTAATAACTGATAAGTATATGTAATAACGGATTAATAACTGATAAGTATATGTAATAACAGATTAATAACTGATAAGTATCTTATAACGAATTAATAACTGATAAGTATCTTATAACGAATTAATAACTGATAAGTATCTGTAATAACAGATTAATAAAGATAAGTATCTGCAATAACGGATTAATAACTGATAGATACCTGTAATAACAGATTAATGAATATAAGTATCTGTAATAACGGTTTAATAACTGATAGATATCTGTAATAACAGATTAATAACTGATAAAGTGTGAAAAAACCATACTGAGTTAAAACACAATCGGTATTGAATAAATCAAACACGTAGCTCAACGTAAAAGTGAACTTATTGTAAGTGTTTGAAAACCCAGTGAATTAATTATTAACTATGGAACAGAGAAGGGAGTTAAAAATATAAATAACACGAAGAAAATGTACAAAATGGATCGAGGTTGGGTTTACATAGTATCATATCCTGTTACATGTGGCAAATGGAGGTAGGAAGAACACATTTTATAATTAATACAATAAATACAATTTGAGCACACATTTCATTGAAAATAAAGTAATGACGGTGGCCAAAATATTACTTTAAATTAATGAGAAACGAATTAACCTATCTTAAGCGAGTCCTATACATGTGTGGATAAGTGTACATTTTTCTGGTTTCAGTTTCAAACCTAAAAACAAGTTTAACAATTGAAAGATGTGGGAATGGAGATGAAGAGAATATTTGGGGAAAAAATTAGACACAGATGACAGTGGAAGAAGAACAAAGTTTCAAGATACTGAACAGAAAGTTATAGAGGTGATCAGGAAGAAAACTGAGTGCTATATGGAAGAAACTGGGAAATATTCGAAGAGTCTATAATGATGACTATTATATAAAAAAGTGATGGAAGAATATTAATGAAAAGATAGATAAAACCAAGAGACGATAAGGAAAACCAAATACAAAGAATAAAGAGTGGTAACCACTTGCTTGGGAGCAAAAGATAAAATAATAAAATATTTATATTTTATTTCATGAGCACAAAGATACACAATACGTTGTTTGTGTAGTGTTCATGGTTTTTAAAGTTATATAATTTGTAATTTGCCATTATGTCACTAAATAGCAGGACAAAGGTTTAGTTTTTTGTTTTGTTTGTTTTGGAATTTCGCACAAAGCTACTCGAGAGCTATCTGTGCTAGCCGTCTCTAATTTAGCAGTATAAGACGAGAGGGAAGGCAGCTAGTCATCACCACCCACCGCAAACTCTTGGGCTACTCTTTTACCAACGAATAGTGGGATTGATCGTCAAATTATAACGCCCCCACGGCTGGGAGGGCGAGCATGTTCAGCGCGACTTGGATGCAAACCCGCAACCCTCAGATTACGAGTGCATGCCTTAACGCGCTCGGCCTTGCCAGGCCTAGCAGGACAAAGGAGGAAAAGGTAAAATGTAGAATTTTCAAATAAAAAGCAAGAAACGGCGTTAAATATGTGAAACTTTAATAAGGGAATAGAAAAGAGTTTGCAAGTGAAACAGAACTGATCGGAAGTATGGTAAACTGGGTGACATTAGATGCTCATAGAAGTGAATATTTGTATTACTACAAGAACTCAATCATTAGAGATAATAAATAACGTAAATAATCTAAAGATATCATGTTTAATACTGCATATTTAATTAATAATAAAAGTAAAGGGCCAAGATATAATTGAACTGAAAGATATCATATCCTTTTTTCGAAGGAGAATACTTGTTCAATAATTCTGTTGACTAATCTTTAACCAATAAACACCATGTTAATTGTTCTAGAACAAAAAATGCCGTGTTAAATGCCCCGCAGTGGCTAAGCGGTATGTCTGCGGACTTACAACGTTAAAATCAGGGTTTCGATACCCGTGGTGAGCAGAGCACAGATAGCCCATTGTGTAGCTTTGTACTTAATTCAAAACAACAACAACAGTCGTGTTAAATAATCTACAACCAAATAATACAACAATTTATGAAACCTTCAACGCTCTCCATGGAAGCAAAGAATCTTGCTTAGCCGAACGTTTATAACAATAATGGAGTCCAAAGAAAAAAGGAACCTTTCGTCCCAAATAATTCACTGCAGCGACACTGAGCTGATACTACTAACAAGATCTTTAAAAAAGGATTTGAAGTGGAAACAGGTCATCTTTCAAAAGTTCGCAACATATCAGTTACTTATCGAACTCAACGGTTGGTTTCATGAGAAACATGCCTAGTAAAATTTGATCCAAAGCAATCTTACTGAAGTATACACCTGTTACATTCAATGATGCAGCAGATTCAAAGACGTTTTATTTACTTTAGGTCTGCTTAAACGTGATTATGGGATCTGAAGTCCCGTATACTGCAAAGTCTGTGTAAATTTTATCAATAAGGGGTCAAAGACGTGCATTTTTTTACAATGGAAATGTTGGTTTCTAGCAACAAATGGTGTATAAGTTTATAGAAACGATCCAAAAAACAGTATTTAAGGGAATATGTAAAAGCAAAAACTGGGGATTTTACTAGTGCCAACAACTGTTTTCAGACACAATACTTTGATCTCATTTATGGCATCTCTAGTTTTTAGTGTCTTATTATTAAAACGCACTACTGTGTATACAGCTTTTGCATTAAGCTTAGTCCATCTAAGTTGTGAAACTAAGTGTAAAGTTAACTTAATAACCCTATTTTAGATTTTTTATCAGAGGATGGATTGAGCTTCGTTCGTTTCTTATAAAACAAGTTTTGCTGAGTAAATTTTATTTAATCTAAGGCAAACTTCTTTTTATGAATTGAAAGGTTCAATAACTTAATCATTCCAATAAGTAACTGTTTACAATCCAACCTTCCCTAAAACAACATACTTACAATCCAACCTTCCCTAAAACAACATACTTACAATCCAACCTTCCCTAAAACAACATACTTACAATCCAACCTTCCCTAAAACAACATACTTACAATCCAACCTTCCCTAAAACAACATACTTACAATCCAACCTTCCCTAAAACAACATACTTTTGTTAATATCAAGAAAAAAAGTTGATTTATTTTCTTCCTTTCAGAGGTTCTCGTTTTCAGTTATTTTACTGATTGTGTTTATTTTGCACCAAAATATCAAAATTACCTCCTATTAAATGATTGAAAACAAATGGTTTTGCATTAAGAGAGAGAAGTGATTACGATAATCTCTAACTTTTATTGAAAATATTACAGAAAACAATACCAAAGAAGAAATAAATTATAAACTACTGTGGGCTATAAAATATTAACAGTCATTTTTAATGATCTATTTATAGCTTTGAGTAAAAATCAGGGAATAGATGTCATGAATATTTATTTTCAATATAGTTGTAAAAGCAAATCATTCTCTCAGATAATTACAGAGAGCTATTAACATGCAACACGCTTAAGGAATAGGAAACCCCTTCATGTAACATGTATTTGAGACATTAAAAAATTTCGAGGGAACGCGAATCGCTCAAGTATGATATTCAGTGAAGGAAATTTGAACTATGAAATAATGATCATTTGTATCACGTTAAAAGCCTTATCACCCTTAGGATTAAAATACACCCAAGTATACACGTAAGAAGTTTACTAAATGATCTGCCTCCCAACTAATCAGAACACTAAACATAATACAATATATTTCAATATGTATACGTGTATAAGTTTACAGTGATCCTTATCATCACATATTTACTGAATGTATATATCAGAATAACATGTGTTTGCTTTCAAACGAGATATGTATATAATTTGGCTATTTGAAAAACGTTAATAGATCCCGCAAAGTGTCTATAGAGCAGCTGGTTAGTTTACACATTTTCTTTGAAAATAGTAAGTGCTCCGGAAACATTGCATGCTGTAACTTACTTTCAAGGAAATCCTTCGATTATTAGAAGTTAACTAGCTTTGTTGATACGAAGTTGGAATGATACGATATGGATGCAATAAGGATGGTACAAATGAAATGAAAACTCTATAATCTAGATGAACACGTGATTACTTCTAAGATATAAATTACCAAAGATATTCTAGTTCACAAATTACATGAGTTTTCTATGCGTCTATGTATAAACATGTACGTGTTCCTGCATGTGTTGCAATTGAGGAAATACATGACACGTCCAATAATAACACCATAACAACAGTGAGAAAATTCCAGAACATAACAAGGGTCACATTTAGTGAAAAGAGAATTACAAAAAGTCTTCAACTTCATCCACCTAGCTAGCTAGGCAAAACACGTGTTGAAATGAGCAGAGTTTGATGATAATTACTCAATATTTCATTAGGAGCTACTGTTAATAGGGGATGGCTAAAAATCTTATCTCTTATTTCTAAGCTCTTGTATTCGAATTGCAGCAGAATTCGTTACGAGGACTATATCTCCGAAGGCGACAGTACAATGGCAGCGGAAAAGCAGTGTTCTGGCAATTTAAAAGTTGGAATACTTACATACCGTATTTTCCAGTTAATAAGCCGAGGCCAATTTTCAGCTCTGAAAATGGGGGTTTTTGCTTGTTACCGCCCAATAAGCCGAGGCCATTTTTAAGAAGTGACAAGTTTCTTCAAAATAATTTCTTAGTCTTGTTTCAGCGTCAGCATGCATGTTGTGTGTGATCATCTGTGATACAGCCCTTAGATATGTGTTTAAATAAACCTTTTAAAGACAGGCTCCGTCAATGCTGGAATGAGTGGACGGTTTCCGGCAATCAAAGTTTTACTGCTGTCGGAAATATGTGCGCTGCATCACTCGCTACCGTCTGTGAGTGGGTCTTGAAATCGTGGGACGATATTAGTGTTGAAACTGTAGAGAAGTCATTTTAAAAAATGCAGCATCTCAAATGCAATGGATGGAACGGAAGATGATATGTTGTGGTTGGACGACGACGAGGAAGACAACATTCCACTCACTCAGCTAATATACCAGAGAATGACCCGTACGATGACCAGGTCTCTGCCGAGAATTGGAATCTATTATTTGGTGCTTCTGACGATGAAGATGATGAATTTGATGGATTTTAATACATTTCTGAGATTAAAGGGTATATTTGTTTTATGAACTTTGTTATTTCTATGAATACATGTCATTCGTAATGTATAGACCTTTTTCTATTAATAAATAAAGTTTATTCAACTGAAATAACTCTGCCGTAACTGTGAGATCAAAGGTATGAATTTGGGGCCGATTTTGGTCTTCGGTATTTTTTGGTCCAAAGCTAATGATCGGCCAATAAGCCGACGCCCAAAAATCAGGTCCAAAATTTAGGGCCATAAATTCGGCTTATTAGGCGGTAAATACGGTATATCTTTCAGCCGTGGGTGCGGTATAATGTGACGGTCAATCTCAATATTCGTTGGTAAAAGAGTTGCCCAAGAGTTGGCGATGAGTGGCAATGACTAGCTACATTCTCTCTAGCCTTACACTGCTAATTTAAGGACAGCTGGCGCAGATAGATCTCGTGTAGTTTTGCGCGAAATTCAAAAAACAAAGCTACATATATATGTGAAATTAGTTAACCGATAAGATAATTATAGTCTATTATTTAATGCTCATTGTGTCCATAGACTAATGTCCCTGTTATAGTTGCGTAGAATGTTTATCAATGAATTGTGGTTAAATAACTGATGTAATTATTTTTATCTGAAACGCTGTATCTTGAGGACTAACCTGATGCTCAAATCGACTCTTAAAACACCGTGGGAGCGTCATAATGTTATGGTCAGTCCCACTATTCGTTGATAAAAGTGTAGCCCAAGAGTTGGCGGTGGGTAGTGATGACTAGCTGCCTTCCCTGTTGTCTTACACTGCTAAATTAGGGACAGATAGTGCAGACAGACCTTATGTAGCTTTGCGCAAAATTCAAAACAAACCAAAACAACCTAACAGCTTGAAACGAATTATTTTCCCTTGTTCAGGTTCTGACGTTATAACATATATACTGTATCTTTTTATTGATTGTGTTATATAAAACAGACAACACTCTCAGTCATGTTTTAATGGTAAGCAGTCAACAGTTTAGTTTTGGTTTTATTTTCCAGTACCTTTATCCTACCGTAAGAACATTCAGAACATTAATAACATGTACAATAACGTATAACTAACAAAACGCATTTCTACTTTCCACGACGTTATACATAACTTATTTATTGGTATATAATGATGATATTTGACCTCCTATGGAACGAGCCTTCTTAAAATTATTTTTGACTTTTGATGTGAGTTTTATAACATAATCTATACTCTGTGTAAATTTTAATTTATTTTTCATTTTTGCACATTTTAGGTTGCCAATTCCAAATTTAAAATTTCGCTGACATAAAACCACACGTTTGTAAGTATGAAGTCTTACGTGTGTTTGTCTTTTTTTAAATCTTTGATCAACTGCTGCATAACGTGTACGTATATTAGGATATTAAATGTTCTATGTACTATACACGGACTTTCTCATATTTACAAGAATTGTTTACTAAAGCGATAACATTTTCTCACGGGAATTATTTCTCATGTTTGTTTATGTTATTCCATCTATGGATAGATTCGTGATGTTTTAAGAATTCAGTTACGACTAGGATTAAATTGAAGCTTCTTATTCTAATATGTAGAATAGAAAACATCAAATCTTTACATGTCTGTGTCTAAAAAAAGGAACCTTTAGGCATGTCTTGTCTGTTATAGAAGTAAATTTATTCGTTTCTTTTGAAACGTAATGTATATTTTTTTCGCAGTCAATGCTACAGTTGCTGTTACCATACGCGAGCCTAAACTTTCCAGTCTGTTTATGGTAACTTAAAAACCTGTTAACTGAAGATTCAAGGACATATTTCCCTCTGTGTAGGACCAAACTTAGATAAAGACAAAATATTAGGATTTTTTTCTTTTATGGTATAGATAGAGTTAATACCATGAGAATAGTAAGATGTTGTTTTTTTTTATGGTTGGCAAAATTATCTCAAAGAACAATAGTAAACGCATTAACAAGTTTATATTTGTACCATTTATAAAATAAGCTATAATAGTCTGAAGTATTAATTTTAGAATTATTTTAATTTGGCCCCATTACATGTAATGTCCCCCCAGTTAAGAAAAACGTGAGACGGGAATTTTTTTTTTTTCTCAACTTACCCTTTTTCTTAAAGAAATTATTAAGAAAGTCACGTGGAAATATCATATATGATAAACAAGAAATACAATTATTTTCGAAATATTAACATATGTAGTAATTACTGCTTCGATAAAATATAATTACATAGATATAATAATAGATTACTGCACTCATCGTTGATTTTTAAATACATTATAATTTGATTGCATGATTAAATCAAGGCAAATCTTTTCTTAAAAATCTATATTTTTCGGGTTTTTTTTAATTATGCAGAATATTTTACCAGTGGAGTAGTTGTTTAATATGCTGATAAACATGAATTTAAAAAAAGAAACTCAGAGACTTGTAAAATTTAAATATATGTTTATGAAGTGACTAATCACCAAGACAGTTTAAAGTAAGCTACTTGCTTAAATTATGTATACCGTATTACTTTATTATGCACATATTATTAACAAGAAAGACTTATAGGTGAAAACTGCTTCAAATTAGATCGTTAACAGTGTGAACTAAAATCTCACTGCAAATGGCTTGGTTATAAAATAATGGTATAAAAAAGAAACTTTGCTAAAACTGATGTAGTTAAGAAGACAGCAATGTTCTGAAGACTTTACTGTGATTGATTTCGTTTCTATGGCAACAGTATAGATAAAAGCATTTCTGTATACTAATTTTGTTACCAAGCCAACAATGAAAATAAAAATTCATGGCAACTGATTTCGTTAACAAGAAAACAAGAAGTAAAAACCTTTCAGTAACTGATATTGTTACCAGAACAGTAACAGAAATTAACCGTACATTGATTTTGTTATCAAAACTATAATATGCTTAGAAGTCTTGCTTTTACTGATTTATAACTTCCCTCTTTCCAAACTGATATCGCATCATGTTTTATTGCAAATATATGCTACCCTATAAAATTATTTAAATTAATACAAGAAACATAAGCCATCAAAATGATTTATTACCACTTAAGTAAGAGTATAAAAGTCAGTCAGGTTACAGAAACCAATCTCACCAGTCGCTTTTCCACACAACTAAGCATGTTAATTTAACGACAGCAGTAAAACCAACGCACATACAATAAAGGAACTAATTCTTCATCATACATCCCTGATTCGAGTAATTTAGAAATTTGCTCTAATTTGTTAAACTCTATTGCAATATTTAATAAATATTTGCTTAAAATCACTCTTTATTTTATCCATTTATTCTAGCATGGGGGGAAGAGACAATAATTTTACTTTTCATACCAAATCTTAGAACTGTTAAACTAACTATATTCTATCTATTTAATAAATTAAATGTTGTAAATATGCAATAATATATATTGATAATACAAAACTATAGTTATCAATGTTACATAAACACCCTCACGTTGTAAGGATATATTCATATTTGTTTTCAGTTCATACATTCCAATATTTTAAATATAGAATATGTATTTTCAGTTTATACCAACCAAAATCTTAGATATAAAGAATAATATGTGTTTTTGAATTATATCATGGCCTGGTTTGGTCAGGTGGTTAGGGCCCTCGACTCATAATCCGAGAGTCGCGGATTCGAATTCTCGTCACACCCAATGTGTTCGCTTTGACAATTATCAATATGAAACAGAGATTTTTGTAGATCATTTTGCTTCTCATAATTCATAAATATTTATGCACAATATGAGAAAAAAAAGGAGAGTAGGAAATTAGGCTATTAAAAATCTACTTTCGAAAATATCTGTGAATAGTAATGCATGTAGTTCATAAAATGTCAAACCAACGAGTTTTAAAATACGTTTTTTTCAGCTTTTGTTCGTCTTACGTATGTTTAAGAATTTTAAATACTCAACTTTTACTTAAGCGAGTTGTACAGAATTACTAAAAAATATATCGCCTTAGACAGGAGAAAGTAAGATCTAGGTGTTACATTGTCCAAAATAAGTAGCGGATATAGAATATACAAGAATATATATTGATTAAAGCTTTGTGAGCGTGTCGAGTAAGAACAGTTTAATAGTTTTAATCTCTTTGCAGTCTATGTTAAACCTTTATTGTATGTTGTAACATACTGGCAACAAATCTACCTTTACCATTTAGTACCCATAAAAATGTTCCGATTCTAAAAGTCTAAAATATTTATTGTGCAATATAGACATAAGAGTGATATAAGTTATTTCTCTACCGTATTTTTATAATACGTGAAGTAGAATGTTAAGAAATGATCTTTTAAGCAATCACTAATATCATTTACATGATGTTACCTCTGATATGACGTATTTTTATACTATGCTTTTAGTCTAATATTGTAAGATATTCCCTAGTAGACTTATTTAATATTTTTACGTTTTGAAAATGTCTCAAACTAGGCTTAAAGAAAGTTGAAGAGTTTATTTATGGTGGATTTATCAATCTTCAAACAGAAGGTGAAGTCACTATACATCGCCAGTCGTATTAAATTTGGAAATGTTTATTTTGGAAAGAAGAAAAATGTAACGTGATAGTTTGTATAGGTTCACGTGAGAAGAAAGAGAATTACATGCTTTTTCCATTAAAATTTGAGCCACTTAATATTTTAGATTGGTATTAACTCAGCTTGTTATCATACAGAATCTTTATGATAGACTCCGTCAAATTTGAATATGATGTTAACTCAGATTGTTACCACACAGTGTCTTTGTGGTATATTCCATCAATTTTAAATATCGTATTAACTCAGCTTGTTACTAGATTTATAAAGTGAGTTTGTGATGAATTCCATCAATTTTAATATGATACTACCCCAGATTGTTACCAAAAATGTGTTTCTGATCATATTTTTAGTTTTACAATTCTAGTACTAAGAAAGATTTGAAAACTAATATTAAATGAGCTAACTAGACTCATTACAATGTGACCATCAAATTTTAAAGCTGAGGTTGGCGGAACAAGATATATTAGATTGTGTTTATGTGAATCACGAGTAGGATTTATTTACCAGAGAACTGACTCTCACCGTTTTACGCACCGATAGCTTTAAAGTAGGTACGGGATATTTTACAGAAACACATTGTGGCAGTTTATGAATCTACAACATTGCCATAGGGCCAACCAATTACAGATATTTACGCTTTAGGTCAAAATAATGAATATAGAACTCATCATTTCAATTCTTTATTTTAAATTAAAATAATTGTTATGTAGGATCATTGCAATATTCAAAAGGATGCTGTGAAACGTTTTTACACCTTATAATTCTGGTGGAGTGTTTATATAGTTTTTGAATTTCGCGCAAAACTACTCGAGGGCTATCTGCGCTAGCCGTCCCTAATTTTGCACTATAAGACAAAAGAGAAAGCGGCTAGTCATCATCACCCACTGCCAATTCTTGGGCTATTCTTTTACCAACGAATAGTGGGATTGACTGTCACATTATAACACCTCCACGGCTGAAAAGGCGAGCATGTTTGGCGCGACGGAGATGCAAACCCGCGACCCTCAGATTACGAGTCGCACGCCTTAACCCACCTGGCCATGCCGAGATGTTTATATGTATGTGTATGCACACACAGTAGATATGGACCAATCGGAATAATTCAGTCTTCAGTTTAAAAGATTAATTGAAATACTTAGTCTATAACAGTTGACTTTATTGGTCTAATGATATACTTTTCTTTATAAAAAATCGTTAGTTTCATACCTGATTAACAATATTATAAACATTTAATTGAAAAATACTAATTGAAAAAATTCCTCCGAACATGTTAATTTCGCGAAGAAAACTTTACATTGAACTATACTCACATTGTTCACAACTGCACTTTAAACACCCAAAATATATTATTAAATGGATAATTGGGTGGCCTTTTCGAAACACTATAGTGACGTAAGGAAGTTTTTTTTTGTTTTTATATAAATTTTACGTTTGGTCACGTTGACGACTTTATGACAATAACATCTCTTTCATTTTTACCATTAACATCGAAATTTCTTCTTCGAATAACTCATAGATGCGAGTATGATTCACACTTCGAAGAGTTTAAAGGCTTGATTAAAATGAACTGTAAAAAAAGTTTCAAATTTTAATTTCGATGTTTCCAAGCAATAGGTACAGTCATTATTATAACACATTATTTCAGTAGTTTAAAGTATAGATATAATTGTCATGTTATGGTATTGTTTAACAATCTCAAGTTCGCTGGAATGTTTTTTAGTATTGTCTAATCCTGAATATACCTTATACAATACTTAATATACTCTGAGTATATTAAAGTCCTGAAAATACTTTATATGACACTTACCAATACCTTAAGAATATTGCACTCCTAATGATACTAAACGTGGTTCTACCAATATTTGATTAAATCACAGTCCGGAAAATACTCGAAATAATACTTACAACATTCTAAATATATAATAATTCTAAAATATTTTGTACAATACTTACCCCCGTATGAAACAACACTCGCTATAACACTGTATGTGTCATTCAGGTCGCTGTTGAGTAGTATAAAAGTTAACTACCTCTAAATGCAAGGAAGTCATTAAAAAGTGTGTAAGTTTAGGGTAACTGATTCTCACATAAAGAATCATTCTAAGTGAGAGTCTATACCGTTTTAAAGACAGAACAAAGCACCTTATAGGTCACTATATATATATGACACGTTATAATATAAGTGTAGTAGTTAAGCAATAAAATAATTACATTATCCACGTTACAAGGTAAAGGACGTTATTAATATAACATAATAACATTTAATTCATTCGGTCTCACTTTCTATTGTGTATACCATTCGTGTTTACTCATGCGGGACGTGCTGGGTGAGTCTACACTTACAGGTTGCAGTGTAACAGTTTCGGTTGTGGTTTTCGCCCATCTTTCAAAAGGGCATTATTTTTTATCTTGGAGGACGTGACAGCCGTTCTTTGTCTTTGTTTCTCTTTCCGTTATACCTTTAATTTAAGACAGTTTTCACTTAACTAGTGTTTCCTTTTTATTCTCAGATATATTTCAAGGCAAATGACTGAAGTCAATGTTATATTGATAACACTTCATTCAGTGTTACTGTCTCAATAATATCTCAATACAACTCATTTGAATCAGTATTTTATTCTAAGACTTATCTTAACATTTTAGTTAGTGCTATATTCTCAGGTATATCTTAAGACAACTCACTTTAGCCAGTGTTACATTCTTGTATAACCACACCTTACAATGCTACAAATTTATTTTAACTTGGCAGTTAGTAAAAATATACAAGATAAAAAGATCAGTATTTAAGGATACTTATATATGAATACATATGTAATTAAGCGTTATTGCATTAGTATTGATGATACTGACATACCCGTTTATAATTAGTGCATGTATATGTTCCAGTTAATGTTATTTATATTCCTCTTGAGAAGGTTTGCATTCATATCTGTGGCATCTGTATTCTTCTCAGTGACACCTGTATTTATATCCCACATACCTATAGTCTTGATATGTTAACTGTATTTCTGTTAATTCCACCTGTATCATCGTCATATTAGTTGTACTTTGGCAATGATAACTGCTTTTGGCAGTATCACTTGTTCCTGTCAGTGGCATTGATTCGACATGTGCTCAACGATATAACCTTAGAAGGATCTGATAGGTTTTTTCAAACATAAACGAAAAATCAGAAACACATAAGAAAACATATCACCGATTTATTGGTCGTTTCTCTGTTTGAGGAAACCTAGAGGTTCATTAGTTCTGCTTTTCACGCAAGACCCTTGACAAGCTCCGGAAATACGTCATCTTCTGCAGGTCTCACGCTTTAGATAAATAACTCCTGGGTTAGAAGCATAGGTAATTGTTGCGCTCTAGGGATATTGTTCCATCAGAAAGATATTACCGGTCTAAAATGACGCCCTAATGATTTACAACTCCCATAAATATCTTATCAAAAGACGTAGGGCGCGCCCTTCTGGCTACCGTATAAAAACGTTATAATGCAACAAGGCTTCATGGGCTGTACGTTTTGAACGTTGGCGATACAACTTCTTAATTACAAATTGCTTTAAAATTTTTATAAAGCGATTTTTTAATGAAAGTCAGTAGCAGCGACCTTTGACTTTGCAACAATTAAATTTGTTTGACATCTGGACAATGCCCGATTTTCACGGTATTCAGGGTTGGCTTGTTATTGTACCTGTACACCTAGATGTCTTTTAGTAAAATCTGGTGTTAATACTATAAGGAAAGAAGATTTATTTATTTAAGATTTCACATAATCACGACATATTGTCCATTTACATTTTATATCCCGTTGTAGACTGTGTAATTCTTCAGAGATGTGTCTTCGTCGTGAAGGGGAAATGAGGAAAAATGTTATTTTTATGCAGTTCTTGTATAATTATAATTTTACTAGGTTATAATGTAAATCACTTTGTAATTATGTAAGCTTCATGGTCGTTATACTTAAAGTACAAATTTAATGATACACTGGGCCCTTGTTGTGTCGATATGCATATTGAACACATAGTAACAAACCACTGTGTATTGTATTTTTTAAAACAGCAAATTAAGAATGTTTTTTGTCACCTCTTTCAGGTTCACGAATTGTTCGTCAACAAAAATGTAGAGATTAAGTGTTCTATTTTATCATCGCGTTACAGCATAAAAATCATTGAGATCGGGAAACAATAAGCAAAATGGTCGTGTCTCTCAATTACATTGTGTAAGTGTTATAACTTTAATGAATAATGGGTCTAATAAAACAAAAACAAAGGAGTAAATTTAAACAAACCGATTGTGTTTTTTACATCGTGGTACAAATAAAACATGGATAAAGTATAATAGTCCATGTTTATGTGTTTGTCAACAAGGTTTCTTAAGAAAACGGCTGAAAGAATCTAAACGAAACTTGATGTACATAAGGAGTGCGAGCCAACTTAGGAGTGGAAAGTTTTTGGAGAGTTGACGTCACAGCAAGGCAACGAAAATTCAAAATACCTCTATCTATGGGGACCAATTTTTCACGACACTTTTGCTTTATAATTCGGTCAAAAATTATCGAATTTTGATTAAACATGATGAAGTTATGTAGAATATTATTCCAAATTATACAGCTAAAATTTATCTGCGTCCTTTAATAACAACGAACACACGTACACATTTTCATATTATTTGTGAGCCAAATATGATGAACGCTGCGTGGCGAAGGTATGCGCTTCACGGAGTTCCCCTCTAGTTTATGACTATTACCATGCTTATTTTTCACTGTAAAACAATAGTTATGCATTCGAGAAATTTTAATCTGTTAATTAAACTACGAATCTCTCAAGGAAGAAGATCCACGTTATTTCAGATGTAAGTCCGAGACTTGTAGCGTTAAACCCTGGTTTTCATTCCTACGACGGGCGCAGTAGTATCAGATAGCCCAAAATGTTGATAAGTGCTTAAAATCAATTAATTAATCATCTTTCAATTAATATACGAATCTTCGGAAAAGGAGACCTCTCACAATGAATTACTGGTAAGTCTGAGGGCTTACAACCTTAAACATGTGATGCTCGATACCCATGGTTGTGTAGCTTCATGCTCAACAACAAGTAAACAAATAATGGATCAGCGACAAACATACGCATTCATAAATAATTATTTGTTGTTATTTGTGTAACAGAAGACGTGAGTGTGGAAGTCACTCAAGCAAGTCTCCTGCTGACCTTCTCTCGTGTTGAACACTTCTATATTCACAAACGTGTCCAGTTTAAGCTCAGAAACACTTTAGGGTAATACCGGATCTTAATAAAGACTCAGCGGATGAAAAATATATTAAAAATAAATTTTATGAGTACAATTATAATTGTTTTTAATGTAGTCCTAGAGAGTTTGTTGTAATATTAAACTAGTTTAAGTTTACCAATATATATTTCGTGTAAATAAATATATACTACATAGTTCTTGGGTGCTTGAATTTGGTTTGGTTTATTTTGAATTTCGCGTAAGCCTACTCTAGGGCTATTTGCAATAGCCGTCGTTAATTTAGCAGTGTAAGACTAGAGGGAAGGCAACTAGCCGTCAGCACCCACCGCCAACTCTTGGGCTACTCTTTTACTAACGAATATATATATTAGTGGGATTTACCGTCACATTATAACGCCCCCACGGCTGAAAGGGCGAACATGTTTGGTGTGACGAAGATTCGAACCCGCGATACTCAGATTACGAATCAAGTGTTTTAACCGCCTAGCCATGTCAGACCACTTAAATTGGGTCTAAACAAAATGAACTCGGTTCACTAGCACAGCACTAAATGATTAGCCCATCAATGAGGTTCACTAGCACAACATTAAATGATTAGAAAGTATTGTCTGTCCAAAGGTATTTCATACATATTACTACGTAATTTGAAACTAAATGAGAGATTTTCTGAAATACCTTTTGCATAGAAACAACGTGAAAGACTGTGATTTTTAATGTAACGTCTTTGTGTGTTTGTGGACTATAAGGTCTTATGGATGTGTAATGCCCATACAGGTTCATGAATAGATTGTCCGGAGAGAATATGTTCACATTTACCAGTGAATGTGTTGAATTTTATTGGGCCCTCTTCGTATGAGCCTCGTATACATCAAATGCTGCAACATCCCTGCTGATGTTCTTGTAGAGTTCTGATATAAAGAAACTTGCTGTATTATAAATAGCGCCTCGACCACTAACTGAAATATTTGTCGTATCCCAGCCGTCTTGAAGAGAACCGTAGAGCTGGACGAAAAGCTTCGTCGGCACTAGATATAGTAGATGTAGTGCGTCATAATGTTATGGTCAATCCCACTATTCGTTGGTAAAAGAGTAGCCCAAGAGTTGTCGGTGGTTAGTGATGACTAGCTATTTTCCCTCTAGCCTTACACTGTTAAATTAGGGACGGCTAGCACAGATAGCCCTTGAGTAGCTTTGTGCGAAATTAAAAAAGAAACAAATAAAATTCTCTCATTTTGTCTTCATTTCTTTCACGAAATTTGTGTTTTTTCACAGAAGTTGTTTTAAAAATATTTCTTCACTCTGTTATTAGTATTTTCACCGCTATTTTAGCCATAGTGTTGACTCTCATTTGCACCCTGTCGTCAGTTATTTGTATGTTGACCGTTATTTTACCCTCAAAGTTCAATTCTCGTTTTTCACTCTATCGTCGGTATTTCCGTTTATTTTTAGATGCCTTTTTAAATTTATTACACTGTTTATTTATTTTTATGTGAACATGTCGGTTTTCTATCATTTATCAATATATGTTCGTTCTTTATCCATACTACACTGTGAAAATAAAAAAATTAATATGTTTACTTCACCGTACGTATGTCGATCACTTACTTTACCGTACGTATGTCGATCACTTACTTCACCGTACGTATGTCGATCACTTACTTCACCATACTATGTCGATCACTTACTTCACCGTACGTATGTCGATCACTTACTTCACCGTATGTATGTCGATCACTACCAATACAGCAGTATTAACGAAACAAAACTATCGTGTAATATCACACAATAAATACTTAAATAAAAATTGTCCCTAGTCTCAGAATAGTATAAGGGATCTTTTATTTAATAATTTACTGTATAAAGATAAAATATGGCGAGACTAGTAACTCGAAATTCTCAATAGAAAGTTCCTAAATTATTTTGTTATCGAAAATATTTTGTAATATATTCATTCTCAGCCATGAGATTTAAGTTCGTTATCAACATAAAAACTTTTTGCTGTAAAATATTAGCAATTAGGTGTTGAACTGTTTGTTTATTCCAATATAAATATCATTGAACTAACTCATATTTGTTTATTAAGCTTCTCACTTTCAACTAAAACTCTATCATATATTTCGAAAGAAAAGTGTTGGGAGCATCCATTTACCTTAGATGATAGAACTTAGTAACTGACTGCATTGAAATCATACTTAATACAGGCATGTTCGAGCGAATTAAGTTTCTCCCCTTTAGCCAAAACTATATAATATACCTTCAACACAAGCATTTTGCATCATTACCTAAAATACTAAAGCTTGGAATCTCTGTGGCCGGATTCAGATCACACTTAATACAAGAGTGTTTCAGTGCTTCTAATTGGCGCGTGCAATATATCGTCTTCTTTCTTTCATTAGACAGTGGATTCATTAATCAGTGTCGTATCTCGCTGTCGTACCTCACTTACTTAATAAGTAAGCTGATAATATCTTAATTATTTTCCAATAAGTTGTTATACATAATTTATAGATTTTAATTGTCACATTTTCTCCTTGCATTTGGAGTTTCCAATTATTTTTATCATCCTCGTGGAACCAGTTTTACGTCTATAAATGAAAGGAATAAAAAAAAAGATCGTTTGTATTGATGCAAGCAATAATATTTGAAGGTTAATTTTTTTAACCATCGTGAAACCTGTTTCTTTCTCGCTCATTACTATTGAATGCCATTGTTGTATTTTCCAACAGAATGATCTACAACCAAAAGAAACAATAGTTTATTTTGTTAACTTACAAATAAAAGTACAAAATTGTATGAATATGGTTTGACAAAAACAGGATGATAAAATAGTTTAATTCTAATATGGATGCTATGTAGGAGAAAGAATAGATTTTCCATCTATACTTTGTATTATTTAGGTGTATCTACTGAGCACAAATAAAATGTGTTTAGTAATTGCAATATTCATGCTTGGACATGACATGACTATTAATTCTACATCTTCTAGTATGTCAATAAACTTGTGATTGATTCAATTTAACCTAAAATGCTCAAGACATTTATATTGTGGTAAATATTAGATATCAGTTATAGCTGTACATAACTTCGACTGTACAACATGCAATAAAACTAAAATCATTGTAAGGTTACAAATATTTGTATAGATTGAATATTTACTGCAATCAAAGTATTGTACAAAGCAAGTTTGGCTGTCTACTACGTGTAATATATTCACTAAGTGTATGTCAGAGTATTTATTATAAGTGTTTAACGTTTCTTATGTTGATTGTTCGGATATATTGTATTTTAACACTTCTCGAATATCGGTTCAACCTATGTCTCTTAAATTCAATACTTTGATTTATTATACTAATAAATATCGTTAAAGTGTATCTAATAGCATCAGAGAGGTGTACAGAACAAGAGAAACAAACAGAAGAGCATGCAACTCTGTCCGGAGTATCATAGGCATGCAGCTACAAGTGTAATAAATCTAAGACAATTTCCACGCAACTGTTCGTGGCCGTTTTCTATCACAATACCCATAATCCTTCCAGTAACAATACGATGCTGTGCAAAACAAGCAACTGCTTGTGAGCTAGACAACTCAAAATATCCCGGCTCTTTTGTGATGGTGTTAGACGTGGGTGATTAATGTAGAACTACACGCAAACAGTCGCTGTCCGAGCTAACCAATCAGAGCCCATAGAATAGAAGTCCGGATAATTTGGATTTGTGTTTCCTTCCTCTGATTTATGCACTAGATTCTCAAATGACCACTAAGTCTAATTACTTCAAATTTATAATATTGCGTGGCTAATTAAGTATTCCCAGTATAAAGCAATTTCTTTTCGTCTCGAGAGAACTTGTAGATGAAACCTAAATAGTAATAAGACCTTGGCTAGTGTTTACGAATTAGGCATCTCAGTATCACGGTATTCTTACAAAATAGAAAGATGCTTTTTGTTACTAGTAGGTGAAACGTGTACAAAGAAACATATAAATTGTGACTCGATATACAGTACCTGTTTTTTCAAACAAAATATCACGTAAAGTGCACGAATATAACACAGTTCACAGGCAGACGCTTTTACAAATAGACAATTAGGTAACATTTTTGACCATCAAAAGTGTTTTGGTCTTTTCCCTATGTTAAGAAATATACGTTAATATTAAACATATATTTCAAGGAGATAAAACAAAGAATACCTGAATTTTGGACATAAAAATTAACTTGTTTGCTTCATGTGACAGTAGTACTCAATTATACTAACAGACCCGGCATGGTCAGGTGGGTAAAAGCGTTCGACTCGTAACCCGAGGGTCGCGGTTCAAATCCCGTCGCACCAAACATGCTCGCCCTCCCAGCCGTGGGGGATAATAATATGACATTCAATCCCACTGTTCGTTGGTAAAAGAGTAGTCCATGAGTTAACGGTGGGTGGCGATGACTAACTGTCTTCCCTCTAGTCTTACATTGCAAAATTAGGAATGGCTAACGCAGATAGCTCTCATGTAGCTTTGCGCGAAATAAAAAACAAACAAACAAATCATACTAATATTGTCAGTAATGTGAGTTTTATTAGAAACTTTTGATTGGAAATGCGTTGTGAATGATGTGATTTTACGCTTAAATATCACAGAAGAAAAATCAATAAAAAAAACTTCGCCTCCAAAATAGCATTTACGTTATCTATTAATCATCAGTTATACAATTTATCATACAATTTTAGCTAAGATAATATTAAGTGAAATTATTTGATGAAAAAAGTGATTGCCTAGTGTAGTTTGGCTCAGCATAGCCTGATGGTTAGAATATTTAACTTATTATCTGAGAGTCGTCAGTTCGAATCCCTTCACTTGGTATAATATCTTCTTCAACCTTCTGTGTATTATAATGTGGAGATTTAATTTCTAAAAAGTTGACTATGGGCATGTTTTCTAGTTGTCTCGCCTATAATTTGTTACTGCTAGATTTGGGATGGGTAGCACTGATAGCTTTTTGGAAACTTCAACAAACAGACAATTACAACATATTATATCATATGCAGTTCTAACATATTTCAGTATATATCTTTAATAATAAATGAAACTTTCTTCTTAAAATATTTGTTATTAGGAAAAAATTAATTAATTAAGGTGTCATTTCAAGAGTTAATGCTTTGTGTTTACTTTTTTGGAAGAACAAAAAATGCATCCAGTAAGTTACGAGTTTTACCTCAAGAAGGCGTGGTTTGGCTAGGAAATCTGTAAAGAGAGAAACACAGTTTTTTGAATTGTAAATGACATGTTTATCGCATGATACTCAGTGAATATTATATTAGAAGACCGAGTTGAAAGTATATTTCAAGATAATTACACAAGTGATTTCAGGCTACATTAATCCTTCGTAATTATTCCTACTCAAGTACGTATCCACTAGTTAAACTGCACAATGTTCTCCTCCGCTCTCCAGTCGTCAGGAGCGGCTACATCTAAGAATATTAACTGGCGATGTGCTGTGTTATTACGAGCATCTAAACAACTGGTATTGGACGAGTTTGAAACTCGAACTCGAATCATAGATGACGTTAACTGATTGCAAACACAAGGGAAATTATAATTACCAGCGACCACACATGTTAACATCCAGTACCAGCAGTTGCATTCACATTCACCATCCTCTTGTGTGTTCTTCGCTCCTTGGTAATTTGGAAAATAATCTCCACCCACTTGATAATGGCGTGTCAGATCTCATCATAGGTATATCCATCTGTTCGTAAGTATGTAAAGTAGTTTTGAGTATGTGTTTAAAGATATGATATATATATGTGTGTGTGTGTGTTTCTCAGGTTTTATCATTTATCATTTCCTTTTCTTCTTTCTAAAAAGAGGAACTATCATCCTCAGTCGCTGGTATGGGAGTAACATCAACTGGTTACAGTCTATCATCTGTAATCTGTAAAACCCTCCACCTCGTGTCTTGCATATATGAAAATTAACATGTTCAGTTAATGTTTTGTCTCTAGAATTAACACATTGGTATATATAACATGTCTGTGCTACTTCATTAAACACCTTAAGTTATTTTTTGTTTTTTTGTTTGTTTCTGATTCACATATATAAGGATACATCAAACAACATTACATGGAGAACTTTATTTTAGGTACCCAATGGCTAACCACTAGGAACTTTTAAATAATGGTGGTATAGTTATAGTTTGTAATAAGTTTGAGAACTCATTCACAAAGTACTCTTACAGATCATTGTAAAATTGCTAGAGAATAAGATAAAACAATTAAAATAAATACAAGCAAAAGCTGGATAACTGGTTTGATCTCAATGGACTGTGTACAGGTCTGCTATTAAAAAAAAATTTCTGGCTTAAGGCCACTTTATTAAATGTACTTATAATGTATGAATTTGTCACTAAGTAATTTAAGTTATAAAGACTTTGACCCTTTACACTTTCATTATATTGAATATCTTCATTACAGATATGTGAATGGATGTACCAACCGTTCGAAAATTTTGTATATTTGTGGACGCACAAACTATTTTTTGTAACACATAAATACGTTTGTTTGTTCTAGATTTCATGCAAAGTTACATGAGGGCTGTTTACGCTAGCTGTTACTTATTTAATAATGTAAGGCAGCTAGTCATCACCACCCATCGCCAACTCTTGGGCTACTCTTTTATCAACGAATAGTGGGATTGACCGAAATATTATAATGTCCCCACGGCTGAAAGAGCGAGAATGTTTGGTGTGACGGGGATTCGAACTCGCGACCCTCTGATTACGAGTCGAGTGTCTAAACCACTTTGCCATGCCGAGCCGAGTTACTATGTAATCCATTTCTATGCTTCACGTAACTGGCGAACTCAGACATTCACATAAGCTATCTAAGAAATAGATGACATCTACCTCTGAGAATAGAGGTAATATTTTGCACATTTTGATAAGATCAAAAGAACCATCTTACATTTAATTAACGTATATTTACTACAACGAGATGACAAAGCATGTGAATATTTATACTAAATTGAGAATATGTGGAGTGATATACAAAGCACTGAATGTTTAGCTAGAGATCTTTTTGTCAGAACAGAATTTTACCATATACGTCCAGGAGAACATAATATATCTTATATTTTATAGGTTAAATGGTTTGTTAAATAATTTTAGTTTAGTTGTTTTTCGATACATTCATCCAAGTGAGAAGGAATATACTCGAACTGGCTTAGGAGGAAACATTACACTTAACGTCAAATTAGATACTTTATTTGTCAGTTTTATTAAGTAGTCAAGAGTTTTGGATTTTCTCGTGTAAATTTTCTCATATCTAATTGTGAAGTAATGGTTGTACGATATTATGAAGTTTTAAGTCAAAATAAGAAATATTGCGCATACTCAAGTTTGATAAAATACTGTTAGAAACTAATACGAAAATAAAATTGATTACATTAAAATAGATTTTCAGACATAATAAACAAGAGAAAAATTTAATAATATTAAGAATGTTGTAGGTTCGTTTTAAGGGGGTGGGTAAAGTAACATACTTAATAATTAGAAATGAAAATTGAATTAACTATAAATCGTAAGCTTTGGCGTTTAAAAGTAAATATATCTCAGTTATTTATCTCTAATAACCAATGACCGGGCGGTTAGGGCGCTCGACTCGTAATTTTAGTGTCGAGGGTTCGAATCTCCGTCATACCAAATATACTAATCCTTTAAGCTGTCGGGGTATTATAAGTGACTGTTAACCGCCCTATGCGTTGATAAAAAGAGTAGCCTTAGAGTTGACAGTGGGTGGTGATGACAAGCTACCTTCCCTTTAGTCCTACAATGCTAAATTAGGGGCGGCTAACGCAGGTAGTCTTTGTGTAGCTTTGCGCGAAAATTTACAAAACAAACAAAAATTATTAATCCTGCTTATTACATTTAAAAGAAAGCGCTGAAGAAAGATAATATGAACCTAGATAAACATTGTTAAATTCATGGACGAATCCAAATAATTACAGAAATGGATACCCCTATGAATTATATATTTTTATAAGAGATAATTCTCCGAAGCAGTGTCAAACTAATGAAAATTCTCCGAAGCAGCTCCCCAGTGGCACAGTGGTATGTCTGCGGACTTACACACTAAAAACCGGGTTTCGATACCCGTGGTGGGCAGAGCACAGATAGCCCATTGTGTAGCTTTGTGCTTAATTCTAAACAAACAAACAAATCTCCGAAGCAGTGTCAAACTAATGAAAATTCTCCGAAGCAGTGTCAAACTAATGAAACGACAGTTTTGTAAAGGGTATGTACAAGAGCATCTATAAGTAATCTACACTTGTCAATCATTAATAGATTATTAGTACCCTGGACTTAGAAACCCAACAGTTGCTTGTTTAATAAAAGAAAATTATAGTTCTTTGTCCGAGGTATTTAATGAACCTCTAAAATCAGACGATTGTAAAACTGTGAAGAAACATTAAAGAAAATAATACCTATTAAAAAAGGAAATTTTACGGATTTAAAAATGTACGACTACTATCAGTTCCATATACTGATTATAAAGTATTTTCAAAGGTCTTAACAAACAGAATGAAGTATTTTATAAGTCAAACGATTCATAAGGCCAGACATACTTTGTTTAAGATTGATGATTTTTCTCAAAATGTCAATATTAGTAGTAGTATGTGACATAGATTTCAGGTACTAGATGTTCTAAGAATTGAAACTAATTTTCAAAATGATTTTATACGTGTTGTTTAGAGGAAAGCTCATTGGGTCAATAGAAAAGTATTATCTTTACTTTTCCGAGAAGGTGGATTGAATCTAATATCTTTTATAAATAAACATCATTTTCAGAATTCGCCATTTCGAACATGTATTACATAAACCAAGCATTCATTCATTTCAATAACAGATGAAGGTATCTTTAAATGAGTTTACCAGCATTATGATTTTCTTGCATCTCTATTGATCGATCACATGGAACCATGAGAAAAGTTCAAAATTTTTTGTCTCTCTGCTTTAAAACCTGGCTCAGTTTGTACATAAGAAAAACATATTAAATGTCCTGTTCAAGCACTTCTGAATTGAACTGTTTTCTTCAATTCGTATTTAATGGATAAAACGGAAAATCCATTTTGTTCTTTTTTATGGTTGGTAAGTAATGTTATAACAGTGTCAAATAGTATGGATAAACAAAGAATTAGATGGAAAATATAGGATAAATATGACGCTGCATTTATACACTGATAAAACTACAAACTATTGACAAACACTATTAATCTTGTTGTATTATTAACTAGTAGCAAATGGAAGTGTATCTAGTCATGAACAAGGACGTACATCTAGCATAAAACTACTAGTAACAAAACTGGGGAAAATCAAGTTTATACATTAATCTGATGAAAAGAAAACAAAATCACGTTTAGAATTATTCTGAGTATATGGAGAACATATAGAAGTCCAACCAATAATCATGACTTATTTATAAATGATTTATAATATATAATTTATAATAAATAAATTATTAAATAAATATAGCATTTATAAATAAACCGCTATTCTTCCCCATTATCGTTAACATGAATAAATACAACTAATAATGAACTATTTTCCTTATACAAGTAAAAACGGCTGGTGTAAACAGAGAAAGCACTATGTAGAGGAGCAACCAACGATGACCGAAGAAGATCGAAACGTTGTTCGCTCCTCTACATAGTGCTTTCTCAACCCATACCAACCGTTTTTATTCATGTAATTTTTTTCTACAAGTGGGTTTTCTCGTCATCACGTAATGTGTCCGTATTCCGACACATTGATAGATAATAACTCACATACATATTTTAGTTGCGTTGTAAATGAACTTTTAGTAAATATAATTTTAAAATTATGTTCATCTAATTCAGAAAATTTGTTTTTGAATTTCGTGCAAAGCTACCCGAGGGCTACCTCAGCTAGCCATCCCTAATTTAGTAGTGCAAGACTAGAGGGAAGGCAGCTAGTCCTCACCACCTACCGCCAACTCTTGGGTTACTCTTTTACCAACGAATAATGGAATTGACCGTAACATTTTAACGCCCTCACGACTGAAAAGGCGAGCATGTTTGGTGCGACTTGGATTAGAACCCGCGACCCTCAGATTACAAGTCGAACGCCATAACCCACCTGGCCATAATTTAGAAAGACCGTGTGTATTGCATTATCACTTATTTATATATATTTCCTTATGATTGATTGGTATTTTGAAATTAAGCACAAAGCTACACAATAGGTTATCTGTACTGTCCATCAGGGTACCGAAATGCGGTTATAGCGTGCAAGTCCGTGGATATACCGCTATGCCATTGGGGTTTTTTACCCGTGTGAAAAATATCGTTTTAAAATTAGCTAAGGTGTATGGTTTGATTATTATGTTAGATGAAAGTATTATTTACGGTTATTACTAAAAATGACATATTTTGCAATATAACATAATCAAAGAGCTAATTCCATGTAATTTCATTAACAGAACGATATTGTGAATTCTATTAGGATACACATGGCAAAACAAATGGTGAATTGTAATTGTCTTTTTCAAAAACTGGTCCAAGAATACCGATGTTTTTTGTAGAAAATTATTATAAAAATTTCACATACAGAAAGTTATTATTGTTTTTGGTCTGTTCTTATACGATATGTGTACATATCTTCATTATATATATAACAGTATGTAAAATTGTCCATCCATTATGTTATAATTATTAGTTTTGGTATTTAAGATTATGGACAAAATAAATTGTGATTTTAATGTATCATCCATCTTAAATACATGTAAGTATATAACATTATTTATATATTATATTTTTTTTGTTTTTTTTCAAATTTCGCACAAAGCTGCGTAAGGGTTATCTGCACTAGTTATCCTCAACTTAGCAGTGACAGACAAGAAAGAAGGTAGCTAATCAATACTACCCACCGCCAACTCTTGGTCTATTTTTTTTATCAACGAATAGTGCGATTGATGGTGATTTTATAACACCTCTACGGCTGAAAGAACGAGCATGTTTCATGTAACGGAAAGTTGAGCTTTCGACCCTGAAATTTCGGGCCTTATATTTATAATAATTTATTTATATCATGTATAAATGGGGTATACGGTTACGTATAACAGTGTAATGGGTGACTGTTTTATTTTTGTTGTCGAAAGCACTGGTTTGGTTATTTTATTACAAAAAGAGTATTTTCGTTCTGTTTAGCGCAGGATTCGAACGCTGTATTTTAGACTTACTACTGCTGACCCACCAAATTGTGTTTAAATAATCTCAATATTGTTACCTTTCTTAAAACTCTGCCTCACTTCATATTCAAGTGTATTTACTTTATTTTCAAGTATAGGCGTGGCATATAGGGTGGGTTAAGGCGTTCGACTTTTAATCTGAGGGTCTCAGCTTCGAATCACCGTCGCACCAAACATGCTCGTCCTTTCAGCCATGGGGGCGTTATAAGTGACGGTCAATAACACTATTCGTTGGTAAAAGAGTTGCCTAAGAGTTAGCGGTGGGTGATGATGACTAGTTGCTTCTCCTTTTGCCTTACACTGCTAAGAAAGAGACGGCTAGCAGAGATAGCCTTCGTGTAGTTTTGCGCGAAACTCAAAAACAAACAATATTTTCAAATGTACCTTAAGTTGTTATGTTTATTTTATATTATTATTGTTTGCTGAATTAGAATATAACTATTGACAATAACTCGATTTTATAATCTGCTTTCACTAATTAGCTCTAAACATTTTTTGCGCATTTCGCGTACTTTGATTTTGATAGTAATTTCTAGTGACAACTAAGTTAAATCATTTGCTTAAAGCGTGTTCTTAGAATCTGCAGTTAAGTTATGGTATAAAGATTATATCAGAAGCAGTATTAGCATGCCTTTATAAACCTTAAAGGACTTCGCTTTTTAGTTGCAACCAAACTGAGTCTCTATGAGAGGCCTTGAAACAAATAACAATTTTTTTTTAATCTTGACTAAATATATCAGTTCTGGTAAATCAAACCTTGATTAATGATGGTCAACAACTATGTATCGTTACTCCTGGCTTCATATGGAGTCGACTGTACGATCAGACATACACGGTTACAACCAGATCACGATTAAGATGCTTACTCAGCATGAATAATTCAATAGTAGTAACTAATCTTTCTTTGACGACAGTTTGCGCACTTTAGTTGCATCGTAATCGTAAGGTGGAAACTTACAGAGTTCATCAGCATAGCGATATAATAACATATTTCATACAAAAAGCCTCACTGTTGGTAGGCAGAGGATAAGATGGGCAGAGAAGGAAAAAAAACGCTTAAAAGACCAGTTGCATCAAGTTCGTAAGAAATTTACGATCTTTTTAGAGCCAGTCATTATGGTAGATTAACCAGTTGATTGTCTTCGTACATTGAGAAATTACGAACAACGATGTTACGATCCTGGGATGCTAAAGGGCCATCGTTAAAAAGCAACTAAAAATTCACTTATCGAAATAAAGATCTGTCTGATCGCTTTGAAAGGCTTACTGACAGAAACAAAAGTAAATAAAGAGTGAAAGAATTAACGTAACGAGAGCATAAAACGTAATCCTTTGGAAAAACCAATCTGGACACATTACTAAAAATTAGAGAGTGGAACGTTAATTGGAATGAAAAAAGCAGAAAGAGTGAACATAGAGAAGAAAAGTTAAATGAGGGGAAACTAGTATGAAGTAGAGAAAATAAAAATAAAACTAATGATACGATAAAGGGAATGTTGGAAATTATAGTTTATTTGTTTGTGAATTTCGCACAAAGCTGCATGAGGGCAATCTGCGCTAGTCGTCAACTCAATTAAATTCAATAAAATATATTCGATCACCTTAAATTATGATTTAGCTCAAAAACAAAATTTTAAAGAATACTCATTGGACTCGCCACATCAAATATGCTCGTCCTTTCTGCCGTGGGGGGTAATAATGTGACAGTCAATCCCACTATTCGTTGGTAAAAAAGTAGCCAAACAGTTGGCGGTGGGTGGTGAGGACAAGCTGCCTTCTCTGTAATTTTACACTGCTAAATTAGGGGTGGCTAGCACAGATAGCCCTCGAGTGGCTTTGCGCGAAATTCAAAACAAACAAATAAATATACGCATTTAATTGTAATACATTTTTTTCTTGAAGGTATAGTGTTGGTTATGGTGTCTGAACTGTTAATTATCTTAAACTTACAAATAGCCACGTCACGAAGCTCTTTGTTTAAGTTTGCATGAACATTTTAAAACAAAACAAACAAAATATTTACTGAAGTCCCGGGGTTTTTGTTTCACAATTATTATTTTACTGTTCACTTATTTTTGAAGACAATCTCATCTTTCCTATCATGAAGATGTTTTCAAATAATTAATTTTTTTTTCAAAGAATGATTAATTTATTAGCTCATCCATGTGTTCTTATCAAGTTAGTTTTAAGGGTCTGTGAGTTTAACTATATTATGTATATTAGACTTGTCTGGACATTTAATTTGTTTTTGAAGTGCTAAGGGCATTTATAATACCTATACCGTTTCACGTAAAACTGGGAAAACCCCTTTGATCAAGTTGGCATTCAAACCATCTGCATAAGGCCGCTCTTTGCTGTTGAAAATACTTAAGAATTCTGAAGTTTTTCACCCACTGAATATATTTTGTTTATCACTGAAACCAGTTATGTCCTTTAGCTACGACGATAAAGAAAAATTAGAAATTAACTGAATGCATTATTGTTTGGCTACAAAGTTATCCAACAAGTCTTCATTTGTATTTGAATATTATAAACATAATTCTAACTGCATGACACGTCAATGTTTGTATTAGATTGGTATGGGAAAGCAACAATTAGAAACACTGATGTAAAAAGGCGTAGAACAGGGATTTAAGAAAACAAATTTAACTCAGAATACTATATGGAAGACAAACAACTTCTACATAAGTTTAATTAATTAAAAATAAATTTAATAATTTTGTGATATTCATAGTTGATATTTTAAATCTCTGAACTTTATTATACCTTATAGGAATTACAATTTTGAGATGGATTTGAATCACATTATCAAAAAACAGGAGTGAAATTACTTTTTCATTAAATGCAAAGAGTCAGCGGTAAGTCTACGGATTTATAACGCTAAAGTCAGGCTTTAGATTCTCCTCGGTGGACACAGCAAATAGCCCGATGTGGTTTCGAGATAAAAAACACAGAGTTTTAATAATAAATGGACGGCGTTACCCGATAATATAAATCTAAAAAAATAATTTTAAAACGAAGTAGGTTTATTTTATAAGTAGTAACTACCTATCCATCCTCTTCTCTATATGTCTATTTACAAATACCACTTTGATTAACGATAAGCTAAACAATTTCACAAGTCAATTGTTTGGTTTGGAAAACATAATATTGTCATGCACCTGAACATATTTAATTTATGTATATATAGTTTAAAACCTAGAATATTTTAGGCTTCTTTAGCAAAAGTTAAGAGAAAGAAATGTTTGAGAGCTTTAACTGGATCTTCTTTTTTTGTTTTTGTTAACTGACATAAATCTTGTGTGTTGTCAACGAAATTTTCCTTCACATTCTTCCCCGAACGTTCCACCCCTTTATTATTAGACGGTTTAATTTACTCTTTCAATTATAAAACATTATAATAAATCATTTTGTGGAATCTCAGGTGTGCAGTTTACGATGTACCTCTGAATGGCAAAGGTTGGATAACACATACGACTCGTGGTACATGGTAGGTAAACGTATCTTCTTGTTTTTGTACAAATTATTCCAACTCGACATAATGTCTGATAAGCATCTCACCTGTATCTAGGAAAATAAAAAGAACATATGATTAAGTAAATAAGTATATGCATTAATGAACCGGAAGACAGGTGACAAATCAGTGTAACCTTGGAAACAAAAGTTTTAGTGCATATTATAAGTACATGCTGCTTTAGGCGTGTTGCTAATTTTAGGACTGAACTTTTATAAACAACATTGCAAGAAATTTATATCTTTTTATAAATGAAATCATGTCGTTACTTAAGACCACCATCAAGAGTTTCTCTACATTTTCTTCCTATGATGTTTTCTTGTTATCTGTACAAACAATCCCAAAGAAGGTCATCTGATTGAAATAAGATGGCGAAATCTAAAGCTTCAAACTGGTTTTGCGCCAGCTGCCGCCAATATATAAACCACAAACAAAAAATTAATAATTGATGCAATTCATGATTGTGCTACAGGATTATCAAAATAGTTTTTCGATAAGTCTCTCCTATCTTCAGGGAGTATTTGAAATACATCTTCGAGATACAGATGCTATATCAGACATTACTCCAAAGTGTGTTTTTTTATTGTTGCCATGCGTTTATTAAATACGATCATATACGAACTATTTATCCTAGATACTTTTCTTTAAATATAAAGTCAGTAAAGTTCATATATATAATAATAAGAGCATATCCGTGAGTCTGTGTTCTTGACCGCCATAACTCCAAGAGGAGAACCTAGAAGCCTCAAATTTTGCTCCATATTAAGAAGACCTTAAGGGTGCGCACCTGGGTATTATTACTTTCCCATGTACATGCGCTCGCGTACCTTTTTGTGAGGTAGACAAGCGAAAAAACATATAGAAAAGATTATGTGAAACCAGAAGTTTCGTACTCGCACGCATGGACCTTGAAGATGTGTACCTTGGTATTAATTGTCACTTATTGACGTGAGTGCACGCATGCGCGTGCGCATCTTTTTAATAAAATAAATTAGCGAAAAATCACGAAGAAAAACAGAAGCTCCTTCTACAGTAACTTTATTATATTGAAAAGCCAGTGAGTTTTTGTAGCAATGCGTTAAAACAATGGCTTTTATATCATACTGCTTAGCAACAAAATTATGTAGGTTATGCTTTTGTACTAAAATGGTTTCAAAATAAATACACTGTAAAACAAATAATACGGGCGAACCCGAGTACGTTCGCTAGAATATATATGTACATATATATATATATTTGAAATGCATTTAGTGCGCAGAAGAATAACTTCGTAACTGAATAATTGGCGTTTCGCTTTATTTGTAACGGTATAAAAAAGACACCACACTTTATGTCACAATAATCTATAAAAATTTAATCCAGATAAATTTATGATTAGTTTGTAGGATTTTTTTTAACATATTATAATTTAGTAATGTTTCTTCAACCAGTTTTAATACGGCATCTTCATTGAAATATCAATTCACTGCATTTTTGAAAATATTCTGTAGCCTTTGAGATATCTATCTTTTTGTTTATTACTAGCTGTAGTACCCGTCTATTTCACGGAAATTATGCAAATTCATAAATAATTAAAGGATATCTTAGGACATGAAATGTTGTTTTCCTTATATGTAATTGAAAAAAATGCTAATAAAAATTGCAAAATACAAAATGTGAAAACCCAAATTTGCATGTTTCTCCGCATGACAAAACACACTTTCATGCCAAATTTAATGAATATCTATGAACAAAAAAGCAAAGGCGAAGAAATGTTAAAAATGCCTATAAAAACGGTAAAACACAAAACTGAAACTTTGTATGTACCCCATCATTGACCTAATGAACCTCCATGCCAATTTTGATGAAGACCCATCTACACCCTGTGACGTAGTTACATAGACATACGACAGATAATACTCCAATATTTTTACAGATATAAAATCTAAAACGTATTGAATTGTTTAACTTGTCACGTCATATATCAGTTTTATGCGGAATAACATTACTGAACTTAGGGTTTATAATACAAGATATATTTATATCATGTAGTTAGCATAATAATAACATCTCTACAAAATTGACCAAATTATCATTAAAATTTTTAACTCCACAGGGTATTAAGGTTTGCAAATTAATATTGATAATGTTAATTCCTTATTGAAAAAATCACAGTTTATAACGGTCATTCCCCATTTTTTTTAAGTCCTTTTAACTTTCGTTTTAAAATATTAATTTCGTAGCCTGTTAAGTTGATACAAATTTCGTGTCTCTTTTCCTAATCAAAAATGTTTCCTTCTTTATACAGCAAAATTACTTAACTACTTAACCAAAGTATTCATTTTATCTGGATAATAAAGCATTATTAGATAGACCGATGTTACTTCGTAAAAAGATATCCCACTTTAAATTCTCTGTATGAAACATTTGTCCTTAAGACACTATTATATTGTAATTAATCAGTGGTTCGTTTAGCTGGATCAAAGAAGAGCCGAAAAAAGACAAAAGAAATAAGAGAATGAAGCCAAAAGACATTTTGTAAATGTATAGAAAATTATTCAACTTAGTTAGCCCCCAGTGGCTCAGCGGTATGTCTGCAGATTTACAACGTTAAAAACTAGGTTTCGATACTAGTGGTGGGCAGACCACAAATAGCCTATTGTGTTGCTTTCTGCTCAACTTAAAACAACATCAACCTATTTGATAACTAAGTTAGTTTTAATCTTGACTATTTAAACATTGAAAGTATTTAAATTTGTTATATTTACAGTACGTGATCACTCTTGTGACCAATTTTATTTATTTTTCCCATCAAAATTATTACTGTTTCTCAGAATGATGTGATAAAGGAAATTCTATAAATAAAAAAAAGGTCGCTATCTTTGCCGGGCTTGCAGGTTAGGATGCCCAATTCATACTTTGTGAGCTACGGTTTCGAATCCTTGTCACCGAATATATTCGCTCTGTCAGCTTAAGCTCATTGTATTGTGATGGTCAGTTCCATTATTTGTACGTAAGAAATGAAACGAAAGATTTGGCGGTGTGTGGTGCTGACAAGCTACCTTCCCTCTAGTCTATTACTGCTATATTAAGAACAGGCACTCCTCAAAACCAAACCTGTATTTCTGAGATTTATCGATAGCATCTGTCAGTTTTTAAATCAACAGTTCAGGAGAAAGGATTGTTTGTTTGGTTGGTTTTGAATTTCGCACAAAGCTACACGAGGGCTATCTGCTCTAGCAATCCCTAGTTTAGCAGTGTAAGACTAGAGGGAAGGCAGCTAGTCATCACCACTCTCCACCAACTCTTGGGGTACTCTTTCACCAACGAATAGTAAAATTGACCATAATATTATAACTCCCTCATGGCTGAAAAAGCAAGCGTATTTGATGTGACGGGGATTCGAACTCGCGACACTCGTATTACAAGTCAAGTGCCTTAATCACCTGGCGGCCATGCCGGGCCTTAGGAGGAATGAATATTTGTTGGAATTAAACATGTTTATAGCGTCGTGAGACATGCAGCTGTGCCGCTGGGGGACAGGAGGAAGAAAGAGGTCGAAATATACTTGACCCTTCGAGATCCTCAGCGACCTAAATACCCGGTACTGAGATAACAAACAACAAATATATATTTGTATTTATGTAATAATATACTTCAATAGCCGCAACTGTTACATAATTTTGCAGAAGTCCAACAATCAAATAATGAGCCTACTTACATAACTATCATAATCACTTTAGCAACATAACACTTCAATACTTTCTCAAACCGTACAAACACTAACGAATAATAATCATACATAAAAATCACGACCTTTCCTGTGAATATCCAGATTGAAGCGCTCATGAAAGAAATTGATGCAGATACGTTCTTTACAATTGAAACCCTAACAACTTCAAGTACAACAATAACATTTCCTTGATATCCATTGATCAGAATAAATAGAAATTATAATATGGATCAATACTGGGGAATCACCTGTTCTCAAATCAACAATAGTTCTAACTAATATCAGTTAGTGCATACCTGTAGATGTGACTTTATTAAATAACACAGTTGTTATAGTTGTCGGAAGTGACCTTATTAAATAACACAGTTGTTATAGTTGTCGGAAGTGACCTTATTAAATAACACAGTTATTATAGTTGTCGGAAGTTACTGCTCTATCACTAGAACAACAGATTCATCCTATTAGAAGATGTTGTCAAACATAATAGAAAATATATAATAATAGGATTCCATATGAATTTTGGATACAGTAAATGGTTCCAGACTAATAAATTTCCTACTGAGTATAAGTTTTGTTTGAATCAATGATGAAACGCCAACCCATTGTTTTACATCAACAAATACTTGCGAAATTCCAGATTCATATAGAAGCTCTGATAATTTAAGATTAAAATATACAGTATTCCATGTCGAGAAAGACATAGATAGTGACCAAAAAAACCCACAGAGTTACAGACTAATCAGTCTGACAAGAATAGAGTTACGGACCAATCAGTCTGACCAGCTGCGTAAAAAAATAATTTAAAACGATTAATAAGCAATAGATTAAACACATATCTAAAAGATTGAAACTTACTGGTGCTACAAAACAGTTTCAGGAACATTTCTGAAACAACCGTTTCCTCAATTAGATTGACTGAAACCGTAATAGGTAACTTCAACAAATATAAAGGTACTGTCATCTACCTGTTCGATCCAGAGAAGACTTTCAATGCAACCTAGCATCCTCAAGTCTAAAGTCCCGGATGTTACAGATGGAACAACCGTGATTATCCAACTTACTAGGTTCCCCCACTGGATCATGTGTAAGTTTACGGATTTACAAAGCCAAAATCGCGGGTTCGATTCCCCTTGTTGAACATAGCAAATAGCTAGATGTGGGTCTGCTATAAAAAAACAACAACTAAAAACCAACTTCCTAGAAAATAGAAAATGCTACATCAAACCTGCTTGCCCTTTCAGTCGCGGGTGCGTTATAATGTCATGGCCAATCTCACTATTCTTTGATAAAAATGTAGCACCAAGAGTTGGCGGTGGGTGGTGATGACTAGCTGCCTTCCCTCTAGTCTTACACTGCTAAAGTAGGAAAGGCTAGCACAGATAACCTTTGTGTAGTTTTGCGCGAAATTCAAATCAAACTTTCTCTTTAGAGATATTAAATTATTTAGCTGAATTAATTTATTTAGGTTATTGCATGTATTTTGGAAGACGTTTGATGATATGTAAATACAAAAATAAGTACCAGATAAATAAAGAAAATGTTTACTATGTTTTTTTCATAAACTCTACTGGGACTTGAAATATTTCTTTTTCCGGTACCTGGAAGATTTTTTTAAATAAGAAAGTAAATTAAACATGATATGTGTGTTTAGATAAAATATACCAGATGATCGTTGCTTTTTTTTCAGCTATAATTAGGGATTAAAGGATTTTCTTATGATAAGTTAAAGAAATAACTCGTTAAAATGTCAGTTAATATGTTTGTTTGTGTTAGTGCGAAGCTAAACAATAGTCTATCTACGCTCCATCTACTGCGGAGTATCGAGCCATGGATTGTAGTATTGTATGTTCGTAAACTTATCATTGACCCACCAGGGGCGGGAGTAGCGAAAGTATAAAAAAATAAATAAATAATTATTTGTTTTAAAATTTTGTGCAAAGCAACACAAGAGATATTTGCGCATACTTGTCCCTAATTTAAAATGATAGACTAGATCAGACTTACGGCAGTCAAATCCCACTATTTGGTGGGTGACGTGGAGCGGTTTCCATCCTTTTAGTTGTTTTTAATAACGATCCTACAAACAAGCAGAACGGCGTTGACACATTTTTACTGTTCCTTCTGTTTTAACATTTCTACAAATTAGGTTCTGAACTTGAGGAACGCGGATACCTAATTTTTCTGATTATCAACACAACTGTAACCATGACATTCCTAACTTTATAACTCTTTCACTAGTCTGCATACTAACTATGACACCTGTATTCCGGTTTTTTTCTAATATTATATAATCATGTTTCTTTTAAAGAGTACGTTAAGCTTTGCTCTATTTACTCCTTTTTAAACTAAGATATTTCTCTGATGTATGAGGTTTTAAAACTAAATGGCGACTCAACAAAGCTTACTGGTGTCACACCTTTATGTTTTTTCTTTAATAAACAAATTGTAATCTCCTAGCAAACCACGTACTGTCCCCATATTTTATTATCTGTTTACCATTCACGGGTGCTTGGCGTTTATAGATTCTTCCCATATAAAAATATTTCACGCCACATTCAACCTAGACATATCACTAAACCTAGTTTTTGTATTAAACCTCATTTCAGCACAATGACCACTTACTGACGCTTCACTTATGGGTTATGCATACTAATAAAGTGCGAAAACTAGTGTATAAGCACAGAGGTCTAGTAAAATCTTGTCACTCAGAAAAGCGATCACTTGAATAATCCACAGATCATAGCATACCAGTTAACAACATTATGAGGAAACCACAGGTCATATTAACATGCCAGTTAACAACATTATGAGGAAACTACAGGTCATATTAACATGCCAGTTAACAACATTATGAGGAAACCACAAATCATAACATACCAGTTAACAACATTATGAGGAAACCACAGGTCATAACATGCCTTTAAACAACCTTAAGAGGAAACCACAGGTCATGACATGCCAGTTAACAACCTTAAGAGGAAATCACAGATCATAACATGCCAGTTAACGGCTTTATGAAGAAATTATATAGGTCATAAAATACTAGTTAACAGCTTTATGAAGAAACCACAGATTATAACATACCGGTTAACATCGTTACCACCACTACAACTGGAGCTACATGCCATGACTGCCAATCAGTGGCACAGCGGTAAGTCTACATACTTGTGACGCTAAACAACGGGTTTTGATAACCATGATGACCAAAGCACAGCTAATTATTAGCTTTAAGCCTAACTACAAAGAAACAAAGATTTAAAAGTTCTAACCACGGAAAATTGTCTTGATTTTTGTAATGTACAAACATTCTTCCAAATGATACTGTTTCAGTTGATATCCTGACATATAATTATTGATCTGTATTGCATATATCCCCAACTGCGACTATCGGTATTGATAACTTCTCAGATTTAATATTTGTATGTATAAAGGTATTTGTATTAATATACCTTTTACACCATTACTATTTCTACTGCATACTTGAATTTACTTCATTGACAATACGCGTGTATATAATAATGTATTTTCATCCCAGTGTTTACAGGTTCGATGGTAATGGAATAAATGTATTCTAAAACGTTCGGCTAATGGCATGATCATGCTTGTTAAGTTATTTGTCTTCTTTGTAGATTATATCTTCTCATGAATCTTTCACCAAAGTTCATTTCAACTTTTTAAATATACATAGTACAAAAATGTTGTTTATAGTGACGATGTGTTATTACACGGACTGTCTGGTACATATTATGCTAATTTTTAAGACTTTTAAGCTGGTTGATCAGGTAACAGCTTCTGAAGATTTTTCGAATCATAATTACATCTTTAACTACACTGTTCATGAGTACCCAGTATTTTTATATACAAAGATTCCAAAAATAAGTTAGTTCCTCTGTAAAAGAAGGAAGAAGTATTTAATATAATTTTAATTTAGATCATCAGTATGCAGGTAGTTTTAAAATAAAGAGTTCGAGTGAAAACAGAACACGGCAAACAAGGGCGTAAAGACTTGAAGGGGAATTTTGTGAGAAATTCATATGCTGGTCGATAGCACAGACATTAGACGTTTCTGAGACATTTATATGACTGTCTTCAGGACAGAAGTACACATATATTATACAATAAGTCCCACTGTGGAACAGCTGTTGTTTTCGGACTTACAACTCTAAAATCCTGAGTTCGATAGCCTCCGGTGGACATAGCAGTTAACTCAACACGGCTTTGCTCTAAAACAAACTAAAATCCATAAACAAGAATGTGGCATTTATCCTAACTCCATCAATCACTTTAAAGTTATTATAAGATTACCCGTCTGTGTTTCCACACGAATGTCAGGCCAACAACCTACCTAACAAGTTTAACTTACAGAGTACAATATCCAAAAACCTACCAAGAAGTTTAGCTTAGATGATACTATGTCCAAAAATCCAACCAAGGAGTTTAACTTAAAGAGCACTAAGTCCAAATAACCAATCAAAAAGTTTAACTGACAGGGTGTTATGTCCAACAATCCAATCAATACCTTCAACTTGCAGAGTAATATTTCCAACCAAACCAAACAGAATACAGTGAAAGACTCAAACTGGTGATAACTATAGAAATGTGCATTCCTGAACATTCAGTACAGAATGTCAACAGAAAGCCAACGTACAAAAACTTACAGGAATTTTGTATGTTTTAGAAACAGATTTAAAGAGGGGAAAGGTCTTATATAACAAATATCTTTAATCCAATGTTTCATAGATTAATAGAACAAAAACTTATATTCTTTACTATCAAATATCTTTATTCTATTCGTTTCTGCACACGTTAAAATATACCTAGTGATTTAAATATTGAACTACACACATATATAAATTGTACTTTTAGACTAAAATCACCTTTAACAACTACGGTAGTAATTTATTTACATGGCGACGTTTCGAACAAACGTTCTTTTTCAAGCCAGAAACACCTGTAAATATTCCTATAATCGCCACTAATAGATTGGCTTCTTTCTGGCTTGAAAAAAGAGCATTTGTTCGAAACGTCGCCATGTAAATAAATTACTACCGTAGTTTCTAAAGATGATTTTTTTCTAAAGCTATAGTTTCTTTGTTTTATAATATTCGCATTTTTCTGCTTATATGTATATATTTATGTGTGTGCATATTTGAAGTCTCAATTGTTAAAAGTAGCGTAAACCGAAACGTTTATATGTTACAACCAATAAATATTTTTGTATATTTTTTCATTTGATTACTTGCATTTCTTGTGCATATATAAGGACACTTTGGCGTTTTAAAACAACCATCTTATTAACATTACACGTCAATTCACCCGAACTGTTCATTTGAGAGTAACAACTGTTTTTGTTGCAATCAATGAAAGATTTCCAGGTGAAACAGCACTGGTACAAGGCGCCTTCTTATTAAGAAGGGCGGGGCTGCTTATCGACGGTCATTCATTGGACCCGTTAAAAAAAGTGTATGCTCACGATAATCAGGCCTTTCAACTTTTAAGTGAAGTGCTACGTTTGAACAAATACGAATTCGAAATAATCCACTCTCGTAACAACACCCTTTTTCTTACTTTCCTCATGGTAAAAAGAAAACAAAAAGTACAGAGCTAGAACTCTTCTTTATCTGGTCAAGCAGCTGCGATGAACCTACAATTACAAAGTGCAAATCAGACAGAGATGAAAATTATAGGTTTCTGCAGAGAACGGAAGCTTATAGTCCGGATATTCGAATAGAATCCGAGCACGTTTGTGCCGAGAGCTAGCTAATGGTACTTTTATGAATTAGTCAAGTTTGTTGTATACAATGACATCTGGGATTCTTTAACTGCTGCTGATCTGTTGTTTTTACTGCTTGTTTCGAAAATGAAGAGAGAGGAAGAGGTTGAGATTAGACAAGATGTAAACGTGAGAAAATTTGACACATGACGAGATTTCCGAAGTAACTACTTTTTGTTTGTTTCTTGTCGTTGTTTTTTAACTTCGCACAAAGCTACACTAGAGCTATCTGTGGTAGTCGTCCCGAATTTATTAATTTAAGACTAGAGAGAAGGCTAGTAGTCATCATCACCCACCTCTAACTCTTTGGCTACTTTTTTACTAACAAATATGAATTGACCAACACATTATAACACCTCTACGGATATATTTGGTTTGACGGGAATTCGAATCCGCAACTCACAGATTGCGAATCGGGCGCTCTAACCACCTGGCCATATTCTTTGATAGAGAAGTGGTAAGTTTACGGCCGTATAACGCTATTCTAAACCAAAATATGTTTTTCTAAGTTTAGACCAAGCAACTAAGAAGCTGACATTAATAGGAAAGGAGATTTATTTGTGTTCAAGCACAAAGCTACACAATAAGCTGTCTGTGTTCTGCCCAACACAGGTATCGAAACTCGTTTTTTTAGCTATGAAATACCGCATACATATCACTGTGTCACTGGGATATGATGAAAGAAGAATGTAACTATATCAATTAGTGATATCGAGAAACCCACTTGTTGAGAATTTTATATGCAAAAACGGCTCGTTTGGGTTGAGAAAATATTTTAAATAGAAGAGCGAACAACGTTTCGACCTTCTTCGGTCATCGTCAGGTTCACAAAGAAAGAGGTAACTGACCGGAAGCTGACCACATGTTTGGAAGGGGTTGTGTAATTGAGTGTCGCAATGTAGAGGGCGGGGTTAGACCTGACGATGACCGAAGAAGGTCGAAACGTTGTTCGCTCTTCTATTTAAAATATTTTCTCAACCCAAACGAGCTGTTTTTGCGTATAAAATGTAGCTATATGCATAAATATATTTTGTAGATGAGACACAATGAAAATGTTAGCAAGAAATCTCTAAAATATTGTTAAAAAATAATTCTCAAGTTCATTGCGAAAAGAGTTGAGCTCTTCCGTAAAATGTGCCTGTTTGTTAATACTTTCTTCGTTCGAAAAAGAGAGAGGTTATACCTGAGCACTAAATATGTCCCGAATCGAACAGTTAACCTACATTAGTATAATATCTTAACCAGGTTGAAAACACCAAAACTATATCGATATATGAAAACAGACTGAATTTGGTAGTGGGTAACGTAACAATATGAAGTTTACTAACCAACAAGTATCACCAGCTTGTGATTAAATGAAGCATTCTTCTTACACAATAATGACTCGAGGCTGGAAGTCCACATTTCAACTTAATCTGTTATTGTTTAATACCGTTAGAGTTGCTGAGCATGTCATGTTTATTACTTTCGGGTTTGTGATATCCCTCAGCTACTAGAAACTGCAATCAGTTGTCATAAAGCCTTTACTTTATGTTACGTGAATAACAGGTTTCATTCGTATAAACAAACATTTCCACCCATCGAAAATTCAGAAGATAAATTTTACTGCTGCAACATGATGGTAGTTAGCAGAAAATGATCTAATCAACCTTTCGTTTTGGGGCTTTGAGTACGAGGCTGCAAGACTACTCCTGAAAGACAACCTACTACAGAACGATTACAAACATCTAAGCTGTTAACATTCGACTATCTCGGCCGATCAGCGGCCGTAAAAGAGGGCTCAGATTATGTGGTTGCTTCCGTAAGCAGTAAAAATTAAATTATCTTTTCTGTATATGGTGGAATTTTTGTTTTATTATGCAATTTCCTTTAAAAAAACAATAATTGTCTGTCTCTGTGACGTGTTATTGCCTGAAATTACAAATAGCTTTTATTCAATTTCGACAAGAATTCGCTTGTACATTAGGGAAACATTTTTCTCGCGTATTTTAGTGTTGGGTTCAGTGTATAAATTGTGAATATTTTAAAGGCTAAAAGAAAACTCTCTAACCTTTAGAAACATCTGTAACAAAAACACTCATTTTATAATTTCTTATATTGATTTTAATGTAAAAAAATTACTTAGAAATTTCACAAAGATACATCAATTTTAAGATAAAATAAAATATCAGAGATGCGACCCCTTGTTTTGGAAAGTAAAATTTTATATTTTTTTATACAATTATATTTTGTCCCTACTACCTCGAAAAAAGTTTCAGAATCTTTTGAAAAATATGTAAATATTCAGTGCAATGCTTCCCGTCAAACGAAAGTCACCCTGTTAACAAAGAGTTGTATATGATTATTAAACACTATAAAGCTATCATTGTATACAATATTTTAACAAAGTAGTATAAAACGCTCACACTTATATAGCAATAGCACTAAAATTAGTGGCTATTTAAATTATTACAAGAAAAAATAGTCATTTCTGCAACATCATTATAGTTAATGTGTATCTGTTACTACAACTTAAATAAAATTATGCAGTCACGCGTGACCTAGTAGTTCGCATGTCGGACTGTGGATCCTAAAGTCACGCCCAGTTGCTAAGAAAACAAAACTATTCTCCTTACTCTGAAGCAGTGGACATGGTTATAAAAGTAACCATCGGATCCCACTATGGAAGTTCAGTGCGTAATATTAAAACAACTTTGGAGCTTTACTACGTCGTTACTCACGGCCACGTCCTGTCATGCTCGGTCTGACGGCCCTGATCGTGATAATAGACCTGCAACGTAGTCGTTATTGTCAAAGGTTGCATCAAAATGTTGTTGGGTCAAAATAACGAAATCTTGTGTGCAAGGGCAACTGTTTCTCATCGTCAATTTTAACCCTGAATAAGATATTTTACGCAAGGGCGTAAGCAGTTACTTCAAACAGTGAATTAGAAATAAATATGAATTTTGAAACGCTTCGTAACTGTAATAAGACTGCGTGAAGTGAAAGATTGGGTTATGAAAACGTTAATTATGTATATGCGTTAACATTAATATCGGCGTTAAGCTGGTAAGATGCAACACTGATTTAAGAAAAAGTTAACTCTGTAAACGTTTTATACTAATAACGGTGTTCAGCTGGTAAACTTAAGCATAGTATTAGAGAACTGTCAGTCTACAACTCTAATAAAAGTGGACTTGGAAAATTAAAACCTGAACGGCCAATGCAGAGATCTCCAGGGCTCAGACGTTCCTAATTTTGAACTACTAACTACAGAAAAAACAAAAACCAGGCACCACAAAAGCATTACTCGTTTCTTTGAATCGTGTTACAGAATTGAGCGAAATTTTTATAACGCGTCTACAGATGAAAGGACAATGCTACACAGAGAACTATCTATGCTCTACCCGTCACGGGGATCGAAACCTAGTTTTTAGCATTGTAAGTCCGGAGACATACCGCTGACTCACAAATGAAGTATTCAGAGCGTCTTCTGTTTCATCATGTTTCGAGCCACGGATTCTTACTCTGCAGCCCTACATACTATGACAGGCCAGTTTAAAAAAACAAACGATGGTGTGTTTGAGAGTGATTCCATGATCGAGATGGAATAACGCCATAAGTCCAAGTTTTGGACTTATTACAGGAGTATTAGTAGTAATGCTTAACACGACATTTTTAATACCAAAAGGAAATTCAATAAATTGGAGGTAACTTCTATAAAGTTTAAAATGAGAACTGATTAAGTATCATAATCAGACTTCTTTTTTTTTCTTCTAGTGGTAACATAAAAATGACTTTACTTAAAATAAAAAGCTTTTTTTGTCAAAATCAAGTCTTGGCCATCAGATACCACATAAAAGTCAATTTTTGTTGTCAAAATCAAGTCTTTGCAATCAGATACCACATACAAGTCAAGTTTTTGTTGTCAAAATCAAGTCTTGGCTATCAGATACCACATACAAGTCAAGTTTTTGTTGTCAAAATCAAGTCTTGGCCATCAGATACCGCATACAAGTCCACACGTTAAAACACATAGGTTTTCATTAATTCCTTTAGCAACTATTTTTCTATCATGTGACTGTTGTTTTCTTAAACAGGGAAAAAATATACTACGTAACAGCTTATGATATACTACATCACAGACATTTTAACTAATCCTGTTTATGAGCTGCTAGCTCATTTTCTAGAGTGGTTCATGTCCAATTTGCTAAATGAATCAGCTTCTGTTATGTCTAACTTGAATTAGTTTTAAGAACAAAATCCTATTCCTTTTGTTTTTACTTTTTATAGTTATCACATGTTATATGTAAATTTCATAAGTAATGATTACGTTAAACAATTACATCTAAGAACTCACTCTTCCTCGTCAAAGACTTAGACACAACACAAGTTGTGAGTTTCTCAACCCCTTACTTCTGTTATGCGTCATTACAAACACAGAAATCAGTATGCGTGTATGTTAAAACATTAATTTCAGCAATTGCGTGTAGGATGATTAGCCTTCCAAAGAGACAATGTTCGACTGAAACGAATTTTGAACCCGAACTATAATGCTTTGATATGACTTTTCAATTAAGACGCGGATGAAAATAACTCACGTCTTAAACAGAAATAATACTAAGGACAATATATATGTAAAACTTTTCTCTACCCAAACGAGCCGGTTTTACACACATATTTTTTCTCTACAAATGGGTTTTCTCGTCATCGCTGATTAATGCTGAGATTACGTTTCTACTTACGACTTAACTTAGCCATGGCATTCGTTAATTTTAAACGGAGCTTCGGTAAATTAGGTTTATATATCAACAAAAGCTCAGTCAGTTAGGTTTATATATCAACAAAGCTCAGTCAGTTAGGTATATATATTTACAAAAGCTCAATCAGTTAGGTTTATGTATCAACAAAAGCTCAGTAAATTAGGTTTATATATATATATGTCAACAAAAGCTCAATCAGTTAGGTTTATGTATATCAACAAAATACCAGTCAGTTTGGTTTATATATCAACAAAATCCCACTCAGTTAGGTTTATATATCAACAAAAACCCAATCAGTTAGGTTTATATATCAACAAAAACCCAATCAGTTAGGTTTATATATCAACAAAAATTCAGTAAATTAGGTTTATATATCAACAAAAACTCAGTTAATTAGGTTTATATATATCAACAGAAACTCAGTCAGTTAAGTTTATGTATAAACAAAATCTATATGACAAATGAATTAACTTTCTTCCCATAGTTCAAAGGTAAATTTGAGGGCTTATGTCAGTAACAATCGAATGTTGATTCCCGCACTGGGCAAAAGAAAAAAAAAGTCCATTATGTAGCTCTGTGTTATTGCAAATTTCTTGGGCTATAAGTTGTATTTCTAAGAAAAAAATAAAATAGCTTCTTTCTTTTAAAACAAAAATTGATAGGATATACTCATATGTCAAAATACTTCTTGAGAGTTTGGAAGATATATATTTCACGCAAATTAGAGAAGAAAACAAACAAATTTTAAAAGACGAGCACAAGTCACTGTGACGCCTGTCATTACTGTAGGAAACAACTCTAATAATTCGTGCTATTTCGAATAAACGAAAAACCTATTACGTAGAGTATAGGTTCACGACAAAAATAGAACAATACTTTATGCTTTACATGTCAAGAAAAAATATTTGACACAAATAATCCTGAATTTCTGCAGTATAAAACTAGTCTTAACTAGTCTGTAAGTCATTTCTAAATAAATATAATGTTTATTTGAGAGTAGACGCGCTACTTTCACACCTGTGTTAGGTTTACTATTAATATCTATCTATCTATTACTTACTCCTTACTATATTACTCTATACGCAATACATGTACATAGAGAGTGAAAGAAAGACTTTTAGTTTATTAATATTTATATTTCAGCATTTATTTACATCTAATTTTATGAAATACGATCTATTTGTTTCACAATATTTTCGTTCAATTTGATCTGTACTTTTAATCGAACTTTTCGTTATGTGTTAGTTAACGCTCAGATTATGTATATAACTGTATATAACAGTACGCATAAGTCTCATTCTGTTGATAACACGTAAATAACATTGTATTCAACGTAAAATGTTATTCTGGTAGCAATGAAATGGACTAATATTGTAAATTAAAGTCCCACCATTAGCCAGCTGCTTAAACGATCTATTGTTTTTGGACAATAAAAGGTCAGCTAAACTTGATTTATTTATCATAAAAGGGGTGACAATCAATTCAAACCCTGACAAACGCCCCACTTCAAACTCGGGTTTCAACATTGTTTCTGTTAAAATACATAAGTGGCAACTGTCATTCCAAAAACCCGATAAACGTCCTATTTCAGCTCGGGTTTTATTAAATTAATCCGGTAACAAAAACTTACAAAACTATTGTTATAGCAGATGCTCCGAATATACCCCATCAAGTTACATGAACCAAAGGTGACTGACGTAGAGCTAGAACAGTACGGAATTTGATGTTTAAAAGTGCTAACTTTTCACTTTCTCAGGTGACGTGACCAATCTGCACTTATTTTTAATACGGCCTGCTACACGATGAATTACACCTATGCAATTTATCCTCGAGCAAACTTATCTCTGACATATGGATAGCTTCCCGTTGCAGGACATTCAATACCCACAAGTCAGTTTTTTCCCCTGATATTTTTTGATAGAATTCTCGAAGGAACGTAACAGTGCGTGAAAATCAGATTTCAGTCGGAGAATGCGATCTGAAGAGATACGAGTTTTACGTCCTAACTTATAGTCTTTATCTTTTCGCATCACACTGATCCATGATCGATTGTCCTGCTTGGAAGTGTGCCTTGTGGTGTTATTTCATGTACCTAACATCATTCAAATGAAACTACGTAATTAAAAACCGTAGCGGCAGTTGTGAATAAAAGTATTTTGTTTCAGTGCAAGATTAGTTATTAAAACATAGTTATTTAATTACTATAAGTGCAAGCTACTCAAGAGCAGATATAACAAAAAATTAGCACAGAGAAAAAATAATAATAGACTTACTAAATAAAGTAATATTCTGTTTTATACGCAAGAAACGTCAAGAATCTACCAGCAACAGAGACACTATTATATTTGAAAGACACACTAATCCTTAAAGAGCACACTGAACATTTGAAAGTCATATTGATCCTTTATAAACACAGTGATCTTTGAAAGACACTCTGATCTTCTAAAGATGCACTGAACCTTCAGAGACACATTGATCCTTAAAAGACACACTGAACCCTTAAAGAGACTGATCCTTGAGAGATACACTGAAACCTTAAAGAGACTGATCCTTGAGAGATACACTAAACCCTTAAAGAGACTGATCTTTGAGAGATACACTGATCCTTGAGAGATTTACTGAACACTGAGAGATACACTAAACACTTAAAGAGACTGATCCTTGAGAGATTCACTGAGAGATACACTAAACCCTTAAAGAGACTCTGATCCTTGAGAGATTCACTGATATTTGAATGGCATTCTGATCCTTGGCCTGTCAGATATCCAGTTTGTTAACAGCTGATGGCGCGAGCTGCTTGTCTTTATATTTGTATCGACTGCATAGGTTTGTTTTGTTTAATGGTGAGATTTTTAAACTTTATCTCGAAACAAATGTTTAGATTATCATAGGTAATGGACAAAGTCATCCTGAGCATCTACAATAATATCACGTTAATGTGAATTATGAATTCAATGACGTTGTTGGAAGAAGTGTTACCCAATATAAGCTCACGTGTGTTTTATTATTTACAATAATTACAACGTCTTTAATATATTTCCCCTTACCAGTTGCTAAGCTAAAAGCTCAAGGGATTATAACGTTAAAATTTGTAGTTTGATTTTTGAGATAGGAACAGTATTTTTGCACCTGTCAGTAAACAAGCCATAAATATTTGTTTTATGTTTTAGGTAAGCAGATGGATAATGACATCTTTATAAAAAAGAAAGTAAATCACGAATAAAAGATCTGATTTAATTTTGTTAGTACAAAGTAACAAATTTATTTGTCTATACTCTGTTCACCGCAGATAGATGAAACCTCAAATTTTGCATTGCAAATATAAGATGGTGTATTGAACGATTTTTTTTCATACTTAAGATGTTACAAATTACTGAAATCATTTGAAAACCTTTCTTTTTTCTTTTAAAGTAAATACTAAATATTATGAAAAATTATTAAATCATCAATAAACCAAGAATCTCATCTACTGACATTGAAGCCTAGCATTACCAGAAATTAGCAAATCATAATTAGAAACGTGTTATTTCATTAGCTAAGAGGCTTTGAGTTAATATGCGTTTTAATTTGAGTCAGTGGAATTAGTAGCGCATTTGCAGTTAAATATTGTGAATTATAAAATCAATAATGTCTGAATATTGTTAAAAACAACTAAAAGTCAAGTACTTTGTGAGCATTTTTTAGAAATAGTTAAAATTCAGTAAACGCCATTGAAAGTTAAATACATGTAAAAATAATTTTAAAAACAAGTTACAGTCAGTCTGTTTGTTTAGAATAGGATAGAAGGAAGGCAGCCAGTTCTGCAGCACCTACCACCAACTCTTAGACTTACTCTAAGACTAATTTTTGTCTGCCCGACTAGTTGGATTTGACAATGACTTTAAAAGCGCATTCACGACCTCAACTTGCGAAGCGCGAGCCACGAACTTTTGGATTATCAGCCCAGGTACATTACTCTCAGGACGCACTATTTTTTTCATTCAGAACATGTAGGTTAAGATGTTGTTTTGAATTAAGCACAAAGCTACACAATGGGCTATCTGTGCTCTGCCCACCACGGGTATCGAAAATTGTGAATAAAGGACTTATCTGAAATATCTCGCAGATAAGACGTAGAACATAAATGTGGTTTTATTGGCATTTTTCTTCTCTAACACTGAATAATTCAGCGGTTTGAGTGATTCGCATGCTTTTGTTTGTTTGTTTATTTTTTTAATTTCGCGCAAAGCTACACGAGGACTATCTATAATTTAACAGTGTAAGACTAGATGGAAGGCAGCTAGTCATCACCAGTGACCATAACTATTGGACTACTCTTTTACCAACGAATAGTGGAATTAACCGTAACATTATAACGCCCCACGGTTAAAAGGGCGAATATGTTTGATTGACGAGGATTCAAACTCGTGACCCTCGAATTACAAATCGAGCGCCTTAACCACCTGACCAGACCTGCTTTTATGTATTCAGCTTCAATATGCTTAAACTACTTCAACAATACACCTAATTATGATTCTGTTGATAAAACGTAAACAGTACTGTATTGAACGTAAAATGTTATTCTGGTCGTAATTAAGCGTAACTCATGTTATAAATTACATTGTAACAATTCTAGTACAAAAGTAATCACAGATGTATTAAAAATTAGCAGTTCAATAATTTTTTTAGTACTAAACTAAAGCACATTCTTATAATTACAAAGTTACTTCAAACTTAAGCCTGCCAAATCGCCTTAAGATAGATTAAAATGTTTTCTTCTCCTTAACAATGAAGAGAAATGGGCATATCTTGAAAAGGTGAATTAAACACATCACATTGAGAACAGAAAAACAGTAAGCATTATAAATAACTTGTTCATTGCTATAAAGTTTTACTTTCCTTCGATAAAACAATACCTATCATCCGATAAAAAATAACTCGTTTCCCATTCTCCATCATTAACCGCCAAAATCTCATCGTCACCAGTCATAACTCTTTCCTTAACCAGGAAACATAAAGTGTGTGTGTGTTTTTCTTATAGCAAAGCCACCTCGAGCTATCTGCTAAGCCCACCGAGGGGAATCGAATCCCTCATTTTAGCGTTGTAAATCCGTCGACTTAGTGAGGAACAGTTTACTAAGAGCCAAAAACTTTTGGTATTAAAACAAACAGCACTTATGAACAGTCAGACAGCTGGTAATCAATATAAAACTTACCACCAGCAAAAACTTGGCGATAAAAACAATATTACTTTTACCAACGATCAGAACCTAATGTTAAAAAACAGAATAAACTATCACTACATAGAAGTTGATGAGAAAAACACAATCATGCTACTACCAGCCCAAAGCTAATGATCCGAGAAAGAAATTGTAGTTAAAAACTAAATATGAAATGTATTTAAGCTGAACTGGTACACTTAGCTTTAATGGCAGATATCAGTTGGTGGGCTATGAAATTCTTACGTGCGCATGTATATTTTGAAATTAAAAGTTTTAACTGAAGCATATCAAATAAAGCATTATTCAAATTTATGTATATCTGATTAAAATGTTTTTTTCTGAACGGCTCTGGTTTTTCCTTTTGAACGAGACAGAAAACGTTTATCAAGTGTTTAAATAAAATATTTCCCATATAACGTGTCCATTAAAGCAAGGTTTTTAACTTATTTTTTCATAGAATTTTATTTAAATTTATGTTTCGGCTAATTTGTTTATATTAGGCTTACTAGTGTTCAAAGTTAATATGACACAGAAAAAGAAACAGATTTGTTGGCCAGTTCGATTGACTTAACATGGGAAATTTCATGTTCATTTAATGAACACAGAAAGTAAATTTTTGGTAGATACTGCTTGATTCGTTAAAATTCTTCTTGGATATTCCATATAGAACCAAAAATGCACATATATTTCGCAGATAAAAACAAAAATTTTAATATATTTTACAAATAACAGAAATGAAAATTGAATGTCATTCAAGACGTCTCTGCAGTGGAAACAAATGTTCAGACGTAGCCAATGACGTTTAGTGTTATAAGTCGAACCGATTTCAACATCAAACAACCTTCATTCATCTTCAAACTCATCAAATTGTGTAACTCGATGATTCTAATTTTGAAACGAACTTTTTTTCAGACTCACTACTTTAAATAGACGTGTTATCAGGAGGCATAGCTTACTTCTTCACTTACATTGATTTTAAAAACTATTTATTGCTTTTCTTATCCAGCTCTGTCAAACATGATAATGTTGTCTCGTTATCGACCGAAACTAAATCAAATTACATGTTTCTTCTACCACTCGTAAGATGGCGAGACCAGTCAGGTGTGCAATAACCATAACTGATGAAGAAAGTGGAAGGATAACAGCCTCTATTTTTTTTTTCTACCTTCTTTGTTCTTATCTATAGCTGGAAAGATAATACAAGAACACTTTCTTGTGGCGTCAGGGTAGTTAGGTCTCAGCGTTTGATTTACCGTGACAGTTAGACCCGAGGCTATTGAACTTTAATGAGTCAAGCTTCAGAGTGACAGGCCTTGTATTTTCTCTTAGATACAAACATCTCCTTTTAGGGTTTGTAGAATACAGCTCCGTAGAGGGATAACAGTGTTTATTTAATATACATAAGTGGGATCGTAAGACGTTAACAATTTGTTATGAGAAATGTTGTTCAATCACTATATTAATTAATAATTTATATTAAACATTGACAAATGTTAATAAATGCGCGCTAAATATCCAGGACAATATTAAATACTACCACGTTTAAAATTTCTCAATAGTACTTCAAAGTAGCATTTATTTCAAATAACTGTACTCATTTGAATAGATACAAATACTTGTGTCATTTCTGTATCGAATATTTTTACTATTTTCTTAATTAAGTATAATTTATTCACATTTTGCTTGAAAGAACTTTTGTCACAGAATTCCGTCATTATTTAGTATTGATTACTTGTTGCCCTCCTGTGGCACAGTGATGTGTCTGTGGATTTACAATGCTTGAAACCGGTTTTCGATACCCCTGGTGGGCAGAGCACAGATAGTCCATTGTATGTTTTTGTGCTTTGTTTTAAACACTTACTAGCTCGTCAATCTGATTAACTGTCAATTTGCTATGAATTGTATCTATAACTGACTGATATTAATTTTCAGTTACTATTGGTCAAAGTTAACAGCATTCAAGGATATCTCTACTATCTTTATTTAGGATTACCCAGTGGCGAATCCACGGGGATGACATAGGGGAAAATCCTCATTGGATACTTCTACCCCATCAACCCCCATTTGAAATATCAAAATTTAGTACTTCAGGGGTTTTAAATCCTCTCTACATTATGACTCTCACTAATATGACAGTTTTAATTTTTCTATGACGGCTGCAGTACATATACTAGGTAAACTGAGCTGAATGAAGTACCAACAATCAGGAATGGATTTAAAAGTATTTATTGGTAGTTGTATAAAGAAAGTCTAAAGTAGTTTCTGCTCTTTTAATAATTAAGAAAAAATGGACTTCTTAAAGGCAAAAACAAACAAACAAAATATTCATTTATTTTGTACGTAATAATACTTTACATCATTCTTCGACGTAGCTATCTCTTTGCACCTATCTGTTGTCACCTCCAGCGTCCCCTAGAAACGCTACTGTATTATCAGATTATTTTTGAGAACATACATACAGTTCAATTATAATAATTTATTTTAAAATTAAGCTTCCTATTAGATTTTAACAATTTAGTGTACTTGTTTTCTATATGCTGAACCTTTTTATATTACAGTGATTTAAGTTTTTGAGTGTCTTACTACGATTAACCCTAAAACATTCTTAGGCTTAGCAGTAGCTAGCTATTTCATATAATTCATTACGAATCAAGTATAGTCATAATACTTTCAGTCTTCGTTACTCATACTTGGTTTGAGTATTCTGATGGTATTATGTATAATGTTGTCTAACCTAAGTATAACGTCAGAAGTTCAGACCGTGCTACATCCAAGATTAAACCTACTTCGGTGCGTATTGATTTAACAGAAGAGGTGAATTATAAAAAAAAAAAATTGGATGCCATAAATCCCAAATAATGTGACACAAATATATTAGAAAAAATAATAAAAAGTAAAGATTATTTTCAGTTTTTCATTCATTTCATGATAAATAAAATCTGGGTTGTTTTTTTTCTTTGCTGTAACTACGCTTCAGTAAAGCTTTCCACAATTATCTAAAGACGTATCGTTATCAGTAATCGGAAATTATGTATAAAACAGAAAGTATCAAATTAGACAAAGATAGAAACTAATGAACCTTACTTAAACATAACAACAACTCTTTGGCATTGACCATCGTATCTGCAAATGGCTGTTACTTAACTCCGCCTCTTATTTGAATACGCCTATCATTAGCTTGAGGCTATCGTGGGAGGGTAGTAATCATATCATCTGGTAAAGGCGTGGTTTATTCGCTTTATATAGGCGGAGCTTGATGCCTAGCAACCGTGAAGGTCTGTTGGTTATCACCAAATAGTTATTCTTTGTTGATAGCAACCGTGCAGTATTCGTCTTATAGTAAAATTGCCACGTATTGCTCTTGTGTATAATAGTATATGCGATTTTTACGTTTCCCAGGTTACTCGTCTGAAATAATGAAATTGTTTATAAAACTATTTAATTTTTAAAACTACGTTTTCTTTTATCATATAACATACAACTACTAAGTGTTTTTGTGGTGTAAACTAAGAATTGTATTATATAGGTTTGAAGAACTCTTCATCAGAAGGAATTAACCATTACATAAAAACGTTGAATAAGGACATTAAACAATATCACATCTAGTATAGGTACAAAATACCTGATATCAAATGAATAATAACGTATCAATACAACGTTTCTGAATTATATATATATATTTTCCTTTATGGGACAGCGGTGACTGTAGATTTAAAACATTAAACTTCAGAGTTTGATTCCCAATGGTAGACGCAGCTCCGCTCTAAAGCAAACACAAACAAATCTAACAATCAAAAATAAAAAACTGAAAACTTTTTCATATTTAACCAGGAGTTAAACATCTTAATTTAAAAAAACAATAACAAAGAACTTATTTCTTTATTGTTTTTAACCAGGTCTATTCATATGAACAGGGACTGCACTTTCGGGCCGCGAGGCGTTATAAGAGTGACAGTTAAATCCCATTATTCGGTCAGAAAAGATATGGCGATTGGTATTGTTGACTAGCTGCTTTCGGTCATCTCAACATTAGGGACAGTATATAAAACTACATTTATAAATTTGAAATTTGACTTTACGTATGTTCCAAACTTTTCTTTGAAACGACTGTGACGTCGCTAATAACTTAGCAAAATGTCCATCATGTCTACAATAAAAACTTCTCCTTAGAGGTGATTGTGAAAGAAACATTAAGTTGGCGTATATTTATCTTGTATAAAGATAATATTATATTGCCTTCAGAACAGCCTGCAAATCCAGAGCAGAGAAAAACTAAGTAATTTCTCTCCCATGTTTTGTCCTCCTATTTTACTCTATAATTAACGTTGCCCGTATACAAGTGTAAAATATAATATCATTAGTACAAAGAAACGAAATGGGAGAAAGAAACGAAACAAGGAAATTATAGGTTTCATTCGAGGTTTAACGCTGAAATGAGAGGTTGTGATAGAAGCGTGAAACAGACACGGATGGCAATCTCAACGGCCAGGTGGGAACGACTCCGAATGAGGACCGCGCGCTCGAACGCCAACCCCGACAACAACAGGCATAGATGATGCGGGTTTGTCACAGTTTCGTCACGTACATTATTCTGCCAAGCGTTTACAAACTTTGTACTATCTTCTAATTCTTGTGAATAGTGTTCATCACAATATGTAAGTAAACGTTTAAATTGACTCCGGAAATGAATTCTAAATTCGCCCTGAGAAGGTTTAGCATTCTATAGGTTTAATCATCATTTTACTTGTGTGATTATAACGGTCTCGTTGAGCACAGTTCATATACAGAGAAGTTGCTTTTAAATAATTTGCGATATTTGTTTACAATTAAAGGAATACATTGTTATAATCTTACACGATAAATAGTTATTAAAGACATAAACTTGCCCTAAAACGACTACATAAGCTTCGGTGTCTTATGACACCATCTTTATAAACCAACAAAAAATATGTAGTCTTTTTAGGGAAAGTTCACGTTTTTAATAACTATTTATTGTGTAATATTTTAACATTGTGTTCCTTTCAATTGTAATAAGATGTTTTAATTTGTGTAATGATTATAATTTGAATATAAGTACATTGTCATATTGTCACGAATTTCTGATAAATATTGTTTACATAGATGGCAAAAAAATTAGTAGACATGTTTCAAAAGGTTATTTGGTTTCTTACGTCTGTAAAAATCATTGCAAAGGAATTGAAGTGAATTACCACCATTAAATAGCAGCACCGTGAAAAAAACAAAGTAAAAATATTGCATGAAAATAAGAGTATAAACTAACATTTTAATACAGTAACAGAGTGAAACATCAGTTTAATGGCATTCTAAAATAGTAATAATATAGAGTAACATTTAACCAAGCAGAAAATAATCAAATGCTGTAAAATCGTACTGTTACTTCACACAACTACCAAATCTGATATGAAGTGAAGCTTGTCATGCAACTGACTCAAAAGAAAAATCATTGAGTGTAACCCAACGTGATCTAATAGTGAAGTGTGAGTCAAAGTTCTTTTACTGTTGTGAAACACGAAGGAACATTCTTTTGTCTCTTTGAATTTAAAAAGAACACTCGAGTGTAGAATACATTATAAGAGTTGATAACAAACGACTAATAACACCGGAACAAGCTTCTAACACCCTCAATATTTACCCATAACGGGGTTTTCAGGACCCCAGTACAAAGCACCAATACCTTACAAAACATTTTACTAACATATTAAGTATCTGGTTGTGCTTCTTGAGGACCTCTGTGTAAAACCACAATAACATCAGAACATTTTACTAGCACGCCTAATATTTGACAATGATGGCTACTTCAGTATCTCAGTGTAAAAACACAAGTAACTCCAGAACATTTTACTAGCACGCCTAATATTTGACAATGATGGCTACTTCAGTATCTCAGTGTAAAAACACAAGTAACTCCAGAACATATGTCCAATATATTGCCATGCAGTCTTTTTTAAGACCTCAGTTTGAAAAGTCAGTAACTTCAAAATATTTTACGTTTTTGTCATTATGTCCGGTATGCCATCGTGGCGACTCTTTATTTTTCAGGTTTCGTGCTGGCAAAATACTTTAGTTATTGATTGTTTCATATTCACTTCTGTAGTTCGTGTATGTTTGACATACCAAAAGTATCATTATGAAGGAAGTCCTAGTATTGTGAAATGATGCATTTATTTGTTGTTGTTATTTTGTGCGACAAAATGATGAATATTATTTAGATACACTCACATGCACTCAGACTTAGCAATCTTCGAAGTCAATATATAACCAAATATATATATAACTTGTTGTTGTTCTAAGGTAGGAGTTTAAATAAAGAGTTCAGTGCGTAGAAAAAGAAAATAATCAGCAGAATGTTTAAAAGTTAAAGAACTTTACTTTCAAAATGATTAGAAAGTTCCCTCATCCCAAAAAGCAAAATTTAAAACTGCTGGAACGAAGACCTTTTAAAAAAAACTAATAAAAGGCATAACTTAACAAGGTTTTTACCCTTTTTTACTAAAACGCAAGATAAAACTGTCTCTAACCCAAAATGTTGTCTTTACTATATTTTCAAAATTAGCAAGTAAACTTATGTTGTCTATTTAATAATATAAGCCATCTTGTTAAATGATACGAAGTTTGAGTTGTTGTTTTTTTTAACATAAGAGGCAAGAAATATTACCTTTCATTTAGTTTAACTCGAACTGTTACTATATTTGTTATTTTATATCTCTATTTATGCATTTACGAGAATTTGGCCGTAAAATTTCAGTCAAACAGCTTTGTCACGAAATATTAATGTTATATAATCGTTACATGTCACCCAAAAACCTGAAATGTTAAATCTCATTACGAAAGTACTCATGGTTAAGACTTTTATGTTGTGTTCTTTCCCATTTCAGTGACGTGAATTTTGATCTTAATTTACTTTTTTTTTCTGAAAAAAAAGGAAATGTATGGAAATTCAACAGTTTTCACCATTGCAAAAACAACAATATGACAAAAAACATGTAGTCAAGAAATGTTCCAAACAAGACTAAAGAACTGAAAATTGCGATTAAGATTTAATTCAAAATATTCAGGGGGATCTCTAAAATTAAACAAGATAAGATGTAATATTGCAATTCCTTTTAGTAACCATAGGACTCAAGTGTAATTTTTTCTCCTTTCAGGTAAAAGAAACAACGTTGAAGATTCCAGATTTGTCAGAAAATTCGTTGATTGGTCACGCTATCTTTCTGGGGGAAAAATCGAAGAACTTAATATCTTCGTGAGTTAAATAACAAAATAAAGGTAAGAAATTCTATCGTGCTGCTCGGAACATGCTTCTCTATCGTTTAATGCACGGCAAGCTACAAAGAATTCGGACGCTAGATAGCGCGTCACAACAAATGATTTATAGGAAACGTGTACAAATAGCCTAAAGCCTAAATGAAAAATCAAGTTTCGAAAGTCACGTATAAAATAGCTTTATCCAGCTAGGTACATGAATTGTTTTGTTTTTTTTAAATCCTTATTTTCTACGTTTTCTCTTGGCCTGGCCCGGCATGGCCAAGCGTGTTAGGGCGTGTGATTCGTAATCTGAGGGTTGCGGGTTCGCGCCCGCGTCGCGCCAAACATGCTCGCCCTCCCAGCCGTGAAGGGGGGTTATATTGTGACGGTCAATCCCACTTTTCGTTGGTAAAAGAGTAGCCCAAGAGTTGGCGGTGGGTGGTGATGACTAGCTGCCTTCCCTCTAGTCTTACACTGCTAAATTGGGGACGGCTATCACAGATAGCCCTCGAGTAGCTTTGTGCGAAATTCCAAAACAAACAAAAAAAATCAGAAATTCGGTATTAAATAGAAATAGCTTTATTACTTGCTTTCCTAACCATTTGAAAACTTTACTGAATCTGAAGCGGAGTAGTAGTAATTACCCTGTCAGGATATTAATTTCAAACATTCATGGTTCGTATCCCATTTCCACAAACACATGTTTTGGGTCCAAGGCTTGTTATAAGAATAAAGGTCAAACCGTACTATGCAATCAGATAAGAGTAGCCAAGAACTAACTGTTTCCCTTTGCTTTAGCCTGCAGTTTAATATTATGGGTAGCTATATACAGATATTCTGTATGTTGTTCTTGGCGAAATTCTGAAAACATTAACAAAGAGATGACAGTTTTACGATAGACTCCCTAAGACTAACTGAACCTGTGGTTTAATAGCACTTTTTTCATAGAAGAGAAAAATTATTGACCTTAATTAATCCTGTTAACAATGGTTAACCACTTCATTTTTATGCAAGCAACCCCTGATTTGTTTGATTTGATAAATTTCGCGCTGAGCTTCTCGAAGGTTATCTTTCCTAATTTAGAAGTGATAGATTAGAGGGAAGGCAGATAATCAACACTACACGTGCTAAATTTTCTACTATTCTTTCATAAAACATAGGACTGGCCGTCGCATTGTAATAAACCCCCCCAGAGCTGAAAGGAACGAACATGTTCGGCGAATGGTTTTGGTCCCGCGACACAAACACATAGGTTGCGAGTCAAGCATTCTTACTATTAGGATACAGAAGAAAAATCCATTATACTCTAAGCTAGACTTAATTACATGTAATAATATAAAAAAAACATTTGATGTTACTATTTTTCCTTACTTTTCAGAACTTTCGTGTCAGAAAAAGGGATTATGTGCACGTAGCCTTCCCTAATTCTGTGTTCATAAATTAGAGGAAAGTCAACAGAACCTTTTTCTAAATCTGAGGGACACTAGTCTCTGACCGAATAGTAGAATTCGACTGTCACTCTTATAACGCATTCCCGCTCCAAATTAGAAAGCAACGAGTAGCGAATCACAAACCCCCAGACTCGTAAGCCTTGTAAGCTAACTAGTAGGCTACTTCCGGCCTATTTCTCAATAGTATCACCAAAGTTTGTAAAGCTACGAAGTTCACAAATATAAGTGTTGTTGTAATGTATTAAGCGCTTTTATTTGCAAACAACTTTTTTATTATCTAACTTTTTCATTTTTTATCTTATTTTCCGTTAAATTCGTATACCGTAAATATCACCAACCAATTTCTTTCCATTCAATATCAAACTAACTTTATGAAATTACGCATAAGCAATTATATGTCTCGAGTTGGAAGTAAGTTGCAGTTAGAGTTTGTGGAACTCAGGTGTATTACCAGAGGTTCTAAGGCTTCTTAACTCGTGAAGTGTGTTAACAAAAGTTATAGAATCCGTCACCTGTGGACGTTTGTTACCTTCTCACCTTATAGAAGTCACAGCTTATTGCCATATATTATAAGGGTTCTTTAATGAAGATTATAAGACTTCTTACTTTATGGAAGTTTGTTACTAGAGATTATAAGACTTCTTTTGTTATATACATCTGTTACTATATATTATAAGAATTTTTACTTTGTGGAAGTTTGTTACCAGAAGTTGTAAAACTTCTTACTTCGCGGAAGTTTGTTACTAAGGGTTATAAGTTCTTAGTCCATGGGATTTTGTTACTAAGGGTTATAAAACTTTTTACTTCACGGAAGTGTTTTACTAGAGCTTATAAGACTTACTTTGTACAAGTCTATTACCAAAGGCTATAAAGACTTCTCTGCTTATAGAAGTCACAGTTTGTTGTCAAATGTTATAAATCTTCTTCACTTTAGAGAGTTTTTTTACCAAAGATTATAAGACTTCTTCAGTTATAGAAAACATCCTTTGTTACCAGAGGTTAAAAGACCTTTTCACATTCGGACGTCTGTTACCAGATTGCTAGATTTCTTTACATGTAAAACTACTTTACCAGACACTATAGGACTTCTTTACTTCAAGAAGTCTGTTGCTAGATGTTGTATGTCTTCTTCAGGTTTGTTTGCTTTTTGTGATTAACAGAAGTTTGTGGTGAGAGGAAATAAAATCCCGTCACTAGTAACCGTCGGAAGACAATGGTAAAAAGAATAGATGTTTGTGGTTTGGATAACGAAAAAAATTTCTTATCTGAAATACGTGTTACAGTATCTTTCATTCAAAAAAATTAAAAATTGCTGGTCAGTGCAATACATTCTTCATCAGTGGTTAACTCAGGTTACACGTGATAATGTAACGGTGTAACGTTTTCCAACCGGATGAATAATTGGTAACCACCTGCATATTGTACGCATTATTCAACATACACTCCATAGGTAATAAATCAATGTACCACTGATAGTGCCTAGAAAATTGTTTCATAGCAACTCTTCATGGATGACAGCATTAACAACAGTACTTAGTATCGTATTACTTCGCTTTTTCCGGTATATCTGAACTTAGTATATTTAGGTTCTACCAACTTGCCGACTGCCTTTGAGGCATGACAACGTACCGGAAAAGTGAGTTCATAATGTGTTCGTTACAACGCTACTTTCTGCTAAAGGCAGAGATAATTTTTATTATTCAACTTTTGTGTGTTTTTGACTGACATAACTCCATACAATTGACCGGAAGTAAGCTCAATTTTGAAAACATTACAAGGTTACAGATACGAGCAGTAATACTTTGGAGTTCATGATAAATTTAGGAAGAAAAAATTCCAATAATTTAAGTTCCTTCATATTGTAGCTTTCAGTATCTGTTGTTTAAAACATATATACTATTCAGTAATCAGATCTTTGTTTAGCGGTAGTCTCACAAACACGCAAAAATCGGCATGAAATTTAATTTTGTTTAACAAAATTATCTCAGAAATTGATACTTTCATGTAATAATTTTAATACACCTAATTTTTCCGAGGGGCATGTGTTTTGTGATACTAGGACATTTGTGAAATGCTAAAAGCTAAGACAAGATGAGGTTCAAACTCTTTTATCGTGACTAACGCTTTTAACTGAGTTAATACGTCCCATATATTGATTGTGTTTCATTTCACTGATAATTAAGGACCAAATTTATCATCAATTTTGATCTACTCCAAAAAACGTTGTGAAAATACAATAATTCTGTAGTTTTTCAAAGAATTTTCTTATTTTAATCCAACAATAACAGGCTAAAAGAACTTAAAAACAACATTTGTAATGTTGACAAGTAAATATTATTAATACTGTCAAGAGATATAAATATGAAATAATTATTCACCAAAAGTATGACTTTTTAAAACAATAAAATATCTTTAATGTAAAGACACTAACTGAAAAATGATAAACATTCTTCTACTTTTTAGTGACGGAGTACTGAGGTAATATTTATGTTTTTATAAAAATTTAAACACGTAAAATAAACATCGTTCTTGGAGATACAATGAATTCTACAAAAGAGCTCAGGAGACGAAAAGTGTCAAAATGTATTTGTATTCTTCTGACGCTTGATATTCGCTCGGACAAAAACATACATAAGTGTGGTGTAAAACAAGACACATCTAGAATACAAAGTACACAGAAAGAAGTGCAACTAGCTTCCTGGTGGTGTAATACAAGACACATCTACAATACAAAGTACGCAGAAATAAGTGCGACTAGATTCCTGGTGGTGTAATACAAGACACATCTAGAATACAAAGTACACAGAAAGAAGTGCAACTAGCTTCCTGGTGGTGTAATACAAGACACATCTAGAATACAAACCACACAGAGAAAGGAGTGAACAAGTTTCTCGACAATGTTAAAAAAGACCCAACTAGAATACACGGTACACAGAAAGAAGTATAGATAGGAACATTCCATATTGCAGCGTTACTGGTTTTGATAACCGTTCACCATCTATAGCCAGTTTTGAAATGTTCGAATTAATAATAATAACAAAAAAGATAATGAGAAAAGACATTAGGGTATGAAATAAGCCAATTTTCTGAAAGTTCTACTTCATCGTTCGAAACTCTATATTATCATAAAAATGAAATTTTTAATGACTAGGTAGATTATCCCGCTAAATAAAGAAAATTCAAATGTACTCCTAATCTACTAACGTATTATATCAAGTTACATTAGCTACAATTTCATAATTACCTATGTATAAATCCACGTGAGAGAGGCTGAGATGTATTATTATGTACTGTGTGAAAGTACGTTTTTGCGTTGCTTGATTCATTTTTTTTTCTTTTTTAAATGACTAGCTTTAACAACAGTACTTCATTATTTTGTCCAGATTCCGTAACGGAAAATAATACATTCTTAATGTACTCATTCTGGCTGTTGTTTAGACCAGTTTTCTTCACTTCTTCCCTCTAGTCTTACACTGCAAAATTAGGGACGGCTAGCACAGATAGCCCTCGAGTAGCTTTGTGCAAAAAATTCAAAACAAAACATCTTCATTTCTATTATTGTAAGCAACGTTCTCTTGTTAACCCTTTATTGTATGTATTATGAAAATATAACGGATAAAATGTTTTCTTTGTATTTCTTTATTACATAGGTATGTAGCACACAAAAATATATTTTCGTAGGTTATAAATGAATACGTTCCTTATAAATAACACTACTCAAATGAGGAAACAACGAAAGTAACTGTTGTTTATTTGGACTGTTACCTCCAAATACAGAAATAAAGCGTTTTTCTGTGTATAAAGCAAGAAGATAGATCAGGTTTAATTGTGATGTTGTATTAATGCGGAAAATGACCGTGTAGATAAAAACAAATGAATACCAGAATCAGCCTTCGTTCCTTACTTTAGTATAAATCCCACAGTGGGTCAGCGACAAGCTTATGAACTTATAACATTGAAATCCTGGGACAGATTCTTCGTGTTGGGCATGCCGCAGATAGCTCGATGTGTAGTTTTATTTTAATACAAACAAACAAAATACTCTGAAAAATATGTTTTCGTTTTTTTCAACGACATATATATTTTACGTTTAGCAGTAATGTATATATTTTACATAAACAATGGTTTCCATTGCTAAAACTATAGCTACATATTATATTGTAGAAAGACAAAGAAAATATCTATGTATTAACGGAAACATATTAATTGTTGGTTACTAAGCGAACTGTCTGAACTTCCTCAACGTGAAGAAGAAACGTATATATTACTGGAACACGAAGTATTTGATCTAACTGTGTATGACACATCCATCAAGACAAGTAACTCCATAAAGTGTGGTATGCAATATTTGTTAATGAACAGTTACATACATTTCCTAACATAAACAGATGAGGCTGTGATACACTACTGACCAAAATCTTAAGACCAATGAACATAAATAAAAAATATGAATTTTGCGTTGTTAGACTCAACCACTTATTTGAGTATAGCTTCAAAAGATGAAGATAAGAAAAGGGAAAATATGAATAAAAAACTTTTTAGCATTTAATTAAAAAAACGTGAACATTATGAAATTAGCCTAAATACTAACTGGTCAAAGGTTTAAGACCATACTAAAACGAAGCGTTAATCGGTAAACACGTAACAAAATTTAGTCATTTGTGTTTAAGCATTAGCGTTGTCAACATATCCCACTGGCATCTTCTGTTTTACATTGGGTAAAAACATGGCAAAGGCTAAAAAGTTGACAGAGTTTGAACGTGGCAGAATTGTCGAGAGGCTAAAGCAAGGTCTCTTTCAACGTTCCATCGTTGGTGAGAATGGGCGTTGTAAAACTGCTGTTCCAAATTTCTTAAAAGACCTTGAAGGATACGGAACGAGAATTTCAAGTGGTCGGCACAAGAAAATTTCGCAAGCGTTGATCAGCAGGATTCGACGGGTTGTCCGGCAAGACACCAGTCGATCGTCGAACCAGATTAAGGTCCTTACGGACGCAGAATGCAGTTCAAGAACAATAAGACGACGTCTACGAAAGAAAGGATTTAAAAATCGTAAACATCTTCAAAGGTCAAGTCTCCTTCCACACCACGAAACACCTCAGTTGAACTTTGCTGAGAAACACCAAACATGGGACGTAGAAAAGTGGAAGATTTTGTTCTCTGATGAGAAAAATTTTAACCTGGATGGTCCAGATAGCTTCCAACGTTACTGGCATACTAAGGATATCCAACCAGAGACATTTTCTACACAACACAGTGGAGGAGATTCCATCATGATCTGGGGTGCTTTTTCCTTCCATGGAACAATGGAGCTTCAGGTTTTACAGAGGCGTCAAACAGCAGGTGGCTACATTGGCGTGTTGGAGAGAGTATCCTTATTGACTGAAGACCTGTGTGGAAATGACTGGATCTTTCAGCAGGATAACACTGCAATCCACAATGCCCACAGGACAAAGGACTTTTTCATGGCGAATAACATGATTCTTTTGGACCATCCAGTGTATTCATCTGAACTGAACCCTATTGAAAATGTTTGTGGATGGATGGCAAGGGAAGTCTATAGAAATGGACGTCAATTCCAAACAGTGCATGATCTTCGTGAAGCCATCTTCACCACTTGGAATAACATTCCAGCCAGCCTTTTGCAAACGCTTATATCGACCATGCGAAAACGAATGTTTGCAGTTATTCGCAATGACGGCCATGCAACTCACTACTGAGACCTCTTGTTAGGCATTTTATACCCTGTTTAGGATTTCTTTTCGGTATTGTCTTAAACTTTTGACCAGCTAGTATTTAGGCTAATTTTATAGTGTTCACGTTTTCCCTATTAAATGCTAAAAATAGTTTTTTATTTTCAAATTTCAAAGCTCTACTCAAAGAAGTGGTTGAGTCTAACAACGCAAAATGCATATTTTTTTCTATATGTTCATTGGCCTTAAGATTCTTGCCAGTCGTGTATAAACCATAATTTATGTAAACATTTGAAACAGCAGAGGAAGAAACACGTAGAACAAGAATAATAGATGAAGGATATAGTGTTAAAATGTATTAGACTCGATACCAATATCATATGATAACCATAATTAATTATAGTCATGTTTTACTTTTTGGGAAAACATGTTCACGTCATAATGATCGTTATTGTTATAAGTTATAATAAATATTTGAAACACAGAAAACTAGAAAACAAAAACATATCTTTAATTTCGGATGTTTCAGAATTGCTTCAAATTCTACCTTCAGTTTGCAATATTCTGGCTACAAAAACAGTTTTAATAGCTTTTAAAGAAGTAATTTTTATACAGTTTCGTACATTATACTATGTTGTTGCCGTTTAAATCCGTGTTATTTCTGAACTTTTGATTGCATTAAAAGTTACTCAATTAATAATTAATGATGTTTTTGTAGTTAGGATACCATAAACCAAATTTCTGGGGTTTGAATGCAAGTGGCTTATATAAACACTGTTCTGACTATTATTATGTTTATTATGTTCCATGCTGCTGATGGAGTGAAATGCGTTGTCGGTAATGGATGTGATGAACACAGTGTTACTTGAAAGTTCTTATTATATATTCTTCCAACTCTTGAAAATCTCTTAGATACTAGACGAAAAATGCAGTATTGAAAATACGATAGGCTTAATACTAATGTCGTATGACAAATATAATTAGTTATCATCGTGTTTTACTTGGAAAAGGTATTTACAACGTAACAGTAATTTATACAAACAGCCTAAGAAAATGATATAACACAGCGTCTTGTAGTGCCATATCACTACATAAAATCATTTTAATGAAACGAGAGAGGACAGTGTCTTGTAGAATAACAGTTTGTATTTAAATTTTCTAACGAAACTAGAGACGGGAAAGCCTTATTGAACAATAGTTATATGTAAACATATTTTATAACAAAACAAGAGGACAGTGTTTTATAGAATAACAGTTATATTTTAACTTTCTAATTGAATGAGCGAGAGGACAGTGTCTTTTAAAACAACATTTATCTGTGAATTTCTAACGGATAAAAGGACACAGTTTCTATAAATCAATAATTGTATCTAAAGTTTCCTTACTGGACGAGACAGAAGGTTATCTTTTGAAATAAATATTAATTAATGGTAATACTGATATAATTTACAGGATCAGTCCAAATTCGACGGTCGAGATGCAGAAGATAATGTTATACGAAAATATACCAACTAATTTGTCAAAAACCATTAGAAAAAACACACGAAATAGCAATAACAGGCTGAATGATAGCGACAGAAATGTCTTTATACGTATAACCAAGAATCAAACGCAAAAGAAAGAAAACACTCGTTAAAATAACGCAAGACTTTTCTCTTTAGGTTTGTTGAGTCTTTTTTAATTATTTTCTCACATATAAGGGTTTTTACGTATTTTCAAAAATGTTCACATTGCTTAGTAAAGGAGAATAGTAAAATTAGCGTACTCTGTAAAAATGCTAGCTTTGTAAATTGTTAGTTAAATCATAACATCTGTACATGACTAATGTTTAAAATATACACGTAATGTTATTTTAATCTGAATTATTGCATATATATTTTCCTTATATTGTTTCCTTATCAGGCTTAATTTTGCTACAGTGGGTATTACCGCAACAGAGAAATTATTTTTCTTTGTTGCTCTTGTATAATTATGATTTTCTCGTGAAGCTGGGTAAAAGAAAACCAACAAAACAAAAACACTTCAATAAGCTGAAAATGTTTGAGTCTTGCGTGAGAAAGCTGAGCTGATAATGAAATCTGTAAAAAAAGAAGGGAGCGTCTGAATAAGTCCTGGCTCGTGAACCCGCTGGTTATCTGGCTTGCAGTACAGATATATGTAAAAAGTAATAATGTATTAAAAAAAGAGAAACCTTTGGAAAAATTGTATCTTTTCATATAAAAACGTATGCTTTGTCTTTTTTTACAACACAGAACAAACTTTGACTTATGTCGCTCAGCTTAAAAGGGTCGTTAATTTTCTGAATATCATTTATCATTGCTAGCAATATTTTCAACAATGCAGGTGTCACTATTTTCTCGAAGTTCGGGGAAATTGTTAAGTTTTTTAACTGTTTTCTAAACCTTTTTAAAAATAAAACTGGGTTTTTATTGCTAAGAAATGTTTAGTGCCTAGAATAAATGAATAGATTGTATCTATCTAAAAACACAATTTAATTATTACATGACTAGCGATACAGTTAAAATGAGTGTTGGAACTGTTGGATTAATCAGTGTTGCATGAAGAATAGCTTTAATAAAGATGCGTAGCGAAAACCAACGTTTGAAACTAGAATTAGTCAAACTCATTTTTCGCGACTGTTTTCTTATAACAAACCCATATCCAGCAATTTACTCCGTCCACCGAGAAAAATCCAACCCGTGATCTGGGCATTGTAAATCCGAAGAGATACGACTCTCCCACGGGGTACTTTGATCTCTGATAAATTTATTTTTGTAATACTTACAACAAAAATGATTAAAATGTATTCATGGTAATGTTGACAAAACTGCTCTGAAAGTGTTGAATATTTATACAGATTGATAAGATATGCAAACAGACAAATAGCTACAATGCTGGGAAATAGATGAGCGAATTCATGCATAACAAATACACAGAAATTGGTCATTCAAAGAGAGTCGCATAGGTTTAAACTCTAAAAACCATTTAAAACAGATAGACTGGTGAATAACAGCCCAAATCCCAGCTTCAATACATCACTGTTTTACACTACTGTCCAAGTATTGTATGTCACTTTATCCAAGTTGATTGAATATTTCTCACAAAACCTTCTACGTACAGAAAACAACGTTATTCTAATATTGAAGTGTAGATGATTAAGTAAGTACATCTATGAAACTGTTGTTGTTTACGTGAAATTTGGAGTTACCAACTTATGTCTGTGGAGGATAAAAATAAACGAAGGTGAAAAAAAGTAAATACTTTCCAACTGAACTAAAATGACTATTGTGAGAACTAATGTATCCGTAAAATTCTAGATGAACTAAGATGCCTGTTATATAGAAACAAGTATGTGTTAATACCTGATAAACGTTTTAACTGGATAAAAGTTACTTTTCTGAGTATCTAATGAGAGTTTTAGCTAAATTAACTAGCAGCTACTCTATAGAAATCTGCGTGTCTGATGAACTGTCTATCTGAATTAAAGTAACTGTTCTAAAAACCAGCGTGACTGAGTATTTGATAAACTTTCTAGATAAGTTGAAGTGACTGTTCTAGAATCTAGTGTGACTAATTGATTACTTATTTTTCTGCCTTGTAAAGAGTAAAAATAAATATATGCTTTACTTGTTCGTTTCTAAAATCCGTCTGTTTCTCTATTTATGTTACAATATATTTCCATCAATTTGTATGTCGGTACAAAATCTTTACATACAGGTGGTACCTCGGTTCTCATACTTAATCCGTTCCAGAAGGCTGTTCCAAAACTAAATCAATTTTTCCCATAAGAAATACTGTAAATTAAATGAATCTGTTACGGACCTCCAAAAACTACGCATCATGAAGCATTTCAAGTAAACATATTGCTTATTTATACCTGAATAATAATACTTACATGCATAAAGTCAACCATAAAAACTATAAACACAATAAAAAACAGTAAATGAAAATTTAACTCCACTTTACCTGTGCTGAGAAGAGCTGACGGCGTAAGTGAAAGGTGGTGAGGAACGTGGAGAGTAGGAGGGTTATTACTGTTTGGAAGGGGAGTCACCTTCCATAAAAACATCAGGTTACTCTCCTTCTGGGGTTCTTTCTGTTTTTTGTCTCTTTGCCCGCTACAACCTGTTTCAAAACCGAATCAAATTTTCCCACTGGACTCACTGAACCTATTTCTCACTAAAAACTAGTCTAATGAGGTTTGTTTCTGCCTGCATTTTAAAATGTTTCTGAAGTAAGACATGGCATTGCTATTGAAAATTATTATTATTAATTATTATTGAAAATTGCTATTATGCTGCGGTTTGCTACAGCTTTGTCAGGGTGAAATTTTCCCACAAAACTTTGTAACTCTCCCTATTTTCCACACATTTCTTTGATTAATGAACTAGCAACATTCTCCCTTCCCTCCTCCTCATCTGAAGACACTTCCTCAGTTGCCTTGTGTTGCTGCTTCTTCTGAAGATCTTGGAGTTCTTCCGTAGTGAGCTCAGTGTTGTGGTCTTCCACTAGCTCCTCCACATCATCAACACTCACATTCGAGCCCATACACTTGCCTAGTGAGACAATATCCTCGACAACAGGGTCAGCCTCAAAGCCTTCAAAATCTCTATCTGCTCCTGAGTCTGGCCACAATTTCTTCGGCTGAATTCATGGTTCTCAAAGACACTTCCCTCCAGGCTTTGTCTATGATATTCAAGCAATGGAGGATATTAAAGTGACTTTCCAGAACTCTCTGAGGATTAACTCTGTGTTAGAGTTCACTTCAAAGCACCTTTAAAACAGTGCTTTGGTGTAGAGTTTCTTAAAGTTCGATATGACCTCTTGGTCCATGGGCTGAATGAGAGGAGTCGTGTTAGGGGGCAAGAGCTTCATCGTAGCGAAACTGTACTCCTCCACCAACCCGTTTTCCAAGCCTGGTGGGTGAGCAATGTCCATCAGAAGAAGAACCTTGAGTGACAACTGTTTCTCCGTGAGGTAATTCTTTACACCTGGGGCAAACACTTTATAGACCCACTCTATAAAAATTATCTGGTTACCCATGTTTTACTATTAGCCGTTCACATGACATTTAGTTTACTTTTCAGGACATTATTTTTCTTAAAAACCCTCTGGTTCTCAGAATGGTACACAAGCAAAGGCTTAAGTTTTAAGTCCCCACTTGCATTACTACATATCAATAGAGTTAGCCTGTTTTTCATTGGCTTGTATCCTAGCAGGACTTCTCCTCCTTGGTAATGTAGGTCCTTTTTGGTATTTTCTTCCAAAAGAGGACTGTCTCATCACAGTTGAACACTTGTTGCGGAATAAACCCTCAGCTTCTACGTATTCCTTAAATTCCCTAACAAATTTATCAGCAGCACCTTTGTTAGAACTGGTACCCTCTCCATGTCTCACCACCCTGTGTAATGCCACTTCTCTTGCTAAATTTTTCAAACCATCTCCTTCTAGCCTTAAAGGCATCACATGTATCAGCACTCATTCCAGGGGTATTTCTCAGGAGGTCAACATGCAACTGCTTTGCTTTCTTACAAGTGATGGTCTCAGAAATGCTATCACCAGCTAGATATTTCTCGTTTACCCAAATCAACAACAGTTTTTTTAGCTCTTCCATTGTTTGTGATTTTTGTTTCGTAAGCACTGTCACTCCTTTTGCAACATCAGCTCCTTTGATGACCTCTTTATTTTGCAGTATGATGCAGACTGTAGACTTCGCCATACCAAACTGTGTAGCAAGATCAGACACGAGAACACCACTCTCATACTTCGCTATGAGATCTTTATTTTTCACCTCTATAGCGGCTCTAACAACTTTTCCTTTTGGATTGCTGCTTTCTTTATCCTTCTTTGACCCCATGGTGACTTATTTAATCAGAATATTTAGAAAAACAATAACGTTTACAGCAGATTTTAACGGGTGTGTGGACTGAGCGACAGTTGCGGGTAAAATGTTTTGGGCAAGCTTGGCGGGGGCCGAAAATGGTCGAAGGGTCGTTCAGGTCATCAATTGGTTTATTTCGGGAGTTTGGGACACGACAGTTTGGTTCGGGAACCGAGTTTATGTTCAAGAACTCAGACATTTTTTCTCAAACAATATGTTCGAAAACCGAATTGTTCGAGAAGGTAGTCGTTCGAGAACCAAGGTATCATTGTATTATGAATGTTAGATAAAAGAGTACCTTATCGTGGTATGAAAACTTTTCTAGATAGTTTTTAAATACAAACTTTTATTTGTTGTTATGCATAAAACTACTTATCTGTGCTCTTTCCTACACAGATATCTAAACTCAATTTCAACATTCTAAGTTTCCGGACATACCACTGAGACATTGTGGAGTTATATAAGTGTTTAATTTATACTTTTTGCTTTTGTGAAAATAAGGAATATTATATCTAAATATTCTGTAATCATGCATATATAATCCCTCTGTATGTACATAAACATGTATATTTGTAAATATATATAAATATACCATGCAGATAACTGTCGATTTGAATTGCTTCAAACTATGCAGTTAACATTACCAAGAAATAATTTTCTACATTATTCACGTCAAGTTTTCTTGCACCAAGGATACTTGTCTTATTATAAGCAGATGTTATACAATACGTATGGTATCCAACCAGAAGTCTTATAACATCAGTAAACGTAAGGCATTACCCACTAAATGTTATAAAAGAAAATGCGATGAACAAGGAAAGAGACACTAGTGGTGTTGAAGTGTAAAATGTGATTTATCAGATTTTACAATGTCCCCGTGTGAAGATAGGAACGTACTTAACACTGCAAAACCTTTACAGGAACGGATCATTTATTGTGGCGAGTTTTAAACGAAACGGTTTGCAAGTGATCGCTTTAACTGTATATGCTGAGTTGATCTTATAAAAGTTTCAAAGGAACTGATCATTGTAGCAATATACGTTTAATACATCCCGCATACACCTTGATAGTTTATGTCAAGAGGGTTTTCCAGACATTTTACATGTACATTAGGTTTCACGATAAAAAATATTATAAATTCGTATAACGTTACTTCAAAATATTACGAGTTCAGATAGCACTGCCGAAGAACATTACGACTTAAATAGCACTACTAAAACTCTACGAATTCAAACAGCTCTATTAAAAAACAATTACAAGTTTAAATATTACTAATAAGAGCTGTAGGAATTCAAATATCACTATTAAACAAATAGAATTACTAAAGAGCATTATAAGTTCAAACAAATAGTATTACTAAAGAACATTATAACTTCAAACAAATAGTATAACTAAATAACATTATAAGTTCAAACAAATAGTATAACTAAAGAACATTATAACTTCAAACAAATAGTATTACTAAAGAACATTATAAGTTCAAACAAATAGTATAACTAAAGAACATTATAACTTCAAACAAATAGTATCACTAAAGAACATTATAAGTTACTACAAATAGTGTTACAAAAGAACATTATAAGTGACTACAAATAGTGTTACTGAAGAACATTATAACTTCAAACAAATAGTATTACTAAAGAACATTATAAGTTCAAACAAATAGTATTACTAAAGAACATAATAAGCTCAAACAAATAGTGTTGCTAAAGAACATTATAAGCTCAAACAAATAGTATAACTAAAGAACATTATAACTTCAAACAAATATTATCACTAAAGAACATTATAGGTTACTACAAATAGTGTTACAAAAGAACATTGTAACTTCAAACAAATAGTATTACTAAAGAACATTATAAGTTCAAACAAATAGTGTTGCTAAAGAACATAATAAGCTCAAACAAATAGTGTTGCTAAAGAACATTATAAGCTCAAACAAATAGTATTACTAAAGAACATTATAAGTTCAAACAAATAGTATAACTAAAGAACATTATAACTTCAAACAAATAGTATAACTAAAGAACATTATAACTTCAAACAAATAGTATCACTAAAGAACATTATAACTTCAAACAAATAGTATTACTAAAGAACATTATAAGTTCAAACAAATAGTATTACTAAAGAACATAATAAGCTCAAACAAATAGTGTTGCTAAAGAACATTATAAGCTCAAACAAATAGTATAACTAAAGAACATTATAACTTCAAACAAATATTATCACTAAAGAACATTATAGGTTACTACAAATAGTGTTACAAAAGAACATTGTAACTTCAAACAAATAGTATTACTAAAGAACATTATAAGTTCAAACAAATAGTGTTGCTAAAGAACATAATAAGCTCAAACAAATAGTGTTGCTAAAGAACATTATAAGCTCAAACAAATAGTATTACTAAAGAACATTATAAGTTCAAACAAATAGTATAACTAAAGAACATTATAACTTCAAACAAATAGTATAAATAAAGAACATTATAACTTCAAACAAATAGTATCACTAAAGAACATTATAAGTTACTACAAATAGTGTTACAAAAGAACATTATAAGTGACTACAAATAGTGTTACAGAAGAACATTATATGTTCAAACAAATAGTATTACTAAAGAACATTATAAGTTCAAACAAATAGTGTTGCTAAAGAACATAATAAGCTCAAACAAATAGTGTTGCTAAAGAACATTATAAGCTCAAACAAATAGTATAACTAAAGAAAATTATAAGTTACTACAAATAGTGTTACTAAAGAAGATTATAAGTTCAAATAAATAGAATTACCAAAGAAGATTATAAGTTACTACAAATAGTATAACTAAAGAACATTATAAGTGACTACAAATAGTATAACGAAAGAACATTATAAGTGACTACAAATAGTATAACGAAAGAACATTATAAGTGACTACAAATAGAATTACTGAAGAACATTATAAGTTCAAACAAATAGTATTACTAAAGAACATTATAAGTTCAAATAAATAGTGTTACTAAAGAACATTATAAGATCAAACAAATGCTATTACTAAAGAACATTACAAGTTTCATTAGCATAAGAGGTTCAAATTTCCTTTGATAATTTGAAGGATCTAAAACCAGATTATGTAAATAAAATATTTTGTTTAACAATACGCTGTTTACAGAAATACTTTAAAGAACAAAACGACAACATCCTGATATTGCTCAAATTCTATAGCAACCATAGAAAATTATATTCCTTTCTATCACGTGACAACAATCAACCACTACGATGTTGTTTTCAAAAGATAGCATCCACAGGTCTTTTATTTATTTAACGTATCTACCATGCTAATGAAACTTCTAGGCAACCTAATAGTCGTGCTTAACTACCAATCTACACTCTAACTCTCGTTTAAATGATGCTTTCTAAGTGTCACAACTTTTCTCATCTGCATCTAAGGAGCTTCTTCGGAGTTTTAATTGCATATTATTTGTTCAATGAATCTCTAGCATGTGTTGCATGCACGTGAGTAATCATTACGGTTTTCTAATTCCGCTAAACTCGAGCTACAGTTCTGTAAGGCTTGATTTGCCTCAACCTCATTAGGACCAGATCACGAGGCACACACAGAACAGTGTTCTGCCATCTCTAGGGTGGAATTAGAGGTCTCTAGCTGGTGATGAATCACTGTCAAGTGTCCAATAAACCTAACTCCCAACGAAAACTGACGATTCCCTTTAAGCCTCGCTGCATAATATTAAAAGAACGAAAAAAATAAGCAGCTCGTGCAGCAGGCTTCACCGCGTGCTCCCAGCAACGTCACTGGTTCCACAGAGGTGTAGTAATTACTACGAAACTTGCCAGAGGGCGTGGTTAAGAGATGCGTAGATGGAAGGACCTCGAGAGCTAAAGACAGCGACGACGCCTGGAACTCATACGTATTCACTTGATGGATTTGGAAATGTAAATTAGTAGACATGAGAAAAAGGCAGAATGTAATATATCATCATGAAATCCTAGCAAAACTTTTCGAATTTCTTACATTTTAAAAGTTTTAATGCACTACAACTAATATATATGCTATGCACTAGATAATGTGGTTAATCATATGGTTCCCTTTCCCACATTCAGACATTAAGAGGGCGGTATCAAAGATTTTAATGTGTCCCATGTGGACAATTGGATAAAATGTCCCTCATTGTGGCATTAGCAAAATCATAAACATAATTAAAATTAAGTTCAAATTAGAAATAGGAATGATAACAAAAGTCACCAATAATGTCAAACGCAGTTAAACTACTTTCTAAAAGATAGAAAGATAGATAAGTTGGTGAGTGAGGTTGGTGTAAAGCCAGATAGATAGTTAGTGTTTCATGTATTCAAATCAATTAATCTTGTTATAGTAACTACAGAGTTTTGTAAACTTTGCATTCAAGTTGTATGGTTAGTCAAACTATAAAGCTTGTACTTTGTCCTTTGTCTGAATAAAAAAATAGAGTCATAAACCGGTTTTCAGAACATATACTGAAAACGCAGTTTACGAGTTAACGTTTCTATTATAAAATTAACAAAAAATCTCACCATTAATCGGAAAGTTGTGTACAATACAACTGAGTTATTTTCCCTCATTTATTTTACATAAAGTTCTGACATATGCGTGCTTATGGATTGATCATGCAGACGGAAATACATGTGCATAATTGCGTGTATTAAGTATATCTGCTCACGTGCCATGGATATAAAGATACAACACCAATAGTCTGTACGGTAACAAGTAATCGACGTATTACATATATGTATGACATATACACACACGCGCGCGCATGCATATAATGACTGCTGCTACCAAAGTTATTTTTCTAGGCTGTTATATAACGTTTATTATACACATCAAAGTAAAAAAAAAGTTCAAAGGTCACGCCACTACAGAATAATTATACAGATCTAGAAAGAAGGTGTCAGCAAATAAGGCTTTCTTTGCAAAGGGACTTGTGTTAAATTGCACTGACGCCTTGCCATAATTTTGTAACTAATACACATCAATACTAAACTTTCTATCATGGTATTGGTACACATTTAGCAGGTGAGTAAGAGTGCCTTCTCTGATACAGTAGTAATGTAGTAATTATTAAAAAAATCGCAATGTGAATTGTTGAGAGATGTATTATACAAACTTCAAAGTGGCGTGAACACAAACTGAGTGATGATTCATTTCACTTAAATTAGCAGCTGTTTTATACGTACTGTAATTTAATAACTACATCCTTTACTTAACACCCCTCATTTCAAATTAGCTCAAAATTGTCGACGTTAAACCACTTGCAAAATCAAATGTTATAGATTACTTTAAAAAATACTGTACAAACACTGTAAAAAATGTTAGTTTAGGGTTTTGCTAGGTTTTATTTGGTAATTCATTTAGTAATTTTAACGTTGACAAACATATTTATTTAGTAACAAAACAATGATCGTTACAGTCGTCGACCGTATATAATGAAACATTGATAATTCTCCCAAGTTATTTAGTAGACGTACTGCTTAATGTAATAAAATGTTTGAAGTGAATATTAGGAAGAATTATAATAGACCGTTATGATTTGTGTTTTTTCTTCATAAATTATAAAAAGATGTACCACTGTGACTTTTAATACAAAGCTACACATTGGACTCCCCGTCACACCAAAAATGTTCCCCCTTTCAGCCGTGAGGGCGTTATATCTTACGATCAATCCTACTATTCGTTAGTAAAATAGCAGCCCAAGAGTTGGCGGTGGGTGGTGATGACTAGCTGCCTTTCCTATAGTCTTACACTGCTAAATTAGTGACGCCTAGCGCAGGTAGCTCTCGTGTAGCTTTGCGCGAAATTCAAAACAAACAATGGACTGTCTATACCCATCACAAGTATTAAAACCCGAATTTTAGCGTTATTAGCCTTAAGACTTACCGCTGAATCACAGAGGGGACTTTAAACATAGAAATTCTTATTTACTAAAAAGTCACTTTAAAAACTCTATATACGTGCATGTAATTTAAGTCCAAAGGGCTGTACTAAACATTACCCCGCTGCTATAGAGGTAAATCTTCGGGTTTGTAATGCTAAAGTCAGGAGTTTGATTTCCCAAGGCAGATAGCTCGTTGTGGAGTTTCTATTAGAAAAAACACTGTAACAAATAAGATTAAACATTTTGATGTAATATTGTCAACATAATGTCGTGAATAATAGTCTCTATTACAAATATTTTCAAATGTATTGATCATTCTATGCATTATAAAGGGTGTTCGGAAAGTCACTGTGCACTTATATATTTATTAACAGACATGTTTCAATATAGAATACAGGAGGCAAATATGAATGACAATGATAAACAATGTTAGAAGTGACCCCCGTTGACATCAGTACAGGCCTGGATGCTTCTTATTTTATTTCTAAACGCCGCTATCAGTTGCTGGCTTGAAATAGACTGAATAAAATATGATTACAAAACTGTACAGTGACTTTCCGAACACCCTGTATAATGTGGTTAAATACATAGTTCCCATTCCCACATTAAGAGGGCGGTTTGAAAGAAATTTCAATAGAAAATATACTGCACAATTTACACAACATCCCATCTCAAATAAACGATTTATTGGATAAATATAGCGTTCTCCGTTTTTTACTAGTGTTCCTGCCTGTCATTGATGTCTCGTATTCTTGATGTCACTGTACGTATATTAAACAACAACAAAATATCTTGGGAAGCTGGAGATCTGAAAACTAACCCATAACTTCACCCATCTTCAAGAACTTATAGAAATGGTTAGTCGATTTGCATTGAGCCAGAAATTGTCTTTCCCGAATAAAGCATTTTACTTTAAACAAATACACACATAAATGAATTAATTGAAATGTGAATCTGTACTTTTCACTTTAAGTTAATATTAGTTGTACAATAGAATAATGTTCTTGTTGTCACTTATTTGTTTATTTATTTATCGAATAAGTGAAAAGAACGCTCTTCTATTGTTCGAACTTGAAACCATCTCAGTGAAAGGAAGAGAAACGTATTGACAAATCATACTGTCCCAAACTCTTTATGCTAAGAAATACTTGAGTACAAGCATTATTTATAGGACATTAATGAGAAACCTTGCTTAGAATATTGCTGTATGACAAACAAAGTAGTTTTAATGTACACTCATGTTACTGAAAACTCGTGTATTTAACTAGTAAAAAACGGAATTAAAAGAAGTATCTGTTTTATTGCGATGTTATATCACACACATGTGAACACATGTAATTCCCATATTTTTATAATTTAATAAATGATTAAAATCAATGTTTCATATTTATAATTAAACAAAACATTATTGATAGTACGGTGATACGTGGAATGAATGATGTGATAACTACCACAGTTGAGGTATGTTTGAGAATTGTGGGTTTGATTCCGATTTTTAACAGGCTCAGATAGGTACAGTTCATTTTACTTGCACAGTTTACTTACTTGGAAATAAGTCAGAGCTATGTAACTAGCTTCTTATCTCAGTTAGTTACCTACATAAATCAGAAATAATAACCAACTTAGTAATAAGTATAGCCCCATCACACCAAGCATGATAACTGTTTTAGCTGTGGGGGCGTTATAAAGATACGGTCAATCCCACTATTCGTTGGCAAAAGAGTAGCTCAAAAGTTGGCGGTGGGTGGTGATAACTAGCTGCCTTCCCTCTAGTCTTACACTGCTAAATTAGGGATGGCTAGCACAAATATCTCTCGAGTAGCTTTGCGTGAAATTCAAAAAACAAACAATAAGTATAGCTAATGAAGTAAAAGATGGATTATATTGATTAGTTTGTTAAGTACAAAGCTACGCAATAGGCTACCTGTGCTTTGCCAATTACGGATATAGAAATCCGGGTTTTAGCATTATAGCTCAAAACACTAATGATTAAAATAAATTATTTTATCAATTGTACCCTCGCTGTTAGTGAAATTTTTGGCAGTAATCCCAAGGTTGCTTTGAGGGAAGATGAAACGAAGAGAGATGAGTAATAAAGTAAGGAAGTTAGGTGTCAGTTGTTAACAGGTTTGAGCTTTGACTGTTTACAGTGGAGAAGAAGATGACCAAATAATTTTACATAGTGCAATATCCTTTCATAAGCATACTTATGAAGTTATTCGTCTTGAGAAACATAGAAAGTATTTGAGTATTACAATGGAGACTGCTTTGATATTTTATTTGTCGTACCCAAACGTATTCTATTTGCACTACAGAAGTAGGTGCTGTTAGAAATCTGAAAGAGTCACTCATGAAGTGTAAACAAATTATTCAGAAACTCAGATATAGCCTTACCCTGAGTGTTCCCTCGGGCCAGATATAGAAATATATTGTCTGATATAGATCAAAGCTTAAGCTATTTGTTTATTTGTTTTTTGAATTTCGCGCTACGAGGGCTCTCTGCATTAGTCATCCCTAATTTAGCAGGTTAAAACTAGAATAGTAGGACTGATCGGGACTTTATAACGCCCTCACAGGTAAAAGGGCGAGCAGGTTTGATGCGATGGGGATTCGAGCTCATGACCCTCAAATTACGAGTCGAGCACCCTATCCAACTGGTCCAAAGTTAACTGAAAGATTACCATACAAGAAAGTTAAGCAGAAGAATGATTTGGAGAAACTAAGATGTCATTTTAGACAGTTTAAGCTAAATTTGTATGTTGTAAGGGAGATTGAGAAATTATAAACAAAAGAAATTAATATAATTTCTAGGACAAAAATGGAATGGGAAAAGTTAAATATTAGTTTTAGAGTTAAAGATTTAAAAATGAAAACAGTGAATTCAAGAATAAACTTAGATGCAGTTATTCTAATATAATGAGTATTAGAAATAATATGAACATATCTAGAACTTAAGTTTAAATGAAAGATTTTGATATTATCAGATTTAAGCTAATTGACCTCACTTCTGTAGAGGGAAAACATTCCAAGGAATATGTTAAATATGTTTGGTAAATTACAGTACTATAAAAGAGAGCCGATATGAATTCACTGTAGGAATGTTTGTCTTACTAACTAGTTGACTTATTTTAGGATGTTATTCATTACTTCAATGATGGAAAGGGTTTGAATATGGTATACTTAGGTTTTTAAAAAGGTTTTTGACAATAGACCACATAGCTTTGGAGTGGATTGGGTCGTATGGTGGATGGGCGAGATAAAGCAAAATATTTTTATTGATGGAGCTAAATTACACTGGGCTTTTGTTACTAGTGATGCGTCTCAGGGGTCAGTTCTTGAGTCTTTGTTTTTTCTCATTTACGTTAATTGTAATGAAAGGGGTATAGTTAATTAGTAAGTAAATTAGCTTATGATATCAAACTCTTGGGCATTGCTTATTGTATTTAGTATGTTAAAGCAACACAAAATAACTTTGATCGATTGTACAAACATTTACTAAATTACCTTTAATTATAGAAAGTGCAAGGTAATGCATTTGGGGGTATCATAGTTTGAGTCACGTGTTTAATACTGATGGAAATCCACTCAATAGCGTGACTAAAGAAAGGGCCTTTGGCATTGAAATAGATAAGTCAACAATACCAACGAGGTAGTGTTCTATTTCTTGTATTAACTCTAATATGATTTTATAGCGTACTTATAGAAGTATTGATAACAAGCTAAATTAATAATTAGGTCTCACCTGGAATACTCTGTACAGTTTTGAGCTCCTTTATTGTCTTATAGAAAAGGGTTCAAAGGATGGCTGCTGGGGTGATTTCAGAATTGCAAAGGTTGTATTAACGAAACTCGTTTAAGATCTCTTGGCTTATTTCTTCTTGAGAAAAGAAGTTTAATAGCCAACCCTAATGAAGTTTAAGAAATTACCGGAAGATTTCACAGAATAAAGTAAACTAATTTCTTTTTGCTCTATTCTGAAAATAATAAGATGAAAGGTTACAAGTTTAAGACTTGGAAAAGAAAGGTTAGATTTCAGTTAAGATAGCTATTTTTAAAATTCCTAACAGAATAAAAAAAGAAAAGTAAATGAATGTTTAATATAGGGTGAGCTCAGAAATATTTATCTTCTTGTCTCAGTTCTGAGTGTGAAAAATAGGTTCGAAAAGCTTAATGTTCCCTTACTTTTCGCATCTTATGTTAATGACTGAAAACAATAACACTTTTTTTCCGATATATTAAGAATATTCGCAACACCTAACGGTGGCTGTGGGTCAACAAAAGTGCAAAAGTACTTAATCACCATTGTTGAGACCCCAAAGAGGCTGTAGAAAGGGACTGGGGGCCGTGGACCCAATTCAATCAGTAAGATATGTAGTTCCTCGCGTGATAACAGATATATTTAAGTTTCAAAGATTCACTATTTCTGTTGGAAATCTAATATATAACATTAATAATATCAGTAGTTGCATATACTGTGCTACATGGAACCACCAGGTGGCACTTTTAAGTTTCAGAAAAAATATAAACGATTAAAACTGTTAAAACATAATTTCTTCGAAAATCGTGATCTACACAGAATACTGGAACATTGAGTTCAACAGTTATTTGTCGAATCTAAGACGATTTTCAACAAAAGAAGAATAGAAAACAGCATAAAACCATCAGTTGTAAGTTCCAGGTTTGAATGTGTCGATATCTTCAGACAAAACTTCTACTTAATGTATGGTATGATCGACTTTTTGGTGAGCGATTGCATGAAGTGCCAAAGGTACTTTTTAGTGTCTTTTTATTTTGGGGTCTTTCCTCTCTGTAGGCTCGTTCATAAACCCAGCTTTGAAGAAGTTTTATGAAAGAAAAAAATCAAAGATGAAAAATTACATGGTCTTATAATACTGACACACCTGAAATCCTCAATATCTGAGTGACTGAAAACATCGCTAGTGAATGAAAAAAAAAACATGTGCTCTAAGTCTTTTTATACACATATTTTCATAAATTTCTCAAATATTTTACCTATTTCAGAAGTACGATAGTAGTCATAGTAGGAAAGCGACAGACACACAAAACATGGAATACAAACTATTTGCTCATACATACCTTTAACAACCAAATAATAATTCTTTAAAAGTATTTCATAGATACATTTCAAGATGAACAAACCAAATACACTACTACAAGTCATAGAACCACTTGATAAAGTCGGCAGAGAAGATACAAATAGTTTACAAGATCGCAAATTTCTCAGTGTCACTTAAACACTTATATCTGTATAACAAATAGACTTACCACAGTCATAAATGCACCAAATACAGCAATATCACAAAGATCACGTGCTAGTATCAAACTAGCGTGGAGAAGTTAATTAAATTTATTAACTAATTTATCAACCCTTAGCAATACTACATATATCATTTATATATATACACAAAAGTGTGTTTGTGATTTTACTACTTTTATATAGACGTAACAAATCCATTACGTCGATACACAAAACATCTTAGGATTTCTTTTATCTTTTTTTTTTAATCCACCTATATAGCTAGGCGCAGATAGCTTAGTTGCTTTGCGCCATAAAACGCGAAACAAACCATCCAACCTATCTAGCTAATGTACGAAATCATATCAGCTTCTAATGCAATAGTAAAAGGGGGGAGCAAAGCTGTAAAGTAAAAAAGCACACAAAGTTATTGGTACACATGAATATCAGTTTCATCTGGTGTCATATAAACAGACTTTACAGTACGTGTTTTGCCTCCATCGATTCACAGGTTATGTGAGATGAGTAGAACTATGTTTGAGAAGTTTAGTGCACGTGGCTTCTTGTACACTGAATAGGAAAAATAAATGAAGTTGGCATAGTCAGGATGTTGAACACGCCCACTTGTAAGATTGTATAGGGGAAGCTTTATTACACATGGCCATTCATGCCTTGTTTCCTCACTTTTTGGTTCACCCACTCACACACTTTCAATTATTAACATTGTTTTCTAGTTGTGATATCATATAACATTTATATTTTTAAATACCAACAACGCAAACATCACTCTTTGTGAAAGGTTTACTTGCTAAGAATAAAAATGTGCGATTTAAAATGAATTGTACATTGGAGAAAAAATACGTTCTTTTATGCGTCTACATCTATGTTGCCCCTCAGTAACACAACAGCATGTTTGCAGACTTAAACGCTAAAAACCGAGTTTCGATACCCATGGCGTTAAGGCACGGATAGCCAATTGTGTAGCTTTGTGCTTAACTACAAACAAATAAACTACATCTAACTTTATATATTTCTATTTTTCTAGATATTCGGATGATTTTCCAGAGTCAGCATTTAACATATTTTCGTATATACGTATCAGCACATTTGTGTACTTGTGATTATTAGCGGTATGGATTCTTACTGCTAAGCCATCAGAGGCCTATGAGAAATAGAAGGAGTGATATAATTTTTGCCTTTTTTTTGTATAACTAGCTCACGTACCCATTAAACACACTCAGAAGATGTAATTACCCCGCAGATAACATTCGTAGGGAGCTAAGAGCAACCGTTAGTTTTGATAAAAAGGAGTCCAGTAGTTCGCCAGTATCGGACACAACGCACGGAGAAGACAAAATGGCCATCAGGGTGACATAAAAGAGTTCAGATCTAAATGCCGTCCCCCCATGCTACTCAAAGGTTACGTGCCAGGTATGGTAACAACTGATTCAGTGATTGTCACAAACACACACACAATTTCTGTCAAATATTCGTTTAGATTGAGTTTTAAATCAATAACTAAGTTACCCTTAAACTGATATAAAAAAGTTGTGAAGCTATGCATGTGGTACACACACAAGTTGAAACTGAGCCGGGGGTGGCCTAAGTGATTAGCACGATCGAGATTTAAATCTTGGACCCGATATGTTAGAAAAACGTTTTGAAATATGGGGGCAGTGGAAGCGGAATAGAAGTGACAGTGAAATCCCACTATTTGACCAAATAAGATTAGCACGAAAGTAAATGACAAATATGAGTGGCTAGGAGTCCTTCTCCCTAGTCTGTCAGTTCAAAATTAGGGACGATTATACGCACACAGCTCTTTGAATAGCTTTGAATGAAAATTCTGAAACAAACAGAAGATTTATCCCTCATGGTGTATCTAGTTGATATAACTTATAAAATATAGAAACCTCTAAATATAATAAATAACGGACACTTGAAGAAGAAAAATATTCAACTTTACTGTAGCATTCAAAAAATAGTAAAATACATATTTTGACACATTCTTTGACACTAAATTCTGCATAATTTATAAGAAACCCGAAACTGTGTTTTTTTTTCAAAGAATTCAGTTGGGACATACAAATAATACGCAAAATGATATTGCTATAACAAAAGCTATAAAGATCGGTAAAGGGTTAACATTAATTGTCCTTGCGTGTATGTTGAGTTATGTCTTATTCGTATTAAGATGTTCTGTATTTTAAACCTAATATTTCATACAAAGAAAATAAATGAAAAGAAAATTTCTATTGATAAATAGAAACATGAGATTCACAAAAGGAAAGGAATTTATGGGCAGAAAAATCCCAGCTTTTTTAAATATGTGAAAGCAACAGCTAAGATTGGTTCATTTAAGCAGCTGTCTAACTATTGTGACACAAAGAACGACTTAGATAACTGATAACGGAAAAAAGTTTAACAAGAACACAGAATAAAAGAAAACTAAACAATTGAAGATAAGATAACAATGCAGGTGTCTTTCCATCATGGAATGGGAGAAAGAGATACCACTGATAACACTTAAACAGTTGTGAAAACAAAGACATCGTTATTATATAATGATAGTTTTCTACGAAGCACAAACAATAACACAACTCAAAGAACAATGGCGAATTTCGGATATGTTACTGTATCTGTAAGTTCCAGCTGTAGTAGAAAAAGTACAGAACTTCAGCAAGATATTCGAAAAGGGAGGACATTGTGTTGTCTTGCAACGTGATTCATACACATTTAAATGTATTCGTATATACAAACAGTAGTAAAATTCCATCAGTAGGCACAGTTTAAATAGTTCACGAATTATTTTTATGTCAATATACACTCTTTATACTGACGAACACAAACCTTACAAACAATTATAAACTGTTTTAATTAAATTCCTGGGGATATGAAAAAGTTTTGTTGTGTTCGAAAAAAAACTTACACATTTTAAATAAACTAATAAACTTTTTGTTTAAATTACGTTTAATTTCTTGTGGCTGAAATATTTTCTAAGCAGGATATTTTATATGCAAAAACGGCTCGTTTGGGTTGAGAAAATATTTCAAATAGGAGGTCGAAACGTTGTTCGCTCTTCTATTTGAAATATTTTCTCAACCCAAACGAGCCGTTTTTGCATATAAAATTCTCAACAAGTGGGATTCTCGACATCACTAAGCAGGATATTATAGTTATTATCATTATTGTTCGATTTAAAAATACCGTTTCTTTAAGTTAAAGTATTTAAAACAGCTTAGCGTATCTTGACTTAGTCCAGGATCATTATTCTTTTAGAAATGACGTAATTGTTATTGTAATAGGTTTGAGAATTCAGGGATTCAAGGTTCGCGTTTCGTTGCACGAAAAACTCCCTCTGCACTTTGGATCGAAAGTTAATTCAACAGTAACGGTTAAATACCAAGTTTTGGGCAAAAAAGTATGTGTGCGTGAGCTTTATTTTAGCAAAGCCACAGCGAGCTATCAGCTGAGCCCACCGAGGGCAATCGAATCCCTGATTTTAGTTTTAGAAATCCGTAGACTTACCGCTGTACTAGCGGGGGGGGGGCTAGGGCAAACAAGAACAGGCCAAGAGCTAGCGGGTAGTAATGGGAATTAGTTGAGGTCCCTCTTGTCCTACTATCGAGAAATAGAAGACTATATATGCAGATAATTCTTTGTGTAGATTGCGCAAAAAAATGCTATTTTTGTTATTAATAAACGTCTCAAAAATATCTTTCATGTTTTGTTAACTTTGTTCGGAAAACTCAAACTCTTAAATATAAATCAAACTGGCACGGCATAGCCAGGTGATTAAGGCGATCGACTCGTAATCCGAGGGTCATGAGCTCAAATCCCCGTCACACCAAACATGCTTTAGCCCTTAAAGCCGTGTGGGTGTTATAACGTGGTGGTCAATCGCACTATTTGTTGATAAGAGTCAGCGGTTAGTGGTGATAACTAGCTGCCTAATTTAGCAGTGTAAGACTGGAGAGAGTTATCACCACTCACCGCTGACTCTTATCAACGAATAGTGCGATTGATATCATATTTCATTTGTTTTAAGTTCCTGCGACATCAACGTTGACTGTTTATAAAATGTTATTTTAAAACGAACGTAAAACTATTTAAATCATCAAATTTTGGTTATTCGTATTTTCCAATCAATCAGGCAATCTTTTTTAATAATTAGTTCTTCAATAAGTAAATAGTTTGCCAAAATCGTGCGAATTTTAATACATACTTTTAGAAGTGTATCGAAATATTTCAGTATGTAAGTTTTTTTTTAATTTCGCGCAAAGCTTCTCGAGGGTTATCTACACTAGCCATCCACAAGTTAGTAATATAAGACTAGAGGGAAAGCAGCTAGTCATCATCACACACCGCCAACTCTTGGGCTACTCTTTTACCAACGAATAGTGGGATTGACAGTGCACATTATGACACCCCCACGGCTAAAAGAGCGAGCACGGCCTACGGGATTACAAGTAGAGCCAAGTATGGAAGTACAAGTCTGATTATTTTTTCAAGTAGCAAATTAGAACATTGCGTGAAAACACAACTGACACTACCACATTTTGACTTTGTTACATTGCGTGAAAACACAACTGACACTACCATTTTTGACTTTGTTACACTGCGTGAAAACACAACTGACCCAACCACTTTTTGACTTTGTTACATTGCGTGAAAACACAACTGACCCAACCACTTTTTGACTTTGTTACATTGTGTGAAAACACAATTGCCACAACCACTTTTTGATTTTGTTACATTGCGTGAAAACACAACTGCCACAACCACTTTTTCACTGTTACATTGCGTGAAAATATAACTGATACTACCACATTTTGACTTTGTTTTTTCTTGGATTGTTTGCGTTAGAAAAGATTACGTAAAAGCTCTTTGTGACGCAAAATATTCATACGCTGAAATCATAAAGATGTGTGCAGATTGTGAATTTAGAATTTTCAATATAAGAATGTTAATCTTGTACTTAATATCATTGAAAAACAATAGAATACGTAGCGTTTTTTCAAGATTCAAGATCGTTAAGTAAAGCGTGATGGTGAGGCTGTAAAGTTGGTTCAGTACAGTGTATTTATCTACTCAGAACTTTGGCTATGCAGGAAAAAGCCCACTTTTCGTAAGCACTAAGGTTATAATGTTTTATTCCCTACATTTTCATACCTCTATATTATGAACCCTTTTTCAACTTTTCAGATCTATTTATTTCATTCTTTAATTATATATATATTTATATATATGTATGTGTGTTTGTGTTTTAATTATCCAGCAAAATAAAATGCTTTTTATTTATTAGATTTTGTTCATCGATTAGTCATTGATAGGCTTACGGATTTTCAACGTTAAAATTTGAGATTCAATTCCTCACATTGGATGGAGAGCATATAATCAATTGCGTAGCTTCAAGGTAAAAAAAACCAAAACAATCACGTTATAATTTTTATATCATGATCTGTTTTATGAAGTTCATAATTCGGCATAAATGTAAAATTCATTCCTTTACTGAACAGCATCATTTACCAGCGGATATGAGTTCGATTCATTTCTCCCAGGTTGAGTAGATTGTTGAGAAAAGAACTGTTTATCGAAACTTAAACGCAACTTTTTTCAGGTCTGTGTAAATAAAGAACATATTACGTCATTAGTGTACTCTTAGTTCACGTTTGTGAATGATATATGTGTATAGCAATATTTAAGTGCATCTAGCTGTAATATAATACCAATTTTTCGATGCCATCAACATTTTCCGCAGACATATTTTAAAATGGCTGTAAAAAATAACGTGGGCCTATTTCCTGATAGCTCCTTTTCTAAAACATATTCTCTAGGCCATGGTCTACCGGCATGCCAAATTTCATGTTTGTACAACTCTTACACATACCTGCCTCACTAATGGTTCAGCAGTTAGTTTATTGGATTGGGAATTCGATGGTCTAATGTTCGAATCTCACTTTCAGCTGTAGGTGCATCATAAAAATCACAGTCAGTCCTTCTCTTCAACTTACACTATTCTCTTCTCGTTGACCTACAGTTCAAAATTACCAACGACGATACCTGAAATATAGTTTTATTTCAACCGGACGTGGTTCAGCTAAGGAAAAAAGGCTTTTCAGTTCCAATTTACATAAGATACAATAAATTTAAAATTCATAACTGTTTATTTACTTCCGCTTATAGTTTGCGTTCTTGCTATAAGTAAGTGCAAAAAATTACCAATAAACATAACTTCTTGAAATGTTTTTCATAAAATAATATAAATATATTGTTGTTTTTTAAATGGAAGCTTATTTTTATAACACAATACAAACATTTTGTATTTTTATATAAATGGAAGGGCAGTTTTTATAACATAATATAAACATTTTGTATTTTTATTTAAATGGTTTTCTCACATTTGATAATATCTGCTTCTGTATTTCTAAAATTTGGATTTTTAACATTTGTTGATTTGTTTACGTAGAAACTAGAGTTTGTGTTTTTTATTAGATTTATAAAAAAACTTTTATTTTTACCACTCTCCCCTGTTATAAAAATGATTAGTATGTTGACTTCAGTAACATTGACTTAATCATTGCAAAAATGCAGTCAGTGAAGGAAAAAACTGTATCAATTATATATATATATATATATCAATTATTTGTTACACCCGTCTACAACACTCCAAATGGACGCATAGCCTGGAAAAATAGTTTTTCGTAGAATAATCAGTCAGTTCATCAGATAATATTATCCTAACTAAATTACTACTGAGTATGAATTAAGGTTAAAATATTCGTCTTCATTAATGATCGAAACATCTTTACTGTGGAGAAAACAGAACCTACTCAACATTAGAAATATACTCAGTACAACAAGAGGTGCCATTTCATGTTTAAATGTCCTACAAAATATTTCAAAACTAACAAGAATTATTGTCTTTAAGCAGCATCTTTTAAATAGCGTAGTGGAGCTCCATAGATAATAATAGAAGGCTTTGAACAACTACTTTATAGAAGTTGACATTCGAGTAAATTAAATGCAATAAAAAAATTTTACACGCAGAAAACAAAAGTTAGAATAAAGGGTTTGTTTGTTCGGTTTCGAATTTTGCACAAAACTACACGAGGACTACCTGCGCTAGTCATCCATTATTTAGACTAGAGCTCTTTTACTTACAAATAGTGAAATTGACCGTAACTTTACAACGCCCTCACAGCTAAAAGAACGAGCGTGTTTGGTAGGGAGAGAAATGATTTGAACCCGAGACTCTCAAATTTCCAAAAATAAAAAGATCAGCCACATAAAATGTTATATAAGTTACACAAACCATGTAAATATGGACTAGACAAACAAGAAAATATTATAAAAGACTTGACACCATTTTTATATTCATGTTTAGTCTTGTTCCAGTTGAATAATTTTTATTTGTATTTAAATTATCCACTTTATTCTAACATTGCTGTTTTGTACATGTAAAAAACCACGTTTATTATGACGAGAAAATAAAATATCGTGTATTGGAAACAAAATAAGTAAAATAATATGAAACAATACTTATTTTCTGCCATACCTTCAGCCAGGTGGTTAGGGCGCTCGACTCGTAATCCGGGGGTCGCGGGTTTAAATCCCTGTCACACCAAACTCCATGTCCTTTCAGCCGTGTGGTTGTTATTAACGTCACGGTTAATCGCATTACTCATTAATAAGAGTTAACGGTAAGTGGTGATAATTAGCTGCCTTCTCTTCAGTCTTACACTACAAAAGTTTTTTTTTTTAATTAAGCACAAAGCTACACAATAAGTTATCTGTGCGCTGCCCACCACGGGTATCGAAACCCGGATCTTAGCGTGTAAGTTCGCAGACATACCGCTTAGCCACTGGGGGCTACACTACAAAATTAGGTACGGTTAGCGCAGATATTTCTCGTGTAGCTTTGCGCGAAATTCAACTAAAACAAACTATAATTTCCAGCATTCCCTTTGTCGTATCATTTGTCTTATTTTTAATCCCTCTATTTTATCCTAGTTTCCCCTCATTTGCACTGTTTTTTTTCCTATGTTCACTCTTTCTGCTGTTTTTCATTCCAATTAACATTTCACTCTCTCACTTTCAGTCATGTTTCCAGATTGTTTTTCCCAAAGGTGTTCCACGTACTTCTAGGCCCTTAAGTCACAATTTTTAACCTGGTGGCTCTGGAAAGCTATTTCCCATTAAAATTATCGAAATAATATTTATAATATATAATATATATATTCTATAACTATCATACCTCATTTGAGATTAATATCTATCAGTGGAATTTTGTTTCCTATCAGTCCTCTTAAAAGCGTAATGACTAAAAAGTTAGTTTTGGTTTTATCGTTTTAATGATATTATACCAAGATATAAGTTCACAAAAATTGAGATTACGTGTATTGTGGTTTAGTTGTTATCTAAGTTGATCGTATGGTTGATTTAAGGTTTACGTGTTCGTGTACACACGAAAGAACAAGAAGAATTTTCTTATTACGTGTGTACATAATACACAAGATGTGGTATTTTCATGTTGTTCTTCGTATCATGTAAAAGATCGTTCTGTTTTTTGAATTTTTTCAAACATGGTTTGTAAACCCACTAACAGAAATGCTATCGGTAAAATTATGTCAACCAAAATCAGTTGATATTCCATATTATATTAGATATTATATCAGCTGTAGAATATTAAAATAATTCTTATGAATTGAAACGAAGCTGGATTTGAAATAACATTTCTGGATATTGTTTGTTCGTTTTTGGTTTACTTCTAATGGTTATTTTAATCATCAAGTATCTATGTCGGATTAGTGAACCAATTACAAGACGATTTTGCTATCTACGTTAGTCGCTCCTAATTTAGCAGTGTAAGACTAAAAGGAAGGCAGATAATTATCATCTCCCGCCACCAACTACTAGGCTACTTTCCTAAAAACGTAAAGTGGGATTGACGTCACATTATAGTGCCATCATGTCTGAAAGAGAGATCATTTTCGTTTTCAAACTCGAGATCTGCAGATTGTAAGTCCAGAGCCGTAACAACCAGATCATGCTGGTCCTCGTTTCTGACAAACAAATATTTTTCATAATCTTTCCATGTACTCACTTACTGGTTACAGTGAGAGCCTGGTAATTTAGGGAAAGTGGAAATATCGTATAAGTAGTACAAAACTGCCATTGTCGTGATTAGCAGCCTATAAGATCACCTAAGCTTTATTATTTAGAAACCTTTCTCTTAATTATGTGATAATAATATGCTTAGATCTTTGTTTTACTGCTAATCTGGTAACAACTTTAGAAGTACCTTACGAAGGGCTGTATTTTTGGCGATATGGATATGGATTCTATCCCAGATCGTTTTTGCTGGAAATAAATGGCGTAATTTGGATCACCTAGCTATTTGAATAGTATCATTTTATTTTCTGCCTGGTTCTATTATATTTGTATTATTCTATTCTGTTACGTGATATTTTTTCTCTAATATGATGGGGTGTTGCAGGTAAATGATTATCCAAGAACCTTGTGTCTACTGTGTTCTTGAACTCTGACTTCTGTTGGAACATTCACAACAGATGTCGCAACTCGTTTTTATGCTCCCCGTTACGTCTTTAGGTGATTTTGGAGTGTACTAAATGCGATCACGCTGTTTGTTTGTTAGTCTTGAATTTTGCGAAAAGCTACACGAGAGCTATCGGCGATAGCCGTCCCTAATTTAACAGCGTAAAACTAGAAGGAAGGTAGCTAGTCATCACCACCCACCGCCAACTCTTGGACTACTCTTTTACCAACGAATAGTGGGATTGACCGTCACGTTAAAACGCCCCACAGCTAAGGGGCGAGCATGTTTGGTGTGACAGAGGATTTTGAACCCGCAACCCTCAAAATGCGAGTCGAGCGCCCTAATCAGCTGACCATGTCGGGCCTGCCGATCACATTGTATTTTAACTTCTGAATAATATAGGACTTAACCATTCGTATATGTTTCTCATCCTGTTGTTGATAGTTGCTCGACACAACCTCACTTATCATAAATATTAAATAACTGCTACACCAAGAACGAATGTTAATTTTCTTTCTTATGAGAACATTATCAAAGTTTTGAAATTCATACTTTTTACCTGATTAACTAGTAATCTCTACAAACAAATTACTGTGTGTGTGGATGTTTTTCTTATGCCAAAGCCACATCGGGCTATCTGTGAGTCAACCAAAGATAAATTACTTTCTTAGAACAAACTTATTTTACTTTTATCAGTAAAAGTATCTATATTTTTGGTTTTAAAACTTAATCGTACATTTTAGCACCAATACAAGTTTTTTGGTATGATCGGTTACTCACTTATGTATTAATAAACCACATTTAGTAAGACAATTACTCGTTTTATAAGTAAGCAAATTACTAATTTTTGTATAAGTAAAACTACGTTATAGCAAAAGGTATCAATGAAATATTTATTGTTACAAATTTTCTGCATCTAGAATTTTAATAGTATAACATATCAAGTATTTTATTAACAGCAGATAAGACGAAAAGTTTCCGTTTCTTCTTTTAATCGATCATCTTCCAGGTTTTTGATACAATTAATTTACATTAAATGCAAGAGTACTTTTCTATACAGCCTGCAATGATGTTTTCAGATCGTTTTTTATTTATTGTAATCATTGTTACATTATTCTTAAAGATTTCATTATATTTTATTAAATTCCAATAAAACAATACATTCGCTTATTTTTTATAGAATAACATAAGCTTTTAAAACGTTAATTTATGGTTATTTATCGCAATTCAACAGACAATTAAGAATTCTCAATGAAAACTTTCTGAGTTTGTAAGTTTTTTCTTGGATAAACTGATTTGGATCAAATTCCAAAGCATATTACTATCTTTAGTATATTTACTATTATTCTATAATTAATTATTTCATTCTCACACTAATTCTTCTACAGTGTTTTATTTCAGGTTACCCAACTACTTGCAGGAGTAAAATTATATATAATGCGTTGTTTATTTTCTACGAAAGATTGGCAGCTCGATAAAACTAGTGTTCCTTAACATCCAAGACTACGAAAGTGATTTATAAATAAATTGAATTTTTCCTTGCGAACTTATAATAGATTCTTCTTCCGTTCGGTTCTATCTCGTAAGTTTGTGATGTAATTCATAACGTTGCTCAGAAAATTACTTCATTAATTGAGTGCCAGCTGAAAGACGGGCTTTTGTTTTTGGGCAGAACAACTCCACGAGCAGTGTCCTTCTCATCCAATGGTAGCTATTCGTGCAGGCTGCCTTCACGCGGGACCTGAACTCTATTAATCACTGGATTGTGTCGGACAGACAGACGTAAGACGCACGTTCTGTTCGAGCTTGTTCTCTTGCAAACCATCGAACCTTTGAATGTATGTACACATGTACAACTCGCTCCAACATCCGCCAGAAAGTACTGCCAGTTTCTCTTACTGTTCCAATCACGTTCCAGGTGCAACGCTTCCCGCCGTTGGCTCGCTGTAGTTGACGGCGCACATCCCTACACACGGCAGGCCGAACGCGGAGTAGGTATAAACGGCATGTTCTCACATTCATCACCGTCCACCTCTCCACCCATCGACTGGCCAGATTGAACCAGCTCGAACAGAGGACTCTATGACTGTAATTTGTACCTTCTGATTTCTACGGTCAAGCTCATCAACCACAAAGCAACTGCCATTAATGATGTTTTCCAAGAAATGACATTTTCGAATCTCCGAAAAAAAAAAACTTCCAAAAGGGAAACCTACATTTACTTGTGTACATCAGTAAAAAAAATTCATTGAACCTTCCTGGAGATTAATCTGCTTATAAGTTATCTACAACACAAATTCGATGTAAACTATTTGAACATATTCATTGAAAAGAATGTATATAAAAATAATTTATTCGAAACGCAAGAAAAACAAATGTGTTATTCGATGACAAAGAAATTTCGTTTATACCAAATTTAAGTTTTACTTGCTGCGTACAATGACGGGTGCTTTTAAATTCTTAAGGGCTGGTGCAACTTGTACAAAATAATTATCGTGAAAAAAAGATAGAAACAATTGTATGTGAAAAAATTTATTCTAGCTTGTAAAGTAACTAACAGTTAATTTAAATTGGACTATATCATTCCTCTGGGAAATAAAAAAAAATAGAATGTGTGGTCTAACCAGGTTACAACATGTTTTGTTAATTTCTATAGACTATTAATTTAATTGCCGTGTCGCCAAATAAAGAAGCGCTAAGCAACGTTCTTAACTTAATAGCTATGTTGAGTCGTAAAGTCATTTTAAAGGACTTAATTAAACACTTGTTATACTAAGACGTTGAAACATCTTGTTGAGAAACAACGGTTTTAACTTGATGTTTTTTTAATATTTAAGCTTTTTTTTCGACACTCTTGAAGCTCGTAATTACAACTAGTGTTCCCCGAGGGTTAGCGGTAAGTTTATAAACCAAAGTTTGGGCTAGAGTTCTCATTCAGCGACATACACAGCAGATAGCCCACTACGGCGTTGCCCTAAAACAATAAAAACAACCTAATACAGGTACATTCGGTTCAGTCTCAATACCTTTCTTCATTTTGTCAAGGTTTTGTGGAGTGTCAGTCGTTAATTTGTATAAATTACTCCATAAATCGTTCTTTTACCGTAATACTAATTCTATTTTTAGTTGTTGCTGTAGTTGTTTTGAATTAAGCACAAAGCTACACAATGTGCTATTTGTGCTCTGCCAACTACGGGGATCGAAACCCGGTTTTTAGCGTTGTATGTCCGAAGACATACCGCTGAACCACTGGGGTCCTATTTTTAGTATTAGAAATTACACATACATTTTTGTATCATTAGATTATTTTGAACCTGATTAACTATTCACCTTTACAAATAAAATTAACTTCGTAGGATAAACTTATTTTACTTCTATGCGTAAAAATTATTTTATTTTTGGTATTACAAATTATTAAGATAATTTAGACAGTCTAGAACTGGGTTTTCGTTCACTTTGAATGCAATAATCAAAGTGAACGAATGAACTCAATATCGTTAGTACCGAACAATAATTATAATAGCCCCCCGCTAATACAGCGGTAAGTCTATGTATTTACAGCGCTAAAATCAGGGGCTCGATCCCCTTGGTGGGCTCAGCAGATAGCCCGATGTGGCTTTGCTATAAGAAAAACACACACACAAACACACTAATTATCATAATTACAATGTAATACAATAGTTGTATTGTAAAACTATTACATTCATTATATAGTGAGTGATATTGCAGAAAGGTAGGACAGTAATAACGGTAATGTTTTGATTACAATCACACGTTCTATTAGCATTTCAAACCTTTATAGGCATTTTACAAATTACTTCATAATTCTTTTCCCATTTACAGCTACCCTTATTTTTACTTCTATACGCTTATAAAATAGCGTTGCTTTTAATTGTCAGTTTTTCTTTTTGCGTATTGTCTTACAGAACGGGTGAACACTCCAGTTTTCGTTCCATGTTACTGATGTACGTGGTAACTGGAGATTTCCTTATTAGACGATTTATATAGATACAAAACAAACAAACACAGAATAGCTAATCGTTTTTCTAAAATAACTATTTTACTCTTAAAACATCAGTCGTGACCATGAAATAATAAATATTAAAAGACTCTTTCTGTTCTGTGTCGTTGTAATCTTCAAGTTGGAGTTGATGTTTATTCACGTTCGTTATAATCAATATTAAAGATAGAAGTACTGTTTACGCATGTCCCTCTAATTAGTTTTAAAGATAAAGCTGTTCTTTATACATGTCAGTGTAATTAATCTTCGATATAGAGCTACTGTTAATATATGCTAGTGTAATTCATTTTCACGAAAAGATGCTATTTATACACGTCTGTTTATTTCATTTTCAAGGTGAAACTGCTGTTTAAACATGTCTGTGTAATTCATTTTAAAGATGGAGATGCTCTTTATACATGTCTGTTTATTTATTTTCAAGGTAAAACTATTGTTTAAACATGTCTGTGTAATTCATTTTAAAGATAGAGATGCTCTTTATACATGTCTGTTTAATTCATTTTTGATGAAGAGATGCTATTTATACACGTCTGTTTATTTCATTTTCAAGATGAAACTGTTGTTTAAACATGTCTGTGTAAACCATTTTAAAGATGGAGCTACTCTTTATACATGTCTGTGTAATTTATTTCAAAGATGGAGCTACTCTGTTTATAAAAATTAAACTGATAAGTTTGACAACAGCCCCATCTTCAAAATGAATCAAATGGACAAATAAAAACAGCAGCTCCATTTTCAAAATGAATTATGCAAACACACGTAAAAATAGTTCAATATGGAATTACTATTTATAAATGTCCCTATAATTAATTTTGAGCCAGAAGCTACTATTTATACAGGTTTGTTTAATTCATTTTTTAGACAAAACTGCCGTTTATATATGTCTGGATAATCCATTTTGAAGATGAAGCTATTGTTTATACATGTATCTTTAATTCATTTCGAACATGGAGCTGCTATTTATATTTATGTGTACTAATAATTTTCATTATAGAACAACTGTTTATATATATTCATATAATATATTTTGAAAATGGAACTGTTGTTTATATCTATATAGGTCCATAAAATTAAGTTTGATCTGGGACTGGTACTTATACATGTCTATGTAATTCTTTTTGAACATGTGACTATTATTTATACTTGTACATTTAATTAATTTTGAAGATGGAGCTGCTGCTTATATCTGTCTGTACAGTTAACTTTAAAGATAGAGTTTTGCTTATAGATATCTGTGTACTTAATTTTCAATATAAAACTCCTGTTTATACACATCTTTATGATTCATACTCGAACTGAAGGTACTGTTTATTCATTTCTTTACAGTTCAGTTTGAAAATGGAGCTACTGCTTACACATCTTCATATAATTCATCTTATAGATGGAACTGCTGTTTATGCCTGTATGTGTGATTCATTTTAAAGATCAAGTCTTAATACATATTCACCAAATTCGTTTTGAAGATAGAACAATTGTTAATACAAGTCCATGTAATTCATTTTGAGGATAGAACTGTCGTTATACATGCACGTGCAATTCTTTTTGAAGATACAAGTACTTTGTATAGAGACGTGTTTATACGAATTAAACAGAGGAGTATAAACGACAGCTTCATCCTCCAAATGAATTACACAGACATCTTCGGCTACTGTTTTTACACGTCTGTGTAATTCATACCGAACATAAACCTGTTGTTTATACCAGTATGGTTAATTAATTTTGAAAATGAAGTTGTTATTTATGCTTGTCACTAAAATTTATTTTGAAGGTGGAGCTGAAGCTTATAAAACCTTTTTTTGAAGAACTATTTAGCATGATTAGGCAAAAATATTTATGTGAGTATATATATATATATATATATATATATACTTTTACCTGTAAGTTTCATAAATATCGTAGAGCAAACTATTTGAACTGATCAAAACTCTTACAATTCGTTCATACCATTCAAATTTTCATATTTTTGATATCAAACAAGTGTAATTTTCATTATTTATTTTTTTATCCAGTCAATTGCAATATGATATATAATTTTTGTCCCACGTGAATCTAGACTTGTTTTGCGGTTTGACTACTCTTAAACAATATTTAAAATGTTGCTACATAGTATGTTTATTGAGTTTTAACTGGTTAACTTTAAACTTTCTCATATTACAAAACAGTATAAATCAAACTGAACTTTAGTTAATGCACTACGCGAAAGTTTTACTGTGATCAGAATCTTCTGCGTTAACTGTCGTTAAATATGATTTGTTTTTCTTTATCTGTTACTTATATATAACATAAATATATAGCACAGAAGTATTGTATTTCAAGTCGTATCATAGCTTTGGTAAACAGCGTGGAGAATCTTGTAATGGTCAGTGTTAAAAGAATCTCCGTCTTGAAAAGTGACACAAGTCACATGTTACATAATTTCTTTCCACGCTGTTTATATGTAATTTTATATGAATAGTTTCAGATTAAGTTTGCTTCAGAATTTTTGTGTGAAGCTAATTTAAAAGTTATGTGCGAATAGCTGTCCCTAATTCTGAAGTGATAAATTAAAATGGGGAAGTTAATTGACCCCACCTACTGCCAACCCTTAGGCAGGATTTGACCACATTATTATAGTACACCTATAACTTCATTCATATACCAATTTTTACGCTACTTTTATCTGACCACATAAGAAGAGTTGACCCCCACTATTATAATGCACTCACAACCCCCAAAGTACAAAAATTCTAAAATTCACAGTCAGGGCACTATAATCACGTGGCCACGCCCGGCTCCAAAAGTCTAATGATTGAAAAGTTTCTCTAAAAGAAATTATGAACAGCTGTCCTGTTTTCTGTACTGTGTTCTTGAAATGAATCTTGACAGAAAAGATCAATACGCTACAAACAGTATTATCCACATGTATATACAAACCAAATGTTGTATGATGTTCCTTCAGCGTTATTGTTTCTCTTTCGCAAAATAGAGATCCTGCAGTTACTGTAAATTGTTACCAGATTTCTCGAAAAAGACTTTGAAAGACAAAAGAAAAGCGTAACAAATATACACGACGACTCTTCCAGTTTGTTTTATTACACATTAATAACTACTTGTTTCTTTGACATCAGTTCATGATCCAGTTAGCAGCTCAAAAAGCTACCAAGACAGATGCAGTTCATTAACAAATCACTTCAAGTATGTTCTCCTCTGTCTAAACCTGTTTTTCAAGCAATATTTACGACCTTTTTTATGTTCAATGTCACACGTAAAACATTTCTTTGAGTTGAAAATGAGAATGGCTAGAAGAACAAATAAAAAGAGAATGCAAGTTTTTATATGTAAAAGTAGGAATAAAGCAGTTTGCTCGGTTTATTCATGTATACGTACACGTAGTAATAGACAGGCCATCCGTAATTAACAGACACCTAAAGTTTAACTAAAACAGGTCATCCGTAAATAACAGATGGTGTTCTTGTTTGCAATTAACCACAAACTACACAAAAAGCTAACCCTGCTCTGCCCACCATAGGTATCAAAACTCGGTTTCTAGCAGTTCGAAGAAACTAAAAGATTAGCTGGAAAGATTTACTTGCAGAAAAACGCAAGATAAAATCGTTAAGTGTTGGAAGAAACATTTTAAGACAATTTTGAAGTGTCCAGAATTAACAACCAAAGATGGCATTAATACTGCACCAGATCAAAACATCAGTATTAAACTGAATGCTATAACCGAAGAAGGTGGAGAGAAGACGGTTACAAAAAGTATTTTGTCCCGGCATGGCCAGGTGGTTAAAGCACTCGACTCGTAATTTGAGGGTCGCGGGTTCGAATCCCAGTAAAACAAAACATACTCCAAACATGCTCGTTCTTTCAGCCGTGGGGGAGTTATAATGTGATGGTCAATTCAACTATTCGTTAGTAAAAGAGTAGTCCAAGAGTTGGTGGTTGGTGGTGATAACTAACTGCCTTCCCTCTGGCCTTATACTGCTAAACTAGGGACGGCTAGTGCAGATAGCTCTCGAGTAGCTTTGCGCAAAATTCAAGACAAACAAGCAAACCAAGCATCCACCGCTAGCTGTTGTAATATACTTTAATTAAATAGTTGTATATGACCATCACTCTTATAACGCACCTACATTCTCAAATTTGTATCAGACTTTTCCGGCAGCTAGAAACGAAACTTTGACTAGCGGATCCACAATCTGACACAAAATCCATCACCCCACGCCTAACGTCGAAAAAAAAGAAATAATTATCTTATATTGAATATTTAACCACAAAGCGCAGTTTTAAAATAAGAAAACACGCGATTAATTTACGATTATTTTCATCGACAAACTGTAAAAAAAAACTAAAATTATTTTACTGAGGTATAGTTATTGAAATAATTTTTGTTGTTTGTCAAAAGGATACACATAAAGTTGAAAACGAATATGATTTATAACATAATGAAAGTGAAACAGAATTTAGATGATAAATGGGAAGTAAATAATGTAAATAGTGTTAACATGTTTGAAATTAAGAAATAGGGATAATAAATAGGAATAAAATAAAATAGGGTAGGGTGTTAATCTACTGAATATCATTGGAAGTAAAAGGGGGGACTAAAATGAAGTATATTGTCAGCCTGCTGAATATCTTTGAGGTTAAAACTGGAGGCTGTGAAATAGAATATGATGTTAATATGTTGGAAGCTAAGGTGGGTGTAATAAGTAGGAAGAAAATGAAGTGGAATATGTTAATAATATTGTAAAAATCCAAATAATATGGCTAATCAAAGATTAAATAAAATCGAGTATAGTATTAATGCGTTGAAAATTTATAAATTATGAGTAATTTAAACAAAAGAAACTGTTGTGGAGTATCGTTTCGATATCAAAAATAAAGATAATAGGTGTACTTATTAGGTAGAATGAAGAGAAGAAGATAATAAGTTGGGAGAGAAAAGAAGAAACAAGTAGGAAAAATAACTGTAACGGAATGTTAACCATTCAACTATGGTTGACATCATGTGATATAAGCATTTTGTGTGCAACGTTTTGAACAGTCCGTTAAATCTTTGAAAATAGGATGGTAGGCAGATTTAACACAAACTAAAAGCAAAGGATTAAGGACGAAACTGTTAATTGCAACGAAACGCTGATGATAATTATATGAATTGTGTTTTATCGTGGTATCCATTTTGTTGTTTTCTGTGTTTCAAATTAATGAAAAGTAATAGCATTGATCTAAAAAATACACTAAGTTAACATTGATCTAAGAAAAATTAAACTGATTATTCATTTAATTTCCTCTTCAGAATGCAAAACGTTTTTATTTGATTTTCTACATTCTTCCCTCACACATTTCTAGGTGTTAGAATTGAAAGTCATAGTAGGATGTACCTCGAGTAATAACTATTAATTTGAAATAGCCAGTTATTAACCATGTGTTGAATAAAAGAAGATAGTGAAACATAACTTTCTATTGGTGAATATATATTTAGAGCAAAGCTACATCAGTATATTTTCTACGTCCACTGCAGAGAATTAAACCCCAGATTTTAGTGTTGTAAATCCATAAACTTACGTTGTCCCAACGGGGTGCAATTTTATATTAAAAGAGGCCTTAAAATGCAGAAACATAATTCACTTGTGTTTTTCTTGACTTCAGTCATGTTTTTACAGAAACTATGAATAATATTTTACGATTTTAAGTTTTCCTTATGAACTGTCTAACCAGTATAATGACATTTTTCATCGTCAGAGGTTTATAAAACTTGATTTTCGCCTATTATATTTGTTTGTACTTGTAATGAAAAAAACAAAAACTAAAAATTAAGTATTGGTATTGTTTTTTATATTAAAACCATCTGCTCTACCTGAAGATTAACTTTAATAATTTTCAGTGTATTACATCCGTTGACGAGCAGCTGATCCGTGCTGAACAGTTGTATTAGATCAGAGAGGAGATAACAAATCATAAAAGTTACTTAGGCTGCTCAAGGGCGGAGTTTCGGTCTGTGGAAATATACAATCTGTACATGTGTGGACTGATCCGATCTCTGATCTGAAAATTGCCTTAAGAATTATACAAGAACGTAAAACTTAGTAATTACACTGAATTAAATGTTGAAATATATATATTTTATGTGGTTTACATGCTGGATGCAATAAACTTGCTTCATAAGCTATCATCTAGATATATGTCATTGCAAATGGATATATCAAATTAAAATAAACATTTTTTAAAGAAATGTTTCATTTCAAACACCAATGAAAGACTTTATCAGCCATTGCACAGTCACTAGTCTATAACTAATTCCAGAAACACAGCTTAATTGATTTAATAATGCGTATTTTGTATTATCCTTGCTTTTGGTTACTGTCTTAGAACGGATAAGTCGATAGTTCTGGTTTCTTGTCTTTGATAGTTATAAAATCGTATTTTTCATATTATAAACTGAAAGAGTATCAAAGAGTGTTCCTATTGAATATAAGGACTATTGAATCAGTGTCATTAGTACCAGTAAATTAATGATGAATAACACGCGTCACCTTATGACTCAGCAGTAAGTCACTATGACACTAAAACGCAGACTTTGATACCCGTGATGGGCACGATTCAGATATCCCACTATGTGATTTCGTTCTTAATAAAAACTATTTAAATAATTAACTGAACAACTGCACTACGTCTTTAGAAAAGTAAACACAATATTCAATACTTTATTGAAACTTAATACAGAGCAATGACCACCAAACTTCGCTAGTGGTCTGTCATCATTGGACACGATTCAATATTTCGACTGAATCTCATTTTTTTATTCTAGCAAATCCTCAATGGCTAAGCGGTTATGTCTGCTGATTTATAACGCTAAGAATAGGGTTTGGATATCCGTGTTTGGCACCACGGATAACCATTATATAGCTTTGTACTTAATTACAAACAAACGAAACTACTCCACATCAATGTAGTGAAGCTGGCAGTTAAATAAAGCACAGCACATTATACACATGAACTAACATTTGATCAAAAATAATTTCAAACAATATCGAATCGTTTCTTATTATCAATCATCATACTGCACTATTGTTTTCTGAAACTGTTTAAAGTATAAGTAAGCTTTAGTGGTTTTAGTACTCTCTATATAAGTGTGATTGAAGATTTTCTGATTTATAAAATTAAATGTGAACTGGGTATGGAAGGGTTAAAAGGTCCGACCCCATGATTTCTATTGAAAATGCTCCATTTTGTCATGAGTGGCGTGTTATACAATTGACTTTTAACTCCGCTATTTCGTTGAGAGTAGCCACACAGGTGGCGGATGTTGGTGCTCCATTTTTCAGCGGCTATAAATTAAAGATGACCATTTCTTAACGTGGGAACTTTGATCTGGTCGCCTAGATCGTAAAGTGTAGAAAGTGTACGTAGTTTAAAAATACTAGAGACAATATCGGTTAAATGCTGTTCTGTGAAATTATTCTGTTTCTTGTCAAATCTAGTTCACCTATTTGTATTTTCTTCAGTCAGAATATTTCATTGACTAACATATTTCAAATTCGAATGCTAAGTACGAGTAACCTAACATAACACTGTAATCACTTTCTTGTTGAAAAAAAGTACGCACTAAAGCCACAAGCAATTTTTGCCACAGCGAAATGCTGCAGACCGTAACTGATACGGCTATTTTTGTCACACGTTTTCCAAACGTAAAATTAAAGAAGGGGTATGTAAAGGTCATTAAACTAGCAAACTGTCAGAAATTAACAAGTGTAAGAGACAATGTCTCTACGCTGTGGATATTTCTGTACATATTTGTATAATTGTTGTTTATTCTCTCATATCCCCCACCCGAGAACTTCTGTTTCGATGAAAAAAAGGAGATGACCTAAAATTTTGTAGTAGCAGTTAAGCCTAATTTCACATCAAATTACGGTCAATTACAGCAATTTCCTGCTTCTATCTAGAAGAGAGCGTCAAGATAATTAATTGTTCAATACCATAAAAAAGCTCAGTCATTCATAGAGCACCGCAGGGGTTCTAGTCAAAAAAGCCTTGTACAATTTAATGCTTTTTACCTTCCACGACCGTTGCTCCACCTATTATCCGGAAATTGTTTGAGTTACAGATTTGCAGACGTATTAAACGAGTCAAATTTGATGGATTTTTGTTAATTAGTAGCAGTCGAAAGAGGTTATTTGCTTCAACGTTTGTCTATCAGCACAGTTTTACCAGTCCTAAAAAATATTTATCGTTGCTAAATAAACACCTGTAAATGCACGAGCAATAATTTGAAAAACAAATTGTTGAAAACAATAATTAATAATATTTTAGTTCAACTTCCTAGAATTAATTGTTTCGTTAATCAAATAAAATACTCAGTTAATTGGTTAATCAAGCTAATTACAAACAACAGATGACGTCTGTTATCCAATTTCTGAAAGCTCTGTTCGATAGTGTGAAAAAAAGGTCTGATGGTTGTATAATCTAATGTCTGAAAAAGCTTTTAGTTACAAGCACATACTCCTTAAAAACAGTTTACATTCCATTTTTTAATAATCAGGACAAGGTACAGAAAAAATGAAATAAAACGAGAATATTCTAAGGTCATTAAGGAGTGTGTGTGTGTACTTGTCTACAAACCACACAAAATCATTTTTCACAAGTATTGTTTTTTGTTTTTTAGAATTTCACACAAAGTTACTCGAGGGCTATCTGTGCAAGCCGTCCCTAATTTAGCAGTGTAAGACTAGAGGGAAGGCAGCTAGTCATCACCACCCACCGCCAACTCTTGGGTTACTCTTTTGCCAACGAATAGTGGGATTGACCGTCACATTATAACGCCCCCACGGCTGGGAGGGCGAGCATGTTTGGCGCGACTCGGGCACGAGCCCGCGACTCTCAGATTACAAAGTGCACGCCTTAACGCGCTAGGCCATGCCGGGCCTTTTCACAAGTAAAGTCATTATAAACCTTCAGCGGGTGACAATCTTTAACATCGATCTAGTTTGGTTGATGACGGCTTGGATTGCTTGTAACTGAAATTCTGAGCTGTATATGTCATTGTCTGTTTGCTTTTGCATCTAATAGCAACTTACACGATTTATGTTACAATTCGACAGACCGAATTGCCAAGGAGATCTGGGTAACAAATGTTGCAGTAACATTTTTAAATAATACATCTATATACATGTGAGTGTAGGTGATGTGGGATAGGATAAGTGAGAAGGAAGGACTAAAATGTGTATCTACTTCTGGATTTGGAATGTGAATGGGTATGGAGTTCTTTTATAAATAATGTTATTAGCATATATAACCTAGATAACACATAAAAACACGCACATGCATATGTATATCGGGCGCAGCAGAATTATATTACCACTTATTTTACATAGAAAATCAAAGTTAAAATCTGATTTCGCACAAACTTGTGAACGCATTACATAGTTACCTGAAACTTTTCCCAAAGCAAAATGGATTCATTTTGCAGTCAACTACGGTAACCCCGTAGTAAAATACTAGGGCTTATAACACTAAGATTCTGGATTCCATTCATGCGCTCGACTTTATTTCAAACAAATATTTTAAATTTACATAAATTAAAGTAAATATTGAAGAGTACATTCTGTTTAAATAAACATTTTAACCCAAAATTATTGAGTCTAAGTCGTTTACCTTCCTATATTTCTATTTTAATAGAAGAGAACAGGAGAAAACTAAGAGTAAAAATAATCACCTGACGCTAAGAATTTTCATACATTTTTCTTCAACAAGTGCGACAAGTGTGCGTGTCAGAGTACAAGTATCATACACAAATGAATGCCTGACGTCGAGGGTGTGTGGGTCTGGCTTCTGTATTAAAAAAGTTTAAGTTAGTACGTGATAAACATTACAACTGTTACTGGAAGACAGGTTTCTAGTGTGAGAGTTGGTTGTGTGACAAGTGTTACGTCAGTGCGTGACAGTCATCACAAATATTAATGACATCTGTTCTCGAGGGTATTACAGATTAATGTGTTTTTATTTATTTGAGAATCAGAAAACGGACGCACTTATCGTCTATATGGCCTTTATCGTTTAGGTTTTCTTACTTAAAAGTACAAATCAGAAATCAGTTTGAATTTTTTTGTCTGTCAATAAAAAAATCAATTTATTTGTACGATTTGATGGAAATTGTTAATAGCCTAAAATAAGTTATGTATTTGAATAACGTGTCACTTTCTGCCATAATTAATTAATCACAATTATTCAACAGAATAGCAAGTAATTTAATGAGAATTTTCTTCTACTCCCTAAAATTTATCATTTTCTTGGATAAAAGAAATAATCCAAAAATTGTATCGAAGCCTAATATATTGTTTTTTCTCTATTCCATTGCAATAGACTAGTTTAAACGAGTTCACGTCACATCAACACTGTTTGAGAGAGAAAAATAATAGAATATAAACAGTTTGCAATGTTTGATATAAGGTCTTTTCTTTGTCCCTTAAAGCTGAAAATACCAGACCTCTTTGACAAATAAATTATTTTAAAAAATCTGATGGATATAACATAATTTCACTGGTAGTTTTAGGATTAAAAACATGATGTGTTATATTTTTTATGTTTAAACACAAGAAATCTGCTGACAAGGAAAGAAATCCTTTGAATCATTTTGACCTGTAACTTCTTTTAAAATTTTAATTTATTTTAACTTATTACAGAACATAGGTGTAAACGTTGTATAATTGGAGATTGAACTCACTAAAGATAAGGTAGCTTTTTAATGATGTTTTAATCTGTGACCAGTACAGTTTGTTTTCGAATTTTGAACAGAACAGCCAATCAACATCAAACACCATCAACTCATGAGGTACCTTTTATTGACGTATAGTTGGACTGATCATCCCATTATAATGTCCCCGCGGCTGAAAAGGCAGCCACATTTAGTGAAAGGGATTCAAACTTCTGGCCTGCAAATAGTGAGCCCCCCAGTGGCTCAGCGGTATGTCTGCGGACTTACACGCTAAAATCCGGGTTTTGATACCCGTGGTGGGCAGAGCACAGAGAGCCCATTGTGTAGCTTTGTGCTTAATTCAAAACAACAACAACAGCAAATAGTGAGTCAGACGTCACAACCATCAGACTGAGCCAAATTGAACTAATGTGGAAAATAGGATAAATGTATTACAACCTTTTTTACTGATGTGTTGCAAGCTCATCTCAGACTTACCATCGTTATTAAACCATCAGGAAAATTTCCATTTGTTCCTGTCTTGTGAAATTTCTTGCAATTCTTCCAATGTTGACCAAGCATATTTCATATCCTTTTGGACAGTTAACTTCCAGCTCATTTGTGGTTTTTCTCTCTTGTATTTCCCGTTTTTTGTACTCTTCTATCCACGTACGACACACATGTCCGAGCCATTAAACTCGTCTCTCTTTGATGACTGATGTAATGAATTGTTACATAGTCTTTCTAAGCACTTCATCATTTGTGGTCTTATCCCGCCAAATTATTTTTTTCATTTATGGTCTTATTTATGCAAAATCACTTCTTTATTTGTAGTATTATTCATTTAAAATGACTTCTTCATTTGTAGTAGTATTACTTCAAAATGACTTCTTCATTTGTAGACTTATTTCTCCAAAATTACTTTCTCATTTGTGATCTTACTCCTTGAAAATATACGCACAATCTTCCATAACCATCTTTTTCTTCTAATCTGCCACAGTCAGCACCGAAGTCTTGCATTCACATAATATTGCTTATAATACAACATCTTCATACAGCCACACTTTTGTCTGCAAATTGAAACCCTCATTAATCCAAATGTTGTTGAGGCTTCCAAACGCAGAGCTTGCTTTACTTATTCGCATTATAATCTCACTGGCGCATTTTCCTTCACTTGTTACAATAACAAAGCTTCAAAATATGTTTTAGTAATTTATCAGAATTCTCGTATCATCCGACCTTATTCTTATCTTCATCATTTTTGTATTGTCTACATGAATAGTGAAATCAGCTTTGGCATATTTTGTTTTGTTTTTTTTGCTGTTTTTTTTAATTCAATACCTACTGGAAATTAATCCAGCAAGACAATATCATTCGCAAAGTCCAAATTATATAATTACTCTTTAGCTGTCCATTTCACATCTAGGCTTGGTGTAACCATGCATGAGACTGCCCTTCTCATCACTCAGTCAATCAGAATGGCAAGTGATAAAGGAAATACGATTAATCCTTGCCTAACTTCTGTAATAATCTAACTAATTCCCCCGGTTCATTTTGTTTGTTTCTGAATTTCGCGCAAAGCTACTCGAGGGCAACGTATGCTAGCCGTTCCTAATTTAGCAGTGTTAGACTAAAGGGAAGGCAGATATTTATCACAACCCACCGCTAACTGCTGAGCTACTCTTTTACCAACCAATAATGGGATTGACTGTAACATTGTAACGCCTCCACCGCTGAAAGAACGATCATGTTTGGTGCGACTGGGATTTGAACCCGCGACCCTCAGATTGGGAGTGGAGGTCCATAAGCCCATGCCCGACTCCCCTTATTCAGACTCGGTTCTAACTAAAGACACTGTCTTGGTTTAAACATTCCATAGCATTTACTACTTTTCAGGTGTACCTTACCTCCTGATTATGAACCGCAGAGTTTCCCTATTAACACTATCAAGCATTTTCTACAAAATCCACGTAAATTATCTGTCTTATTGTAAAAAAACACGTTCAAGGCAAGATTATCTCGATCGTAAACCTGCCTATTTGTAGTCTCATATCTGCAGCTTTTTTAATCTGGTTTAAGGTAATTCTTGACATCATTTTATTAGATACTGCTAATAGGAAAGTACCTCTACTTTTTGAACACTGGCTCAAATCATCCATTCTTAGAAGTGAAATATAGATTTAATTTCTTCAATCATTCGGAACTTCTTCGATCCACGATATATTACAAAAAATGCTAAAAGTTCAAGAATTTATTCTTCTCAGCCTTTAATAATTCTGCACAAGTTTTATCGATATTTAAAATTATATTGCTTGTTTTGAGTTTTGTGCTAAGCTACACGAGGGCTGTCTGCGTCAGCCGTCCCTAATTTTGCAGTGTAAGACTACAGGGAAAACAGATAGTCATCACCACCCACTGCCAACTCATGGGCTACTCGTTTGTCAGTGAATATGAGATTTACCATAACTTATTTAAAGTTATGAAAGAGCGAGTACGTTTTGTATTATTGGGATTCAAACGCGCGACCCTCGAATTACGAGTTGAGTGCCTTAACCACCTGGCCATGCCGGGACAAAATTCTTTTGTAACAGTCTTCTCTCCACCTTCTTCGGTTATAGCATTCAGTTTTATACTGATGTTTTGATCTGGTGCAGTATTAATGCCATCTTTGGTTGTTAATTCTGGACACTTCAAAATTGTCTCAAAATGTTTCTTCTAACACTTAACGATTTTATCTTGCGTTTTTCTGCAAGTAAATCTTTCCAGCTAATCTCTTAGTTTCTTCGAACTGCTAGAAACCGAGTTTTGATACCTATGGTGGGCAGAGCAAGGTTAGCTTTTTGTGTAGTTTGTGGTTAATTGCAAACAAGAACATCATCTTTCAGTAAAAATTATTCGTGCATTTTAAGCACATAGTACCCGTCAAGGTAAAATTACATCATTTCAGTGTACTTCATTTCAATGTTCCCAGTGGGTTAGCGATAAGTTTATAGACGTAAAACACTAAAATCTGAAGTTTGATTCCACATTTTTTACGCTAATTGTTTAAGTTTGTTTGTCTCAACTTCAGCTCAAAGATACACAATGGGCTATTTATGCTCTGCTCACCACGAGTATTTAAACCCATTTTTTAGCTTTGTAACTCTACAAATATACCGTTGTGCCATTGGAAAACTTCCTCAAGTTAGTATCACGTGACACTAAGCGTTCTTGAATTATAAAAATTTCATAAAATGTAGTAAATTTCTGCTTAAAAGTTATCAATGACTAGTAACCGTCCACCTGTATGATTCTTTTGAAAACATGAGCTTCAAGCTACTAATGTAGTTTGTTTGACCTAACCAACACTTATTTATCTACAAGTCCTTTCGTCTTATAGTTTTGCTGCTCTAAATCAGTCATCTTTTATCCTAAGAACAAAAAATTTAAAAAGTTCAACTTTTACTTTTAAGTGAAGCTGTACTAAAGATATTAGACCAATAGGTTACGTGTAAGCGTGCAAAAAAGTTTGATCAAAACTTAGTGACTTTTATTCAACTTTGTAAATGTGACTTATATTTAGAACAAATTTGATACCTACTGGAACGTTGTAACGAAATGCCTAATTCTTCTCGTGATTCATAGCATGCGCATATTTTACTGACAGTACAAATTGCAACGTTAAGTATCCCTTGGTTAACGTTATTTTCGTGTATGTTAATTGACTGACAGACTGCGAGTGGTTAAAACAGGTGACCACTTTGGACCTTTCTTTGGGTAAATTATTGTTCTCTTGTTAGAATAATAATTATCTGTACCTATAATTTTACATCGATTTATTTCTTACATCATTTGAATCAGGTAATGGTAATGCCATGTAAAATAGACTATTTAATTTAAGTTTTTATAAAGTACTGCGAATATGTGTGTATTTTCTTATAGCAAAGCTACATCGGACTATCTGCTGGCTCCCCAGTGGCTCAGCGGTATGTCTGCGGACTTACACGGTAAAATCCGGGTTTCGATGCCCGTGGTGGGCAGAGTACAGATAGCCCATTGTGTAGCTTTGTGCTTAATTCAAAATAACAATAACTATCTGCTGAGTCCACCAAGGGGTAACGAACCTCTGTTTTTATCGTTGTAAATCCGTAGACGCAGTGTTGTACCAGCGAGGGACTATGGAGTAATGTTGTGGACGTTTTATTTTTCTTTTATGTTACCTAGTTATAACAATGTCTAAAATACTTTAGTCAACAGTAAAAGATATTTTTTGTTATTTACGTTCTAACCTCTGATGCCAAACTGTGGCTAATTTGAGAGCTGATAATTTCACCTATTCATTAATATCTGAATTTCATCAAGTTGAATTTTTTTCTGAACAACACTACATAAAAACTGTTTTCTTCAAACTTCTCTTCAAAACTATGTTTTCTCTCTAGCTATATTATCAGCCTCTTTGTTACTTTACTCACTTCCATGAAAATTCACAATCTGTAAAATGTTTCAACATTCTCTTACAGGTATTAATAAAAAGATAAGATCTATATTACATTTTCTAATCAATTTCTTGGTTAATTATTACAGTTAATCTTATATTTACCAGTTCTTAATGTTGAGCTAAAACTATTTGTGTCCAAACACTTGTTAGCTTCTTATTTATTGCTGCATTCTTTGTAAGAGTAATTCACTTGTGTTAATTTGTTTTAAACATATTTGTTTTTAAAGGACTCTTTATAAGGTATTCAATATGTTCGTTGGACCACAAACATGTATTTGTTTATATGTGTGTGTGTGTGTTTCAGCATGTACTTTAGTGTTAAACAGCTTATTTCTCTGTATTGGATGAACCACTACTGCAACATTCACGTTACGTGCAAGAAATACACTGAGTAGCACAGTTGTGTTGAACTCTAGAAATTAATATTTCAGGTTTTAAAAATAATCATTGATCAAATTCAGAAAAATAAAGAATTTTTCACTAAAATTCTATTTATCAGAATTAAATGTAATTCCTGGAAAAACCAGTAAAAAATTTAAAACGTTCATGGTAATGTCGATATGAACTCATTCCACATCTGGTTCTTCATAGACCATCAAGTATGTCTTTCAGCCTCTTTCCTCCCATCAGGTGAACCAGCATTACTTGAGAAAGTGTCCCCATTCTTCTCTGACACATCAGTTTTCTTACCAAACTCGTGTTAGAGGTAGTGTGCCACTGACTAACCTGTGATTTATGAACGCAAATGATTGGCGTGCTGTAACTGTTCATAAAAGGTGCCACAGGTTACACACAATTGAGCTATTCCATACTACTATTACTGGCTGAGTTTGACTTCTCAATACAGCAAGAACTGAAAGTAAAGTTTAAATTCTCGAGTAATTGCGCATGTATAGTGTATTAGCGGTATATTGCGTCCCGAATCTTTCAACACTCAAAGCAACATGTTGGCTACTAGGCTAAGCTTTCATTACAAACATTACAAGTTAAGTCTTTTGGTCTTTTATCGTAAACCGTCTACCATCTATACCTATGTGTATTGCGAAAGTAAATAATTAACAAGTAATTCGTATTTAACAAGAAAAATCTGTGGTGAACTCAAAAATACCTATAACACAAAAGTAAAGTGGTTAAGAAGGTGTCTGTACACAAGAGAGAAGTGAGGTTAACTGTGCATCATATGAGTAATAAGAAACACCAGAGCTAAATGTATGCAAAATATGTTGTATGTTTGTTTGCTATCTGACACATCTTCAACAAATTTAGCACGAAGGATTCATAATTCTGTCTGTCCATCTGTCACGCCAAAAACTTTTGGCACATAATAGTGAGATTAGATTCGAGGGTAAGCTGGTGGAGATCGTGACAGGTAATAAACTCGAATCCGGTATTTACGCACCCTATGCTTGGCATTTCTGTACATAACTATACTACTACAATTCAATGACAAATATGCCTTGAAAAATTAAGTAATTTTTGTACCATTTTATCAACAAGTAAAACCTCGAGCGATACTTAAAGTTAAGTTAAATTTATTTTTAGAATAAGGAACTATTTTGTGTTTAAATGCAGAATGAGTTAGACAATTCATCCAACTTTATTTACATGTATCTATACCCTGGGTTCTAAAAAGACTGGTAGTGGAAATTGTTTTAGTTTTGGAGTATTTTGGTAAAGCGGGCTGAAGTATGGATGAGTATTCAGAAAGCTCCAAGTTGACGACCGTGAAGTTTGTTTTAGGAATCGAGGATATTTTGGTTGTTAAAATATTTCGTTCAAAAGAGAATGTGGTGACATGCTGTTGTGCTATAATTTTAAAAGAGAAGGTGAGGGAGAAGAAGGGGGTCACCACTGGTTCTCCGTGTGTTATATCTACCAGCTTTAATTTGGTTTTTGTACGTTTTGTGCAGGAAATTAAAAGCTTATCTGAAGGTTAAGACTTTTTAAAGTAAACGTTCTTAATTCTTTTTTTAAATCTATTTCAAATAACTTGAACGTCTGTACAGAGTACGGTTAATTCCATTCATACGGTAATGCAAACATACTAAACTTAGTGTTATTAATGGTATTGTAGCCAATTCCATTACAAAATGTTCATATAAAGCCGAAATCATCTTGCGCGTAATTTTCGCAATAACCAGTTTTCACCACTCGACCATAAAAACGGACTGATACAATAAGCAGAATAATGTCGTTTTGTAACAAGGTGTATAAGGACAACACGAAAGTTCACTACCTTTAATTGATAATTACTTAAATTAAATCAAATTGATTAATTAATTTGTTATTTTATTAATTTTGAAGAAAAACTTAAATTTGAAATTTAAAGTTAACCTTTGTCTGTTTTACTAAAATAGTTAATATTTTGTAATACGTCTTTTTCATTGTATTTTTCCCCATAAGTTTCATATAATTGGTAATCTCTTTAATGTTTAATCGTGCTTTACTTTTTACATTGGACTATTGTACTCTTTATCAATATTTTTTAATTATATCTTTTGAACACAGATTAGGTAGTGTGCTTTATCGTCAATGTGTATATTGTGTTTGTAATCAAAGATTGTTTGGTGTTTAATCTGGTTACATAATGTATATAGTTCAGTAAATACAGGTTGTTGTAAAACTTTCTTTACTTCATAAAATGTCTTTTCGGTTCTCGGTTTAATCTAGTCGTGAATACAAACCAAATCTGATTTGTCTAATAAAATTATTTACAACTTGTTCCATTTGTAAGTATTTAGTTAAAAGATAACAAAATAAACCCTGAAAATAAAGACCAACATTAAAAATATTTAACATGTTAATACTGTGAACTCAACCGCTACTGACTCGTTATTTGTTAGTTATTGATTATTCCTATAATGACTTTGTTTTTAAATTATTCTGGTTTCCCCGATTCCTTTGTATTTCACTTTCAGACTTATTTCACTGGTTTGGTTTGGTTTAAATTTCGCACAAAGCTGTTCCAGGGCTATCTGCGCTAGCCGTTCCTAATTTAGCAGAGTAAGACAAGATAGAAGGCAGCTAGTCATCACCACCCACCGCCAACTCTTGGACTACTTTTTACCAATGAATAATAGGATTGACCATCACATTATAACGCCCCAAAGATTGAAAGGGCGAGCATGTTTGGTGTGAAGGGAATTAGAACCCTAAGATTGCGAGTCGAGTGCTCTAACCACCTGGTCATGCTGGGCCACTCCTTTCACTTATGATGATTATTAAAATGGTCGTTATAATATCGTTGCCAGTATACATTTCTGGATTATTAGATATAATTTATACCATGGTAGATGTGTCTATCCTTTTTTTCAAGAGAATAATGTCTGTTTTATTTTCCTTTTCTATATTTATTGAAAAAGCGTGCATGAAAATTGCTGCTTATTTTCAGTTGTTTCGAGTTCGACATAATTTCAACTTGAACTGTTTTAGTTTATTTATTTTAAGTTGTTTCATTTTTTTTCAATTTCATTCTATCTTTTTTGTGAAATTCTCAGTTTGATTTCGTTCACTCGGTCAAGACGTCGTCTTTCTGTCCTTATATAAAATAGTAGCTTCCTCGTATTTCTAAACATTTAGTTTAACTCTTCTTTAATTTGTTTTTCTTAACTGAATCTTATATATAGTTATTATTTCTATCACTTTTTATAATATTTTTACTGGTGTATGTGTGTTTATATATATATATACTCTTCAAAAATAGAAACGCAAAAGGCAAAATTTGAGACATATTGTTAACAAGTTCATTTCGGGTAGTTCTGTATGACATGTGTGAAACTTTGCACGTTCACTGTTGAACATCCAAAGTCTGCAAAAGCGAAGTCCACGCTCACTAGTTGAAGTTTAACGTCACTCAACGTCAATAACGAGTATGCCCCCGTGAGCATCAATAACTGCTTGGCATCTCCTATCCATGGAAGCGATGAGATGACGAATGACATCCTGTGGAATGGCTGTCCACTCAGCCTGCAAAACTGCTACAAGTTGAAATAGAGTCTGCAGTTGAAGTTGTCGCCGTCGCAGACGTCGGTCCAACTCATTCCAAAGATGTTCGATGGGATTTAAATATGGTAATCCGGAGGGTCAAGGAAGAACGTTGATGTTGTGGTGTCTCGAGAAGACAGTGTTGAGTCGGGATGTGTGAGGACGGGCGTTGTCATGTTGAAAAACTTCATTGACGTTCACCATGATGGGTTGCACATGGGACCTAAGAATCTCGTCGATGATTGTGTACGGTCTTATTGGAAATCCGACGCAGCCTTGGTATGGTTGAGGCCGTAGACGTCGCAGTGGTTGTCCTATCCCGAATGTGACGTAACCGGATGTAGCGATCTTGTGCGGGCGTGGTCACACGAGGTCTGCCAGATTGTGGACGGTCACGAGTTGATCCATGTTGTTGGTGACGATTCTATAGCCTTGTGATGGTGCTTGCGTAGACATTCACAGCTCTGGCAACATCTGATCGAGATTCGCCTGCTACCATCCAATGGCGTTGTTGCGTTGTGCTTCAGTCAGTCTTGGCGTAACTATATTGCGTGTCGGTGGCCTAACATTGAGCTATGGGAACCGAGAACCCGTCACTTTTATAGGAATGTTTCACATGTTGCACTTGCAGAACATGCAGATCTTTTAAACAAATTTATTGGACACGAATGCGTTTTGGCGAAAAATCCGATGTTTTCCTCCGTTTTCAAAGTGCACAACTTTTATTGTCATTTTGGTCTAATAATCAGTGCCTTAACACGTGTAACATTAGATACTTTGAGCTTATAACGTTATTACATATATTTTTCATTAAAATAACAAAATTATCCCTTTTGCGTTTCTTTTTTTGAAGATTATATATATATATTCGACTTCGTTAAAAGCTTTGTTGTTAGTTAGTTTGGCTGATGTCAGTGTTAAAGCTGAAAAAGCGCTGACTTTCTATCAAAAATACAAATAAAAATACAACGTTATTTCGAACCTGTGGGTGATTTGTAAACGTGTGTGTTTTGTAACAGCAAAGCCATGGTCGGCTATCTGTCGTGTCCACTGAGGAAAATCGAACCTTCATTGTAACGTTTCAAATCCAACGAATTATCGTATAACACCTGTTATGTGTATCAGGATATTGTATATGATTGTATGATTTTTACGTGCAAATTTGAAACTCGATTTTTAGTTTGTCAGAATAACATAGTGTATTCAGTGATGTCGAGAAACCCACTTGTTGAGAATTTTATATGCAAAAAACGGCTCTTTTGGGCTCAGAAAACACTTCAAATAGAAGAGCGAACAACGTTTCGACCTTCTTCGGTCATCGTCAGGTTCACAAAGAAAGAGGTAACTGGCCGGAAGCTGACCACATGTTTGGAAGGGGTTGTATAACTGAGTGTCGCAATGTAGAGGGCGCGGTTTGATGTTTGAATATATAATTTTATCTATAATATTAATATAGGTATAATGGTGTTCCTTTATATTGGTTTATTTTGGGTTTGAGTTGTTGTATAAGTAAGGCTTCTTTAATTTTTCGTTTGTTTATGTTTGTTTCTTTATTTAGTATTTTAGTGTTTTCTATGGTTATGTTGTGTCCATTTGACTTGCAGTATTCGAAAACGTGTGAAGGTGACTTTTTATGTTCTTTGAATCTGGTTTCCATTTTTCTACTTGTTTCTCCAATATAGAAGTCGTGGCAGTTATCACATTGTATTTTATAAATAATGTTGGTGTGGTGTTTGTCAGTGTAGTTCTTACATAGTATAGACCTTAGTTTTGTGCCTGGTTTTTGAATAAATTTAGTGTTAACTGGAATGTTATATTTTGTTACTAGTTTTTGCCAAATGTTGGTTATTTGTTTGCTGATGTCAGGAATATATGGTATACAGCAGTATATGGTTTCGTGATTTTTTGATTCGTGAGATATATTTACTTTTGTTGGTTGATTTTGCTTTCTGTCTAGGTGTGTGCGTATAATGTTTTCTACGGTTTGTGGATGAAACTTATTGATATACAAATAACCAACATTTGGCAAAAACTAGTAACAAAATATAACATTCCAGTTAACACTAAATTTATTCAAAAACCAGGCACAAAACTAAGGTCTATACTATGTAAGAACTACACTGACAAACACCACACCAACATTATTTATAAAATACAATGTGATAACTGCCACGACTTCTATATTGGAGAAACAAGTAGAAAAATGGAAACCAGATTCAAAGAACATAAAAAGTCACCTTCACACGTTTTCGAACACTGCAAGTCAAATGGACACAACATAACCATAGAAAACACTAAAATACTAAATAAAGAAACAAACATAAACAAACGAAAAATTAAAGAAGCCTTACTTATACAACAACTCAAACCCAAAATAAACCAATATAAAGGAACACCATTATACCTATATTAATATTATAGATAAAATTATATATTCAAACATCAAACCGCGCCCTCTACATTGCGACACTCAGTTATACAACCCCTTCCAAACATGTGGTCAGCTTCCGGCCAGTTACCTCTTTCTTTGTGAAACTGACGATGACCGAAGAAGGTCGAAACGTTGTTCGCTCTTCTATTTGAAGTGTTTTCTGAGCCCAAAAGAGCCGTTTTTTGCATATAAAAAACATAGTGTATTGTCTGGTTCATTACAAGCTTACGTTATTTTTTCTAATTTCAGAAACTAAGTCATATTTTTATTGAATTTTGTCATCATGGATAAAATTGATGTTCGTGTAATTTTCCTTACGAATTCAAGTTTGGTCACGATAATGCGACAGCAGATCGTAATGTCAATCATGCATTTAGTCATGACACAGCTAATGAGCGCACAGCACAGCGTTGGTTTAAAAGATTTCGCTCTGGTGACACAAGCTTTGAAAGTGAGCCTCGGGGTCGTCCTCAATCAGCCATTAATTAGGAAAAATTGGAGGCCTTAGTTGAATCAGATATCCGCCAAACCGTGAGAGAACTTGCCGACAAATTAACTGAAAACCATCAAACAAGAGTCGAAATTTGTTCCTCACTCCTTACTAGCAACAAAAACGACCTGTTTATCCATAGAATTGTCAGCTACGAAGAAAAGGGATTTTTTTACGACAATCGACGAAGATTCGGACAGCGGCTTGATTATGATGAGTCACCAAAACATATGCTCAAAACCAGCTCTTCACCCTAAAAACATTGTAGTCAGTGTTTGGTAATCGTCAGCAGGTGTTGTATTATTCATTCTTAAATCAAAAAGAAACATTCACTGCAGATTAATATTGTTGTGAACTTGAAATTACGCAACAAAAGTTGTTACGAAAACACCCAACAAGGGTCAATCACAGTGGACCCATACTGCTTGTCCTCGTATCTCATGAGTTACTGTCCGAAAACTAAATAAACTTCAGCAAGGAACTTCACCTCGTTCACTATATTCGCCAAATCTCTTTCCCAACAAATTATAACTTTTTCAAAGATTTAGACACTTTTTAAAGGAAAAAATGATTGAAAACCATAGGTCAGTTGAAAGTGCCTTCGAAAACTTCATTGCTTCAAAGAACGTTCAGTTCTTTAAAGATGGGATTTATAAACTTGCAATTCATTGCAATTCTGAAGGAACTTATTTTGATCAAATAAACTAAACAACAAAGAAGATGTACTTGTTTCACATTTTCACAATACCTGGCATTTCACATGCAACGTTATATGTACATAACAAAAGCGACGAAGTGAGAGTAGCATTATAATTTATGTGCAGTGAGAGAGAGGTGTGTTAAAAGTACATATATGTCATCATAGAAAAGTGGTATTGACAATAAAGTTTACATAGAACAAAAGATGAGAGAGAGTTACAAATGGGAGGAAGGAGTACATTTTAGATATAACGACAGATGGAGCTGGAAATGTCACACAGTTTATCTATTTAAATACAGAGAAGTGAAGTTAAAATTTAACAGTGCGATTTATATAAAACAAGAGAAGTAAAACTTAAGAGCACAATTTATGTAAAGCAACAGCGATATTGTGTTAACTTAACAAGGCAATTTATATACATAAGAAAACGGAAGTGGGATTAATAGTACAATTTCTTCGTAAGAAGAGAGAACTAAGGCTTACTTTACAAGTTTTATGCAGTAATGGAAAAATTTGTATATGTAAAAACAGTTCGTTTGGGTTGAGAAAATTGTTTATATAGAGAAGAAGCGAACAACGTTTCGACCTTCTTTGATCATCGTCAGGTTCACAAAGAAAGAAAGAGGTAACTGACCGATAGCTGACCACATGTTTGAAGGGGTTGTATAACTGAGGGTAAGAATATATAGAGGGCGTGCTTAGATATTTGAATATATATAATTTAATATAGGTATAAAGGTGTTCCTTTGTAAATATATATATATATATTAAACATCTAAGCACGCCCTCTACATTTCTACATTGAATTACACAATCTCCTTCAAATATGTGGTCAGCTATTGGTCAGTTACCTCTTTCTTTCTTTGTGAATCTGACGATGACTGAAGAAGGTCGAAACGTTGTTTGCTTTTCTACGTGAATTTTTTCAAACCCAAACGATCCGTTTTTACATACATATTTTTCTCTACAAGTGGGTTTTCTCGTCATCACTAATAGAAAAACTGTATAGTAATAACATGAATCTCACGTAGAGAAATATAGTAATGTAAAACTTAATTCTACTAGACACGAAGCTAAAGAAACTAAAGAAAAATTGCTTTTAGTATGGTCTGTGTGCCTTTTCTAAGCTGGCAAGATATGGTTATAATCAGCTATACTCGTTTGTATTAAGTCTTTTATATTTTTAACACCACATTTATATTTAGTCCCTTGAAGTTTTTCAAGAGGAAAAAGTCTATTTCAGTTATATCTGGCAATTCTTTTCGCTATATTTAGAGCTCATTAGGTGTCCGAGAAACAAAAAAACACAATTGTGGTAAGAACAACATTCATATAAGCCGTTTGTTACAACGGTAAACGATATGGTTAATTTTTTTTAAATACTCTTTCTCTTTAAATACCCTAAGGCTGAGCAAGTAATATATTGTTTAAAATATAACAGGTTTAATACTATGGTATTATGACAAGTTCAATTAATTAGAGTTACTGTTCTTTGTTAACTGCAAACTACACTAAATCTATTAAACACGTGGGGAACATGTTCTATTATTCCTTGTCGATCCAGGCTATATTTCTTTAGAAGATATTGTGTAATTGCTTATTAAATCTGGTTATATTCTCGCAGAAACACATTATAAATTGCTATGTAAATACATGCCGAAACTAAATATTAATGATATCCCAATATCTACCTCAAGAGCGACAGATTCTATATATATATCTGTGGTTTATTCAAAATATTTTGGTGATTTTAATGTGAATTCGTTTGTCTGAATTTTGCGCAAAACTACACGATAGTTTTCCACGCCAGCCGTCCCTTATTTAGCAGTATAAGACTAAAGGAAAGGCAGCTAGTCATCACCACCCACCGCCAGCTCTTTGGCTACTCTTTTACCAACGAATAGGGGAATTGATCGTCACATTATAACGACCACACGGCTGAAAGGGCGAGCATCTTTAGTACAACGGGGATTCGAACCCGTGGATTACGAGTCGAACACATTAACCCACCTGGCTATGCCGGGTCTAACCCATATGCAATATAAACATTAACAAAAGAAGTTCCTTGCATAACTTCTAATTTCTGATAATCACTGGTCCTTTGCCATTAATCAATTCAACTAAGAGTCATTTTGTTTGGACGCTGTAAAGGTTCTATTAAGGAATGCTTTTCTCTGTGATGAAAATATCCATGGGAAATATTCACACCGAGATATGTTTCATGCCCTAAATCATGATTAATAAACAAAGTGCTCATTGAAAAATGTTTAAAGTTTCAAGATGACTGTTTACAATATTTGTATAATAGGGAAAGGAGCGTAATAAAAAATGTTCACGTTGTATTTTATAATACACTCAGTTGTTAGAACATTTATATTATATTGTATCGTCCACATGTTAAGATAAAATTTAATTTAAAATACATTTATTAGAAGCTCATAGAAGCTCAAATATTATTAGCAAGCCACAGAAAACACCACACGTCTTCAATCGATGACACTGACTATGAGTTTGTAAGAATACACACAATTTACAAATACACATCTATTAGAATGCAATAATATCTGCACGCAAACGTTGTAATTCAACTAGTTTATATTATTACTGCTTCGTAACACATTATTTTGACTTGTATAAAGTGTCTGTAAACACGTATTTCACGATTTATTTTCTAAACTACGAACTGGGGGTGTCAAAAACCGTGACAAAATATATATTTAATAATAGGCGTCACTGCTTTAATTTTCTTTGCTAACTCCGTAAAAATAATTTGGTAAATCACAAAATAAATTACTTACATTACATAACAATGGCAACAATTAATGAGAAATAAAACAAAATTACATCACAATGATTTTAGCGCACGTTCAGCACCCCATCTTGAGGCCCGACATGGCCCGGTGATTAACACATTTGACTCGTAATGCGAGGGTTGCGGGTTCGAATCCCAGTCACATTAAACATGCTCGCCTTTTCAGTCGTTTGGGCGTTGTATTGTGACAGTCAATCCCACTATTTGTTGATAAAAGAGTAGTCCAAGAGTTGGCGGTGGGTGCTGATGACTAGCTCCTTTCCTTCTATTCTTACACTGCTAAATTAGAGGTGGTTAGCGCAGATAGCCCTTGTGCAGCTTTCAAAACAAAGAAACAAACCCATCTTTATTAATAGGCAAATATTTTATTTTTACCCTTTCAAACCGACAATGCCACTAATTGCGCAACCGCTAAGCTTGCTTTATGCACTAGTGCATGCTGTATTTAGGGGAACAAAATATATTATTGTTCCCACAACTTCTGAATAAATCAATTTATTTTCTGCCAGTATTCTTGCGACGATGGGAAAACGTTATATATTTAACTTGCAAATATGTTTGAACTTTTCATCTTAACATGTTTGATGTTTGTGTATGCGTGCGCGTGTATTTGGTTATATATGTCATTGCTGTTCAACCGTTCTTTTGTTTTGATAACATTTCATTAGTGAAAAACAGTGGAGTTTTAAATTAAATCGGTTAAACGTATCGTAAAAGAAATTAAACATAACCGTTTGTTTTTTTACATGATTGTAACTATTACCAGATGACTATAAATCAATGTCAAATTGTATTGAAAAATTTAAATGAGTTTCGTGAAAATTTTTGAATCATGCGGATTAGTTGCTAGACAAAATTTATTCCTGAAGTTCTAAAGAAAGAATAGAAAAGATTAAATGTTTACTGGATTATAGAGAAAAAATCACATATATCTGTACGTGTTCCTTTTTTATTGAAAAATTGAATTATATACCAAATTGGTACACTATATATGTGTACATACATATTTGTTTCAGTTTTTAAGAGAGAGCTAAAATTTGGACTTCAGTTGAAACGCGTTTAAGAATCCTTTTTGTGAGGGGTTGGGGAAGCATATTCCAAATACGCATGTACATATGTTTAAAGTTCCCCACTAGGACAATATTTAGTCTACAGATTTACACCCTAAAATCAAGGGTTCGATTCCCATTTATGGACACAACAGATAGCTCGATGTGGTTTTCCTGTAAGAAAAACACACAAACAGACATATTTACAAAACAAATTTTTGAAAAAAATAAAAAATAATCACATCTTTATATCTAGATCAGCCATGACTAAAAGAAGCCAGAACTTTCTTTACGATCTTATGAATACAAACAATTGGTGTGACGAGAAGTTCTTTCTGACTTAGAAATTGGGAAACATCGGTCAGTAAACTGTTAATAAGACAACCTGCACAAACTATCTCGAACAGATGGACGTTAGTTTGCTGTGAGGTGTAAGTTTTATTATTTTAACCACCATGGACGTTTTAAAATCCATTCAATTATAAAAAACTATAAGTAGTGGTTTAATGGAACTTTTGTCAGTTTCAAAATTAACGACAGGGTGCAATCGAATATTATTCATTCAATTATTCATTAATAAAACTGCTTATTAGTTCATGAATTTCTTGGTTAGAGGGCCTAATAACCAATGAGTCACAAAGAAAATAAAACTAAAATATCACCAATAATGCAATTAATCCTTGGGTGCTGGGGTCCTCCATCTATTTTAATTAACAAAATGGGTCGCAATTTGACACGTTCATCTATGATATAGACAACGTCATCATTTGGTAAGTTCATACAAAATATCTGATTGAGATGATGTCACATTTTGATAAGGTAATGCACAATCTCTCATAGTAACTGGGTTACAATTTGATAATTTATTATGCAATCCTACTATATACCGAATTACAATATCATAGAGATTGTGTCATACTCCGATAAGCTCATAAAAATCCCTAATATATATAGTTTCACAATTTGATAAATTCACCTACAATCCCTACTAGACACAATGATACACTTTGTTAAGCTCATTGCACAATCAGGCCCGGCATGGCCAGATGGTTAAGGCACTTGACTCGTAATCCGCGGGTTCGAATCCTCGTAACACCAAACATACTGGCCCTTTCAGCCGTGAGGGTGTTATAACGTACGATCAATCCCACTATTCGTTGGCAAAAGAGTAATCCAAAAGTTGACAATGGGTGGTGATAACAAGCTGTCTTCCCTCTGATCTTACACTCCTAAATTAGGGACGACTAGCGTAGATAGCCCTCGTGAAGCTTTGCACGAAATTCAAAAACAAACAAATAAACACAATCCCTGCTACAGGATGTAAGATTTCTTTTTTTACCTCGCAGTAACCAAGTACTATTACGAAATTGAGAAAAAAAAGCTGATCAAATAAAGTCCATATATACAGTTGATATCGAAACCCCTTGTCGAGTAAGTATGCACACGAGTGTGTAAAAATATAGCTGTGAAAATATATGAAATATAATTTTGGTGAGATGTTTATTTATATGATGATTCATTTATGTACACATTCGTTTGTCAGTTTACTCTGTTATTATCTTTCACGTTTTTAAATATTTGGTGTTTTCACTGAAACCTTACAGTTTTCCTTATGCGATCCATGATCTTGAAATAGAAAATATGTTGGGTTTAAGAACATATTTAATAATTTCACAATCTCCATTTGAACCTGCCTCTTGAAAATCAATGAACGTGCATTTAAGTGTAAGTATTTCATGACAGGAACAGTATGTCTTATATTAGTGAGTTTTGTAATATCGATTGTCTGTAGTAATTTCTGGCATTACTGAATGGATTCGATTGACTTTTCCCGCCCTTGTCTTAGTAAGCTCAAGTCCTCTGTTAGGTGTAGTCGCCGAATTCTTACCGAAGAGAGAAATATGTATCCTGTAATTTGGTGCCGAAGAAAATCAATAGAGGCATTAGCTGGAAAATGAATGTTACCATTGTTGGGCGCGTGCACGTAACCATCACATTAACCTCACGCGCAAACTTCCTCGCTTTCTTCTGTATGGCATTCGTTAGAATGACGTGTTGTTCCGCCCTTTTCTTTCTTCTTCCGCCATTACAAGTCCACGAACGCGTTCTTCTGATGACATCATATGTAGTAACTGTCTAGGGAATTGTTCCGTCGTGCTCATGATGTTATGTCCTGAGGAGTAAAGAGATCAGAGGATTGTCGTAAAAACATTACAGCTTGGCATGCCTGCTAAGCATCACTTTAGAATAAGGTAACTTAATGAGAATATTTTGAGTCACCAACATCAAAACAAAAGTAAAAAAAAAAAGGTTTTGGCTCAACTGTTATTTTAGAAGTTATTGTTTGCATTGGGGCCATTGATATACGTGGCATAAAGTACGTGTAACAGTAACTACTATCACACACGCACTAAACTCTACCCTTACCACTAGTTACACATAAAGTACGTGTAACAGTAACTACTATCACACACGCACTAAACTCTACCCTTACCACTAGCTATACATAAATTACGCGTAACAGTAACCACTGTCACTAGTTATACCTTTATAACAGGTATACCCTTACCAACAAGTATATGCTCAGTTATGACTGGGTTCTTATATTCTTGGACAAATTGTTTATATACAATGTGAAATATAGAGGGAAAAAGAAGTGCATAGAAGAAAATTCCATGTGTGTTTAATTTAGATATATATAATACAGAGATATTTAAAGTTGATATAAAATTATTTCACAGAAAGAGAAGACAAAATGTAACACGTTTTGAATTCACAAAAATTAAAACTGGTCTTTTTCTAAGACAATTTTAGTCGTGCGATTTTAAGACTGTGGCATAGCCTGATGTTTGTATCATACTACTATAAACAAGAGTTTCTAATAACAAGATATAACCTGTTGCTTTTACAATACATTAACCCCGTTTTTATTAGATTGCAATGTATTCTGATGTATTTTATGAGCATGTTAACTTGATTTTCTAAGACTGTTGTACAGCCTGGCTCAGCTATTGCTGTATTAAGCTGATTTTCCAAGGCGTTTCTATATTTTTGCCGTTATGGTTTTTGTATAAAACCTGGTTTTTATATGAGAATGTTAATACGTTTTCCAAGTTTATGATGTAGCCATTTGCTCCTACGACTATGTTAATATATATTTTTCTAAGATTATAGCACTGTCTGATGATTCTATATTGGGGTTTTTCTAGTTTCTTAAACGCGATGGCAATCTAGTCCTACGCAAATGTATTTATTTGTTGTTGTTTTCTCTGGTAACGTATTGATGCTTTTAAAATCATCTTAGTTTATTACCTTTGAGATGATGCTCATGTTTCTAAATCAATGTTAGGCTTACTTTTGTCGCTTCTAAGAAAAGGTGAGATGAATGGTCAGTTTAGAAATATTTACTGTTTTCTAAGGATTACCAGTATTAATTTCTTTCCTTCTAAGTCCATCTTAAATGTCTCTACACTTCGTTAAACTGAAAACCCAATATTATTCTATTGTTTTAGTCAGTATTATAAAGATGTTGTTAGACTAGTAATGTTAAACTCCTCTGTTTCTAAAATTAATACTTGAAACCGTCGGTACTTTATGTAACTTGTACCTGATGATATCTTTATTGGCGAAACCATGTAATAAATGAAATGTTTGCGAAACGTACAATAATCTTTGTTTTTCTTCAGTTCTGCTATTAGAACTATTTACTTGTGTGTGTGTGTGCGTCCGCGTGTGTGTTTTCATTCAGCGAAGCCACATCGGGCTATCTGCTAAGTCCACCGAGGGGTTGTTGTTTTGTTGTTTAGAATTAAGCACAAAGCTGCACAATGGGCTATCTGTGCTCTGCCCACCACGGGTATCGAAACCCGGATTTTAGCGTGTAAGTTCGCAGACATACCGCTGAGCCACTGGAGGGCCCACCGAGGGCAATCAAACTCCTGATTTTAGCGTTGTAAATCCATAGACTTACCGCTGCACTCTATTTGTGATGGGCTAGTTTCACTTGCATTATGTTAATCTTAAGCGCAATATTATTTTTCTGTTCGGAAAATTGTTGGGTTAGTAGAATTAAAACACTGTTATATGGATAACATGATATTATCCTCGCATTTCTAAAATAGTGTTAGTAGAATTGTTAGATTGATAGCATGAAATTATTTTGGCGTTTCTAGAATGACGGTAAAAAAGTATAACATTGTTAAACTGATAACATTATATTATCCTGGCGTTTCTAAAATGACCTTAACAGAATTAGGATATTGTCAGAATGATAGCATAGTATATTTCTCTTTCTTCTAAAATTATATTAGCCTATTGTTATCAGGAAGATGTTATATAACACGATATTATTATGGTGTTTCTTAACTGATGTTGTGCTGGTATAGAGAGAATGGTGTTGGGCTGATAACATGATACTGTTCTCTTTCTTCTAAGGATATTAGTTCATTATTATTATATCATGATGTTATCCTAATATCATATTAGGCTTATGGCTCATGGATTAATTTAGTTCGTAGTATAAGATACTACATCTCATGTTAGTAAGACAATGTCTGTTTAGTGTTCGTTATTAATGTAGAAATCTAATATATGTGGATATAGTGTACGCTTTTAGTTGTAATTTAAGCCCGGCATGGCCTAGTTTGAGAGTCGCGGGTTCGATCCTCGTCGCACCAAACATGCTTGCTCTTTCAGCCTTGGGGTGTTATAATCGTTGGTAAAAGATTAGCCAAAGAGTGAGTGGTGATGACTAGCTGTCTTTCACTGCTAAATTAGGGACTGCTAGCGCAAATAACCCTCGTGTAGCTTCGCCACACCAAACCAATTCATGTTTTCCAACTATATTTTTGTATATATCTAAAACTCGGGTATCAGAAACTAGCGCATCGATCATCACCAATAACAGCTGAGTAATATATTTTTATAATTGGGTAATAAATAACACAATTGAAATTTCCACAAAAATAATATGTTTCAGGTTTAATCAATAAAAATTGCAAAAAATGAGTAAGTTTAAAACATAAAACAATAAAAACAAACTTAAACAGATAACTGTTTTACTTCAGTGAAAATCTCTTGAGTGTCGCAACATAAAAGCAAGACGCTTTCACTGATAACTATGTCTGCAATGAAATACTTCAATAAAATATATTCTGTGATGTAATGCTGTGATGGCAGCTCATTTTTAAACTAAAATTTCAATAAAATCCTTTTTTTCACGGAGGGTGAACATTATTGAATGTCAAATACAAGTAAAGTGTTGTAAAACTCTCACACAATTCCAGAAAAGACCGCAGGCCCTATAGCATTACACTGGAACTAGTACTTATATCTTCCCTCTGGCCACGTATAGCCGCTAGTAAGTTGTTGTTGTTTTGAATTAAGCACAAAGCTACACAATGGGCTATCTGTGCTCTGCCCACCACGGGTATCGAAACCCGGATTTTAGAGTGTAAGTCCGCAGACATACCGCTGAGCCACTGGGGGCAGCTGCTAGTAAGTATAATTCTCTTCTATATTAACGGTCAAAACAGTTAAATGTTGTCCAACTACGTGATTATAGGTATAATTCACTTCTGTCGACACTGACCAAGTAGCTCATGTTGTCCAACTACGTGATCCCGAATATGATGCACTTCTGTATCTCAGAATGGCTGGTATGGGTATTAACACTTTGACTAATAAAACAGAGAATAGCGTTTCGACCTTTCTATGTCATCTTCAGGTTAACATACGAGCCGTTCTGAGATACATTTTAACTTCAAGTGGATTTCTCGTCATCAAGAATAATGCACTTCTATCAACACCGACCACAAATAGCTTGTAAAGTGCAATACGTGATTATAGACATAATTCACTTCTATGCACATCGACGAAAATAGCTAATGTTGTACAGATTTTTATTAAGAAATTAAATGTAACATGAACGTACAAATAACTCGTTTCTTGACAATAACACTGTGTTTTCAGACTTTAAATATTTAGAGTGATTTGAATAATTGTATGTAATTACAGAAGTAATCCACAACACATATGTTCGTAATAAAATGAAAAGTGAATTTATTAATATGCTATAGTTACAATGCACAAAGGCCAAGCGTGTTTAGGCGTTCAACTCGTAATCCGAGGGTCGCGGGTTCGAATCCCAGTCGCACCAAACATGCTCGCCCTCCCAGCTGTGGGGGCGTTATAATGTGACGGTCAATCCCACTATTCGTTAATAAAAGAGTAGCCCAAGAGTTGGCGGTGGGTGGTGATGACTAGCTACCTTCCCTCTTTACACTGCTAAATTAGGGACGGCTAGCGCAGTAGCCCTCGTGTAGCTTTCCGCAAAATTCAAAAACAAACAAACAATGCACAATGTTCTTTGTTCCTGTTTACCTTGTAGAATTGCTTTCATGCATATTATGTAATTATGGTAAGAACATATGTTGTTGTATTATAGTTATAGAGTACAATATATAATACTTTACTCCTGCACTACAACAATAATGATATGTACATTCTTGTTGTGTTATAATTCCTGTGTATAACGTACCTTGTATAACTTTATTGTTGCTTTAAAGTTGCATTATAGCATGTACTTTACTGACATGTTATATTTACAAGGTATATGTTCTTTACTCCTGTGTTTTAATCACAGTGCAATAAGCACGTTACTATTGTGTTATAGTTACGATGTAGAATCTTCTTTACTCCTGTTTTAATCACAGTGCAATAAGCACGTTACTATTGTGTTATAGTTACGATGTAGAATCTTCTTTACTCCTGTTTTAATCACAGTACAATAAACACGTTACTATTGTGTTATAGTTACGATGTAGAATCTTCTTTACTCCTGTTTTAATCACAGTTCAATAAGCACGTTACTATTGTGTTATAGTTACGATGTAGAATCTTCTTTACTCCTGTTTTAATCACAGTACAATAAGCACTTTCTTTTGTGTTTTGGTTACGATGTAGAATGTTCTATATTCTTGTTTTAGTTACAGTGCAATAAGCACTTTACTAGTGTGTTATTGTTATGATGTGGAATGTTCTTCACTCCTGTATTTTAGCTATAATACAACAGTAGTGTGGTGGGTCTGGTAAGTACTTTACTATTGTTGTAACTCTGCTGTGGGAGATACTTTGTTATTTCCCTACGGTTTATCACATAAATATTTTTTTTCAGTTTTTTATACCCAAAAGGAAATTTATTCTATTTTGTATTTAGATATTTTAAGCGATTTTTATAACTGGGTCGTGGTTTAACTGCTTGCTAAAGCGTAACTCTATATTCGAAGATAATACAGGTTAATTAATAATTTGAATGTTAGGAGCTTTAATAACTAACAACTGGAAAAGTGAGAAAGTAAGTATCACGCTGTACATGTTTCTTTTGCTAGATGGCAGCAGTAACCAATGACGTTTGATAGTGAAGCTAATATAATTACCAGCGAGCTCGTGCTTTTCGCTCTGACCGACAAAATAGACAAAACAAAAAACGAAACGCATTCCAGCTAAATCTCTAGAGATGTAACATTTGATTATAAACAGTTGTGTTAAACTGCATTTCACTTAAATTTACTCGATGTTCTATGTAGCTCATTCATTTCTCCTGGGAAGAACTATTTCATCTCCAGTTCTGGAGTGCATGTTACTGCGTGCTTTAAATCGCACGAACTACAATATAGTTGATAAATATAAATTAGCTAATCCCGCACTTTAATAACTACAGGACAGTAAAAACGTAAATTTAACAGAAAATTGCTTTTACAGCCAAGCTCTGTAACATATTTTTAAGTTTTGTAAACGCTGAAGATGTTTTTACCATTAACATGGTAACAATTTTGAACATTAAGAAGTTAACAAAGAACAAAGCTCGTTATTAATTTAAAAACAACCAGAATGACATTCCTTTCTGAAAATCCTTTTAAGTTAGATAATAGTAAAGAATTCGCACAAAGTTAGTTATGGCCCCCCAGTGGCTCAGCGGTATGTCTGCGGAGTTACACGCTAAAATACGGGTTTCGATACCCGTGGTGGGCAGAGCACAGATAGCCCATTGTGTAACTTTGTGCTTAATTCAAAACAACAACAACTTAGTTATGTACGTACTGGAACTTTTTTTCTGGTACTGCGTTTTTTCTGTTGTAACGGTTAGTGTTATTGGGGCGGGAATTCTTTTAGACTCTTTGGAAAAAAGTATAATGATTTCTACATTTACAGATTAGCCTAACTAATATTTACTGATAAAACTAAGTTTACAGTAGACACTGATAATAAAATTTTACTTAGTTGCTAAATTTCTGCATTTTATACGACCTACGGTGCATCTCTTTATATTTCGCTAAGAATACAGTTGACATTGCATAACTTAACTAAATCAAACAGTTGGTTTATTTGCCATTTACAGCAAACTAAAAAGGTCAATAATCATTTACTAAACTAAATCGCATCTTCTCATACTGTTGTAAGAGCTTAATGAATATATCAGACGTTAAGTCAACGTGACTTTGAAACTTCCTTCCTGCTAAACAGCAATACCAGTTTCTAGAAACTTCTACATTTAAAATGTATCCTACAACAAAAATAAAGTGTTTACTGACTTTATGGTGCACTCACCCGGGAATTTTCATAAGTTTTCATTTAAGGTAGTGATAAAATCTTTGTTAGAAATAAAACTTAAATTAATATAGTTTTATATGATATTAATCATGAAAGGCTGCCTTATAAAGGCGTTTGAGTGATTACTCCTGGGTGTTTATTACCAATTTCTCGTGACACACAGTGAGATTTTATTTCAAAATGGCTGACAGATTCTAACTGTCTTACCTCAACAAGCATGCTAGAAAAATAACTTAACTGCTTGTTTATTTGTATTTCAGCATAGAGTTACACAATGAGCTATCTGTGTTTTACCCACCATGGGTATTGAAACCTAGTTTCTACAGATATAAGCCCGCAGATTTGCCGCTGTGCTAATAAAATTAATTCAAGCAATAATCTAAAACTCTGTTAGCCTCCCAGTAGCTCAGCGGGTATGTCTGCGGACTTACAACGCTAAAATGCGGGTTTCGATACTAGTGGTGGGCAGAGGACAGAGAGCCAATTAAGTAGCTTTGTGCTTAATTCAAAACAAGAACAACACAAACTCTATTATACAAGTAATTAATCAATGAGAGCTTTGCATATTTAGAAACATATTGAAATTTGATATTTAAATTTTTGCGGAATAACAGCTGTATATTTTCCTACTTTCAGCTAATTAAAACATGAAAAAGGAAATCTTCACCCACGTTCAAAACTTCACTAACGGCCCAGCAAGGCCAGGTGGTTAAGGCACTGAACTCGTACTTCGAGGGTCGCGGGTTGGAATCTACATGAAACCAAACATGCTCGCCCTTTCAGCCATGAGGCCGATATAATGTAATGGTCAATCCCACTATTCGTTGGTAAAATAGAAGCCCAAGAGTTGGCGGCGGGTGATAGCTGCCTTCCCTCTAGTCTTACACTGCAGAATAGGGGACAGCTAGCGCAGATAGCCATCGAGTAGCTTTGCGCGAAATTGAAAAACAAACAAACAAAAGTCATTAACGTACTTTTAATATTTTGAGGTCGTTGAACCTTTCATATGATCCATATTAGAGGATAAAATTCCTAAATGTCAACAGCAACCTCCGCCAACTTTTGACCTACTCTAAACAATTGTTGTTATTTGCCAGTCACTCTTATAATGTGTCCATGGTTAAATTATGCAGAACATAATTTTGCAACAACAATACGCGAACCATAAATACTCGGTTTCACCATCCACCATGCTAATCACTAAGCTTTGCTTTACCGTCTTAAATGGTGTTCAAACCTCTCTCTAATATTAAATATTTTCATAGTGTACATTATGTATTATAATTTATTTCGAATGAATATTCGATTTATTATTATATGTATTACAATTTCTAATAGCCTGAGATTTAGTTGAATCGTAATTTAAATTTAGAAGTTAATTTAATGTAGAGATGAATGAAATTTATAATGCTTGCATGCAAGATTGATGCACACAGTTTTCTTTCTTAATACAAATATATTTTAATATACAAACAATAATACAAGTTCTAATAACGGTTATTACAAATAATAATTTATATACAAAAGTTTTACAAACTTACAAACATTATTGAGTTTTCTATCCGATCAGTCGATATAGGTATAATTCATTTAATGGAGAGCTTGCTCGCTTTTCATTGATAAAATCTGGGTTTTACTATTTTAGAAAGTACAGTTATCAATATCTGATGAAATATGTCTATTATGATTCTAATATTGTATGTCAGAAATAACTGTGTGTAGCTACGTTATAATCACTGTAGATTATTTTCTTCTCCTAACTGGCCCAGCATAACTTAATGATAAGTTACCAAGGAAGAATAATTCAATTAAATTAATTTCGCGAGTTTTAGCGAATACCCTATGTGTGTTTTCTTATAGCAAAGCCACATCAGGCTATCTCCTGTGTCCACTAATGGGAATTAAATCCCTGATTTTAGCGTTGTAAGTCCGTAGACTTACCACTGTCATAGCGGGGGGCAAGAGAATGCAGAAGAATAAAGTTTTATAGTGTGTTTTTCTAAATAATGAACAGAATAATGAATAATGTCAAGTTTGTTGCTTTTTACATATAGTTTCAGTCATGACCTGGATAAAATTTAGTGTTTTTAATCACAATTAAGGACGAGAGTTACGCATACTTCAACAATGAAAAGGTAATTTCTGAGGGTCATCAAGTCTTGCTCCGATGCTTTTGAAGTATGCTAATTGATTTTGATGATGAATATTTTTTAAAGTATGAATAAAATGAAATTCGCAGCAGGTATACATATAAATTTTAAGAATTATAAAAACATTTATGATAAATTTTCCACGGAACCAAACTAAAATCAGAAACGCATATCCATGCATGCGAATAATAATAAATAATTAACGCCATCCTTTAAAAAAAAGATAATGTCTTGATAAGCACATTTTTTCAAGTATGAATTTTACAAATGTATTATCTAAATATGACTATTTGTTCACATAAAAGTCAAAGGTGTATATGGCCTTGGTGCTGCCATCTGTCAATTACTTTAGAAATTTACTAGACACGAGAAAAAGAAATTTTTGACAAATTTAAGAAACACTTTTGGGTACAACGTTATTTAAAAAAAATGAAGAAAAAAATTATCGTGTGTAATCGTGTGTTACACTGAATATATGAATTATCAATAATACTTTAAACCTACCTGATCATTAGCACGTAATAGATAAAGTAAAATTGTAATTAAACTACACCTTTTTTATAGATATTGGATCTATGCAGTAAGTGACTTAAAATGCTTTATTGAAAAAGTTTGGTTTGTTTTGAATTTCGCACAAAGCTAATCAAGGGCTATCTGCGCTAGCCATCCCTAATTTAGCAGTGCAAGACTAAAGAAAAGGCAGCTAGTCATCACCATCCACCAACAACTCTTGGCCTACTTTTTTACCAACAAATAATGGGATTGATCGTAACAATATAACGCCCCCGCGACTGAAAGCGCGGGCATATTTAATGTGACAGGGGATTAAAAAAAATAATGTTTCTAGTGTAATATCTTTATTTTATTTTTTGTAAAAGTATTGACCTAAACCGGGACTAGTCATTCCAGCATTGCTAAAGTTACATTTTACAGTACATTTTAAATTTTCTGAAGAATAAAATAATTATTCATTTAATCTGCTCAGGACATATTCCCAGGTTATCAGGAATTTCAGACTTAACTACACTGTGCAACACTAAAAAAGTACAAGAGATCTGCGGCCATTTTTATGTGCAAAATGACATGGGAAATCCATTTCTGGCCTTTTTTTTTATTGAATTAGGCATTGTTTTCGCAGAATTGTCATTGTATACCCTTTTTGTCATTATTATTAAATAAAATTCTCTACTGCATTGTAAAATGGTTTTCAACCCAGGGCTAGAGACCAATCTTAGTAACACCTACAATGTGATATGATAAATAGCACGGTACAGTTTAAAATCATATTTTCTGGTTTATTATTGTGTGCTTATATTTAATTGAGTTTATCACTTAACACTTTATACTTCAAAGCTTGTGTTTAATGTTATTTATTTTCTTTCAGATCTTATTTGTTTTCAACAATGAGTGCAAGACATGCAAAAATGATCCAAACAGATTCTGTTACATATGTGGGAATTAACTTTTGCTAAAGAAAAGCACAGTATTACACATCATATCAAGAAAATGTACAAGGCGTACTTCGTTTGTGACTTAGGAGACCAGGACAAGTCATGTGCTCCTCATGTGTGTTGCCTTACATGTGTGAAGACTTTGAGTGCCTGGTATGCAGAAAAAATGCTCACATGAAGTTTGGTGTGCTAATGATTTGGCGTGAGAAGAAAGATCACTCCAATGATTGCTATTTCTGTCAGCAAGACTTTACAGGCTGTACTACGGCAAAGTAAAAGAAACACGTTATTTACCAAAGTTTGCAATCAACAATGCGCCCAGTATAGCACTTAGAAAATTTACCTGTGCCGAAACCTCCAGATCAAGAAATTCAGAGTTCCAGCAGCGCAGATGAGCATTCCAGTGGTTAATATGCGAAGCCCAATCATCCAGAAAGCGAGAATAAACCAATACCATTTTCTTAAGAGGCTCTAAATGACTTGTGTATGGATCTATATTTAACCAAAGACAAAAATGAGTTTCTGGCACCAAGGCTTCAAGAACGTAATCTTCTTGAGAAAGGAGTAAAGATAACACTGTACAGGAAACGTACAGAGGATCTGCTTGCATTATTCACCATGAAGGATGACTTGTGCTTTTGTAATGACATCACTGAACTTTTTAAGCAACTGGCAACATATAATAACATCAACTGACGACTTTGCATAGATGCATTCAAGGACAGCATCAAAGCTGTTCTGCTATACAATAGTAACACTCTGCCTTCTGTTCCCATAGCTTATAGCACAACCATGAAAGAAGCATATGAAAATCTGAAAGCAATTCTAACAAGCATACAGTATGATGATCATAACTGGCATATTTGTGCAGATTTCAAGGTTGTGGCCATGCTTACTTGCCTTCAGCTTGGCTATACTAAATTTTGTTGCTTCCTGTGCTTATGGAACTCAAGAGCAAGAACTGAACATTATGTACGCAAGGATTGGCCGATCCGAGATGAAATTGAGCAAGGAAACCACAACATCATGCACAAACCACTTGTAAAAAGTGATAGAAATCTTTTACCACCTTTGCATATTAAACTTGATTTGTTTAAGCAATTTGTGAACGCTTTGGATGAGGAATCCTCCACATTTGCATATCTTTCATAGAAGTTCCCTTCCCTGAGTCAAGTTAAAATTAAAGAAGGTATCTTCATAAGTCCCCAAATTCGAAAAATTGTACTTGATGAAACCTTCATCACACATCTCAATAGAAAATAAAAGCTTACCTTTGAGTCATTCAAGAAAGTTTGTGATAACTTCCTGGGGAACCATCGTTCAGAAGACAATGTGCAAGTTGTGAATGATCTGCTGAGTCATTATGATGATATTGGATGTAACATGTCTCTAAAAGTTCATATGCTCCACTCTCATTTGGATATTTTCGCGGAAAATCTTGGTGATGTGAGTGATGAACATGGCGAGAGATTCCATCAGGATATTTCAGTGATGGAGCGACGATTTAAAGAAAAACGGAACCCTGGCATGTTGGCAGACTACTGCTGGGGTATAAAAAAAGAGGATCACACCCCACACAAGAGGTTTAGAAGAACAAAAGTTATTTAAACTGACAGGTGTGTGTTTTTAATTCACAACCAATAATTATTTTGTTACACCAACTAAATTTTTGCTTTGTTTTTTGTAACTTTCAGTATTTGCAATGTTGTGTTCAATACGCGATATTTTGCAGTATATTATAAAACATATGGTTCATGGTACAGGAAAACGGTGCCTAATCTGGAAGAATAAAGGCTAGATTCAGAATCAGGACAATTTTTGACCCAGAAACAAGTCTTATTTAACTTGTACTTTTTTGAACCTGAAATTTGTCGCACAGTGCTATTAGCCGAATTCTCGTTATGGCGAGATTGGGAAACATCCATATTTAAACGAGGTCAAACTAAAAGTACATCCACCAATCAGAATAAAGATAGGTTATGAGTGCGGTATTTATACTATTTTGCAAATAGTATCCTTCTGTTAGTGCCAATTTCGTTCCTTTTGTAAAGTTATTTGCTAATTTTTATCATGAAGCGTCGCTCTCTGGGACCCAGCACTTCGAGAGAGAAAAGACAAAGGCCTAGGATGTTTACAAGTGCTGAGGTATTGCAAACATTAGTTGAATCAGGTGAAAATGAAAAACGTATCCTAAAGATGACTTTGAATCAGTAGAAGATGAAGAAAGTTTAGAAGAAGAATCTGAAAGTTATGATGATATGCCTTAAGCCAGAGGGCGTGGTCCTCGACGGCTGATGGTAGGGACGATGCAGGTGTTCTAGATGCAGGTCGGAGTGATTTTTTTCTGCCCTAGAAATTGAGTTACAGTTTGATAGTAACAATGCAGGCACGTCTCGAAATCATATGTGTGTTATGTGCAGTGAAAAGCACCTCAGATATAAAAGAAACAACCCTGTAATACCATACAAGGACATTTCCTTCAAACTTGTCAAGAGCTCAAACGTGGGGCAACATGTTTGTGAACACTGGAACACCAAGGTCCAGTATAGGTACAAGATTAAAGGTAAACCTATTACATATATTATCCCCAAATTTTATTCTTTTCTTCACAGTAGTTTTAATATAATCTCTGTTTCTGTGCCAAATATATGTTTTTATGCAGTTTTGCTGTGGAGCTTAGGCCAATGGAGAATTTGGTTTCCTTGGGTTAGGGCTGATAAGGTTAAACTATTGCAGTGGTTATACAGAGGATATGGCTATGAAAAAAATCAAATAAATTAAATTAAAATAATTTTGAATATGCAATTCGACAACTCACAAGACAACCACAGCCAATGTAAAGTTTCGGTTGACTGGTATTCGTCATAACCACATTTTTACATTAATTGTCGTTTCATAGAGAGTGTAACAGCACTTTCCAAAACAAATATTCATACACTCAGGTCAGGTCGAAATTTAGGATTTTTAAACGGAGATATCCCTTATATTCAATGCCAATGAAAAATAAAATAATGGGGATCAATCTCAGTCATCAGGACCTTCCAAAGATATCTGCCGTAAGTCGTGCCCTATCTAAAGTAAAGTGCAGCGACTTATAGCGCAAACTTTCAGAGACAAAAGCTATCTTCATGCCCAGGAACAAATGTACAAAACATAATTGAGAAGGATCTTCATCTCTAAGACGACACAAGTCTCATGTACATAAGTTACATCCCTAACAAATCCGAGAAACGGAAGACCACCTGTAAAAAACCATTAATGAATACATATGATGGATAGGATGAAACTTACAGTACATGACGATATTTGTACGTACCTTCATAACTATAACCAGTCTTGAGCTATTTTTCTACTGGTCATTGGATGAAAATTTTCCAAAATGTACTATAACATATTGATAGTCATTATTGGGTACTGCACTGTAAGCAAATTAATGACCAGAATAGTGACTTTAAAGATCAAAATCAGCTCTGTATATGATGAACCCAATGTTCTTTTCTACTAAATAGACAAATTACCTGTTCAGGATTTTTACGCCACTCTTACAGTGACATGCCAGTTATGTCCAGGACACAACGTCTATGGATTTCTATGCGAACAAACTGTTAAAAAGGGTGCTAATAAAACTTTGTTTTCTACACTCAATGGATTATGGAAAGCCTGTGAGAGGAGTGATGCGCTTTGGACATGAAATATTTACGAGTGAGTTGTTTGTAATGAAAGCACTCTGCAGAGCTGTTTTCTGTGATCTACGGTCCTTAGGTAAAGCATGACGGGACATAGAAACCTAAGCTGCAAAGGTGTCGTGAAGCTCGACCGCTGTATACCCTGTATACAGGAAGACAGATGAATGTTTTATCGAAATAAGTAATACGTTTCCTCCAAAATAAAACCACTTCATTAATATTATAAATCCTTATCTGTTAATTTACTGTTTCCCAATACGTATCAGGCCCAGCATGGCCAAGTGATTAAGACACTCGACTAGTAACCAGAGGGTTGGGGGTTCGAATCCGCGTCGCACGAAATATGCCTGTCCCTCCAACCGTGGGGGCGTTATAACGTTTAATCAGTCCCACTATTCTTTGGTAAAATAGTGATGATTAGCTGTCTTCCTTCTAGCCTTAAACTGCTAAAATAGAAATATCTAACGCAGATAGACCTCGTGTATCTTTGCGAGAAATTCAAAAAACAAACCAATCAATGTCATTCGAACATCGCTTTCTGTTATATCACTTATTAAAATACATCGATTAAACAATTTAAATAGCCCCACCCCTGTGGCTTAGTGAAGATTCTGCAGGCTTATGACACTAAAAATTTGGATTCGATACTTGATCGCTTTGATTGCTTTACTCTCTTTAAGAGCACAGATAGCCTAGTGTATAACTTTGCTTTTGAAGACAGTAAAGCAATCGAGAGTCACGCTAAAAATCACGATAATTTGTCACTATATTATAATACAGTGTTATTTGAAAAATTTTGATACTTAAGTTTTAAAGAAAACAATAAACTTATTGTTACACAAGTATTCATTAGTACGAAACTTTTTGTTTGTTTGTTTAAATCTGGAACGATAAGTCAGTCAAAAAATATCGTTGCGTTTGAAATGTTTGTCAGCAGATGGCAGGGCAAGAGGCTATTCACTAATTTAGCCTACCAGTAAACATATTTTGTGATTGATTCTTTTACATCATTAATTGAAAAGTTATAAGTACAAACTGATATTGAGTAAATTAGATTGTTTTTAAGCTTTATAAAAGCTATCTATGCTATGTCCATTTAGGTTATCCAAAACCTGGTTTTGCGCAAACATGCCGCAAGGGGAAAAGGTGTGTTTATTTGTTTGTTTTTCAATCTCGCGCAAAGCTACACGAAGGATATCTGCGCTAGCCCTTCCTAATTTTGCAGTATAAGACTAGAGGGAAAGCAGCTAGTCTCCACCATCCACAGTCAATTCTTGGACTACTCTTTTACCAACAAATAGTGGATTGATCGTACATTATAACGCCCCAACGGCTGAAAGGACGAGCATGTTTAATGTGACGGGAATTCGAACCCACGACCTCTGGATTACGAGTCGAGTGCCTTAACCACCTGGCTATGCCGGGCCGGAAAGGTTTTGTCATTCTTGTTTCCTTGCGCATACATTTTTATTTATTAATAATAGTATGTGCAGTAATATATGATGTAAATGCTTAAATCTTTTAAGAAAATTTAATTTGTTGACAGTTAAAAACAATTTACTGATAAAACTGACCTAGAATTCTATAGGAAAGTTAATGGGCAATTTTGCGACGTTTCACAAAAAAATTAAAAGAGGTAATATTGAGGAATTTAGTTGTTAATTGGCACTCAAATTATGACTGTGTAAAATCCCAGAAGTACGTATTAAGACTATTTACAATATCTATAAGTAAAAATGGCTCGTCTGGGTTGAGAATATATATTTTTTTTTTCGAAGAGGAGTGAACAACGTTTCGATCTTTTTCGGTCATCATCAGGTTCACAAAGAAAGAGAGATGTAACTGACCAGAAGCTGACCACATGTTTGAAAAGGGTTATGTAACTGAGTGTCGGAATGTAGAGGGCAAGCTTAGATGTTTGAATATATAATTTTATATTATTTATTTTGTTATTTTTTACGAAGAGGAGTGAACAACGTTTCGACCTTCTTCGGTCATCATCAGGTTCACAAAGAAAGATGTAACTGACCAGAAGCTGACCACATGTTTGAAAAGGGTTATGTAACTGAGTGTCGGAATGTAGAGGGCAAGCTTAGATGTTTGAATATATAATTTTATATTATTTATTTTGTTATTATTTATTATATTATTTTTAATATAGAAATAAAGGTGTTCCTTTGTATTGGTTTATTTTCGGCTTAAGTTGTTGTATAAGTAAGGCTTCTTTAATTTTGCGTTTATGTTTGTTTCTTTATTTAGTATTTGAGTGTTTTCTATGGTTATGTTGTGTTCATTTGACTTGCAGTATTCGAAAACGTTTGAAGGTGGCTTTTTATGTTCTTTGAATCTGGTTTCCATTTTTTCTACTTGTTTCTCCAGTATAGAAGTTGTGGCAATTATCACATTGTATTTTATAAATAATGTTGGTGTGGTGTTTGTCAGTGTAGTTTGTCTTGTTTTAGGTTTTTAATAAAATTAATGTCTCTTTTTTTGTAAGGTTGTTTTTTAACTTTCTGTTTTGTGAAATTATGTTGATGGTTTTGTGAGAAAATTCTTTGAAAAAATCGTTTAAGATGTTGTTTTCAGGTGTTTCTGGAAAATATAAATTTTTAATTTTACCTTGGAAGTTTGGCTGTTGGATGTCAATAAAATTGTCTAAGTTGTCTTTTTTCTGTTGGTTGGTTTCTTGTTTTTGTTTTCTGTGAAAAGTAACACAAGTCTCCTGGCTAGATTTTAAACATGTTTTTTTTTTATATCTATGGTTGGAATGTACCTAGGTGCTTTTGCAAAGTTGAGTCCTTTGTTAAGTAGATGTATCTCGTCTGTGTTTAATTGTCGGTCGGATCTGTTAATTATGAGGCTAGTCAACGGTCTGTCATGTTGATGTCTTTTCTGTTGTTTGCATCTAAGTTTTTTTAGGTTTCTGTTGTCGCAGATCTTTTTGTTTCTGTCATTCCTGGTGTTCATTTGGTTTATGTTTCGTTGTACAAGTCTGTAAATCTCTGGTTTAATGCAGAATGCCAGTTGACAGTCTAGGATCTTTTATTTTGCTTTTGTAAGTCATGTAGTTCTGTATATTTCGTGTTCAACATGGCTTTAAGCAGTTTTTTTCTGTGAATTTTGGATAATGTTTGTATAAGTATTAACATTTTTTGATAGTTACAAGTGGCTTTTCTCGACATCACTGATTATTTACAATATCGATGTTAGTATTTTTAAATGAGTTAAAGCGTTCAACTCGTAATCTGAGGGTTGCGGGCTCGAATCCTGGTCGCACCAAACATGCTCGCCCTTTCCGCCGTTGGGGCGTTATAATGTTACGGTCAATCTCACTATTCGTTGGTAAAAGAGTAGCCCAAGAGTTGGCGGTAAGTGGTGATAACTAGCTGCCCTCCCTCTAGTCTTACACTACTAAATTAGGGACAGCTGGCGCAGATAGCCCTTGAGTAGCTTTGCGCGAATTTCAAAACAAACGAACAATTCACACACAATGAAAGTTTCTGGTTACTGAATCCTGTCCACACAGACTATTACAAGTTTAATACGGACAACTAGTATAGTCCACATCATTAAACAAATTATTAATTGAGTATTTTTATCTTCAACCTTTTCGTGAGTAGATTTTCTCACGATCGCCAGTTGAAGTTATCGTCTTTAGTTCTACGCCTATACAAAGTACTCCCGGGACTTGAAGGCATTGTTATCATACGTTATCAAACTCCTTTTTCGGGCTTTTCGTATTCAATACAGCTTTATGAAACTATTTATTTTAGGGCTTACATTGTTGCTGGTATGTCTCGTGTATCACACACTCAAGTCGAGTCATTTTAACTTCGGGCATTCGTTTGTGTTTTCGAATTGAAATTCTACTTTTCTAGTCATTCATCTGCTATACTTCCCACGCTGTTCGTTTTGTTGTTGTTGTTGTTTCTTTTTAGATGCGTTTCTTCTAGCACATTATTTCTCTGTTCTTTATAATTCTTAGGTTTTTCAATATCCTCTCTCTCAGAAAAGAAGCCATTTGTCGAACCCATTTGACCGAATAAATCTGCCACTAGATCAACAACTTCATTGACAGATACCGACCAACAACTGTAGGTCTTTCATTTATAGTCACCGACCAACAACTGTAGGTCTTTCATTTATAGTCACCGACCAATAACTGTAGGTCTTTCGATGATTTCTCAATGATATTTCCGATTTTCATTTTGCTATGACGATAACCTAAACTGGTTTGATTCCAGACACAAGCACTGCTCCTAGTTAGCCAACAGTCCACCTTGGCTGACCAATGCCAACCCTAAACTTCAATCTGTTAAAGACCAGACTTTGTCGGAAACCTAGCGACAGACAGCCAGATTAAGCCCCACTAGTCATAACAGTTTAAAGGGCTTCAGCCTCATTCCTTCAGTTGCAGATTGTTGCCAAACTTTACGGTCTGTTTTCTGCAATCAACTTATCGAACCTCTGACCACAAAAAATAAATTTGCAACAAGGTTGCTATTGCCGAAGAGTAATCCAAGCTGCTAAAACATTAATCAGTCTCAACTTTTTCGAAACCACGGGTTGTGTCGTCATCCGTGAAAATCCTTTAGAAATCACTGATGATGAAGTTCTGTCAGGGAAGGTACCCAAGGCAAATAACAATAATTACATCAATCTTTTCCCCTTACAAATTGTGCAGTGCCCCTGAAATTAAATTACATTAGTAATTTATCTTTAATGGCAATATTCTCACCCTCGTTCAAGTTAACACTTCACAAAATATCTTGAACCTAGCAATAATATTTTTTTTTCTCTGTCACCTCACTTGAAACTTCTGTGTTCAGTAAAATATTGGGTGATGCTAAACTCCATTTATTTTCAGTTTTCTTTAAACAGTATTTATGATACATATGTTCCATCCTGAATAACAAATTATTAAAAATTCTGCAGGAAAGTACAATGTTCCACTATAATCCCCCTACTCATGAAATAAACCTAACACTCCATTCAACTTCATGCTCAATATGTAATATCAAAATAGGTTGGCCTTTTATTATGTTACTTTATCTGTTTTTCCCTGATTTTTGTCGCTGTGCTATAAGTGCAAACTACAAAACGAACTCTTCGTTTTGTGTCTACCGCAGAGAACCAGATTCTGGATTTTAGCCTTGTAAGTCTGTAAATGTGCCGCTAGTTAATTGTAAGCCTGTAAATGTACCGCTAGTTAATTGTAAGTCTGTAAATGTGCCGCTAGTTGATTGTAAGCCTGTAAATGTGCCGCTAGTTAATTGTAAGCTTGTAAATGTGCCGCTAGTTAATTGTAAGTCTGTAAATGTGCCGCTAGTTAATTATAAGCCTGTAAATGTGCCGCTAGTTAATTGTAAGCCTGTAAATGTGCCGCTAGTTAATTGTAAGTCTGTAAATGTGCCGCTAGTTAATTGTAAGTCTGTAAATGTGCCGCTAGTTAATTGTAAGTCTGTAAATGTGCCGCTAGTTAATTGTAAGTCTGTAAATGTGCCGCTAGTTAATTGTAAGCCTGTAAATGTGCCGCTAGTTAATTGTAAGCCTGTAAATGTGCCGCTAATCTATTGAGGAAACTTTCTCCAGTGTGTTCATTACTGTTTACTGGTTTTTAATAGGTTCCAGCTTGGAAAATGGTCGAGCACGTTCACAGCACCAACAGAGTGGAAGTGGCCATTTCTCAGGACAATCCTAAATATACTTCTTTGATACACGATTTACTCATCCTACAACTAAAAACACACGTTATCATAAGTTCCGCTGATTTCTTACAGCTTTCTTCATCTGCACAGTTGGACTTTGTTAGCAACTTTCTCTATCCAATTCGAAAGTAATCGTGATTTCTAGTATACAATATTTTTATCACTCTATAATATCTTTTTACTACAAACGGTGAGGAGGAAAATTGCTTAATTACGAGTATCCCAAATATTTTAAATTCTAACCATGATGCAATAATGTGAAAGAAACCTATTCTGACGATGTCCTACAAAGTCTGTTTTATTTCCTGTTTCTCAAAATATGACGGGAAAATTTAGGGCTATTATTGGTTTGGTTTGTTTTGAATTTCGTGCAAAGCTACTCGATGGCTATCTGCGCTCGCCCTCCCCAATTTTGCAATGTAGAACTAGAGAGAAGGCAGCGAGTCACACCACCCACCGCCAACTCTTGGGCTACTCTTTTACTAACGAATAGTGAGATTGACCTTCACATTATAACGCCTCCATGGCTGAAAGGGCAAGCATGTTTGGTGTAACGGGGATTTGAACCACGACCATCGGATTACGAGTAAAATGCCCTATTCCCGGGCTAATATTCATATGAGCTCTTATTTTTAAAAAGATGCTTGCATTATTTATATTTCTTCTCAGTTTTGTCTGTCAAGTACATTTTTCAAGGTTTTTAAAGTATATTAGAAGGTTCTATGACAGTTGTAAAAGAAAACAACTAATAATTAAAATCAAACACTATATTTCTTTTTATCATTTGGGTCCCATTACTTTTCCTATTTCAACGTTTCTTCTGCTCATCAGGAGGTTCTAAATCAATTATAAAAAAGGCGAAAGAAGCAACACGGTACAAGCGTTTCTAAATCAACCTTATTTTTTGATCCTGTAGAAGGTGAAGACCAGAATTATGTTACAAAAATACTCTTCAAAAAGCAAAAGGCAAAATATGAGACAAATTGTTAACAAGGTTATTTCGGGTTGTTCTAAATGACATGTGTGAAACTTTGCACATTCACTGCTGAACATCCAAAGTCTGCAAAGGTGAAGTCCACGCTCACTAGTTGAAGTTTAACGTCACTCAACGTCAATAACGAGTATGCCCCCGTGAGCATCAATAACTGCTTGACATCTCCTATCCATGGAAGCGATGAGATGACGAATAACATCCTGTGGAATGGCTGTCCACTCAGCCTGCAAAACTGCTACAAGCTGAAATAGAGTCTGCGGTTGAAGTTGTCGCCGTCGCAGACATAACTAGGCATTTCAAATGTTTATATTCATATTGTATTTCATCTAAATATTTCTACAATGTAGGCATGGGATTCGAATAAAACACTCTACTATTTGTCTCATTTCCGTACTTCGTTAGGTAAAAAATACTTTGTGAATCTATGAGAAAACTACTTGAGGTTTAAATTTTTAAAATAAATTACGAACCTTTTTTAAATCAACGCTTCCTTGTAAATGGCCCCCCGCTTGTACAGCGGTATGTATCCCGACTTATAACATTAAAATCAGGAGTTTGATTCCCCTCTGTGGGCTGAGCAGATAGCCCTTTGTGGCTTTGCTATACGAAAAACACACAAACACCTTGTAAATGATAGTTTTTGTTCCTTCACTGGTAGGGTTGTTGTTGTTTTTGAATTAAGCACAAAGCTACCCAATGGGCTATCTGTGCTCTGCCCACCACGGGTATCGAAACCTGGATTTTAGCGTGTAAGTCCGCAGACATACCGCTGAGCCACTGGGGGGCCACTAGTAAGGATAAACAGGCCTTTACGTATAATATTTATATTGTATTATACACGTATGAAACAGGATAAGCCTAGTTCTGTTTCCCACCCCATCATCTCTCCTCAAATATTAAAATTTTAAACATAAACATGCATGTAATATTATGTTCAATTTACTTGAATATAGGCTCCCCAGTGACACAGCAGCATGTCTGCGAACTCATACCGCTGCAAACCATGTTTCAATACCCATAGTGGACAGAGCACAGATAGCCCATTGTGTAGCTTTGTGCTTAATTCTAAACAAACAAACTTTAATGAAAATTTAATATATTTTTGTAAATATGGTGCCATATTCATATCATGACATTGATGTATGATGTATGTTGGAAACAAAATGCACGTTATAATGTATCCACTTCCACCCAGATGTAGAATAAAATACACCCACTGGCTTGACTTTCATTTCATTTCATACAATAAGATTTATAATGTAAGCCGTCCTCTTTTCACGTGATGTTTTTTATGTAGACAGCATAATTTTATTTTACACACTAGACCTGCTGTTTGCTTTTTCACCCACAACATGCTAATTCTGAATATATTACACTTGTGTGTGAGGTTAAACATGTGATGTATTTATAGATGAATAGTTAATGCTATATTCTGAATTAAATATTAACTAAAACTGACCAAGAATATCAAGTTTGTATATATTTGATTTGTGTAATCTATATCTTAACGATAAAATTATCGGCTCGGCTAGCAGATAATACACGCATATTTCAACCAAACACTGTCGTTTTGGGCACCTTCCCGTGAGGGGAGTGTGATCTGCACAGTGAACACGGTGTACAAACAAGCAGACGAGGGTTTGAGTTTTATATATATAGATTGCTTTTGTTCCCTTTGTAGTTCCCAAGATTCTTTGAGCCTTTTCTGGTTGTACTCCTTCTTCACGAAACTTTTAGCCACTCATCGACTAAATGCTCTACAAGACTTTTAAAGCAGATATTTAGTGACTTAGACCATAACAACAACTGTGGTGGGTAATTTGGGGTTATGTACTGGGAATATTCCATGTATATATTGTGAATATATGACAGAAAGATGGGTAACCAATTCAAAGTGTAAAGGAAGAATCTGTCTCAATTAGCTATGATATGGAAGTATTTTTCGGTACCTGTGATGCCTTCAGAGAAAACGTGATAGTTAAAGAATTTGTCAGTCATAATGGCAATAATAAAGAAGTGGAATCCTAGAAAGAAGCTTCTGAAAAATACAAGAGTTGATGGAAAGAGATGCCAAATTCTCATCATAGGTAAAAAAAAATCTTTAGATTTGACATTCTAAAGAAACTGCTTGACCCATGCTTAGATGCTGGAAAAAAAAAAAAGATGATCCCAAATAAATAGCTTCTAATTGACATAAAATCTACATCAAATCCGTATAATGATTTCTTAGGTCATATGAAACATACAACTTGATTTGTGTCAAATTTTTTCTGAACATGCTAGAAGGAAAGAATAATTTGTGAAAATATATATCCACTTTTCCTCTTTTTTTACAGAAGTAAAATTGTAGAAAGGTTGTTTGTTTTATTTCTGTTTATGATAGGAATCAGCAACACAAAATATGTAAAGATTTCTTAGTTAAAAAATAAAAATTCGTGAGGAATTTATTGTAGAAAGCTCTAAAGAATTTTTTTTATTAAAAGCAGCAGGCCAGGCAAAAGGTGACAAAGCAGCTTGATGAGTAGTCTTTGTAGAATACACGAAAACAATTTTCATCCAGAATACACTAAGGTTACGTGTATTTTACATACATAACAGAGTTAATGACAGCAGTTCTTAGCATTTGTTCTTTATTAGTTAGTAGGGTCAAAAACACTAGTCTGCAGCATTTATTCGTCATTAATTATCACTGTGAAATACATCAATATCTAGTATTTATTCACCATTAATCATCAGAGGTAAATACATCAATATCCAGTATTTATTCACCATTTATTATCCGAGTCAAATAAATCAATACCCAGTATTTATCCATCATTGACAGAATATTGGATGAGTTAATTGTCTCAAAAGTTTGAAAACGAAAGAGATACTGAATAAGTTATTTCTCAATACATATAACTAACTAGATGGTTAAAAAATCTGTTAGAAGCTCGAATTAAAACGCAAATTGGTATCGGCTCATTCTTCTGATAAAAATGAAACATTTTTATTGTCTGTATAAATTTTCTTTTTAAGCAGACATATTGCTAAAATACATGGTTTAGATTTTTATTAGTTTCTACCTTTATTGATTGGCTAAAAAAAACGTTTTTTGGACAGTTTGGTTTGGTTTTGTTTAGAATTAAGCACAAAGCTGCACAATGGGCTATCTGTGCTCTGCCCACCACGGGTATCGAAACCCGGTTTTTAGTGTGTAAGTTTTTGGACAGATGCTATACTGTAAAATATTTGAAGTATGAATTCAATAGCATTGAAGAAAATTCAGTGTTTGTACCCCAAATTCATTTGGAGTTCTTTCAGCTTTAGTTTGTCTGTCAGAAGTATAAAGGTTATTGCCATATAATCCTCTATAAGAGTGAAATCAGTGGTTGCTTGGTAAGATAATTCAACATTCTAACATCGTTTTCAGACAAATACCTTGTTTATTTGTTTTTGAATTTCGCACAAAGCTACTCGAGGGCTATCTGTGCTAGCCGTCCCTAATTTAGCAGTGTAAGACTAGATGGAAGGCAGCTAGTCATAATTACGCATCGCCAACTCTTGGGCTACTCTTTTTACCAAGGAATAGTGGTATTGACCGTCACATTATAGCATCCCACGGCTGAAAAGGATAGCATGTTTGGTGCGACGGGAATTCGAACCCGCGACCCTCAGATTATGAGTCGGACCCCTTAATCCACCTGATCATGTCAGGACTTTTGACCAGAAAGATGAAGTATTCATTTCTTTAACCATTTGTTTCCTTGTGTTCTCTAGAAACTTGTTTCACACATTTTGTTTTCTAGCATCAATCTTGTACCAGTTCTATCCACTGAAACCAAGAAATTGCTGCTTAAAGAAATAACTGTTAATATCAATACGTCTTTGGCAAAGAGATTAGAATCATTTTCTGCATCTAAACCAATTTCAAAATACTCAAGACATTCTTTCCATCCCACTTTTCGTGCTTTCTTATGGCCATTCATTAAGCACAAAAGCACAAATAACTGTACTAGTTCGGTTTTGTTTTTCCCTTTATTTTTTGCCACCTGTGGTAAAGCAAGACTTAAATTATAGTGTCAAGGTAAAGACTGCAAAAATAGAAGATGTGCTTTATGAGTCAATGTATTTCTAGCTAATAAGCAAAGTAGTATAACAATTTTTATTTTAAAGGTGTTGTTAGGTATACGACAACCATCAACGGATAATAAATTTCATTTTGAAGCATTTTACATATAATGTTTTAATGTTTGTTTCGATTTTCCGGTAATCTGCTTCTTGCAGTAGCTGTTTAACTACATACATGCACGTGCTTAAAAGGTTTAACTCGTAACATCAATCAATGAACTTCCAGTCCCTAAGACTATTTTAATTTATCGGCTTTATCAAATACAATAAAGTTTGCTCGAAAACTTACAATGTTTAATAAAGCTTATTTAGATTTCTTTATCCTAAAATAGGAAATAGCGAGCTACACGGCTTCTAAATGAAACTCCTTTTGCATGACGTAATGATAAATCCCAATCGTTTGTATGTTTGTTTTTTTCACGGGTCTTCTTGTTGCTATATGTATGCAGCTATCAAAAGCTCACAAAAAAATAACTTCTGCTTCAATTTGTGTAAACACAACAAATCTTATGTTTAGGAAAGGAGATCATATTTTCCATAAAACCGTATCAGATCTTTCCTAAACGGGTGCTGAACGAAGTCTGCAAACTCAGTTCACACCTTCTCGATTAATACAGTTTGTTTTGTTTGTTTTGTTTTGTAATTTCGCACAAAGCTACTCGAGGGCTATCTGTGCTAGCCGTCCCTAATTTTGCAGTGTAAGACTAGAGGGAAGGCAGCTAGTCATCACCACCCACCGCCAACTCTTGGGCTACTCTTTTACCAACGAATAGTGGGATTGACCGTCACATTATACACCCCCACGGCTCGGAGGGCGAGCATGTTTAGCGCGACGCGGGCGCGAACCCGCGACCCTCGGATTACGAGTGCACGCCTTAACGCGCTCGGCCATGCCAGGCCCGATTAATACAGACAGTGATGTTTTCCCAAGATAATGTTTGTTTACTTCGAAAAAGTAACTGGTAAACTGGGGCTACTCGTTTACCAGTGATGACCCTAGCATTACAACGTCCCCACGGCTGAAAAGGCGACTCTAATGGTGTGGTGGGGATTCGAACCCGCGACCTTCAGATTTTACGAATCAAGCCCCTAACCACCTGGTCATGCATCTCCCCCCAAGAATGTGTACTCCACTTGTTAAGTGGAAAATCAGGAGATTCAAAAGGAATAACTAAAGGATCCAGATATAACTTGGGTACTAACATCCATGCAGTAATGTGAAGTGTAACACTCTAACACTCGCACTAATGAAAAGAACACAGACACAATGTGGGTACCTGTACGAACAGTTACAAATACAGAAATGTGCACTTTCCTGTTGCTGTGAACCGCGTGAATCCGATACTCAATCTGTGACAAATGTAGGTATCTCAAAGACTCGAGATAAGTTATACTTCTAATTTTACGTGATGTAAAAACTGAGGGACGCCAGCACATGTCACACATTACAGATAAAATGCAAATGAGTTTTTATAACCATATTCACGTAAAGATGTTGAAAGGTCATGTAAAGAATATTCTATACATGCTGCTTAAAAAGAAAACCAACTTAACCTAGGTGAAGGTTCTTCTTTGCAGAAAATAGCGCTGGTTAAATCTGGCTACTTAATAACGATAAACAGCACGTGCTGGCCTTAACGTAATATTTCCCCAGTTTATCACCAACAATGTAACTAAATAACATTACACAGTTTGGAACACCAGAAGAAATTACTTTGATTCAAGGTTTGAGGTTCAGTGGCTCGTCATTTATACACTTGTAATAGATACTCAACTTATCAGCATCACTCTAATACGGTGGTTCTTAACCTTTTTCATTGTCTTACCCCCTGAGACTCTCCAGGATATTACCGTGACCCCTATAATAATTTTTGTAATGGTGAACTTTGCGTAAAGGTAGAATAAAACAAAACTGTATAAAGATCCTAATTTATTGAAAATGTTTCAAATAAATGACTTTGAGAAATGCTACAAGTGCTAAACAAATTCAAAATTCATGGAATTACTGAACATCATACAAAAACCTACTTGAGCACTCAGTGTGAGGGTTGTTATGATATATCTATACATATAATGAGAAAATGTACTAAATACGATGGAAACTTTGATATTTGAATTTTAAGTTCGTTGTATTAATATTATATAGTTTAAAACTTTTGGTAAAAACAAACAAGCATTTCGACGCGGTTCAACTGCCGCACTTCAAAGTGTTTCTCATTGGTGGACAGTTACAGGCACTTGTCACAAAAACTACAACCTGCTCCGTGATTTTCCCAATAATTCTCAAACCTTCCGTGACCCCCGAGAAACTTCAAACGACCTCCCAGGGGGTCACGACCCCCAGGTTAAGAACCACTGTTCTAATGGTTTGCCTAAATGGATTACTGAGACTGTCAGGCACATTCTTCAACGATTTTGACCAAATAACTTAAGTGACTGAGATGGTGAAAATTTTCCACAAGCTGTGCTGATATATAAGTAAATAAAGAAAAGAAAAGTGGTTGAAAAATATTATCCATTTCCTTGTGTAAATTGACAACAGCATTCACAGGTACGTGTAGAATACGTATCTAGTTGGCTGGTATGGGTGTTAACACTTTTACTAATAAAGCAAAGAGCAACATTTCAACCTTCTTAGGTCATCTTCAGATTAACCTCAGATACATTTTTACTCCAAGTGGTTTCCTCGTCATTTCGAATTACTTCACTAATATACAGAATAGTTACTACCTTTATTAGTTAATGTGCTCAAATTTTAACATCAGTATATGAGAAAATCTGTAGTAAAAGAAGTTCTTATGACCATCTTTATCTCATCTTTAGAGAGCTCAACCAATCAGAATACGAATTAAAACAACGATGTAACACGTTAAAACGTTTAAATGCGATGGTAAGAACATTAGGTGAAGAATTGAAGGTTGCCTGAGGATATGTGATGAGTTAGGTGCTTATAAGAACATGTGATATTAGCCCAAATGATAATGTAAATATATTCACGAAAGAGCAAAGAGTAGAAGGTTTAAAGTTTGAAGTGGTAAGTGCAACATCAGGATCTATCTCTGAGTCATTATTTGCTATGGTTTTAACAGATGATGCATTAACCACATATTAAAGCTGTGAATAGCTGAGAATACTCATATGTTAAAGAGAAATGGCAACCCTTGCACGCTGAGCAATAAGTATTTCTACAGTGCAGACAACTAGGCATCCATTTATTTACAACAGCTATGATGGCTGAAGTTATCAGATGCACCCATGGAACATGTGTGATTGATACGATCATAAGTTGTTGTTGTTTTGAATTAAGCACAAAGCAACACAATGGGCTATCTGTGCTCTGCCCACCACGGGTATTGAAACCAGGATTTTAGCGTGTAAATCCGCAGACATACCGCTGAGCCACTGGGGGGCCAAAGGAATAATAAATCAGGTAGAAAATAATACACCTTTAATGAGTTTCCGAGGGGCACACCCTTACCAGACAATGGTTTAAGTATTTCAAAACAATAAAAATGTTTCCAATGGACATAAAATACTTTTTATTTAAGCACTAAATTTGCTAGAATACTTAAATCGAATTATATCTATAACTTAATATAAATTAGCTGCTGAAAAACGAATATCTTTTCTTCGAAAAGTTAAGCCTTTTAAATAATATATATCAAAAATAAATCCCTCGATCTCTTATATCAAATACATATCTATGAAATTCCTAATAATGTTTATTCAATGTGGCTATTTGCATTAAAAGTATATTGCCTGCTTTAAAGCACTATGCAAGATTTATACAAATTTTAACAGTAACATCTTCGCCTAGTTGTGTACAGTACTTGGTGTGTTGAAGACTCATACTCTACTTTATTTTACACAGTCTAATAGCTTTTTGCGCAAATGATCAAACTGTGAAGGGTGTGCGTACAAAGTTTACGAGTTCGGATGAAACTGACTCAGATGATCACTTGTCATATGTAACGAAAACGTGTCTTGTGGAAGAGAAGTCTTCTACCTGGTCTCCCAACATGTTCATGCATGGAAGCCACATAAAGACTACAGCTACTATGGATTTCCGGAGTGTGCAGAGGAATATGTGGAATGGTTATAATTTATATCCATCAAAAAATGCTGGAACAAAAGAAAAGTCAAAATCGTGTTTTTAGTAGAATGAAATTTTAAAGTACAAGAATAAAATGATGTAACATGAATTATGCTAAGTTGTTTAATTTTCTGTTTATGAGATATCACATACTGCTTGAATAAAACGAAATTTTGACTTTTTTTTTCACTCAAGTTTTTAGAACATATTTCATATATTTGTTTTGTGTTGCAACCCAAAATATTTACATTCTACTCATTATCGTTTAACTAAACCTTTGAAAGGTAGTAACTGAGACACTAAAGTAATATAGAAATCAAGATACTGCTAATAGAACATGCGTTATCATATAAGTAAAATGAACTCGAAAAATACGCAAACTTTAAGAATGATATCACGTTAGAAAAAAAAACAGCGCCCCCAAATGGTTCTTTCGTTCTAAGCTAAACTATGGAAAATGATAGTGACCAAATTAAAGGAGGGGGGAGTGTTTTTATTGGTTGGTTTTCTCTTTCATTCACCACCGACGGAGCATGCTTTAAAATATTTACTCACAATTAAAAACAGGTAGACACAGACTGAATTCATTGCTTTATACTGCTAACACTACAACTAGTATATATCATAAACTTTTGTAACAAACAAAGTAAGAATTCCTATGATCGATAGGTGCCTACATGCAAGCACTAAGTCATACGTTGGCTTCTTCAGTTGATTTTATCATTGTTAGGAGTTGCTTTTTATCTGGAAATAATGGGGAAATACGGTTTATTTTGAAAGACGTTTTTGACAATCAGACTCACAAGTATGCAGATCGATCTTTCCTCTTTACATTCATTCGCTAAGAAATACTATTACCATTCACTTTTTATTGGTGAAAAAAAATAGTTGAACATTTTGGAAAACTCACCCGGTTTTAGAATCCAAAGTAGGCGAAGTCGGTGAATGAAAGTTTGCAGACCTGTTCTACTGGCGCATAGAGTTGAGAATAAAACGAAAATATGCCGTATACTATTAAAAAAAAAAAGTAGCAAACAAACATATTTTATTAATAATGAGCAAACTAAGTAAACAGGTAATATCAGAGTAGGTTTATTTTTTCTTGATTATACTTACATTTTAATTTTTGGTCTGGTCAAGTTACAGCTCAAAATGCTTTGCAATTCAATTTTTTCTGTTATGTTTGGCGAGAATACTAAGCGCATTTATTCTAATGTTTCATTTTACAGAAACTATGAACAAAAATATTTTCATAAAACGTAAAACGAACAAAGCTTATTTGAAAGATGTAAAGAGTGACATTTCTATTCGATTCCACTACTCTAAAGGATGACTTAGTGTTTATTATTTTAATCTTTTCTCTTTATTAAATCCTAACTCAGAAGAAAAAATTTCATTACACGTATAGCTTGACCGTTGATTGGCTGGTTGTTTCGAAACAAAACTGTATTGGGGTATTTGCTGTGACCACCGCGAAGAATTCAAACCCTGATCACAGCTTTGTACATTTTTATATTTACTACTGTTCCACCAGAGAACATAGGGCAACCTAATATACTGTTTTGATTAATAATTTGTCTATGTCAATACGATGTAGAATAGGTTTTCGATAATATTAAAAATGCAACTTGAACAAAATTACTGTAATGTTTAATATTCCTGATGTGTGTGTGCTGTTTCATATAGCAAAGCCACATCAGACTATCTACTGAGTCCACCGAAGGGAATCGAACCCTTGATTTTAGTTTTGTAAATTCATAGACTTACTGGTGTATCAACGGGGGACGAATTACAGTGGACAATATAATTAGATTTTCAAATAAGACTATTGAAAATGTAAAAATCTCTGCTCCGTATTGCAAAAATAATGATGTTTATTTTTAAAGAAAAAATTCATATCAAAATTTATATCAATTTTGGAATACGTGATAATCACAAAATTTTCAACATAGTAAAATTATTTTGAATTCTGTACATATCATTCGTAAATCAACTTTGTGTAATATCTAGTAGATGGCGCGCCAGTTATTAAAAGCCATGTTTCTCTCTTCGAGTTTTTTTCTTTGCTGAATGAGTTTCATGGTTATGGCGCTCGACTCGCAATTTGTGCTAGCTTTTCCATTCTTGGTAAAAAGTGAACAGTGTTGACCAGATATCTCTCTATCTCTTCAGTTTGGCCTAAAATGTGAATTATTTTATATAATTCGTTAAATATCTTCCCTGTGGGACAGCAGGTAAATTTTCAGGATTACAACCCTAAAATCAAGGGTACGATCCCCTGCGGTGGACACAGTGGATAGACTAATGTAATTTTGTTCTAAAATTACATTTAAAAAATCGGAAAATTTGTTTCCTTTAATATATTATCAAAAATATAGTATTATGTACGGTACTCAGCTCGGTATTGTCAATGTCAAAAATAACATAGTTTTAAATTTTGTAAACATATAGATACGTGTAAGTTGTCTTCCCTCATACCTTACATATAATTACTTAATCAGTGAACAGTAGGTCTGCGATATTAAATTATCCCAAACATCAGATAGACAATCTGTCTGAAAGGTATTATGACTTTATAATTTGATTTTAACCTTAACTGACAGCTAATAACATTGGAAGAAATAACGTCCGATATGATTAATATTATGGTCTTAGATTTCGATTTTAATTGGGAACGTAAAGAATACAAAGTAATAAAATTAACACGTAATTTGTATTATGCTCGTACAGTTTGATTATATTAGATAACGTACAAAATACAGAGCATTAAACGCAACACGTGATTAGTACTATAGTCAGTGTGATTTCAAATGGAAACGTATAAAATACAGAGAAATAAGCCATCATATTTTTCGTATTATTGACTTTCAGTTTGTTTTTAAATAACATATAAAATACAAATAAATAAAGGACATAGTTAGCATGTTTCGTAAAATTTAGTCTCATGTGTGACAGTGCATGAAGATAAAAGCTCAGATAGAAACTCGTGATACAATGTTGTAGATACAGCAGGTATCTAGTCTGGCAAATATTATAAATCATAATTTCGAAACGCATTTAACGATCTCATGACTCTTATTATTACCATCCTCGAGAGCTCATAACCTTAAAATTCCAGGTTCGATCTCTGCTGTTATCACTGCGAAAATAACCAATTATGCAGATTTATGCTTAAACAGACAAATCTTATAAAATGCTCCTATTTTAATAAAGAATAAATAAATGCAACTATTGCATCTCATTGTGTATTTAATATTGTATACAATTCAGATATTTGATTTGTTAAGACTTTTATACACATAACACTCAACATTTGTGAGTGAAAGAACAATATAATTTTCCATTAAACTCAATGTCACTGACATGACACCCTTCTGCTTGGTTGTTTTTAGAACCGATTTATCAATGAATAGATAAGCATTAATAGCTCATCTATCTCTGACAGAAAGATAACAACAATACTTACTAGTCAATGAAATACCTGGATGGAATGTCACATCTACTAATAATAATAATTCTTCAAACATTGAGGTTATTCAAATTGTGCATTATCTACTCTTTACCGAGTTCCCCTGCACTAACTATTTATATATAGGTTGAATACGTTACATTAAAACGATTTTTGAAGCTCACCAAGACCTCACGATCCAAATTGTTACACACCGTCTGACAACCGTGCGTCTTGACAATAACCCAACTGCGTAGTTCCTATTTGCAAAACGCTATGTTGGAAGGCTTTCATATTAAAAGCACACTTTTTCATTGGTTGCTTTTCATAAGACATTTAATGTACGAAGAAAGCGGTTTTTCACCGTCGTTTTGACAGTCTGGTCGCAAATGTTTTTGTATAGATTACTATGTTTGTTTTTGAATCTCGCGCAAAGCTACCCGAGGGCTATCTGCGTTTAGAGTAGCGTGAATATCTGTTTCATTACCCAACAGCTTTTTGTATGTGCTGGCTGAACGAATATATCGTAAAAACAACTTATGATAACGAAATTTCGGACAATTTTCCAGACGGAAATCCTCCTTGATTATGTCATGTACTGTTACCTGAGGCATGTGGACGGCTTTTATCACTTTAGAGTTTTGCTTGTCACAAGACAACACATTTTGCTTGCTATGGTTAAAGCACGATTTGTCGTAGGTCTCTTTTTGAATGGTCCTAACTTTCCAAGTTGATCTATATTTCATTTACCCATGCCTTAAGTACAAAGGAATATTACCAACTTGGAAATTCAAATCCATAGTCTGAAAACATTTTCTATGCCCTAAACGTATAAATATTTTGAGTCACAAAGGGTTTCTACATATTCTACCCAAAATCAATTAATTTAAACTGGCTTTACATTACTTGCTAAACGTTAAACAATGGCTAAATGTAGTTATGATGCGTCCCGTTTCACCACAATTTTATATCGACTATGGTTGCCATGTGACTTGTTGATTTGAATATTCAATATCGTTTTAATATAACACACTCAACGATCTGTATAAATACAATCACAGAACCTTAACTGTAAAAATAAAAATTAACCCTATAATGAATTATGAACTTCAGACTGCTTAATCGTAAAGATTCGTTTAAGTATGGATATGTTCGAGGTTTTTCATATAACGATTCGTTTACACGCAAATGTGTATGAGAGTAAATCTGCGGAGTTTAGTTCACACGCACATCTGTATAAGCTTTAAACTAAAAATGTTTGTTTAAATGCGCATATTATGTATGAGGTATTAAAACATGGGTAACAAAAAATGAAACAAACTTTTAAAACTGTTATTAGCAAGGAAGGAAATGTATTCAACCAACGTAGACTAGTTTTGTTGTACTTTGAACTTTTTCTCTCATATATATACAGATAGATAGATAGATTTTATAATGGAAAACTTTTGGAAAGGGAAGAGAAAATAATTTTGTTGGAAGAAACAAAGAGAGCGAAAGAAAACACTTATTAAACATAGTTCAAGAGGAAGATCCGATGAAAGAATTCTTAGTACGAAGAATGAAAAGCTACATGCAGATAATCTTGTAAGACTGGAGAGAAGGGAGCTGGTTATCACCACCCACCGCCAACTCTTGAGTGACTCCTTTACCAACGACAGTACTCTTCATTAAATCTTTGATGTATTATGCACACGCTCATTATTAAATACTCTCTAACATGCTGCCTGTAGAATCGTATTGAAATTCATTAATAGTATTGCTGGTTTGGATAATTTCTACTTGTCATATTTTAAATGTGCTAAGCGACTGAATAAAATGCTACCATCAACTTTAAGAAAACAGTAACAGAGCAAATATAAATAACCAAAGTAAAAATTACGTTTAATTCAGGGCTAATACATTCCTTCCGGAACCAAAAATGAGGACCGCCTGCTTATTATTCCACTTTGGTATCCGAGGTTTCACGAGGGAACTGGAATCGGCCGAGGAGTTCCGAGTGATCTACGGACATAAACTTCGTAAATGAAATGTTTTGTCTCTGTGTCTGTTTTTCACGCCTACTCTTTTTTTTTTTATCCAATCTCAGTCAAACTAGACATCAAACGCTGGGGATTGTCAAAAGGAGTCCTGACCTCCCATGTCACTTCTCGGGGGAGGCGATCTTTTTTGTTTCATGTATGGAACGCGCTTTGAGCCCCCGTGGAATACGCATTCATATATTACCCCTTACGTCACTCCCTGGGGCGTCTGTGTGTTCGTATTGCTATTGTATTGATGTTTGTGAAACTTTTAATGCACTCTTATATGCTTTAGGGAGTCACATGTGGGTGTTATTATTTGAGCCCATATGTCACCATTTCTAAGTGGGTGCCCCGCAAGGGAGAGGAGTGCACCCGGTGCAAATCAGTGTCCTGTGCCCTTGAGAGCCTGGGCTCAACCAACTATTTTCCACACAAACAATACCAAAAGTCTTCCTCCTAGTTCTCAAAAAAGTACTGTTTATGTGCTGACGTCGTCTTGAAGGGAAATAATATAATATAGATGACGGGGGATTACAGAATTATGGACCTAAAATCAGGAGAAAAACCAGGGCCCAGGACTTTTCTCTCAGGTTTTGGGTGCTCCTGTGTTTTTCCTATGTTCTTCTATTTGTCTTTCATCTAATTTACAAGGTATCTTAATGACACCCTGGGGAGTGGCATAAGGAGTTCGAGTAGATTCAACCGTACTATTCCCTCCCCTTGATATCCAATGTCTTTTCATTTTGTTAAATGGTTACTTTAACTAGTTGTTAAATTAAGGTATTAAAACCACAGACAAATAATTGCGTTATCGAACGTTATCACACTAACATTTGCAAAGTTATAGGTGTGATGAAATATCAAGTCTATACATGTATGTACCTTAAAGATGGAGTTTCGTTTTCAAACGTTAGGTTTATTCACGTGCTCTACAAGTACACGAGTGATACTGTTCAATAACGTTACTTCTGAAAATGTGTTTTTGGTAAAAAAAATAATACTGTATTTACTACGAGCTACACTGGAAACGCTAGAGTATGTTTATACCTTATAAATGTTTCAGCTTTCGAGTGAAATACATTAGTATCACGCAAACATCAAAACTTGCCATCGAATCACTTTTGAATGCTTTTCATACGGAAAATAAAATAAATAATGGCAAATAAAGAAATGAAATTTATATACAGAAAAAAAAACACACACACACATATAATTCATTCATCTTTTCAACCGTATTTTGCGTATCATCCATCTAAATATTGTAGTTATCGGATTTCAATTTTTGAATTATACATGAGAAAGACATAAATAGATAAATGTTCGTTCATGAACGTATAGCTCGATTCTTACGAGATCAATCCTATATTTCCGCGAAACATCGCTTTCACTAGAGAACAGTGCAAAGACACGAGGTTTAAAATTTTTTAAAGCACATAACAATCTGAAAATATGAGCACATACGCTAGCTGAAAATGACTCCTAAGTGCATCTTACGAGGCCGACGTTCCCAAAGGAGCCGAGGCTAAAGTGAACAAGCAGCTCTGACAAGTTTTTCCTAACTAGCCTCAGTCAACTAGAAATTCTGGTCGGAGCAACGAAAGAAGCTGTTTGAAAAGAATGCCTCCGACGCCTCACTACCTATTACATTTTACTCGTCCGCGTCGACAGTTAATTACTAAAAAGAGTTCTCCTATATTAGTCACAAAAACGTCTTTTTTTTTTTTTACAAATACAAGTAGGAAACTATATATTTCTAATAAAATAATTTTATTGATATTATTTATGCTCTTAAGCTAAATGTTTAAAACTCTTAAGCAGTTTATATATTTCGCGGAATGATTTAGTTTTTCTTTTTTTTTTTTGTATTACAGATGGTTCCCGCTTTTGAAGTGCAGAGAATAATAGAGTGTATAGATGATAAGACCACGTTGCCTTAACCCTTGATTTACCCGACTCAACCTGCCTGACTGAAAGCACGTGCTCTGTCGGAAGTCAACAAGGACCAACATGAGATTTCGGGTACGACATCTCGAGGTACAGGTTCATACTGTAACTATGTTTGGTAGTTGGGTGTCGACTTAGGCAGTATGGCAGCGTCAGCGCAGGCACTGGAGAACTGTACGGAACAGAAAAGACCTGATAATGGAGATCATTTAACTCGAAGTGGGTATGGGACTTTAGTCTTAAAGAATGGGGCTGCAGCTCAAGAAATTTGTTTCACTAAAGAAGCAAAAGGTAACTTAACTGTAAACAATAAAGTAAGATCACCAAATAAAAACTTGGAAAACTCGAAGAAAGACATGACAATGGAAAACTTTCAAGATGGAGATAGGCCTACATCGGCTAATATCAATACTGAAAATGCAGCGTTTAACTCAAACTTGGAAAGATCACGAATCAGTTCAGAGTTTCAGACATATAACCAAAGCATTAGGGAATCCATGTTATCGAGTGATGAGTATCGAAATTCTCAAGCCAACGTACATCACACTTCTGTTTCAAACTACGTTCGAGGGTACGTTGACCGAACTAGTGGTAGCTATCCACAAGAACAACATGGCGGTACGATCGGTGACGATGGGAATTTAAACTCACAGCATAATAATTTTATTTCTCAGTTTGACCAACAGTCAAGGGTTGGACTTTCACAATCTTCCCGAATGATGAACTATGGCTCGCTTTATCCATCAAGGCTAGTCTCAAGTGCCTCAGCAATGAGTGGTTATCCTAGTGGTACTTCTTCACAACAAAATCGTTTTCTTCCTCCTTCTGATCAGAACGTTGGTCAACAAGGTGGACAAACTCCTACTTTAAACCAGTTGTTACAAGTACCAAATTCCATACATCATTATCAAAATAATTACGGGGATTCTGGGAGTAATCAAGAAGTCCCGAAAAGAGTTGGGGAACTGACCAATAGCACCTCTCAGTACCTTGGTGTTGGCAACAGTAATAATTCTTCGACAACTAATCCATCTTGGAACAGCTTACAAAATGTGAACTCATATCAACAAATGTCAAACTCTTTTCATAACTATAGAAATCAGGTAAGGTATAAATATATATTTTTTCTGTGCTTGTATCTTCACAGTTAGAATGTATAGCTACAACTAGTTTTCAGAATTCATGCGTATCGAAAAATAAATAACTTGTCAGCAACAAATGGAGTACTCTTGTGCCTGCTTAATTGTATTTTAACTTAATGTATACATTTACGATACAGTTACTAAGATTGTATTTTTTAATTAAACCTATATATCTGCAGTGAATCTACAACTAGACTTAGTAAAGATTGACACTTTAGTAAGTGCTGAATCTATAGGTAGAAAACCGTAAAGTATACAGCACTTTGAAAACTTTTTTTTTTCAACAAATCTTCAATTGTAAAGGTTGGAAAAATTTGTTCTGTATAACGTTATTGCGTATACTATAGTATACATCGCATTAATGTTATTATTATTATTACTTTTTATTGGTTTAAATTAAGTGTTTTGTTGTTTATCTTCCAGGAGGAAAAATTATAATTTTTAAAAAATCTTTGTTACGTAGTGTTTCACAAGTTTGTGTTCTTCATATTGTAAAATCAACTTTTTAAAGGAAGATAAACGTACCGTTTGTAAAATACAGTCAAGTATTTCTTAAATGCGTAGAATGTCTGAAACGGTAATTAGGAAGCAAAATATTCGCTTGTTACAAAATTCTATGATTGTATGTAATAAGTTGGATACCAGCTTAAAATATTCTACTCTTTATTTTTACGATGTTAATTGAAAAAAAAGCTTTCATTTAACTAGGCGATTTTAAGCCATAACTTATTTTGAGAATAGTTTAAAAACCGAGAAAAATCACGCCATCCATGTATTTAACGGTAAATATCTTATATACAACAATAACTATTGAAAACACACTCATGTATGAGAGAGTTGAATAAAAACAAATATGCTATAAAAGGTCTATTTTTTCAGAAAATGTTTGTATTTCAGTGTTGTTAAATAAAATAAATCAACCACTTAACACTATGGTTTGCTTACAGCTGATAGTTGTTCATTTTTAGTTTCTAAGTTCGTCTACCTATATAAGGTTTTATACTTTCTGACGCGGGGCTGAAAAATATTTTATATATTACCTACAGCAAAACCCTCGTGTAGCTTTGCGCGAAATTCGAAACAAATAAACCGACAGCAAAACATTCTTCTCTGTTCAGCTGAAGCGTTCGACAGCTAGCACCTTTGGGTGGGTTATTATAGTCACGTGCTGCTTTCAACGAGGAATTTTAAATTTTGGAGGCAAAAACTGAAACACGACTGACATATTGGAGCTATGTTAAAAGAAGCTCAGTGATTGGTCAGAAGCGGTTCACGAAATCGAAGTTAATCACGTCAATTCCTTTCCAACCATGACACAATCAAACTACTGTGGACTTTAATCACGAGTAGGGCACGGTGTCATACACCAATTTTAGACCTCATTTCAGAGTGATTAAAACATTTAGATTTCTCTGTTTTTTCTTACTTATTCTGTAAACACGAAATTGCTATCATTTTTCTTTATATATTTGCAAGTATTTTGTAACATTCATGAAATGTTTGAGTTCAGTTTATCAAGATTAATGAAACGAAATTTTATTTTCCCGTTTTCACCGTCATAAACGGTTTATTATTGTTTGTTAGTAAAAAGTTAGTTGCAAAAAAACGATTTTGAAATATAAATACAATACTTGGATTGCCAAATATATTTTGGTAGAAAAGTCAAGCACAAGTTAAACATCACATTTAGAATAAGTAAGTATAATTGGCAATGAAACAGATGAGACCTTCAGAAACGTATTAAATCTAAAATTAACATATAATAGTTAACATGGTTAAGTTAAACAGACTTTACATTGGTTATTTAAATAACATAGGTCACAGGCAATGAAAGGAAAGATTACGTGATAAAGTGCACACCAAACCAATTTGTCTGTCAACATTCTTATTGGTAGGGAACAATTCTTACGCCCATGCTGTTTATTTACCAATTAATTTATCTTGTTTTTAGCGGTCCCGTGGTCAGTTAGTCTGTTTATATATAGTTTTGTGTGGTTAGTAGTTTTCATAAAGGAAAACCTTCAACTGACAGTAAAAGTTTTAAACTTATTTTCAAGAGTATCGCCCACCATCCAGTATGCTAAACTATGAAATTACTGATTTTGAAGTCAAAGGTGAAAAACAAAACAAAATGTATTTAATACATAAAGATAAATTTAAATTACAATTAGTTTAACTTTCTCCCACATCTACTCATTTATATTTGACATAGTAAGGTAAACGTGCGAAATGTTTTCGAATTATCTTACGCTATTTGTTTTCTCCACCCATTTGTTTGATCGGAAGAGAACTTTGGAACGTTATCGTTACATTTTTTGTTATCTTCATTACAAGTTATTATCTGTATTTTATAAAACTGCCAACATAATCTTAAGTTACCTCGTAGTTTCGTTGACTGGTTCTATCTTTAGTTTTTGAATAACCCTAATAAAGTTTGTTACTTTTATTGTTCCATCCAACGATATGTTTTTAAATCACGTGTGTTTAGTGCATATCAATATCATTTATTGTCTAGGAGTCATTGTTACAAGTACAAGTAAACAGTAAAAGTACTGACGTGAGGCGTTTCTGCTTGGCCTAAAGGTGTATTTGTTTCATCACATTTAGTTATATTGCAAACAGTTTATAACATCGAACAATAAAGGATCTATAATATAGCTTTACGTGAAACGAAGCACGGCAACATGTAGTCAGCGATCGAAAACTATTTCCCGCTTGTGCCGCATTAGAGGTGACTTTTCCGAGTGTTAAGCAATGGTTGACGCTGATGTAAGGGGAGCTGCCATGGCTGCCATCTTCCCTCCCCAGTTTGCTGGCGTTAGCAACCCGCCATTGCTTCAGCCCAAACAACAGCCTTGTACGTAGAGCATATCCCCACGTCATCCGCGCCAATTACTCGGACCTGGTCCGCTGGTTTCAAGGCTTGTAATCTTCTGTTAGCTATCTCCCCGCCGCTGAGATTTCCAAGTAGGCTTGCCAATGGCCTCTTTCCGAACTCGCCGTGTTCTCTTTTTCTCCTTGTTTGTTGCAGACTTCTTGCTCGTCATTCGTGTGTAGAAAAGCTTAATTAAGGCCATTACGATTGAGAAATAAGTTGACGTATTTCTTACATGCGTGAATACCACGTTTTCTTCTCTCTTTCAAAACACAACATTTTATGATTTAATGTTGATTTTTTTTTACCACTTTTCATAAGCTATTTCATTTTACACTTCAGTCGTAAGTCATGTTTTCCTTTCTAAATCTTAGACTCAGATTTGAGATCGGAGAGAGAGAAATGTACTATTAGGCCAGCAAAATATAAATATCAATGATTAGTAACTCTTAGATGCATTTTGAAGAACGAGCTTTGCCGAATTTTTGTTAGCATGTTCATGTGAAAGTACCTCACTGTTAACGGTATATTACAGTTAAGGATCAAATGTTGTATCCGTTATAAATAACTTTTGTATCTCCTACAATACTGAATATGATAAAAAACAAATAAACTCCTGATATTATGCTTTATATTGGAAAATAATAATGAATATTTTCATTATGTTGGTAATATTTCTTTAATGACGTTAACCGAGACAACAGCGTGATGCACGGTACTGCCTATTTGTTCGTAATAACGTATGAGTCTCAATATAATGTAAATAGTTTATAAATATATTGAATAAAGATTTGTTTCTTTTAGAATTTTGCTCAAAGATACACAAGGAATGTCTGTGCATTGTCGGCCAGGCATGGCCAAGCGCGTAAGACGTGCGACTTGTAAACCGAGGGTTGCGGGTTCGCGTCGCACCCAAATGCTCCCCCTCCCAGCCATGGGGGCGTTATAATGTGACGGTCAATCCCACTATTCGTTGGTAAAAGAGTAGTCCAAGAGTTGGCGGTGGGTGGTGATGACTAGCTGCCTTCCCTCTAGTCTTACACTGCTAAATTAGGGACGGCTAGCGCAGAGAGCCCTCGAATAACTTTGTGCGAAATTCCAAAACAAACAAACTTTGCATTGTCGTCGCTAATATTGAATTAATAGTCTAGATGGAGTACGTCTAATCAGTAGCACCCACCGTCAATTGTTGGGCTAGTCTTGTCTGACCAAATAGTCGCATGCGACCGGCATCTTTATACTCTTAAAACATGAAAGACATTTTGCAACAGCGGGCAACAAATTTTCGGATTTATAGTCTGAATAAGCTATAATCCGGTCCTCGAATAGAAGAAATTTGATGTGATCGCCACAAAGAAACCACCTATTATTTCTTATGTGTAATGATTTGTTTATCCATAGCAAGTTTTAAAATGTTACTTGGAACTTTTTATCGTTTCTTTAAAATTAATCGAGTTTTAACGCAGAGTAACATTAATATAAAAAAAAAACTTTTTCAATACTTCAGTACTGAATGACAAGCATCCACAGTTTTAATCAACCTGCCAAAGCAGATTTAAGGTAGACTGAAAAAATGTTGTTGACAGTGACTGAATGCGACAGCAATCATAACTTAAATATTTTCATTTAGGGAAAATACTGCGTATTATGGATAATCACGTTGAGCGCCAGTAAACCCTGATACGACGACACCGATCAAGTTCGTGCTTACTTAATTAAGTCTTATTCAGGTTTATTTTACTGTCACCAATCATGAGTGTATATCGTATTTTAGTAATACCTACAAGAACTATATTATAATAAAATTAGGACGTTATCAATTTATCCTACTTTTGGCGTTCTTCAAAGCACGCACGTGTTCAGTGGAAGTGAAAATAAATATCCATTCCCATGACAACATACAATCGCCTTGTCACGTGCCACGTTCTAATTAGAGCTCTTGAGAAGCATATGTTTTGTATTTTACCACTCCCTTCTCCATTCACACTACTTAGTACGCACAGCTGTATGGGGCTGTAATAAAAAGTTCTCTCACCAGGGGGCCGACTATTATATCTCTTCTTTAGCCATTCGCAGGAACCAACCAAGAATTGGTGGGGAGGGGCTTGAAAGCAGAAAATTATTTTGAAATATTTAATGTATAACAGTGACCGATCAGCTGCCGGCTTTGAACCTATTGAATGTTTCACTTCCTATTACACAGAATTATGGGCTATTTATTCCCAAACACGTGGTTTGACAGGCGTGATACCAATTTTAGAATCTCAAGTGCATGCATATTCAGACACTTTTGTACGGGAATGGATACGTGTTGAGCCCACATATAGAGTCAATAAACTCCTTCCTAGGTCTGACAATTTGTTTGTTTGTTTATTTAAATTTTGCGTAAAGTGTACGAAGGCCTTCCTTAATTTAGTAGTGTAAGATTAGAGGGAAGGCACTTTAGTCATCAACACCCACCGCCAAATCTTGGACTACTCTTTTACCAACAAATATTGGGATTGACTGTAACTGTATAACGCCCCCACGGATGAAAGAGCAAGCATGTTTGGTGAGACGGGGATTCGAACTCGCGAACATCTGGTAATTCCGAGCCAAAGGTGTGGTAGAAAACGAGTATTGTTTCATATTATTAGTGATTATTTTGTAACTAATAAATGATATTTCATTATTTTTTTACTTTTTTCATCTCGAAAGTATATATTGTTGCGCATTATAATTTATGTTGTTGTTGTTTTGAATTAAGCACAAAGCTACACAATGGGCTATCTGTGCTCTGCCCACCACGGGTATCGAAACCCGGATTTTAGCGTGTAAGTCCGCAGACATACCGCTGAACCACTGGGGGGCCATTATAATTTATCCCGAACAAATTTCCAAGTGATTATGTTACATACTATTTCAAATAACCGTAACTTTGAATTTCGAAGTTAATCAAATGTTAACATGTATCAGATCTGTGGTGTTTGTCAATAAGATTGATACACACAATTCTTTTTTAACATAGATATATTTTAATACATAAACAAAAACAATACAATTTATAACAACGATTATTACAAATAATTATTTTTATACAACAATTTTACAAACTTAGAGACAATACTAAGTCTTATATTTGGTCTAGAACTAAACATTTTACTGATGTTTACGGAGGGCAAATTAATTCTTTGTTGACACACCTTTACACTTCTTTTGACGGCTAGCTAGCTTGAAGTACCTGTAAGATTTTGCCGGTACAATATCCAATATTCTCCTAGAAATACTAATTCAAAACTTAACTCACTGAAGGTAAACGGTTGGAAATCTACAAACTATCTTGGCCAAATTCTGTAGTTTTCCGATTAATAAGCTTTAATCACAATTACAGCTTCCAAGGCATATTAGTGCACTGACTGTAGCTGATCAATGATATTCTTTTTCTTTCTCTCGGCTAGCCATGGTTATACAAATCTCGAGTTTCTGGAAGTTTCAACAATGTTCGAAAACACACCAGCATTTTCATAAAACAAATATTGAATATTATGCAAATCTCGAGAATGGGACTTGCGCAATACACAATCAAAAAAGAAAACTATACTGAAACAAGCATAGGTATTAAATAAACGTATAACAGTAAATCTGTTACAATATATATGTATATATGCACACACATATGCATGTGTCGTCATATACCAATTATTTAATTTACTCATAAAATCATCTCTACGTTGTAAAAGGTGGGCAAGAATCTGGTTAGTTGTTTTTAACTGGTGATGCTGTATATAAAATAGTATCTTATATTAATTATATAAATTAATGATAAACGAGAATGTGTTATCATGGTTAGGGTACTCAACTCTCAATCTTCAAGTAAAGAGTAGTCTAAGAATTGGTAATGGGTGGTGTTGACTTCACCACAGTCTAATCTATGAACAGCTAGCACAGGTAGCCCTCGCATACCTTTGTGTGAATAAAAAGAACAAAGAAAAAAATAATAAAAAGTGCTACTGATAACGTTAATCAGTCAATGACATCATATACTTTTCGTCCTGGAAAACCGTATTGTCAGCAAATAACAACGTGACTTAAATTATTATTAGTCTCGCTGTGATGTCATATCACATATATTACATATTAACGTCATTTCCTTTTAAAATTACAAGAACGTAAACGGCAAGACAAAGAGCTGTGAATCATTGCTATATAGCTATGAAATATAAATTAACAGCATCGGTATTTTTTATTAGTAAAAAAATTCCTCCGTAAATGTATACATATTTTTTCTACATAATTTATTATTATATTATCTCTGTATAACTTCATAGAGTTTTGAGCAAGGTTTGAAAACCAGTTAACAGTTACGTATAACAGTTTACCAAAACATTCTATTTCGGTGTGTAAAAATAATTTAGTTTGTTTAGGAATTTCGCACAAAGCTACTCGAGGACTATCTGTGCTAGCCGTCTCTAATTTATCAGTGTAAGACTAGAGGGAAGGCAGCTAGTCATCACCACCTACTGCCAGCTCTTGGACTACTCTTTTACCAAAGAAAAGTGGGATTGACCGTCACATAACGCCCCCACGGCTGGGAGGGCGAGCATGTTTTGCGCGACTCGGGCATGAACCCGGGATCCTCAGATTACGAAGCGCACGCCTTAACGCGCTAGGCCATGCCAAGCCCTATATATAACCCATGTTGCTGTTTACTTGAGCTGAGGAAGTACATAAAAAACTATTCAGATTGATTCAAACAGCATGAACATTTTTTCTTGCTACCCAAGAATATTCTTAAAGGAGTGTGTTTGTGTTTTTCGTATAGCAAAGTCACAAAGGGCTATCTGCTCAGCCCATCGAGGAGAATCGAACCCCTGATTTTAGCGTTGTAAATCCGGAGACATACCGCTGTACTAGCGGGGGAAAGCAATAATTTAGTGTATGAGTACAGTCTGTAGTCAAATAAAGAAATAGATGAACAACTGATTTACAATATAGAGCAAAGTAATAAATCTAATATAGGATAATAGTATATCAAACTAATATAATCAGTACACAATCTAAAAATTCAATCTTATATCTTCTTTTGACACTGATTTTATTATATATAGTCTAATGTGACATTTCTGAAAGGTTTTTTTTGAGAAATGTTTTAAGCCTTTTATTAAAATCTACGTATGTCAACATACCACTACAGTATTATCGTTTATTTGTGGTCGATTTTGTATTACACGCTTACATATATTAGTCAAAATATATTCATTTTAAGGAATAATGTACGATTTACCAAAATAAATAATTTACTATATAAAACTGAAATGTTTTTGCAAATCAATGTTGTTATATTTGATAATTGGAAACTATTTATTTACAAATATTTTTTCTCAAGATTTTCAGCGTAATTGAAATAGCTAGCCTTACTTAGATGTTAAAGTATGCTGCATGACTATACTAAAAACAAATAACCAATTTGCCTGAAGTGTGAACTGTCTATGGCAACTGAAACAACAAAAAATCAGTGAAATAAATATAATAATTCAATTACCCCAAATCCCCTCTTTCCCAACAAAGAAAATAAAATAAATACAAAATTACACTTTATGAGATATATATATCTTGACTTACCGACGTCGTTTGTACTTTTCATAAGAAAATTTGCAAATGAATTCGAACATGACCTTGATTAATCATAGTTAATAAAACTTTCTAAAGTTTAAATTGTTCGTACTCTTCTTATAGCGCCAAGTAACAATAAACATAATTCTGAAACGAGTTACTGGTTTTTACTTGTCGTTGTTGTTTTTGTTGTTGTTGTTGTTTTGAATTAAGCACAAAGCTACACAATGGGCTATCTGTGCTCTGCCCACCACGGGTATCGAAACCCGGATTTTAGCGTGTAAGTCCGCAGACATACCGCTGAGCCACTGGGGGGCATTTTTTTTTACTTGTCAAACATATATCTGAGATAACATCAATGTTGTTAGTTTCCTGTGAATTTTCCTTTGTTTTTGTGTTATCAGAATAAAATACTGCATTGGTAATTTACTCTCTGATGAAAGAAGTCCAGGCACCCACCAGTTATACAGAAATTAACCATTTTCATGATATAATATTATAAAGGTTTTTCAGTAAATCGTTTCTTTTTTTTTCATTCATTGAACTTTCCCAGTTTATGCATCAGCTATGACTTGGATGTTTTAATTTGATTAAAATACAATATTAGTTAAAAAAAGGTTAGAAGCCTTAAGATTTCGACTGTTACTGCGGTATTAATTAATTGGCCTATAATATTTGGACTGTCATTGTGAATGCACTAGTCTACTTTTTTATATTAATTATTTATTTTTGAGTATAGTAGACACGTTAAAATTTAATACGTATGGTTTCTTACAGCAAGATTGGAAATAAAAAGAAAGAAAAAATGTTAGAAGTTGTGGATGATCATAATATTTACCATGAAAAGTTGTTAATGGCCAAACACTTGAATGGCTTGTCGTTTATACAAACTGAAATAGTCACTGAAAAATAAATGTACATGTGAACATTAATAATTGGAATTAAATGCTATTTTTATTCGTCTCTCATTTTGAAACCAAAATCGGAAAGTTTAGAATAACATGAGGTGAAAACATATGCATTTAACGCGACTTTTATCAAATTTTAATATTATTGGCCTCTGTTGTTTTTCAGCTTTTGTTATTTGAATCGTACTAGAATAGAAACTGTGATAAAAAGATTCTTTCATTGTTCTGACATTGTAATTCAATGGCATTGTTATTTGACATCACCAAATTAAGTAAAAAACACTCGACTACAGTGAAATAAAATATATATCATAGTGTATTTTTGAACTAGCATAAATTCTTTAGGAGAAGAATTTATATTCTTCGAACTTCTTTGTGTGTGTGTAATAATAGTAATGCTCGATATCGATTTTAGAACTGTCAAAAATTTCTAGCTCATGCAGAAAAATGATGCGATTTAAAAGTGACAAGTTTCGAAAGTTATGTGGAGGAAGGAATCGTTTGATGAATTATTTATAAACGAGCTTGAATAGACCTCTTATACATACTTGAACACTTGTTTCTTACATAGTATAAGCTTATAAAGCAGCAAGAAATATGCGAAGACCAAAATTTATTTGTAGATATGCCAGTATCCTTTTTTTTTTTTTTTATCAGAAAGTGCATATTTGTTAACCACTGAGGCAAACTTTTTATTGTGTTTGATCGTAAGAATGTGCTATCACTAGAACAGAAAGTACACATACGAATGAACATACAAACACTAGGGCTCTCCGCTGTTCAAACTTAACTGAAATCATAAAACAAAGAGCAAACATAGGCTTATAGATGCGCTTGTTATTTCACGTGACCGTAAAGATAATATAGTCTTTAGTTAGTTACTAGTCTTTGTACGTGGCACTTGCAATCTAATTAGATGTCAGTATTATTGTTCGTTAGTGGTGTAAAGTGTAAGAATGTTGAAATTCAAAGCGATTAACAGGAACCAATTCGTTTAATTATTACTAACTTTGTAGATTATATATATACATACATTTTGTTGCTTCGATCAAATCGCTTGAGAGCTTATACTCAGTGACAGATTACTTTAAGTCGGTTTTATGGCAAAACGACGTTTAAAGGCGAAAATCGATAATTAATTAAATAATATAAAGTTTCTTACTTTTAATCGAGGATATTTTGTTATTGTACCTGTGGTAATATGTTTCGTTATAGAATGTAATATTTAAAGAGGCAAATTAAATTACTGTTGGTAAAAAAAACAAAAAAACTTCAAATATACATTTTGTGTCTGCGTATGTACTTAAAACGGCCCTTATGAATAAGATATGATCTTAGAAGAAAAACAAAAATAGAAAACGACATGAACAAGCGAACTAACGCGGCATCATCACTTCCAAATATTGTACTTTACAGCTACGTAGTGATTAAAAAAGTAATTATAGTAAATACTGTGCTAAGCCTCGATATCTATATTAAATAATGAACTCGATTTAGAATTAGTTTTTTTGTTTTCGGATATTCGCGCAAACCCTCTTCAACAACTATCCACAGTGGCTGTCCCTAATTTTGAAGTAGTAAGCTGAAAGGAGGGTTAGTTGCTAACAGCATCTGCCGTCAACTATTGGACTCTTCTTATATGAACGATTATTGAAATTCGATTGTTATCCTTATAACATACCAACGTCTCAGCTCCGATGGAGACACAAGAATGATTAAAAAACGATTCATGTAAAGGATTAGAAATATATACAAGTAGTTTTATTTATCGTAAAGGTCATACTTTACAAACTGAAATTAAGCTATTATACACCAGCTCTTAGATATGTGTCACAGAATAATATGATATATACACACATATACCTACAAACATCTGCTTTTTTAACATAAGCACGTAGATGGTTCACTCGATTATCCATTCTTTTTTGTCACCTATACATTGAAAAAACGTCTGCAAATAGGATGACAGAAACACAAATTACAGCGTTTGTAAAAATCACTGTATATCTGTCTTATATTTACAACACCTTTTATCTACTTATTAAACACTTAATAAATGGATAATCATATTGTCTACAGAAAGCGGATCTTTAAATTTTAAGAAACCTGGTAGGAATCCAAAAGCCAAAGGTGATATTTAATGAGCTTAAGAATCTATGAGCACATTTTATTTCTGTTATCTGTCCATGTAACTACTTTGCCCTCTGTAGATGGATGTTCATCAAATTTGGCATAATGGTTTGTTGGTTCCATGCAGAGATGCATGCGTATTTCCGGTTTTATATTTTGCGTTTAACAGCTTTTGTGGGAGTTTTTTTACAATTACATTTATAGGAAGCAACTTTTCATGTCCCAAGATAACCATTCATTAATCATGAATTTACATAACATTCGTCCAGAGAACAGGTACTCCAGATAGTTATATATATTTTATCATAAACTGAATTATTAACCTATTTGAAAAAAACAAAACACAAATCAACAGCACATTTGAAGAAAAATTGTAAAGGTTTGAAAAGAGGTAACTTTGTCAAAAATTACAGAGTGGTCTCTATTTTAAAATAGGTGTCTAGCTATTAGAATATTTAGAGAACTTTGTTGGAAACTGTGGATGGAGTTATTCACATATACTATATTATTAAGTATCAGAAACAGATAGAGATATAAACTACATACAGGAAAAGATAACTGAATATTTCATGACTGAGTTACAATAACAAGTTACATGTGTCAGCAGTCATGATCTTTCATTGCACTGATAAAGCCTACTGCTCCCAAAAAAAGGCAGAATATAATGCAGTGTTTTAATAACAATTGGGTAATCTTTAAAATGAAACTCAAAAACAAATATCATACAAATAAAAAAAGATTAAAACAATTATTATATTCCACAAAGACAGAAAATAAAATATATTAATAACTTTGTCTTACTAATTTTTACCATTGTGGCTGCTAAGTATTAATATTTACAATATTAAGAATATAAAATAAGCAAAGTACAAAAATATTCTGGACAAAATTTAAAATTAACAATTATGTGTTATCAAATTTTAAAATCTCTGAAGTATTGAGCACAGAATTTCAACTATTCATTACTAAGTTTTATAAGAACAAAATAAATATTCATGCATTAAAATATGGTGATATAATGTTTTTATTATTTGGATTCTGTAGTTAATTAAACATTAGAATTGTGTTCCAGACCTCATAAGCAAAATGATGCTTAATCTTTAAAGAACTAACTTTAAAAGCAGACGTTAAAATAGCTTTTGTTTCAAAGCATTTGTGTGCTGTGTATAATCATAATTTATGTCTGAGTAATCATATGTGAAATAGATAGCAGTTGCTTCGTTTAACTGACACTTGTAGAAAATATGTTGGAGGGTAGTACAGATAGAAATAATGATGTTTCCAAAAAAACTAAGCTCTTTTGAAATATTTCCCTTCCTTCTATGTAACTTTTATAGGTTTATCCTCTATGACCTTGTTCACAAGTGTTAGCTAAACTAAGCAACTGCTGTACATTTCACTTTTGTTTGTTCATCATGAAAATTCTGCTTAAATTATCTATGAAAGAATAATTTATCACTCTCAGATATTACCACATCAAATACTAATGTATAATATTTTGTTGGTATTGTTACTACGTAGTTTCAGTTATTTTAATGTATAGAAATCTTTTATGGTATAAGAGAACTGGCCTTAAAGAGGGAAACGTGTTTGAAAAACCCAATTAATAGAGAAGGAATACATTTGATAATAGAATGAATGAGTTGCTTATTCAATGAGGTTTTGTTAACTGCTATGTTTGGGAAAATAGTCACAGCTGTAATATTTTATTTTAGTAAACTAAAAATTGATTTTCATGGTTTCACTTAAGAATATAATTGAAAAATTGTATTACCATATTTATATACATGAATATTGATGGTTTATTTTTTGCTATGAAACATAGTAAAAAGTAGCTGAGTAGTTGTAGCCAACACTTCAACTTTCTAAAACTTGAAAATTCAAACTTTTATTTTAAAAACAAATTATGGCATGTTTTTAAATTTTGAACCTTTAAGTGATATTGTAGGTAATAAACATTGGTACTCACAAATGTAAAAAAAATAACAATAAGGTAATTATGATTTGATATTATTTTGTGCTTTTATGGAGTGTACTTTTTTTTTCTTTAGAATTTCGCACAAAGCTACTCGAGGGCTATCTGTGCTAGCCGTCCCTAATTTAGCAGTGTAAGACTAGAGGGAAGGCAGCTAGTCATCACCACTCACTGCCAACTTTTGGGCTACTCTTTTACCAACGAATAGTGGGATTGACCGTAACATTATAACGCCCCCACGGCTGGGAGGGCGAGCATGTTTGGTGCGACTCGGGCGCGAACCTGTGAGCCTCAGATTGCGAAGCGCATGCCTTAACGAGTTTGGCCATGCCGGGCCATGAAGAGTAATAACTTTGTTTTAATATTGTTTATGAGTTGTTTCTAGGATTGTCTAATGGTAAAACTTAGATTGACTCACAGGTACTCACTTGTTAGACTAGCAGTACTGTTAATTAGAAGTTTAAACTGCAGTTTCAAGGTATATTATACAAAAGAAAAATTGAATTTTTTTTCTCACCTTATTATTCAACAAGTGATTACATATGGTACCATTGTGGCATTCAGATAGACTGATTTTCAGTAGAAAGTATCATGTATTGGAGATCTTACAGTTCATCAGTTTTATGGATTACATAATTTGCTGATGAAATACCAAAATATTTTCTGTAATGGATCTCATGACTTAGACCACACAAAAAACAACAAAAAACATTTTGTAACATTGACACTGAAGATGTAGCCTCAATATATCAGTTAGTCAGGTGACGCCCGGTTGTAAAACAGGCAAAGGTTCTCAAAAAAGAGAAAATTAGTCCTTGGACATACTATTCTGTATTTGTGAAGTATAAGTTTGGATCAAAAAAGTTTTACATCAACTATTGGAATGTGAATGAAGTCACAAATGATGCTTTTACTCACTGCCAGGGCATGATTGTACTTTGAAGCTATTTTCAATATTGGATCTGAAGAGTAAATATTGGTAGGTGTAAGCCAATGAAACAAAGAGAGAAAAGACAACCATTACTGCATGAAATGGGTTTTGGCAGTTTTTTTAAACTTTTAGGATTAGTTTGGTTTGGTTCGTTTTGAATTTTGCACAAAACTACACGAGAGCTATTTGTGCTTCCTTAATTTAGCAGTGTAAGACTAGAGGGAAGGCAGCTAGTCATCACCATCCATTGCTAACTCTTGGGCTACTCTTTTACCAACAAATAGTGGAATTGACCATAACACTACAATGCCCCCACAGCTTAAAGGGCAAACATGTTTGGTACGACTGGGATTCAAACTCGCAACCCTCGGAGTAGGAGTTGAGTGCCTTAACAATGAGGCCTTGTAAGATTATGAGATGCACTTGCTACATTTCAACACTAATGGGACGTACGGTGACTTTACTACTCTACAATGTTGTACTCATCCATGTGGATGATGTAATAGTATGTGAGAAGGCCTTTGATGATGTTAGAGATGGAAAAAGATACTTGATTAGTTTAGGAAAGAGAACCTTAAATTGAGTCCAAGGAAGTATGAACTGTCGTGTTAACGGATGAATTTCCTAGGGCACATAGTTAGTGAAAAGGAAGGATCTGTTGGCCTTAACTAAAATTTGATCTGTTCTTAACTGGTCAAAACCACAGAATTTGCATGAAATAAAGGATTTTATGGCTTTCTTTCTTTTTATCATCACATGTAAAATAATTTTCTGACATAGTTCACCCTGTACATAAATTACTTGAAAGAAGACAAACAAATATGTTTCGTTAGACTTTATTATGAAGCATTCAACAAATTGAAAACAAAACTAAACACTACTCCTGTATTAACATACTTAACTCATAAAGATCCATTTATATTTGATACAAATAACAACAAATGAATACTGCAGAAAAGTATTGTACAAGTGGAAAAAAGTTTGTGCTTCAGACAGATTACACATTACATGAAAGGGTAACAGTGGGAATAAATACACCATGATGGTGATGGCTATTTCACCACGTGGCCAGAAACATTCACTCCTAACAGGAAGCAGAAACTTTGGCAAGGAAGCTTATCAATTAATTGGTTTTGAGACATGAGGTGCTTATGGAATTTCAATCAAATCAGAGATGAAATTTTAAATCAGACTAGTGTATGGAGATCTATCAAGTACTTGGTGTACAGCTGAACACATGTAAACCAATTGACCATTGTAGATGAACAATGGAAAATGTAGGATCAAGGTCTGCCACTATTAGTCATAAGTTATTGAACAACATACCAGTGGATTCTCTTGACCATCTACTTGGAGAGAACTCCTTCGGTGACAAGACAGCATGTGACAAGAAAACACAAAAGGCCACTTCTTTTGTATACTATAAGCCATCTAAATCAAAACACCCAAACGTTTGAAGAATAGACATTTTAGAATGAGTCAGTAAGATAATTAATAACATTTGTATTCAGTAATTGAGAAATTGTTCATGCTTTGTTTAATACATTTATTTAGTGATTGTAACCCCTTTTTATTAATTTTAATTTCAGTTTAATGCTAAATGTATGAGGATTGTTCAAGAGATTCACAATTTATGGAAGAGACAGTGTTGTGAGCTAAATTTTTAATTTTCCGCATTTTGTATTGTTTGCTAGAGGGAGTTTTTTCATTACATATTAATGTTAGTAAATGGTGGAAATCTTTCTGTGGGTCTATAATTGACATGATTTCTCCAATTTTTTGGAGTTTTGGAGTAATCTAATATTGTAAAAAAACAAAAACAGTAGATTATTGATTTTTCAGTGAGTTAACCACTTAAACAATAAGTTGATTCGTTATGAAGTTGTTAGCTACTTTTTACAAACTTTTGGTTTGTACCATTTATAAACCTTCCTTTTTTTGAGTTTATCTGTAGGTCAAACTTTCATTAGAAAGGTTGACTCCAATTGCTATGGTGGATTAAGACGTGTGCATTGTAGAACTACAAACCAAACCAAATATACAAGTGAAGTGTTTTCCAACCGCCTGGGCACATGATGATGTATTACTGTTTCTTCAAAATTATGAAAAAAATAAAAGATTTACCAGTAATTTTCATCATTCTTTATCTGCCTCCGATACTAACCTTAATTCTTTCACAACTAGTGGTTTTAAGTGCGCATGACACAACTTTTTAATAAGTTACATTCAAAATGTAATAAAATTACTTAATGTTTATGGTATGCCAATAACCTCGACATAAAAATATATATATTAAATCAAATTTTAATTTTATGTAAGGTTTCAATTCTTAATTTTAAAAGAAAATATTTAAAAACAATCACCCCTAGTGTGAAAATTGTAACATTTGTTCTCTAGATATCCCTCTTGAATTTATTTACCTCTCCTTCAAAAAGTACGAAACTTAATGTAAATTACTGTTGCAAAGGATTCTCTGCAGTACATTTATTTTAATACCTACATTTGTTTCTATTGCTTTGATATGATGCTTGTGATGTATATTGTTGGATGTGTATTGCACAAATTCTGCTTATACTCTAAATTTGTAGAATATTCTTGAGAATAAGAATGAACAATATTTGTTTTACGAAAATGCTAGCATGTTAGAACATTGTAGAAATTCATCTTAAATTGTAAGCAACGTGCGAAGAGACAATATTATTATTAGTTAGTGTGCTATAGTTCTCAGAAGCTATAATTAATTATAGTGATTAACGCCTATTGATTTAAAACTACAGACTTTAACCAGGAATGTTTATAAATTTTGAACATTACAAACCATGTAATTTCACTGAATTAACTTCAGACGTTGGTATTTCTACGAAAACATTCGATATTGTCAACTGTGAAAACTTACAGGTGTTTCAAGCCTAGCCAGTTACCAAAAGAAGTGTACAGGTGTATCAACAAAGAATTAATTTGTTCTTAGTTAACATTGGTAAAAAAAACTCAGTTTAAGACTATATACATATAAGACTCAGTATTTTTTGTAAGTTTGTAAAAATCTTGTATATAAACCATCATTGGTATAGTAATAACTATTAGTAATAAATGCTATTATAAATTTTATTGTTGTTTTTATATTGAAATATATTTGTGTTAAACATGAAAATTGTGTGTATCAATCTTATTGGCAAATATCATAAATTTAATTAATATTAACATTTAATTAACTTCTAGATTAAGATTAAAATTTCTGATTATTTGAAATAATAACACGTAAATATGATAAATTGGAAACTAGTCTAGGATAAATTGTAATGCGTAACACTCTATACAATGCCATCATCAATCAGGCGAAGCAAAAACTTTATATCCAACAATCTCATTTGTCGTAACTTTAAAAATCCTCCAGTGGCACAGCTGTATTTCTGCGGAATTACAATGCTAAAAATTGGGTTTCGACACCCTTAGTGGACAGATTACAGATAGCCAATTGTGTAGCTTTGTGCTTAAATTCAAAACAAACAATCAAACTCTGAAGAACAATCTACTGAAAAAATCAGACCCCTACACTGATTATTAGTGTTAGGGATTTTTACAGGTTTCTACAATATAGCACTATAAACATGACAGTTGGTATTCCATTGGAATATAACTTACATAATTTTCAATAATTAATGGAGCTCGGAATGACCAGGTAGGTTAAGGCATTCAACTTCTAATCTGAGGGTTGCGAGTTCAAATCCCAGTCGCACCAAACATGCTCACCCTTTCAGCCGTGGAGTTGTTATAATGTGAAAATCAATCCCTGCTATTCGTTGATAAACGAGTAGCCCAAGAGTTGGAGGTGGGTGGTGATGACTACCTGCCTTCCCTCTAGTCTTACACTGCTAAATTAGGGATGGCTGGTACAGATAGTCCTCGAGTAGCTTTGCTCAGAACTCAAAACAAACAAACAATAATTACTGTACAACTATTTTTTAACCTCATTTTATCTGCCAAATGATATTTCATATGTTAGTATAATATTTTTTTAAATTACTTTGATAAAAGAGCTATGTATAAACCTGGTTAAATCCTTCAATCATTCCTTTTTGCAGAGTATATAATTGCAAAAGAAAGCTAAATCAAATGTCATCAAAATTTGTTCTTCCCACTGGTACAATGGTACGTCTTCAGATTTACAATGCTAAAATCAGGGGTTCGATTCTTCTTGATGGACTCAGCAAATAGCCCAATGTGGCTTTGCTACAAAAAAATACACGTATACCCAACCATATCTTTTCTGTAGAATTTTTATTCTGCAAGCAGGACACTGAATTGTTGGAGAAATTTCAAAGAAGAGCTACCAGGATGATGGCGTGATTGTTCTAAGAGGAGAAACTAAAATCTCAAAACTTGTTTTTTTTGGAGAAGAAATGGGTCAGAGGTGATTTGATTGAGGTGTTTCAGATTAGTAAGCATATTGATAATATAGATTGAGCAGACTTTTTTGTGTTTTGCAGTGAGAAGAATTGGATAAAGGGTTGTAAATTCGAGTTTTGGCAGCATATGAGCTGATTTAGACAATATTATTTTTCAAAGTGATTCATTTTGGGATTGAACTACCTTAAAGAATGTTAGAGGCAAAAAAGTTAACTACGTTCAAGGAAAAATTAGATGAACATATGAGTAGCAAGGGGTGGGAACTGGAAGGAATATCCTTCATGAATAAATCAGCTCTTTTTGTTCCTTTAAATTTTTTAAATTTTATGCACATTCTAAACAGATGTTACCATCAAGTTTATTAGATGGCTTTTAATTAATACACGATTTTCACGGATAGGTAAAAAATTGTTTAAAATTTTTGATGAATAATAGCAACAACATAGTTGAAGTGTAATTAAGATCTTTTATAATCATAAAGTACTTTTGAGTGTCTCTTATGAATGCTGGAAAAATTCAAAAAAGCTTGCGTGCTTTGCTCTTTCACTGTTGTTTTATTTACAAGTATCAAATAATGCACATAAACATACTCTGCAGGAATTAAAAATAATAGGGGCTGAAGTGACCGGATGTTGGAAGTGACGTACACCACTTTTGGTAATTTTGCATTTGTCAATGATAAATTAGAAGAAGTATATAAGGATACTGGAAAATGTTTTTTCTCTCTATATTTGTATATATATGTTTGTTGAAACTTCTTTGTTTGTATGATTTAAAAAATGTGCCAGATTACAGGAAAATTTGTTTCATATTTCTCAGGTTTGAATGGACTGAAATATGTTCAACATGAAATCATACTTATCATCAAAGTAAAGGTAACTGGAAGCTACTACATGTTGTACACACAGTTTAGAAAATTTATTTCCAGTAAATTGGCTGAACTACTGTACAATAGAGATTGTAATTGGCAATCACCAGAATTGTGAATGCAATTTAGATTTTTTTTAATAACACGCAGCTCAAGCCAAGAAGGAAGTGCAACTATTTACTGTGAAAATTAGGTTAAATTGGTTGACTTTTATCAAATAATAAAACTGTTTAATACAAATTGGTGCTGTCTGAGATAAACCAAGTGTATTTAAATTTCAGAGTGGGCCCACGTCTGAAGCTAGTGTGAAACAACCGTGCATTACTTCTGGTCAGCAGAACCTATTGATATCTCCTCATGGCCAGTATGGTCAGCATTATCCTCAGCAGTTATATCTTCCAATCCAAGATCAACCCCAAAGTTCATCTTCCTTTATTGTTAACCAAGGCTACTCCCAGCAGGTAAATAAACTTGTGGTCCATATATATATATATGTACATACACAAAAACGCATATGAGCATGAACATCACATCATTGGAAATACACTAGAAAAATGCTGAGGACTTAGAATTCAGTAAAAAATAATCATATTTTGATATTATATGTTCAGTATGATAAATAACATCCAGCAAAGAAACAAAGTTATTCAGTTCATGAATAAAATACTTTCCAAACTTCAAATCCATTTCATATTTACTTTTTAACTTTTAAATTTATCAAACAAATCTTTAATTGAAAACAAATGTTAAAAGCTATGTTTACATTATTTTAGAGTTTAATTTATTGTTTTTATGTTTATATTTTTCTTTTGTTATTGTACATGTTTTTTTCAGTAATATGTGTAATATTCAGTAATATATATATATTGTTGTAAAGCAAAACCCTTTTTCAAAATTAAAGATTCTGTGATTTTATTAATCATTCTACCTTACTCCCTTGATGATATCATCTATTTTAGAATATGTGGAGCTATATTCTTTGAAGATATATTCTATCATAAATCAGCATAATTAGATAAAAATATGAGTCTTTTTAAGATCCTTAATTTGGCCCATATGAGTTTGGGATGGAAATTTTTTATGAATATAGTGCCAGATATAAATGTATCACTTAAAACATCTAACTTTGCCACATCATATTTTCCGAGATGACAGACACTAACATTCATGTGAATCTGTATGTTAAATAGAACATATTGTCGATACATTGTATGATGGCTTTAGCTTTATGTAATCTGCTAGCTATCACATTAATTAGTTATAATCTATTTTGCATCGCATATATAACTTTCACTGGCAGAAACTTGTATACATCTCAGATACTTTGCTGTTTTACATTTTGTCTAACACTTACAAGTTACAGGATGAAAGAAATGTAATCTTTGAATGTGTCCTGATGAAAGTGGAAATGTAAGTATAATAAACATATACAAAATAATCATGACATTCCATTCCTTGCCTCTTAATGAACTAGCAGCATGAAATAGAGCAGTCTTCATAAAGTATGAGAAAGTGACAGAAACTCTATGCAGCCATAAAATAAGTTATGAGTTGGTATCTTATGTCGACTTTCTTTTCTGTAATTTGTGTGATTGAGATGAAACTCGTGAAAATGACAGCATGTTTACTGCAGATGTTCCTGCTTCCTCCCATGTTTTGGTTAATATTGCACAATGTACAAATGTTTCTAAATCTCCAGTGTAAAGAATTTATGAGTTAAGTAAGTTACTAAAATTTTTATTGGTAAAGCAGTTCACATTCATAATTCCAGTTACTTAGTGTTCATACAGTTTGCTATTTCTCACTATTTTCTTATATATTTTGCACCTTCAAGGTTTCAAGTGATTAATACTTTTCAAAACAAATAGTTGTAACTTATACCATCATCTTATTCAAAACCATTCCTGTACAGATACCAAGTTTATACTACACAAAGGACTATTCCTAAACATGTTGCTTTTTGTTTTAATCTAGTGGGTTAAAGAACAAGTTTAAAACAATACAACGAATATGGCATGTATAACATGATTTTTTGCTGTTTTTATGATAACTTGTTCATAACTACTATACCTTGAAAGAAATTTCTGTCTCATATGTATAGTAAATTTCTATTGTTTGTTTCTGGATATTACTTTGTTTTAACCTCTTCTACTAGTGTTTGAAAAAAACAATCTTGAAATGTTTGTATTTACTTTCTTGATTCCTAAATAATAAAAAGAAAATAAATATTTTCAAAGGGATTATAAAAGTCACAAAACTGGTAGGACCAAGAATTTTAGGGGCTCCAAACTTTGATTCAACAGTTAGGAGCCTCATTTGGTGTGAACTGCTCAAATTTGAAGAAAGCTTTTGTGCACATCTACACAAGATGTCATATGAGCAATCAGTTTAACATTTTGAATACAGCTTCACCTAAGAATAAAGGTGGTTCATTTTTAGTGTTTGTCAATTTGATCAAGACAGCTAATTTAGAGCAAAATTCATAAGGCAAAAGGATGCACGATACGTAAGTATTGGTTAGGCCAAGCAAAGTAGATTAGCAGTTTCCAGCTCATGTTTTCAAAATAATTGTATGGTTAGATGGTTATTCAATGCTAACTTTTCAGCATAAATTTACTTAATTTCATTAAATTATCCTTACTCAGGAACGTTTTGCATCATGTGATATTAGTTGGAGCAATTAGCATAAATAATAATGCTTGATAAAAACAACTATTTTTCTTACCTCTATTGTTACTATACATCTATGACACTCACGTTAGAAATCACTTGTCAGGGGTAAATTAACAATTTCTCAGTTTAAGCCTGTCTGATTATGTCCCACTTAACTTCTTTATTTATGATGAATTAGAAATGTTTTTCATCAAGACTTTAACATTATTTGACATACCAAAGGTTACTAGCCACTTTACTTTCCATACAAGAAGAATGTTTATAAGTTTTGAATGCATTTTTTTTATGTACATCATCAAAGTTTATAGATATAAGCTTTTTACCACTAAAAATGTTTAACTGTTTTAAACCTTCCACTGTTATTAGTGATTAAATTATAAAAGTTTGTAGCTCTTGAAACATAAATGTGTTGAAGTGTACAGATGTTTCTTGTACATAAAACAAAAGTGGTTGAATTGTGAAAGTTTATGTTCTTAGACTGTGAAGGTTCTTAAGATTAGACTTTAAAGGATTGAGGACAAAACACACAACATTACTTCTTAACTTCACCAATAAAAAAAAAATTAAAGAAGAAATACAAATTGCAAGCAAGAAAAAATAATTCAAACTAAGTAACTAAGTTTAGTAATAACCCAGCTCACCCACCATATACATAAACATAGAAAGTGAAGAGGTGTTATAGTTTAAGCACTCAGATTTCATTCCTCATCAGTTTGCATTACAATTTTAACTATTGTTCTACAAGTTAAATGAAGAGACAGATTACCTCAGTTCACATTTCCATTGTTCCCCAGTAATTTAAGTTGTAGTTTTAACTAGTGTTCTGGAAGTTAAATGGGGAGGCAAACATCTTACTCTTCATCATCTTTATTCTTCAGGAGTCTGCAATACAGTTTTTGTTAATGTTCTAGGAATTAAATTATAATACAGGACATTCCCAACATCTTTTGAATATTGTTACCACAATAAATATCTTCCAAACACATCTGAAATTACTTTGCAAGTGTTATAAATTTTTTTCTTTCATTTTGCTAAATTTATCTTTGTTTCTTATAATTTTTTTATCACTGTTTAATGGTTTCAATATTTTTTCCCACTTGCAGTTGATCAATACTTCTATGTATTTTTATATGTATAATTTATAATTAAATGCATGCATTAAAATCAAAAAAGGTAAATTTAGAACTTCACTTTCATTCAACTTATAACAGAACTTATGAAATTACATCTTATTCAACTAAAAGACCAATATAAATAAAGTCTTAAAATAAGGCAAAAATAATAAGAGTATGAGGGATTTTTTAGAGGAAGGGACGTATAATTTTTACTTGAATGAGGTTATGAGTTTTTCCTGAATGAAGATAAAACTTGCCCAGATCAATATATTTTCTGCTTCTAATCAAAGATGAAAAATTTGGTCGAATGACCATAAGTAATGCAGTATAGGAGTTGTTTTTAGTTCTTAGAATAAATTTAGCTTCACTTTCTTACCAAAGTTGAGAGGTTCTTCTTTTATAATCTTGTAGAATTACATAAATCAAAAGAGACATTTGACAAGAACTACTAGATATTTAGCAGTTTTTTTTTATAAGAAGAGAAACATCCTTTTTAGGTTTTGTGTCATGGTAACATTTCTGAAAATACTTCAATATCAGTGAATACAAAATGGTTCACTGCATTAGTGAGTTTAAAGTATATCTAATCTGTGTAAAGCTTGCAGTTTTTTTTATAATGCATGAGTGAGTAGAATAATTTTTGTGGTTTCTAAAAATTGGGCAAAATATTTCGTGAATTTTGCAATAAATTAAGATAACATTTGAGGGCAATGACACTTGTAGGATGTAGTTTAAGTACATGTTGAAGGTTGGAAAGAATAATAACACTTTAAAAAGGAATTCACTTATCTATGTTTCTTTCACAATAGTGTTAGCAAATACTTACTTGTTACAAGTCATCAGTTAGTTATTTAAGATCTGTAAATGAAAATTAACCCATCTGGTTTATTTTCAGGTGGTGATTTTAATATATCAAGGAATACAGAATATTTGTTTTGTAAGTTTGTAACACTAATTGGAGTGTATTAAGTATCTTTTTTGACATCAAACATCAAATATAACAAATTATAGAAATAATATATTTATGTACACAACTGTTATGTTATTCTCCTTTTATTGGGGTGTTTTTTACTGTTGTCTTAACACATAGCAAAGTGGCAATGGTAGCAAAGGCTAAATATATTACATTAGATATAGTAACAAGCAACTGTATTTAGTTAATTTTTCATAAAATAGTTTTAAGGTATATCTTAATGGCAAACTGTGTATTATGAAGATAAATACATTTTTGTCTGTTTGTAGAGTTTTTTCAGTTGAATAAACTGCTGTAATACACTATTCTGTGACTAGAAAAGAAAAAAAAATGTATATATTCAGATATGTTTAGGTGAATCTATAAATCAAACATAGGTGCAAAGAGTTTTACAAGCTATGGGTTGAGAAATTTCTCTTTTGCATATATAATGATAATGATAATTAATATGGGTAATCTTGGATTATGGGATATTGCATTAGAAACTTTTGCTCTAACCTAACCATGCAATACATCATTATTCTTGTTTCAATTTTCATCATATGTGTTTTTCTCTCCTGCTTAAGCAAAAAGAGAAGTCACACAATTAATATTAAAGCTGGCTAACTTAGTGAGACTTTAGTGCCTTTTATGTTCATGAGATTAATGGTTTTCATTGTCCTAGGTTCTTATATATCTTTACTTGTTTGTTTTCCTTTTGTTGTGTTCAATTTATTCTTTGCAAAGCATTTCTTGAATTTGCTGCTTGTTACAGATTACATGTAGTTTACATGCAAATAATCAGTGTACCTGAATGCTACAAATTGAAATACATTTTTTACACACAAAAAATATTTAATTTTTTTCCCAGTAGTATCATAAAGGAAGCATTTCTAGATATATTTACATGTTATTATTTTAGACTGAGGAATGTTCTCTTTAATACGGAGTTTTAGAGTAATACTAAGAACTTGTATGTATATATATATGTACATACTCTGTAGGGTTAATAATGGTTAACTTTTATATGAACCTATTTCAAGTTTTTAATTAAATTATATAGATTGTCTTCACTTTAACTTTAACTTGGGGTGTTCAGTACTTGTTACAATTAACATTTATGCCAGCTTGTGCATATATAAGACATAGTAAGAGGTACTACTTGTAGGTATATAGCATTTATGTTAGCTTGCATGTATATAACACATAGTAAGGGGTACTACTATTGTAACTAAAGTTGTTGTTTTTTAAAGAAGTTTTACTGGGCTGAACTCAATAGCTGGATCACTTATCTAGTATGAGAAGACTCTAAGGTTTAAACTGGACAAAGTGAATAACAAATTTAAAGTTGCTACACTGCAAAACATTTGTTGTTTTTATGTTGTTAGCTTTACTAATAATTAGCATGAGGTTGTTTTCAGTGTAAATATTGACTTGTTAATTTAAAAGGGAGATATATACACAATCCTCATACTTGATTTTTCTTAACAAGGTTTAAATATGAAATTATTGCATTGCCTGACTGATGTAGCTCATTTTGTGTAATATGTACATAATGGAGATGACATTTATTGTATACCTTTGAACTGTTCAGACAGTTTCATAAGATTAAGGTGAATTAGTCAAAAAATGTGGTATAGATAAGTGGATTTTAGTGAATTTGTTCATTAATAATAATATTGATTGTACATGTCTTTATAATATTCTTTTTCTCACTTTAGAATAGGTTTCAATATGCAAAATGCAAGTTGATTTGGTCCAATTATAATTAATCTTTATTGAAAATTTGACTTATTTTCATTCAAAACTGATACATTTTTTATGTTGAGTTGATATTTCTGATGATTGGTAATTCTATCAAAATTATTCAATGTGATCATTCTATGAGAAAATATTTATTGTGTTACTAGCATGCAGGCCTTGTCAACCATGACAACTAAATATCTCTTTCTGGAACCTAGTATTTTTTTCCCTTTTATTCATGCAAATGGCTGTGCTAAACTCAAATCTTGAACTATTTTTATGTTTTTTTTTCCCTGAACTGAACATTGCTTCTGAGATTTATTGGTGGTTTCAGCATTTCATGATTTTTTTCAGGAATGAAGCTTTGCAGCTGTACAATACATTACTAATTTTGTGTCATTTTATTTTGTTTTCCTTCTTTTTCTCAATTCAACCAATCATTGTGTGTGTTTAGACCCAGATGAGACCAAAAGGAATTAGTTTTGACATTACTATCAAGTATTTGTTGATGTCATATGACTGGTAGTATGCATTCTTTGCTGTGAAAGTAAATAAGCCTCCAATTCCTGGCACAAACACTAGTGAAGTTAAATTAGGCATACTTGGCTCCTGCAATGACCTGAATGGCAATTTGTGTTTGGAGGTTGGAATTATTGGTAGGTCAGTACACTCTAGGTTTTCAGATATTGTGTGAGGTGTAAGTTAGAAGTTCTGGGTTAAAATTCTAACCAGAATAGAGTGTTTTTTCATCAGTTTCAGGTTGTTACAGAATGTGTTGGATTTTGGGCAGTGAGGATACTATTTACTTTGTGTTTTAAGAAAGTGTAATATGTAAGATTTGTATGACATGAACTATTTGCACTAAATTAAAACTTTTATTTAATTTTCAAAGCATAGAAATGTAATACTAAGTGTAAAATTATCTAACTTTGGACTTAAAAGTAGTAGTTAAAGTGTTGTATAAGTATACATATATTTTATGAGTAGTTTTTTAAGACAGAGCATTTTTTGTTAGACATATAATAATGGCTTTGTTTGGCTAATAACAATAAGAATAAATATAAATAAATAAATGGTGCTAAAATAGATATTTATTTGTAATCAACTATAATAAAGTTGAAAATAATTACAATTCACTTGCTTAATATGGTTCATATCATACCAGTCATTTAAGAAATATTTGGCATCTTTACCATTACTAAGTTTCTCATATCCAACCAGTCTGATGAGTTTTGGTACTAAGGAAAAAACCTCATCAACACTGGACTTGACAGATGTTGTGTGGTTGACATATGAAATATTTTCCTTTACTTTCTTTTGCTCATATATTCTTTGAACTATTAGTATACAAACCACATTTAAAAGTATTATTTCTGTTGAAGATTCATTTTAAAAAAGTCAACATGCTAATATTTATTCAGTGTGTTTAACTAAGATTATTTTGTTTTAAATTTATTAGGATACTAAAGGGCTTTTAGTAAGACCAATAAGATAAATATAGTCCTTTTTCAGAAACTTGAAATATTTTGAACATAGAAAACAGTTATTATGGAGAAATGAAAATAATATAAATATTTATTACCTCAAAATAGACAAAAGATATTTAAAGTTTAAGTTTCATTTCCACTAGTTTTACCTCAACTGTGGGAAAGGTTTGTAAAGTCTGATAAAAAGTGATTTGCAAAGTAATTTAAACAAAGTTTAGTGTTATATTTGATAGCAATATGGTTTCACTAAGTGAAATCTTGCCTTATAAATCTTTTGACATTCTTTCAGAAGATTACTGCTTATGTATATGAGGGTAATGGTGTAGATTTGGTGTATCTGGATTTTCAGAAAGCATTTGACAAAGTGTCGTATAAAATGTTTATAAAACAAATTATTTCTGTAGGTATAAGGAGATAAGTTAGTAAATTAGATAGAAGACTTGGTGGATGGAAGAAACCAGAGGGTTGTTACAAATGGAGTTTAGTGAAACTGGATTAATGTTACAAGTGGAGTATCTAAATGTTCAGTCTTAGAACCTCTGCTTGTTGATGACATATACAAAGATATTGTCAATACATTACTTAAATTTGCAGATGATATTAAGATCTTGGGGGTTGCTTATTGTGAAGATGCTGCTGCTGATGTACAAAAGAATTTAGATCCTTCATTGAGTTTGACAGGTGGATTTTAATTATGATAAATGCAAGCTAAATCATGTGGATTTTCATAATTTGAATTAAAAGTATAATTTAGATGGGAATAACCTTAACAGTGTTATGAAGGAAAGGGATCTTGATGTGATAGTCAAACAGTCTCTTAAACCATCCGAGCAGTGTGCTGTTGCTAGTGATAGGACAAATAGGATTTTAGTTTGCATTTATAAAAATAGTGAATATTAGTCAAAAGAGATTATAATTTTACTGTGTAGGTCACTGGTTAGGCAACATGTGGAGTATTGTGTTCAATCTTGGGTGACTTACCTTTTGAATGACAATGAATTGTTGGAAAGGGTTCAAGAAGAGCTACTAAAATAGCTTGAGATGGAGGAGTTGTCATACAAGGAGAGGTTGAAATCTCTTATTGTCTTTTCTTGAAAAAAGAAGAGTTTGAGGGGATCTGATTGAATTTTTAAAAATTGTAAAGGAATTGATAGTACTGATGCATTATCTTTGCCCCCCAATGGCACAGTGGTATATCTGTGGACTTACACTGCTAGAAACCAGTTTTGATACTGTGGTGGGCAGAGCAAAGACATTCCTTTGTGGAGCTTTGTGATTAATAAAAACATCCTAACAACAACAACATGATATTTTTTTATACTTAACAGTGAGAATGGTAATACTAGGGACACAATTATAAATTTTGGAAGGAAAGGAATTATCTTTAGATGATGCAGTTTTATTTTTCTAACAGGGCAGTTGGCTTTTGAAGTGGGCTGCCTTTATATCTTGTGGAAGCAGTAAAATTAAGTGAGTTTAAGAAAAAGCTTGAAAAATATATGAATGATAAGGGCAGGGTTTAAGATTTTTTCTTCTTCTTTAGTAATTGTTTCAGTACATATAGAGATTGGAATAGTTGAGATGGGCCATTAGGTCCCACGTTGTACCAAAACATTATGTTATGTAGTTTGATTCCATTTTAAAATGAAAATAAATACAGTTAATTACTTTATAGAAAGAACATTCCTTTGTATGTATACTAAAAAATAACGTAATGGTTTTTGAAAACAGAGAGATACAAAATATATTTAGTTGAGGTGAACAGAAATTGTATGAATTTATCTTAAATGTCAAAAGTTAATGAAGAATGTTAAAGAAAAAGTTAAAGAAAAGGTAGTTTGTGCTGTTAATGAACTACTTTGAATAATTATTTTAATCACTAGACTTGTAAGGGTAATGTAAAACTGGCGTAACACCAAGGAAACCCCACCTGTTTTTATTTTTATTTTATCACGTTTTTCTTTTTTTTAGCATTTATTCACACGATAGTTATGACTGGGATGTTCTGGCAGCTTGTCAGAGCAGTGTGATACAGAAAGTTACGTGCTCAATAGTTTGACCATGACTCATTTTTCAACAATCTTGGGAAAGCCTTTTGAAGCAATTCGAGCGACATTACGAGGGTAATGTTCGTGCACGTGCACCTGCAGACGCACGTGATTTCATCAAAAATACTCGTGTGGTGTGATGAGGTGATTGTGAATGGCACTTAAAATGGATGGACTTCCTGATTTGTAACCTACTTTATATGTATTGGGAATAAAAACAAACATTTTTGTTCGCTTTTTCCAATCGGATGCGGAAGTAACATATGGAATTTTTATTAATGTGCAAAAATTTTGAATATTTATATAACGACAACATACTTTACATATGTGACTGATTTGAATTGCATAAATGAAAATTATGATTTTTTTACTCTTTTTACATTGTTACATGTAAAAAAACTAACTCCAGAAATAGAAGTCGAGAACGGGCTTGTGTTTAGCATGGTGGACTCTGTTCTTAATTTATATGATTTGTATTGCGTTATCGATAAAAACAAACCACCACCAAACACTGTGCTCCGCATTTTGGAGCCACGGGTGCATTACAAGAGTGACAGTCAAATCCCACTGTTCGATTAGAAAAACAAATGAATTGGGAGTGGATGGTGCCTTCTCTCCAGTTTACAACTTCAATAGCTAGTACAAATAACTTTCTTCTTCAGGAAGCAACACTCGAAAGAGACATTAAATAAGCGGGCCCGGTTTGGTCAAACGTGTTAAGGCGTGCGAATCGTAATCTGAGATTCGCGGGTTCGCATCCCTATCGCGCCAAACATGCTCTCCCTTTCAGCCGTGAGGGCGTTATAATGTTACGGTCAATCCCACTATTCGTTGGTAAAAGAATAACCCAAGAATTGGCAGTGGGTGGTGATGACTAGCTGCCTTTCCTCTAGTCTTACACTGCCAAATTAGGGACGGCTAGCACATATAGCCCTCGAGTAGCTTTGTGCGAAATTCAAAAAACAAACAAACATTAAATAAGCGAGATGTAAACAGAACATTTTGACGAATATATATTATAATAACTATAGAATAACGTATACCACATGAATTAGACCAGGAAATGAAGTGTATTACCCAATATTCAATTTTACGATCCATTTCGCTTTTTATAAAATATTTCAAAAACAGCCTTACGATAACGATAAACTATGGAGTGTCCTTAAGTATTCTGTTTAATAAAAATTGTAATTTTGTTAAGAATAGCTACTAATGCCCCCAGTGGCTCAACGGAAAGTATGACGACTTATATTCCTGAAACTCGGGTTCCAATTTCCGTGATGGGCAGAGTAAAAGTAGCCCACTCACTGTGTATAGCTTGTGCTTAGCATTGATTGCTTGAAATTAAGGAAAAAGTTACACAATGGGCTGTCATTGCTCTGGCAATCACAGGTATCGAAACCCGGCTTATAGTTTTCTGTGCCACTGAGGGCCTATGCTCAATAACAAATATCAGATATTAAAGTTGACTTTACACCAACCACCCAGTGAGTTTTCGTATTTACAACGCTCAAACCTGGAGGTCGATTTCCCTCAGATAATCTGGTGTAGCTTTTCTATAAGAAAATGTACTCAATTTATTTATTACCTAAACGGCGTAAAGATTAATTTATAAAACAATGTAATAGTGACGCGTGTCATATTTTTCATCGCTGAGTGCAAGTGTAGCATTTTTATAAATACTTATTAACTGGATAGTTTTAAACTCCAAGTTATCTTTGTAGTTTAATGGTTTAGTACAGATAGTATATGTTGCATAAAATATTCAAAGTTTGAGTTCAAATTACAGTTAGCGTAATATAAGCTCCCAAATGTGAAATATTATTTTTATATAATTTTACAATAAGCAATATATTAAAGAAAGCTTAACAAACAGTGATGTGGAGAAACCCACTTGTTGAGAATTTTATATGCAAAAACGGCTCATTTGGGTTGAGAAAATTATTGCGACACTCAGTTACACAACCCCTTCCAAACATGTGGTCAGCTTCCGGTCAGTTACCTCTTTCTTTGTGAACCTGAAGATGACCGAAGAAGGTCGAAACGTTGTTCGCTTTTCTATGTAAAATATTTTCTCAACCCAAACGAGCCGTTTTTGCATATAAAGAAAGCTTATTTATTCATGTTTGTTATGCTGATGTTATTTTTGCTACGGCCCGGCTTAGGCAGGTGGTTAAGGCACTCGACTCGTAATCTGAGGGTTGCGGGTTCGAATCCTAGTCACACTAGACATACTTTCCCTTTCAACCGTGGGGGCATTATAATGTTATGGTAATACTACTATTCGTTGGTAAAAAAAGTAGCATAAGAGCTGGCGGTGGTGATGACTAGCTAGCTGTTTTCCTTCTAGTCTAACGCTGCCTAATTAGGGACAGCTAGCGCAGATAGCCCTTGTGTAGCTTTGCGCGAATTTCAAAACAAACCAATCATTTCTGCTGCAGACGTATTACATTTTGATATATATATAAAACTGTCGAGCTGGTGTTGTTTTTTTCTAAAAAGAAAAGTTTAGAGCTCAACACATTAATAAAACCTGTTCCCATTAAAGTATATGTTTCGTGTATGACATGAAAGGTTAACGAATTGGAGATTATATTCGACGATTGTGTAAATGTAAGTATCAACATCTGCGTATGACGTGGTCCCGGCATGCCCAGGTAGTTTAGCGCGCTTTTCACTTTACGGTATTAAATACAGTTGTAAATAAGGTAAAATAAAAACATTTATTTGTGTCATGAAAATTGTTAATAATCATACATTATTACTGTAATGAAATACTAGTTTGAAAAAATGTCTTTTGTATTCTAAGAAAAAAAAAATTTGTCAGATGTCATTCATAGTTCAACGTAACTGATAGCTGTGAGACTCGGCATGGCCAGATGGTTAGGACACCCGCCTCGCAATCTAAGGATCGCGAGCTCGAATCCCCGTTCCTCCAAACGTATTTACCCTTTCAGCCTTGGGGGCCTTATATTATTATGATCTATTCGTTGGTAAAAGAGTGGCCCAATAGTTGGCGGTAGGTGATGATGACTGGATGCTTTCACTCGAGTGTTACGCTGCTTATTATGCAGTTAAACCTATTTGTGTTTTGGAAACGTACAACAGAAGTAATTTACAATTGTATAAAGAGATTTGTAAATTCACATGTGGTAATTTGGAGATGGAGTTTCGGTTTGCTGAAGCAATTGCTCATCGGAATTACCTTCACAATAGCAAAATTATCTCTGAAAGTGTCCTGTAGATTTAATTTTCACATTAAACCTGTATTTGATGCGATCTCTTCATTTTATATTCCCCCAAATTTAATTAGTTAAAAGTTAATTTCCAGTGATACTACATCCGGGTCACTCGTCCTTTCTCCATAAATAATCCTTTCTAAGTGCGACATAATATCAGAATGATTAGTAATACATGGCTCATTTCAGCTATGGCAAATAATAGCAGTCGATTTCTTTCTTACGTGTTGCAGCCAATGCTTATTATAGGAAAAAAAATTGATTGATTAGAGTGACCTATGAAAATATTCGTTTTTGTATCATGTCTTTCAGGTTTGATACTGATTAGCTAAGAAATAAATTAAGTTCTATTTACGTATTATACATTAGCAGTAATTTACTTCCGTAATTTATAATAAAAATTCAGTACTTTGATCTATGTGAATGCCCCCCAGTGGCACAGTAGTATGTCTGCGAACTTACACGCTAAAAACCGGGTTTCGATACCCATGGTGAGCAGAGCACAGACAGCTCATTGTGTAGCTTTGTGCTTAATTCAAAAACAAAACAAACAATCTATGTGAAAAGTGTTGATATATGAACAAAACTGAACAAATTAGGCTCGGCATGGCCAGATGGTTGAGGCATTCGACCCTCACACCGAAACATGCTCGCCCTTTCAGCCATGGAGGATTTATAATGTAACGGTCAATCCCACTATTTGTTGGTATAAGAGTAGCCCAAGAGGTAGCAGTGGGTGGTGATGATTAGCTGCCTTCCTTCTAGTCTTACACTGCCAAATTAAGGACGGCAAGCGCAGGTAGTCCTCGTGTGGCTTTGCGCGAAAATCTAACCTGTAAACTCTCTAGTTTTATACTGCTAAATTAAGGATGGCTAGCGCAGGTAGTCCTATTGTAGCTCTGCGCGAAATTCAAACCAAACCAAACACTCTAGTTTTATACTGCTAAATTAAATAAACTTAATCACGTATTTATGGATGAAATTATTATTTTTAGCAAATCATGTTTATTTATATTAACTAACACATAATTAAAATCAACGATATTCATTTTTAACTAATGTGTATTAATGTTTTAAATTTAATACTTACATAACATTTATTAGTTTCTGATTTAATAATCCCGCATTCAGGATATCAGAATTTCAACTAATCACAAGTAAACGTCGGAATGATATTAATATATCAGTAACACAGAGAAAATGTTTTCAATGTTAATTACATTTTTGTTTATTAGAATATAGTTTATGAATGTATAAAGACACACACAAAATATTTTTAACTTCCATAACTTTTTTTTTGCATTACAGAAAATAACTGTCGTAATTGATTTTAAGGCTTTGATTAATTTGTAATGTAAGCTTACGAAGTCGTTTAATTAAGTAGAATTTTAAGGAAGAGTTAAGTGTATCCATAAAAGAACTGGTGATGAATCCTCAGAGTTTCTAAAAGAGTAATTGTTTTACTTTTTACCATTTCCCCGAAAAGGGAACAGAAAGCTGTCTGGATGGATCGCTTGCTTTAACCACTCACAGTATATTGTAACAGTGTGCTGACTGTCAGTCAATCAGTAGACACAAAAATAAGGCCATGTAAGGGAAACGTTGCAACTTGTGTTGTCGTGAGGTCAAAATACCATGGGCATGCCATGAATCACGAGAATAATTACTCATTCTGTAGGCTACAACACAGTATGATGTGTGATCTTCAAAAACAAAAAAATGAAAATATTTCTTCCTCATAATTTTGGTTGTATTTATTCTTGAATCAGAGAACTTTAGGGGATCTTGCGAAAGTTGGCGTTGGGTGATGATGACTAGATGTCTTCCCTCTAGTCTTACACTGCTAAATTAGGGACGGCTAGCGCAGATAGCCCTCGAGTAGCTTTGGGTGAAATTCAAAAACAACAAAACAACAACGGTCTCGAAGGGAAGGGTCGATGGCTTGTGTTTGTCAGTCTGTTAAAATAATGTAGGAAATGATAAATAATAAAATAAAAATTCATTCATAAATAAATTAACGACTTACTAAATACTTCTGAAAGGATTAAATCAACTTAGCAGAAATGGATAAAATAGTAAGAGGACGTTTTCTTAGATCTTCTGACAAAGAATAAATATCACTGTTTTCCGAATGTTTCCAGTGTGTTATATTTAGCTCGCAAAGCACTGAACGTTACACGTTCGTCAGTTCTATGGATGAAATATCGTTTTTATCTTACTTAGTTGAAGTCGAGTAGCGAGGTTTATTGGATATTTTTTATACTTTTAATGTTTAGCCATCTGTGTTAGAAGATATGTGTAATTGATGGTTTATTACAGTATAGCGTGGGAGTAAAATGAACTTCAGACAGAGAGAGAGAGAGAGAGAGACACGGATGGACAGACAGATAAATAGATAAGCCATACACAATATACACACATGTATAGGCAACTTTTTCAGCAACGCATAAAAAATTACTTTTACTACTACCCTATTTAGTGAAACATCTTAAAATTCATTTTTTGTTGAAATTCCTGATGTTTTTTCCACTTTACGGTATTAAATACAGCTGTGAATAAGGTATAAAACATTTATTTTTGTTATGAAAATTGTTAATCACACGTTATTGCTGTAATGAAATGCTAGCTTGCAGAAATGTCTTTTGTACGCAAAAAAATCCTGCTTATCAGATGTCATTCATAGTTCAACGTAACTGAAAGCTGTGCGACTTGACATGGCCAGATGGTTAGGGCGCTTGACTTGCGATCTGATAGTTGCGGGTTCGAATCCTGATCCTACGAAACATGCTCGTCCGTAGAGGCATTATAGAGTTACAGCCAATCCCACTTTTCGTTAGTAAAAGAGTAGAGCCAGATTTGGCGGTATTACCTTTAGTCTTTCAAACCAAAATTTCTTTCTTATAGCTGCGCCATCTTTGACTTTAATTTCCCAAACCGCTAGCGACACAAGTAATAATATAGTGGCAATATACAACACAGAGCCTAATGTGACAGATTTGCTTTCCTCATGTATGTTTGTGGGTTCGCCATGGCTAGGTTGGTTAAGGCGTTCGACTCGTATACTGAGTGTCGCGGGTTCGAATCTCCGTCGTACCAAACATGCTCGCCCTTTCAACCATGGGGGCGTTATAATGTGAAGGTCAATCCCACTATTCGTTGGTAAAAGAGTAGCCCAAGAGTTGGCAGTGAGTGGTGATGCCTTTTCTCTAGTCTTACATTGCAAAATTAGGGACGGCTAGCGCAGATAGCCCTCGAGTAGCTTTGCCCAAAATTCAAAACAAACCAACAAACAATGCATATATGTAAGTACATAAAAAACGAATTTATTTATGTCAAATCATCGGTTAAACTTAAAAAAAGAAGCATAACAGAAAACGAGGAACTAAACTTAATAAAGGAACTAGATTATAGAAAACTTTCTGATGTTTTCTTGTTATTCTATTTTGCAAAGGGTAAACATTAACAAAAATATGTACTTCATATGAATGAGTATTTCAACTGCTAGTGAAACTGTGATAAATTATTCATAGCTTTGACAAATACAGCTAAATAACAGGATTTGATTTTCTTGTGTTTTCATTTATATTTTATTTCCCAGCATCTATTTTACATACTTGGTAAGTATTTAATTTGAAATTGGCACCAAATAACTCAAAAAGTTTAAAGTGGATTAGCCTCATGGCTAGCATGTGGGGCTCATGGTTCACATCCTGATATCATAAAAATATGCTCCGCACTTTGTCGTCGTGGGTGTATTACAAGAGTCACAGTGTTTTATTAAAGAATCCCATGATTAACAGTGGGTGCTTTTGACTAGCTGCCTTCCCTCTAGTAAGTTAGCTCCAAATTATGGATTGGTAGCACTGGTAACTTCACTGTACTTTTGTTCGAATTTTTGAGACAAACAAAATAATCTCGAATATAAATGCCGACATTAGGAGCTGTTTATGAAAGTTTATTTGGCTTGTTTGCCGTAGTTATCGTATCTATAGAAACTGAACAGGTTGTAGTTTTCAGTGCTTCGAATACGGAGAAGAAAAGTATTTCAGGCGGCGCAGATTGGATCATGTGAGATTTAGATAAATTAAATTACTTATATAAATGGCCTGGTGTTGAAAGCTCGTGTGGATATATATATATATATAACTTAAAAACAAATAAATTCTTAAACCTTTACTGTTTACTATCTTTCTAGGTTGAAGTTTACACATACAATAAAAATTACGTATATAAATGAGTCGATTAATATTTACCAACTCTAACTAACGTTACATCTTTCTATAATGACACTTTTGCTTATATGATACTGGAATAACTTTTTTATTACGCGATGTGCAACCCATATCTTCGCGAAATGTTTATTCTGTGTGCATGTAGATTTGCAAAGGAGTCACAATTTTCCCGTTTCGCCTCTGTTTCTTGTCATGGAGAACTTTATTTTTCTTCATTTTCAGAGTGCAGACATGACGTCATGAATAATTCACACGCGTATCTAATGCGCAATGGGTAATTAAAAATAATATTTCTACTTACGAAACAGTAGAACCGATCTTCCAAAAAAACTTTTAGACTAAATAGATAATTCTAGAAACATGACTACGATTATTTGAAACTCGCCGTGACAAAAAATGTGAAGGTTTGGAACCCGAAACAAACATTATTTACTTGTATTATGTAAATAGAAGCACGTTAACCTTGTTTAAAACCGTGAATTCCATCGTGAGGGTGAAACTTGGAGGACGAAACACCCAGCTAGGTCTCAAAAAATATTTATTTCACCCGAACTGCTAAGATAATTCACCAAGCGCTTAGCTTTGTTATAAAACTGGACATTATTTTTGTGTAGTGTTCTTGGAACGCAACAATTTTCTTGGATAATAGATATAGTTTATTAGTGTTGTTTGTAACAAAGAAAGCTTGTGTTAAGTTCGTTGCTATCATCTTAACGTGGAACCTAAATGAGATACGTTTATATTTTTTGTTACACTAGAACGTACTTCCTTTCATACCGCCTTCAGTTTTAGCTAGCAGGTGTGTAAACCACCTCGTGCCGTGTTCCCGCCATTGTTCGAAAGCATGCATGCAGCCCACGTTACCTGCAAAGGAAGGGGACCTGTATGCATGTGACACGGCTCCAACTCGATTCTCTTTCTAGTTCTCCTGCATAACGAGAACCATCCTGGTTCTAATCCATCTGTTCATCCGGCCGAGGCCTTCTTTCTTCCGATAATTGGCAACGCTATATAGCCTGTAACTTGACCCATCAGTTGTCGGACAGCCCGCGATAGAAGTGGCAGGAGGTACCAGCCTCTTCAGGGGAAGCTCTCTACGGAGCCAACAATCCTGCATTGCCCGAGGCTGTCGGTCGTACCTGACTGAATGTTAGATGCCTGATAGTCCTATCTTCATGCTTTGCTACGGCTGAGCTGTCGCTGCCTTCCAGGCAACCTAATATAATAGTATCTCTGTTCGCATGACAGGACTAGGAACAGACGGCTTTTTTAAGACGGCCATTGTGTATTTCCTATAATGAGTGCGCTGTGTTTCTTGTTCTAGCGCATGACAGTAAAATGGATGGCTGACTAGAGATCGTGATAATAATGCTATGTGCATGACTTCTCGAAAAAGTTGCTTAAACGTCAGTTTGAATAGGTTGTAATTCTCTTGGATAAACGTGCACATCGAAGTTAGTTTTTTTGTTCGAACCGTCAAAATATATTTACTTCTCATTTATCTCGATACAAACTTCACTAGGTTTTCAACATATTAAGTTACCATTAGCTTGATATAAAAATGGATGAAAAACAACTTCCTAATTAGACAACTACTTTCCAAAAATAACAGAACTGTTGAGATATCAGTATGCGTTTCTGTAGTTGTATAAACGCATTCTATCTGCCATGTACTACATGTGTTCGAACTACTTTAATTATCATTGTGCAGTCGAAGCTTTATACTTCACTAATCAACCATTTATTACTAACAACATATATCATTTGTAAACGTAACGTAATGCAAACCTCTTTGTGACAGTCAAACAGAATAACATTTGATAAAACTTAATACGTTTAAATTCCATTGTGTTTAAACCGCATTTCCAATTACATTAAAGTTTATATATATGCATGACCGTTTCCTGGATTCTATTTTCATGTAACACTCACAAACTAGCAAGAAGTACCGAACGTATTATTCCGCCACCTGTAAACAATAACACAAGGAAGAGGCACAAAAAACGTTATGTATTTTATACGAGTAATTGACTGGTTTGGTTTGTTTTAGAATTTCACGCCAAACTACACGAGGGTACCTGAACTAACCATCCATAACAGTGATAACGTAGAGGGAAGACAGTTGGTTAGAAACGTCCATCTTGGGCTACTCTTCTACCAACGGATGGTGGGATTAAGCGTCACATTATAACGTTCCCACGGTGAATGAGCATGTTTGGTGTGACAGGGATTCGAACCAGCGACTCTCAGACTACGAGTCGAATATCCTAACCACCAGTTCAATAAGTTAATGAATTTTAATTATATGGTGATAGAGGATGGGAATAAGTGCGCGATATTTCACATCATGTTTAGTTTTGGCGATTAAATATGAATCATCTGTACAAAATTAGTTTTATAAAGACAATCGTTTTATGTTTAGTCAGCATGGAGAATGGTGCCCTTTAAAGCAACAATACTTTAAAAAGAAAATGTTCAACAACCTCGTGTTTTGTATCTGTTTAAACCTAGGTGCTGCCCTAAAGGTAGGAAAATAGGGTTAAGGGACTTTTGGTAAGAAGCGGGCTCTTCCGTCGAATTTTTCTTACACAATTCCCACACTATATCGTAGAATTTCAGTTTGTTCTTAAGGCAGTTTCATGCCTAAGACAGATTTTTATGTATCCTGTAAGGCGTTAACAAGAAAGATATATATCTATATAGCCAATAGTTGGAGAAAGAAGACGCATTATTTTCTTCCCATTTTGTATACCATAAAGTATTAACCCTATACGCCGACGACAACAGAGAAGACAACCAGCTAGTAGCGCTGTCAGTTGTTAAGGTACTCTTTGCCACGAGTATTGGTATTGGCCATAACATAATATCGTTCCGACGGCTGAAAAGGGCGAGCATATTCGGAACCGAGTTTCGATTCCACAACTGTCAAATAGTGAGTCTAATGTCATAGTCCTCTACCTGAAAAAGTGATTATGATAAAAAGAATAAACAAATATATAATTATACCTAACGTTTTAAGCTTGTGTTCGAGATTAAACGTTTTAACCTTATGTGTTTGGAGTTAAACGCGTTAACCTTATGTGTTCGGGGTTAAACGCATTAACCTTATTTGTTCATATTTTGACCTGACACAATTTCTTATTTAACTGCAGAATTATCGATGAAGTTCACTTTTATCGGATTTGTAAACGTGTTTTTTCAAAACTATCTGTACACCGAATTGCTCATGAGTCAATGGCTTTGTTATTTATAAAATCCATAAGAGCATGTGACTCGCACAAAAAATGTGAAAAACTATCCAATATAGCAATAACTCTAACTGATTTCTGCTATATTTTTATATATTTTTTTGTTCTTTTACACACAAATCCAATGATTTCACCAATTTCTTTGATCAGTTATTTACATCAAGTGTTATGTCTTTGTAAATTAAGACGAAGCTACATAATGGGCTACCTATTCTCTGATTTTTTGATTTCGCGTAAAGCTACACTAGGGCTATCTGCGCTAAACGCCCCTGATTTTCCAGTGTAAGACTAGAAGGAAAGCAGCTAGTCATTACTATCTACCACATACTCTTGGGCTACTCTTTTGCCAACAAATAGTGGAATTTACCGTCACATCATAACGCCCCTATGGCTGAAAGGGCGAGCATGTTTGATGCGATGGGGATTCAAACCCACGACCCTCAGAGTACTAGTCGAGCGCTCTAACTACCTGGCCATGCCGGATTATAGCGTTATAAGTTCACAAACATGCCGCGGGGGGACTCGAGTCTTATGATAGACAGTATTTGAACCCCACTTTTGTAAACAGGTCTGCCATTGGAGGGTTTGTTACATTTGAATACTTTCATATTATTGAAAAACGTTATTAAGGTTGATAAAAGTGAACTGTAAAAGTAATGTTGGAAACATTAAGCAGAGGGCGTTAATGATCTCTTTTATAATGTCGTTCTTATTGTCAAATGAAAGGGTTTGTCAGACCGTGACAATGGCCTTCTCAAGTTAAGGGATTAATTGTGAAAAACATCCATTTTAAATAGAAGTAGAAGGTCACTGAAATCCTCAACGTGAAGTGTTATGGTTGAATGGTTAATAATAATAATAATAACTTGTCAGTTTCGGAGAGAATGATTCGGTCTGACCGCGATGAGCGTAAGATACTTTTCTAATACACATACTCAGTTGTTAATTCGCGTGTATGTTCTTTTAATCCCCACATATAAGGAAAGACATAAATTAACATGTGCTTGGATTGTTTTATTTTTCATATATTTTAAAATTAATATGTACATGGAATATCTTTAAATTACTATTTAGAAATCAGCTGATATGCAAGCTGAAAGCAAAAAATATAACAAAAATCAATTACTGTGTATAAGAAACTAAAAGCTGCAAATTAACTACTTATAAAGAGTTAAATCTCCTTAAGGTATCTTCTAGTTCGATTATTTTTTAATACTTTATAAAAAGTGTGCGGGTCCCTTTTATCTTTTAGTCCCCCTCTGGTACGGCGGCAAGTCTACAGACTTACAACCCCAAAGTGAGGGGTTCGATTCTCGTCAGTGGACTCAGCAGATAACCAGATGTGGCTTTGTTATGAGAAAGTGCACACAAACACACACTCATTGAATAGAAAACTGGCTAGACGGAATGAAGCAGAAATTTGGTGTAAAAGAAATTCAGTGTGTTACGTATAATTTATTTCGGACGAGCCTTCGATTTACTATATTACGTATGCTATGTATTACAATTTCTAATAACCGAAAATTTTAATTTAGAAGCTAATTAAACGTTAATATATATCAGCTTTATGATACATACCAACAAGTTTGTACACATTTTTCTTTCTTAACACAAATATACTTTAATATACAAATAATAAATCAACTTATAATACCGTTTATTACAAATAGTTGTCAGAAATATTGGTTTATATACAAGAGTTTTACAAACTTACAAACCATACTGAGTCTTTATCAGGTCTGGAACTGAATATTTTATCGACGGTCCAGGTCAACGACAAGCAAATTAATTCTGAATTGATTTTGTTACACTTTGTTCAAGCTAACGCTGTATTTTCTCGGCTGGCGTCACACCGGTTACAAGCCAACTTTTTTCAGCGAAGATATTTAATGTCCGAAGTAAGTCACTGAAGCTGAACGGTTTGTAATGTTCGAAATTTATAAACGTTTCTGGTCAAATTATGTAGTTTTCCGATTAATATGCGTCAATCACAATTATTGCTTCCAAGGTATTCTGAATGTAGCTGATAAACAAATAATATATATGTTTCTCTGCGTCGGTTTTATATACCGATCACACGAGGCTCTCGAACTATGAACAATGTTCGAAAACACATTAGCGTTTTTGTAAGGCAAATATTGTTGATTTTTAAATTCGAAAATCTTCTACAAATTTAGAGAACAGGTGGGACTTGCACAATACACATTAAACAATGTACGTCACTTGCATCAAACTGAAACACACACAGTTATTAAAAGAAACATATTAACGTAAAATCAGTTACAGTTGAAAACTGAAATTACTATTAGCTAGAAAATATATCTATCTGAAGTTAACTTCTATACCTAAGGAAATGAATATTACTGTGAGGATCCGAGGGTCGCGGGTTCGAATCTCCGTCACACCAAACATGCCCGCCATTTCAGTAGTTGGGGTGTTATATGTGTTGGTTAATCACATTATCCGTTGGTAAAAGAATAGCCCAAGAGTTGGCGGTGGGCGGTGATGACTAACTTCCTTCCCTCTAGTTTTACAATGCAAAACAAACAAGCAAAAGAGTTATCCAAGAGTTGGCGGTGAGTGGTGATGACTAGCTGGCTATCACTGCCTTTTTATACTGCTGAATTAGGGACAGCTACCACAGATAGCCCTCGTGTAGCTTTGCACGAAATTCGAAACAAATACTGAAAGCATGCCAAATTTCGTGAAAATAGATAAATCATATCATATGTTTTAGAGCTCCACCTTTTGTAACGAATTAAAAACTGTGTACATCTTTTGGAAATCAATGCCTATATGTAAAGAGTTGAATAGTATGTAGAAACCAATTGCTACACTTTTCAATACTGTTGAGGGATAACTGGAATTTACGATACTATACTATGGCAAATCAAACCCACTTTTATCGAGTAACGTCATTTTCATTTTTATGAAAATCAGAAATGTAAATATTTGGCTATTCAGCCCCTACTATATTTTGTGGTGTATCTAGTATTATAATTTTGAAGTGAATCAGATAACTCAAAGTACTATATATTGTTCAAAAACCATGACTAGACCTCAGAAAAGATATTTGGATCTTCTTTTCAAACGAAGAACTAACGGATATATGGAAGTCAGCCGGTTACAACGTGTCATAAGAATTTCCTCCAAGTGTCTCAAAGTGCCATTAGATGAATGCAAAATTGCTTCATTGTCAAAAATACTTTGGATAGGCATGAGTTTCATCATCAAAGACATGTGCAGAGGATCACTATCTGTTGATTATGGCTGAAAAAAATCATAAAGAGTGCTTGCTCTGATATTGAATCAGATGTTTATAGCCGTAGCTGTACAATGTGTTGTTGTACAGGTGTTTGGTAACATATTTCACCAGGCTGACGTGTGTGCTAAACACCCAGTGAGATGTTTTCTGTTCATTACAGAACACAATTCAGCTTTCCTTCACTTGTGTCAAGAATGTGTCCAGTAGAACAACAACATGTAGAGGAATGTTCTTTTCATTGACGGGTTACACTTCAATCTGGTTATATAACACTTGTATACTCACCTGGAGTTAACTTGTGACTGGATTCGACAGGTTCATATTGGCTGAGAATCTGTGATTGGATCCACTTTATTTTTTATTAAAAAAATTGAAAAGTGTGACGTGAAAAGGAATACGAATTCTTCAACGTACAGACTATTACATTCTTTGAAGTTATATCCTGAATGTCACAGACTATAGGAACAATGGTCAACAGATTTTTCTACTACAAATGGCTGTCTGTTACATTAAAACAATTTTAGAGCCTCGCCACGTCGTTATGTTTCATGTCGCCACTTCCTGTGGTATTCTATCTGCTAACCACAAATGATCTGTAGTATGGTTTCCATTGAAATAGGCCCTTCGTAAAGAGACTGCGTCAAAACACACAGTTCTACCTGTTTTCTTTCCGCTATCCATCGAGTGTACAAGGATGACGGTTTTTCGCCTATTCCAACAGTCCGATCGCATAAAAATCCATAGTTACTTCGCAGAGAACTTAACTGATATGTCTTGTAGGAAATTGCACGAATACGCTTTTCATTCTGCAGCTGCTTGAAGTATGCGGCAGATGATCGGATGGTATGACTGGAAGGCTTATTTTGATAATCCTTGTTCTCGAAGTTGATCCGTATTCTTTTGCTTTCTAGTGTTATAAAGTGTCACGGATATCCTTGTCAGAGAAGTCTGATATCACCAGTTTTGTAAATATCTTCATGATCAGTACGTATGAATATTTTACGTTAGAAAGGGTTGTTTATAACTTTCCTGAAAAACATAAATTTGTGGTGACGTCAAAATGTAATTCTGATATACGTGCCCTTGACACAAGCGCAAAGGGTAACGGTGCTAAACTGATCGATTTCAAGGAGTGATTGACTAAAGGTAATGTCTTTTACGCCCACCGGTATTCAATTCCTTCAAGACGCAATATTTTATTGGAAGTCTTGCCCGATTTCTTCAAGGGATTTCTGACTTTAAATTAGCACTAAAATAATTATTTTTGGGAAATGAACATAGATACGACTTTGTAAACTCTGTTTGTAAGCATGAAAAATCAAATACTAGGCTACAATTCTATTCTTGGCGACCGTATTCCATATTGAATTGAAATATCGTGAAATGTATAAATATAAAGCCATCAAATGTCCATTTATAAACGAGGTTTGAAGGATCGTTTATTTGCATTTCGGACTGAATGACTGATATTTAGATACATGACTTAATCAGTGATGACGAGAAAACCCACTTGTAGAGAAAAATATATATGTAAAAACGGTTCGTTTAGGTTGAGAAAATTTTTATGTAGAGGAGCGAACAACGTTTCGACCTTCTTCGGTCATCGTCAGGTTCACAAAGAAAGAAAGAGGTAACTGACTGATAGCTGACCACATGTTTGAAGGGGACATTCCTACACTCAGTTATAAAATCCCCTTGTGTAATTATGTAATTACACAATGTAATTATTTCATAACAATGATTTTTGCTTTATCATAATTGTAATATCATAATACAAATTCCAATTTTTCATCATTGTGTGTAAAAATTCAAAACCGTTTAAGATGTATTTTGGCAGTAATTTAGTGAATTTAAAGATATTAATCCTGTGATGGTAACAAAACTCGTCAGTTGTAACTAATAATAATTATTTTACTTTTCACTGTGCCCCAAAATGTTGGTTTTTGTGTTTTTTACTCTTAAGCCAGTTTTTATGTCCAAGGAATTAGAATTTATTCAAGAAACCAAACGTGAAGATGAAAGTGTTTAGAACCTTTTAAATTACCTTATGGCAGTCAGCTACCATAAAAAAAAAGACCCGGCATAGCCAGGTGGTTAGGGCGCTGGACTCGTAATCTGAGGGTCGTGGGTTCGAAATTCCCGTCATACTAAATGTGCTGGCCCTTTCGGGCGTCAGGGAGTCATAGTTTTTCAACTAATCCCATTATTCTTTGGTAAAAAAAAAATTAACCCTAGAATCGGCAGTTCCCCTGCTAGTAAAGCGGTAAGTCTATGGATTTACAATGATAAAATGAGGGGTTAGATTACCCTCGGTGGACTCAGCAGATAGCACTATGCGGCTTTGTTGTAAAGAAAGAACAAAAGAAGCAAAACAAAAGTTAGCAGTGGGTGGTGAGGACTAGCTGCCTTCCGTCTAGTCTTACACTGCTAAATTAGGGACGGCTAGCACAGATAGCCCTCGTGTAGCTTTTCGCAAATTTCAAAACAAACTAAACTGTTACATACGTTCCAGTTTTAAGGAAAACTTACTACAGTGTTTGGATAATCCGTTTTTGTTTTATATTTGTTTGTTTTAACTAATTGCTGTAACTTTCAAGGTTAAGATTTAAAAACTTTAAACGGAACATTTGAAATATTATACGTAAGCTTACGGGGTACTCTTCTGCCTATGTAGTAATATTTTATGTTCGTATTCGATGTAGTTAAGCGTTTAAATTAACTCGAGTTCATATGGTAGAAAACGACACGATAATTCCTTTAATAATATATTGACATAGTCTATGTTTATTGTTTGTCTATTTCAGAATGTTTGTGCAAAGCTTTGCGCTTAAACTAATCTTTCATTTTCAGAGCTGACGTCAGCTGCTTCAATAACAATCCTATACCGAAAAGAACTGTATTTTTTATGCGTTAAAATATTCTCGGAAAGCTTAAAGTGACACTAATATGTTTTAAAGGTTGTTGTTCTAAGCCATTATAGTCCCCTGATGTCTCAGCGGTAAGCTTGATTTATAACGCTAAAAATCGTATTCGATACCCGCAATGATATAGCACAGATAGCTCATTGTGTAGCTTTGCACTTAGACAAAAACAAACGTCGTCATCCTGTCGGGGCATGTATATATAGATACAGTAAGCGTGCATGATGTCCTTATAATGGAAAACACTCTGTACGACTGTGGAAGGGACTTTACGTGTGGTGGGGAAGTGAATTGATAAGTTACAACCATCATTTCCAATAAATTCTATGTTAAAAACAAAAGCCTAATGTTATGTCTTTACAATGGAAAAATAACGTGGTAATTTCCTTTAGAGTATAATTTGTAATACTGTGTAAAATATGTGAAGAAATCAATTGAGTTTGTGAATAGCAACTAAATGTACACTCATATATATACATCGATTAGTTTAAAACGTGGCAAGAACTGTTGGAATTGCATCGTCTTATATTGATTGTAAAAGGACACATGTATAATAAACTTATATGTTAAGCTATTTTGTATTGTTTTCAAAATATCGAAAGTGGCGCGAAAATAGAATATTAGATATACTGGCGACAGTTTAAAAAAACAAATTTAAAACTATCGATTATATCGAACTTTTAAGTTTTTCTTTAATTTAGTTGCATAAAACACTATAGTAAGCCGACACAAAGTTACTGTCAATTCCACTATTCAGTTATTATATCCAAATAGTTGGCGGTGTATTACTTACTGGTAACCTATCACTTGTAAATTAGAGACGGTAGCCCTCGAGTAACTTGGCGCGAAGTTCAACAAACAATAGCTTATTAGATAACAAACAGTTTGCTGTATATCGGGTCTTAAACAAATCAAAAGAATACTTACTCCAAGAGAGAAAACTATATATTATATTTTATTATTATCTAAAATAAAATATTAAATAACTAATTTCAAAATCTTATAATTTGAAACTGGAGAATCTTCAGATGTTCGAATGTATATATGGTTTTAAATATAAGGACGAACTGAAGTGTTTAGAGATAGAAAGCCGTGCCTCTCATGAATTGTTAAGCAAATCAAAGTACAATTATATGTGTATATTTATATAGACAAGTACAATTATATGTGTATATTTATATAGACAAGTACAATTATGTGTATATTTATATAGACAAGTACAATTATGTGTATATTTATATAGACAAGTACAATTATATGTGTATATTTATATAGACAAGTATAATTAAAAAATTAGTCAAAACGTTTTGACCAATAACAATCAAAGAACTCCACAAAAAACAAAAAAAAACTTGCTGAGCCTTTAAAACTTCATTTCAGTTGAATCTGGAATGAAATACACTCAGAATAAAGTTTTAACTCGATTATAACGTTTATGCCACATAAAATACCCAGAGATAATAAGTATTTTGGGGTAGGTCTGAAGTGAGGTCCATTGTTACATCTCACAACAAATTTAAGTTTTATTTGACATTACGTTTCAAAACTAGAAAAAAGCTTAGCTATTTACTTTTCTTCCATCAGGTCTATTTTTGTTCAATTTTTTATGGAAGATTGTTTTTATGTTTTCACACAAAGCAACACGAGGGCTAACTGCGCTAATCATCCCTAATTTAGCAGTGTAACATTAGAGGGAAGACAGCTAGTCATCACCACCCACCGCCATTTCTTGAGCTACTCTTTTACCAACAAACAGTGAGATTGACCGTAACATTATAACACTCCCACAGCTGAAAGGGCGAGCATGATTGGTACGACAGGAATTCAAACCCCGACCCTCAGATTACGAGTGGAGCGCCTTAACCATGTGGCCATGCGAGGCCAGCTTCATAAAGGAATGAAATATTCCAAAAACGTTGCAGGGATTCCAACCTTGATAGTTAGAAAATAAATCACAGAGTACGCTACACGCTATAAGTAAATAAAGCTTAATTTCAAATTCTAGGGATTGTGGTGATTGGTTAATTTAAACACATACTCAGCTTTTTCAATATTTCTATATTTTAATATTATTTTAACTTATGTGGATAAAACTTGTAGTCACGTGATTAAGATACCTTAATCAACCACTTTTAAATAAACGTGGATAAAATGCTTTATTGCACGTTTTAAGTCTGATTTGATACGGATGTTTTTCAACAAGCCAATCAATTATTAGACGCTCTTTGTTTGTGTATTACGAAATCGACAATATTTTGAAGTATTTAGACCCATTTACCTTAAACTACGATATTTATTTAGGCTCTGATTACCAACGATAGTACTTTGAATGTTCTTTCCATCGCCACAGCGGTTAGTCTAAGGCGTACAAGTTAAAAAAAACCTGGTTTGTACTCGTGGTGGGAACAGCTCAAAGAGTTTATTGTGTAACTTTGCTCTTAATAACATTATAAAAAACAAAATCACAAAAAATATTTTTCCCTTATAATACCTTACAGATGTTTATTTCAACAATAATGCTACTTTACATCAACTTAACATTGAATAACTGTAATTTTGAAATCTCAAAAGCACTTAAAACACTTCGGGCGTAGCCCATTCAGGCCGTTGATCAAGTCCTATGAATCGTGTCTAGTTTACGAGAAACTTAAACACACTCTGCATTTTGGGTCGTGGGTGCGTTATAAAAGTGACAACCAAATCCCTTTATTCGATTATAATAGGCCAACAGTTCACACTAATTACTGCTGATTAACTACCTCTTATATCGGTTAAAAATTAGGGACATTTCTGTAGTGAAAATTCTAAAACAACTAAAATAAATTACCTTAGAAAAAATGTTTTATTGTTATTTAAGAAGGGAAAGTTTATCACTTGGTTATTGTACATATTTGTAACACTTTCTAAACTCGACAATTCCAGTGACTCACTAATAAACTTGATAACTTATAGTGCTTAAATTCGGGACTCGATCCATCCAGTGTAGCTTTGGATTAAAACAAACCATCCGTTTTAAACCTTTACAACAACCGATGACCCCCAATGGCTCAGCGGGCTATCTGTGCTCTGCCCATCACGGGTATCGAAACCTGGTTTTTAGCGTTGTAATTCCGCAGACATATCGCTGAAAAGAAATAAACAGAACATTCTGGAGTTATTGGTTGCTCAGTAAAAGTTAATTATTTTTAAATTACTCCAGTGTACACTTCTATGTCTTGAGAGAATTCTTAATTATTTGATTATTTCACGACGGTTGCTCCAGCAAACATTCTTTATTACGCAGTATTTCACTTTATGCCTAACCAGGAACTAACTTATCGTTAGAAATACTGAGGCACAAAAAAGTCGTTACGATTTCATTATAATATACATGCAAACACCAGCGCGGAATTCTATTCAGAATATACTACATCTTTATTTATTCACTAATTTCTCTTCCTCACCAAGATAAAGAAATTCATAGGTAAGTAACTGTAAGTCCGATGAATAATAATAGATTTGTTGAAAGTTATAAATACAGTAATAATGCTTCTTTGTTTATTGCAGTGTAACTAATACATTTTTGTCTTTAGAAGTCAATATTATTAAATAAAATTATGGGTATGAAAATTTAGAGAATATTAATACTGATAGAGTCAAGTAAATTAAAACAAAATCCAAAGAAAAGTTAGTTTTGAATTTCGCGCAAAGCTACTCGAGAGCTATCTGCGTTAGCCGTCCCTAATTCAGCAGTGTAAGACTAGAAGGAAGGCAGCTAGTCATCACCGCCCACCGCCAACTCTTGGGCTATTCTTTTACCAACGAATAGTGGGAATGTCCGTCACATTATAACGCCCTCACGGCTAAAAGGACGAGCATGTTTGTTGTGACGGGGATTCGAACCCGTGACCATCGGATTACGAGTCGAGTGCCTTAACCACCTGGCCGTGCCGGACTCTAAAGAATGGACTGCGTTAAAAACAGCAAATCCACACCTCTGACTAATTGTACTAGTTTATTATAACACATCATCAGAAGATTGAAAGCGTCGATGTATAAAATATTAACAGTAAGTAATTTTACGAAACTCGTCGTCGGTAATATATATATGGTAAATACTGCGTGGTTGGAATACTATTATTGTACACTTTTCTAATTCTTGAAAATTAGTGTAATTAGATAAACAATGATGTGTAAAAAAATACGATGGGCCTGTTACAATGTCGTGTGACATGCATAATTAATAAGAATTTCCAGTTGTTTGACTCTGTGAATATGACAATGTAAATGTGTTAATCAGAATTTTAAAATCGTCAAAGTTTGAAAAGAAGAAAGGCAGATACAAGCGAAATTGTTTGTTGTTTTTAAATTAAAAATGGTTCGTAGGTTGACCATGTAGTGTAGATGTACCTTTCAGAATTAGCGAACCTCGTAGAATCTGTACAATATTTTTAAACATTGTCCTCACTGTAATCGTTACTGATTATAACCGACACTTAATCCTTTAGCGTGGTTGATAGGTAGTAAGATAGGTGCTGCTGACAGCCCTTATAACTTTTCTATAAATGCATGATACACATACAATCAGCTAATAATAATTTAAACACCTGCACACTCACTTCTTTGTTGTCGGCAGATGATTTTCGTGCATTGTTAGCCAAAATAATTAATCAGACATGTTTAGAAAGTTCGAATTCGGGGGGAATATAATTGTTTCTTTAAACATTTTATATTTTTTGCGTGAAATAAATACTCAAAATTACAGGAAACCAGTCACTTTATCAGTGACCGAAAGCGGTATTGAAAGATTTGTTTTATTCGTGAATTTATAGATCCCCTGAATGTAGATAAACTTGTATGTTATATTCTAGAATGTGGATGATATTCTGTTATTAATAATCATTGAATATACAATTAATTTATGTTAAACATGAATTTAGAGTTGTATATAATTGTTTTCTTTTGTTTTTAATATTCTTAAACAACTAAAATGGGAAAAAAACTTTTGTATGGTCAGTATAAACTTCAACACCCAGTATTGTTTTTTTTAATTTGCAGCATTATGAGTTTTCTTTCTTTAGTTTGTTTGAGCTTAATAAAAATAAATATCAAGCATTTTTTTAACTGCATTGAACTCAATCGTAGCGTATGATAGGATTTCTTACAAGCGTTTATCCTTGAATGGAAATAAAAGCACATATTAATACATGTGTGTAATATATATTTATATTAATAATAAAAAACGCGAGTCAATGTGTGGTTACCATGGCAACATTGAAACGTTTTTCCACGAAGCCCAGCAGGTGTCACTTCTGCTGTGTATAATCGATTATTGTAAATGAAATAAGACGTATAATGGTTGTAGAGAATTATAACGTTGTAAAATCCTTATAAGGATTTCTGTGCAAGACTGCCAGTTAGATTTCTGAAGTCAGTTTTAAATAATATTTAAATACACGTTAACATTCCAACAGTGATGAACTGGGTATACTGTTATTATTTTTACTCGTATGCCATACGATTGTTGTTTTAATTTTTCTTCTTAAAGTAATAAAACGTATGTAAACTATATATCATCATTTAATTACCCTATCTATTCATTTTATACACCCTTATTAAGTTTTACTTACAAGCTCTCAAACACTAATATTTTATTCATTGTTTTACTTTTTCAGACAATCTTTCATTTTATTTTAGAATGTAAATGAAGTAATTTTGATCTCTTGACAACGCAATTTATTAGAGCGTCAGTGTATAATGGGTTAAAATCCTTTGGCTCCATATGGTGAGCGCCAAGAGATTTGTTTGACAATAGTGGTGTAATGTAATATTTTCATTTCCATTACATCTTACTAAATATTTTTTTATGAAAGAGGGCGCTTAATATTATTTTGTGAGACGTGTATGCACGTTGTTTGCAACAGTATTTTTGTGCAAACACCAAGAGATGAAGTAAAAATATATTATACGCATTTGTTATATAAACAGTTATTGTGGATCAGAGTTTGTTGTTGTGGTATCTATTTAATTTTTTACATCTTTATTCAGTATGCATAAAAGGGATATTATGTGATAAACCCATTAATTAGAGAACTGATTGATATCAACTGTATGTTAGTAAAATAATCTCTGCTACCTATTACAAATAAAAGAATTGTATAAACAAATTCAAAATTGTAGAATATACAGCATTTTCATCATTATTTATTCTTGCGCTGTTTATAAAAATAAAAACAGAAACATTAAATCGGAAAAGTGAATAATTAATATGTTATTTATTTATCTATATATTTCATATAAAACATGTTAAATAGGCAAGATGTGGAGTAAGGAAAAGTGAAATATGTATTTACTCGTGTTATAAAAAACGTAAGTGTAAAACAAACTATGAAATTGTAAATAACGTACTTTATTAAGATAACTGGTTGTGTTACCTTCTCTTGTAATCCGAGGGTCGCGGGTTCAAATCCCCGTAACACAAAGCATGTTCGCTCTTTCAACCGTGGGGGTGTTATAATGTGACGGTCAATTCCATTATTTGTTGGTAAAAGAGTAGCACAAAAGTTGGCGGTGGGTGGTGATGACTAGCTGCCTTTCCTCTAGTCTTACACTGCTAAATTAGGGATAGTTAGCGCAAATAGCCCTCGTGTAGCTTTGCGCGAAATTCAGAAAACAAACAAACGTTTCTTTCCTTTTTATTATTCACGCTCTGCATTTACATGTAATTTATATTATAATTTCAAGTGTCAAAATATTACTAAAATGGTGAGCGGTATTACATTATTTAAATATATTTTTCATGAAAGATTTATTGTTTCACTAAATTTTAAATTAAAATTTTCTTGGTTTTTGCTATTAATTAAGCCTTTTATCGAATTTTAGCTTCGTAAAACCTTATCTTTATTGTTTTTACAGCTAATAAATGACGCATTTTGGTGATCTTGTCTATCTTTTACTGACTCTTACGGTCAATGTGACACAATCTGAACTCTTCTCGCAAAACGTGTTGCTACAAGTATAAGGAAAACAATTATCGCTAACTAAAAACGCTATGTAAGGCTGATTGCTGAACTTGAAAAAAAAAAAAAAGAACCAAACAAGATAAGGAAGGAAGTGGACATATCATTTGATCAGCTAATGATCACACAGCAGACCAAGTTGTCTCGATTTTACATGAAGAGTAAATTCCATACATAACTTGCTTCTCTGTTGATAGCTTGGTGTTTGAATAGAATCGCAGCTTTTATTATTATACCTTTCCTTCAGTTAACTTTAAAATACTACATTTGCGAATATTTTATAATAAAGTAATATTTTAATTTTGTTGTTTTGAATTAAGCACAAAGCTACACAATGGGCTATCTGTGCTCTGCCCATTACGGGTATCGAAACCCGGATTTTAGCGTGTAAGTCCGCAGACATACCGCTGAGCCACTGGGGGGCAATATTTTAATATTGGAAAATCTGTTTGTATTTGTTTCACCAGTGAAGAAGCCAAAAATTTAGGCTTAGTCTTTTATGTGATTATCAGCCAGATCAAGTGATGTGTCCACTATTATCCCTTTCATGTTTGGCTCTTTTTTTTTCTTGTTCAGTGACCATAGCTTTTTATTCAGCCATAATTCTTTTACTAATACTTGCTTGTTTACTTTTTTATCACATGGTACATGGAGTACTAATGTATTATAAAGCTTTATAAATTTTGTATAACAAATAATAAAAAAATTAGTTATCAAAGATCGTAAAAACTTTTGTTCTATAAAACATAATCATAAAATCATAGTTACTGATAAAACTATCTAGACGCTAAGACTGTTGAAGAAACATTATGAACGAAAATAAATTTTGGTTTTGGCTATTCCTTGATGTTAGAACGCTCTGGGTAGCTGAAAAGCGGCAGATACACCAGAGAATGAGCAACTGTGTCTTCATATCTAGCTTCTGATTACCTGTAAAGAAAGAAATCTAGATAACTTTTGTACGGACGTCCGTGTCATCCTTCCGATAAACTGACAGTTACGTTAAGGGCTTCTGAAATAGATTTATGAAAAGTTATCTGGTTAGAGACAATTTTTTGTGTGTTTATTATTATAAAACTGTTTTAACATTATACAGAACAAGGCAACAAAGGAAAACGATTACATTTAGAACTTTGGAATATTAGTTTTAGGACGAATGTTTTCTAAAACATTTCTATAATAATTGTTATTTCTTTACCTCAAAATCATAAGATTTATTATAATAATCAGTGTCGGCGCCAGGGGGCTTGAGCTCCCCACAAATGAGCCAAGTCCCCCTCAGCCCCCCAATATTGTTACCTACATATATTCATAAAATATGGAAAACACAATCGTCGTTGTTGCTTAACAATTAACATCAAAGAGATATAGATCTGTGTTATGTAAATATCATGTAAATGTTGTCGAGAGTGTTATGTAAATGTTATGTAAGCGACAACCATGTCGAGTGTTATGTAAATGTTATGTAAATATCGTGCATATGTTATGTAAATATAATGTAATGTCGTGTTTGAATTCCCATATTTATTATTTATAATTCTATTATTTATATATATATTTTCGAGGTTTAAACCAGTGAAATTTAAGATAACATTTTAGAATTAATTAAAATTCATTTAGAAATTTTTAAAACTAGGTAGATTGATCACTTGTATTGGCCTGGTGTTTGTACTGTGGAATTCTGGGAAGTTACGCGATATAGTATATAAACAGACGGCGATGCAAGGGAAATCGTCATCCACTTTTACTCGGGTCAAGAAGTAAATCATCCACTTTTACTCGGGTCAAGAAGTAAATCATCCACTTTTACTCGGGTCAAGAAGTGAGTCATCCATTTTTACTCGGATCAAGAAGTTTGTCTCGTTTGTGAAAGTTTAAAGTGAATTTGTGAATAGAGCTAGATCAACTAAAGCGGTGAAATTTTTATTCCGTCAATCTTTACAATTCAGTCGGATTACGGATTATATCGAAAGTCAATACGAATTGGACTGTGAATTTTTGTTTGAAATTACCCATTCAAACTTCGAAAATTTCTCCGTGGGACTAACTTCACCGCCTAGATTAGAACTTTGGATTTCGGATTTGGACCCTTATTCTGGATCATATTATTAAGCACAGGCCAATACCTTCTTGTATTGTAAGTTGTTTTGATGGTTGAAACTGGATATCTGTTATTGATATTGGATAATTTATTTTGTGTCTATCACATAAGTAGATCATTATAATAAATTATACAAGCTGCTATCTGTGTCTTTCTGTTGCGTTCAGTCCACATAAAAAACGGAACAGAAAATTGGGGGCTCATCCGGGATTGAACAAACAGTTTAATCCTATTCCAATATTGTATTTATATTCTATACAGATAGACAACTTGTGTATTTAAAATGGCATTCCCACTTGCAGATTTTATTAACAAATTTAATCAGAATCTTTCTTTGGAATTGATCAGTGAATTAAGAAAATCTGAATTGCTTGATGTTGGAAAACATTTCAATTTGGAAATAAAGCAAGCAATGAAGAAAACAGATATCAAAAGAATTGTTGTTGAACATTTGGTTAACCAAAAAGTTTTACCTCAAAAAATTGTACAACAATTGCCTGCCTCTCATTTTGACCCTGATTTTGAATTAAAAACAATAGAAATGGAAATGAAATTTCGTTTAGAAATTGAAACCAAACGACTTGAGGCAAAAAAAGAAACCAAACGACTAGAGGCAGAACAGGAAAATAGACGCCTTGTTCTTGAGGCAGAACAAGAAATCAAATGCCTTGATGCCAAAATACAAATAGAACGCATTAAAGCTGATATGGAAATCAGTCTGAGAAAGGCACAGACAGAAGAAAAGGTTGTCCAAATGCAGTTGGAAAATTTTGATGCTTCCAAACAAATTCGTTTAGTGCCTCCATTCAATGAGAAGGCTGTGGATAAATATTTTCAACAATTTGAAAAATTGGCTCTTAGGCTATAATGGCCTACCGAATATTGGACAGTATTACTTCAGAGTGTTCTCAAAGGTAAAGCTCAGGAAGTATTTTCCACACTCACGGCCGAGCAAAGTTATGATTACGAGCATGTCAAAAAATGCATTTTGAATGCTTATGAATTAGTGCCAGAGGCGTATAGATAAAAATTTCGTGGTTACAAAAAGTTTGACAGCCAAACTTATGTCGAATTTGCTCGTGAAAAAGAAACTCTATTCGACAGGTGGTGTGATTCCAAAGAAATCAAAGATGATTATACAAAACTCAAAGAACTCATATTAGTTGAAGACTTTAAAAGATGTATTCCCGTAGAGCTTAAAACTTATATTGATGAACAAAAAGCTTCCAAAATTCATGATGCTGCTGTCTTGGCAGACGAGTATGCTTTGACTCACAAAGATTTCTCGTACAAGAGCTAAACAAATCACACAACAAAGAAACCCAATGACTCATTCAAGCATTATGCAAATGTCAACAAAGACAGAAAAGAGAAAACTTCTGATTCTCAAACAAAGACTTCATCTTATTCTCAAAGCTCATCATCTACGAAAAACGTGTTATTCTCATCCAAAACATGTGCTTATTGTAGGAAACCTGGCCATCTGATTTCTGAGTGCTATAAGCTCAAAAACAAGCCATCACCCAATAGTTTCATTTCGCCCTTGTTGGATACATCATTGGTTCCCAATGATTTTGACCCTGTCCAATCCACTGTGAATTCCAAGTCCAATATTCTTGATGTACCTGAAGATCTTGTTGAGGACAAATTTAAGCCTTTCATCACTGAAGGTTTTGTTTCTTTTGTTGGCGATTCACATCTACAACCAATTAAAATCTTGCGGGATACTGGAGCTTTTCAGAGTTTGATTTTGGAAAGTGTACTTCCGTTTTCTGAAAAGTCATCCGTTGGGGCCAACGTGCTCATTTCTGGTGTAGAAGGTGGCGTCGTTTCTATTCCTCTTCATAGATTGGATTTGCATTCGGAATCAGTTTCAGACCCAGTGACTGTGGGTATTAAATCTTCATTACCTGTTGAAGGTGTGTCTATGCTTTTGGAAAATGATTTGGCTGGTAGTAAGGTGGTACCAGAGGTCCATGTTGTTGAAGCACCTGTTATTAGTCCCAGTACAGAGCAACTCGTTGAAGAGTTTCTTGATGTTTTTCCCTCCTGTGCTGTTACTCGTTCTCAAACACGTTCTCAGGAGCCCAAAGAGGATTTTTCTTTATCTGATACGTTCATGTCTCGCATCGATGAGATTTCTGACTCAACTTTAACTTCTGCTGATGACTCCGAGTCATTTTTCAATTCTCTTCATCGTAACAAACTTGTTGAGGAACAGGACAATGATCCTGAAACTCGTTCTCTTCTACAACTGGCTGTTAATGAAAATGAAATAGGAACTGTCCCTATTTGTTACTACCAGAAGTCAGGTGTGTTAATGAGAAAATACAGACCTCCTGACGTTGCTGCTGATGAAGAGTGGAATGTTATTCACCAAATCGTCATTCCAAAATGCTATCGGAATGATATTCTTAGTCTTGCTCATGATCATGTGTTGTCAGGACACTTAGGTATAAGAAAGACCCTAGATCGTATCCGACGACATTTCTATTGGCCAAAGATGCGCCAAGATGTTGTTGACTTTTGTAAGACTTGCCATTCTTGCCAAATGACTGGAAAACCAAATCAAGGGATTCCCAAAGCACCACTGCACCCTATTCCTGCCTTTGAAGAACCGTTCTCAAGGGTTATTATCGACTGTGTTGGCCCGATGCCAAGAAGCAAAGCAGGAAATGAATACCTCTTGACGATCATGTGTGCTTCTACACGTTTCCCTGAGGCTATTCCTTTGAAAAAAATCAGTGCTCCCAACATTGTCAAGGCTCTTGTCAAATTCTTTACCATGTTCGGGATTCCAAAAGTTGTGCAATCAGATCAAGTCTCAAATTTTATGTCCAAGATATTTCAACAAGCCATACATGAACTAAACATCCATCAAGTTTCATCCAGTGCATACCATCCTGAGTCACAAGATATCCTTGAACGTTTTCACCAAATTACTGCCACGAACACTCAAAGGACTGGGATGAGGGTGTTCCCTTGTTGTTGTTTTCAGTTTGTGAGGTTATTCAAGAACCGACTGTATTTAACCTTTTTAAGTTGGTTTAAAAAAACAAACAAACAAAAAAGGTTTTCACAAGTTCAAACTTTTTTTACTTTTGAGGGGGAGAGTGTTATGTAAATATCATGTAAATGTTGTCGAGAGTGTTATGTAAATGTTATGTAAACGACAACCATGTCGAGTGTTATGTAAATGTCATGCAAATATCATGCATATGTTATGTAAATATAATGTAATGTCGTGTTTGAATTCCCATATTTATTATTTATAATTCTATTATTTATATATATATTTTCGAGGTTTAAACCAGTGAAATTTAAGATAACATTTTAGAATTAATTAAAATTCATTTAGAAATTTTTAAAACTAGGTAGATTGATCACTTGTATTGGCCTGGTGTTTGTACTGTGGAATTCTGGGAAGTTACGCGATATAGTATATAAACAGACGGCGATGCAAGGGAAATCGTCATCCACTTTTACTCGGGTCAAGAAGTAAATCATCCACTTTTACTCGGGTCAAGAAGTGAGTCATCCACTTTTACTCGGGTCAAGAAGTAAATCATCCACTTTTATTCGGGTCAAGAAGTGAGTCATCCATTTTTACTCGGAGAAGTTTGTCTCGTTTGAGAAAGTTTAAACTGAATTTGTGAATAGAGCTAGATCGACTAAAGCGGTGAAATTTTTATTCCGTCAATCTTTACAATTCAGTCGGATTACGGATTATACAGAAAGTCAATACGAATTGGACTGTGAATTTTTGTTTGAAATTACCCATTCAAACTTCGAAAATTTCTCCGTGGGACTAAATTCACCGCCTAGATTAGAACTTTGGATTTCGGATTTGGACCCTTATTCTGGATCATATTATTAAGCACAGGCCGTACCTTTTTGTATTGTAAGTTGTTTTGATGGTTGAAACTGGATATCTGTTATTGATATTGGATAATTTATTTTGTGTCTATCACATAAGTAGATCATTATAATAAATTATACAAGCTGCTATCTGTGTCTTTCTGTTGCGTTCAGTCCACATAAAAAACGTAACAATCTGTAGAACTCAACCTCTTCATTAAGATGAAAGATAGTTAGCCTGATGGTGACCTTACTTTGCCACAGAGTATATTAACTTCACATAGGATAATTCGTTTCTGCTATATAAACTATGTCTTTATGTTAAATTTCTTTTGATTTGTAGCTTTACTCTTAATGGTATGTTAAATGTTCAATCTAAGTTAATCTTGATTTTCTTTATTATTATGTATTACCTTGGGTGGAATTTAGGTGAGCCTCTTCTTTCACATATACACATATTTTCATAAACAGATTATTTCTAATTTGTAATAATGAATTATTAATCAGAGTATGAGTTTCCAATGAAAACTGCATTGAAAACGCAGTTCAAAATAGCACACCTTTCTGAAATGTACCTTGGTATTTACATTATTATAATTCACCATCTACACTTCATACTGATGGTATTTTGGGAAGCCCCCCACAGTTTACCTCAGCCGCCACTGATAATAATCTTGCCATTTATATGACATTAATATACTTTAGTTTATCACATATTAGTTACGTTACTGTTTAAAGGCTTTTTTTTCCTTCGGTCGATGAATTGGAATTTCTCAGTGTAAGTTAATGTGAAGTTAAAACTATGACCTATGATAAGACAAATATTTCACTTCTTAGAACGAAACTCCTATGCAAACATTAATATTTATGCAAATATACAAACTGTTTTTGTTCTCTTTTTTTCAAAGAGACAGTTAATAGAATAGATAATAATAATTTATTTGATAAAGATTTGAAATGTACCTAAATCTCGTTAGTTGTCATTACACAAACTGAGGTACCAGTTCTGCTTCCGGGGATATAAGGATTGAATGTAGAATTGAAATAGTAAGTTAAATCATGAATTATTATTTATACGCATAATTCATTCCGCATGTACGTTATTTTATTTTACATCCTTCTTTACAGGTTACTAGACTCGCAATCTGAGGGTCGCGGGCTTGAATCCTCGTCACACCAAACATGCTCTCTCTTTCAGCCGTGAGGACGATATAATGTTACGTAAATCTCACTATTTGTTTATAAGAGAGTAACTCTTAAAAATTGGCTGTTGGTGGTAATTTAATAGCTGCTGTCTTTAACCTTACGTTACTAACGCAAATGACTCTCATTGCGCGAAATTCAAACCAACCCTTCTCTTTTACGGCCAATATGTTTGAAACTGAAAACTTCTTGAAAGACCACATTAGAAGTTCTTCCCCCTTCCTGGGCCAATATAGAGAGAGGTTTCTCAGTGATTGTACAGAATTCATCATGTGACACCGCCACTTAAGGATATTTTGTTTTGGTGACCTTTTTTTCTCTTCTCAAAATGTGAATATCTGACACGTTTAATGGAAAAAAACAACTTAAATTTCACAAGAAAAACTAACAAATTTTAGGAATAAAAATTGGTCCAAGACTGTGAAGTCATTAACTAAACAAATTTATTTTTGCTCTGTGGGTGGGGCCGGGTAGTAACTGCTCCTTGGTCCATTACATCATCCTACCAAGTTTGGTTGAGATTGGCCTAAACACAACGAAGTAATTCATGGATAAGCAAACAAACAAATGTTTTTACTTTTATTTGTATAAATAAATAGTACCAAATTTTAGCTTCTTTTTAATATTATTTTTTATTATTACCCAGTCCTTACCCATCCACATTGGTTTATCAGTACACTAGATAATTTTTATATGCCAAAACGGCTCGTTTGGGTTCAGAAAATATTTTAAATAGAAGAGCCGTTTTTGCATATAAAAATTTTCAACAAGTGGGTTTCTCGACATCACTGAGTACACTAGATAGCTTACGATGCAAAAATTCAGCTTTAGATACCTACGGTTGGCACAGCAAAGGTATCCCATTGTGTAGTTTATCGCATAAAAAAACACAATAATTTTACAGTCAATGATAGTAAAGGAAATATTTGGAATAAATGTGAATTAACGCGATTCAAATAATGCTTGAATAAAAAGAAAAGCAGGAAAATAATCCCCGTTAATCCTCACATGTAGCTGAAAACTGGTAATTTATCTTATTACGATGACAATTTTATTTCATCTTTCCCTTTGTATTGACGAGATATCATTTTAGTTAAAGTATATTTCAATTTAAATGTGTCTCAGAACGGCTGGTATGGATATTAACACTTTTATTGAGGGGAGAATAACGTTTCGACCTTCCTAGGTCATCTTCAACCGATATAACACTCTGTAATAAAATGTTTACTTTTTTTGTTTTAGGGCAGAAAGTTTTATTTCTAAATTGCTTATGCCTAAAGTAAATAGAAAAAAAACTTTTTTCTCTTCAAACTTTGCTTTTGTGATTATTTGGGAGCTGATACGTGAAAGTGATTTACATTACAGTATCAAACCTCGAGAAACTACTCACTTCTAAACATATTTGTTCATTTTTTATAACTTTTGTGTAAATATATGTGAATCTTGGTTCGTATGTTGTTTTATTCAGACCTTATATAAATGAAAATGTGCAAAATTGTGCGTTTTTACATAGAAAATAGGTTAGTTTCTAAATGTCATTATCCAGGTTACAAAAACAAAGTTTGAAGGGAATAATGATCATTTCCTGTTCTTTTACAACATAAACAATTAAAAAATAACTCATACTATCCAGGAACAAAATTTGTGTTACATAGTGTAACAGATGACCTAGGAAGGTCGAAACGTTGTTCTCTCCTTATCAATAAAAGTGTTAGTAGCCATGCCAGCCGTTCTGACATACATTTTTATTTGAAGTTGGGTTTCTCGTCATTAAGGATATTTCAATTTATTCATTTAAAGATTTGTTATAGAAGAATTGATAAGTTGTGGGTGCCTCTAAAAATATTGAATAAACATCACAGTCCAAGTTAGTTTTTTTCTTATAATCAGATGAGGGATCAATGTCAAATCATGTCTGTATTAATTTAATTAAGCAGAGAAAAATGCATAAGAAAGTTAAATATAATAAACTGTACTTTTGCCATAAAGAAATCCGAGTAAGAGTTTTCTCGTCTTTCTTACGTTTGGTTAAACTACATAAGTTTTTTCCTACACTAGAAACCTACTTGTGTTCTTTTCCTTCGGTACAATACATTCTACTTTTATCCATCAGAAAGCGCCACAGTAGAACAGTACCCCCCGTGTTATATATACATACACACTCTTTATATTTAAATTTTGTAAGACAGGTTTTAATTATCTCGATTATGGGCCTGTGGAAGGAGAACTTACAATACACACGTACTTATAATTATGTTATGTTAAATTAAAAAGATTACTTCGGTAATGGCGAACAAGATTCGAATATGTACGTTACCAGAAAATATTTTCTTCGTTATAAGAGCAGTAACTTATCCCTTTGCGTTTAAAATTAGGGACGACGAAAGATAGCTTTAGTAGCTTTGCAACAAATACAGAAACTTAAGAAATGCAATCACTGAAAAAATTACAAATATATAATTATGAGATTGCTAATTTAGCTTTATTACGATTTAACTTACACGTCAGTGCCTAATTTCGTATACTTTTGTAGCTGTGAAAGTCAAAGTAGATTCAGAAGTACAAATTTGATAACTGCTAATGAGGTAAACGATTCAGTTTGCCAGTATACTTTTAAAATTCAAATAATTGTGCGTGTTCACTGTGACGCTTCATGAACAAAAATCTTAACGGAAAATAAATCGTCCACCATAAATAAATATATTAATAGTAACACCCTTCACATATTATCTAGGAGGTCGTAGCAAAATATTTTAACTTTTATAATATTATGAATTATTAAATTATTTATGTTTAAATATTCATAATAAAACCATATAGCTGCACTTTAGTAAAACAATGGCTTGATTGTTGAGTGAGATAGAATAATATTGCTTACAATAATCGTGTTAACATTCTTTTCTGTTTTGACGATTCAAAGATTTTGCGATCAAACGTTGTCCTTTCTCTCTTTAGTATTAGAAGAGGAAATACGAACTTGTGATCGAGCATTTTATGATGACAGTAATTATCTTGTTTAATAATTGTAACACATCACGTTCCTTTGTTAGATGACTTGTATTATCTGTTACGTACGAGATTTCAATTTATGAAACTTGTAAAACGATTATCGTGTTCACACATCTGAATAACATATTATTATCGCTATAAATTTGTAAATATGTAATACATCACATGGTATATTTAACATGAAAGTAGGTAAATACATAGTAATAAAGTTTTTGGTTAGAAACTTCAACTTTGCATATATATGTTGGTTTTATATATATATATATATATATTCTACGGATATAGATCTTATAGGTTGCATTTCAGAAATAATGAATTTTATTTAATACTGTAATTTGCATAACCTTAAAACTCTGATGAAACTGCTTTCACGAATTTCCTCTAAAAATCGTTTGTTTCTTTTTTTGCCTGTTTTTTAATTTTTTTTTAATTTCAGGATGGTTTCTAGTAGAATTGAGCCTGTGTGAGAGGCTAGAGAAGAAACAAAGATCTGCCTAGAGTTGAACCTGTATGAGAGGCTAGGAAACGGAATGAGGCTAACACGCGGCTGCCATTACACACAAGCACGAGAATTGACAGCATGCTTGATAAATGGCCATGTAGTGCGTGGAAGTGAACTAAGCTGGCAGGCTTATTCGCAGCGCTCCCCTACTTCGCGAACTCTGGGCGCATGAGTCTACTGTAGAAAAAACATGCCACTAAAAACGGGAAATTTTAAGAACGTCTAAACTTTTTAACTATACTAAAAACTATCTTTAGAGTTTATCGCACGTTTGGAATACACGTAGACGAATAAAATTCGGCCAATTTCAGTTATGATTCTCTATCGGAGACTCGAAAACTATGAAATGTGTCCACCCCTATATTTCGAAAATGGCAGTGTTCGCGCGGCTGTTTGCGGCATGGTGGTTGTCGCAACCGTTACTGTTTCAAAGTTGCCTGACAGCATATACATATTTCGGTATAAGTGTATATAGTACATGTCTGCATTTTTATTTTTTGAGGCAGCTGTAATGTATAATATAGCAATCCAGACTGACGCGCGTCGAAGAAAGATTGCTTTTATCACAATTATATTACTTAGTTCGGTAATCTAACTCATCGACTACACCTCGGAGAAGTGGGAGAGACAGTGAGAATTAGCGAGACGGAAATTAGAAGCACATACGCCAGTAAGAACCTGATAACGATTGCACTGTTTTATATCCATGCTGGTATAAATTTTAAAAAATTCTTTTTGGTAGCTACTTTGGTATTTGTATAAACATATGTGCAATCGAACCAGTTCACATCCTATACTATGTTTTACTTTGTTAAACATATATACCTTTAAGAACGTATAATACTTCAACACTTTGCATATTATATCTTACACGCGTACATGTAGTTCGCTTGGTGTACGTTTTGAAATATCAAGAGCCTCTTGTTTGTTTGAATCAAGCACGAACGGTTCGCGCACATGGGAAATAAAACCTACTTGGCCCCGTAGCGAAACATGTCGAACGCTACTAGCGCCGCCGTACTTTCGTGGTGAGGCCGCGCAGCCAGACGGCTGCAGTGTTTCGGTTGACGTAAGCGAGTTGAGAAACTTTGTTCCAACGCAAGGTTAGTAGAAGGACGCCTGCTGTGTGTGTGTATGTGCATGTGTGAGTCACGGGGAAACTTGTACTGGTGCTGTGCGTGCACTTTATATATATGTATGTATATCCAGTGGTTCTCCGCGTGTACCTATATATATGTATGTATATAGGATAGTTGTTTTAGCGCCTTTTATTTTCGAAAATTATCTTACATGATGTGTATGTAATACTGTAAGTTGAACTATGAGGTTCTGTTACTTCTGGATCTACCCAGCAAACTGGAACTTTTCTACAAGGTATCAAAAATCTGTATGAAGTTATTAGGTAAGCTTATTTAAAAATAAATAGAATAAACTACTATAAATATAGTTTGTTTGTTGCGTGATTTTTGGATGCGTACCTCTAACATTGCCCTTTCTAAGGGTAATTAAAGTACGTCTGTATTTCATAGAACTTTTGTGTGTAATGGCTTTATCTATCATTTATTTTAAAACTATTATAGGCCCAGTGAGTTAATTTGAAATCGTAGATTATTTAGATATTAAACTGATTGTGTTGGTGTAAATAATATCGTTTTGTACTAACTAATTTATACCATGAAAATATATTTTTTTGCCATAGACTTTATTATTCTGTTTTGTACACCATGTTTCTAAATTAAGAATTGTATATATCTAAAATTGTGTAACAATTATTATTATTTGCTTATGAGTCGTTTCGAATTTAATGTGAACAAGATATTGTTAACTTTGAAAATACGAACAACTAATAAGTTTGTCTTCCAGTCGTTTCGTACTTTGTCAATGTGAAGACCCGTATTCTAACAGAGAATGTGAAAAGTCAGTCTGGCACTGTTAGTGGGAGTTTCTCCGTCAGTGGATATTTACTGTTACAGAAGTAGTAAAACATTGTGTTTAATTCTGTTTTGTGTTAGATTAAAGTTGTGAATATGATAATAATCTGAACTACACAAGACAAAAATTATGTACTGCTATCACACGAGAACCTGTACTGTAAAAATACGTGTATATAAATTAATTGTTATAAAATTAGTGTACAGGCACGTAAATATGTTTTTATAAACTCCCATAATAATCTGATTTTTCATCATTTCGTCAACAGTAGCAAATACCCGTCAAAAGAAAAAAAAATACTTAGAATTCACTCACCATGCTAGAAAATAGTAATAACGTACACGTGAATGCCCAGTGATGAATTCGAAGGTTTTTATTGTCATGCTACATGAAAAAGAAGATCTCTGGCACGCGAGATTGATGTTTCAAGTTGTGCTCCACGCTCTTATCACTTCAGCTGGGTAGTGCTTCATATATACTGTTTTAAACATGTGCCAATATTTTCTTCAGCCGGATTTTAAACTTCCCTCCACTCACCTTGTTGTTTTTCTACATCTCGCAGCTTACTTGTGACCAGTTTAGTCGTGCGTCACACTTTAATTTACAACACCCACTGTGATTGTGAGAAACATAAAACTTCCCTGACGCAGATGAATGTACATTGAAGTTTGATCGTACATGTAATCTAATGTTATAAATGCTGTTTTCTTTGTAATTGTTATACTCATGGAGTGGTTTGTGCGATTTGTAGTAAGTGTAATTATACTCTTTTATTAAAGTAATTAAATGTTACCATAACATAAGAATAAAGACGAGGGGAACCAAACCATGCGATCAGCTGTATCACCCCTTCTGAATCAATTTCCATTTCTAACAAATGTCACGTGGAAAAAATAAGTCTCTTTCATGTATTCAAACAGAAAGACGTACATCAAGTCACTGGTGAGATTTAAGATTGACGAGCGATTTATAGAAACGTAATTTGTAGAAGAGGCGCGTTTTCCATAATAGCTTCCACACTAATCTAATTTATTTGAATAAAAGAAGAAAACGAAAGTTTCATAAAATGACTTTGAATGTCTAAATATGTTTTGCTGTTGACAAAATAATTATTTTTATTTCAGTTTGATACTGCAACTACAATTTAGAAATTTTGTTTTACTCATTTAATATTTGTATTTGATAACAATAGAAGTTTTTCAAGTTCAGTATTTCACAAACAAATTGGTTTAAGTGGTCAGATTGCAAATTAAAGTCGTATAAGTGTGCCTCCCAGTGGCTCAGCGGTATGTCTGCTGACTTACACGCCAAAATCCAGGTTTCGATAGCCGTGGTGGGCAGAGCACAGATAGCCCATTATGTAGCTTTGTGCTTAATTCAAAAACAACAACAACGTATAAGTGTAAAATTAGAAACGCCAACTGAGTTTTATTTTATTTATTAAGCTATAAAAATAAGTAAATAAAAAAGGATTACCTAGGCTTAATATCTAACCGACGGAAGTTTAACCGTAATAATGGTTACTTCGTAAGTAATTACAAACCAGAATAATTATTCCATATTTTTACAAGTTTACAAAATGTACGTTGGGGAGAGAGAAACTCAAGAATGTTTTTAATAAAACTTCTAAGGGGAATCGCGGAAAAGCGTTGTTCTGAACGCTTAAAAGAAAGTTGTTAAATTTGTGAACGACTCTTAATAACAGAAATTAGCCTGTTTGGAGTTACTGAGTTCAGTTGTCACGATTGGCCCGGTGTAACGATTTCAAATTACTCCTGCTTTCAAGTTACACCCCCAGTAAAATGAAAACGATATTACTGGGGGTTAGGACAAAAATCAATTTCAGGTTAACCCCGGGGGTAGACTGAAGTCGATTTCATCTTATCCCCCTTAATTTCAAACTACTCTCTTCCCGATAGCCTCGTTTTAACGGTTTGTTAAGACGCTCGACGTTTTTATCGCACTCAGTGTGTGTAAATGAAATTAATAATAATGTAAATATTCGAATATTTATCATGTTCTGTATCTCATGCTATCAATCACTCATTTTTATTTCAGTGCGCATAAAGAAATATAAAAAAATAATAAGTATAAATTACAATATATTGAATGAAGACAGTATGTAGACCTTGTGGTCAGGCGAGGACGAGCCCTTAAAATACCTTTTATTTTATATAAATCATCAATTTTAATAAAATAATTGGCCATTTGCCTATTATCATGTACTTAGATACGTACTCGACACGCACTACAAATATTAAAAGCAATCATTATGTTTGTCATTTTGGCGTTAGAAGAGGGGGTAATTTGAATACAAGGGGGGTAATTTAAAATCAATTTCATGTTACTCCCCTGGTACTCTGAAAACGATTTCATATTACCGGGGAGGTAACTTGAAAAGGGGGTAATTTGAAATCGTTCCACCGGCACGGCCAGGTTGTTAAGTCGTTCAACTCCTAATCTGAAGGTCGCGGGTTTAAAACCCCGTCGCACCAAACATGCTCATCCTTCAAGCCGTGTGAGGGCGTTATAATGTGTCGGTCAATTCCACTTTACGTTTGTGGTGGGTGGTGATGACTAGCTGCCTTTCCTCTAGTGTTGCATTGCTAAATTAGGGGCGGCTAGCGCAGATAGCTCTTGTGTAGTTTTGCGCGAATTTCTAAAACAAACCATTTTTCACAAGTTCACGAAGGTAGTTCCTAGTTTACCTATGCTTCGAGTTCAGCGTTAGCGTCATGTTACCGAAAAACGATACCGATTACTGTGTCCCATTAGTTAGCAGTGGTACTGTTGGCTAGTCAGTCAATTAAAAATTAGTGAGGGATCGCCTAGAATTGAGAAAACCCGTAAATAGCTTTGAGTATATTTGAAAAGAAATTCGTTTTTTAAAAAAAAGTATATTAACGTCTTAAGCGATGCTTATACTGTTAAGTATTAGTGACGAAACCGGTATTTAAAGTTATATCAGGTTTCAGTATTTATTAATGTTGTGTAGAATTGCTTGTAGCTCCAGAGACGCGCAAAACGTTTGCTGCCAAGTTAGTATTTTTATTGCAACGAGATTTCTTTAACTACAAGATTTGTAGAGTAATACAAGTGAAATGTGCGTAATCGTAAACACCAAAATGAGCAACTCCACCTGGTGTTGTAGGTGGTGCATCATAAAACTTTAGCTAAATGTTGCTGTTCTGAATTAAGCACAAAGCTACACATTGGGCTATCTGTGCTCTGCCCCCACGCGGTTTTTAGCGTTGTAAGTCTGCAGACATACCGCTGAGCCATTGAGGGGCAACTTTAACTAATATTGAGCTTAAGTTCGATGAAAAGATAACTTTACTGAGTATGTTGTTTACATTAGATTTAGTTAGGACTGAACTGTACTGTAGTGAATATTATCTATAAGTAAACTTAATGTTATTTAAGAACCTAAAATCAGACCTTTCTGAAAACTTCAAGCTTTTAGTGTTATTTTACTAAATGGTGAGTAAATAATATTTGTATTTACATTTTTTTCTTGTTATTTCTTTATTCATAGAGTAGTTGAGTTCTCTGGCGCAGTCAAACGCTTGCAATTTTTTCTGCGCACCTTTATAAGCCGTACCGACAGCAGAGTTATATGATGAGATTTGAGTGTGCCTGGCATGGCCGAGCGCGTAAGGCGTGCGACTCGTAATCCGAGGGTCGCGGATTCGCGCCCGCGTCGCGCTGAACATGCTCGCCCTCCCAGCCGTGGGGGCGTATAATGTGACGGTCAATCCCACTATTCGTTGGTAAAAGAGTAGCCCAAGAGTTGGCGGTGGGTGGTGATGACTAGCTGCCTTCCCTCTAGTCTTACACTGCAAAATTAGGGACGGCTAGCACAGATAGCCCTCGAGTAGCTTTGTGCGAAATTCCAAAACAAAGATTTGAGTGTCTGCGATTAGAATTGTTTTGTATTGTTCAATAAATCCGGTGTTTAAAGCAGTTTTATTGCAGTAAATACTGTATTCTGAACGCAGATGTCATGCAGGCTTCTGCTAGTTGTTATTTTTCTCTGTTATAATACGTGCACACGTCATTTCTGAAACGGACAAAAGAACAAGCATTTTATTTATATTTGTAGCGTTTATGTTCATATATCACCTCGAGGTAGTTTAGATTGGTGAAATAGTTTTAGAACTTATTTTAGATTCTGTTTATTTCTGTTTCGTCCAATCACAGACCCATGGTGACCCCATTTTGCCCAATCTTTGGGACGTAACAGATTTCCCAGTTTTAACTTACCTTTATTTTTTCATCATGTTTTAAAGAAAAATAATAATGTATTGGTGTGACCTGGGACGACAAATAGAAAATGTAACCAACATTTATGTGAGGTCCCATTTAATATTTTTGTGAAAACTATAAATGACACCTTATTGGCCTGTTGCAATGACATCATCAGTCACATGATCAGTGGTGGATGAAATATGTTTTGACTTTGTTGCAATGTGTGTTGAATTTTAGAATATTAAGCCTAGACTGAGTTAATATGCTGTGAAGCTTGACGTATCTCAGTTTAACTACCTGACGTTTATGATCATCTTGATGTTGGAACATACCCAAGTTTAGAGCCATAACGTTCGTTTCACATTCCTAACGAAACTTTTTTTTCAGTTAAACTGCTATCATTAATATTCATATCGTAATATGTAAAAGATTATGTAATTAACGTTGAAGTAAATATAGTCGCGTGCATTCTGTTGTAATGCCTTTAAAAATGGAAATCAGTAACTAAAACGACAAACTTATCCAAACAGATATAAAGCGGTAGTTGAATGGAGTGTATCAGAACTACATTTTGATGTTGGACGTTTTGTGGACAATGTGCTGCGTCAAGACATTTATCATAGAAACGGTATGTAAAATGTCTTTATGACGCAAAATATTCATACAGTCAGACTATAAAGGTATGTTCTGAACGTATATGATGAAAATATCCATTGTACTTAAGGGTATTGGAAAACAAAGGATTATGGACCAACTTGTGACATCAAGACTAACCATAAAGGAACCAACAAGTTATGCTCCTACTGTGGTAAACACAGGTGTTGGTGATAAAAGCTTCCAATGTTTTCCAGACAACAAACAGTATAAGCAAGAAAGCTTTATGTTTGGAGAAGTGACACATGTCCGTTACACCACGCATACCTTAATCAGTTGGAGAAGGAAACATGTATTCACGCTGTTTCTTTCAAACATATACCAGTCAAGTCGTCGGACGTACGACTTACGGATTTCCATATGATTAGATAGTTGAAATGGGACTGGGAACTGGTGTCCTTAGTGTAATAGATAGAATATGGAAAGCAGCACGGAGGAGTGACGTGTTTCGAGCATGACGACTTTACGGTACAGTCTTATGTAATGAAAGTTACACTGCAGCACTATTGTCAAAATTTACGGTTGTCAAAGAGAGCATGACAGAGTGAGAATACATGGATTGTAAGGCTTGTGCAAAGTAGTTTTCATAAAAGGTTTACAAGAAAAAAACAACAACAACTTGTATTTTCTGGATGGAACCAGCCAGTTTGCTACTTGATATGTGTGTTATATGAGATATTGTCAAAACCTGGCTACATATGCAAATCATAGCTTACCAAAAAGCAAGAAACCGATAAAACGTATTTTATTATCAGCTAAAATCTGCAATTTTGGATAAAATCTGAAATGGATAATAATATACTCTCTGTCTGGTGGACCTAAATTTGCTTTCAGTTGGGAAATGGGTAGATGTTGATTTTAATGGTTATGCTCATGTAGATGGAAAAAGAAATATATGTACATTGAAAGAAAACATTAGTTTGAAAAATATATCATGTTCTTGAGACTACTCTTTATAATTTCATTATTAGGGCGATGAAACAAAATGGCGACCATAAAAATTACTCATTCAAAACCACCTTTAAAATGTCAAATATTAACAATAAACTATTGATTGAGCAAAACTGAGGCTTATTGTACTTTATAAAGCCGCCTAAATCACTATATAGGTGTTTGTGGAGTGAATCAAAATTTCACTATTTTAGCAAATTTTCATCTACTTAAATAAGTAAGCGACTTTTCCAGATAAACATAGAGAAAAAATGATGAACCTTATCGCACTAATTCTTCCAGAAATCTTTTCCGTTTGGAGTCCCAATGATTCCTTTTTTCCCTAAGAGGATACTAGTGTGTGTGTGTAACGAATGATGCGCTATTTTACGTATATAACTAGATTTTAGGGTAGGCTGGTAGAGATCCTGATAGGTAATCAAATCAAATAAGGTAACCGTGCGCCCCACGTTTGGTATTATTAAAACACAAAATATATCTAACAAAAAGGAAAAAAAAAACATATAATAAAAAGAACATAAATTGGAATCGATATTTATATAACCCAGCTAGCTCTAGTAATGTAAAAAAAAATAGTTTTGCAAAGTGTGTTAAAGCAAAAACTGATTTACCAAGAACTCAGACTAATTAGTGTTTTGCCATAGGGATAAAAAAATTAAATTTTAACTCAGAATTTTATTAACAGTTTTCACACATTAAAACTTCTCATATAACTATAGGTTTGGTCTGGCATGACCAGGTGGTTAAAGCACTCGACTCGTTTTCCGAGGGTTGCAGGTTTGACTAGCTGCCTTTCCTCAAGGTTTATACTGCAAAATTAAGGACGATTAGCGCAGATAGCTCTCGTGTAGCTTTGCGCGAAATTTAAAGTGTAGGTTTCGTACATATTGATCTCAACTTGTAATAATAACAACAGCCTGCCTTGCTGGGTGCATCAGAACCAGTTATTAATAATTGTACTGTCTCTTAAATTTAACTGTTTCATTGCGTATACCACATCTTATCCAATTAGGCACAATCGTTAATTAACGTAAACAGTCAATGTTAATTTAGATGTAGACAATTAAATTCATGTTGATTGAACTTTTACTCATCTCGTGTTTTTCGTGTGTTTGACTAATTGTTAAGCTTTATTTAGTTATCATAACTTACGCAATTTTACCATGACTGAATGAAAATACATGATTTTTAATGTTGATATATAAAATATAATCGTAAATATATGTGTCATATTGTGACTTCAGATGATTATCAATTGTTTGTTTTCACGTGCGTGTTTTTATCAGTGCTGTAGGAATGGCATAAACAAACCAACTGTAGCCGTAATGAAGGTATACAGTTTGACGTTAGGATTTTTTAAACAAGTGAGAGCGGTTTATTTTGTAACTGAATATTTGCAGTATCATTGTAAAAACTCGTTACAAATGTATAACTCGATAAATAATCACCTTGAGATAAGTTTATTCAAAGAAAAATTTTGATTTTACTTTAGTCATTAGGTAGTTTCCAATGAATAATGAATATCGTGTGTACATAGAAACAAGGTTTGAAAACGCAAACCAAGGGCTGCGTGAAAGAAACTTCTATTAATATCCTAATGCATTGTTATTATTGCGTTTTTATTCACAACTGTGGGTTCTAGTCGTGATACTAGCGGTTAGCAAGAAGGGTTTATGGAGCTGGTGGTCTGTGGTTCGCGCCCCGATATAAAAATCACAGTCGTATCTTTTGGTTTACAGTACCCAACAGGTTGGCGTTGAGTGGATATCGACTGACAGCTGCTTTCTAACCTATGGCTTCAAAATCAAGGATTTTTATAGTTTCGTACGGTTGGTATCAAAGGAGTAACAAGCAACAAGTATTAAGAGCTGGTTTTTGAAGTTTCAATCGTCGTAATTTTTTCGTCTTAATTAATTAAAATATTTAAGGATGATACATAATTGCCATTTCTAAAATGCTATACACACACATATTAATTGCTTATATGGTCGAATATGGAAATATTACTTGAATTTAATTTAGATAATATATGGTTCTTCTCTGGACAGCGATAAGTCAAGAATTTACAATGCTAAAATCAGGGGGTTGATTCCCCTCGGCGAACACAGCAGGTAGCTCGACGTGGCTTTGCCGTAATAAAACAAACAGATGATGATTATATAAGGAATTATTACTACAGTTAGAATACCACTTCAAAATCACACATCATACTTACAATACAGATAAGTCCAAAGCATTTTTGTCAAAAAATGTTAAAAAGAAAATTGATAGACGTTTTACTATTTCTAAGGGCACGGTATGGCCAGGTGGTTAAAGCGCTCGATTTGTAATCAGAGGTTCGCGGGTTTGAATCCGTGTCACAACAAATATGCTTGCGCTTTTAGCTAAATGGGTGGTTTATAATGTTACGGTCAATATCACTAGTCGTTGATAAAAGAGTAACCTAAGAGTTGGCGGTGGGTGGTGATAACTAGCCAGCTGCCTTCCTTCTAGTCCTACACTGATTAGGGATGGCTAGCGCAGATTACCCTCATATAGCTTTGCGTTAAATTAAAATAGAAACAAAACAAACAATTTCTAAGTTGGATTCACCTATGAACGTTAGTGTTTTCATAATATCATACATTGTTAATTAGATACAAAGCAAAAGCTTTAATATCAGAATATTCATATTTTAAAGATTTTGTTTTGTCATCTTTATTAAATAGGACGTTTTATGTTAAGCTGGTTGTATAAACACATATTTCATCTGATTGTTAATTTCGTATATTGTTTCACAACTGGTGTTCTCCTTTAAACAAGTACGGAAGTATCACACAGGAAATGACGGACTTGAAGTATTGGAAATCCGTTTTCCTTTCAAATATGTTTATGTGTACATTGAAACATAATTACAGTGCAACTTTTTGCTCAATTTATGAACATTTTAAACGAAAAACTCATTTGAAAAATAAATTTCTTGAGCGAAAATGACAGCAATAGTGACCATAATATTTGAATGTCTGATTAAAAAGTCACCCGCTAGTACAGCGGTAAGTCTACGGACTTACAACGCTAAAATCAGGGGTTCGATTCCCCTCGGTGGACTCAGCAGATAGTCCGATGTGGCTTTGCTACAAGAAAACACACAAACACTGATTGAAAAATTCATATATTTTTTGTATGAGCTTATCTGGTGTCAGCTTTGTTCGGAGAGACACCTAGTAGTGATATTGGAAATTATATTCTATTTGTCATGCTATGGCAAAAATACACGAAATGCTATTTTTATGGCTAATTATTATTCACCCATGTTATAAATATTTAAAGTACTCATGTCTTTATTACTTATACAGAGTTAGAAAAGTAACAAAATGTGAAAGTTTATGCAAGTTGATTTTTAAGAATAGTGCTTTTAAAAAATACTTGTGGAAGTAATTTCAGAAATATCAAAAATAGTAAAAATACGAGTTTGAAAAAGTATGAGAAGTCTACGAATGATTGCTTATTACCTCATTGCCTGTTTTCAACCGTTTCGAGTTTATTTAGTAGCGTCATAAGTAGATTGAAACTGAGGCTCAAATCTAGGATGTATTTTTATTATTATAAACGTGCCTAGAGTATAGGTTTGAAAAAGAGAAAAAATACATCTATTAATATCTTATTTGTGCTGGGAAACAACATAATCTCCATAATATTAGTGCTAAGTAAAAGACTACATAAAAATAGATCAAACTGCTCACATTCCGATACTGTATGAGGCCTACTTTATTTGCTTTTTTAAATTCAAAACCGCGCTTATGAGCCGTGAATTTGTCTAAACTAGTCTGTTGCGACGGGAGCAGCGAATCAAAGAGCAGATAAGGCTTCCAATTAAATTTTTCTTCACTGAAATTCATGTTTTGGTAGAGAAAATAAATTAAAAAATAAACATTCATGGATTACGTATGTATTTTGAGATAATACAAGCCTGTAAGTTATCGAGATGGTGGATTAACTACAGCGTATCTGCTGTTACATTTTATAATGTTAGAGTATTTCACACGTGTTCGCTGATTAAGTTTTTAACATAAGGGATAATGACAGATGATTTACATTATGAGTCGGGTTATTTAATTCTCGTTTCGTGTTTTTAGTTTTAACACTAGTTTTAAAACAGTAACCATATGAATATATTATATTCTGGCATCATAAAAATCGCCTTCACAGTTTGCTCCTGAAAAAGAAAGGTCCGCGTTTTGAAAGTGCTCGGTTTATGGGTTTTTTATCATTTTGTGTCAAGACTTATTGAACCGTTTTTCTTCTTTTACATCATTAATAAAAAGCGACTTTTTTATCTGCAAAAAGACGTAATTTTATATTTTTCTTGAAAATGTCATTTAAATATTCTATCAAACTTGAAGGGCTTTTAAATGTTTTCTCGCTATTCAAATTAAAGCGTCTATTTATCTCTATCTTTTACGTGAGAGAAGCCAACCACGTGGTTTGCTCCTTTTCCCGCTGATTTACGACCGCATCACCATACAGTAACATAATTAGTCTAAGAACTTTAGTCGTGTTATTTTGTAACTTCCTTCCCTCCAACTGGTTCCTCTATATTACTCCCCCCTACACACACCTGGCAGACTTGTTAGTTATCAGACTGTGTTTCTAGACAGCAGGGCGCCACAAAAAAATAATAATTGTTAGCTTTATAGACCATAGACCAACTGAGAACTGTCAAATCTAATTGTTCGTATACTTTGGCTAAGAATAGTTATTAAACTAAGACTGTTTTTCTGTCACAAATCTAGAGGATCCTTTCACACGTGTTATATGCATATGTAATAAACAAAAATCTAGTAGTAATCCACAGTTTTTCGTTTGGAAGAGTCAGCTGTCTCTCCAACATTGGACAACTAATGTATACTTGTAACATCCTGTGTGAATGTGTGTGTGTGTGTGTGTATACTTGTAGCATCCTGTGTGTGTACTTGTAGCATCCTGTGCGTGTGTGTATACTTGTAGCATCCTGTGTGTGTGTGTGTACTTGTAGCATCCTGTGTATAAGTGTGTAGTTAACATTCATCAGCTCATATAATTTTTATTTTATTTTATTGATTTATAACTTTTTAATCGAATTGAAATATTTGTTTTGTATTTCACTCTATGTTTATCTGTTTTACTCCCTCATTTTAATATAATTTTAATGAACTCTATAGCAGTACCGTAATTAGTTTTGATATAAGGTGTATTGTGCCGTGTTAATGAGTGAAGGTCGTAACGTAAACTTGTGTAAACAAACCATCAAATAATTCTTTAAGATGGAGCAGAAAACAACAAAAAAAAGGTTTTCCTTCTATTTCGATCTCCCCCTTTTTTCTGTTCTTGTATTTGAATTTTAAGAGACAATTGTCGTTAAGACCACCTCAGCTTATAGTTTTTTGTTTTTAAGTTTGGCTATAAAGTTAAAAAAGTGTTTTAATTGTGAAGTAATTGGGAAAGTGTTGTGCTTAGTGAATTCGCAGTAGTTTGGTTTGATTTGTTTTGAATTTCGCGTAAAGCTACACGAGAGCTATCTGCGCTAACCGTTCCTAATTTAGAGGGAAAGCAGCTAGTCTTCACCACCCACCGCCAACTCTTGGCCTACTCTTTTATCAACGAATAGTGGGATTGACCGTAACATTATAAGGTTCCCATGGCTGAAAGGGCAAGCATATTTGGTGCTACCGGGATTCGAACCCGCGACCTTCAGATTACGAGTCGCACGCCTTAACCCACCTGGCCATGCCGGGGCTGATAGTTATTTTCTTTTCTATATCGTGTTGTAAGGAAACAAGTAAAATAAGTAAACATAAGTATCCGTCACTCATCTTCCCTTTATCACTTTTTTTGTGTATAATTTCTGTGTATGTTTGTGTTTCTCGTTAAGTATGCCGATATAAAACTTAGTGTAAAGTGATTAGTTTTAGACATTTTCATCAAATTGTTTACATAGGGTTAAACGCATTTTGTTACAAAGATTTCATTATGTTAATCTCTTGGCGTCAGAGATGCCAGGAGTGGCGCTTCGGGCGAATTATCTACTTGATATATATTTGGTTTACGTCGTATTCCCAACTACTTGACAGTGCAATGCTGCCACGGTTAGGCTTAATTCGTAGTCCTTTCCGAATAAGGTTATTCGTATAGTGAGAGTTTCAAACAATGTCGAATCCAGGGGCATGACGTTTCCAAGAAGGGAGCTTCAGTGTTTACCATGGAAATGAAAATACTCTCACAGTAGAGCACTTAAAACAGCTACTCTGAAACCAGACATCAGGCTAATCTGAAACATTATGCCATTATGCAACGAGAAGGCAGTGGTTACGAACGAGAACCCTCCGAACTAGGAAAAAAAGCCATTGCGATGAAACTTGGAAACACCTTTTAGTACCGTTAACAAGATAGTACACAAGAACATGAAGTGGACAAATGTTCACAAACTCACAGCCATACTTTGAAATCAACGGATGTTTTTTATGAAAAACATCGCCGATAAAAAGAGAACTGAATATTCTCGTTCTCCCGCATACATCCAAGTTTACATATGCAGTTCCAATAGACATTTGTGCCTATGACCTTCATAAGTGTGTTTTTGGAAGCCGATATCTATTTACATATGATCAGTGGTTCTGAAATTTTTTCCTTTCGGGTCGCCTACTGGTCTCGCCTGCGTTTTGTTCTCATGTCTTTTCTCGGCAGTACCGTTGCGTGTCAGTGAATCATATTTTAGGAACCACTGCCGTCGAGAGTTAAAGCATTGACGTTGCATTGATTTGCATGTTTGTTGCAACTGAAATTGCTGTGTCGGACAGTGGTGTGTAATGATGGTCATCACACTGAACTTGATCGGGGATGGAGGGAATAGTTCCCAGTGTATCGAAGAACTTGTAGCTCAGTTTTTGTAAAGTGCAAAGAACTTAATGCTGTTGCTTTTTGACTCTACTTTAAGGTGAATTTCGTTAGTGTTATCGGTTTCATTATTTAATGTAAATTTTGAGTGTTACTACGTATCGTGTTGGTTTTTATACTTGTGAAGGTTTACCCAAAATGAAAGCTCGCTTTAAAGTGAATTTGTATTTAAATATTACACATTTACTGAAAGAAATATATATTCGTGTTCTGAATATCAGTTTTAGGCGTGTAAATATAAGCCATTGACGTAATAATAATAATAAAACTACTATGTTTAGGACTGACCAAAATCTCTAACAGACTGGATCTTTTGAGGTCAACTGAGTTTACGACTAGAATCGAGAAAACCAATATTCAACCATTGTATTATTATTATTACTAAATATTTTAGTATTCGTGAATTGGTTTGATATTCTGTACTTTTATTCAGTGTTTCTTTTTAGAATTAAATAACATAGAGTGTACGTAACATAGAACTTACGTATTTCAGTTTTGTTTTAGAAATCCTTGTTTTCATAAGTTATTGATATTGTATTGGATTTTTTGTATACGGTCAAACGAGAATAGCATTCCTACGTATATTTATTATTTATAGATCAAGAGTGCGTGTGTATTATTCATATTATTTTATGTACTACTGCAACGCGGCTTTCGTACCTAAACTTCAGTTGGTGAAACTCGTAGAGGAAGTCAACACCTTAGGTCATTTTTATACGTTTTAATTGGCTAATTCAGTAAAGCAAGTTTAATACTATCGCCAGAGTATGCAATATAGAAGCTCACACATAACTGTTATACAGTTTTAAAGAAAATTTCTTTCGACTGACTGAAGAGGTAAAAAAACGCATTTTTATTAAGTTAATGATGCCCAGTTGTTTGCCCATATTTCCCACGAAAATCGTTATACGAAGAACAACAGTATGAAATACTGATTTACAGTGGAGAAAAGCCCCGAAAAAAATGATATGTGGGTTTGCTGTATAATTTTTTCAAACAGTGGTTCTCACGCTGGGCGGTACCGCCCCCTAGTGGGCATTTGTAACATTCAGAAAAGGTAAACTTTTAGAAGACGGACAGAAAATGTTTTGAGGGTTTTAAAGGTATATTTGTTAAAATTAAACCAAAAGAATATATTATTATCACCTTACAATTCTAATTTTGGTAAAATATTTTAATAGGCTAAACATTTATTAGAAAGGGGGAATGAGAGCTTAATTTTTGCTGAAGGGGAATCTGCGGTGAAAAAGGTTGAGAAGCTGATTTACACCGTCAGCAGAGAGGATTCTCACATTTTATATTAACATAGGGCAAATCAGCAGAGAGGATTCTCACATTTTATATTAACACAGGGCAAATCAGCAGAGAGGATTCTTACATTTTATATTAACACAGGGCAAATCAGCAGAGAGGATTCTCACATTTTATATTAACACAGGGCAAATCAGCAGAGAGGATTCTCATATTTTATATTAACATAGGGCAAATCAGCAGAGAGGATTCTCACATTTTATATTAACACAGGGCAAATCACATCTCAGTCATATCTTTTGTTCGTACTGTATATTCATAAATATGAAAATGTAGGTCATATTGTATTATTTCAAATAATCTGAAAGATGATTTAAATTTTGATTTTGAAATATTATTAAGAAAATACCTCCAAAGTTTGTTGTATGCTTGTGTTTTTTCTTGAAGTGTGGCATTTAATTACAAATAAAATTTGGTTTACATTTGTTTTATGATTTTTTCGTATGTCACGCAATAGAGTAAAAGATAAAAATTTCATAATTTACGAAAGCTCGCGTTGAGTTGAATTTGTATATAAATATTACTCGTGTGGATTTACTGAAAGAACTTGATCTTCGTATTCTGAATAAGTTTTATGCACACAGATACAAGCCATTGACGTTGTAATAATAAAAAATACTGAGCATGTATTAGTGGTGTGTGTGTGTGTGCATATAATCAAAACTTTCTGTGTAGTAAGCATGATCCCCGCAGGGCTTAGCACGCGCTCTTTTGTCGACCCTCTCATTAATCATACAACAGACTCCGTCATCTGATCTGGTCGTTTTTGTGTGATGGTATTAGCTGAAAACATAATTACTGAAGCCGTGTGAATTACAGGAAACTCCCGGCTTTGATGGCGTTGTGAATTCTGGTCTCATAAATGATGCATAAGTAATTTTACCTTCTTGCGTGCTAACAGCCAAGATACGAGGTGGCGCTCTGCCAGTGATATGCCATACAGGATAGTATGTGCGTCATGAATTATAAAGGGGGTACTTTAATACGAATGCTCGTGGTCTACATCAAAACTGTCGATGAAGTAGTCAAAAACTGATTCAACGAAACTGGACTCGTAGTTTTTAGAGAATTGGGGTTTAATATGTTTTAAAAGTACTGCGATCAAAAGTGTTTGTAACCTTTCAGCAGTCAAAAATTATGTTTACATCCAGGTTCATTTAACGTTTCCAGGCAAAAAAAAATTAGATTTAGAACTAAGTTCATTTTACGTTTCGGTGGTCAAGAATTAAATTTTAATCCATATTTTAGTTTTTTTAACATGGCATGAGTTACTTTTATTAAGTTCAACAGATTTGTTATATTACGTTTTAGAATATAGGGTCACACTCATTGAAAAGTTCTTGTTATGGAAAAGTTTAAATAAAATTATTGCATTTGCTTTTTTCCATGTCGTTACCAATTCAGGGTATACACAAAATTTAGGTCATTCGGTATTTTAACTAGTTATAACTTAGGTTCACATACTGGGAACCTGTAACCAGTGATACTACCATGTATTTTAATGTAGTTTTTTAAATGCACGTTATAATATTTTTTGAAAAATTTCAGTTTATCCCCGCAGCAACATTAATGTTATTATCGTGTGTAGTCGTGAATTATATTCAAATATAGAAATGTAGTGTTTCCATCCCATGTCTGTAAGTTGTATGGTACTGATATGAGGTGTTTACCTATGTTTGGACACACATTTTAAGTACAAGCTAAAAAAGTATAGTGAAATACATGTTGGTCTACATACCTCAAGTGTTAATAAATTAAGAAACAAAATCAGGTCCACAACGAGATTTGTGTCATTTTAGAAATTTGTTTATGCCAAGGCTCTTATATATAAACCTTCAAATTTTTATATACCATAATCCGCGTGACCACTGTTAACGTCAGCATATTTTTGAGGTAATGGAGAGTACGGTATCAAGAGTAACGAATCTCATACGGCCAGTCCAGAAGTGTGGTATAACATTGTTCACTGCTTTGTTAATACAATGCATGTAGAAATAGGCAGAGTCTCGTTGCGTTTTGTAAAAGAAAGACGTTCTAATAACATCAACAACTTTCAGTTACTGGAAAGAGTTTTTTCCAGTATTTCAATATCCTCGAATCTATCTACTATTTAAAGCGATAGTGTTTGTTTGTTGTTGGTGGTGGTGTTTTTTGTAAGGATACATATTATTGTTTAATTACTTTGTCCAGTTGTGTTAGAACATGATAGACGTTTCATAATTGGCGTTGCACGTGAACGACAGTTTTGAACACCATGTACCATGTGGTGAACAGTCGCCAATATGTCAGTGCTCATTGACAAACTTGTGAATCCTGGTTTATGCCAGAACTGATGAGATGGAATTTAGGGATTTTAAAACTTTACTTGTGCACTTTAGCAAATGTTTTATTTTCCTTGCTTAACAGTTATTACGTTTTAAAATGTTTGAATTAGCGTGGCTGAAAGTGGTAGGCGAAAATGAACTCTTGGGATAGGAGGACGGGGAGCAATAAAGGTAGAGACAGTAATACAGAGTTCATTTTTTTAATATATTCTCGTTACTTATCCTACTTTCGCATGCGTTGGACTGGCATAGATCGATGGTTTGGGTGTTCAACTCGCAATTTGCGGGTTGCGGGTTTGAATACATGTTTCAGCATACATGCTCGTTCTTTCAGCCTTAGAAGCGTTTATAAAGTGACGGCCAATTCCATTTTCGTTGATAAAAGAGGAGATCAACAGTTGGTGGTGATGACTAGCTGCAAATAGCTCTCGTGTGGTTTTGCGCGAATTTCGAAATAAACAGTTTACTCATTTATTTGACCTTGAAGGGGTGTTCAAGCAAGTTCGCGAAATTAACTCTAATCCTCATGTAGTAATTATGATGGCATTACTTAGGAACCCATAACATATGCTGGAAGAAGGAAGAGGTCAAACACACCCGATTATCCCAAGCCTTAAACGACCAAATTCTAATACCAAGTGAGAAAGACCCATCCATTTATAAAACTTAAATGGGGAGAAGAAACAATATATATTTATAGGGAATTAGACGATAAAAATGTGTGGAACACTAGTTTAAATCGTTATATACATCGTGTATGTATCTACTTAAATGTATACGCACCGCAATCAGGGGCAGTTACGTCTTACTGAGTATATGGGTGTACAGGCTGAACAGCTTGTGGGCATTTAAGCCAAAGTATTGTTTGATTTTTATTCCAAACTCAAACTGAGCTACAGTGTCTAGAATTATTCGTTTCATATGCTCAATGGAATTTTTAACATCAGTTTTAGTTCAGTAGAGGCAAGCAGCTTCAAAATGGCGGAGTTTAAACTTTGTTTCGAATAGGTGCTGTTACATGCATAAACGTTTTTTTTTTGTAAGCAGATAAATTAATTATAAGATGTCGTTTTAACATGTCTGACCACACAAACTATTTCTTTTAGATACCCCCCAGTGACTCAGCGGTATGTGTGCGGGCTTACAACGCTAAAAACCGGGTTTCAATACCCGTGGTGGGCAGAGCACAGATTAGCCCGTTGTTTAGTTTTGTGCTTAATTCAAAACAACATCTTTTAGATAATTGTTTCAATATAATGATATAATGTTTAAATGTTTTGATGTTTTACAGTATTTCGTTGGTTTTAATGTAGATACTGTTTTATGTATTTAAACATCTCTCAATATATTAAACATTCGTATCGTTTTTATTTCTAAAAAACACTTTTCTCGGTACTTTGAGGAAGTTAATGTATGTTATTTAATACAAGCACGCGCAAACATATGAAATGCTTGCTGATTTACCCCGTTACCCTTTTCTCTGAGTAGCAAGCAACCTGTTATAAATTAAAGATAATTATTGTTTGCCTTTTTTAAATATGATTTATTATTCTCTCTAAAGCTGTTTTGTTCTTTATTCATAACTTTATAGTGGCCATAGACACTACGTTCTGAAACAAATGAACTTATTTATTTGAATGTTAATCCAGTAAAAACAACATGCGTCCTATGGAAGGAAGATTGTCTCTTAACAAGGAATGTGTATTATTTTTCACAGTGTTATTTTATCGTTAACGTATATCTGTCTACGTTTGTTTAAGTTACAGCTGTTTGTAATTTTTTTCGGTTTTAAGTCTTTGCCCTTAAATTAATATAGATTTCCAGTGATTTGTTTTTAAGATACGCATATATAGTTCAGCGAATTGTGCATTTATAAGATGCACGTGACTAGATTCACTTGGAGAAATGTGATAACGACCTGAGAAGAGCATTTCGGTGGAAGGGATTGTTACAAGGAATGTCTGATAGCACAGTGAGCTTGACCTTTATAGAGATCGCGTGGTTTTGTGTTATTAAGAGTTGGATTATGACTTCATAATAAATGATATAGAAGAAGTTTCACACACTTAAGAAGCTCTTTTATGGTCCCCTCCCCTTTTGTTTTTTTCCTTCCTTGGATCCAACACTGATGTTTGATGTTCCCAGTTTAGAATCATTCGAATACGAATTCCTGACAATAGAACATAAATATTTAAATGAGTTCGGTTTTTAAACTCATTTAAGTGACTCGTACAGAGAAAGGAAATAGGCGTATAAAACTACATAGAAGTCATTATTAAACCCCTCGAAACAAAAACTTAAATGAAGTGCATTAACGTTTATGAACAGTTTTTCTGACAGTAAAACCGCAAACAAAAAATAATAATTGCATATTAACGACTGAAAATTGAAAACTAAGCTACATGTTACAATACTGAGAGAGCAAAGTACCACGTAGTGACGGAGATATCTGAAATTGTAGGACGCTTGCAGAGGTAGGAATACACCATCAGATTTCCTCTCAGTGCTCAGATTAATATGAAGAACAGGTGAGTGTACTCAGGGTCACAACCTTCCACATCTAATAGTTGCCATTTGTGTGAGAAAAATAGATAAATAAAATATTTTTCTATAATTGAACTACTGAGAATGATAGTTAAAACTTACTTTTTGTAGTTAGCATTCTGCCATTTTTTTTAGTGGTCGGTAACCTCTACAATAATAATATCTTTCAGTATGGTTATAGTGTGATACTGACAGAAACAGGTACCTCGTGTCTTGAAAGACCTGGTTAGATACGTAATTAGAAGCCAGTATTAAAGTTGAGTTGAAATGTGTCTCAATGAAATACTTCAAGTAATGGCACTTTTAACATCAATTTAAATTTAATGGGGCCAGCATTAACAAAATGGCGGAGTTTAAATTTGGTCTGGAGCAGGCGTGCTTAAAAGTTTTCCTTCTTCAACAAATGAATTGACTGTAAAAAAAGTCGTTTTAACATGTCTGACCATTCCAACTATAAAAAAAAATATTTTATGGTTAAATATTGTGTTACATTTGTTTGGTTTTAATGTGTTTTTTTATCGTTATAAATAATATTAACGAAATCTACCAACTGACCTTGGTGTGAAAGGTGTAGAGAATATTATTGATGGGCTTAAGGATAAAAAACAAATATTTGATTTGTATAAAACACAAAAAGTAGACTTAAACGGGAAAATCACAATAACAAATTGATTATTCAGGGTGATCTTTATTACGCCAAAGGTATCCATAAATGAAGGGAACTTTATTTCGTGCAATATAGAACATCTAAAACGAAAATAACGAAGCCATATAGTTTTATCCAAATTCACTTCTTACATCATATTTACAGTACTGTTTGGTATTTCTCATAAATATGTTGAACTATGAAACTCGTATTTCAACCATTCCTCAGTTTGTATTTTTTAGATATGTCATGAAACGCTGCATGAATATGTTTTTATGTTAAAATCTAGCTCTGACGTTTAAAAATGTGGACTTGATAATGTGATTTGTGTGTTTTATAGTTAAGCACAATGCCCTATCTGTGCTCTGCTAACCACGGGTATCGAAACCCAGTTTCTAGCGTTGTAAATTTGCATACATACAGCCTTGCCGCTGGAGTGGCATGATATTGTGATACATAATAAGGAAATTCCATTTTCTTCATCGCCCTCTAGTGACATAGCGATATATCTGCAGACATGCAATGCTCGAAACCGGTTTTCGATACCCGTTGTGGACAGCACAGATATCCCACAATGTAGCTTTTTGTTTTAATTCAAAACAGACTTTTTGTTCTGTGGTTGATCTCCTCTCAATATCAGAAATAATACTGTAAAAAGTTGAAATATTAAAATAAGAGTCATATTCTGCATGAAATATTCTTGTAGGTAGAATGGTAAAAACATGAAAAAAAAAGAGTTTTATATAATTAATCAATTTGCATATAGAAAACTTTTACTAATTTGTTTTTACACAACAAACTGTCTTAACTATTTACTACTTGAATCCTTACTGAAATACTGTTTCAATTTTGAACACTGATTTGACCAACCCACCATTTGTCAACCGACAAAGAAATCTGTAATAGTGAGAAAAAGTTGTTGAACAAAGAACGAAAATACATGGTGTACATTATGTGTGTGTTTGTGTATCTGAAAATTTGTTACATAACTATACATATATATATGTATGTATGTATGTACGTATATTTCCTTTACCACTGAGTTATAGCAGGTTACAGTATAGTATTCATGTTAATGTTAATTGTTCCATGGAAACGAGAGACAAGATATTTAAATCTGGAATATATTCGAGATTTATCAGGGATATTCTACATAGATAATCCGTGTGAAACAGTAATTATTATAATACGTGCTACTAGATTTTAAATTTATCGGTGAAATTCTGTACTTAAATTGTCATAAAAATATAGACTAAATCACAAAAGTCGATAATTCTCGAAGTTTTTTCACTGAGTCACCATAACTCGTTGAAGCTTTTAGCGTGTGTTTATTTTCATGAATGTTTCTTAAAATTGTCAGAAATGTGTAGTTTGGTGTTCGACACAGTTCATTCTTTTGGAATATGTAATATAATTTAATTCAAAAATCAAGTACTTTTGTTTGGTTGGAGTTTTTCTGTACCTTAATAGGCAAAAAGGAGGAAATCAGAATTCATTAAGTATCTTTAAAAAAGAAAAAGAAATTGGAGGGAGTGAGACTGTCATCAAGTGCTCACCAGAGCACATACAAATAAGGCACGTGAAAACATATAACTTTGTGCACAGAGCCAAGCAATGGTGTAAGAAACACGTGTATCTAGTTGTGTTTGCATGCTTTCACTTGTATAGCGGAGGGTGATGAAAGTTATTTAATAATTGGATTATTTTCTTTTGCAGCTTAATGGAAATGCATTTCATTCATTCGTCCTATATTATGTGGGATCCTTTACTTATGATTTCTATTGTATTTAGGATACTGCCGATGTTCCTTTAGACTCCGTTGGAAGGGAAAGTGGTGATACCACTCCAGTCCTGAGGACGCCAAGTACACCTCCAACTTCTCAGGTGCAGTCTATACTTCAAAGAGTGTCGCCACTGAGGCTTGTCCCCTCTCCTTCGGGATCATCAACGGGTTCGCGGTCAATGTCTCCAGCTGTTGGCAAGTTTATTATGTCTTTATATTTCGTGAACATTTTTCTGTATATACAGGGTGGCTCGTAAGTCCCTACCCATCCATATATCTTGTGTATCCAGGGTGTCACCAGTATTCTTGCACTCATCTACCCGCGTACTTGGCACAATACGCTCTTCAAGTGTAAATGGGCTTACATCGGCCATATTTCTATGAAAAAAAGCAACAAATTTATAATACATGCGTAATTGAATATAACATAATAACATATGGATGGGTAGGGACTTACGGGCCACCTTGTACAAATATTTGCCACACTGTTTAGTGGAACCAGCTTTATCAGTTCTGACTTAAAATTTATATTTGAGTAACATCAGTTCTGAGTTAAGTTATTTGGTAAGAAATGACGTTCATCATATCTTTCTATAAATTTAGAGAAAAGAAGTCTGTGTGGTTTTGTTTATTTTGAGTGTACTTTGTTTTGAAGGGAATTCATTTGTCTTGTTTGTGTTACAATCAGATGTTACAAACTAATCCAAGTTTGTCATATAATAACATGATAGGAAGGAAAATGAGTTCTATATTTCGATGTATTCAACTTTCTCTGACAACTATAGGCCTAAATCATTAGCAAAATGAAAAGTCACTCGATCACCTGGAATCATTGCAAAATTTTAAATAATTTGAGACAAGACCAAGTACCAACAGAGCTATTAAAGATGAAAATCAACACATGTCAAAGCAGAAATAGGCCCGGTAATCTGAGGGTCACAATAAGCATGCTCGCCCTTTCAGCAGTGGGGGCTTTATATAATGTTACGGTCAATCCCACTATTTGTTAGCAAAAGAGCTGGTGGTGGGTGGTCATGACTAGCTGCCTTCCCTCTAGTCTTACGCTGCTAAGTTAGAGACGGATAGCGCAGATAGTCTTCGTGTAGCTTTTAATGAATTTCAAAAACAAACAAAGTAGAAACAACACAGCATGGAGAGAATGTGTTGGAGAAGTTTACTGCTTTAATAAGAAAGAGAATTTGGGACTGAAAACATAACACTCCATGAGAGTTTAGATAAACTGTTCGACCATACTAAAGGATATTTTCTCAAATCTGTTTGATGATGTGATAAAAGGACATTTTAGAATAATCACATCATACGAAATCCACGATCGTTACTTGGGTAAAAATACGCAAAAGGAGATCGTATAGTTGTAGTCAAGAGAGGATTAACGAATGCTTAAAATGAGCAAAACTCAAATAGAATTTTATATGCAAAAACGGCTCGTTTGGGTTCAGAAAATATTTTAAATAGAACCCAAATGAGCCGTTTTTGCATATAAAATTCTCAACAAGTGGGTTTCTCGACATCACTGAAACTCAAATAGGTGATTTTGTATAGTACCTCTGACAAGTAAAATGGAACAAATAACTAATATTTAAATTTATGTCGGCGTACGGAACACACGGTAATGTCGCAGACAGCGTAAACATTCTAGAGGGTAAAAAACCCTGGAATTCCTAAAATTCAAGTGGGGCTGGATTGAACCGGTTATTTTTGCAGAATCTTAACGACTTGCGACTTGATATTGCAGTCACCAGAAGACAGAGCCGCTATAATGGGATCTACGCGAAAGGCAAAAGCAGCGGAGTGCAAAAAAAAATTGGAAGACTTTAATACGAGCAGTTTTTTTGTTCCGTGCAATTATTATTACCACTGACGTATTTCTAAACAATGTTAAATTATGGCCGGCTAGCGCAGATGGCCCTTGTGTAGCTTTGCGTGAAATTCAAAAACAGTTAAAACAAAACTCTATGACACACAGCGCCTTTTTCTGAACAAATGACGTAAGAGTCAATACATCCAATTATATGTTTATAGTGTTATCGGTAACAATAATAATAGTAGGATAACAGTAGACATAATTAAGTGACTACAGACATTGGTCTGTTTTGTTTTTCACTCTGTTACTACGCGTCACACATAATGATGACATCATTATGTCAGGAAACCCCCTGTACTACTCTCATTTCTCGCTGGAGTACACAACACATGCACTGATGAATATATTTATTCTCACTTCTGTGAACAACACGTCGATATCAGCTGACACAGGTGATTTATTGACGCGCGGACACTGATCGTTCTGATGACCTTGAGTTTGCTGGGAAAGGAATATAAAAGTTAAAACAGTGACAAGTAGTGAAAACGTTATTTTCATAGTTTTTCGGTTTTTTTATATTTAATTGTAAAGTTTAATACTTCCAACTCCAACATTTATGAATACTTTGTGGAGATACTAGCCAAATGTTGACTTGTATCTCTTGACAAGAAAACACCATTAAAATTCAATTTTTATATTGAGTAGCTGGCCCAGCATGGCCAAGTGGTTAAGGCACTGGACTCCCTAATCTGAGGTTCGAATCCACTTCACACCAAACATGCCCATCCTTTCAGCTGTAGGGACATTATAATGTGACCATCAATCCCACTATTCGTTGATAAAAAGAGTTGCCCAACAGTTGGGGGTGGGTGGTGATGACCAGCTGCCTTCCTTCTAGTATTACACTACTAAATTAGGGAGGGATAGCATTGATAGACCTTGAGTAGCTTTGTGCAAAATTCAAAACCTATTATAAGCTACCATATCTTTAAATGTACCTATTCTAGCACATTTTTTATATTTATCATAAACTTGTTTAATAATTCATTCCAAAACTTCCAAAAATTTTTAACATAGTTTTTTAAATTTAATGTGTTACTTTGTTAAAGGCAATGAAAACATTACCTTAATAGGTTTGTTATGAGACCCGTCTTCTAGAAATTAAGAAAGCATGATGTAAAAACCATTTAAAACAGCACCTAAACCTCCATTAGAAAGACAATAAACAGATTTACTCATCCAACGTGATTTATGTCGTCTTTCTTGACTGCTTTGTGTAACATAAAGTTTTAATGATTGTTTGTTTTGAAGTTCACACTAAGTTACATGAGAATTATCTGTGCTAGCTATTTGTCACCACCCACCACCATCCTTTGGGTTACTCTTTTATCAGTTAAAAGTAGAATTGACTGTTGCATTATAATACCCTGATGGCTGAAAGGGCAAGCATGTTTGGTGCAACAGTGATTCAAACTTGTGATCATTGGATTGGGACTAAAGTGCCCTAACCACTTGGCTATGCCAGGCTAATTTATAATGTCTAGGAAACATAACCAAACAATTTATTTTTAACTCATTTTTATAAAGTACTTGATCAAAATGTTCCAATAATATCAAAAATCTAACTTAATACTAAGTTTAGTAAATGAAAGGTTAAAAAAAATTATACATCTCAGTTATAAGGAAATTAAAACATTTCAAATATCCTGTTGCATAACCCTGTTTTTGAGGTGTTCTTATTTCTGACATATTACAAAACAATATTAACTGCCACATTTCATCAAAAAAATAAAATAATATTATATCTTTTGGCATAATTAAATATTTTACGTAACAGTATCCATGTATATGAGCAGAGTTTAGAGTGCCAAACATGTATTTGTAATTATACTTTTTGTTTGTTTTTCATGCAAATTAAGAAATATAATGTTTTATAAATAACTTAAAATCTATATTTATTATAGTATTTTTCTGGTTAAAATATGTTATTTTAGGTTATTTAATAGGTTATTTCATTAGATTTTATGTTTCAGCCATAATAGGTACCACTGGTTTTTAATTTAGATGTAATACTCACTAAAGTCATTGTAATGTTTTAATACATTCACAATGTAGTACTTGCCAAAATATTTAAAACTATGTAAATTAATTATTTTAATGTAACACCCAATGAAAACTTCTTAATTAGTTGTTGTCTACAACCATAATATTATACCCATCAATAATATAATACTTGTATAAAGGTTCTTAATAAGATTTAAGGTAAAACCTTAATAAAAGACTTTGCTAAAGAGTTTTTAATTAGATGCAAAATACAGCCATAACATAATCATAAAGATGGTTTTCAATAACAACTATAATAAAACATCTACTAAAATATGCAATCATAATACAACATTCACTAAAAGGTTTTAGTTAGATTTCATCTACCTCAGTAAAGTACAATGAACAGTAAAATGCAAATTTTGGATTACATATTTAATGGTTTGTATGTTGTCTCACAAAGCATCTGCCACCAATGTTCAGGCTGCTACTTTTACCAACAAATAGTAGAAGTGACTAACTTTATAATGCAGCTATAATATAATTTTATTTATAAGCTTTTGGTTTTTTCCGATACCATGAAATTATATATTTTTCCCAACAGCAATTATACTGAACATTGACGTTTCATTTTGCAAACTTTACAAATTTGAATATGTTCATCAGTTAACAGATAAATTTCCAATTAACTAAAACATGTTGACTGAGTAATTCAAAAGAATAAATTTGTAGTATTATAGTTAAATACTATTGAAATCCTAAGTATACATAGAATAATTGTGGTGTGTAAAAGAAGTCTCAAAACTCCTTGCATACAGGTCTGCTAATTGAAATTATAGCAACAAATGTAAGCCTGTGATTATCCCAAAGAAAACATAAGAAAAGCAGTCTCTGAGAACAGAATAAAATAAACCATAAGACATTCAATCCAAATTAGAAATCACAGTACTTTATTTCAATCACCATTCATTTATTGATTGTCAGCAAGTACATTTCCAAGGAAATGGTTCATCAGAAAACACAAAAGTAACATAACTTGTTATAAAAAGACAACAACAAACAGGAATAAATTGAGTAATGTTTTTAATAGAACTTGTCCAAAACCAAAGGAATAACACATGAAGTAAAATATTACATATGAACAATTTTATGTAGGAGGAAACTGAATGCAAGGATCTAAGATTACTTGAAGGGAACATCCTGTGTTGTTTTTTAACATTTAACAGAAATCAAACACTCCTTATCCAAAAATAGTATTAAGATTCTATCAAATGAAATTAACATAAACAGAAGGAAAATGGTAGATGTACTGAACAAAAAATCTTTGAACACGCCTCCAAGCTTCCTTATACTAATACCTATAATTCCACAGTACATTTTGTATTTTTTATATGTTTTGTATTTTATAGTTTTAACATACCTAACAATGTTATTAATAAAATAATTATAATTCAACATGTGCACTGCCACAAGAATGACTGTTATGTCTTAATTTTGTAACTGTTGTTAATTATATGTTGCTTGAAGATTGCCTATTGGGCTGAGAAGATCTGATGGTTGAGATACTCTACTCACAGTTTGTTGACCGTGGGTTCAAATCTCATTACTGTGTAGGACCAACTTTTCAGCTGTGAGGGCATTATAATGTGATGATGAAATCCTTCTCTTTGGTTGGAGAAGCCCAAAAGTTGGTGATAGGTGTTGTTGACTAGCTCCCTTCCCACTATTAAATTAGGGACAGCTAGCATAGATAGCCACAAAGTACAACTGTATGAAATTTAACAAATAGGCCAATCCTGTAGAGTGCAACATTGCAGTTTTAATTGCTTAAAATCCATTTCCACTCTAAAAATGATCATAATCTTGAGTTTAATCATTTGGTAGTTCCCTCTTATTCAATACTTAAGAAGAACTATTTCAGTAAACATTGAGGATGTGCATTTTATATGCATCTATTGCCTGTTGTTTTTCATTCTGGAAACCAAAACTAGGCCTCCAGTGTGTTGCTTCTTCATCAAATTATATTCCAGTGTGTTAAAATGTGGAAATTTATTCTTCAACTTTCAAAATTTTTATTTAAAAAGAGCATAATTTTTCATAGTTTAAAATGTCTAAGATAATCTCACATTGAAGGAATAATTTTTTAGTCTCTTAAATTGTAAAAAAAGAATAGTTACCATGTACAATAATAATAAAAACTTGAAAATTATCAACATTGTCCCCCCCAAAAAAAAAGTTTAAACTCAATACTAAGCAAAAACAATTTTCATTCTTAAAGAGATGATGCAGAGAAATGATTTGACCAAGGTTTTCACAGTAAGATTTTAATTTTTGTGTGAAATCTTTAACAGTTTCACCTATTAAAATATGATAAAACCCAAGTAAAAAAATTATCAGCAAAACTTGAAATTGTGATATGTCAAAGATTTGTTTCTTGTTAAGTGCAAAGCTACACAATGAGCTATCTGTGTTTTGCACACTATGGGTACTGAAACCCAGTTTTTTTGCATTATCAGTCTTCAGACTTACCATTGAGCTACTGGATGGCAGTGCCAAAGGAATAACTGTATATCAGATGACCAGAACCACAAATCTACCAAGAAGTGAACTTTATTAATTCATATATACATATAATGGTGGTAAATGACTGTAAAAGAGTTATGATGTTTTGTTTGAATAATTCATTCATTAATATCAAATACTGTGATAACTATAATTCAGATTTAATGACAAGGGGAACTTTCTGCATTTATAGGTGGTAGTGAAACATAAGACTTTCACTTTTTAGAATTTTTCAAAAGTAACACTGTGAAAAACTATGCAAAATTACCCTGTTGTAAAGTGTACTTTAGCAATGAAAATTTAGAGTTTTGGAATGTAAAACATTTGAAACCTTAAATTTCAGAAGAAAAACCTTAATAAAATTAACTTGTGAAGGTACTCTACAGTTACTTTCTTTAAATTTAGGTAGAACCTAGTTATGTTATTAATTGGAAGAACTTTTGTGACCACTCGGCATGGCCATGTGGGTTAAGGTGTTTGACTTGTAATCTGAGAGTTGCAGATTTGAATCCCCCATCACACACCAAATATGCTTGCCATTTTAGCTATGGGAACGTAATAATTTGACATTCAGTTCCAATATTTGTTGGTAGAAGAGTAGCCCAAGAGTTGGCAGTGGGTGGTGATGACTAGCTGCCTTCCTTCTAGTCTTACACTGCTAAATTAGGGATGGCTAGCACAGATAGCCCTCAAGTAACTTTGTACAAAATTAAAAACAAACAAACTTCATTTTTTTGCTTTTTATAAAATAAACTAATTGTCAGCATGGAGTCTAAACTCTCTTCTTTTCACTGTATACAATTAAAATGATTCATTACAAACAGAGAATTATGGTTAATTATTTAATGAGAGTTTCATACTTTAGTGTTTTGTACAGTTCTATTATTGTAGTTTAGTTTTTTAAAAATCTCATTTTTGACATTTTGTATTTTTCTTAAACATTTGTGTAATTTGACATCTTTACCAATTTTCATATGTGAAATATATTTCCTATAAATTCAGTTTAATACTAATTTCGTAAGTTATATGTTCTGTGAATGTAAAAGTGACCTAATAGAAATCCATGTCTTTTTAATTTGTATGTATGGACTAAACTAACTTATCAGTTGAAGCTGAAATACTGTGTTAATTAGTTCTTCCATGGATATTCTTTGTACACAAAGAAAGATATATCACAGTTTTAACTTGAGCTGGATAAATTGTTTACTATTGAAAACAAATGTTTTAATTTAAAACCTGAATGTAGTTATACTGTTTTTTATGGGTAGATATTTTACAATAAATTCTAAAATTATCACATCTCAAAGTCAAATATGAATATCTATAAAGCACTAATAGTGCATTCCATGTCATTTTCAATTGTCAGTCTGTGTCAAGTAGAAAAGTTATTATGTCATTTTTAGCAACTGAGTGAATTTTATGTTAACTGAGGTTAAATTTGTCGAGTGTTCTGTCTGAAGAGCACTTAACAAAGCACAGTCATATCTTCATAACTTCTCTGGCTTTCTTAATGAAACAACTTGAAATTGAACCTTAAAAGAGGAGATTTAATACAACTAACTGCTATATATGTTGATGTGGCAGAAACACCATAAATGCACAGTTTCATGCAGCTTTGTAGGTATTTGAAACTTAATAAGCACAAAGATTACAAAACAGTTTTCAGTGAATTGTATTGGATAACTTCATATACTATTTAAGACTATTTTATTACTACTGAGAAACAAACAAAAATATATTTGGGCAAACAGTACTTAAAGCTACCTGATTTTGAGTACTAGTGGGTTCGCTATATTCTCCTAATTAAAATAAACAAGTATTTACAGAAATTGAAAATTTGAGAGATGGAAGAGCAGTAAATAATATATCTGGCTCAGTGACTACATGTATACATTAGGGACACTTATTGTAGCTAATTCTGTATGTATCTAGTTATTGATGCATGATACAATATGCATATAGATACAGAAGTTTGAGCATTGTTTGTAACAGTGTTTGCTAGCCTTGTCTACAATTTATCACTTATATTACTGACATTGTTGTATTTAATTTCTTCACACTTTGCAGTGCTTTTCAAATTCTCAGGTTTGATCAACTGAGTAGCAACTGGCAAGAGAAGTAAAATTAAAAAAGTCAATATCTGTCTATTTTGTTATTGTTAATTTATGTTACTTTGCATGCATACTTTGATAAAACAAATGAACACAACATGTAGTGCTCAATATTTATTTTCCTTTATTGAATCATTAATTTTAGTAAAAACATTTTATTAGAAATTCTGATCTTTTTCTGCACAAAAGACTTACAATGTTTACTGAAAGCTTGTCAAATTTCATGAAGATATTTAATTGTATCACAGCAAATGATGTATTAATACAATCATACCACTGCTTCATGATAGAATACTTGTATTGCTGTATCGCCACACCTTTAATACATATATACACAACAGTGAGCTGGTGGATTATGTTAACCATACTGTGGTATATTCAAACTGCTCGTGTTTTGAGTCTACATCAGTACCAAAATAAGTTGTGACTAAAGGAATTGATACCTTTAACTAAATACTCCATAATTCAAAGTAATTGTAAGTGCAAATATTTATTAATCTTTAATTGCTTTTAAATAAAGTAAGAAAGAAACATACTGTAGTTGTGTAAGAAACTAAGATATCTCAAGAACCACTGAAATTGAAATGAAGATATTTGTGCATGTCAAAAGTATTGGTACCCACATGTCAGTATGTCATATGTTTCTTCCTTTTGCCTTTATCACAGCTTCTAAATGTTTTAGGTAGTTATTATTACATTTTGTTTATGAAATTTGAAACCATTGTGTTTTGAATACTTCCTTTTCTTGAGGTAAATTCAATACATTGTGTTTGGTCAAATCTGTTTTCAGATCAGTTCAAAGCATTTTGATCAGATTGAAGGCCAGTACTAAACTTTTATTTTCCATATTTTTGATGAAAACTTTTGTGTTTACAAGTATTTGTACACTTCTTTCCTCTACTGTTATGGTAGATTTTGTCAGACCTTTCTTTAAATCCTTTTTTATATGTTATAGTCTTAACATTTCTGAAACATCCACTTTTTTCAGTGATTTCAGTTAAATTATTCTTCTGATACTTCTCAGTGATTATTTTGATTGTTGGTTTTGGTGTTGCTGATTTGTTTGACAGTTAATTTTCTGATTCCATTTCCTTTGCTCACTAACAAAGGTTTGTATCATATGTGGATCCACCTTCTTTGTTTTGACCATTAAGTGCTAAGAATGTAAACTGCTTTCCTTCAGTTGATGTTAGAAAGAATTGTATGTGTCATGGTATGGGTAATGATATTATAATGTAGCTGCATTGTTAAGTAGTGGTGTATAATTTATGAATTGTGTTTTAACTAGCTCAGTTAAGACAAATCTTAACTTGCATTGACTTTAAAATGTGAAGCTGCAGAAACTTTTGCTATTTATTTCAGTTTTGGGTTTTGTTTTTTTAAATTTTAATTCTTGCATGACTATAACTTTTTTATTTTGTTCAAAAGTAGTTAAAGAATAGTAAATGTTAGCACTAACAGTTATGCTCTGTTATAATTAAGGGTACCAATACTATTGTCTACAACTGTAATATACTGTTTAACAATATTTTTAAGCAATTACTTTGATTTTTGTTACATAGAAGGGAATTCCAACCAACCTACACATGTATAAAAGGAATCCAGCATAAACTTCCTAAAAGGTTTTTTTATTTCTCGTGTTTATTGCTAACAAATTTTGTTTGTAAATTACAGTATTGAAAACAAATGTTTAACCTATGACACACCAGATTATGCTTTTTTTACATAACATTGGTTAGTTGATATTATATATTTCTGTATACAGTTTTTGTTACATTATTTATTCATTATCATTTCTCTAAGTTTAGTTACTTGCTTTTGATATGTAACAGATTTGAAGACTAGTATTTTAGCCTTTTTCTTTTTACTTTAAGCAGATGTTTTAATAGATTACACTATGAAGAAACAATAAATTTGATGATAATACACATTTAGAGTAAGTAGCACAGATGTTCTACTGAATTGAAAATGTATTAATAATGCAGTCCATATCTGACATGCATGGTAATTTCATGATTTAATGAGTGAATATGTCAAGTATATTTGTTCATAATACTAGGTAATCAGCAGAGCTTGCCCATGCCTCCTAGACCATCAAGCCAGTCTGATGGCAGTGGTTGTAATAAAATGAATCCATTGACAATGGGTAGTCAAAGTAAGTTAATGACTTATTATGATGATCCAGTAAAAACTTATTAAGAGGTGAATAACAACTATTAAAGCAGAATAGTTTGGATAATTCTCACAGTGCAATATTACTTAAAGTAACCACATAAACTTAATCAATAATAAGAGAAGTTAGTACTTTAATGTCATAACTTAACAACAGCATTTGTATACAAAAAGTTCTAATGTGTTAATGTTAGTGTACAGTTATAACTTTCCAACTAACTTTGAAATTACTGGTGTTTTGTACCTTGTTCATTAAATATTTATGTAAGCACAAGCAAGGAAGCAGAAGAGCACTCTGTTAACATAGGTATCTTCTATACAAACCACTTAAATAGTATTTGCATTAAAATATTCATTGAATACAAGTTTAACTTCAAATCAACAGTGTCAGTAAGATCTTTCCAGCTTTCCAGAAGTTTATGACTAATGCAGAAGTTATTTTGCTGAAGAAAAAAATTGGGATTTGAAATTCTGATTCCAAAATTTATTGTTATAATGGGCAAGTTTAACTTCAAATCAACAGTATCAGTAAGATCTTTCCAGCTTTCCAGAAGTTTATGACTAATGCAGAAGTTATTTTGCTAAAGAAAAAAATCGGGATTTGAAATTCTGATTCCAAAATTTATTGTTATAATGGGCACTTTCAACCATTCAGACAGACTTTTCACATGCAGTTTGTCCAATGACCCAAATCACCTCAATTTTTGCTGCACTCCAAAATAAACAAATTGAATGTATTAAACACTTGTTTTTAATTGTTAACAACTCTTTTTACAACCATTTTTCTGTTTTTAGTTTAGAAAATTAAAAACAAGTTAAACACACAAAGATTTTGACACATACAGTTTTAAGAGTAGTTTAATTTTTAATTTACTTTTTATTCTGTGAAGTTTGCTAATACATATATATTTATTTCTTTTCAAGGTAATTATCCTCGACCTCTAAACTCTTTGGGTATGACTGGTTATGGTGGTCCAAGCAAAAATAGCTGTCCACCAAGTGCTCCTGGTGCAGTTGGACAGCCTGGTGCTTCTAATATGACAAGAGTAGTAAATCATGCACTAGTACTTCAGAATTTTGGAGTGTCACCTGGTAGTGGGTATATAAATTCACAATATAGCAGTGGGCCTCCTCAACAGGGATATGCTGCAAACAGCATGATGCCTCCACCAAATCAATACCGTAAGAGTTCTGGTGCACCTGTTGGAACAGGACCTCAGGCAGCTGCCCAAGCTGCCATGATAGCTGCAGCAAACACAGTTAATTCACGGCCACCGGCAGTACATGTACGTCAACATGTTCATCAAAAGATGTATGGAAATTCTGCATATAGCAATATGCATTCACCTCAGAATCAACAGCCACATCAAGGGATTCCAGCATCAATGGCTCTGCTCTCAACTAGCAGCACCTTAGTTTCTCAGACTTCTCCCCATCAAATGGTACCCTCACCATCATCAGGAAATTGCAGCTCAACTTCTGTTCTTGGACTTAACATTCCAAACAATCAAGAAATGTCTAGTGTAGGACCTGTTGCTTCTTCTGGTACACCAGCCTCTCAGTCTTTAATTAGAAACCATACTTCTCCTATGTCTCCAGCAATTGCTGTAATGAATGGTACAAGTAGTTCCTCTCCTAGTGGTGCTGGTGGGTTTAATCAGTCATTGTCACCATGTGTTGGTAATAATGTAACTAATTAATTTTGTATTCTATGTGTTCTGTTTGTGAAAGTTTAATGTATCTTTCTCTCAGGTGATTCATAAATACTTCTGTACAGTGGAATATGAGTTTCAATAATTCTTTTTGCTGTGTGATCATTTGTTTTGTAATTTATGATTTTATTATAGTTATTTATTTTTAATTATTAGAACACTAGATATTTACCTGTAAAGCATATTTCTTGTCTTTAGTTGGAACTAAACTTTTAAAATATGCATAAACAAAACTTTGTAAGAGACAAATATTTATCCAGAGTTACTTAGCAGGTTAACACAAAAATTATCTAGTAAAACATTTACACCAATAATATCTTCCTGAGACCACCATCCATAGTATATTTCTTTTGTACAGCATCTTGCATCATAAAGAGTGATACTCTTGCATTAATCATTTTTATAATAAGTCAAAATAATTATGAAAAACTAGTGTCACCTGATATTTTAACACTAAAATTTTATTCACTTATTTATTTACATTCCATTTTATTAGCAGATCTAAAAATTATAAAATGTCTTAACCACTGATGAGCAAATAAAATACAGATTTTTTTTATTATTGAGAAAATGAAAGAACAAAAGAATTAAAGTATCATGAAACTGTCTTCAATTTCATATTAAACTTAAATATTGGATTTCTAATACTCTGTGAGTAGATACAAATTTGGACTCAATTAAAAGGAGCTAGTCCATTGTTTTTCCACTTTTTAAGCATTCAGAGTAAGTATAAGAAAAGTGTTCATCAGTTATTAGTTTATTTTTCAACTCAAATTTGTAATATTTTCAGTTACATTTTGTAGGGTATTATACATACTGAAAGAAACAACTCATGTAAAGTATATTTTATATTATAACACAAAATTTAAAGAGAATAATGGACCTATTGATCATATTAGGTCATCCCATCTACTAAATTAAACTTCAATAAACTTAAAACAAGCATTTTATCATTGAAATGTTTATCAAGTCTTACCTTGAACTCCCTTAAATTTTCTGCATGTACCACAACACACCTGAAGGTAAACCATCAGGAAAGCCAAATTACCTTTATAGCCGAGAATGATTCCTCCCTTGACAGAACTTACAAATGTTCTCCCTAGTCTAAGTTCTAGGACAGTGAGGTACTCAAAATTTTGTTCCCAGACATTTTGTTATTGGTCAGATTGCTGCTGTTATTTTTGTTTCTAGGGTATTTTGTTATCATGCCATTTCATCACTTGTTTCAGCTGTGTATAAATGTGTTAATATGGCTCAACAACTATTCAAGGCAGTGACTGGCTTACAGGTTTGTGACTCAGCAAATAAATTCCACTTTCTTTGTGAAATTGCTCATGGTCTGAATCATTCTTAAGAAGTTCAAATTTTTTGTCTTTTTAAATGTTTTACAACATAAGAGCCTATCTTATTTTGAAGGAGTATTTCTCTATTAAACTAATGTTTTATGACATTTCACTAAGAAATGTGTGTCTAATGAACTAATGCTGATAAAATATTATTTTTGTTTTATGATCTTAAATAAGATTTGTAAGGTAAAATAAGGTATAAAATTATCAGGTAGCAAAAGGACCTGATAGAAGAATACCCTAGTAATGAAAAGACTGGTAGCAAAATGTGTGGGAATGAAATGTTCAGTAGTAAACTGTTTGGCTACCCCTTATCTAATATTTTCACCATTGAGTATGAAAATGATGATGTATCAACACTATCAGTGTAAGATCATCCTTCATATGACAACATTTCCATCCCAGGTATCGTTTTAGTTGTATTCCTCTGAATCCTTTCCAACATTTCAATGTCTTCAAAGGTGATGGTCCCAAGACAGAACACAATGTTTCACATGTGGTCTAAGAAATGATATTTTTTACCTTCCAGCTACAACCTCTACTGTAGTTACCCAAAGCATCAGCAGCCCTGTTACATCAACTACCATCATTGTGTCTGGAACAGCAGTTATTCCAACAGAAGGAGGACAATACCCACATCAAGTAGCATCATCCATGATGTCACAACACCACCAATCATCTGGTAGATGTCCATTTGGTGCCAATCCTCCACCCATTTTAGATGAAGGAAGTCAAGCATCTAATGCATCTGGGTCATCCTCCTTACCAGAAGAAAGAGGTGAAACACCAAAACCTAATAATAAAACATCTGTTTCTCATCCTACTACTCCAAATCCTCTTTCCTCACCCAATACAACTCCTATATCTTCTTTTCAAGATGATTTTGAAGGAGTGCCAAGTCCAGGTTGGCCAAGAACACCCTCCAGCCCTGTAAGTAAATTAATTATTAGTTTTTTTTGTTCTTTACTTAGAACTTGTATACAAATTAAACAAGGAAAGAGAAAACTTATGTAATTAATAAATTTAGAAGTTGATAATGTTTTAATGGTATGTTACAATCATATGAGTGCTTGTGTTGAATATGTTTTGTTTCTTATCAAAGCTGACAATTTTTTGGCATTATTTTTTACATATTTTTATAAAACCTCTACAATTTCAACTCTCACATTATTTCTGTCAGTGTTATTTAAAAATCATATGCAAAAATAAATTCTTTTGATTTCATCAGTCATTATGAAACCTTATCTTCAAATGGATGGAAAATTAAGAAAACTATTAATAAATTAATTGGAAAATGTATTGGTTGTTCTTGTAAATAAAAAGTACAAGAATATCAAAAGCTTTAAAAAATATTTCATATTTTATGATGAAATAGTGTGATTCAAAATAAAGAATTTTGTCTTTGTAAAAATTTATTAATATATTTTAATAAGAGGGAATGAACCTTTCTTATTTTTATTATAATCTTTTAATTGAGAAGTATTTTGTTATTTCTTGATTTTATAATATAAAATCTAAGTACATTTACACTAGAAGTAAATGTATGTAGCAATTTAAAACAAGTGGGGAAATACTAAAATAGTACCTTTTTAACTTGTGCTTTTATCATGTTAAAATATTATTACTGTTTCCTCCAATAAAGAAACATTTAACATACTCCTTTACATTATCAAGCAGAGTAATGTAACTGATATCTAAATAAACTTAACAGCTTACAAGTTCATTCTGTAGTAGGGCATTATGTTTAATAACTAAAAGTGTTTACATTTCATATAGGTTTTATAAATAGTGATAATTAAGTACTGAACTATTCCAAAAGAACTTAATATACTAAACAGAAACAATATATTCATAATGCTTCAAAGAACTTTTTCTTCAGAAAAAACAGTTTATTTTGTTGAACAATGCAGTGTTTTATTTCAGTTTCCTAACCTTACGGACTGTATTTAATCCTCATTGAATGAATGTGTAATTTTGCATTGTTAAAAACCAAAGAAGTTATTGGTGTGTAAAATTGTTTCATAGCCACTGAGCTGACATTGGTAAAAACCAAGGAAGTTATTGGTGTGTAAAATTGTTTCATAGCCACTGAGCTGACATTGGTAAAAACCAAAGAAGTTGTTGGTGTATAAAATTGTTTTGTAGCCACTGAACTAACATTGTTAAAAACCGAGGAAGTTATTGGTGTGTAAAATTGTTTTGTAGCCACTGAACTGACATTGTTAAAATCCATGGAAGTTATTGGTGTGTAAAATTGTTTTGTAGCCACTGAACTGACATTGTTAAAATCCAAGGAAGTTATTGGTGTGTAAAATTGTTTTGTAGCCACTGAACTGACATTGCTTAATAATGCATTCACATTCAGTTGAGTTTTATGAAAAAAATAAAAAAATCAGTACTTCAGTTTCTATTTATATTTTTATTTACGTAAACTACCAGTTGCAAAGGAAATCCTGAAGAATATTTACATGACTTACAACTTGCTAGAAAGAAAATAAAGGTTTGTTAAAAATGTCCATGTCAGAGACTGTTTTATTTAATTTAATGACATTAAGATGAAACTTTTTTTAAAACACGTTATTTTTCCACAGGTTGTAAACAGCCACGGATATGAATATAATATAAAGGTATTGGTTGTATTTAGCTCTTTATAACAGTATATTAAACAACCATTTTCTCTCAAGCTTTTATAATTGATATTTAAGCATGATTTACTTTGGTGTTTTTTGGTTTTTTTTTATCTAGGTGTGTAAGGACCTACCTGTCTAATTTTAAAAGATTGTTAAATAATATTGGATTGGAAAATAATTGCGTTCTTTTGTTTAATTATATGAAATATTTTCAATTAATGTGTATTTAGTAGAGCTTTGTTGTTTTTTTTCCTTGCATTAGTGGTTTTACAAAAAGTACAAAGATTTTGCAAGTTTTGACTTGTTATCATACTGACTGCAGATAACTTTACATTTAAATAAGTGGTAGATTATATATATATATATTTCTTTTATAATAAATTATAATTTTGTATTTCTGTATTACATATGCAGATTATTCAACTTTATGAAATACAGCCCAAAGACAGTGAAAGTGTGTATTTGATCACTGCTTTAAAAATTTGTCTAACAATGAGAGTTATAGTAATTATACTTGTTTTTAATTGTAGAAATGTGAAATGGTGGATATTTCACATGCAAATAAGATACACACACTTACTGTATTATTGAATTACATAAAGCAAAACAATTAGCCAATTTTTAGAAAATAAGCGATTTTTACCAGTAATAAATCTTTGTTTACACATATACATTTGAAGAGTTACTTTTTAAATGTTTAAATTGTATAATATGTAATTATTTATTTTTAACCAATAATTTTAAATATAAATCTAATGTGTAGAACTAAGTATTTGTTGACCGTAATGAAAGAAAAATGCACAAAAACTTGAGATATGTTAGTTATTAGAAATAAGCATACATATTAAGTGTTTTTATAATGTACTGAAATTTCACTGTGAACTGTGAATGTGTACCTAAAGCATCCCCTTTCTAAACATTTTTAATATATACCAAAATTTTATGTAGTTTAAAATAGTTTGCTTTTAATACATTTTTGATGGTTTGGTTTTATTTAATTTTCAGAGACCTGATGGTCTACTAAAACTCTATGATATATCAGATGAGCCTGAGCGGCATGCCTTTCTAGATAAACTAATTATGTTCAATGAGGAACGAGGAACTCCACTTTCCCTGTGTCCCACAATTAGCAAACAACCTCTGGACTTGTATCGACTCTATATCACTGTGAAAACAAAAGGGGGCTTTTTTGATGTAAGAATAAAACTAATTTTTTCAAGAATTTTTAAAATAATTAAAAGTTACTTTAAATTTTCTTTATTTATTTCACTAAAGTATTTATAAATAAATTTTTAGAGGTTTAAAGGTTAAAAGTTTTAAAGTAGAAAATAGATTAAACTATAAAAGGATTTAATCATTGAAAATATGTCAAAGCAGAGGTAAAAGTTGAATTTAATAAAACTGAAAATATAAATTTATCGTAGAACATATTGTATATATGTAGAATTAAAGAAAAACTCATAAGTTTTTGCAAGTTGCAGCTGTAGGTAATTTTATTAACCTGGATTTACTGCTTTAAAGTGCAAATAAATTAAAACTTTTGAAGTTGAAATGCATCAGACATGGTTTATAATTTTATTATAATTACATTCTTAAGTACAATTGCTTGGAAACAACAGTCATAAAATTTCAGATAGTTACATGAAATATTAATTTACCAACAGTATTTAAGTTTGGGGATAAATCTGGTTTGCAATTTCGTTTCAGCATGTTTTTTTAGTGACATTTGCATATGTACGGTTTCAAATAAAGGCAACAAATACTGTAGTTTAATTGACTTTTAAAGTTAGAGTTTTATATAAAAAATGACTGAAATTAAAAGTTAATGATATGACAGGAAATATTTTAAATGTTTTTCTCTTAATTGGCTAAAAATGGGTGCAGTGTATTGCGTAAGTCTATAAAAACTGTTGTGCAAGAATATTGCCTCAGTACCATCTTAATTATATAATGTAAGTTAAATAATATATTAATTTACAACATTAATGACATAAAACTATGTTTTTAATTGTTTCATGTAATATTGTGGTAGAGTGTGGGGTAGGGGATAGCATTTAGTTGTTGACTTTAAGTGAGCCATATAGATTGCTTCATCTTCTTTGTTCACAGAGTTGTCTCTCACCAGTTGCAACTCCCAACCAGGTATGTCTCTGAATCATAAATGTGTTAGTTTTATTGGTATTACAACAGTCTCATACAAGTTGGGGCTGAGTATCATCTCACAAATTAAAATTTTGATAGTAGGGTCAGATGACCAGTGGGACAGCTGCATCAGCGGCAAACCTATAAGTATGCCACTTTGTGAGTGTAGTTGTAACAAGGACATATAACAGCTGAAGCTATTGTATTTAAATTTCATTGCTCTATATTTTTGCATATTTTGTTCTTTCATACAGGTAACAAAATCTAAACACTGGAAAGATGTTGCAGGATGTGTAGGAATTGGAGCTTCTTCAAGTGCAGCATACACTCTTCGGAAACAGTACATCAAGCATTTATTGCCATTTGAATGTAAATTTGATCGAGGTGGTGTAGATCCACAGCCAGTTGTACAGCAAGCTGAATTAGCATCTAGGAAGAAAAACAAAAGTTCTTCTTCAGCCTCTAGTGAGTTTTTGGTTGTAATTTTTGATTTTTCAGACAAAGCCATTTATTTCATCCACAAAACATAGCTCCTGATGTTATTTAGTGGTATGAAAAAATTCATTATTTATACACTAAAACCATCTGAATATTTTAACAGTTAAAAAAAAATAGTGGCTTAAATATTTTTCTTGAGCCCTGAATAAAATGGCAGTTGGCCATGAACCTACTAGATTTATTGTTAACCTCTATTACAGAAAAAGTGAAAATTGGCAAACACCTGAACGTAAGTGATCATTGCTGTATTAGGTTTGGTGTTTTGCTGCATATGGAGATCAAGAATAAAATACTTTGGTTACAAATTTAAAGAAAGGAAATTTTGAAGGGATGCAACCGGATAGATTGTGAAATGGTCAACTGAGTTATATGGAGACTGATCATACATATAACATTTTTATGGATAAATTTCTAAATGTTCAAAGTAAACATACTTGTAGAAAGAAAAGAGTGGCTGCAAATAGAATGTTAGGTTGGCTAACAAAGGGTATAAGAGGAAAAATTAAAGAAAAGTGTCATATATTTTAGAATATTGGATTGATTGGTATGACAGGACATTTAGAAGATTATAGATCAATGAAGTTATTTAAACAGGGAATTAGGACATTAAAAAAGATTTATGAAATAAGGTTGACTGAAAGTGTAATAATTAACAGTAAGGACTTCTTTAAGTTCATTAACAGTAAATAATATGTTTCAGTGGGAGATGAAGGAAGACTTGTATCTAATGATTATAAGATTCTGGATTATTAAATCCTGCTTTTTCTTCTTTTTTCATTAATGAAGATTTGAGCATTATGTATTATGTATGGTTCATATGTGGAAACAAGGTCAAATAATACAATTACATTAATTCTTAATTTCTTTACAAAAATTGGAAGATTTTTAAAATGTATAAAAGGCTCCTAGGCTAAATAATATTTCCCCAAGGGTTTTTAAGGAAGTTAAGGATTAAATATGTGAGCCACTTGGTACTGTTTTTTTAAGTCACTGAATAGTGGGCAGATGCTAAAGGATTAGAAGTTTACTGTTGTTACTCGTCTTTTCAAAGGAAATAATAAAAATTGTTTCATTAATTGTAGGTCTATCAGTCTTACATCAGTTGTGGGAAATGTTGGGGAACATCTGATAAAAAATGCTTTGCAAAGTTATTTAACAAAGTCTAGAATTTTACTGGATTGTCAACATGATTTCACCAAGGAAAAATTTTGCCTAACAAATCTTTTGATATTCTTTGAAATGGTTATTGCTTATGTAGGTGTGGGTAAGAATGTAGATTTGGTATATCTGGATTTTCAGAATGCTGTTGATAAGGTGTTACATAACAGGCATATAAAACAAATTTCATCTATTGTTATGGTTAAGGGATAAGTTAGTAAATTGGAAGGAAAAGTGTCTTGGTGGAAAGAAAGCAGAGGGTCTTTATAAACTGAGTTCAGTCAAAATGAATTATTATCACAAGTGGGGTACTTCAGGGCTCAGTGTCAGGTCCCTTGCTCATTTTGATTTATATTAATGACACAGGTAAAGGAATGGTCAATAAATTACTTATATTTACTGATGGTATTAAAATTTTGAGTATTGTTGGCTGTGAAGAGGTTACTACTGCTTTAAAAAAATGACAAAGTAAGGAAGGCAAATAGATATAAACTTTGGCAAGGTAGAAGTCATCTTCAGTTAAGGTAGTTTTATTTTTCTAACAGTGTGGTTGACCTCTGCAGTGGGTTTTCTTTAACTGTTATGGAGGCAGTAAATTTAAACAAATTTAAGAGAAACCTTGATAACTATATGGATGATAAGGTCTAGTTTTATGGATTTGTCATTCTTCTTTGAGTTAGAGCATAAGAACACCTGTTGAGATGGATCAACAGGTCTGTTGTCCCTCAACATTGTCATATTAACTTTGTAGTATAATATTTCATTTATATTAGAATAAAGTAAGATAAAGCTAATACATTTAGTTATTTTAAACAAGTAGGCATGTATAATAACAGTAGGTAATGAATTTCCCTATTTTTTGCTGTTGCTATGCCTTGATAACTTGTGCTACTATAATGTATTACAGATGTCCAGGAACCTTTTCCACATTCTACTCCTAGTAGTCAATCTGTGGATGGTTACCTACCTGGAAATTATCTGGCATCGTACACTCACCCTGGACAAGGTACAAGTCCTAGTCCTATGTCCAACTCTGAGTTTTCTGCCCATGGACAAAACCAGCTTTTGGGGTACCCTCAAGGCCCACCACCTTCTAACCATTTGTGTACAATTCAGGAAGGTGGTATGCCTGTTCCTCCACCTGTAAACATGCCAGGTATTCAGTATCAGCATAGATCTATGCCTGACTCTTATGGTTACAGTCAGTCACCAGTGAATGCCATGGGACCAGTCTACCGTGGAGGTCAGTCAATAACCAGTGGAGGTTCTTATACCTATAACAGCAGCTCATCCCATGACCAGTTTCGTGAGCAGCCAAACATGAGTTCTTCTGAAGGGACCTACAGAAGTAGGAACATCATACAAGATAGTTACAGTTCATTTCCACCTAGTCATACAGTTGGTCCTCAGGGTCCTCAGTACTCTTATCAAGGACCATATGAGAGAGAAAGGTAGTTTTTTAAATATTTTTAATAATATAAAAAGTGAAGTACTTACAAAACCAAATGTTGTGTAGAGTTAATAAACGTGGAAGAATTTTGCAAATGAAACAAAATATGTAAAATAAACTAACATTAATATAGTATAGAATAGGTACATCAAACAAATACAACAATAAACATGCAATGCCAAAAAAGGAAAAAAAAAAAAATTGGGGGGCTATGTGTGGCAGGAGTTTATTGCCATATCTACTTAATTTATTCATTTTGAATTAGTTTCATGCTTTTTTTAATTTTATGATTTTCCTTGTTGGTCAATCTTCTTCACACCTTTGTAATTTTATTTATTTCTGTGCTAAACAGAAACAGTAAACACGCAATGCCAAAAAAGATAATGAGAAGCTAAAAATTTTTTTTTTTTGGGGGGGGGGGGGTTGAGGGAGTTAAAAGTTGCCATATCTTCTTAATTTATCTGTTTTGGATTAGTTTATTGTGTTTTTTTTATGTTTTGCCTTGTTGGTCAGTTGTCTTCACATTTTTATAGTTTTATTTATTATTTCTGTGTTCATGTTGAAAAAAAGATGTCTTTGATAGTGGAGTAGTGGACAGTTAGAAGTAACTCATTTATCAGTTATTAGTACTGTTGAGGAAATGAAACAAATATATATGCATCATTTGAAATAAGTGTGGAATTCCTTGCACCCTGCCTAAAATTTTGGTTGTCCAGAGAAATATCAATTAATATGTACCACAATTAAAGGTGAATATTTGTACTGTATTTTAATGAATATTTTGTCAATACTAAATTAAAACTTTTAGTTTATTTACATATAATAAAATAATGATTAACTGTTTGTCAATCTGCTAGTTCATTGTGATCTGCTGCACCATTGTTTTGATATTGAGCAATGTGGAAGTTGTGACAAAGAAGCAATAAATGCTATTGGTTGAGAAAATAAGAGAGGTAACACACATTGGATATGCTACAAAAAGAAGTATATTATTGCATGTAAACGTCTGTTCAATATTCAAGATATTATTTGTAATTATAGTTTTGTATTTCCTGTAGGAATTTAAAGTGGAATGTGAATATTACAAAATGTTCATTAAACATGTTATTGATTACTTATTGCTCATTCTAATCAATTTTACTTTCTTCATTGTCAAATTCTCTTTGATTCTTAAATCTTGTTCATTGTTGAAACTATGTACCATAGCTAAGGTCCTTTCATCAGCAGTTCCATCACACTCATAATCTAGGTTTTTGGAGATGTTTGAAAAATTACCAAAACTTAAGACTTCAGATCCACTAAAGTCAGTATTGAACTTTAATTCATCAATGACAGAAAATGTTTATTGTTTTAAAACAGATATAGATATGGCAAATCATAATTACCACAACAGGCTTAACAAAAATCAGTATCAATATTTGTTTTTTAAAAATAGGTTGACCAACTAGGAAACTTTTTATGAGATGTTCTGGTTATCCATGACAACAGATTATCATCGTTTTTATGCTGATATATAACTGTTTAAAAAATATTAATTTCTTTAATCCATTTAAAAAATGTAATGAGGCATATAGTATTACAGACTTGAATTTTGAAAATAATTAAGAATCACAATGCGTCCATCATTTAGTAAGGTTGACCTCTTTATCATCCAATCACTGTTGTATTTGTTACTTGTATAATCATATATTAAAGGAATAGACAATTTTTAGTAACTTGACTAACATAAGATATATCTTTAAACTTTAAACTGGCTTGTTGTGCTCTTGTCTTCACATTACAGTATTCAAAGGGAATTTTTAAATATAGCAAACAAATTTGATCACAAGCTACACATGGCTTGTGAACCACAATTTCAACTTGTTTTAAACTGGGTATTTCAAATTCCCATCTGATTTCAGACTATGGAAGGGAAAGTTGGGTTCTTAGTTACATGAATAGTTCTGTCTCTTTTGAGGATTTGGATATCCCTTTAATCTCTGATTCCTTCAGGTTGAGCACACATTCAGTCCGTCCCTTCAGTAATCACTACATGACTAATGAATCAGGAATTTCAATCCACTGGATCATCTAGTCTCTATCAGGATCTACTTTCTGTTCACAGGCTATGGTTCAAGGTCTAGATCTGAGGAATGTTGTGATTTATTTCCACCATTTTCACAGTGGTCTCCTAACTTTCCCGATATGGGAGCACACATTTTTGTGACTTTTTTGTTTTTGAAATTTTGTTATTTCTCTTTGGGGTTCATTCCCATTCTGTCATCCTTCTTGCTTGATATTTTTTTAAGTAACAAATTTCATAACAGGTCACTTGTATCAGCCTAGTCAATTTATCTCAACTGAATTGATTCTCCATTGCAAGTTTTTCAGGTGATTTTGCTTTCAGTTTCAATCTCCAATGATCAGTGCATTTGTCACTCTTTGCAACTTAAATACAGAAATTTTTTGTCCCTAATACTTCATTCTCAGGGTTTGATGATAGATGTGTTTGGTCCAGATTGGATGGGATTATACCACTGTGCCTTTTTTTAATTTGTATGTTATTTAGAGTCCTGGCTATGATTCAGTTCTCTACTTAAGAGTTGTTGGTATCCCAAGGCTAGCCCAACCACCGTTTCCTCTTATACGTTATCTTTAAGAGGGTTTACATCTGCCACTATCCCTGTGGCTATCTCTGTTGAGGAAACTTTGATCCAACATTCCACACCCAAACTTTTCCAAGCTCATTTGGGTTTAACTTGTAAAGTTGACTTGTGTATGCATAATGATGGGTTTGAATCTACTTCAGTCAAACATGCCCACAATATCATTTTTTAACTTGGTTCCAGCTTCCTTTCCTGTGTTACACAGCTTTCTCTAATCATTTAAGAGTCCTTCCTTACAAAATACCTTTTTATTAACTGACATATTAAGGGGTATTTCATATTTTGCGTCAATATAAGGGATATATTTGTTGCTGCTGGTATGTGAATATCATAGGTTAGAATTGTTTATCACTCCATTTTGGTCCTCCTAAACTCTAAGTCTTTTTTCCTAAGTCTCTGACTGCCTGAGAAGGGGATACATCCTTCTCATCAGTTCTTTTTCCACCTATTTTTCACCTGTATAACCAGTGGAATACTGACCATATGTATGTCCTGATAGAACCCTGAGGAAGTATGTGGCTTGCACTGACTTCTTTGTGGTGATGGTACTTAATTTTTATATTTTTCAGGATACTTTTGTTTCCTAAGATTTATCCTCAACTTACTTTGATAAAGTGGACTTTCAGATATCTGTGTTGCACATTCTAGACTGTTTACAAATAAGAAAAAATCACATCTCGTGAGCTTTGTCATGTTTCTATGTATTTTTCTACCCATTTATGTTATAATCAGAGATGTTACTGGTAATACATTTTCAATTTAGGAAAATGTTAACTTTGACTACTTTTGATTTGTAAAATTTATCTGACAGAGTTTATTTTATAAGATATTCATATTTGCAGGATAGGATAATCACACTTATAAATGACTTATGAATAATTAATTTTAAAATTATATATTTTTTCTCTTTATTAAGTATTTAACTTTTCTCATTAATTTATGTTTAGTTTCCAGGACATGCAGTTTCTGTAAAAAGAGTATGTTTAATTGTATCTAATTGCTTTTTCTGTTTTCATTTGCTAGGAATTTTAGACAATTACATTTGTGAAGTAACTATATTTGTTTAAATAATAAAAATATTAATGTTATTATTATACTAATATTGTAAACTGTTATTGCTGATTATTTGGGGTTTCTCCAGGTATGAACATCAGCAACCTGCAGTACCTCAGCCATCATCCCAACCAGGAAATATGATGAGTCCTACTCAGAATGACCCCAGTTTATACCATTCATCAAGATATCATAATCACCAGTTGATGCCTCAAAATCAAGAAAATATGGGCATTCAACCAGGTAGCAATTACCAAGGCCAGGGGTCTTCAGGCTCAACTCCTTCTCAAACTCAATTTTCAACTTCTGGACTTAATGAAGGTCAGACTCTAAATCAAAGAAATTATGTGCAAGGTCAGCAAGGATTGGACAATCAGTGTAACTACCAGGTTAGTCAGTAATTATTATATTGGTGATTTCATAAAATGAAATTTATATGTTCATGGTTAGACTTGCATTTTCATGCTTTTTAAATGAATTAGAATTGTAAAAGTACCACTCTCAAAGTTAAGTTGAACTAAAGAACATTTAATATGTGTAATATAACAAAAACAATTTGTGTTTGTGTATGTATATAGAACTTGTATAATCATTTATTTCTGATGGGTTCAATAGTAGAATAGCTTATCCTGCAATTCAGAAATACTAAAATAGATGGTTTGACTCACTATGTTGCACACATCAAAATCACTACATATGTTTAGCTGTCATTTAATCATCAGTATGTTGAGAGAGGCAAAATGAAAAAATGAATTAGTAAACAGATATTAGTCAGCTGTGAAATAACTATGTTGTTACTAGTTTTCACAATGTGAAACATTTGCTTACATTCGTATTTTTTATTATTTATTAAAGAATGACTCAGTTTATGGAAGTTCTTATTTACTTTGTAATATGCTAATTCAAAAGTGCAAAAACAAGACTTAAGATACTCTCAAATTAAGTTTTAGTCATTGGTAAGTCATTGAATTTGGTTCTTGTTATAAATTAGGCAGGTCCAAACATTTATAAATAATTAATGTCTGAAACATGTCCACTAATTTTGTGGTTACTTTTATATATACAGTACTGTGCAAAAGTGTTAGGACAAAATCAAAAATTAGATTTCAGACTACTTTCAGAGGACAGTGGAAGGTAAATTACTGGTGAAGTTTCAAAAGTTTATTTAATCTTCATATGTAGCACAACAGAAACTAATTGGAAATGGTTAAGTTCAGAAAATATTTAATATTTTGTGTGTGTTTCCTGTTTTTGCTTTATAATTTCAGCAGTCTTTCAGGCATTTTTGCAAAAAAGTTAATAAAAGTGTCCTTTGGGATTTTATTCTAAATGTTTCTGATACATTTCCATGAAGTTTCATTGGAAGTTACTTTTGATTTGTCATTTTTTTGATCTATCAAATTACAGATCTGTTCAATTGGGTTGAGATAAGGGCTCTGTGGGACCTATTGCAATATTTGAATGACTCCAGCAGTTTTTTTCATAGTTAAATAATTTCTGTATACATTAGATGAGTTTTTGAGGTCATTATCTTTTTGATAATAGAATTGTTTACCGATAATATCAAACCATTGAGTATACCATGATTTTTCAGTATCTTGATGGTACTTGTGCTCATCCATTATTTAAACTATTTTGCAAATATCTCCTGTCATATGAGCAGAAGAATACATCCAAATTATCACACTGTCCCCTTATTATTTATGGTAGGTGTTATGCACCGATGAGAGCATCTCTCATATTTCTTCTTTCTGATATACAACCTATGGTTTGAACCACATATTTAAAAATTGAATTTTTCTGTCCTTTACATCTTTTTAAAATCATCAACAGTCAAATATTTATACATTTTACCAAATTTCAGTCTCTTGACAGTATTTCAAAATTGATGTAAAGATGTTTTTTAAATTGCTTTTTTTCCAAATATTTCACTTTCATTGAGTCTTTATGTTGTAGATCTGGACACTTTTTTGCCATTTGCTACGTGATCATTCATCTCATGCTTGAGATCAGTGGCAGAAATCCTTTTGTCTCAAAAGCTGCATAAATAGAGATACTTAACATCAGTATCACTGAGCATAGGTGTTCTGCCTCTTCCTTCCATATTTATTTGTGTTGGTTTCACAATATATGGTGCACATGATAGTGTTTGGGAAGCATTTCAAGTCTGTGGTAATTTGTTGAAAAGTCCAACCATAATCAAGTAAAGCTTCTGTGCAAACGTTTTGCTCTACTGACAGTTCTCTATGCTTTTTAGACCATGGCATGACAACAAAACTTAATATACAGTGTTAAATACCAAGGTTTATTTGTGGAGTACTATCTAATTTGTTCTAGCATAAACTGGTACAGTATGTTAGCTCTCTGCTAGCTACTTTCTATATAGTTAAGACATTGCATGGAGTACCATGTCATTTATTTAAGCACTTAAATTTGATTATAGTGTTCATTTAACCAAATTTCTAAAGACATGATTGTGGTACAACTATATGGGAATTCTAAAAGTAAATATTTTCACCCTGACTTCTTCAGTTGTCAACAGGAATAGTACCACAGTTTTGAAATTTACTTTCTATAATGGCATAGAAGAATTACCCCCATAAAATGGAAAGAATAACAAAATATTCTTGTATCTTAATACTTTTGCACAGTACTGTACATATATTAGATTATAATATTTCCAAAACAAATGAATTTAAAGATAAACTGAAGGGAGCATTTTTAGTTTGTTAATTGTTTCAACTTTCATTTCAAAAACTGTCTAAAATTAACACATATTTATTTGTTTAAAAATATATATAAATGAACCTGGTTTCTTTTTCTAAGAAATACAAACATTACAGAGCAAAATAAGAAAACAAACTGATTGATTAAGGAGAGGCAATGTAACATTTTTGTAATATGTGTTTGTTGTCTGTGTGCTCATTTGACTTGAATAGTTGGAATAGAAAGGCACATGAGTTTTCATCTGTCCATACAGACCTCATATAATATGTATAGAAGTTCTTCAACTTGTCTGTTAAATATGTTTATAGTAGAAATCGCATGTTACTACTTTAAACCATAAAATACAAGCGTGTCTTATTTTTCCAGATGTCACGCATCCAGTCTGCACTAGCTCAGCGATTAATGCCTAAAGTAAGACAATTATCCAAAGAAATTACTTACTAACAATAAAAGACCATCTTAAGTTACATCCATATTTCCCATCATTAGTATTTGATAAAGAAGTATTCTGTGCTCCTGTAAAATAATAAGTTAAACATTTTTTTAACCCTGAATTTTGGCCATGTTTACATTTCTCACCATTAGTTTTTAATGCAAACTTTGTACAATATTTTGGGATACTTAACTGAACTTTTTGGTTAACTAATAAAAATGGTTGGAAAAAAATGTTTATCTGTGTTGAATTATTCAAGTTAGGAATTGTTTTTTTTAAGTGTTAATAATGAGAAATATAGACTCACTGCAGGTGGTCTTAAAATATACTAACATACTTACTAACCCCCAAGAATATTTGCTAAAGAACTGTTACTCTTTTATTTGTTTTGTTTATCTTTTCATTTCCCCACTTGGAATCTTACCATCACTCATTTTGGGAATATTGAATTTAAATTACTACATCAGTCAGAAAAACAAATTATTCCATTGATATGTTTTTCTTCTCTAGAAAATTAAAATAATTACATATCTATGTGTGTGTCTATACACACACACATGCACACATTTTATTTTTTTAAGCTCAAAATGTTTATAGAAAATACAAATGAAACTTACTAGCTTAAATTGACATTCAGGGAGAATATGTGTATGATTTTACTGTTGTGATAAGGGTTTTATGGTTTTCAAATTACAAATTTTGTAATTAATGGAAAAAATATAAACACTTAATGTAATTGTAAGTTACAAGTTAAAGCCTTTAATTATGCATTTTTGCTCTGAGAAACATCATTCTCATTTTACAAAAGTAAGTGACAGTTAAAAAGTTTGAAGTTGAAAATATGTATTGCCATTAATCTGACATTCAGAAATAAAAAAATGTGGTTATAATGGTCACCTGTTGTACTGTCTTATGATGATGTGCTCCTCTGGTCACCTGTTGTACTGTCTTATGATGATGTGCTCCTCTGGTCACCTGTTGTACTGTCTTATGATGATGTGCTCCTCTGGTCACCTGTTGTATTGTCTTATGATGATGTGCTCCTCTTGTCACCTATTGTACTGTCTTATGATGATGTGCTCCTCTGGTCACCTATTGTACTGTCTTATGATGATGTGCTCCTCTGGTCACCTGTTGTACTGTCTTATGATGATGTGCTCCTCTGGTCACCTATTGTACTGTCTTATGATGATGTGCTCCTCTTGGCTCCCCTTTTTTTCTTTTAGTGGAGCACTGGAGTCCTTGCCACTCACTGGTTTATAGCTGCTGGCCAGGATGGTGTATCATGGAGGATTTCTCCTGAGTTTGACCAGTTCCAGTCCAGAGAGAGTAGGATGGTGGTTTTAGAGCCATATAATACTTTTCACTCCTCTGGCTGGCTTTCATCTTTCCACTCTTCCCCGAATGTTATGTTTTCGGGTGCTCTGGTGGTAAATGGATACAGGACCATTCAACATAAGTTGTCACTCACTCTGAAAGACAAATGTTACATTCCTGTTCTGTTTCACTGGGATTGAGGTGAGCATGGTAAGGACATTCCTCCATCACTACGGACAGGATGTAACCTTGAGACTTCACCTGATCTACCACCAAGGAACACTGCTGTTGCTATTTTTTAGCAATATGCAGCACTACAGTCATAATTACCCATGGGCAGACCAAATTGTTTTGAGATAATGGCAAAAACCAAAGCCACCTAGAATGAAAGCAACTTAATGGTTTTCTTGATCATATGATATGTGAAAACAGCAAATATATATGAGTAACATACAAATGCAAGATATATTTATATACCACAGGTTTAATTGCTTCTTTACTTCAGATTTATCTTCAAACTGAAAATTTTAACTTTAATGTTCTCAACACATGCTTGGTCGATTTGATTAACCATGTGACCTTTTAGTAGTGTTTTAGTTTTTATATAACTAATACACTAACTCTCAATATAGTGTCTATATCTTCACAAAATATTTTTAGTGAAGCATTTTTGATTAATTAAAATAAAGATTTGTAATTAAATATGTTAAACATTTGTTTTGAATAGTCCATGTGCAAAATAATTTTTATTTTAAGATAAAAATGCTTTTCCTCATCTAAAAAATCTCAATTTTCTTTTATGTAATCCCTAAAACTATTCTACATACATTTTAATGTGTATTTTATTTCAGTAAAACTTTATATTTTATCTGTTATTTTATCTACCCTGTATCTCTATCTTGACTTTCTGTTGGTTATATTTAATTATAAAAAAAGAACATAACAAAACCTGGAAGAGTGAATGTTACAGGTGGATATAGCAGGAGAAGTCTAATTTTCTACCTGATAGCCCTGTAATCAAACAAAATTAAAGGCTATAAAAATTATGGTTTCTTTAAGTGATAACAATTTTATAATGAGTAATTTACATTTAATTTTGTATATTTCAGATAGGTGGTGGATAAAATAGAGAAGATTCCTAGAAAAATGTGGCATGTGTATCATAATAAGGGAAATTCAGGATACTTTTAAATATTGCCTTGTTGGAATAAGAACTTGCATATTATTAAAATATGGATTATTAACTCTTTATGTCCTGTGTGGTAAAGGATACCCATGATTTGAGGATTATTATCAGTAAAATCATAGATATTCATTTGCGTGGAGGTGCTGGTCTGTGCTAGTTTCTCTGATGCCAAAATGGTCACTTTGTGTTGCAGAGGTTTGAGTGATTCAAAGCCCAGATATCTTGCATGTGTTAGCTAGCAATGCAATTCATATTCTTTGGGTAGGTACCATAATTCAGCTTTTTCAAAATTGGAGATAATAAGCATACTGGTAATCATCAAAACTTTCTTCCATAGTGCCGACCAAATAGGGCTTGGAGATCAAAATACAAGCACTTAGGAATGAAAAATCTCATTAGCTAGTTGAAGAACAATATAGCCAAAAAAAAAGCCGTCTTAAATAATAAAATTCTGATGCAGCATATTTCCTTTTCTCACATGTATACTTGTTCAGTGGTGCCTTAATATGGAAAAATGTATTGCATGCCACAAGTTTTGAACTCCCATATACCCCATAGCCAGTATGGTTCAACTGCATTTAACATGTAAATCATAATGCAGTAACTACCTTCAATAAGAGTATGATACACCATTCTGATGCTTGTGACTCCCTCTATTTGATTCTCCCAAACTGCCACTTCTCATTAGGCTGTGATCAAATGCAGACATTTTTCAATTGTTCTTTTTTCACATGTTCATTTCATTTGTTTTTTAATTGATTTATTTGCAACAGTTATTTTTGTTTACAGTAGTTTGCCATAATTTATCTTGTTTAAGGATTTTTTCTTATTGTTTTCAACTTCTTTACAATTTAAAATGGAATTCTGAAGTTTGTTTTGCAGTTTCTGATTTTATTACTGCTACTTCAAATGCTGTTTTCAGTTTCAGATCTTGGGGTTCAACTGAGAATTTTTTGGTTATTGTTTTTTGGGAAATTGATTGTTATATGAGGCATCCTTTTTTTCCTAATAATGTTTGGGCTCTTCCTGCATTTTCTGTTCATGATGAAGAGGATCTTGACTTTTTTATATATACTACCTGTGCCATGCTTTCTCGTACATCTACTATGAAATCTATGCTATCTCGGCATAACTCTGCCTTTTTGGATGTGCTTTCTGAAATGTGTTCTCATTACACAGTTTTTATATAATGCTGTCACTTTTGTGACATGGCACCTGTAATGAGTTCCTGGTATTTCATTCTTTTTCTGATATAAGGGTTCATGCTGAGTATTTCACTTCCCAGTTGAGTACTGCTGTTAACATGTTTTATTCTCCATGGATTTCTAATCTTTGTATTTTGGTTTATTAAAAGCTGCTCAACTTTTTTGACTCCCAACAGTTAGTCAATTTTGGTCATGTAGAGGGCTGTCACCAATAATTCTATCCATTTCTCCCACTATCTTTTTTACCACCTTCATCATACTTTTACAGCTATTCTACAGAACTCCATCAAACATGTCTTTTTTTGAGGCACTCCACTAACCCACTTTACCTTCTTACTCCTTGTTGATATTGTTGTCCTTTTTGGCCTTATACCTTCACAAGGGGCTTTGTTGTTGTTGGGATCTTATTTGATACAACATTGTTTTTTTTCACAGGTTCATCTACCTTCCCAATACCTCTCCGACTTTCAAACAGCTTATTTTCTCCATTTGTTTCATTTTGAAGATTTTACAAAGACTTTATGTACATGTGTAAACTCTTTGATTGGGCACTTTCACTTTTTCTTGTAGTCTCATCTCCATCATCCATTGGAAGAAATAATTGATTCAGGCATATGGCCCACATCTCATACTTTAATATCCCACTATCTTTATTGGATAGCTGTTTCTTTCTCTTCAGGGCACCACCTTCAACTTCAGTATGGTTATGACTAGGTAAGTTGTCATTTCTATATATATTTTTATCCTCCAGTGATGTGTCCCAGTTCAGGTTCAGATCCCATTTGGGGAAGAGCATGAACATTATTGGTATCTTTTATTCCTGAGTCATTGTCTGCAGCAAGATGTAATCATGGGCACTTGCAGCATCAGCAAAAGTTCATTGTCTAAAAGAAGAATTCTTCTTTATCCAATAACTCTCAAGTGACCATTTCCCTTAAGCATTGAACTCTTTCTCTTGGACATCCTTTGAAATGTGAAAAATGTCATTTTGATTACAACAAAGCCTTTTTAAATTTAAATACAAATGATTTATAGAATAATAATTTTGAAACTGACTAAGTTTGCAAAAATGAAATGAATGGGCACTGTATAAATACAGTGAGCAATTTTCATTTAGTAACACCAATACAGTATGTTTATTTGCTTAAGATATTAAGCATTTACTTCAACTGGAACATAAGCTATTTTCTCTCCAAACTATTGGTAGTGATTGTATGCTAGATAAACTAATTATAATGTTATTTACTTAACTTGGTTAAATCAGGTTCATCCAGAGCTACTAATGGTACCCAAGTAACTGGTCATTCCCAATGAAACATAATGAATGTTGTAACCTTAAAATAACTCCTGATCTGCCATTGCAGGACACTACTTTCTACACTCATGCATGAACCACATGCCAGAATAATTGAGAAATTCCAAAAATACAACATTAATTTTACTAAGAAGGTGAAATATACATGGTATATGTATGTGCCACATTATATCTGTTTCAATGCTTAAAAAAATGTTTCTTTTAAAAATCATTTTTTTTAATTGTTAAATGTAACTAGATCTAATTATTACATCTTATAAGTATTATCCATCTTTCCTAAATTAGGAATGGCTAACACGTGTAGTCCCCATGTAGCTTTGTGTGATTTCAAAACAAACAAACAATTATTCATAAATGTTCAAACTAAAAAGCCATTTGTACAATTATGTAGCATGTTAGCTTAACCCAGTAAGTTGAAATATTGTCAAATATAGTAATTTATTGATAAAAAAGGACCAATTTTTTAGAAAATAAAAATGTTGAAATGGATTTAATAGGTAATAAAAAAAACTTCATTATAATTGTATCGTGTGTTGACAAGATTTTGTCAGCGTCAGAAAAAAATTCTTGAAATGTCATACATTTTTAATAAAGTTTCTTCATTACCCAGTTAAGTCATCTCAAAACCTTTTCAGTAATTTTTTAGCCTTTACTGTACATAAAAGTCTAAAACTCCAAATAACCTGTTTTTTTCCTGAGTTAAGTAGCTAAATGGATACATCATCTGTTTCAGTCTTATTGCTTATCCAAGGGGCCAGGCATGATTTACTATTCTTGACTGTGCAACTAAGGGTTTTTACTGATAACAATTTCCATTCTGCACTTTGAGGCCATGAGTGCATTATAAGAATGATGATCAAATCCCACTACTACTTTTAAGTAGAACCATGGCTAGTGGGGGGTGTAGTTGACTAGCTGCCCTTTGTCTAATCTTTCAGTTCAAAATTAAGCATGACTAGCACAGTTAGCAGTTGTGTAGCTTAATGAGAAAATTCAAATTAAGTAGACCATAGTCCAGTGGGGAAATCTTGTATCTCTGTTTTGATAATATACCATTTATTATTCTAACCATTAACTTACCTTTGTATATGAGTGTGTGTTGTTTTTTAATGAATGTAAAACTTTTTCTGGTATTACAAAATAAAAGATTTAAATAATTTTTGTATACTTTCATTTGTGTGTCAGTAGGCTTTGTGTTTTTTTAAAAGAAAATAATGATTACAAATGTAGAACAGCAATTTATAATTACCTTCTCAAACTATACATACAGCTTATTATAATACAAGTACACTTAAAATGTATATACCATTTTTTATTTGACTTTTTTTTAAAGTGAGAGAATTTTGTAGGAAGTTTACATTGTAAATAAAAAAAAAGCTTAAAAATCTCGTAAAAGTGCTTAAAAAGAATTACAGTACAAGTGATAAACTGCTTTTCCTTGCTTCACCTTATATGATTAATTGTTTGTGTTGTATTTTATACAAGAGAAATATCCTAAAGTCACATGCAAATGATTGTTTTTTTTAAAGTAAAAATTTACTTCGTCAAAAAAATTCTTCTTTGAAAGAAACTAACAAATTTTCATTTACTTCAAAATAATATGGTATTTATCCTCAATTTGAGACTTTTACTAATTACTGGTAATGTAGGATCATTCTTATAGAGTTGCTTAAGCTTCAATGGAGAATCTGAAATATTGTCATTTAAAAAAAAATCCCTATTTTTGTCTTTTTTTTTCACCTAAGGCTGTAGGTAACTAATCAAAATAACAATCAAGTAGTATAAAGAAGATATTTCATTGTGATGTTAATAGATAACTGAAATGGCAGGATTTTATTGAGAAAATAAATCTTTTATTTTTGGGGGGTGTAATTGTCTTTATAAATATTAATGAATTATGCATTATCAGAAAGTTGTTCTGTATGGTTTGAAAATGGCTATATTTTGATTGTGTGAGAGTTAATTAGTTTTTCATTTTCTAGAAGTGTATATAATGTGCATGTCTTTTTTTGACCCGAAACACATGTTTAATGATAATCCATGTTTATGACTCATTTGGAGGAAAAGGCTGGAAACAATGTTTAAATTTGCTTCAAAACTATCACCATATACCTTTCTTAGAATAAATATTTTAAGGCATATGATGATGACATTTAATCATATTTTGAATTTCAATTTAGATACCAATAAAAACTGCAGAAAATCCATTAAGAGCCAAAAAGAATGCTTAAGACATGAAATATGCTATTTCAACTAAATCTTCTTTAATGCATAAATTATATTAATGAATTGTTTTAGTTATATTGATTATGCCCCTTTTTTTACTCTACAATTTCAATTGATTATGGTACTTGTAGTAATATTTAAGTGGTTTGTTCAGCAGTAATTCTATTGTGATTTGTATCCTATGCTGTTTCTTCTGAACTGTGTATTTAAAAATTTCACATTATAAGTTTTAGAGAAATAATTTTGTCATTGTATTACTTTTGTGATAAGTAAGAAAATATTTAAATACAAATAAAATAAAAAAATATTAAAACACAATCTTTCACAAAATTACCAACAGAACCCACAGAATATGTACATCCAAGGTGTAACCTCACCTAATAAGATGAGTCCCACTAGTGGACCCTCACGAGATATATACCAGCAAGACACATATGGAAAACGAACACCAGAATTTATGAGGCCACCTCCAAATCAACCTGAGCAGTACCACATGGAAAGTTATGGGCATGATCAGACACAGGGATCCTATGGAGGTAATAAGGAGAAGAGCTCTAGTCATTACTGTACTCAATAAACAGTTTATCATTCTAAATATAACATAACTATAGTCATAATTTTAGCTTAAACCTTCATGAAATTCATTATATATTAATTTTATACTGATATTAGTTGGAAGAATATGTAAACATATTGACAACAATACTATAAAAATTAAAACAGCAAAAATTTTGACCTAAATATCACTTATAATATTTAGAGTGATTGGTTATGTTTACAAAAGAAAAATTGTAAAATTTCTTCAATATACCCTTTGTTAGAACATATTTAAGCTTTATTACAAGTTGTTTTGTAAAAAAATTCAAATATATTTTTATTATTGCTTGAAGCTATATTTGTAACATATGCTGAAATATTGATTGCTGAAAACAGTATTAATTGATTTGAATTATAGTCAAATTTATCTGACCAGGTTTTCTGTTTGCAAGAGTAGACTAACAAGAATTATTCAACTTTCCAAAGTTTATGTCCAATATATTCTGTCATTTTTCTTTTATAGATCGAAATCATTTCTACAGAGGATCACAAGCGATGGTACAACCAAACACAGGAATACCTTCACAAGGTTAGACTTTTTTATTTTTATGTAACTCAGTTGCAATATATTTTATACAGAAACATTTATTTGTGATGTAGGCAAGGTGCTTACTGTCATTTATTTGGCTGTTGATCAGTAAATTGAAATAGTGACAGATTATGGTGAGGTCACCATGTTTAACAATTTTTTCAGCACCATACCTTTTTTTTTAATCAGGCCTGTCTTGAATTGTTTATGCATAATTTCACGACCTCATTGTATAAAAAAAGAATAAAAGTAAAATGAAGTTGCAAGTTCTTTCATGTTTACAGCAATTTATACTTTTTAAATTAATAAGCATGATTTAAATGCATTTCCAGGTGCAAAACAGTGTATTTGCCAACTTATACTGCAAGAAACCAACTTTAAATACCTGTGGTTGGCAGAGCACAAATAGTCCTTTCTGAAGCTTTGTGCCTAATAACAAATGACAATAATTTAAATACATTTCAGTCACCTGTAAGTTATCAATTAAACAGTGAAGTTAGATTTGGTATTTTCTTCTACACATTCCATGCTTTATTTTTTGTGTGATTATATTTACCTGTCGTTATTGCACGTGATACATCTCACAACAACTGTTAAATAACTTTTGTTCCTTGACTAAATTTATTTTACATTTTGTTATTTATCTAGGTTGGCCAAGAGATAGCCACTATCGTCACTATTCCTCTCAAGCACAGTACCCACCTGCCCGCCGAGATGGATGGGATGGGCCACGAGTAATAGATGGATCGCAGTCAGGTGCGACTCATTGGGGTGTATCTGCATATCCTTCAGCTAGTGGAGTGAGTATGGTTAATAAAGTGCAATATGGGCAAGATAGGATGTCCTATCAAATTGAGAAGATGCCTGTAAGTCCTGTTCTTTGACAGTTATTATTTTAAATATAGAATATACATTTTAATATTGATGTAAGTTATTATTATTTAAAATCATTTTTGGATTCTCCCTTGAACTAAAGGCTTTTGTCACAAAATTCTTATATTATAATCAAAACATAGTCTTCCTCATTATCATCATCACAAACAGGAAATGAGAAATAAATGTTAATGAATTCACAAATACTGGCAGACAGCTCCAATAAAATTACTACATTAACAGTATACACTAGGTACTTGAATTTGGAATAAAAACTTACTAGTCAAGTACAAGGAGAGAGAGAGGGATGAAACCTTTGCAAATACAAGGGCTCCTTGTATAAGATAATGGGTCCATTCTATAAAGAGTAACATAATATTAACCTCAAAGACCATGAAATTGTTGATATAATTAGTGGATCTCAAAAATATAAATTGTCAACAACAATAAAAGCATATTATTGGTTGAGTTTTTTCTTCTAGGTGTAAAAGAGTTTTGGAACTTTTAGCTAATAAAGTCAATTTCATTTTAGAACAAAATTTTGAGATAAATAGAATATGTAAATGGGTTTGAAAAAGATGTTAGTTTATGAGAATCAACCAAGGTTTGAGAAGTAGCTGAAATTTTCAAGAAAGTCCATCAAAATTTTTGTGTGATGATGTAAATAATTTGAATTTTGTAAATGCCACTGGTCTGTAAGAAATCATTTAGAATTTTTACCATTTCTGCAAGTGTACACCATGCATAAATCTTCATGACTTCCTGCTCTACTCTGAAAGCATACATATAAAATGATGAGGTTTTTAAAGTGTTGCTAACCCATGTTATCTGTTGTAAATATGGTGGTGAGAAACTAAAGTGAGGTCTATAAGTCCAAAAAATTTGTTGATACTGTTGTTTAATAATTTTGCAAGTTATTTATTGAAAGCAAATTATATCTTTTAAACACTTTTTTGAAAAAAACTTGCATGAGGTGCTATTCCCTCCTCTCTTTTCCTAAATGACTATTGTGTACTCTAATAAAATATTGTGAACAAGCTTCAAGATTTCTCAACTTTCCAAGGGAACTAACTATAGATATGAAGACTATGAAGTTGCTTTATTTCTGAAAACATATTGTCTTTAGCAGAGTCAAAAGAAATCACGTAAGGCTAAATTAAAGAACATTTATAGAGTTATGAAAAATTACTCCAAATTTAATAAATTAGTTTTTTAAAAAATGCAATGCATTATGATAAAAAAAAATCCTGAAACTAAAAACTGGCACAGTAGAATGAGAAATTTGGTAAAGATTAATTTGTTGTACAAAACTCAGTACTCAGTGTTATGTAATAGTATCAGTAGACATTTTTATTTAAAAACATTGCTACAATAATTAAAAGCATTGTATGCATCAAATTCATTAACATTTTTCAAATACTCAAAGGGATCGATGTATTTGTATAAAATATACTTTTTGTAATATAAATTAAGAGCAACATTCAGAGAAAATTATTTTGGTTTCAAATCACTATAATCCAAAAACATTTACATTGTAAATATATATTTACAAGATATTTCCAATAAGGTACATTACAACCAACTCACAAATGTAGCAATTCTTGTACAGTGCTGCCCTCTATATGCAATAAATTGTTTGCATGCCTCAGGCTTTGAGCACCCAGATGCCCCATAATTAACAAGGTTGTACTGCATCTCACATGCAAATCATCATGTGCAGTCCTCCATCAATTGAAGAATGTGACCCTCTCTATTCAATTCCACTGAGTTATCACTTCTTGTTTGGCAGTGTTCATATCAAAATGTTTTTTTTTTCATTGTACTCTTCTGTTGTGAATCTTTGATATTTTTTAACATTGATTAAACTGTTTTGTAAATTTATTCTGAAGTGGATTTGTTATTCTCACTTTTCAAGTATGTGCAAACATAAGATGAACATTGTTTTTCTAGTTTTAAATTTATTTATTTTAACACTGTTGTGCTTGGTTATTCATCTTTAATGATTAATTCTAAAGTTCATGCTATCACTTTGGAGGTAATACCATTTACCAGCACCATTTACACAAGCTATAGATGGGGGAAATTTGACTGTGGAACTATTAGCTCTCATAGAATGAGTGATTGATCACTGTATAAGTCAACCTTTTTCTCCCAGTGTTGTCCCCTTTTTCCCCTTCAACATGCCAAACCTGTTTAGAATAAGAAAGAATTTGATAGCCTATTTCCTCCACCAGATCTTATCCAGTTGGTTTTGAATAAAGAGCAATTTCATAGTCTTTTTTCTACACTTGATTTTGCTTTAGATCAACTAGGCCTGATACAGCTCTCTTGAATATGATTTGTTATGAATGTTCTGTTTTATCAATTTCCCACTATTTCTTGTACTTGTCTTGTACCAAGGAAGGTAGAAATCTCCACCTCTCAATATTTTGTGTTTACTCCATCCCCAGATCTATTTGTATGAAAGTGGTAGCATGCCTCACCCTCCATGGGCTTCAGGTCAGCTTGTTTTAGCCTATCATCAGGCTGAATTTCTGTTTCTTGATTCTTAAGAGTTGGAATCACTTTATTCTGTGATCAGTTCTCCTGCCTTTGTATTACCTTATTGACCCTTCTATGATACTTGTTTCCTACCTACCTCCTTTCCAAGATGCTCCTCTGAGATTCTGAAGGTTTGTTGAGGGATATCCTCTCCCTGATCACCTCTGTGTTGACATATGTCTCTTCTTTAGCCCTATTCTTGCACACTTTAGTTTCTTTGTTACTGAAATATTTTGGAGAGAGACACTGTATTTTTCCAAGTTTGTTTTACCACCTAATTATCTTCAGGACTTGTGTAAAAACCCCTTTTCTTTAATGGTCTGTTTCTGGAGATATTCCTTTAGAATCTTGTATGATACCTGTAAGACAGCAGTCAACCCTTTCATCTTTGGTTGATCATATTTGTCTCATTCTGAGCCTAGAAAATCCTCTTTTACTGTTTCCCATTGTTCTCCTTACCAGACTTTACTTTCTGTGTAATTCAGTTTTATCAGAGAAATTTGTTATCAATTTCCTTTCCCCTCCTCTTTTATCACTTTCTGTTGCTGCCTTTAATTCCTACAGTCAGTCAACATTTGTTTGAGGCAGTACAGAATCTTCTCTCTCAGATAGCCATTGAACAAGTATCTCATCCTTCTCTAGACCTTTATTCCAGAGTGTTTGTAGTATCCAAAAAACTTGAGGACTCGGTAGCCTATGATTGACCTGTCCTGCTTCAATCAAATTTTGGTTCTGCCTCACTTTACCATGGAGTCTTTTCACACCCTCAAGTGGGATTTTTCTCCAGGTTTGTAGATGACAAAGGTAGATGTCTCAAATGCTTATCCACATATTCCTGTATCTCATTGGTTAAAAGACTATTTTTGGTTTGTTCACCATGAAGTAGTGTATCAATATCACACCTTACCCTTCAAACTTGCTTTGGTCCCATATGTCTTTTGCTGATGGTCATGGCTTTTATCTGACATGTGCATGTTTGAGGGTTGTACTTACACCATTACATGGACAAATAGTTTCTGTTAGCTCACTGCAAATGGGAGTTTACCCATCACACTCATCTATTTCTTTTGGAGGCAGATTGTGTAGGTTGGTTAATGAAGATGAAGAAGTTATTTTTTATGCCTACCCACTAATTGTACATTCAATTTCTCAACACTCATCTCATTTGGGTCCAATCTTCTCCTTTCAACTCCATTTGATGGAGCTTTCAGTTCTCCATGTTCTTATTGCTCATGAGGTGCTTTTGCTTTTGGGGATGTGGTCTTCTATAGAAACCTTTATCTCTTTGTGTCAAACACATATAGGGTCTCTTCAATAGACCCTGTACAATCAATGGTACCTGATGCAGTATCCCTTGAATGCTTCTATTTGACTTTGTCTGTCCACTGTTAACAATCTACATTGGTGGTTGGACAAGATCCACATGTTGGCAGGTGTTTTGCTTCCACATCCTCATCCAGGTTTGCATATATTCACAGAAATATCCCTTCACAGTTGGTGGCATGGGTCAACCAACAAAAAGTTTCAAATCAATGGTCTCTAGCCAATAGGTCATGCCCTATCAACTTTTTGGAACTTTTGACAGTACTTTTGCTCTGAACTATTTTCTTCATCTTGCCAGCAATCGGTTGGTCATGATCGATTCTGACAATCTTATGGCTGTAGCTCATATCAATCATCAAGGCAGTACCCATTCTCATTTCTTTTGTACTTGAACCTTGGACCTCTTTTTTTGGAGCCACATACTTGATATTTGTTTCTTTACATGATATGTTCAAGGTGCTTTCAACCTTGTTGTGTATCATCTTTATTGGCAAGACAAAATTTATCTAACAATTGGTCTCTTGATTGTCATATTTTCTGGTGACAATTCCATCAGTGGGGTATTTCTCACCTGGATGCATTTTCCACATCTTTCAGTACCAAGTTATATCCATTCGTCTTCAGTTCCTTCTCTACTTCCACTGGCTGTCAGTATGTTCAGCAAGGATTTAACCTTCTAGGGTGATTTCAGTACTATGTCCATATCAAGTCCTTTTAATTGCTCCTTACTGGCCAGCACAACTGTGGATGGTTTCTACAGCTGTTCCGTTTCCAGTCTACCCCACCATTACCTCTTCCTCTTACTCCTTACCTTCAACCTTGGGCACTAGCATTTCATCCAGCCTTTCCTATCCAATTTAAAGCCTCGTTTTATCCAGTCCTTGGAGAGGAGACCTGGATTGTTACAGTGAGTTACTTTATGTTTAGCATGTTCTATTTGCTCTTCCCCTGTGGATGTTTATTATCATAATTGGAACATTTTCTGATGTTGGTATTTGGATTGGGGGTTTCACTTGTTTGAACCACAGTTCTCCTTACAGATTTTCTCATTTCGCTGTATGATGAAGGAACTTCTGTTGCCTTGAACACATGTTATTGGGCTGCCTTGTCCCAAACTTTCTGATTTTTCTAATATCAAAATGTTTTTACCTCTCCTACCCTCTCACTATTGTTGCATTCTTTCTTAATTAGTTGAATTCCCTTGCACATGGTCATTCCAGACGTGGATGTGAGTGTAGTTCATCATTGTTGAACCTCAATTTCAATGTCTGTCCTCTTGTTAGTTCTTCATTTATCCCTTAAGGTATATTACCTTTCCCTTTTTACCATTATGTTTCACATATCCTGTATCATTACATGTATGTGTTTCTTTATCTGAATTGATCTTTTCTTTCCAAAACTTTTGCAGTTTTTGAGGGTATTTTTTTTTCTCTCACTGAGTTCCATTTGCCACCTATATCTACAGTTGGATCTGGATAGAATTCTATGTCCTGTACAGGCTCTTTGTTTCTATATTGCAAACATGGCTTACTTTTGGAGTGCTTATTCCAGCCTCTTCATTCCATAGCAACTCTCCTCTGTTTGTGACCTTTCTTCTTCCATTCTTACCAGTTTGGCTCAGCTTTTAATTCAGTTGGCTTATTCTTTTTTGTCTCCTTCTTCCTGCAGTTTGTTCCACTAGATTAGTACCATTCCTTTATCATGGCATCTCATATCCATTGGAGGAAATTATTCTGTTGAGTATGGAGACCACACCTCATACGTTTGTCTCTCACTATCTGCATAGTATAGCTGTATCTTAGTCAGGTTATTGTCTTCCACCTGTTGTCATTCTTCAGACTTCAGTGGGACTCTGACTAAGCAAGTATTTGGTTGTTGTTTTTTTTGTATGCACACACCTGTTATTTTAGAGGGACATTCCCCCCCCCTTTTTTTTTTTTTACTAATCTTGCTCTGTGGTAAGTCATGCTTGTCAGATATACTTAAACTTGTCAAATCCACACTGTATAACTGTGATGACTAAAAAATTATCATTTTCATGTCTATTAAATGCACACTGTGGAGATGAGGTATTCCACAAGATTGTTTATAGGTTTTCCCTTGTCATATATTTGCTTCTCAAATATGCCCATTCTAGACCATACTAAGCCTTGGGCTTCATGAGTAAAGCAGAACGGGATAGTGTCCATCCCTGTGATTTCTTAGATTGAATAAATGAGGAGTGGTCTGCTTTTTAAAATACAGTTTTGTTGTCACTGTTGCACTGACTTAGGTGTTTATGTTTCTCCAATCTTTGCACTGCATTTTTTCCTCCTTTCTCTTCTAGTGGAGTATGGGAGTTCTTACCACTTTCCAGTTTCAAGCCACTAGTGTGGTGGACCATGAAGGTATCATCTTAAATGTGATCACTAATGCAATACACTGCAAACAGTATTGAATCCATTTAATCAAGAGTAGGGTGTTGGTGTTCTGCTAGTTTAGATTACAAGATGTCCTCCATTATGATGCTACATCTCTGAATTGGTTTATTCAAGTGTATGTTGTTGCTTTGGTGTGGGCTTTCAAAATTGCATTTTGCCCTTTCAGTGAGAATCCGTTATCCTACTCCACTTCATTGATGTTGGTTCTCTGTGGCTGAGTTTTCAATTTAGAACTAATCATTCGAGTTCTCACACGTGTTTGTTCTCTCACTCATTTGTCCACAGTGGATGAACCTACAGGTTACTAGAGTTCATCCTATGATGCTACCTCTCAAAGATTTTTATATACTGAGGATGTTACTGTGCTGTAGGTTCTTGTCTTTTTGGTTCTATGTGGGATATTTCCCAACACAGGGATATCTTTATTATTTCAGTTATCCAGACGTCAGGTTGCCATATTGGTAAAACATTTATCACTTTATCTTGTTCACAGATCTGTAGGTATGCTATCTTCCTATGAAACTTTCATTTCTGAAACTGGTTATTGTTCGGAATGATTCTAAAATATTGACAATGAAACACTATAAATCAACTCATACTAACAGATCTTTGGATTTAATTCACACATGTATGTTATGAAGACCAGAACTCTGAAATAACAGCTACTTAGTAGAGCAACATGAATTTATGAAACAGTGTATCTTATAATAGAATCTTGCACATCAGAATTGGTTAAAATATTACAATTAAAACTAAGCCAAAATAACAACATTAGGAGAAATTTCAGAAAAAGGTTTTTTTTTGTACTGGAAAGGCTTAAGTAAAAAACTTAAACATTTTATCAAAGTTCTGTATTCAAACTGCTCATCAAAATAAACAAATCTCTTTGTTATGTTGATTTAGGTGGAGGTAGTTGCAGTAAACATACACTAGAAAGATTTTGTACCAAAATTACACATTGATCCAAAACAGAATATATGTGATAAATTGAATGACTGTTCAGCACAAGAAATAGAGCTCACAGTGACTACCCCTTACTTACATGATAAACTGTTTCTGAACTTTAACCTGTCACATTAAATATTTTTTTCTGTTTATTTGATATCTTGGTCTACTATCTATCTTTGTTATACAAAGGCTGTTTTGTCTAGTGAAAAATAAATCTTTATTAACCTTATTAACAATATTTAACTCACTATCAGATAGTAAATTAGTACCATTTGTGTTGTGTAGTTTGTGATATGTCATAGTGGATTATATTGTATTGTGACATTGTCTGTTTTAAACCATGAAACATTTGGACTAGAGATATTTCATTACATAAACAATAATGCTTGAATTGTTTATAAAACTCAATTTAGATAATACAGCATATGTAGAAATATGTGTAGATTTTTCTCTATGTTGAAATACTTTTATTTGCCACCTGTCTACACTGTTGCCTAATGAAGGCTTCAGTAAATGGGCCGAAAGCTCACAAATAGAAGAATTTTAGCAGTAGAGGAAAATCTATGTATAATTATAAATGATAATGCTAGAATATTTTCCTCAATAGCCAAACAAATACAAATGAAATAATATTTAAAAATTGGCAGTGTTTACAGGAATGGATCGGTTCATTGTTGTACATGCATATAAATTTTTCGTGAGTAAAGCTCAAAACGTTCCCTATATTTTCTGTTGTTTAACTTCTCAGAGTTGATTCACATTTGGCAAGCCAGAGATATTTTACATTTTCATGTAGTTGTTGGATTATGTTACTTTTAAATGCTCATTTAAAAGCAATAATTGAGTGGTAGTATTTTCTTTCAGCCTTATTCTGCAGCAGGCCAAGCTTCCCATTATTCTTATCCTACGCTGAAGAAAGAGGTCATTTTTTCAGTTAACACTGTGGAAGGAGTAGTTCCAGTACTAACTAAACGACGAAGACTAACACCGAAAGATGTGAGTCCTGTTGATCCGTGGAGACTCATGATGTCACTAAAGTCTGGATTATTAGGTGAAAGTACATGGGCCCTGGACACGCTCTCTGTTTTACTCTATGATGATAATTCACTATTGTATTTTGGTTTAAGTCATTTGCCTGGGCTTTTGGAAGTACTGTTGGAATACTACAGACGTTGTCTGAACCTCATATTTAGTATAGGTGATGAGTTAGAAATGGTGTATGACGTTCATAATTATGGTAAGTCAGATACTGAGGTACAGTACCCTGTCTTTGAACATAACAGCGATTATTCTAAAGTTCAAGACTGTTCTTTTGATTTCAGCTCAGAAAACAGTTCCACCAGCATTAAAGACAAAATGCTTGTACTGAAGAGTCAGAATTATACAAAAAAGACAAGATGGGGAAAAACAGTAGGAAGTAAACGAGCAAATGCACTTTTTGTCATGGACTCAGAAAAGACATGGGATTTCCATGAGTGTTTTGACAGTGGTACCGATCATTGGAAGTGTGGTGGTGGAAATACTACATCACATATCCAGACCCATTTTGAAAAATTGGAAACTTTTGTGAAGTTTGTTCAAACAATAGATGACAAAAACATCACCATTTTGAAAGAAAATAAAGAACAATTAAAGGATGAAGTCATTTGTGGTCTGCAGGATATAAACAATAAAGATAATATAGTTTTGAACTGTCAGAAAGAACATGTGAAAAGAGACAATTTAAATGCAGAGGTGCTTCAGAACCACCTTAATGTGAAACAGAATTTTAATCCAGAACATACGGATAATTTGATTTCAACTTATAGTTGTGAAGAACAAGATAAGGAAATGAAAATTGAGCAGAATATAAAGAACTGTAAAGAGCAATCCAATGAAAAAATAAATAGTGATGACAGTAATAGAACAGAAAAACAGATCATCAGAATACATCCTTGTTTGTCCTCTCGAAAAAGGCATCCAGATGATTGTGACTTAGAAAAAGAAACGTATAACCGTGATAATCCATCACTGTTTGTGTTAAGTGATGGGCAAGAAAGTTTGTCTCGTCGATGTTTGTGCCTGTCAAATCTTATCAGAAACCTTTCATTTGTACCAGGAAACGACTTAGAAATGTCCAAACATGCAGGACTTCTTGTAATTCTTGGAAAGCTCATATTACTACACCATACACATTTACCACATAAGCCATTTCAACAACATTATGATCATGAAAATGATATGGACAATTCCGTTACTGATAATTCATGCAGTAGTTTGAATGGTGATCGAGAATGGTGGTGGGACATGCTTCATCTACTTCGAGAAAACACACTTGTCACCATAGCTAACATAGCTGGTCAGTTGAACTTTGCCCCTTTTCCAGAAGAAGTCAGCCTTCCAATCCTGAATGGTTTGCTTCACTGGGCAGTGTGTCCATCTTCTTATGCCCAGGACCCCCTTCCAACTCAACCAGTATACTCCGTCCTGTCCCCTCAACGTTTGTCCCTTGAAGCCCTATGTAAGATCTCCGTTCGAATCAGTAATGTGGACTTTCTTCTGGCTACTCCTCCATGGAGCAGGCTTCAAAAACTATTTTCTTTTCTTGCCCAGTCTCTCAGTCCTAACAAAGAACATGTGTTACGAGAGTTTTCAGTCGTGCTTCTGTCAAGCTTCGCAGAAGCTGATAATAGTATTGCTAGAGCTATTGCTCTTCAAGATTTCTGTATCTCCAATTTGTTTACATTTGTGGAACAAGCAGAACAGAGTGCTCTTCAGGTTGCCAATAGGCAAGGCATCAATGCCTTGCGTGAAAACCCAGAACTGATGGGAACAACTTTAGAAAAGGTACGTCGTGCTGCCTCAACGTTACGGTGCCTATCTCGTGTGCCAGAGAACAAGGGTCTCTTTAAGCAGCATCAACAGCGTCTCTTAAATTTAGTAATGTCCCAGATATTGGATCAGGGAGTTGCATCAATTATTGCAGATGTGTTGTATGAGTGTTCTCAGGACTCCCAAATATGTAACGATGCTAACTCTTTAGGATTTACAGTTTCTTAGTAAAACGTTTTAGAAATAATTGTTTTAAAATTTCACAATGTGACTTTTTTCAGCTCTCTTCCTAACCTGGCCTTGTCACTTTCAGGTGCAATGTTTCTAAGGTATGGGGCAGAAAACCTTCTTTATACAAAATGTATTGTTGAGATGTTTAACTTGGCCCCGTTTAGGCAACAAATTTTTGGTGGACTGAAATGGAGGGAACAGAAAGGCTCAAAACTTCATCCTGTAGCCAAAAGAGGCAAAAGATGTGCACGAGATACTTGTATTTATTGCTAGATATTTTTTAATTTTGCACTAGTTCTTGTGTGTGTATATTAATTTAGAAAATGTTGTAATACTATATATATAGTGTTATTCAAGGTCTTAGCACCAAAAATAGGTATTAAATCATGTCAAGATACACTATTGAGATTGTTTTTCAGTGACACAATTTATTACCTCTTTTCAAAAAAGTGTCACAAAAAAGAAACTATTTGATCTCGAACAACTTTCAGTGACAGAAAGAGTAGAATACATGCATCCTACATCATGAACACTAACTGTTGTTCTGATTATTTTGAAAGTACTACATATTTATCTGCTCTATTGAGGATAAAAATGTTACAACTTTATTTCTTAGAGTTAAAATTGTATTATTTTGTTCAGCTATTGAGGGTAGAAGAAACAGTGACAAAGAAACAGTCATTTGGAATAAGATGTACAATAAAAAGTTACACATTTGCAGCTCTTAAATAAATGATTTAATAACTGGGACTGTGGGAAGGAAATATGAATCTACATTAAACAACAGCCCGCTCATAATTACTCTGTACATGTGTAGAAATGTTAGTATGTATGTGCATATATATGTGTGTGTGTGAGTGTGTGTATGGTTAAAAATTAGGGAGTTGGCTTTGGTGGATTTGAAGTTACTTTGACCTTGTGTTCATGGACTGTTTACCATCTTCAAGATCATTTCAAAGTGATTGAAACTTGTGCTTGGGGATTCCTGAGTCCAGCACATCCTTCTCCTTTTTAGTCCTTTGATATTGGTATGAACTCGTACAAATGCTTTATACTATGTATATGTTTGATGATAAATCACAAATAAATGTACAGTAAACATTCTCCACTCCATTTGCTTGCTTTTCTTTTAAAATGTATGGTGCTTTTAAAGTAAGAACATGAAAGAAATAATACATTTACAAAAAACAGAATAATTCAACAATTTGAAAAGTTGTTTATTTAATAGCACTTTGATGATGTGGTTTATTCAACATGATTTATCTAAATATTTACTTTGTAGTATTCTTTTAAAAGCCTACCCTAATAATATCTGAACTGACATATTGGATATATTAATATCAAACATTCATGGAAGCCTGAACAAATTTAATATTAACGTATGATTAACCCCATTTAATTTCGGAGAGACGTTTTTGTTAGTTGATTCTTAAATATAACTTGTTTGGTTCTCTCTTTTAAATTTGTTGCAGTATTTGGAATCTTAATTGCCCATCAGTGTGGCATAACTTGCACTATTTTCCAGGATGTGAGGGATTAAATCACTATTCAGAATTTCAAATAAATGTAATGGCTGCATGTGTTGAACAAGAGTAGATCTGGTTCCTCAGATGTATAATGCTGTTCTTTTGGCTGTTTTCACAAATTTTGTTCATATTGATAAAGATATTCAAGGAAGGCTGTCCAGATATTGTTTTGATGATTTCCATTTTCAATTGCAGACAAATGCTCCTAGTCAGATACAGGCTTTAGTCTGGTGTGTGAAACGATAAGAAAGAAGTTGTAGCTGAGTAGCAGCTATAGCAGTAGTAATAATATGGTAGAGAGAGCAGTGGGAATAAGAGAAGCATCAGTGGCATGGCACAAAGAAATACAGATAGACTAATCGATGGTTTTATTGCTTTTTTATATCAATATCTAATATTTCTAAGCACATTTTATTTCACTAAATATGCTACATAAGAAGGAGTGTTTCTACTATTTTATGCGAAAGAAACATAGTTCGTCCAAACCTGTAAACTCTGCATGTTCAGGGCCAAACTAATGAGTGGTTAGTTCTTTTGGCAAAGTGCAGTTTTTGAAGTCAGTAGGCCTTTCATCAGAGTATATTTTTGGGGTATGAGTTGAATACAAGAAACCATGACACCCTTCTGTATTTTGTTTAGTTCCCCAAATTTTGCCTTACCAACTTTACAGACTGAGTATTAAATATATGCTAAATATCCCTGACTTTACACAAGCTTTAGCAATTTAAATAATTAAAAAGATCATTGAAATTGGATTTCCTTCTTGCATTGGACTTTTCATCTTTGTTATTGTTGTTGTTGTAAAATAACATACATATACTGAAATTATAATATTAAAATAATCCCTAAAACTGAGCAGAAGTTGAATACTTTTTAACCTTTTTATTTTATTTATTTTTCTGTGCCCCCCAGTGGCTCAGCGGTATGTCTGCGGACTTACACGCTAAAATCCCGGTTTCGATACCCGTGGTGGGCAGAGCACAGATAGCCCATTGTGTAGCTTGTGTAGCTTTGTGCTTAATTCAAATAAACAAAACAAAAAACTTTTTTTTTCTGTTTTCATAAAAGTTAAAAGAAAACACCAAGCATATTTGTGATGTCGAGAATTTTCTATGCAAAAACGGCTCGTTTGGGTTGAGAAAATATTTTACATAAAAGAGCGAACAACGTTTCGACCTTTTTCGGTCATCGTCAGGTTCACAAAGAAAGAGGTAACTGACCAGAAGCTGACCACATGTTTGGAAGGGGCTGTGTAAGCTTCCGGTCAGCTACCTCTTTCTTTGTGAACCTGACGATGACCTAAAAAGGTCGAAACGTTGTTCGCTCTTCTATGTAAAATATTTTCTCAACCCAAACGAGCCGTTTTTGCATATAATATTCTCAACAAATGGGTTTCTCGACATCACTGATTGAATATTTGTTAATATTATGTGTCATGAGAATGAAAAAAATTCTATTCCATACTATTAAAACTGGAGACATAACTGGAAGAAGAAGAGAAGGTGATAGAAGTTGTTTGATGATAGAAATGTGTATAACACTAATTAGTTAATATTCTAAGGTACACTCACAACTTTTGAGTAAGAATTGTAACGTAACAAAAGGAATAGCAAGAGAGAGAAATATGAATTCAAACTAAATTCCTAATCTAGCTGAGGTAAATAAAATAGACTGTAAACAATGTATGGCAAAATGAAAATTAAATTTTAAAGGGGAGGCAACTGTGTGAAACCTACTACAGTTCACGTATGTTCTAAGTTTTTCTTTGTATTAGAAAGTCTCAAAAGGTTATGCTTATATTTTGATGTAGGCTAAAAGAACTAAAATCATTTACCTGAATTCATAGGTTTAACTTTCCAAGAGTGCATGTGCTACCCATGTCGCTTCATTATCTCATAGACAAAAATATAGCAGACACATTCTCCAAATATCTCTAAACATGTACATAATAGATATTATTAAAGAAGACAAGAATAATCAATCTCAATAAGTTCCTTGAACCAAAGCATGCTTCAAAGACTGGAATACATTCATATAAAGTGTGCTTTAGCCCAAGTCGGTGCAGAAAGCTTCAAACTTTGCATTTGTTTGTGGATAAGGGCTAGTAGTACTTGACTGCTGACTTTTTTACAGAATCAGTGAACTCTCTCTGTATGTACTATATGACTAAGAAACTATATTTTTACACCCATAAGGACACTTTTATAGTTTTAATTTCAAATATTCATCCTTATAATTACCTTCATTCTGTCCATGGTGTTGGCATTGTTAAGTCAGGAATATGCTTTACTTCTTATATATAACTTCTCTACATTAATCACGAACTGGCTGAAGTGTTGACTTTTCACAGAACACTTGAAACTTGGCAAGCTAAAATTTTAGCTATGCCAGCATCCATTATAAACAGTTTCATGCCCATGTATCAATACTTATGGTTCTCCTCATCAGTCACTACAACCTTAGGGGGAACTTTGATGTTGTACTTGCTCAAGTTGATGAACAGATTTAACTCAAGCTGCACCAATTTAAACCAGTATGAGATGCAATAGCCATTACTTTCTGTTAATTATCCTGCATCTGATGCAGCATTAGTACAAAAACATGGATGTCTTGCTATTGTCTCTATCATCAGAGTATGGACAGTCATGAACTGGTTAAGTTATAGATAAATGAGTTTCTTACCTTTCACTGTTAGTGTTTTTAAGGGAAGTAAAATCCTGGCTACATTTGTGGTTCAGCCATGGTAACTGGGTCAGAGAAGCACTGCTACTTCGTGCTGAATGAACTATAGTGACTGTGTCACGATTCTTGTGGCGCTTGCCGTACAGGACCTAGCGAAGAAGGTGGTTGACAATTTTTTTAACCTTTGGCGTTAACGTGGATTTTGGATAATATCTCAGAGCTGTGTATAGCAGATTCCACTGCTGCTATTTTATTTTGCTTAATCTCATAGTTTAATTTGACCACTTCAAACCATAACATTGTCTTTTGTTAAACAAAATGTGGTGCTACATGGATTCCTCCAGTACACCCTAAATGAATATGAATGAGAATTCCTTCTCATGCAATCTCTTTAAGAAACCTGCATGATTAGCCAAGTTCTTTGAAGTTTTTCACCTTAAAACTTGAAACTCGTGCATTTAGACTGCTTTATTGTCTAAACAGTTAAGGGCCTGGCATGGCCTAGCGCGTTAAGGCGTGCGCTTCGTAATCTGAGGGTCACGGGTTCGCGCCAAACATGCTCGCCCTCCCAGCCGTGGGGGTGTATAATGTGACGGTCAATCCCACTATTCGTTGGTAAAAGAGTAGCCCAAGAGTTGGCGGTGGGTGGTGATGACTAGCTGCCTTCCCTCTAGTCTTACACTGCAAAATTAGGGATGGCTAGCACAGATAGCCCTAGAGTAGCTTTGTGCGAAATTCAAAAACAAACAGTCTAAACAGTTGAATATATAACGCATTAAGTTATTTTTCCGAATTCTCTAAGACATTTAAAAAGACTCAGGATCAGACATAGTACTGCCTGATCTACAGTTCACCCACTCCAAGCAAAACCGTGATAGAAATATTTGAGGAAACAGTAAGAACTCCTCCCAGCTGTTATTCTGAGTGCTGATGGGTTCACCTGCTTCACATCATTACTACAATTAAATGGTGGTACAGTAAGGTCCCCATTATCAGCTTCTCTGTAGCTGTGCACATATTGGGAAGTCTTTAAGTCATCCTACAATGGCCTCAAGATATATGCATTTTTATGAATGAGTCATATTTGAGAAAAATGTCATAGAAGTCATCATAATGATGCAAAGTCGAAGAATACATGCCATAGTCTCATTTAACTTCAACAAGCCATTTATATTGTCCAGAAAAAATATTTTATTCAGGGAGTTCAAAGGTGTAAATGCATCCTGATAGTTGTTATCTTTTGGTTAAGTCTTGGGTATAATGATGCAAGTCATGTAATTGGACATCCTAATGGCACAATATGCAAGGTAAAGCATCATCGTTAAGATCTATAGCGACCTCAGTCACTGGGTGTGATCTCAGGGTGGTGTGATGTCATCAATATGCCCTGACATTGGGTCGTAGTAAGGCACTAGCTGCTATGCTTAGTGGTATTACGGTGTTTAATGTCAAATTTCATCCAACATACACATTTAACCTCTATTCTTGGCCAGAGGTAACTCCAACCAGCATCTTTAGATGCCTGAGATTGATAATAACCATCTTGGTAACCCCGCAAGTTAACTACTGCGATATTCAAGTAGCTCAACATCCCTATGGCTCCTCACTACTATCACACAGTAAACATTACAGATACTTTAACAACAGTATGAGTGGGTGTTCACTAGCCCACCACACACTAATATATTAGTTCCAAGGACAAAGCAAGAACGAAGGCATACCAATTACCATTGTCAGCAAATATTTTAGTTCTAATAGAATGCTTTGTTTAGTTTTTGTCACATTCTTAGATCACACCGTTTCCTCAACCATAGCTTTCTTCTCTATACTATAAATTTTATGTGGTCTCAGAAATTGCTCTTTTCTTCCATCGTCACTATTACTGAATGTTATGGGTAACAAAAATACAAATCGAAAAAAGTTGTATTGAAAATAAACTACACAATAACGGAATCCTTTGGCCACAGCACCAAAATATTACAAGCTAATTGCATGCTTTGCCTGTTCTTGTGTAGCCCGAGTAATATTGTTGACCATGACGTAGATATTTGGAAAATGGTAGTCAACTTCTTATGTTTTGATCCCTTCATTTCTCTATGGTGGTGTTTTGTGAGAGATTGCGTGCGAGATATCTTAATGATTTGGCAAAACTTTTGCTATGGAGAAGGAAAGTTACTTATATCAACTTATAATGTTTCTGACGCTCCTACATAAGATGGATTCCTTGGTAGTGGTAAAAGATGAAAGTGGCGTGATCATTATCATACCAAATATTTGATATATCCTGTATTATTGATGGGAAACATCTCGTGAAGAGAAATATATCCATACACTAATCTCAACTCAACATGAGATGATGTAAGAATGCCACCCTCTGGAAAGGAGTCGATACCCATGTTTAAACAAGATTCATTGTCATTGATGAATAATTGATAACAGAAGTATCATTTAATAGTTATGGAGGATTACTCATGGACGATAGTAGAAGTTCAAATAAAGATTTTGTATAAAAGTAACATTTCCACAAAAAGATACCTTTAAAGATAACATTACTGATGGATAACAATAGAATTCTATTCGAGATTATTATGTAGAAGTAAAATAGACAAAAAGGTTATCCTTAAAAACAGTTAAGGACATTACTAATGAATAACAATGGAAATTCAAGTCAAGTCAAGATTTTTATACAGAAGTACAACTGACAATAAAGAGGTTACTTTTAGAGACCGTTAAAGAGCATCAACGATAAACAAAGAAGAGAGATCAAATGGAATTTTACTCGGAAGTAACATGACGATAACAAACTGCCTTAATGAATTATTAAGGAACGTTATTAGTTGACGACAACAAAAAATTAAAAAATGTGTACGGAAAACTTACCTTTAGAATGGTACATTAATGATGGATAGCAAGACGAGTTCAAATATTAGTTTGTTTTTTTAATGTCGCGCAAAGCTATACGAGGGCCATGTGCGCCAGACGTACCTAATTTATCAATCTAAGACTAGAGAGTTTGTTGTTTATTTGTTTTTTTGTAATTTCACACAAAGCTACTCGAGGGCTATCTGTGCAAGCCGTCCCTGATTTAGCAGTACAAGACTCAAGGGAAGACAGCTAGTCATCACCACCCACCGCCAACTCTTGGGCTACTCTTTTACCAACGAATAATGGGATTGACCGTCACATTACACACCCCCACGGCTGGGAGGTCAAGCATGTTTAGCGCGAACCCGCAACCCTCGGATTACGAGTCGCACGCCTTACGCGCTTGGCCATGCCAGGCCGACTAGAGAGAAGGCAGCTAGTCATTTCCCGCCAGCTCTTGGGCTAGTTTTTTATCAACGAATAGTGGGATTGATCGTTACATTATAACACCCCCACGGCTGAAAGGGGAACCATGTTTGGTGTGACGAGGGTTGAACCTGCGATCCTCAAATTGCAAGTCGAGCATCCTAACCACTTGGTCATAAGTTAAAATATAAATTTTATACAAAAGTAGCATTTGACAGTAAGAAATAATACGTCCCATGCTTGGTGCTTCTCATCAAAGTTCAATTGAGCTGTTTCGTGGTGTGGAAGGAGACGTGGCCTTTGAAGATGTTTACGATTTTTAAATCCTTTCTTTCGTAGACGTCGTCTTATTGTTCTTGAACTGCATTCTGCGTCCGTAAGGACCTTAATCTGGTTCGACGATCGGCTGGTGTCTTGCCGGACAACCCGTCGAATCCTGCTGATCAACGCCGGCGAAATTTTCTTGTGCCGACCACTTGAAATTCTCGTTCCGTATCCTTCAAGGTCTTTTAAGAAATTTGGAACAGTTTTACTACGCCCATTCTCACCAACGATGGAACGTTGAGAGAGCCCTTGCTTTAGCCTCTCGACAATTCTGCCACGTTCAAACTCTGTCAACTTTTTAGCCTTTGCCATGTTTTTACCCAATGTAAAACAGGAGATGCCAGTGGGATATGTTGACTACGCTAATGCTTAAACACAAATGACTAAATTTTGTTACGTGTTTACCGATTAACGCTTCGTTTTAGTATGGTCTTAAACCTTTGACCAGTTAGTATTTAGGCTAATTTCATAATGTCCACGTTTTTCCAATTAAATGCTAATTTTTTTTTATTTATATTTTCCTTTTTCTTATTTTCATCTTTTGTAGCTCTACTCAAATAAGTGGTTGAGTCTAACAACGCAAAATTCATATTTTTTATTTATGTTCATTGGTCTTAAGATTTTGCCCAGTAGTGTATCACAGCCTCATCTGTTTATGTTAGGAAATGTATGTAACTGTTCATTAACAAATATTGCATACCACACTTTATGGAGTTACTTGTCTTGATGGATGTGTCATACACAGTTAGATCAAATACTTCGTGTTCCAGTAATATATACGTTTCTTCTTCACGTTGAGGTAGTTCAGACAGTTCGCTTAGTAACCAACAATTAATATGTTTCCGTTAATACATAGATATTTTCTTTGTCTTTCTACAATATAATATGTAGCTATAGTTTTAGCAATGGAAACCATTGTTTATGTAAAATATATACATTACTGCTAAACGTAAAATATATATGTCGTTGAAAAAAACGAAAAGATATTTTTCAGAGTATTTTGTTTGTTTGTATTAAAATAAAACTACACATCGAGCTATCTGCGGCATGCCCAACACGAAGAATCTGTCCCAGGATTTCAATGTTATAAGTTCATAAGCTTGTCGCTGACCCACTGCGGGATTTATACTAAAGTAAGGAACGAAGGCTGATTCTGGTATTCATTTGTTTTTATCTACACGGTCATTTTCCGCATTAATACAACATCACAATTAAACCTGATCTATCTTCTTGCGTTATACACAGAAAAACGCTTTATTTCTGTATTTGGAGGTAACAGTCCAAATAAACAACAGTTACTTTCGTTGTTTCCTCATTTGAGTAGTGTTATTTATAAGTAACGTATTCATTTATAACCTACGAAAAGATATTTTTGTGTGCTACAAACCTATGTAATAAAGAAATACAAAGAAAACATTTTATCCGTTATATTTTCATAATACATACAATAAAGGGTTAACAAGAGAACGTTGCTTACAATAATAGAAATGAAGATGTTTTGTTTTGAATTTTTCGCACAAAGCTACTCGAGGGCTATCTGTGCTAGCCGTCCCTAATTTTGCAGTGTAAGACTAGAGGGAAGAAGTGAAGAAAACTGGTCTAAACAACAGCCAGAATGAGTACATTAAGAATGTATTATTTTCCGTTACGGAATCTGGACAAAATAATGAAGTACTGTTGTTAAAGCTAGTCATTTAAAAAAGAAAAAAAATGAATCAAGCAACGCAAAAACGTACTTTCACACAGTACATAATAATACATCTCAACCTCTCTCACGTGGATTTATACATAGGTAATTATGAAATTGTAGCTAATGTAACTTGATATAATACGTTAGTAGATTAGGAGTACATTTGAATTTTCTTTATTTAGCGGGATAATCTACCCAGTTATCAAAGGTTTCATATTTATGATAATATAGGGTTTCGAACGATGAAGTAGAACTTTCAGAAAATTGGCCTTTTTCACACCATAAGGTCTTTTCCCATTATCTTTTTTGTTATTATTAACATTTCAAAATTGGCTATAGACAGTGAATGATCATAAAAACCGGTAACGCTGTTATGTGGAATGTTCCTATCTATATATAATGACTAAATTTTGTTACGTGTTTTCCGATTAACGCATCGTTTCAGTATGGCCTTAAACTTTTGACCACCTAGTATTTAGGAAAATTTCATAGTGTTCACATTTTTACTATTAAATGCTAAAACGTTTTTAATTTTTATTTTCCCTATTCTTGTTTTCATCTTTCGAAGCTCTACTCAAATAAGTGGTTGAGTCTAACAACACAAAATGCATATTTTTGCGTATGTTCATTGGCCTTAAGATTTTGGCCAGCAGTGTATGTATATACACACAATATGTATGGTGATGTGTTTGAATAATACAATATGTATTTGAATTCCATGTCCGGGTTTAGGAACGATGTTTAAACAGGCCTGCGTAAAATAAACAAAACACAAATATCTATTTATATAATCTTTCTAGATAATATAAGTGCCCCCCAGTGGCTCAGCGGAATGTCTGCGGACTTACACGCTAAAATCCGGATTTCGATACCCGTGCTGGGCAGAGCACAGATAGCCCATTGTGTAGCTTTTGCTTAATTCAAAAACAAAACAAAAACATAAAAGCTACATTAGAAACTACATAATAAAGATGTTAAATAAAAATGAGGTCACAGTTAAAATGTTTAACGTATCCTTTACATTATATACCACTATAAATAGTAACTGTCCTTTAACACTTGTGTTCTGTTGTCCATAATCACGAATTCTGAAGATTAAATCTTCCCAGACAGGATCGACGCCTATTTGGAGGAATTACTTGCATAGTTACATTTATTTCTCTAAAGCATAAAGAAATATTACAAATGCGAAATATCATTAAATTGTGTGTGTGTTTTCTTATAACAAAGTCACATTGGGCTATCTGCTGAGTCCACTGAGGGGAATCGAGCCTCCGATTTTAGTGTTGTAAGTCTGTAGCCTTACCGCTGTTCCAGTGGGAGACCATTAAAATGTACAAATAATAGCTCCCAAGAGCAAAATTCCGTCTTATCATTCTACTAGCAAAACTTATTGCACATTTAGAATCATACAGGTCTATAATCACTGTACTACAGTAGATATGTTATCGATGTGAGACAGGAGCGTAAAAACTGCCCTTTGCAAATTACTCTATGCTGGGAGAGATGCTAAATAGGGGCCCACAGAGCTATAATAAATCAGATTTGAATGGAGCCAAACGGGAAAACTCTGCGCTATGTCTCTGATGTGAGGTACATAGGGTTACAAAAATGTTGAAAAATATTTGGAATTTTAATATAACTATTTATTCAGAATAAATTACATATTTTTAAATGACCTATAATATACTTTCTTTCATCTGATGACAAGCAAAAACGTCTTCTGACAAACACAGATCTGCGGACCGGCTGTTGGAAACTAGAAAGCTTATTTTTATTATGATACCAAACATCCAAAGTAAAGTTTTTATTTGAAAAGAGAAACTTGTTAGTTTTAAAGATTTTTAATTTGACTGAAATGTGGTCATCGATTTACCGTTAGTTTATTACCATTATTATATTAGTCAGAATAAAGTACTATTTGTTGCTGTTTAGAAAAGGTGATACACAATTGTGATGTTGATATTGTACTTAAAATATATTTACGGAGTCTTTTATAGCTTTGTATGAAACTATTTTCCTCTCAAAGGTGGCCTGGCATGGCCAGATAGGTTAAGGCATTCAACTCGTAATCTGAGGGTCGCGGGTTCGAATCCCCCGTCGCACCAAACATGATCGCCCTTTCAGCCGTGGGGTCGTTATAATGTGAGGTCAATCCCACTATTCATTGGTAAAAGAGTAGCCCAAGAATTGGCGGTGGGTGGTGATGACTAGCTACCTTCCCTCGAGTCTTGTACTGCTAAATTATGGACGGCTAGCGCAGAGAGCCCTCGTATAACTTTGCGCGAAATTCAAACAAATCTTTCAGGTGAAATGTTTTGGGATTTATACGTAATTATAATCCACGATTATAATATATTTTTGAAAAATAATTATAGTGGTTGTTGTAAGTAAATTTTAAAGTGACAATAACTTTACAGGTAATGTTTATTAAACATTACATTAGTTAAGTTGAAGATCTATATATTACTTTTCAAGAACAAATAACTTTTGTTTTAATTTTCATATTTCCAGCAACAAATGGTAGTTTCCCTACTGGACAAACAACTGATGGATTTACAGGTAATAATTTACATGTTTTTTTAACTATATATATATTGTCTTTTAACTACATATATATTGTTTTTTAAATTGAAAATTAAAAAATGATGTATTATTCATACGTTACCTGCCATCTGTAAGTGCAGAAGACCCTAGTAATAGCAGCAACTTTTCATGGCAAACTTTCAGGTTAAACTCTAATTTATTGTTCTGTTAAGAAATAAATATTTTTTTTACTTAAATATTATAAATTATGGCTTGAAAACAAGCGTATGAAGATATATATAAAAGTAATTAGTTTTTATTGTTGAAGTAGTGAGATAAAAGATTCAAAACAGTTCTTCCTCGAAACGTAGTTCATTTATTTTATAACAACGTCATCCGCTGTGTTCACTGAGGGATCGAACCCCGAATTTTAAAGTTATAAGTCCGTAAGTTTGTTGTTTATCCACTCCCGGTGGACACGTAGTTTAGAAAATACTTAAGAAAAATTATGCTACATTGAAAGGGAGTTTGATGTGGTGATTTCAGTGATTTCTTGGAATTGATGTATTATGACTCTACCACCTACTTATCTCATCGCTAACACCTCTACACTACACTGGTCTCGTTGTACATGTATCACTATTCTTGTAGATTTAAGATAGACTAGAACCCTCATAGCAAATTTAGGATGTTAAGGTTTTCTAATATAACAACATAATTACCGGTCGTGAAAGAGGCTTTGGAATAGTTGGTACTGTGACAAAGACATTTACTTTAATAAACATAGGATAAACTAATTTCATGATATAACGCTCTATTAGAAATCCTTTAAGTTAATTTTTATAATGATTACAGTTCTTAATAGTATATTCCTTACTAAACAAGTTACTAATGGATTTATGGGTGACATTTCTTGTAACTTTTACATCAAAATATAAATACATATTTTATCAAGAAAAGAAAGAAAATGTACGTATTTGGCATTTCATTTGATAATGCACAGAATTTCTGTGAAAACATTGAATTTAAATAGTACACGTTTAGGGTTAAACGATAAAGTTTATACAAACTATCTCTGTAAAAACGATTTATTGTAACCTATGACAAGATTTGATAGCCTATTACTTATTAAATATTTATGAATAATAGAATATATGTTTTTTTTATATTATTATTAGAAATGATGTACGAAACTTCCACTTTTTACGTTTTTTGAACAATTTAATTTGGTAATGGTAAGCTAATTTTGTAATATAATGCCCCATTATCAATCCCTGGACTGGAAAGATTCATGAACTAATACCCCATTAGTAGCCCTATGACGAATTGATTTTGTGAAATAAAAATTCTATTTCCCTACCATACGCTACAGAGGTGGGAATGGGAAACAACAACAAAATATTAGTGTATCTAGCGGTAAAAAGAACACAATAACACGAATAAAATTTGCTTCTTTCAAAGCGTCAGCCACTTCGTTATTCACACCACTTTAGTATCGTTTATAGATTTTCAAATTTAGTATTCCGAAGTTATTTTTAGCATTAATACCTTTTTATCATCTTTTTTTTCATATTTAACAGAGAGAAGAGTAGGATTAGGGAACACAAATATAAATTTTGGCAGGAGAGGAGTCACCTTCAACTAAGACCTTTTTATTTTTCAAACTGGATGGTTGATCTTTAAAATGGATTACTTTCAGATGTTGTGGAGACAGTAAATTTAAGTGCGTTTGAAAGAAAACTTGATAAATATACGAAAGATAGGGGCAGGCTTTGAAATTTTCCCTTTCACATTTATCTATTAATAATTGTAGTTTAGTTTGGAGGGCAAAACATTAGATGTGGATCAATAGGTCCCATGTTGCACCATAACGTTATTTTATGCCTTATGTTTTTTGTTTGTTTTGAATTAAGCACAAAGCTACACAATAGACTCTCTGTGCTCTGCCCACCAGGGGTATCGAAACCCGAATTTTAGCGTGTAAGTCCGCAGACATACCGCTGAGCCACTGGGGGGCTATGTCTTATGTGTTTTCTGTCAACAATTTAATGAAGATATTAAATGAATGCTTTACTTCTTGTTCCAATTATATATAACATTTTGCCACTTGTTGAATTTACTGAAATTATTGTTTAGTATAATTGTAAATTACTTTTAAAATCCGATACAACTTTAAAAGTATCTGTAAATAATAACTTAATTATAGTATTTAAAAAATCGATGAAACAACTAATCTGATTTTCACAATATCCCAAAATAATGGCAGCATTTTTTTTAACTTCCAGTAACATTCTATGAGTGATGGATTATTGTATGAATTTGGAGGGATTTCATTATACATTAACAGTCAGAAATAACATCATCCATCCACTTTCGCCTCCCAGTAAATAGCTCAGGGCTGTCTTTCGAATTACAACGCCACAAACTGGGTTTCGATACCCGTGGTGAGCAGAGCACAGATAACAAGATATGTAGACATAGCTTTGTGCCTAATTACAAACAACCTACTAATTTTTATTTGATGAAATATACAAATTTTTTTTTATATTGATTAAATTCTGATTGCTGGCTGACGAAATACCTCACGTATCATAAATTTCACGACAGTTTTCTTCTAAAAATATTTGATAAAGTACAATTCGTGCATCATATATATTCGTTAAGTAAGAATTTTATGAGAAAATAAAATAATTAATACATTTAGAATAAAAACAATCAGTTTTTCAATAAAAGTGATAAATATTTTGATGTTCGTTTGTAGGTTAGTCCTAAAGTAATATCTGTAAATTTGCTCTGTAATATATTAGTTTAAGCAAAAGGAATATGCTGTTTTTGTAAACAAATTATGAATACATTTTGCTTAAATTTTCATAATATTTCTCGATATCAATGGTATTTTCTCTGCCGGGCAACCCAATTATGGATTTGCAGGTAATACTTTATGTTGCTTTATTTTGTCAAGATAAAATACGTGTTTTATATGTAGGAAAGATAGTTTGAATTTCATACAAGCTTATACAAGAGTTGTGGTTTGGTTTAAATTTTGCGCAAAGCTACATCAGGGTTATCTGCGTTAGTCGTCCCTAATTTAGCAGTTTAAGACAAGAGGGAAGACAGCTAGTCATCACCACCCACTGCTAACTCGTGTGCTACTCTTTTACCAAGGAATAGTGGGATTGATAGTAACATTATAACGCCCCCATGGCTGAAAGGGCGAGCACGTTTGGTGTAACGGGAATTCGAACCCGCGACCCTCGGATTATGAGTCGAGTGCATTAACCACCTGACCATGGCGGGGTCTATACAAGAGTTATCTGCATTGGTTGTCCCTAATTTAGTATTGAAAGATTAGAGAAATGGCAACCACGCATTATTACCAACCGCCAACTATTTGGTTGCTTTTTTATCCACGACTAGGAAAGTGACTGTCACATTATAACACCAACACAGTTGAAGAGGCGAGTAAGTTGGGAAGCAGAGAGGATTTGAATCCTCGTTCCTCACATTACGAGTTTAGTGCGCTATTAACCTAACCAAGTTGGCCTACGACAGAAAGTTTTGTACATTAGTTGTCCTTTATATCTATCCGACCAAGAAACGCAGAAAAGTTCTGTAAAAGCAGCGACTTCAAAGTACATTTAGGGTTAAACGACAAACTAATAATGTTATATATTTAGATGTATCATTTAAATAATAGACACTTTTTCATTCCAATATTTGTAATGACAAATGAAACTTACACTTCGTATAAAACCGATTCTGAGAGATATATAGGAATCTATATTATGCATCCACACATACTTGACTTCTTAAGTTAGTGAAAAGGCCCGGCACAGCCAGGTGGTTAAGGTACTTGACTCGTTATCTGAGGGTCGCGGGTTCGAATCCCCATTACATCAAACATGCTCGTCCTTTCAGCTGTGGGGGAGTTATAATGTGAACGGTCAATCTCATTATTCGTTGGTAAAAGAGTAGCCCAAGAGCTGGCGGTGGGTGGTAATGACTAGCTGCCTTCCCTCTAGTCTTACACTGCTAAATTAGATATGGCTAGCGCAGATAGCCCTCGTGTAGGTTTGCGTGAAATTCAAAGCAAAACCAAAATTAGTAAAAGTAAATCATTCAAAACGTAATTTTATATCAAAACTAGAATTGTCGAGGGAACGAGAGTTCGCTATGATAATTTTACTGATGTTTTATAGTCATGATCGGGCATGTACAAGTGATTAAAGCACTTGACTCGTAATCTGAGGGTCGCGGGTTCGAATCTCCATCACATCAAACATGCTCGCCCTTTCAGCCCTGGGGCGTTATAATGTGATGGTCAGTCCCACTATTTATTGGTGAAAGAGTTGGCGCTGGATGGTGATGACTAGCTGCCTTCCTTCTGGTCTTACACTGATAAATTAGGAACGGCTAGCACAGGTAGCCCTCTGTAACTTTGTGCGAAATTCAAAATAAACAAACAAGTGTCAGAGCAAATGTCATTAACATGCTCCTTCCCCAGCCACCTAGTTGCATGGAGCCCGAAGGGTTTAACACAGCGTATCACAAACTTTCTCGGTTTACAGTGCCCTAAATGTCTCAGCAAGTTCTTCACGGCGCCAATAGACAAAATAAAAAACCTAACAATTCTGTATTTTAAGTAGTTAGGTCCAAACAACTAAATATTGAATAAGTATTTATATCCTAACAATTTAGTAGAACAATACCTGTAAATTGCAAGTAAAAACAATGTTTTTATTTCATTTTTAAATAGCCACAATTACTAATGGGATGATGCGTGTGCCTTTTGAGCACTGCACAGCTTCTGAAACCTTGGAATAAGATTTGATACTGCCACCGTCAAATCCTGTTCTATAATGATTTTCGCTCGGTACTTGCTGTTTATAACAGCAACTACCGAAAATCCAATTTTGAAGGAATATGACGTCGCAAATGGAAATGAATTAGGATGCGCTGAGCTTTAGCACTCAGCAGCATATATTGATCTTTTAATGATATCCAAGACTCAGTTAGCTCCATGCTGGCAAATTTTGTTTTTAAAATTTTTTCACAAGACAGATTAATAATATTTTCATCTGCAGAGGTAAATTCAGATAGGATCTTAGCCACATGAATGGATTTTGGATCCATGCAAACTTTTCCATATCTTCTAGAAAGTAATTTTCAAGTCAGTCACTGAGCTGTGTTAGGTGCTCCTCAAATGCAGATTTAAGTTCGTGGGTCAAATAAATTTCATTGGATGTAACAAACTGCTGCAACAGGGAAAAACAGTCTTTTCCATCATCTTCATTCATATTTCTTCTCCATAGTAGTAACTTTTTCTGAAAGCTAAAAAACTTCTCTGTGAGTTTCAAAATGTGCGTATTGCTTTCCTGAAGAGAGAGATTCAGTGCATTCAGTTTCTCGAAGAGATCACACAGGTTTGCTAATTTTGACAATAAATCAGTATTCAAAACGTCTTTAGCAAACTTGAATTATTTTTATTCGAGATAAGAGTAGAGTTACTGTCGTAATTCGAACACATGGGACACTACATTCTCAGGAGAGCCATCAAGAGCTACAGTAGTACAACAAAGATGTGTGTTCAGATCCCATATCCTCACGCAGTTTTTAAATAACATCGCCCTCTGTGGCTGAGTTTTAAAAAATTCACCATTTTTAACACACTTTCCAGGACTTCGTTCAATGGAGGACTCAGATGCTTTGACGCAAGGACTTCGTTGTTTATTATACAGGGGGTTCATAGTGTATCAAAAACCTGCTTCATATGAATGTCTGCGATCCTCCATAACAGCCGAACAAAGAGCAACCACCATCGGTACAGATGCCAACGCACTTGGTCCAGTCTAAGTTGTTTTCACACATAAAAGTGTCAAGGATCTCGAACAAATCTTGAGCTTTTGTACCTGCAGTATCTTTTACAAAAAAGGTCTTCCACAATTTTGTCTCCATCAACGAACCGTGTGTTGCAAATCAAATGATCATCTTTGTTATTATTCTTCACCTCATCTGGCTGTAACCCGAATTCCTTTCCTTTCATTTTCTCAATTAGCTGATCGATGAGGTCTTCAGACATGTGTTAGATTCTACGACTGATGGTATTTTTTAATAAAGGCACCTTTAAAAGTAGTCTTCCCGCAGATTCATCAACCACAATGTTCACCATATTCACTGCAGCCGGTAAAGTTAGTTCTTCTGCGATGATGTGAGGCTTTTTACACTTTGCGATTCTATATGCCACTTTGTAGGATGCTAGCAAAGCATTGCTTAGTATTGATGCTTGTTTCAAAAATGTACCTTTTTGTTCTTTCAATTATTTTAACTTTTAGGTAAAATAATCACGGAATATACTACCCATATTAGGATCATTGGTCTCTAAGTGGTGTTTTGCTTTACTTGGAAGTATGCACTCTGGAGTCAAAACTTTTAGACATAATACACACTTCATGATTGACATCTTCTAAAGTAAAACCAAAATATAGATAACTATTGTTATATTTCTGTTTCTTCACAACTTTGCCACTGGTCTCTGGTTCACCATCCTTTTCTTCACTCCAACACTTCTTATTAACGTTTAAAAACCTTTCCATTTTTATGCACAAGGACTAAAAATCAACAAAATAATTCATTGAACTTCTCTAGACCTCGCAAACATTTGGTTAATCACAACAGTTATTTCAATCACTGACGGACTGGGAGAGTCGACAGGTATTCATACACAAAATCTGAGAAACGAGAAAGTTCGAAAAGTTACTGGGGTGGCCATTAAACAAAAACACATCTCAAACACTCCAGAACATCATCGAAAGGAATGTAGCGTGATCTGATGCTAAAACTGTTCTTCGCAACATTCTGGTATAATTTATAGATTTTCAGACTCAATAATCATGAGCTAATTTTAGTCTAAATCTGAGACCTAATTATGTGCATTCTGTGAGCAGTTTTGTAAAGTTTTAGTTGAAGGCTTTGCTTTTCATTCTCGTTTACATGGCCACGTGGTTAAGACACTCGACTCGTAACCCGACGGTCGAGAATTTAATTCCCTGTCACATCAAATATGCTCACCCTTTCAGCCGTGGGGTATTATAAAGTTACGATCAATCCTACTATTCGCTGATAAAAGAGAAGCCAAAGAGTTGGCGGTGGGTGATGATGACTAGCTGCCTTCTCTCTAGTCTTAGAGTGCTAAATTAGGGACGGCGAGTGCAGATAGCCTTCGTGTAGCTTTGCGTGAAATTCAGAAACATTCTAGTTATTTTCAAACTTCGTCACCTATCGAATTTACTGTAATTATCGTTTTAGTGTAACTGTAAATTATTTGAAAATCGAACACAATTGGAAAAGTATTTGCAACTAATAACTTAATTATAGTTCAAAGAAATCAGTGAAAGAGCTAACTTGATTTTCACAATATCCTTTAACTTTGCAGGAAGTGATGTATTGTCTTTTTTATTATTTATCAATCTTAAGTGCACGAGCAATTGAATACTGCTGATATCTTATTACTTAATGAACAAATAAGGATTGAACTTATATTATCACGTCCAATTTGTGTACTCCTGTTTTCAAACAACATTTTACACAAGACATATAGGTTTGGTTTGTTTTGAATTTCGCACAAAGCTATACGAGGGCTATTTGCAATAGCCGTCTCTAATTTAGCAGTGTAAAACTAGAGGGAAGGCAGCTAGCTAGTCATCACCACTTACCGCCAATTCTTGGGCTACTCTTTTACTGACGAATAGTGTGATTGACCGTCAAATTATAACGCCCCCACGGCTGAAAGGGCGAGCATGTTTGGTATGACTGGAGTTCGAATCCACGGGTTACGAGTCAAGTGCCTTAACCATCTGGCTATGCCGGGTCATTGACGTATAGGAGAGTGGTTACAAGTGAACGTGACTGTGAATATATTGTAACATAATTTAATGCAATTATTTTACGACCCAGCAGAAAAACTCCCCCAAATCAAAATGTTTTCTTTTTGTTTTATTTCCGGTGATTCGACAGCAACAAATGATGATCAAGTCAGAATATAAAATATGTTTAGGCAACATTCCGATTTAAAAATTCACTCATAAAATGCTCGAATACTTTTTCTTCGTATAGTCCAGTGGTTCCCAAACTGGGGGTAATTTAACAATTTATCGGGGTAATGGAGGGGTGACAGAAAAAAAGTTAAAATTCTGAAAATCAAGAAAACATTCAGGCAGCTGGTATTAGAATTAATGTTAACTTAGTCTTAGTATGAAAAGTTGTAAATTAAACCTATTTTAAGTATGTAATAAAGTTAAACCAAATAGCAATAAACATCAAAAACTAATATACAGTGGTAGAAAAGAAAAATATGTATCTAAGTGTGTGGTAACCTAAAAGTATTTTGACAAGTATGCTTCAGAACACAAGTCACTCAGTAACCTTGATGACTCATCGACGTGTCCAGTACGCGTCACTCACTGCCTGAGGTTGCCTCTATTTCACACTGTCAGTTTCTATGTGAGCATCAGCCGAGGTAGACAAAACCTGGTATGTATGTGTACTGCCCTGTGCAGTATAGTTAGTATTTACCTACTATTACATCATTCCTATGCTGAACAAGCTCTTTTAATGCTATCTAGAATGCCATGAAAAAATAAATAATAAGTTCACATTGTTCATACTTTTTAATGCAGTTTTCTTTTTCTTTTTCTGCAGATTAAACAATAAAATGTCTAAAAAGCGCACCTACTCTAACGCCTTTCTTCGCTATGGCTTTGTGAATTTATCTTCTGGTGGAGAGGATCGGCCACAATGTGTAGTATGTCACAAAGTGTTGACAAATGAAAGCCTCAAGCCATCAAAACTCTCAGCTCACCTCCAGAAGTGCCATACAAATCTTTAAAATGAGGATCAGGCTTATTTTCAGCGCCGGGCTGTAGCACTGAAGAATATCCAGTTCGGTTAATCTGGAATTCAAGCCCAAAAGCTTCAAGCTGCGGTCGAAGCATCTTACTTTGTTGCATATAAAGTTTCCGAACAACAAAAATGCCACACCATTTCAGAGAATCTGATTATGCCTTGTGCATACGAAATGGTAAGCAAGGTATGTGGGGAGGATCAAGTGAAGAAACTGAGTGTCATATCTCTATCAAACAACACAATCCGCCGACGAGTCGATGACATGGCATCAGATATTCTGTCCCAAATTACAACAGAGATCAAGTAAAGCTCATATAGCAAATTCTCCTTGCAATTTGATGAATCGTGTGACGTAGCCAGTTGTGCTTTTCTCCTTGGGTTCGTTCGCTACGTCCACCAGGACAAGATCAAAGAAGAGTTCCTATTATGCGAAGATTTCCTGACAACCACGAAGGGAGAAGATATCTTCAATATCATCAACAGTTTCTTTACCACGAATGGATTAGATTGGAACAGCGTTCAACAGGTAGGGACAGATGTTTATATAAAGTCTAGATTAGTATAAATACAATGAATTACATGGCATATAGTCATATAGTTTTATATATTGTACAAGCATCTGTAGTGTAGCTAATATTTTATACATAATTCACAAAAAGTATCGTGCCTGTCCTACTGAAATACTGAAGTACCAAAATAAATGAAATTAAATTAAAACCATATAATTATAATGCAAAAGTTAAGTAAGAATGACTAACTGAAGCAATCTATAATAGATTTTCTTTTTTAATCTAGGTCTCCGTCGATGGAGCACCGTCGATGATGGGTCGTAATCGTGGATTACGGGGCCTCATACAAGCTGTGAATCCAGAAAATTCTGTAGATCATTGCATCATTCTTCGGTACTCTCTTGGATCCAAAAGCCTGCCTGGTAATCTGAAATTAGTGTTTGAAGATGTGTTGAAAATCGTCAATTTCATCAAGTCCAGGGATGTGAATTCGCGCATAGTCAGGGAGCTGTGCAAAGAAATGGGAAAGCAGTATCAAGTTCTGCTCTACCACACCGATGTTCGCTGGTTGTCACGAGGCAAGGTTTACGTCGATTCATTGAGCTCCGAACGGCTCTTCAGGAATTTCTGAAACAAGAAGAATCTCCTTTTGCTACCAAGTTCACTGATAAGGAGTGGCTTGCTCGACTTTGTTACTTGGCTGACATATTTGCGGAGCTGAACAGTGATAATCTGCAACTCCAGGGCTAAAACACGACTGTCATTGATGTCCATCACACTGTGACTGCATTTCTGGAAATACTGAGACTCTGGATTCGACGCTTGGAGAAAGGAGTGATTGCTCAGTTTCCCACCCTAGACCAGTTTGTTGAGGAGAATAGTTATGATACTGGATCACTTTTACAGACCATCAACAAAAAGATGAGCGACCATTTGAAGGGGCTTGAAACAAGCATGCAGCATTACTTTCCAGAGAGTGACCTAAAAACAGCCAGTCTTCAGTGGATCATTCATCCTTTTTCTGTACCTGATGAGGCCATTCATGATGATGATGATTTCCCTGCAAAGGAGAAGTGGATCACAATGCGAGCAAATGAAGCCTTAAAAGTCAAATTCCAAAACCAAAATGCAGATTCCTTTTGGATTTCACAACTAGCTGATTCGCCAACTCTGTCCAAGAGAGCCTTGAAGTTATTGATATCATTCTCAACAATGTATCTCTGTAAGAAGGGGTTCTCAACCGTGCTGGGGATGAAAACAAAAAAGAGGATTCGCTTGAATGTTGCAAACGATGCCAGGCTGGCACTTTCAACCACAAAGCCAAGAATTCCTAAACTAGCTTCAAGAATGCAACTCCATCCATCCCACTCATGTTCTTGACATTTTTGGCAATATTCATTAGAAATGCACAATGATCAAATACAATAATTAAAAGTGTAGTTAAATTATGTAAATAATTATGTTAGTGTAAATAAATTATGGTACTGGTAATAAATACAAAATGGTACTGGCCTGTATCTAATATAATGATCTAAAATGAAAGTCTCAAATTCCAGTCTAGGGTGTGAATTTGGTCCCACGAAGAAATTCCAAAGCTTAAATGAAGAAGTTCAGAAACAGTTCACAGTTCAATAAATTCGCCGACTCTCAGCACAAGCAGTAATTCAGATGAATCGTAGAGATTGACGAAATAAAATCACAGCTTCCGTAGATCTAACTTCAGTCACAAATCCAAGTTGAATAATCACAGCAAACACTTAATCTTTCTCAAATAACTGACTCTCTTCTTTTGAAATAAAACTAATGTCTGACTTTCCTCTTTTTCTTCGAATAAAAACTGATGTCTGAATCTCTCTTTTCTTTGAATAAAAACTGATGACTGAATCTCTTTTTTCTTCGAATAAAAACTGATGACTGAATCTCTCTCTGCTCTCTCGCATCTTCGTCTGTTTATATATTGTAGGCCTAAACTCCTCAAAAGACCGCGAACTTTCTACAGATCTCCAGAGCAATCCGCGCATGTCCGTTCTTGCACGAGACTACATGTCTAGACACGAAGTCACCAGCATTTCATTTACAAACATATGATTGGTCTACTTAATTCAAGAAAATTCTAAATGTTAACCTAAATGAATAACATATTAGTTTAAACTTCGAAACAATAATATAAATATGGAAAAATGAATAATAGAAATGAAAATTTAAACACAACACGACATGTTGTCGTTTACAAAATATTTACACGACATTCACATAACAAAAAGAACATCTTTTCACTCAATAGTTTATTTTCTAGACAGTTTATTCAGCCAACAATGCCCTCTTCTACTTTACTGATGCTATTTTTTTTACCTCTTTGATGTCTTTCTTTACTTCACGTTTGACTGAGTTAATTTTGACATCAGTGTCTTTTCATAATTCTTTGGCCTGGCATGGCCAGGTGGTTTTGGGCGCTCGATTTACAGGGCTGCAAATTCGAATCCCAGTCACACCTAAACATGCTCGCCTTTTCAGTTATGGGGCGTTATAATATTTTGATCAATCCTACTATTCATTGATAAAAACCGTAGCTGTGATGTTGACGGAGGTTGGTAATGATTAACTGTCTTCTTTCTACTCTTTCACTTCTACCTTAGAAATGATTAGTGCAGAAAGCCCTGGTGTAGCTTTGCACGAAATTCAAACAAATCATACTTATTCAGTCCTATTAGTTTACTCTCTTTGTATATTACCAGTATTTCATCAATCTTATCTTCATATGCTTTGCATTTGTTTTTCTTTTTTAACGAAATAACAGGTCTGTTGCTTATAACTCCTTTCTTAAATTCTGAACATAATCTTTAAATTACTTCACCATCTTTTTTTCTAATTTTCTAAATTTATTTTATTATGGTTTATTATATTATTAATAACAAAGTGACAGATTCTGTTATAAGTTTATATAAGTCTGTGGTAAAGTAGAAATTAACGTATAAATACAATCCAAAACTGCTAAGTACTGCCGATGTAACCAATACAGTGGCCCAATTATGAATGTCAATGATAAAAATATTGACACTGTTATCTTGTTATGAAGAACAAAGCTATACAAAAGGTTATCGGCGTTCTGCCCACCAGGATTGTACAGCATAAGCCCGTAGATATGCCACTGTGCCCCTAAAGGAATAAAACCACTAAAAATATATACACATTTACGCTCTTGCGAGACATGTTTTTTGGGTTTGAAAAAAATTGCCAGAAGATGACACAAAAATATCAATTGCGGCGCTGCTTTCTCGCAGTTGTTATGTATTAAAAATTGTAATAGCCTTTTTTATTTTATTATACTTGAACATAATGCTTATGTTTTCTCTGTGTTGAAGAAATATAGTGTAAGTATTTGTATCATTGCGTTAAAAGCTTAGAATATATTACCGAGTGAAAAATATTTAGAAATAAGAATTAGTTTTCAGTGTGTGACGACATTTAGGCCCGCAACAATTGTTTTAAGCCATATTTTGGTAGACCTGGAAGAGCTGATTTCTTTTAATTAATTAATTTTTGAGATGTCTGAGATTAGAGAAGACACTTCCAGAACGTTGGTGTATATTGGAGAATAGTGTTTGTTGAGTGATGTTTTTTCTGTTTATGAAATTCTGTATGTGCGCTTCCTTCTCTAATAATAACATTCATTTAGTTAATGTTTAGAGTATATATACGTGTATATGTGTGTGTACAATATTTACGTACACTGCGTTTGGGTGATACTGCTACAGACATTATCCGTTAACACAATAAGTTGACAACCTGTACCGATAACGGTAATGCGATACATTAAACACACACATGATATTATATATATATATATATATTTATTTATAAATAGCTGTTAAAGGACCTTGATTTATGATAGCATTTAAGTCGATGTTTTTTAGTTACACCACTGGTTATAGTTTATAAGTACAATATACCAGTATTATTTTGAATACCATATATGTGCACAACTGTGCTTATAAATATATGTACTATTGAAATAGGTTCAATTCTCTACAGTGTATAAATGCATTTGTTTTACGTTTTGAATGTTGTACAAACATTTTCATGTTCCATACAATTTTAAACTATTGATCTTTAAATAGAATTATTCTAGAAACCTTTTTTTTCTACATTTTTCACCTGTAACTGTAGTTATGTAAAGTTTGTTTGTTTCTAAATTTTGCGTAAAGTTAACCTTCCCTAATTTAGCAGTGTAAGACTAGAGGGAAGGCAGCTAGTCACCACAACCCACCGCCAACTCTTGGGCTTCTCTTTTACCAACGAATAGTGGAATTGACCGTTCCATCATAACAATCTCACAGCTGAAATGGCGAGCATGTTTGATGTGACAGGGATTCGAACCCACGTCCCTTAGTTTACGAGTCGAGTGACTTAACCACGTGGCTGTGCCAGGCTTTTGTGCAGTGTTAGTGCAATTAGAACATATTTCTATTGCATCTAACAGTAATAATTATTAAGTACAGTGATGTTTGATGAGTGTGTGTGTGTGTACGTGTTTTCTTATAGCAAAGCCACACTGGGGTGTCTGCTGAGTCTATCGAGAAAATCTGAATTATTGATTTTGGTACGGAATGATGAGGATCCATAAGGTTTCCAAATAATTTACGCACTGAAAAACCTTACTGTTGAATGCTTAAGCGAAACTATTGTTTACGATATATTGTGCGTATAAATGCTAATTATACGTTTAAAATGTCGCTAAGGTTTCCGGTATAACAATTGAAAAAAAAATAAAACAGCAGCTCTTTTTCAGTGATGTCGAGAAAACCCACTTGTAGAGAAATATATGTGTAGAATCGGTTGGTTTGGGTTGAAAAAATATTTACGTAGAAGAGCGAACAACTTTTCGACCTTCTTCAGTCATCGTCAGGTTTACAAAGAAAGGAAGAGGTAACTGACCGGAAGTTGACCACATGTTTGGAAGGGGTTGTGTAACTGAGTGTCGGAATTTAGAGGGCGGTGTTAGATGTTTGAATATATAATTTTACATTATTTATTTTATTATATTTAATATAGGTATAAAGGAGTTCCTTTGTATTGGTTTATTTTGGATTTAAGTTGTTGTATAAGTAAGGCTTCTTTAATTTTGCGTTTGTTTATGTTTGTTTCTTTATTTAGTATTTGAGTGTTTTCTATGGTTATGTTGTGTTTCTTTGACTTGCAGTGTTCGAAAACGTGTGAAGGTCACTTTTTATGTTCTTTGAATCTGGTTTCCATTTATTCTACTTGTTTCTCCAAAAAAGAAGTTGTGGCAGTTATCACATTGTATTTTATAAATAATATTGGTTTGGTATTTATCAGTGTAGTTTTTACATAGTATATACCTCAGTTTTGTATCTGGTTTTTGAATAAATTTAGTATTAATTGGAATGTCATATTTTGTTACTAGTTTTTGTCAAATGTTGGTTATTTGTCTGCTTATGTCGGGAATATGTGGTATGCAGCAGTGTCTGGTTTCATGATTTTTTGATTCGTGAAATATATTTACTTTTGTTGGTTGATTTTGTTATACAGTGTTTAGGCACCTGAAAAAAAAAAGATAACAACTTTAGAGATTATTTTGCTCGAAAAGGTCAATGCCTAAATTAAGTTCAATATACAATTAGTGCTCCTAATGAATAATTAGGAGCCTAGATATATGTAAGTTATTAAGGACATTCATGAAACAAATTAAAATTGGATTTCAAATCTAAAACAAAAAGCAATATATTTATAAATTAAGATACAAAGTTGTATATAAAATTTGTTATATGCTGCACCTGTCAGACGTAATCACTTATACGAAGTGGCGGCGGTGTTGTTATCAATTGGCAACTAGTAAACAAAGAGCAGAATGAACGATCGTATACGGCATTTATATAATGCCACTGAAGAATTGTTGAATTGAAAAGGCTATGTATAAAATATAAATTATTTATAAAATTTAGCAGCTGATATACAATGGTGAGAAAATATATTAAATATTAATAACTAAAAATGTATCTATGTATATACATTTAACCTAGGTTATTCTCATATTCTGTTGACTAACTGATTTATACAAATTACAATGAAGAAAGTACTGAAGGCTACAAAGATATTCAAATCCAGCAAAAAGGAAGCTAAGCCTAACGCTTTTAGTGGCCTTACTAATCAGCGGTTAAGCACTGCATCTCAGAATTCGACCTGGGATATCAATTCAACTTTTTTATGTACGTCTTTAGGCTATAAAATAGATTTAACTGTAGAGTCGGTGGATAAAAGGTTTACAAAACTTCACAAAGCATGCTGGATAGGAAATGAAGATAAAGTAAAGAAACATATAAAGAAAATAGACGTGAATTCCCGTGATAATGACAACAGGTAAAGTAATTATGAATGGTTTTAATTATTGGTATATTGATTTAAAGTGAATGGTAAATCTACATAAATATGTTTTTAGAAAAATATTTTTTAATGTGATAGTTCAATGTAAAATTATGACTACAATAAATTGCTGTTTCTTTGCAGCTTGGAAAGACCTATGGTGTATCATTTGGCATATTTAATTATTTGACTATAAATGTAACACTTGAAAGATTGTTTAAAATAAAAGTCTGTAACCTTATTTTATTTGATCTCTTTTTTTTTTTCTATTGTTTGTTGTATTTGAGGTGTGAATTCTGTTGGTGATAATTTAGATTTGTAGAATATCACAGGAAAAGTTAACAGTGAATCATCAATTCTAAACATAGTTTTAGAGAAAAGTTTTGATGTTTTCTGCAGAAGTTAGAATATCCTTGTTTGATTAAAACTATCTGCAAACATTCTTGACATATTGGTTTCTTGGTGTATTACATGTGTGTGTGTGTGTGTGTAATAGTGCTTATTCTGTCCTGGTGGTTTAAAGATACTGAGTTATGCTGTGTGCTGTAAGTTCAGTGGTATATATTGTTTAAGTTGAGGATCTATGTGATAATCATGATTAAGAGCTGCCCACATAAGAACCGAAGTTGATTATTTCATTTAGTAAGAAGTCAGTTTTGGAACATCTATGTATACTGTTTTCCCATACAAACCTAGTGGACATTTTCTTGGCTAAAAGAATCAGGCTGAATCTGTAGTCAGAATGTTTAGAAATACATTTGTAGTCTGGGAAATAAATAATTTGATACTTGACATGGAGTTGGCATGAGGTGCTGTTTGCCAGTTGCCTTCCCTTTAGTTAGCAGTTTAAACTTGGTGACAGTTAGCCTTTGTAGCTTTATTGTAAAGAGGGTGAGCAAGTTTAGTAGCAATGGGAATCAAACTCAAAATCCTCAAATCGTAAGCCTCACCTCTCAATTTTTGCCAAAGCTGAATAAAAGTTAGTAAAAAAGAAACTTGTAAAACTGAAACCAAGCAGAGCGTAAATAACCCATTATGTAGCTTTGTACTCAACATCAAACAATAATATAATAATTGGAAACATTAATTCTGATATGCTAATTATTGTTGTGACAATAATAATTTTGATAAATTGATTATTGGAGGGATTGAAGACAGTAATAATCAGAAATATAAATTATGATTAATAGAATTATTCATAATTTTGATTAATTGATTAGTTTACTTGACAGTAGTAATTGCTGCTCATGGGTAATTAATCAAACTACCTGGCATTAGTGCTGTGTATATTATTTTGTAGTTAAATTATATAACTTGAATAATATGTACATTTTTAAAATCAGTGTACTTCTACAGCCAAAACTGTAGATTGGGTATGTAGTTATCATTTGTTATTTTCATTTGACTGTATACAGAAATAGTCATGTACTTCAATTTATTTGACTTGTATGTATATGTCACATTTATATAGTTTCAGCTTTAATAAATATGATAATGTTCAATATTATTATTATGTATATAATTTAATAAGCTGGAAAAACAAAAATATGCTGTACAATTTTACACTTTCAGTAGAACTGAAGCACAGTAAACTTCAAATAATATTTTTGACTTTGAGATAATTATTTTACACCTTAATAGTTAATAATTCATTTGGTTTTTAATGGTGAGTAATGGGTGATCACCATGGGTCAAGTGGTTTTCGGTCATTTTGTTTTTCATCTCCCTTTGTGTGGCAAACAATTTGTTTTAACTTATTAGATAAATTATTTTATTGTATGTGTATTTTGAACATCTTTTCTGGTCAGCTATAATAAAGAGCTCTTTTTTTTTCTTTTTTATATATTGTAAGTAAAATAAATTATTATGTGAGTTTAAGTAGTAATTGTCATTATTAATGATTTAATTGCATATTTTTTGAACTTCTTTCTGTGCATGTCACAAGGTTTTACAGAGTTACATTAAAAATTTAATTAAACAATTTTACTATTAATGTGTTTAAACAAAATTAGTGTTATTAATATTTACATTTATAATTCATTGATGTATATTACCTGAGTTTTAATTCATTTATTTCAAAAGAAACTTTTAAAAATATACTTAAATTTTAGTTTTGTTGTCACATGATGCAGGAATGTTTAAGGATCTTAACATTTTGTCTTTAATATTTTAATAAAAGCACATGTTACAGTATACTGGTATGTCTAGTCTCAGTTTAGCTAGATGTGGGATTTTTGCAATTGGAACCCTCTTGTTCAAGGGATATTTCTTCTTCTACACTTGTTGAATATATTTGTCAAATCATTCAGTATGTATATTATTCCATAAATAGAAATTCTTACAGGCTGTATCATGACCCATCACAATTACTACCTTTCTGGACTAGCACTTTCCATGACCCGTGAATGAAATCCTCCAGGCTGGACAATGGACTATATTGAATACCATTGTCTAACATTACCTCCATCATGTGATAATTTCATTTTCCTCAGGATATTTTTTTACTCCAGTTGCTATTATCCAGTTGACTTATTGCCTTTGGTGGATGCATCCTTTACTTCCTTACCCATTTCTACTCTTATATGATTTGCTTCTCTGAACCAACCAGTGGCAGTTGTTGCCTTACATGTTACTCTTACTTTTCTATATTCATATTGAGTCAGGGCTAACAGATATTGTTAAACTTATCCAGTCTGGCTGGAATTATGTCCACTTTTGAGATGCAAGACCAATAACGTGGTGTACATGTATATACCTTTCATTATTCATTCCAGACTGTACCTTCCATAAAGTGACATGGAAAAAGCCAGTATCAAGAGGTTGTCTGCTCTCTTCCTTGGCTCATGAATCACAAATAGGTTTCACCCTATTTCACTTTCTCTATTAAAAGACTTTTGTGGTAACTGGGTCATTGGGTATAGTCACCTCTCCAGTACCTCTCAAACTCAAAATCCTGTGGTTGTTAAGTGTAACACAGGAGACTTTTACCACTTATCAGCTCCTAACAGCTGTGGTGGTAAAATTGGAGAGTTCCTCATGGGTTGTATGATCTTTCCAGGAAGCACAGTGCTAAGGATGTACAAATCAGTGAAGTGCAAGTTACCACATCTTATAAAATATACTAATTTCCTGGTAGTTTAGCCAGCTGTATGGGGCAAGTGTTCTCCTCTTATGACAGGAAGGGACCTTTATTCCTGTTCTTGTAATGTACAGTGAGTAAATAATACATATCAAACTGTACAGTCTGATCATTGCCCTAGTGACACTACACTTTGTATCCAACTGACAGGCTTTGTGCAAATGATTATTTCAATATACACTTTTCTTTCCATTCTGATGACACATTAGCTTTGCATTCATCCTTTTGTACTGTCATTTGAGCAGAGGTTATGCCCTACATGAGATAAATGTGGTTTCTCACAATTATTGCTCCTCTAGGACACTAGGGTGTGTCACCCTCCATAGAATTTCTTCTTTATCACTTTTTCTGAAAGGTGGTCATCTAAGTTTTTACAATTGCTTGACCATGTCATAGCAGAATTATAGCTATTGTTTGCAGAGAGGTAAACATATCATATGGGAAGTTAACATTTTCTTCACTTGAAAATTTGTTTTCGAGAGATACATACTTCTTCCCATTATGTGTGTGTAGTTTTTTCTTGCCTCCTTCAAGAATGATGTTAATTTCATTTGCAAGTGCTTTTGGGGATATACTGCACATGTAAAATGTGTTGATCTTCTGTTGATGGAAATCTGTTACCACATGATAATTACATATGCACTAGTACATTCATATTAAAATGTCTTTGGTGGGAGATTTGTTTCTTTGTTTTGAATTTTGTGCAAAGCTACACAAGGGCTTTCTGTACTTTGGTGGAAGATACCTCAAGGCTTGTGGCATGTACAAAATCTCAAATGCAAACATCTGAGCATAAAGTTAAGTATGTACTAAAAATACATTTTCAAGTTAGGAAAATATTAACTTTTGACTTGCAATTAATATGTTTGTAAATACATTATAAAATTATTTGAGCTGTGTAAAAAAACAAAATGTAGGACTGACTCCTTATGATGCTTTATTAATAATGAGGGTCCAGTTTGAATGGACTTCAGTATTAACCTTTTGCTTTTTCCCATCTAGAGTCTGTTTTATTAGTTTTTCTTCAACTACTGCTGATGTGATCTTAGATATTTTTTGTGAAGTAGAAGCCTGCTGAACTTAAAGCAATGAATCACTGCTGCTGCCATTAGACTGTTTACATTACATAGTAATGTGACACTGTTAACAGCAAACAAACATGTATGGCACAATAAGCCAAGATTTCCTCATAGCTTGTCATAATCTTGGCTTCCAGAACACAGGTGGAGAAGATTTGTTGGCTTGTTTACATTCCAGAGGTTGAAGGAGAATTGTTTAAGATAATAAAATTGTGAGAAAATACTTTTGATATGCTTTTGTACAAAGTCTGAGATGGTTCAATGAACTTGTTAGATATTTGAATATCAGTTATCCTCTCCAGGGTGGTCAAAATTTTTAGTGATGTAGATGTGCAAGGTGTGTAAGTGCTAATGAACATGTATATATGTTATTTCTATTTAATCATAAGTGTTTAATTTTTATTTTTTTCTTTAAACTTAGAACACTAAATAAACAATTTATAGTAAAACTGTGATTTGAACTCGTGTGTTGTAGTTGCTAAGCCTTGCTGTCTCATTTATTTTTTCAAGTAGAAGTAGAAGACAACTTCATGTTTTGTAAATTTCAAAGATTCATTTCAGAAAACTAAAATAATTATCAAGTTACTGTTGTGGTATACATAATGCTACTGTAATGTATCTGACTCTATAATTATCTTTGTTCTGAGCAAGTTTCAGTCAACAGACTTCAACATTTCCAGTAAAAGTTTAGCTTTTGTTTTAAAGTCAGTTACAAACAACTATAAGATTTAAGTAATTTGAAATGGGCTATTTTTGTAGTTATAAACATGTACTTAGGAGAAGTAATAAGACACAAAAAAAGGATATATAGCATTTTGTTCTTAATATATTGTTTTAATTAATAAATTAAAGCATACAATATTAACATTTTTATTATAATCTATGTATTGATGGTTAAATTTAGTTATTTTCAAAATTTAATGAGATAACTTTATTATTAATGTATGTCAATAAAATTATCATCAATACATAGATTATAATAAAAATGTTAATATTGTTTTAATTAATAAATTAAGGCATACAATATTAACATTTTTATTATGTATTGATGGTAATTTTATTGACATACATTAATAATAAAGTTGTCTCATTAAATTTTGAAAATATTAACATTTTTATTATGTATTGATGGTAATTTTATTGACATACAGTAATAATAAAGTTGTTTCATTAAATTTTGAAAATAACTAAAACATCATAATATGCATCCTTTGATATTTCTATAATGAAAGGGTTAATGAATTTCTTTAGTTCTTCCAAGATCATCTTACTATCTGGTCTATTCTCAAAAGGTTATATGTCTATTTCTATTTTAAAACCTTTGAAGGAGTTTTTTATTTTTTTAAGCAGTTGTTTTAATTTACAGCTTTCAAAATCATTTGCTCCTACCAGGAGGTAAACAGCAGACATATTCTCTAATGTCTTCTAATTTAATATTTGACAAGCATTTTCTAGTCCTAGTCTTTTGACTTTGAAAGAAACAAATAAAATTACTAAGTTTACCTATTGAAATTTTAAGCATAAGAGTAAAAAACGTAGTCTTGTATTTTGATAAGCAAAAGTTAAGCTATGTTTATGAGCAAAATATTTTGGTAATTTTAATATTTTTCATAAAAGTAAAACAGATTTACTAGGAAGGATAAAAAGAGCATAGAAAAAAATTGTACATGTGTTTACATTGTACTGTGTTTGTAAGAAATTATACTTCCAAAACATGTTTATCTTTTCTTCAATGTACAGCTAATACTTGACTTGCAGGGTTTCTTCCTTTGCACATCTAAGCATTGGTTTGATTTTTTATCACTTGCTTCTGTCTTTTATATCCCACTAAATTGCCCATACCAATGTTTATTTCTTGAAACTTGCCACCTATGTCAATGTGCCCTCTATTCTGATACTGTTTTTCAGCACCTCATTCAGATAATATCACTTTTTGTCTACAAAGAGTTTAGAAATGTGATTCACTAAAAATGTACTTTTTTTCCTTATAGCACTTCATTTTTACATATGAATTTCTGGTTTACTGTTTCTGGAAAGGAGGCTAATCAGACATCCCCTATCCCACATTTGATATCACTCAACAGTGAGAGGGAGGGGTCTGGGTCTGCCTTTGTTGAGGCTATCCATTAGTTGATTCATAGTGAAAGGATGTGTATATTCAGTCTGGAGGTTATTTTTAGGTGGTTCTGAGGTTGCTTTGCAGATAATTGCACATTTTGATGATATTTTAGACATGCTTTTTCTGGCATCTTTGTTTATTACGTTGGCTTCTGGTGAGAGCATTTTGTATCAGCCACCTTCATCTGTTTTTTCTTCAGTTAGTCATTTAGGTGTGTGATGTTCTGGGGTTTTATCACTTGCCTTTAAGTTTATACCTTTTGTGATGATGGAAAATTTTCTTCCATTACCTGATGTTACTGTTCCTATAGGGAGGTTTACTGCTTAGTTTCATGAAGGGATAACTTTACCTTGACTGCCATGTTTGTCAGAACAGTGTGCTTTGGCTTACCACTCACAGACTGCTTATGCCAGTGGAGTTTGTTCTTTCATTGGGGTTGGTTATTTAGTTTTCATCTTCACCACTGTTATCCCTCCAGCCTGTAGTGTTTCTAACTGCAACAGATCCTTGGATTATGTACCTTCACTCCAGGGCTGCCAGAGTTGTTTGCCAAGTGTTGGAAGAGAGACTCAATCCAGTTCTTCCAGGATTTTGTTTCTGCCCATTCATTGTGTCCAAGCAGACAAGAGATTGATGTCCATTCATTTGTCTTTCTCATCTTGACCAATTCTTAGATCACAGTGGGGTCATTCCATATCCTACATTGGCATTTTTCACCAGGACTATGAATGACAAAGTTCAGTATTACCTATCTCCACATTTCAGTAGTAGAGTTGTTCAACCAATATCTATGTTTTATGCACAATGGTCAGGTATTGCAGTTCAAGGCTCTACTCTTAGGATTAGCATGTGCATCATGTGTGTTTTGCAAAATAATACAAGCTTTTTCTGATCACCGTCATTCTTTGGGTGTGTGCACATATCATTATATGAATGACTAGTTACTTATGGCTCCATCTCATCAGTTGGTGGAACATCACAAGCAGATTCTCCTTTCATTCATAAGCCACCAAAGCAGTCTTTATTATCAGAGTAACAAAATCTATTTTCATGCAAACCCAATACATCATCTATTTTGACATGTGGTGTCTTTTTTGACATGTGGTGTCTTTTTTGACATGTATTAAAGTTGGGCTCGCCTGAATCCTGTTCAGCTTCATGCTGTGGGACAAACAGTCATACTGCATGGATAGTTCTTTCTTTCTTTTTTTTTGATATAGTGAGAATTTTGAATCTTTAATTCTTTTGGGACTTGCATACATGAGATCCCTTCAGTTGTTGCTGAGCAATCAGTGGATCATGAACAGTAGTGCCCCAGGATCACTCTGTTTCCTTGAGTGGTGATTAGATCAAAACAATATTACAGTAAGTGTTCCTCTACCAACACCTCATTTCAAGATCTATCTCTTCACAGATGCCTCACTTCAGGGGGATGAGTATATATACTAATGGTCAAGTATTTCAGGGTCTAAGGACATTTGATAGAATGCCCTTCCACATCAGTATTTTAGAGCTCATTGTAGTCTCCAAACAGCAAAGTCTAAAATTATTGAAGGGAAAAATTGTCATGCTTCAGTGTGATAATTCAATGATGATATCTTACATTTCCCATTAAAGGAACAGTTAATTGTGGGATCTTTGTTTACAAACTTTTGATCTTCTTTATTGGGCTCACCCTCATCTTATCAGCCTACAAACTTGCTATGTTCCAAGGGTAATGAATTTGATAGCAGATCATTTGTCATTTATCTTGACTCAACCAGATTTTTGTGAATGAAATGATGCTGCATCACAAGGTTTTCTGCTGGATTTGCCACTCATTGAAACTCTCAGCTACAGTCATTTGTCCCTGCAATTAATTCTCAGGCATTGGTATCAGATGCATTCAATCAGGACAAGATGGTATTTCACCTCTATGGCTTACCACCAATTCATCTGTTAACCAGAGTTCTTTCTATGGTTTTATTCATCCCTTCTTGGGTACTTTCGGTACCCATGGATTGCCTGGCTTAGTCGTGGTTTCATTTTCTTCTGCATCTTCAAGAATCTCAACTGCTGACACTTCTTTGACTATCTCTGTTAAGGCAACCTCAATCTGAAGCTATACACTGAGACATTCTAAAGTCCAAGCATCATGTGTGAAAGTTATGCAATGCTTCAGAAGGCACTCGGTTGAGTTTTTAAGTTGCAATGAATTTCTATCAATCCCTCCATAGCCTTACAATGGATGTTTCTCAAAGGAAATGGTGTAATTTTCTACATTGGTGTTTTGTGATGAAATTGAACACACTTTGTTAAAGTGTACCAGCCACAGTTTGCTTTTTGACAAGGGTTTAGCACTGTCTACAACTTCTTCATGTAACTCAGCTTTATCAACAACATTATGATACTCAAAAAGTCAGACATTATTGAATTCCCAGTGCTGTCCTTTTTTCTCTAATTGTTTTGACTCCTTTTTTCCGAAAGGTATTTTTAATTACCTAACTGGGTTATTAAGATGGTATTACATGTTTTGTCTCAACATCCCTTTGAACCAAGAGCCTCATGTATCACCTTTGCTATAAAGTTTATTTTTTGTTGTTGCTAGCCTGTGGATTTTGTCAATCAGACTTGTTTCCACTGCAAGTGCACAGAACTCTGTCACTTAACTTATGTCCTTCTATAATCCAGACTGGTCCTGCTTACTTAAGATTCTGGCATGCAGATAAGGGAATAAATCCTTTCGTAAATTCACTTGCTTGCTTTTCTTATCTCTTTGGCTGTTTGGACTTTGATTGCTTGTCAGGTCCAGTCAAGGCCCTGAAGTGTTGTGTGACTTACACTAACTCATTTAGAGATGACAGACAATGATTTTTTATTCACTGGGATTTATGAGGTAGGTCCAAAAATTAATTGATATTGTTTATATGGGGAACTCTTTGTAGATAAAGAAACTTCTGTGAGTCAAGTCTCATCAGATTTATCATATCTATATGATCTTGGCTGCCTAGTTTAATTGCCCACTGAGGTACATCATGCAGGCTTGTATGTGGATGTCTCCTAATACTTTTTATTTGATATTATTTGCATGATCTGGCAGTTTTTTCTTCTGAGGGTTTTGGACTATCCTCAGTAGCTATTTGCAGTACATTAGCTTAGATTATAAAGAAAGGTATGTTTTTACTTCTCTTGTGTCTCTTGACTTTACAGGGTTCTCCTTTTTTTTTTCTCTGGATTCCACTTTGTGGTGAGTGTTGCCCTGGCAAGTGTACTTTTGTGAAACCAGTTCTACTGTAGTAATCACCAATTCAATATACTTTATATAGGCTCTGTAGAAATGAGGTGTTCCATTAGATTACCTAGAGGCTGACCAGGTGGAATTACTATACTATGCTGTTATCCTTTTACCCTACTAAGAGCCAGTGTTAGAGACTGAGATTAAGTAAGTCTTGAAAAGGTGATAAATGGGGTACTTGTGTATACACCAGCATAGAAGGCACATTAACAAAGGTGGAGGGTGTCACAAGATAATAGATATTGCCAAGGGCATTTGAATGAGGTATAAAAGACTGAAGCAAGTGAGAAAAAAATTAGGCCAATGCTTATATGAGCAAAGGAAGAAACCCTGACAGTCGAGTAATAGCTATAAGTGTGACAGGAGGTGAGTATTATTGAAAATACATTTTTGATTTAAGAAAATGTTAACTTTTAGCTAGTTTGGTATATCCATGCTATAAGACAAAAGTATAATAGTATTATAATTTCAGGTTACCATTACATTTAGCAACTGCACAAGGACACAAATCTATTGTGGAATATCTAATTGCCCATAAAGCTCTTATTGATGTTATAGATGGTGATGGAAGAACACCTTTGATGAAGGTAATCTGTGAAAAAAATCATTATGAAATGTTCTGAGAACAGATTTCTTTTGGTAGACTAGCTTGTTTAATATATATTTGTTGTCACCAACAGCTAAAACAAGGTACTGGCAACTGATGAATAAATTTCTATTTTGTGATATTGGTGGCCTTGACTGACTTAATTCTTTTTTTAATAAATGTAAAATTGGGTTACTTTTTAATTCATTTTTATGATATTACATTTTAAATTGGAGAATAAACATTTATTAATCATTCTTTTATCACAAGAGAAATTATATCTTTGAAACATACTGCTTAGTTCTACAAAGAACTGATTTCTAAAACTCCACTGTTTTTAAAAAATTTTGCATACACCAAGCTGTCACCCCTAAATGCAGTAATGTGAACTCACTAGTCTCTGATGCAATCAACATTAGACAATGTTCCTTCACTAATAGGAGAGTGATGCATTGTCCTTGGGCTGTACTCACCTACAGCACTTAGTTTAAGTGAAAAGTTCTCCCCTCTTCCCTTGGTACTGCACATTTCATTCATGTTTTTTTCAGAAAAAGATTAGAGAAGAACAGGATTTTTGCACTGTGCTTTTATTTTAACTTTTAGTTATCACTTGAATTTTGCCATCCCATGTCTTTTAGTTGTGTTTATTTTTTTTGATTTCTAATAAAAGTTAACATTTAAAAAGAAAATTTCATATCTTTTGGGACAATGAGTTTTATATCCACATCACTGAAACAACCCAAGTTACAGACCCTCTTCCACATAGGTTCTTTCCACTACTTCAATGGTGATTGTAGGCAATTTGCAAGTGACCAGTGTTACTGCCACTGTGTAAGAAGTGGTTGATTCTTTTCTGTATTATTTAGCTTTGATTCCAGATTTTTAGCCTCCTGCCTCTTTATTTGCTATTAAGTCTGCTTTATCTATGGACAAGATTGGCCAGCTTTTTTTCTATTTGCTTTTACTACTGGTTTTTCTTTCATGGCTAGAGACTGGATAGCCTAGCCTTCATTTATTGCCTGTATAATAATATAGGTGTGTGATATTCTTTCTTTTGGTTCTTGGGCTAATTTACTACATATCTTTCTTTTCACCTCATCTTGTATTTATATTTCTGACAATTCTTTCTGCCTCAATTTAATGTTGAATCCAAGTTGCCTTATCTGTCATGTGTTCTGTGACTTATGGTTGAAATCCATCTTTCCTCAAGTTTCAGTCCCTTGAATCTCATATATTTACTTTGGGGATTTTTTTTTCCTATATGGTCTCTTTGCTATCCTCATTCTGTTAACGTTTTTTTGCTCAGTATACTTATTTGGCCTCTTTACACAGTCTTTCTAAGGTTGTGTGTTTGCTTAACTGGGGAATGTTGCACATATTTCATCTCCATGATGAATTTGATTTGTTATTCCCAACTTGCCCTGCTAATTTGGTTTGTTTGTTTGTGCCTTTACTTTGTTGGGATGTCTTGCTTTCTTTAATTTGAATACCTTAGTCTTATTTTTTATGATAACCTGGAAACTTGAGTTGAAGTAACGTGTTATCAATAATTTCCACTATTGTTTCCCATTTGTCTTAGTTCAGGGATAATCCACAAGTTTCTTGTTTCTAGATATCCCATCAGACAATCTCCTATCATGTTTTTTTTTTTTTTCCTGTTACCTGACAGGTTTGCTATTGTGGTAATGAGAGGTGACTTGCATCTGGTGTTATCTTTTGACTCCTGGCACTGAAGAAGCTTGACTTGTTCATTTTATGCATCTTTGAATTATCTTTTCAGGAAACCTTTGTATCATATAGGTGTATACAGGCATTTAATTCTTATTTACCTTATGTTTTCACTCCTTTTTCCCATGAGTTGGTCAAGTTTGGTCTGTAAGGTCATCACCCAGTATCTTATTTATTTGGGGTGACTCTCAGTATTTTTTTACTGAGTGAGTTTGGGCATTATATTTCTGAAACATGGAGCTTCTTTTTACCAAAGCTGTCATGCCTTTTTGCACTTTTAACATATTTAGTCTCTTTTGGATGCTCTGGCCTCACCCTTTGTGATAAGTTCAGTTGTATCCTTTTCAGTGAACTCTAATGGATCAGTAGTGTATGTCCAGACATCCAGGGTCTTTTCTTTTTACTATGCATTTACATCATCTTGTCATAATGGTTTAATCGCTTGCACGTGATTGTGGGCATTCCTCTTCCTCCATTTCACCCAGATGAGAGAACCAGATAAGAAGGTTTCTAATCTCCATTTAGCCCAATTACCTATATGGTGAAAATTATAAAGGTAGTTAGTAGTATTGATACATCATTTTGAGTGTGTGTGTCCAATGGTAAAACTGGTAGGATTAGTGTTTTAAAGATTTGGCAAGGTAAAATTCATTTGAAAATTAAGGAATTTTATTTTCCAAACATTTTGGAAAGGAAGCCCTTCAGACATTATAGATACAATATGATTGAAATAGTTCATCAGATGGCTTGCTGAATAATTTTTGTTTGATTAAAAAGAGGAATTTTATTTTGCACTGGTGACTATAAACACAGTGGAACTATATGCAGTTGTTTTAATTGTTTTTTGAATTTCGCACAAAGCTACTCGAGGGCTATCTGCACAAGCCATCCCTAATTTATCAAGTCGAATTCCTTAGCCCACCTGGCTATGCCGGGCTAGTTGCTTTAATCAAAACCAAAGATAAAATTTACAATTTTGCCAAATAAAAGTTTTCTTTGAAACTTTTGCACTACGTAGGAATGCATAAAAATCAGTATTTTAATTTTCCAACAAAGTTAAGCACTTTTAATCAGTTCTTGAGCAACATAACAATGAAACTTTTTTAAATTGTCAAAGCTGTAAACTCATATAAATGCCATACATAAAAATAAAGATAATTTATTTTGAAGAAACTGCATAATCTATAGAAACCAACTCTCAAGTTTCAAACTATTTCATCAAGTAGTTTATTCTTTTTGCAATAAAACAAACCATACCTCAGTGTCATCTATTCAGTTCACTCAAGTGTTTTATTAATTAAACACTAGATGGCCATGAAATAAAATAACTACTAACATTATTTTTAATTATATAATTTCTTAAGTTATTTGTTTTTTATGTATTGGAGTTGTAGGGTATGAATAATAACAGTTACATCAGACTGTTAGTTTTTGTGAAATGTTGGTTGCTATGTATCTGAAAAGTTTAATGCATATTCTTTTGCAATTTTTCTGTCCATATAAATGTTTTTTAATTAACAAGTTACCTTTTACACATGTATCACAGCAAACAAAATACATTAATTGTAGTTATTCATTTACTTTCTTTGAAGGTAGACTTGTTTAAATTCATTTCTAATAATATCAGTAATTTTTAAGAATGTTTTTCAGAATTTTAATGTATTTCTTGTGGGATTGTCTTAATTAAGATTAATATTGTTTTGAAAATTATTACATCAAGATAAAAATATTTATGAACTTGAATAGAATAAGTTTAGAAGCATAACAGTAGTGTATCTTTGTTTGCAAATATATGTTTTATATCTACTGTTAAATTATTTTTTTTAGAGATCTGAATGCAATTTTTTGGGGGGGATTGCTCTAATAAATGTACATAATATTCATAATGCACGTGCGCACACACACAAATATATGTATAATCAATGCTTCTGACTAAGATAATTTTAGTCAAGTTGAATAAAACCAAATTTGATTTTTTTTTTCTTTGTGTGTTATAATTATTATAGAGTATACATGCAGGTTTATAACATATTACAGGCTGTTGAATGCTACCATGCACATATAGCTGAATTTCTACTGGCCTGTGGTGCTAATGGTAATCTTTCTGATAAGTATGGAGATACATCACTTCACTTGGCGGTAAGGACTGGACAGCCAGAAGTTGCCTTCACACTTTTGAAGCAACGAGTGGATGTTAATGCAAGAAATGCTGTAAGCTATGCTAATGTTTCTTAATATAATTTTGGGAATTACATCTTTATTACACACTTTACAAGTTCATTTTTAATTATCCTTTTGAAAAAAGTCATAACATTTTAATGATATTTCTTTACCAATTATGAGAAAACGTATTATGGAGAAATGTGCCAAATATGCAATAACTTATATTTGATATATTTTGTTGTCTTCTGTTTGTTTCCTGTTGAAGAACTAGTGAAACTTTAATGTAAATGGTGAATGCACCAACTTAAGAACATTGGCATGTTCAGGTGAAAGGTAATGTTATGTTTAAGTTTAATGAATAATTTCTAGTAAGAAAAGCAAGGTTTTGTTGTTCATAATACAATGGAACCTGTAGACAGGATGAGACCATTTGTTTCTTCAAGGCTATTCTTGCACATCTATTCTTAGGAAAAGCAAAATTAAATTCATTTTTTTTTCTGGATATCACTTACTCCCTTCTTAAATTCCTTTGAACTTTTGACTTCATACAGCTGAAAACAACTTATTCCATATGTCAAACACCCTTTTACAAAAATAAAACTGTCTTAATGGTGTCTGTTTTGTTTTTATCAAATACTAAACTTATTTTCTCTTTTCCTATTATTTTAAGGATATAGTGCAAAGAAATCGGAGGCCTTAATCTCATTAATTACTCCCCCCAAATATTACCCTGTGCAATTCAATAAGATTGTCTTTTATATCTCTCATTTGAAGGGAAAAGAGATCTTAATCTACAGAATGTCTTTGATCATTGCAATTATCCTTGTAGCTTTCCTCTGAGTCCTTTTGAGCAAGTTACTATTCTTTCTTTGGTAAATTGATTAAAACTGTACACAGTATTCAAAATGAAGCCTAACTTGTAATTTAAACATATAGATAATTTTTTTTATATTGCAACCAATATGTTTATAAATACACCTTAAACTTCTGTTAGCTTTAATGTCCTGAGTGACTTATTAACCATTTTGATAAGATCCTTTTCTTTGGGTCCCCTGCTAATACAGCATTAAGTCTACAGATTTGCAGCATTAAAATCAGAGGTTTGATTTCCCTCAGTGGACACAGAAGATAGCCTGATGTGGCTTTGCTATAAGAAAACACACACACATTTTCTTCAGCCGTTGTATTTATTAGGTTTCCATGTATATTAAAAAAGATGATTTAAATTACAATAAACAAGATACTTTACCATGCATTTAATATAAATATTGGTCATTTGCCAGATATTATACAACTTACTAATTGATTCAAGACATTCTTTAGTATATCAACATCTTTAGTATAGCTAAAAGTACCCAAAAGAATAATGTTGTTAGCCAACTTTACAACTTATGACTTGTTAATGCCATTATTATAAGTTAGAAATATAGAAATAAGAAAAGTTGCAGCACTGACCCCTGAGGTGTTCTACTAGTAATAAAAGTCAAGTTTGACTGGACTCCGTTAACAACAATGTTTTACTATCTTCCATTAAGCCACCCATTAATCCATTTATCTACTCTTTCCCTAGTCTCTACTGATGTGATAATCTTAGCTAACCATTGTGTGATACCGTCAAAAGTGTTTTTTGAAAGTACCTCATCTCTCTTGCTCATATAATAAGTAATGCCATTGGAAAAGAAATTCAGATTATTAAGGAAAGATTTTCCTTTGGTGAATGGATGTTGCCTTTCATTTATGATATATACTTTATTAAATTATATAACTCGGATACTTCTGAATTCTGAATGTAAGTAACACAGTCAGTCGAGTATGCTATATTAAAGCAATTTTAAAACCTCACCACATTATTACAGGTTAGGCTGCTACATCTTTTCATGCTCTGTTTTGATAGTAACCCTGCAATGTAATTTCCTTTGCAGAACCTTCCATTATAAGTCTTTAATGTTCAAAACATTGGTCTTAAAGTAAGCAGTTGTCCTTGATCTTTGTATTCATTCTTCTGATTCCTTAACTTCTCCTTTCACAGTATCCAACAGTGATCGTGGGTCTTCAAAAAAAGTTTCTCAATGTGACATGTACTACTTTGTAAAATGTTTCATCCATTGACCTGTAGAAAATGACAAGAAACTTGTTTCAGATTTGAAGATGCATATTCACCTCATTGAGTGTTCTCATGTACTGCCATATTTATCTGGCAAGCTACCATTCATACACTTCTATACAGTTAGTATTCTTTTTCTCAATATATCTTGGAAGCTACTTACATACACATGAATTGTGTTGCCTTTCTAGATGGAGATCTTTCTTCATTAAGTTATGTACTGTTGCCTAGAGAATGTGGGACAGCTTCAGCAGTCATATTTTTATATAAAAAAGAAATCTGAATTTTTTAACAAAAATTATTTTTTATATTTTTGAAAAGTGGGTGATTAATTTCCCAGAGTTTAATTATTCGTTATTTCAAACTTAGTTTTATATTTAAGCAAAATATTGTCATTAGCAGAAAAAAATATATTTATAAGCTTTCATTATACTGAAACATTAAAGCCTGCTAATTTCATTAATACAATTAAGAATTGTGTAATCAAAATCTTTTAAAAGCCGAACAATCCAAGAAATTGTCCACTTGACTTACTTATCCTGTTGTATTGTGGACAGCATATATGACGGAAGGACTAAGTTTGGGCTGGAGTAGTTATATTAACAAAGGACATTACAAAGTAAAATAATGAATGTAGACAATAGCTTCTCCTTCCAGCAAGTTTTAAATCCTATGCTGAAGGGCAAAACCACAAGCATATGGTAACGGCTAAGGATACCTGGTGTGAAAGTATATATTTTTTTATCTCGGGAATCAACTCAGACATGTTTAGTGATTAGGTTAAATTTTATTTTATACTCTTTTCTCTTTTTTTTTTCTCTTGCTTCTTCAAGTTATAGATCAAAATTCTACATTTAAGGTGTAAACAACAGTACAGTAGGGAGTTTACCTGTTGTTTTAACATTTACTTGCTCTAATCCTGGCATGACTGAGGTTAACTTGGCCAGAAGTAGAATATAGAAATTACATCTACTGTGAGGTAGTATTGCCATTAATGTGGATTTATATAGTTGTGGGGTTCTCATTTCAAATAATTTAAATTGTTGACTTACATTTCAGAATATATATTTTATAAATTGGAAGGTGAGCGCCAGTGTGGTTATGAAGTATTTTATAGGCTTAGGTCAGCCAGATCTCCTGTCTTCCACCTGTGCTATATGGTGTTTGCCAACAGTCAGGGGAGGGGCCAACTCTTAGTCAAGACTGTTTGTGATGTAATCTTTTGTGACATAGAAATATATATATATATGTGGGTTTAGAGTGTCTCTCTGGGAGGTTCTGAGGCATTTTTTGCAAATGAACAGTAATGACCAATGAGAATTTAAGACTTGCTTTTTCTGGCTCCCCCTTTTACTAAGACCTCATCAATAGAGGATCATTTTGAGCAGCTGCCTTCTGTCTACTTTTTTCAGTTAGTTACTAGAGTTTGTGACGTTATGTGGATCTCTTCTATTGCATATACTCTACTACTTTCTTGTTAGCAGAGAGGATGGCAAATGACTGTTTGGTTCTTCTGTCTTCTTTTGATATTGCTGTTTATACTGGAAGATTTTGCAGGTCATTTACATGATGAGATAGCTATTCCTTATTCCCTATATTTACCGGATCTCTATACTTTGTTTGACTTATCACCACTAGGAGAAAACCTATTTAGATATTTAAGGGATAGATCTCTTTTTGGACCTTTGAGAACTAGATTGGAACTTTGATTACTTTAAATAGATCAATTTTCTCTTATTTGTCTTACTCTTTCCCCTCAATTAAACTGGTCTGAAGCAGTTTGAGGATGCAATGGGGATATTGCTGACATATCTACCTTAGTCAGATTATCTTCTTTCTTTCTTTCATTGGTTTCCTGTCTTGTCTGTCGTTAGGATGTATTGGGTAGAGGTGTTTTGTCAAAAAAAGGTCCATTTACTATCTTTTATTTTTGGAGATTACAGGAAGCTACTTGGTAGCACATGGTATTTGCTGGAGTTCCAAAGACTTTAGAATCCCAAATTGATACTGCCAATGGACATTCTGCTTTATCACCTTTGGTTTCTTGTCTTTCTGGCTCTTAATTTTGGAGTATTTGCTTACATTGTTTCCCAACATTTCCTTTAGTTCCTCAGTCTCTTGGTTATCACAATAGGATCCCTATTTATTCTTAGCATTTTGGCTTGGCAGACTAATGACAATGATGTTGGTGACTATTCAGGAGACAGTGGAGCAAGAATGTTCCTGGATGTTTAGAGCTCTTTCATCAGTGATCCATTGGCACTCTAGGTTCTGGCATCAAGGTTGATCATTCAGTTTTCATCAACTCTACTATTTATTTTTTCCCTATTATCTTTTCCACCTCCATGAGATCTATGGAGAGTGGAACTCTCTTCCACAGTCATAATGGAGATGTTAGTCATTTTTTTGGGATTCTATTCCCATTTATTCTGGTACCTAAGAAGACAGGAGAATGGCATCCAATCATTGATCTGTCTCGACTCATCCAATTTTTATATACTTCTTGCTTCATTATGGAATATTTCCTCAACCTACAATGGCACTTTACACCAGGGCTCTGGATGACTAAGTTTGGTGTTACCAATGCTTATCTTCATATTTCCATAGCAGTATTTTTCCAGAGGTTTCTTAGGTTTGTACACAAAGATCAGGAGCTACAGTTCCAGATTATTCTTTTTGGTGTTGCTTCAGCACCTTATTTTTTTTGCAGAGCTGTATGGATGACTGACTCTATCCTATCAATTAGCAGAACAACATTCCAAGAATCTCTTTTCAGAATCTACAAAAACTGGGCTTCTGTGTCAGATTGGAGAAATATATTTTGTCACCACTGCAATATCTTTTACATTTGTGTATATTTTTCAATACTCCACTTAAGTCCAGCTTAACCAATCCGTCTCAGGCTTCGAGCCATAGAAAGAGCCATCAGGCTTTCACTTCTGTCTTCTCCTGCTACACAGATTGTTCTCTCTCATACAGGGATGTAGGCATTTCTCAAGCTTCTCATTACTTTGGAATGGGGTCATATGAGATCCCTTCACTGGCCACTGCATTTTGGTCCTTTGAATCATCCTGTTTCATTACTCAGGAGCAACATCATTGGTTGAGAACAGTGGTTGGATTGGAGCAACACTGCTGTTGGGTTATCTATTCTACCATCTCCCTCCAATATCTGCCTGTTAACAGATGCATTTTTTCAGAGATGAGGAGCTTATCTTCAAGGTCTGGAGTTCCAGGGTACTTGAAGATGAAATTAGTCTACCCTCCATATGTACTTTCTCAAATTTCCTGCAGTACATAAGGCAGTGTTCAAGGCCTGTCTCTTAAGAAAGGAAAATTGTCATGATACATTTCAACAAATCCATTGTTGTATCTCAAATTTCTCCTCAAGGAGACACATTCTCAAGACCTTTGATTTTGTACCTTGGATCTTCTCTACTTTGCTCATTCCTATTGTATCAGTTTTTTAGCATGTCATGTCCTAGGAGTGATGAATATAACTATATATCCCTTGTCTCAACTCAAACAGATTCTTCTGACTGAATAGATGCTATATCATTGCGTTTTTTCAATGGATTTGTTCTCAGTTTGGGTCTTTAATGATCAATGCCTTTGTGACTTATTAGAACTCTCAGCAACAGGTTTTTTGGTTTTCAGGACTACATTTGTAAGTGTTGACAGTAGATGCATTTAGTCAGAATTGGAGACATCTATATACCTTTCCCCTGATTCGGCTATTGCCCTGGGTTCTAACTGTATTTTGTCCTATTGCTGTTGAGTTCTCTTGGTTTTGCCTTATTGGCCAACTAGAGCATGATTGTTGCTTCTTCAATATTTGCAAGAATGTCCACCTCTTCCACAGTGTAAGTCTGTTTTGAGATGATCTCAATCAGACATTCTCCACCCAGATGTTCAGAAACTTAATCTTCATGCTTTAAACTTATACAGTTTTTTGCTCAACATAAGGGTTTAACTCCTAAACTTTCTCTGTTCTTAAAAAAATCTTTCCACTGGCAAACCAGAATTGTTTATCAATGGAAGTAGAATATTTATCATGAGTGGTGTATTCAAATGAAGTTAAACCCTCTTCATTCAGAAGTATATATCATATCCCATTTTTTAATATGGGTATTTGAGAAGGGGCTTTCTTTTTTATGATGACTATATAAGGCATCCTTATCTCCTTTATTAAGATGTTCTAAGTATTGGAAGATTTTTGAATCCTCAGTTCTGTCAGGCCTTCTAAAATCCCTTAATTTTCTTTCACCCAAATAACCTTTTCAGTTACCGAATTGACATTTTACAGTTGTTTTATGTACCTTAATATGGACTATCACTTGTGGACAGTCATGAGTAAAGCTAAAGGAGATCTTGTCTATCCCTACTTTTAAAAATGTAGGAATTTAATTCAACTTTTACACAGTTTTTGGTGGCAGATGGAGACTTTTTCTCCAGAGTGTTCCTTCACTCTTGGAGAAGCTATCTGGTTGAAGGGGGAATGGCCCTTCTCTTTGATCAATGTTGATTTAGTATATTGGTCATAGAATGTGCAATAGTCCCTCCCTAGGCCCTTGGTTTAGCACAGGTTACATGTTCTCTCCATAATTCCAGGGGCAAGAGGAGTACTTTTTGTCTATTTGGTTGGGGAGTGAGGATGAATGTTCATAATTTCAGCCCAGATGAATTTTGCTCCTTTGCTTGAGTACAGCATACATGATCTTGTCATTTTTAATATGAGGTGTTGCCTTTTGGACGTTATCAAATTGAGGAGAAAATTTATCCACTTAAGTATTGCTTACTTTCTTATCCTGATTGCAATGGTATGAAATGCATTACTCTTGTTAGAAGTTGTAATTCAATCAAAGTGTATACATATATATATATGTATATAAAACATTGTGGTCAAATAGCTTCAGCCACCAGTGTAGGATATAGTTACCTCAATTCCTTAATTTCATCCCCAAGTTGTGGAACCTTGGGTTGGGACTTCTGGTGGTAAATTTTCTGAAATATTTCTAACCAAAGTATAGCACTTGCAGCCCACTAAGAATTTGGTTTAAATACTTTTGAACAAAGTATCACAAATTTAATATCATTTAGTCTTATCAGTTGCATTCTGTTACTGTGTCATAACTTCTGTTTTCATTATATAGTGTAATTAATTATATATTCCATAATACATAATGTTAAGCTAATTATGTTTTCGCACTATATTCCCAGTATAGTCCTGTATGAATTTTCAAGAATGATAAGAATATATAATAAAATAATTCCAACCACACACTGTTTGTCATAGTGATTGATCAGCATTTGTCATTGCTGATGATGAATATTTCTCAATTTAGAGCTCTTTAGTCCAGTTGGGATACAATGCACAAAGTAGTGTTCATAATACTATTCATACAGGTCATTTGTTACAACAACAATTGTTATGGTATTAATTCCTTTTAGAAGCTGATAAAGTATTGTGTAATTAATTATATTTGTTATATGTTATTTCTCATATACATTTTTAACACTACATTCTTATTAGGCCTGGCATGGCTAGGTGGTTAAGGCATTCATCTCGTAATCAGAGAGTCGTGGGTTTGAATTCACATCACATTAAACATGCTCCCTTTTTCAGCCATGGGGGTCTTTATAATGTGATAGTCAATCCCACTATTTGTTGGTTAAAGAGTAGCCCAAGAATTGGTGGTAGGTAGGGATGGCTAGCTCAGATAGCCCTCATGTAGCTTTGAGTGAAATTGAAAACAAACCAAACCCTGGAGATTGATGCCAACTTTTGTACAATTTCTCATTTTGATATGGATTTTCATTATTATTATATTGTTTCTCTTCAAGTATGTAATGATAACAATTTGTTATTATATTGCTTCCATTTTAGAAGTGATTGTGCTTGATAACCAGTTTGAAAAATGTCAGTTGCATATTTTGATATTCAAGTAAACTGAGTTATTGATAAAGTCTTATAATAATTGTATTATAATCAGGCATAATTTTGTTTGTAAGTTTACATTTAGCCAGTCTGCACTTTTGTGTGATTTTGACACACAGATGTAATCTCTATTGGAATTCAGTTTTCAGAAACATTGTTAATTAAAGAAATAAGATTAGATTTTAAAAAATGCAAAAGATGAAGCCAATTTAATTATTTAGCTTTATATATAATTGTTATTTTTAATAGAACATAATTTTGTTTCAAGTAAATCACAAAATAATAATTAATGTAATGTTTAGTTTTAAAAAACATTGTGCTTACAAGCATTGTTTGTAACTCACAGGAAGGATGGACTCCACTTCATATGGCCACAGCTCAGAAACAACAAAATGTGGTGAAGTACTTGTTAGAAATGGGTGCTTTGATAAATTCAGCTGATGAAGAAGGAAAGTGAGTAAAGTACATTTTTAAGACCAGTAAACCAGCCCACCATTTTTTCAGTCTTAAATTCAACCATAATTCACTGTCGCATTTTTGAACAATAACGTTTTTGATGTTAATTAGTACTTTTATGATACAATTATATTTTATTCAGTTTGTTAAGCTACAAATGTTGTGAATACATTTATCATGCATTGTTTACATTTTTATTGTTGAACTCTTTGAGATTTAATTTATTAATTTAGATATTTTTTTTTTATGGTTGAAAATTTTTCCTGCAAGTGTGGCTAACTGAACAAAACTTTTGCAATGGTCTTTTCTTGAGGTGTAGTCTTAGTTTACAGAATTGGAGTTTTTTTTTCCATTTAAAATACAAGGTCTTAAAGCCTTTTTCAAATTGAATTTGACATAAAGTTTGTGATGATTTAATGCCAGTATTTAATAAACATAAACACATGTATGTAGAATAGAAGTTATAAATACATATTTTTAAATCTAATGTCAAACTTACATTTATATCAGTACTTTGTGGATTGCAAAAAAATGTTTTCATACTGTGCACAGGTCTTATTCTATCCAAAACTTGTTTGTTATACCAGTTACTGTGTAGAGCTTAACAACTATTAACAAAATGGTTAATAAGAGACTAATATTATTGAAAATAAAGCAAGCAGAACAGTGAAAAATAGTGTCAGAAACATATTTTGAGATATTTCACTTTAGTTCTGTGAAACAGGTCTTCAGCACATTTCAACTCCATTAATTTCTTGAAAGAATCTAATTAACATTCAGCATCTACATTAATGCTGAAGTTAAATGCTGACTCTGTCAGCCAAAACCATTGAAGACACACAAATCATCCTTTGTTCCATGTGATAAAACATTTAATGTATTCAGCAGGTTGTGAGAAAACTTGACTTAGATGTTCAAGATCCTTGTTACTTCATGTGTTTGGAACTCTGCTGTCTATTTCATTCATTTTCCTTTGACTTTTTTTTTTCCTTCCTTTCTTATCAAGTTATTGCATAATATCTACAGACCTGTATCTTTCAGGTTTCATGAGTATTAAGAGAGAAATGTGTAAAATGTGTTAATTTTTGTTTTTCATCTATTACATAGGACGCCACTTATGCTGGCATGTAAAGCTGAAAATGCTCCCTTAGTGTCTTTGTTACTCAGAAGTGGAGCCAATATGGAAATGCAGGATAATCAAGGATGGACTGCTTTAGATTTTGCAGCTTTAACCCATAAATCGGAAATAATAGATATGTTAACTCAAAATTTGAAAACAGTTGAAGAGAGTGAAAAAGAAAGTGGTATGCTGTTATTTTACATATTTTCTGAATGGGAATAGGTTTTAGGGTTTAAATACATAAACTTGATTTTATTTGTTCAAAATTTGAACTTTTATTTTTTTTCTTCAAAAATGTTATATGATCTTTAATCCACCTCATCTCTTTCATATAATATTTGATTTATTTATACTGGAAGAAATGATAGACAGTATCACACTTAGAAACATAAATCATAAAGATTTCTATAAATTTTAGAAGTTCTTGTGCCAAATAAACTGATTATTTGTTAAATCTACATGTAAAAATATTACATGGCATTAATGATATAATTTTACTAATAACTTTAGTTAATTGCAAATAACACAGAGCAATGTAAATAAATTCATTTCTGCTTTGAAAATTATCACATAAAATTTAGTTTATTAATTAAATGTTTGAGTTATTGTCTTTAGTTTGGTAAGAAAAAATAAAATCAGAAGCTTTAAAATTATAAATAATGTGTTTGAGCTTTATTTAAATTTTGTGAGCTGGGAACTTGAAATGCAAGTTGTGTGCTGTCTTCATCATGATATGAATCACGGTTATAGTTGTTGTAGAAACTGAACTACGTTTCCATGACAGTTATGGGTTGAACATCTGTTGACGTACTGAAGTAAACTTGTACTTTTATTCTAATTTTAGCTGTTTTTTTATTTTTAAAGTTACCACTGTTCTTGTTTAATACATTGTTTGTTGACAGAAATTGATACAAATACCCTTTAGTCTTTAGCTCTACTTATGTGCATGATAACTTTCAATCATCTTGTTTCTAAAATATTTGAGCAATGAACATTTCGAAAGTTGTTCCAAGTGACTTTAATGGTGTGTAGCAATCACACAAAAACGAATACATGCATAAGTTTTTACATTTTTGAATACTTTTACTTTATTGTCCTTTTGTGTTGGAATAGAAAGGTCACAATATTTATATTTTGGGTCTGTCTGATTTACGTTACATCTCGATTTTTTTTTAACTCTCTGAAATTGGCTTGGTCACTGACCTTTTAACCCTTTTACAATTGGTGTCTGTAAACAGTTTATTTTCAAAATTTTATTGAATAAATTTATTGTTACTATACATATCTGTGAAATTGTCATTAAAATGTTTATATTTCACATTTTAATGTATGTATGTTTTAATTTCTTAATTCAAAAGAAAATATATTTATATAAAAAGTAAATATTGATGTGTGTGTGTCACATAATACTTCATGTCTTGTTGCTCAGTTTATATATTTTTATGCCTACCATATGCATCTACCATTAATTAAAAAATAAGAAACGTGAATTTTAGATACTGACAAGTTAGAATGTGAATTTGGAACCTCCTACCACTTTGATTTACTGAGAAATCAATGTATCTTGCAAATCAGCTAAGGTGTCACCTTTTCATATTCCATTCTTTTCAAACCTCTTGTGTAGTTCCATCTGCTTTTATCAAGGGTCTGTTTACAACCAATAGTAGGGACATGTTGTGCTTTGTGCATACAGTTGTTTGTTACGAACTTGGAGGAGAAAATAATTTTGCCAAGACTGTTGAATGGTGATGATAAATTTTAGCTCTGAACAGAAAATAATTCAAATGAATATGCATAACAATATAGATATATTAACATTTTAGAAAGTGGCATGAGGTATTATGCATATAAGTGTAAACTGAAACAAAAAATACAAAAAATATATGTAAGTTATACAAACTCTGATATACAGAATTGTATATAAAAATGTTTGAGAATGAAATTTCAAAAATATACATGAAGCTCTGCATAGAAAACACTATGAAATAAAGGAAAGTAACATATACAAATGTATGAATAAGAAAATAAATTTTGTAAAAATATTTTGGACAAAAACATTACAAGAAAAGGCACATTACTACACATTCAAAGACAGTTAAAATTCTAAGATGCTATTGTCTAACATATTTGCTAGTTTTAGAGAAAAATAAATGTTTGTTCGAGTAAAATATATAACTGTATTTGTAATAGGGAAAGATCAGACACTTTTACCTAGCATGTAAACAATGCTGTAGTGAAACTTTCATAAACAGATTAATTTTGTTATAACATGGAAGTTAAATCAGTTGTGATAATTTAGAAGTTTTTGTTATGCACTAAGTAGAAGCTTAGCATCTTTGAAGAGTATCAGTGATATGATACTCTTTAAAGTGTTTCATACAGAGGTACACATCACAGAGTGTACACTTTGTGAGTATTCTGTTGTCTGTAAGTCACAAGCTCCATCTTTTCTTTTTACCCTTTTTAACAAGTGTTAGATAATGCCTGTCAAGAGTGAATTTCAGATGAGAAGAATCCTGTGCAATTCTTTGTGATGACTAGAAACCCAGTTGAAGTAAAAATGTATCTCAAGATGGCTGGTATTGGTATTAAAACTTTTATCAAGATATAGTGGAGAACAACATTTGAAGCTAAAGAATTACATAAGAAGGTTGAAATGTTGTTCTTTACTACATTTTTAAAGGTTTTAATACCCACACCAGCTGTCTTTAGATACACCCTGTGCAATTCTTGTAAGCAGAATATTAGAAGGACTAGATCTATTTTGAAGTAGAGGCTGAATAACATAAATAACCAGCCCTATTCTGAAGTACTCCTGTGATAATTCTTGTTGATTGGTTTTTGTTTTATACAGAATAAAATAATTGATTATGATCAAATCGAAAAGCCAGGAAAACATGTTTTTGTACCATTTTATTGACCTTCATCCAGTTGAATACAGCTGAGGAATTGGTCATTGACATCTACTTCTTCCATAAACATGTTCTAATCTGTAATTAGTTGAGGTTTTGTAACTTCAACATTTCTTCATCATCTTGTAGTTGTGGCACTGGAGTGTAAAGTAGAAATGGTGTATGTCTAGTTTGTCTTGTCTGTTCAATTCACTGCTGTCAGACTTTCACATTTAGAAAATTGTGCTTCCCTTTTTTTTTTAGGATTGTTGCAACCAGTTCTTATGGGCAATGCTCTCTGTCGTTGCTGCATGCCCTGCAAGTATTAAGTTCCAACAGCCAACAATTTATTATCAAGTAAACAAGGGGAAATGTAAAAGCTGTCCATGAAAAGAGTGTCCTACTCTGTTAAACCTTTCCATCAGGTCCATGACAACATTGTCTGCTAAACCTGTGGCTGACATTTGTCTCTTCGTGCTTGTGTAGATCTTGAATTTTAAACAGTATTTGCTTAGAGCATCTATCAGGACCTGCATTGTGATTGGAGAAAAAAATTCCTATATTTTGTACCCAACATTTGCTCATTTACAGACAATTTCTTGAAAGAAGAATAGTGAGAAACAGTGGATTTCAGAAGAATCTCTGTGACAAGTCTGACATTATAAAGTTTATTGTGGTCAGTGCTATAAAGTGTAAGAACTATTGTCAAACTATAGATATTTATGGTAGCTAAAAACCTGCTTCTTGAAAATATGTTAGTAAACCAAGCATTTTGAAAGGGAAGATAGATAGATCAATAGTCAGAAATGGAAGGATGAGGCATAAGGCCCATACCAATAATGAGGTTAGAGCAAGATAAGATGTCCTCAACAAGAACATCTGTCCATAATATAGTTTTTTTCTTTTGAGGTGTTTCATTCAGATGATTCAGTTTTTATGTGTATATCTGTTCATTTCACCTACAATTAGGTGTGGAGCTTACACTGTAAAAAGAAGTTTGGAAATTGCATTTGGTTTATTCAAAGAGATGCTTTATCAGGAAATAGGTTTACCTCTGTTGAATGTAAGTATCTCATGTATTTTTCTCTTGTGATCTTGCCCATGTCCATTATGTTATTACTTTGTAGAGGATTCTTTTGTGATGAAAGATCAGTGCTAGCACTCACTGGAACTCTAACCATTCCCCTACTCCTCTTGTCTTTTCCTTTTCCCTGTAGTGGTGATGCTTGCTCTAATGTACCTTGCTGTGGTGAATCCATAACATCCTCATCCAAATGACTTTCACCAAGTACATCTTGATCTGTTCATAAAACAGAGCCAAGAAGAGCTGGTTCTGTGTTCAGTGACCATTTGGTCTTGTAAATAGGTTCAGTCAGAGGTATTGACATTGAAACATAGGTATTTCCTCTAACTGAATTGCTCCTTCTTCTGATGAGAAGGAAAGGTCTAAAAGGAACTGAATATTGTCTTGAAAAGAGATTTATTCTTTATCAGCTCCTTCACTTCTTTGCTTTGATGTTTATCCATTGGAGAAAACCCCCCAACAAAAAACCAAAAACATTCCATGTAAATATATATATTTCCTGTTGTACATATACATATACTTTACATGTATGACATGTAACATAATTTCAGAAGCAGTACATGATATGCTAAAATACAAAATAGTTGCTCTGGAATTAGATCGATAACTATATACTGAACTTACTGGAAGGACATTCTGTAAATGTGTATTATAAATGATTATTACTTTTTTCAAGGTAAGAGTCAGTAACAACTGAAGGTATTTCATAACTGTGAGGAACTTCTGAACTACACTTTATCTGCACAAGTAAGAATGGTTTCCAATGAACACTAGACTTATAATGCCCGGGAAACTAAACAAGTAGGATAAGTAGTATTGAGACCTGACTTTTTTTTGGTTGACAAATAAGTGTTGAAAAGGGAAATAGGATTTTATAAGTCTGTGCTTAAAATTCATTTTTGTACATTTATGTTGCTAAATTCCATCTCAAAATGATTACCAGTACTTAAAGAATTCCAGTGTTTATTGTATCAACACCAAACCATGTAACAAATGCTTTGACAGGTTTTCAAAGTGTAGAGTTGTCACTCTTGAAAGGTTTTGATACATAAATAAGCCAATAAGTTACACATCCTGTTATTGGCATAAACATTTTTCGTGATGCTAAGTACAGTGTGATTACTTTGAACTTTTCAAGAAAATGCTTCAGTGCACATAATCTTATACATCAGACGTCCTGTTCTCAGAGCAGGGTTGAAGTTTGCTGTAGTTTTTGCATGTGCTTTTTTGCTTTCATGTGTATTATATTAAAGTATGGTAATGTAAACAGCCTACTACACAAGTGCCAATTTATTGCTTTATGTTCAGTGGTGTTCTACTTAAGTTGTTAAAATGAAATAAACACAGAAAACAAATGTAAAGTGTTTAGAAGCTCAAGCTCTTAAGAGAAGTACTTTGAAACTTTGTGACTAAAGAGAATGAAAAAAGGGCACAGCTGCTTGTTTCTAATTTTACAACTTGTCTTTTCATTATACTTTGAAGATTTGTCTATTGGCTGAAGAATCATGTGTAGCATTAAATGACAGATAATGTATAAAGTTTTACTGAAAACAAATGGTTGAAATGTATTTAGGAGGTTCCAGACATTACATAAATGAAAACTGAGATTTTTATGATGAAGAATATTTTTAATCATAACATAAAAATCATATTTACATATTATTTAATTTTATAACCACAAATTGAAAAATCTACATAAAAACAAGAAATTTAGTAATTATACTGTGACTTTTTTTATGTTGTAGCTGGATGAAACACTGAAGGCCTAATTTTTTTATGATATTAGTAGTCCAAAAATAGTATTTGTTTTTATTTGAAATATAAAATTTAAAATTAAATGTTCTTGTGCAAAATAATACAATGCCCTAAAACTACTAAAACTAAAATTTACATGACATTACAATTTTGAATTGTAACCTATGTTTTGATGCCACATTTAACAATATAAATTGATAAATAAGTTCAAGTAAATAGTCATTTAATTCCATATAAAAAAAAAGATCATGAGGTGCACTTTGACCCATCTAAATCCAACAGGTTAACCCAGTTCGTCACTGTATTAATAGGGGAAAGATAACTCTTAACAATCAGTTAATGGATTCCTATAAATTAGGCTTGGAAATCCCAAAGACATTTAAACTTTTGAGGTAATATTGAATGCTGTTTTATTGTAGAGATTATTTTTAGGGCAGTCTACTATATAAAGACAAAAGTCATCCATCCATCATTTTGATATTTTGGCTGTTACTGTACTGTAGATATAATAACCGATGAGATGAAAATGTACATGTTTAATGTAATTGTATAGTTTTTATTATCATATTAGTTATTACCCCAGTAAACACTGTCATAATTAAACGAGCAGATTGCCATTGAAACAATTCAATGACAATTTTCCTAAACATATTGATAAATAAATATAAAATGTGCAGTAAACAACTTTATCTCTTTTGATCAGAGAATATATGCAGTTTGTAGGTCTAATGAGGCTATTTACAACAGCTTTTGGTTATTCGATGCATTATTTCAATAAAGAGAAGTGCAGTGCATTTGTTTTCAAGCAAATTAGAATAATTGTAGGCAAAAACGTTTTGAGTTCTAATGTAATGTATATATCCAACACAGTGGAGAGCTGAGGTTTACTAAATAGCCACAGGGATTTTTCTGACGGTCTCCACTGTTTTTTGTTGTTTTACTGAGTGCAAGAAAAGCCAACTGCAGAAATGAGTGTTTTTTTACAGTTGTCATTTTTGTAAGAAGTGTTAAAGGAAAGATAAATCAGTATATTTAACATTGTATAATAAAATTATGCAGGTATATAACGTATGTATGTAAATATAAACTGAAAAACATGAAGTATAGACATACAAGTTACTCTCTTTATACATTTTTCCATTCATGCCCCTATCTTTAAAATATTTCATTCAATTAACAGATAGGGGAGTCGCATTTTTTTCATGACATTTCTTCACAAAATGAAACATTATTGTTTTTAAAATTTTACTACTCATCACAAATGAAGAGCGATGGATTGATGTGAAATTTTAGGAATTGCAAAAAATGAAACATTTCACTGTTATATACTCTTGAAAATGTACACTGTAATATAGAAATTTTTGTTCTATGTTTGTATTACCTGAACAGTTAATGTGTGTGACACACACATTTATCTAATATGTAGGTTAAAATACATTTATAAAATAAGTGTTCTATGGTTATATTAACAATAGTTATTTCATTTTAAAATTATTGAATTAGAAAATGTTTCAGTGAAATATAATTTAAAGTATGGTTTTGGTGTATTGTTTTCCAAAAAGTTAAACCGATTAATCTATCTAAATATTGGCTCCCCCAGTGGCTCAGCGGTATGTCTGCGGACTTGCACGCTAAAATCCGGGTTTTGATACCCGTGGTGGGCAGAGCACAGATAGCCCATTGTGTAGCTTTGTGCTTAATTCAAAACAACAACAACTATCTAAATATCATTGTTCCTGGAATTGCATTTTGAGATAGCTTAGTAAAAGCCAAGAGATTTATTCACTGTACATTTTGCCATAACTTTTGTTGAAATTAGTGCATTATGCTTTGTGATTTAGAGGATATTTTTAGAAAAAATCCTGTCAGTGAAGTACTTGGTCCCAGCAAACTTTAAGTGGGTGTGAAGTGCTCAAATACTGAACTGTAATATCTTTGCTTTCAGATCCTGAATGTGGAACACATGACCAAGACACATGGAATGATAATGATAGTATCAATGAATATTTGAACTTGGAAAAGGTAATTATTACTTATGGCATTCAGGAAATTTTTCAGTTTTAATTCTGATAAAGTAGGATTAGAAAATACGGTGATAATTGTTCCCTCAACTTACCTCCCCCCCCAGAAAAAGCTCCTGTATGCCTGTGATTGCAGACATGATTAGACTGTCTGTTTAATTTGTGCAATGATAATAATTTTTTTTTAAATTCCTTGTCTCCAAAATGTAGTCAACAGAAATTAACATACATATTTAAAATTAGTTTGAAAATGATAATCAGAACACACCATGCATTAAGACATTGGTAACCACTGCTATGTCTAGATTGTAAATAGTGTGGGTTGTTCATTTTACTGGAGTGTACAGTGTATACCTTAAATTAAGTATTGCATGCTACATCATGTTAATGTTCTCCATACTTAACATTTATTTTCCAGTACTATTTTAAATGTACTCAATTTTCCATTAAACTGTGTGAAATAAGGGAATGAAAGAAACTTGTAGTTATGCACAAAAATCATTAAATCACAAAATTTAGTGAAACAAAAACTGTTATTGAAGTATATGAAAAAAATGAAACAAGGTATCAGATATAGAGAATGCTGTATATCACAATTTTAATGTGCAGTATCTGAAAATAAAGTAATTCACTCTTTAACTTCTTTTATAAATATTCATCAATCTGCAGAGATAAGTTACCTGGATTGAACTACTATTTTATGAATTTGCATCAGTAAGTTTGGAATCATATTGTGGATTATAATTTAAACTTTAATATTATATATAAATTAATTTCTTAATTTAAAAGTAAATATTAAAATAACACACCTAAACATAGATTTTAGTGAGTTCCGTGATATGTTGAGTGCATCACTATTTAAAATTAGGCGTTTGTGATGTCAAAAAACACAATCTATTGTTTTGTAAAAAACTAAGAACTCAAATTATCAATATTAACAAGCTAGAATATAAAATAAGAACCTCATAACTTTTTCATTTTGCTGACATATGGCTTATGTACCAAATCAAACATTTTTGTAAATAGTCTCATATATACATATTTCAATATACGAGTAACCAGTTGACAGCTTAGAATGTCCCTAGTGGTTTTTTCAACCATTTTAACCTGTGAAAGATTACCACGTTCTTTCGAACTAAGATTTCATTAAGGTAGGTTGTGTCTGTAGTCTTCTCAGTTTTATAATTTTTTTAAATATGAATATTGTTTAGTTATCAAGCTTAATAAATTATAATAGAATTCTGTGGTATCAGTACTGTTATTTAGGATTTTGTAGTTATTAAATTGTATATATAAAACTTAAAAAACTTGTTTGATATCTTCCACATGTGAAATTTAAAAAGGCTTAGCAACCTATGTCCAGTAGGAATCAAGTTCAAAGGTCATAGCTACTTTACTTTACTTTTAGATTTATTGTTCTATATTTTAAGAAAAATAAGTTTAATTTATTTCTAAACAGTAATGATGTTTGTGTGTATATACACGTGAATAATGTAAATAATTGAAATGTAACTGTATATTACAAAATAGTAATCCATTATAATACAGTTGTGGCAGGGAAGACTAAAGGTCAGTTTTATATTATTGGATATGTGATGAGTGTGTGTGCACTATATTCATACAAGTCATGTAATGTTAGCTTGGCATGACTGGAAGGCCAATATAATAAAAAAAATAATATATATACCTTTATATAGTGCTGTGAGACGTAAGCTACTAAGACTAAGCATTTGTATTTTCGTATTATAATATTTAGTCATTGTAGCATAAAAAAAAGCATAATTTGTATTCATTTCCTAATTTTTTATGATGGTTACAATGTTGGTCAAATTTACAGACTCCACATACTTAGGGTATAGAAAATAACATAAAATTTAAAGTCTCACTGAAAAGAAACATTTGAAATCTATTTAGGAGGTTTTAGAGATTACACAAGTAATATTTGAGATTTTTATGATGAAGAATAGTTTTTTAAACCATAACTTGAAATAACTATGCACTCAGATTAGTTAAGAAGAAGACTCAATATTTTTACAAACAAATCTTTAGTATAAAGATTGATTTTTTTGGTACAAAAAACTTGTAATCTTTACTAAACTATACCATATATTGTGTATTGTATCAAAAGTTGTATTGCAAATACTTGATGTGCAAATGTGTAGACAAGCTCATGTATTATATTGAGCCAATTGAGAAAGATTCAGTGCTTGGTAAGGAACATTTTCATTGCAGATTTCAAGCAAGCAGGTACCAGGTAAATAATTCTGTTCTTATAAAAAGTAGATATTTGCCATTATGTACCATTACATTCTGATGAACTACTAGTTTAAATTTTCGGCTCAGTACAAAAGTTCTTGAAATACCTAAGCATTTTTATTGTAACAGAATCATTTAACAGTTTCACTACAAATATCTTTTCTTGTAAAAAGATGCACTTACACTTTTCTTCTCATAAGTTTACCCAAGATGCATTTTTAAAGGTTGACTTATGGTGCCTTAGCAAATATCTGTGGCGATATGCTACTATATTATAATATAAAAATTATTCTTACAAGGAGCTGTTAACACTTTGATTACATAAGATAAAGTGTATTGACTCGTATGTAACACTATGTAAGAAAATTTTTAATTTTTTTTGTTCTTGGGCAAAAAATGTTATTTCCCAAGTGTTTATGCCTGAAGAAAATGGAAAAGACCTATTTTTCTTTTCAAACTTTGCTTTTGTGACCTGGGTAATGAAATTTTCAAATTTATCCATTTTCCAGAACATTCCAGGTAGATTCAGTGCTGAGTAGCTGATAGAGAATTTTCTTGAACTTAACAGAATTTTCAAGAACTTTCTAGAATGTTGTAGAACTTACAAAAATTTTCTAGAATGTTGTAGAAATTGTAAGTCACAAGTCAGAAGAAGTATCACCAACATGTTTCAAGCTTCTTCACTCGTCAAGATGGTCTCTGCTTATGTCACAATGTATTTAGTCTGTGTGAGGCAATTGGAATTGCCTGTAACTTGAACGAGTGGCGCCTCTTTATTGATAGCTCATCCGAAACCCTCAAAGCTGTGCTGCTTCATAACAGGAATAAGTATTCATCTCTTCCCTTGGCTCATTCAGTGGACTTCAAAGAAAAATACAACAGCATCAAGAAGACTTCGCTAGAAACCTTGAAGTATGATGAGTATGGGTGGGAGGTTATTGGAGAATTCAAAATTATGGCATTCCTGATGGGTCTCCAAGGAGACTTCACCAAGTTTTCCTGTTATATTTGCCTTTGGGACAGCAGGTGCACCACAGTGCACTACAGCAGGATGCACTGGCCACAATGGACCATGTTCTCTGTGGGGAGGCACAATGTCAAGTGTGAGCCACTAGTGGACCTTCAGAAAGTGTTTCCACCATTGCACATAAAATTGGGTCTTATGAAACAATTTGTCACAGCTCTTGGTAAGGAGTCTTCAAGTACCTTCGAGACTTCTTCCTTAAGCTGTCTGATGAAAAGATTGAAGCTGGCGTCTTTATTGGACCACAAATAAAGAATATCCTGGAGTGCATAGAATTCCCCAAGAAACTCAGTAGGAAGGAAAAAGAAGCTTGAAGCAGCTTTGTTACAGTGGTTCAGGGCTTCTTGGGCAATCACAAGTTTTAAAATTATTTGGAACTGGTTAAGGCTCTGGCGAAGAACTATGGCAAAGTGGGCTGCAGGATGTCCCTGAAAATCCATATCCTTGATGCTCATCTTGATAAATTTAAGAAGAATATGGGAGCATATTCAGAGGAGCAAGGTGAGCACTTCCACTAAGATATACTGGACTTTGAACATCTCTACCAAGGAGCATATAATGAAAACATAATGGGAAACTATATTTTGTGGACTGATACATGAAAGTGATTTACATTACAGTCACAAATCTCAAAAAACTACTCACTTCTAAACAATTTTGTTCATTTTTGTATAACTTTAATATAAATACATGTAAATCATGATTCATATGTTGTTTTATTCAGATCTTATGTAAATGAAAATGTGCATATTTGTCTGTTTTAACATAGAAAATATGTTAATTTCTAAATTTCATTATCCAGGTCACAAAAGCAAAGTTTGAAGAGAATAATGGCCATTTTCTGTACTGTTACAATATAAGCAGTTAAGAAATAGCATTCTATCCAGGAACAAAATTTGTGTTACATAGTGTAATTAATGAGCATCCCAACAACTGTATGTACAACTTTGTTTTATTTCTTTAATTTGACTATGCAGTGTTACATGTACCTGAATTCATTACTAATCAGTAGTTAGATTTAAATATATATTAATATTAATTTATATACAAGCAAACTTGAAATGTTACTGTGTATACTAATACATATTTCTTATTTTGGAGTGAAAATTTGTGCATCTTTCACATAAATATAATTTGTTATATATAAATCTTGTGTACATTATTTTCCGAAAGTGTTGATGGTGAAACAAAAGTATAGTTATAATATAAGTCATTACATTCGGATTAGATTTTATTCAACATTAAAATCACATTTGGTTCATAATCTTAGAGATTTTGTTATGTGAGATTATTCCAGCTGATTTGTTAGTTTACTATTGTTAAAAATATTTTCTCTCAGCCAGTGAGCTTGAAATGTATTTTTCAGTGGTAGAAAGTAATTTGGAATATATTCCAACTATTTTAAGATCTAGTCAGAGAAACATAAATGTCTTCATCTTTAAATTCAGATGATTTAAATTTAACAGTTACTGTGTACAAGGAGACTATTCTACTCTGGGTATTTTTGTTGGTCTAGTGTAATTGCAAGTAACTTTTAATCAGTATTTGTGTGAATTCACACACTTCAAGAAAGTAAAAATTTAGATTAGGTTCATTTGTGAAAAGAGATTATCAACAGAAGAGATATTTAAAGACGTAAATAATTTTTTTTGTATAGTTTTGCAATACATGTTTAAATATATATATATATATATATATATATATATACACATGTTTTGTTTTAAACCTGACCATTATTCTCAAAGTAGAATCTTTGTCAATGTCAAAATGCTAGTTAGGCTTATTAATTATCTTTTTTTTTTTTTTTTTAGTGGATGATATTATTACATGTGAAAATTTCATTTCTTGTACTTTTCATAATAGTAAATGTTCCTCTATGTACTAATGTTGCAATTTGAATTTTCTCCAAAATTACTATAGTCAACCATTTATTGTTATTATTTTGAATAGTAGAAATCCTGTTGATGGTAAGTGCTATTGAAATATCTATTGCAAATTTGTTAATTCAAAAGACTGACATTGTTGTGAATGGATCACTTAAAAAAATTCTGGAATAACACAGTATTTCATTTAATACAGTCCTCATTAGAAGGTTAGTTTGAAGTAAGTTTTTGTACAAAAAGAAATAAAGTTTGAGATGTATTTTCAAGTAAGAAACAAAATATTTCATAAAATGTTGTTGGTTTCTTTACATTCTTACAGAGTGAACCAGAAATCACAATAAAGGAAGCTTTGCCATCCCCAGTTCTCTCTTCTTCACACAAACATGAAGGTAAACATGAAGGCAGAATTTTTTACTTACTTCATAGTAAGATTTTTGAGAAGTTTAGTACAAACAGCAAGAATTTTAATTCCTGAGATGAACTGAATAAAAATGTCACAGTAGTGCATCTACCACTTTCATTCATATAAACATGCAGATACTTGAAATACCAACATGTTAGCTTTATAGCTTGGTCATTGACTTGAGTGACTTATCATCTTTGAGCATCAGTTACATCAGTTAATGCTATGTAAAATATTTGATTCACCAAAATTACAATTAAATCAATTAATGCCAAAACATAATTAAAGTAATGTTTCTGATTATTACTGTTTATATCAGGGATTCCCAACTGAAGCCTTGGCAGGGGAGTCGCGTAGTCTTGTTAGAAGTAGCTTGGGATAACATTAATTTTATTTCATCAATTACATTTTCATGCTCTTACTTTTTTTTGTTTCCGAAACGAAACATCCAGAACACACAAAGAAGGGTTTGGATTTCTTCAAATGGTATGAACGGTGTCTTAAAAGCCAAAGAATCGATAGAAGTGGGTTGTTTTAGCAGCAGAGTGTAGCCGTAGTGGAACCTTCATATGAGATTGCTTTCAAAATTGCTAAACAAAAAAGCCTCACACGACTGGAGAAACACTGCATGATGAAAGCAGTAAATCTTATTCTTGGAGAAGTCAGTGCAAAGAAGATATCGCAACTATTCCTGTCAAATAATACTATATGGAGGCGTATTTCTAAAATGTCTCTGGATGTGAAGGAACAGGTTTTGACTGAAATCAAGGGTTCCCCTTTGTTTTCCTTTCAGCTCGACGAGTCAATAGTTGTAAGTTCATGTTCTCAGTTGCTTGTCTTCGTGAGATACATTAATTCAGGTGACATCAAAGACAAATTCTTATTCTGCAGTGCACTTGAAACCACAACAAAAGCTGATGATATCATGGAAAAAGTTTCAACTTTTTTCAAGACAAAGATCTTCAATGGGAAAATGTGTGTGGGGGTTGTATGGATGAGGCACCGGCTATGCTGGGATCGAATTAAGGATTCCAGTCGAGAGTGAAGAAGCTAGCACCTCAAGCAAAGGGCACCCACTGCATGATTCACAGATATGCTCTTGCCAGTAAGACTCTCCCTGCCATTCTGCAGGAAGTGCTTGAATCTGTAATCAAAATTGTAAATTATGTGAAGACTCAAGCACTAAACACTCATCTATTCAAAGAACTATGCAAAGACATGAATGCTGACCACGAAGTCCTTCTCCTCTACACAGCAATACGTTGGTTGTTAAAAGGAAATGTTATTAATCGTGTCTTTGAAATGAAAGATGAAATAAAGCTATTCCTGGAGACTCAAGAAAGGAAAGATCTTGTAGCTCACTTCGAAGGTGAAGCATGGAATAAAATGGTTGTGTACTTAGCCAACATTTTTGACCCGCTGAACAAGCTCAATTTGAAACTTCAAGGAAGGGAAACTCATGTTCTCCTTTTTCAAGATAGTCTTTGGGCCTTTGTTTCCAAACTGCAGAACTGGCGTCGGAAAACCAATCTTGGAAACATCGCTATGTTTGAAAAACTTTGTGGAGTGACGGATGAGTCTCAGATCCAACTGGATCAGTTCCTCAAGGATGAGATTACCGAACATCTTCAGTCTCCAGAAAAGGATGTCGAGCGTTACTTCCCTGAGCTATAACAGGAACAGGATGCCTTGGTAAGGAATCCATTTTGTACTGAACTTGATGTATTCAGCATCCCAGATGATATCTAAGATGAATTTCTGGATCTAAGGAACAACTCTTCAAGGTGAAATCAGTGACTCAGTGCTGGTGCACTATGTATCAGTCATACTCCAAAGTCAGCATGATAGCTTTACGTATCCTTGTTCCATTTGCTTCTACCTACTTGTGTGAGGCAGGATTTTCCACTCTTGTCAATATGAAAACAAAGAATAGGAACAGATTGGATGTTGGAAATGACATGAGACTGACTCTGACAAATGCTTGGCCATAAATTTCAAAGCTTGCTGCTGAAATGCAACATCAGGCATCTCACTAGCTGGGTTGGATAGCTGTTCAAACCTATGTTAATATTATTTTAAGAAATATATGTTCTTTTTGTGAATTCAGGTTGGACCAATGTGATTTAATTTGCTAATAAATAATTACAGAATTTTTAAATATTTCTTTCCCTCTCCTTCACAGAAAATAAAAGAAAAATTAAGCTGCTGATAGTAAGCCCTAAGTAGGGGGTCACATGAGTTTCAAACTTTTAGGTAAGGGATTGCGAGTACCAAAAGGTTGGGAACCCCAAGTTTATATGGATTGAAATATTGCTCTTATGATTATTCATTATTATTATTGGTTGATTTACTAATTTGTTAAGCTTAATTGACTAGTGCCGTGACTCACAAAAATAAATGAGTAAATGAAGTTAGACTTTTTGATATTTTTAATTATTTCAACTATCTATCTATCCATCCAAATAACCAAAATATTGCCATTACGTTTGTAGTGAAGCACAAAGCTTTATGTTAGGGTATATGTGCTCCAATTATAGTAGGTATTGAAACTTAATTGCTTTTAGAATTGTGATTTATTATTTATTCAAGTTTGTTCAGCTCTGGGCCAGCATTACATGTTTATTTTGGGAGGGTGATGTCTCTGGTTTAACATTCCTTGTCACCAAACTTGTTTGTCCTTTCAGCCATGAGAGTGTTGTATTGGTTTCTTTGATTTCAAGTTGTAGTAATAGCACTCAGATTGTTTGCCACTATTCCTCATTTTGACTATCTACAAGAAAGAAAACATTTGTCTGATAGCACCTATCACCAACCAACCTTTAAGCTATTTTAGTGTTAAATAAATAATTTCCATATTTTTGTTTTTTTGACCTATGATTTGATAACTGTGCTCTTTAATGTCAAATGTGTTTATATTGTAGTTTATAATTTACATAACTTTATTTTTTAATGTTAAATATTCTGTAAATTTATTTTTCCTACATTGTGTATTTGCTATGTTTGTAGCACTACATTTATGCCTTCCTAAATTTGTGTTCCACTAAAAATTTTGATGCTCATTGGTATATCTGTTCAGAAAATGGGGCTAATTACAAATTAGAATTCTTTATTCACTTTGCCCAATCATATTTTATCCATGTTATGAATTACATATGTAAATGAACTTATAAATGTTTTCAGTGAATGATAACAAGATCATTAAATTAATGCTTGCAAATTTTAATTGGTTAATGTAACAAAACAGAAACATGACATAAAATATACTTTTACATTGTACTTAATATTGTATTGAATAATATAAAAACATACTCCATTATAAGTTATATGTATGAATATGTAATTGTAATATAGCCTTCATGAGGCCAAGTGAAAAATGTTTTGTTGTATCCCCACTGACTCTTAAAAAAATATATAAATTTTTATCTATTTTCATGTCTCACAACATTTGGTATGGGTATTATAACTTTTATTACAATAAAGTAGAGAATAACATTTTGACCTTCTTTGGTCATTTTCATATTAACATTCAAATTTGTATTCTGTCATTATAATGTTAATTTTTGCTTCAAAAACCCCAGTAGGTAAAGTATTGTACATTGCTTCCTAGTTTTTTTGTACAACTTTGACGTTTTCCCAAGACACAAAATTTAAAACTTTTTACAGCATACCCAGTTGATAGGAGCTATACCAGTATTTTTTACAGTAGATTATAAGTCTCAAACATTGGTATTAAATTCTTTAATGTAATTCAAAACATACATGATCTTTATACTACTTATAAATACAGTAATACACAGCTCTTCATCTTTAGAAATATTTCTTCCCCTTAACGTCATGCTTAAGTAATGAGTTTTTTCATTCAGAGAAATAGCTTAATGTGTAAGACACCTCATGCACCTATGTGATCAATGATCAAGTGTTCTCTTGTTACTTTCAAAATTTTTGCAAATAGTTAATTTTTTTTGCAAGTTTTCATCAATATCTATCTTGTGTATATGAGTTCAGTTGCAACATTTTTTTAAAAAGCAATTTAAGTGCACACAGTGTTGCACAGGTAGTGTATTATCTGAAATAACTTGTTTATAGAATGTTTGGAGAAGCTATTTTAATTTAGGATAACATAAACTCATTGTGTAGCTTTGTGCTTACTTCTAAACAATCACAAGTATTTATTGGAAGTAAATATGCTATAAGAAGGAAAAAACAACATATATTTGCTAAAGGAACATATGAAACCACAACAACAGATAAACTGGAAGCATGAAAAGCATTCTCTACTTTAATAATGGTGTACTGTGCAGTGTAGCAATGTTTAATAAAAAAAAAACAACTGAAAAATAAAACTCATACCTACCTACTCTTTTTCTTTTTTTCTGGCATGTTACCATGAACATAAATGAATATTTCATGTTAGATGAGAATATCAAGGTTATTGATGAGTAAAAATTGCCCATGTAAGGTCCAACACATTTTATGAAAAGCTATTATGTGAACAGAGGTAAGTATATGTGAGAAATACATTTTCAGTGTTGGGAAAATGTTACCATTTATTATTTTCTTTTTCTAATGTGTAATCAGTGTTTCCATAATTTAAAAAATATGTTTCTCTTCTGAGGATACTTAGATATATTCAGACACCATTTTATAATAAGCTAATAATCTATTTTAAAAGATTGTAGAAAAACATGACAGTTTTTTCCATAGGTCTATATGAGGTGTCATTTAACTGAATACATCTTTTCTTGTTGGAAAGGAAATTAGTTTTTAAAAGTATGTTGAAAAACAAATAACATTTTAGAAACAATACTGATGTCCGTGGAATAAGTAAATTAAGGAAGTATCACATAATTGAGTACTTACTATAAATATTTCTTCAAATGTCACAAACATTTATTGATTATTTCACAGTTAATACTCACTGTTTGGCTATTTAGTTATATGTTAGTGTAATAGTAACATGTTTTAAGTATATGATTACCAGTTTATTTAATTCATGTAAATCACTAGGGGATTATTATATATTTAGAAAACAAAATGGCAGCTACAGAGTTGAGATTAAAATAAAATTTTTAAAAATAAAACTGTGCTAAAAACTTTGGCTTTTTTATTTTTAACTATCATGTGTGAATAATGGATTTTTTTAATTCAGTGTAATTGATCATTGAACCCAAAAATATGAAACAGTTAGAAAATTCCACTAATTGTCCCACTCTTGTCATCTTATCATCATTCAGTCTAAAGTTAAGTCTGAAGAAATAACTGTTTCTATAAAGATATTCTGGGAACATGCATTTTTAAATAAATTAATAAAAGATAATCAAGAAACAGGTATTTGAAGCAGAGGAATAAATTATAGCACTCTGAACCATCATATTTTTTTCTGTATGTGCAAAGCTTACATGGACAGAAATTTATTTGATTTTAATTTAGAAATTCTTACCAATGTGCTTAAATACTAAGCAATTTTTATTGCTGTGTTTTAATTGGTTAACTTTTTTTCTAAGAAAACATTTTTTTTGTTTATATATATGTGTGTGCGTGCATTTACGAAGAAAAATTATTATTTTTGCTTGGTTTTAATTAAGCCAGAGAATAGGGATTATATTAATGTTTGTTATTTTTTGCAGCTTCAACAGAAGCAGATTGTTTGGAACCAAAGGAGAGAAAACACGGTAAAATCTTAATGTACATTTCTCTGATAAAATAAGAGCAGTCTCATTTAAGAAGCATTTTTAGCTTGCCCATTTGTATGCTTTGTTTTAATAAAAGAGTTTATCTCAGTTACTAACATAAATAAATAATAATTAGTCAGTCAAAATTTGTATTACGTAAACCCACCTGTGAAAAACTGTAAACCTTTTTTTCTTGTGGACTAATTTTAACTCTGTCAACAACCATTTAACTTTTGATTTTCAATGTTACCCACATCTTGCCACTCTATGACTTCATGTGTGACCCATTGTGCTAGCTTTAGGGAATTTTCATAAGTCTTACTTTTGTGCCACAAGCTAAATTCATTTTATTGACGGTTGTGCTGTAGGCTATATGCATCATTTTCTTTACTTATAAATTTTGAAATCAGTGCTAACTGTAGTTCATACAAAATATTCTATAACTCTTTGAATTTTTTCTGGAGACCATGTTCACTCATTTTTCTTGTATTGTGCAAGGAGTTTGCATTGTAAGTTCTCTTTGATAAGTGTCATAAGGATGTTAATACTCAGCCATCTGTTGGTGACCCATTTGGCTTTTCTGATCATGTAGACATAAAATATGCTGGATATCAACCCTTTTTTTATTGTTGGTAAACAAATCCAATCTTTTATCTAAACTGTCTATCACCTTATTTGATTCAAGAGCAGGATTTATCTGCTGGTATTAATCCTGAAGGAGCTTCTCTTGGTCTTATTTCACATTTATCTTAGTTACATACTATTTTAAATCTTGAACTTAGTTTTATTATCTTAGATGATTTAGTGTTTGAATTATTTCAACTTCTACTTCCTTATAATATTTAGGTTGTTAGTATTGCCTTCAGAAATCATCAAAATATTGGTTTTTCATGTTTCTCTCATTCCTCATGCAGATGGACTGTTAGTGGAGTCATATTTTACTTCTCTAATTTTTCATAAGTTTTCTCCACAGATCATTATTTTGGGGAGGAAGGTCTTTCAAGGGATTTTATTTCTTATCTTTTCATCAGTTTTCTTTTTTGTGAGCAGTGATTTGTTTCATTTTTAGATTGGCTATCAGCTATTCTTATTTATCTAACTGTTTTAATCAGGATCAATTTTCTTTGGAGTCTTCACTCTTTGTGGTTCTATTTCATTTAGTATATATTATTACATGACTTTTGTGTTTCTTAGTAGTTACCCTGTTGTACTGCATTGCAAAGTGCTTATCTGCATTTCCCATTCAACCCTTTATTTCAGCTGACTTAACATCTTGCACTGTTTTGTTTTTGTAGGAATTTCATCCAAATTAGTTTCTTGTTCAGGAAAGGCTCATTAACAGAAAGTTGTTATAGTCTCTTGTGTTTCTCCTGCTCTGCACCCTCTTTCATATTTCTCAATCATCAACATCTACTACTACTGTTTCACAGTTTAATTGTCAAATGTAGAAGTAAGTTATAATTATCTCCTTGAACCTGCCAATGTTGTTTTTCAAATCTAAACATGCTCTTCATCCAGAGTGTAGGATCATTTGTTCATCAAGAAAGATCATGAACAGTAAAAGTGACTTATCAAATATAATGTGAAAGAATAAATCTTCTAATTTCTTGCATTAGGCTAATTTGGATAAATTCAAATTATAATACTTTTCATAGACATCAGGGGCTTAATTAATCTAAGTTAAGGTTCCAGCAAGCATTGAACCACACAAAAATTACCCATGAAAAAACATGATTAAGCTGTAGCATGTTCAGAAAATTTTTACATACTAGTTTTTACCTGTTCTGGACAATGTCAATCCTTATAAAAATTAATTTCATGTTTAGGTGTGTTTTTGTCTTCATTGAATAAATTAGCAGAAAACTGACAATGTGCTTTTTGGTTTTAAAATATTTTCATTTATTGCATGTGGGGCTTAGTGGTTAGCATGTCAGACTATGGTTCTATGAGTTCATTATTCATGTCCTTTTACTGCTGATAAAATACATATTAAAAACCATTCCACTTTGAACTTTGGGATTGTGGGTGTTTTATGAAGTAATCAATCAGATAAAAACATTCTAAGTGGTAAATATTGTTGATTAGCTATCCTCCATCTGGTCTTATTAGTTCAAATTTAATGACAAATATTGTAGAAAGCCCTTGAGTAACCTTGAATAAATATTTAGAAACCAACAAACAGTTCTTAGATGTGGCATATTAAATTGACGTTATTCTGCTATTATGAGTCAGAGAAAAAAAAATTTTAAGTTACGCAATTAAGAAATTAACATCTCTCTTACAAGTTATTATAAACTCATAATTTATATGTGTTTCCTAAGGATAAAATTTAACCTCATGTTAGATGCAAAATAGAGTTGCTAATCTTTTTATGTTGCTACTGCTTGTTATGATAATTCAAAATCTGGCATTTGGTTTATTTCTTAAAGTTGGCTCAAATGTTTTCCATGGAGTCTAGTTAGATGGTAGCCATCCAGTATATTATTATCAATAGTTCTCAACACACTTCCAAACTTTTGTCTATGAATTGCATAAAATGTCAAATTCCTGTTTCCTCTTTGGGACATTTTTATTGAAAGTGATGAGTGATATGTAACATATTATAATACTATTGGGGCTTAAAAACAAAGACGATATCATTGATTATTTTTTGTACATGTAAAAGTATCTACCAGAAATAAATATCAGCTGTTTTTACTGGGATTTTTAAGCTTTTGTTTTAATTTTAGAAAGCCTGGAGATCTTAAAATTAACCAATGATTTATGAATATGCAGGAAATAGAATTGTTTACATTGTATGATTTATTGAATGAATAGTGCTTTGAAATTTGTGTCTTGGCAAAGAATTTCAACATTGTAGCTAAAAAAAAGGTCTTTCCCATATGAAGTATGTATGTGTGTCTTTATATATATCATAGAAGATGATTTTACTGCAGTATTTCATGTAGGAAATAATAAAAAAAAACTTTAAATGTTTCAAGTTATTAAAAAATGTTTTACTTGTGTAAAAGTTAATGATGGATAGTATTGTTGGTTCTAGAAATATAAAAGCACTTGGAGTGCTTACTGTTATGCCAAATCACTGATTAATCCATTTTATTGATTTTAATTAATTTATCTGTAACAAAAACAGATGGTTTGCAAACTAAGAACCACTTTTGATTTTTATTGAGTGTCTTCTTTTGATAAATAGGTGAATTTTGTTATTATTGAATTGAATTTTATGTCAGAAAGGTTTTTAAGTATGCTATGATGTTTAAAAGTCTGACATTGATTTTTAATTGATGTGGTTCTTTCAGGTTCGCCAGAGAAAGAATTTGCAGCAGTAGAACAGAGAAAACTTGGTAAATTGTTGAAGATTTATATTATAAATAACATTATAGTTGAAAAGGAATAAGTCTTAATATGTATTTAGTTAAAAAATTGTGATTCTAAATTTTTCTGCCTGCATACCTGCATAATTGCAGCCTGAATGTTCATTATTTATTTACTTTGAAAACAGTTCAATAATGTAAAATGTATATGAATCTGAATAACTACCATTTCTTTGATGCAATTTTTTATTTCTAATGTTGTATACTCTCTGAATGCAAGCTACTTTTTATCTTTTAACATCAGATTCTAAATATCACTTCAAACATTTTTGTTCAAAGGTAATTTATTATTTTAATTATGGGATATTTCTTCACAGATTTTCTTAAAGAATTTGGTCTTAGCGACCCCAGTGAAATTAGTACTCCTGAGATTAGTAGTATTTCTGATCTTAAAGAAAAGCAAGATAATGGAAGAAGCCAAAACATGTATGATGAAACTGATATAGATCAAGACATGTCTAATGTAGATGAAGTAAGTCAACATCAAGGAGGAGGTCGAATCTCTGAAGAAGTAGATACTGAAAAGGATAATTTAATCTCTGTTCCATGTCTGATAGATAAAGATAAATTACAACCACAATCAGAGGTCACTAAATCATTTTTAAAGAGTGACTGGATGATTGCAGCTCATTCAAGTTCTGAATCAGAGTCAGAGGATATTGTTTCTCCTTCATATATTCCTTCTGCTTCGGTGGTAAGAAGAAGAAGCAGTACATACACTGATGTTTCACAAACAACTTGTTCCCCTGATGTTTCTCCTACAAAGCCACCCCTTTCTTGTCTTACTACCTTTCATACCTCACATCCTGAACAAAGTCCAATCTCATGTTCACCTTCACATTCTATTGCTCCTTTCATTAAAAACTCAGTAGTAGATTCACCAGAGAGCTTTCCAAGTAAGCATAGTTACAAGAATGATCATTTCTCTGAGTCTCCTAGAACCAAAACTTTTGGTTCCACTTTAAGTGCTGAAATTTCACCTAAAGATCTGATGATGAAGGAAGATCCTGCTTTAGTTGACCCCTTAGATGTGCGGACTGACAGTGAGTGGGACAGTGAAGATTCAGCATATAGCAATGAAGAAAATATTATAAATAAAAGTATGAACAAAGAGGAAAATGTGTTGGAAAAGGCAAGAGACAAGAAGACAAAGAATATGGGGAATAGTACCAAAATACAGGATTTTTATTCAGAACAGCCAAAGGTAATAATTACTGGTGGAATTAATTTTATTATTTACAGCAACAAAAAACACTTATGAATGTTAAAAAAAAAGTCAACCCTTTTTATGGGAATGCACCCCACACACTTAATCCATCTTTAGCAATAGCTTCTATTATTTAAATTACATAATAAAATCATGTGCATCAGAGGTTTCCCTCTTTTTTTAACCTTACTACAGTATTAGTAGAGAAAAGGGTAAAATGTGACTTATCAAACCACATCACATGCTTACAGTAATTTATAGTACTTAATTTGCATTTTGAATGCATGCTTTTCTATTTGCATCTGAGATAATTAATTTTCAAATTTGTTGTTTGCAATTTTTATAATATTTTTCACATGATGTATTTAGAGAAAGTTTAATTTTACTGTTGAAAGAATTGACAGATTGAAACTTAAACTGGTATCTATTTCATTTTATAAGCTTGTCCAGTAATTCCTTTTCTTAATTAATCACTAGCAGTTGGCAACCATATTTTTTCCTAGTTATGTGCATATTCCTATTTGAATGGCTTTTTAGTGTTCTCCTGCTAAATGGATATCACATTTATATCACTGTGAAAATTGAAACAATCCTTTGTTTTTCCCATGATTCTGCAGATTAACTATAGTATGACTGCATTTATACAATAACAGGTTATAAACAATTGCCTTTTACATCAAATGATCAATCTCATTTGCATATGCAAGTAAGTAGATCATTTGCAAAAGTAGCCAAGCAGTTTAGGTGTAATTTTATCAATTCGTTCCTTTTTGTATTTTGTTATTAGAATGTAAGTATAAATTCTTTTAATTTTCTGTTTATTTCTTTTATAATTCAGCTCTGATATGTAAGTGGCTTAAATAAAATGATGATAATTACAATTTACTGAGGAATCTTGTTTAAACCATAACAGTTGTTGCTCATGAAAAATGATGATCCTTAGACCTCTGCTGTGTCTGTCATGTCCTAGCTGGTCTGACGGGCCCTGGTTTGGAAGAATGGTTTTGTTGTCACAGGATATGGTAGATATAGTGTGGCAGGCATAATGTATTTTCCTGTGCTTTCACTAATGGGTTCTTAGAATTACATGAAACTTGCTTTATTATCAGATTAAGTAGAGATGATTCTTTTTCAACATCTTAAATTTAGTTTTTAGAATGACTCAGGTAGGTATGCATCAGTACTGTTTTACATTGCTTGAATACTTATATTAGATGTAGAACATATGCTGAATTTACTAAATTATAGGTATAAGTATAGAAAATTTAAAATGGTGTATTTTTATGAAGTTATAATTTTCCTGCTATTTGCAAAGTGGAGCATTATTTAAAATAATATTTTTGTTTTATTCAAAAGTGTGTGTATAGTGAATATTATGAAAGAAAAATATTGTTAAGGGAAAAGAAGAAATGATTGTTTTCAGAACCAGTGTATAGTCCTTCTTTGAATCCCATTCTTACAAACAAAATATGGAGAAAGTCCATATCTGTGGCCAGTAAGTATTTAATGAACTTACTAAGTAAAAATTACTGATTTTTCAGTGTTTACATTTTATTGTTCAGTCAGTTGGGTTTTATTAAGGTGTAAGAAAGTTGGTGCAAAAGGTATGCACATAATACCAGTGGATCATAGGAATGTTCAAAACTTAATTTTGAATGGAAATCTTTATTCAATAAAATTTAGATAATATTAAAGTTTTATTCTATTTGTTCACAAACTGATATGCTTTAAAACCTTTCAAAAGAATAGTTTATTTCTAGAATTTATATAAAAACATTATTTTATTTATTGTCAGGAACATTGTTTTTGTATTGGCCTAATGATTTAAATTGTATATTTGTAGTTACAAAAAAGATTTAACTTCCAGACTATCATTTGTTAAATTTGCAAAACAATTAAAAGTGGTTTTCCTATAATAGATTTACTTCAAAAAGGTATGCTGAACCTAGATGTAATTTTACATATATTTTTCTCGATAAAACTTTTTCAACAATACTAAAGTTTTTTTTTCTGATATTAGCAGTCCAGTTATTAAATGAAGATTAGGATATACTAATATGAATATCAGTTTTTTTCCCAGTTACTTAATTATCAGTAACTGATTGATTACTTTCTGAATTTTTCCTGCATTAAGTTTATCTCATTATTGATGAACTTGTGATCTAGTCTTCAGAAATATGAGAAGACACTCATATTTGATTCCACAAACTACTCCAAGTCCTAGGCTTGTTGATTTGATATAAAATTTAGGTAAAATAATTACAAAATAAAACAATGCCACTGAAAATGTTCATTCTGTACACCACAATTATAGGAAGGGGTTTCTTTGAATGACACTAATGACTTAAAACAGCACACTTTCCTTTTCTTGTCTTCCATGAAGCTGCAGCCCTGTAAGAGATGGGAAGGCATTAATTCAAAGTTAGATTTGAAAACCTTATGAAAGTTGATGAGGTTAAGACCCTTGAACAAGTAACCATGGAAACAGGCTAATGTCTATTTGTGAAGTGTTGTGAAGTTTTTCACAAGTTTTATTAATAAATGAGCTGCTTCCAAACTTATCTTAGTACTTGCTTTGGTAGATGAATTGAATGGTGTTTTGATGATGACTAAATAGTTGTAAACTCTATTTTACAAATAATTACATTGTTTTAACATTTGCTTTCAATATGAAACTCATATTGTTATTGTAAATCCTTGGTGCATGAAATTTATTAAAAAGATTAACCTAAGCTGTATAATTTTGATTTAGAAAGACTAGTTTACCTTTGAAAAGTAGTTTATCATATTTAATGTGATGTGCAAGAATTACTTATTTTTTTGTATTTAATGCACTATCTCTTATTGAGTTACAGTTACATATATTGAGTGTGATGCTGTTCATTGATAGGATACATCATGCCCAAAATCTGTTGAAGGGACACTTGGAAGACCTGATACTCTACAAGGATCAGAAGAGATGTGGGAGAAAAATGCAATAGTCAATGTTAAAGATGTTAAGGACACTAATGGTGAGGAGCAGGAGGATTCTCCCAAACATTTGCATTCTTTTTCTTTCTCCAGTGAAAATTCATGTATTAATGTTGAAAATAGCCAGGTAGCAACAAACTATAACAACATTAATGCTGAATTTTTTTCACAGTCTGCCACCTTTAGTACAAGATGTATTGAAACAACTCAATTTGTAGACAATCAACTCTTATATAATACAAAAGATGGTGGAAAAGAGTTAGATAAGAGTATCGTTAGTTGTGTGGATGAGGCTAAAGAAACTAACATTAAAGAAAATAAATCTAAAGTAGAACCAGTTTTCAGAAGTGTAGAAAGATCAGCTTCTAATATTGTTCAAAGAGAAGTTTGTATTGGAGCAAGATCTCTAGAAAATGATAATCCAAACTTGTTGGTGGGGAAAATATTCACAGAAGAACACAATAAAAATATTTCCTTTCCTATAACCAGCTCTAAACAAGTTAGTTTAGTTGAGCAAATCTTTGATAACCAAGTAACAGAAATTGCACATTTAGATAACACAGATAATCATATGGTTGAGCAGACATTTATAAATCAGGATCATGTGTTACAGTTTGATTGTAAAAATCAACAGAAAGATACAATATTACTTTTTGAAACACATGTGCCAGAAACAGATGGATGTTCTGTTAATTGTAGTGTTTCCCAGCAGATTTGTAACATTTCTAAAGGCCATGAGTTTATATCAAAAAATAATTTGGAAGTGCCTATTCATGAAGATAATAAACAGTTCCAATATGATGCACTTTCAACAACATTGAGTATAGAGAAAGCAGAAGAAGAAACTGTCTCAGATGCTGTAGCAGTATTTGTAGGTGATGATAAGAACAATCTCTCATCAATAGTTCCAGAGAAAAAACTCCCAAGACCTAACTTTTTAAATCTTGAAGGTACATCAAATAGTTGTGAATCAAAACACACTGTAAGTCTTATGGAACAAGATATTTCTAGTGACTTATGCTCAAATAAACATATTTGGAATTCTGTAAAACCTCCATCCAGGCTCACATTTCGAAGAATGAGTGTTGATCAGTTGGAGAATCAAGCTAGAAATCATTTCCTTCAAGATGTAGGGAAACAGAATGTTGTTAATAAAAGTAATCTAGGAAATTATGGATTTAATCACAAGAAGGATTTTAGTTTTGAAAGAAGAACAAGTCATGATTTATCATTAGCCAATACCTATGGCAATTACTTGAGGGAAAAGCAAATGAAACTCAAACGAAGTGTTATTACTTTTGATGAAACACCTACTTCTGAAAGTGAAATTTCATCTAATAATAGTACTAAAAACAATGAGCAAGGCTTTCCCATAAAAAGCTTTTCTGTAGTTTCACCAGAGAATAAAATCTTAACACTTAATTCTTTGCACTTTATTAGTCCAGGAACATTGTCTACTTTAAATAGAACCATGTCTCTTTCAACTCACCATTTGAGGTCACAGAAAAAAATTACTGATAAACAAAACTCAGGAGTTTTAGAATGTCAACTGAATGACTTTAATGGGGAAGTATCATCTGAACAGACATGCAGTAACCAAAATACTTTAAATGCCAATTTCCAAAATGATACATCAAACAGTGTTCATTTAGAGAACAAAAATAGTTGCTTTAGAAAGTTCGGTAGTCAAGAAAATATAGATATTATTAAAGCAAGAAGTTGTGAAAGCTTGGAGAAAATTCCAAAAGTTAATTATCATAGACGAATTAGCTTCTCGGCAAGAGCAAAACCCTATCCCTCAGAGTTAAGGTCAACTTTTGAGAGTTTGGACAATTACTCTGGTCAAGGATTAGATATTATTTCATCTCAAAATGACAATGAATGTGCTCTAAAAAGAGCTCAGTTTAGAATGTTTCATGCAAAATCTTTGAATGAACTTCCACATACCTTTTATGAAGTTCAGTCACAGCCTAACTTGTTAACAGATCACAGACAGAGAAGAGCCTCAGTATGTGTTACAAGCCTGCCTTTTGAAAAAAAAACATCTGGTACTACTTCAGTTCATAAGAGGGAAAGAAGTACTTCACTTTCTCATGAGGCATTGCAAAGCACTCTTAAAAAAACTGAATTGTTTAATTTCAAACAACAGAAGAAAAGCTTTTGGTCAAAGTTCACAAGTATCTTTGGGAAATCAGAAAATCCTACTTTGCCTGCAGTATCTCAGGAGGAGTCTGAAGATGATGAGTATTCTGAGCCTGGACAAGGTATGGAAACATCACTAGATCATGGTTATACTGAAGAAGAAGAAGATTCAGATGAAAGTGAAACTGCCTGTCCTAAAAAAAAAATGAATTCATTATTTGATGTTGTGATGACTTTGCATGCATCTGAGAAGAAGAGGAAGGAACAACAAGAATCCAGCTCAGGAGATGAACACTCCAGAGGTTTGGAATATAATATTGTTACATGTATTCTGCCAGGCACGCTTACTTTGTCTACACTACATCACCTTTATCATGCTGTATCAAGTTTGATAACTAGAACCTCACATGTGGCATGCTAATTCTATATGAGGAAATTAAATTATAATAATACAAGAATGTTTCTAACAACACTATGATTTTTTGTTTTTAATTTTGCTACTTTGTTTTTATAATTTTTGCATGAATTTTGCTTCACTTGTACTTCGAGTCTAAATTCTTTTAGTTTTATTACAATTTTGGAGAAATGCTTTAAGGATTTGGTTGTTTGCTTACCATTTATATAAATGCAATTATTTCTCAAATAAAATGCACTTTTTCAGTAATTACAATTCAAAATATTTTGGGTATAATTTATAATTTTAGATAGTGGTGTTCAATATGAAATTATTAGAACCAGATAACTGTATGGTAATCACAGAACTCGTTCGTGTATAATTCCAGCATTATTCTGTTGAACTTTAACATTACAGGAACATCGTATATAAATGTAATGAAAAGTGTAAATATAAAAAAAATATCATGATATTAACAGACTAAAGTTTTTGACATGAATTGTAACTATTGGTTAGCATAGATTACTTATTTTATTACCACATTTTTTTATAGGATAATCTATTTGAGACAAATTTCATGAAGAACTTTTATAATAAGTACATTAAAATAATAAGTTTCATTTAGGAATGTTTGGATATATCTGATGGAGAGAAATGTCCTGTTTTGTTAAGCATAGGCATGTGTTCAGTAGGGTGTCTACCCTTTGATAAAGCCATAAGGTGAAATGTTGAAGTATAAAAGAAACTTCACTGAATATTAGTTATCTATCTTCATAGAACATATTTACATTCTGGCATGCATTGTGCTGTCTAACAACTTCTGAATTTTCAAGAACTGTCAAGAAAGTATTAAATATATTTTTCATTGTTAATCAATCGGTCAAGCTTACATAAATAAAATTACTGAAAGCATTGTTTTCTAGACAGTATTCAATGATTCTTGCAGTATCTTATATACTGACATACATTTTATTAAAATAACAAATTTTGTAAAGTTTTAAGGGAAAAAAGCAATGATAGTTTATAAGAACCGTGATTTAGATGTGCAGTACTTTTGATGATAATCAACTAAGACGAGTAATTTTTAATATACAACCATCATAACCTTCCAGTACTATAAGAAGTGTTTTTCATAGATCTCTAATTGCACAGATAAAATTGTATTATTTCTGTTTTTAAATTTAATTTTTGCATAGCTCAAAAAACTTTGTTTTGTTAATCACAGAATTTGTTGAAATAAGTGCACATGTTTAATTGCAGTTGTTTTATCTTAAACATATAATGATAATCTACTTATTTGTACACAGAGAACATGAACATGTTTCATATTCAAGATATCAGACTAAAGATTGATTCTAAATTAAAATTAAAGTAATGTATATCTATGTGAGGTAGAATTTAAGCAAATTCATAATTTTTTGTCTTACTGCACTTCAGCTTTTTTTTGTTCTGTTTCACACTTTATGTAAGAAGATACCTAGAAGTTAATTAGTTATTCATAATTCAATAATTTATTTGTTATATTGGTTATAGAGTCTGAAAGACAATCTTCACATCCTCGAAAGACACCTCCAAAACCACCACCAAGGAAGACACGTAGAGTTACTGATGAAAAATTATTATTTGATGTAGAATCTTCATTGACTCTTACTACTAGTCCAGAAGTTGAAGAAAAGTAAGAAATTAAAAAAATGAATATATATATACATTAAATAATGCAAATATTTATTGATAAATTTGAAAATTTTATTTTTACCTTTTAAAGTTTGACATTAACTAATAAAAAGTCGAAATTTATTTCTGCATACAAATTAAATGGAAGACTGGATGAGAGAAGTTAAATTTTGAAAGTAATACTGGAAAAAAACAGAAAAAATAATCTGGTGGATATGTTGTGATGATTTAAAGACTATAATGCATATTTTTATGATCCTTAATGAAATTATGAATATATAAAAAGATAAATAAACATTGTGTATAAAGGAACATGTTTATTAAAACTTTACAAACAGAACAAGACTTTGTACAGCTCCTGAATATAATTTTTAATTACTTATAGAGCATGTAGTATTGAGTATTAAAATTAAATAAGAAATTTAGAATAATGTACTTATTCCTATCCAGGAAAAAAGATCAAATTATATGACTTTATAATGAAGCAATTACAAATAGTAAGTTTCATACTACTGTTTAGAACAAAAGTAAGTATTTAATGTTTAGTTCAACAAGTCTGTATTTTGACAGCCAGAACAGATGTAGGATAATCCATTAATTTGACAAGAAATATAGTCTCCATAAAATTACATTGTCAAGACGCATTAAATTTTTTACCACATGTCTATGTGTGTTAAAGGTTCTTGCATAGAGGTTAGTCTTTCAATTTGCATCTCCATCACCATTATTCCTCCAACCTACAGTACTTCCACCTTCAGTAGATCCAGGGATTGTGAATCTTTGTTACAAAGTTATCAGAGATTTGTTGGTCAAAGGAACAGTATATATTCAACCCAGTTCTACCATGATTTTATTACAGTTGTGCCCAAGAAAATGCGAGACTGGCATCTGATCAGTGATCTTTTGGATCTCAACTAATTCTAAGATCCTACCAAATTTAAGATGGATTATTTCCTCATCTGATATTTGCATTTCTTATTAAGAGTGTGGATGATTAAGTTTGTTGTTGCTGATGCTTATCTCCACACTTCCATGACAGAGTTGTCTCACCACTATTTGTGTTTTATGTACAAAAGTCTAGTGCTGCAGCACAGAGCTTACCACTTGGAATAGTATCTACACCATATGTGTTTTACTGAAAATTATGAGCTTTTCTCATCGCCTTCATTCTTTAGGCCTGTGTCTACATCATTATATGGACAACTTGTTACACTTGGCACCATTTCATCAGTTGTTCAAACATCATGCCCACATTCTCCTTTCAGAAACCACCAAGGCAAGCTTTATTATAAGGACTGAGAAATCTTTTGTTATGCCAACACAGTACATTGTCTATCAGGGTATTTTTATCAACACATGTTTAAGGCATGCTCAGCTGATCCTATTTAGTTCATGTTATTGAACAAGCAGTCAGACTCTTATGTCTCTTTCTCCCACTGTACAGTTGGTGTGGGCATCACTTGAATATGAAATTTGTTTTGGATGAGCACCCATGAGATCCTTTCAGTAATCACAGTGCAGCCAATGGATCACTTTGTGTCCTTATAAAGGATCAACATCTAAGATCTCTTAAATGTTTCACTTTAGGGATGGGGTGCTTATATCAATGGCCAGTAATTCAAGGATAGCCTATAAATAGACAACAAAACTTCCCTTTGCATCAGTATTTTAGAGTTTCTTGCTCTCCAGAAAGTAATGTTTCAAGGTCTAGAATTATTAAAAGGAAAAATTGTCATGTTTCACCCTGACATTTCCATGATGGTTGTATCTTACATATCCTTTCAAGGGGAAACTCCATCTTGGGATCTTTGTTTTTGAACATTGAATCCTCTTGATTGGGCTTACTTCTATTATATTATCCTATTCACTTGACATGTTCCTGGGTGATGGATTTGATAGCAAATCATTTTTTTTTACTCAGATTATTTCAATCAAATGGATGCTACATCGCAAGGTTTTCAGATGGATTTCAGAGTTTTGAACACTGATGATCATTGCATTTCCTACTCCTTGGAACTTTTGTTTACAAACATTTTGGCCCCCATATCTCATCCTTGGGCATTGATGATAGATTGAATGGGATTGCACCTCTATGAGTGCCCTCAGATCCAATCATTACACAGAATTCTGGCTACGATGTGGTCTACCCCTTGTTATGTACTGTTGATAGCACTGGATTTCCTGGCTCAACCATGGTTTCCTCTTCTTTAGTATTATCTAGAGTGCTCATCTTTGCTAATTTCTTTTTGTCCACCTCTGCTGAGGCAACTATGACCAAACATTGACATTCGAAAAAGCAGAAGTTTCATACGTAGTAATTATGAAGTCCTTTGCACAGCATTAATGTTTAACTTTTGAAGTTGCCTTGTATTTGTTTCTGTCTCTTCCGAGACTAACATTAGACATTTATCAAAGGAAATAACATTCATTAACAATGACGTATCACAAAGAAATTGAACCCACTTTGCCTAAATGTACTAACTGTAGCTAGTTTTTGACCTTTCTTTTTGACAAGGGTTTAGCATTGTTTACAGTCACATTGTATAAGGTAGTTTTGTTGACTGCATTATGATACTCAAAGGGTCATAAATTATTTGAGACCCCTATGCTATCTGACATTCTTAAGTCTTTTGAGTTCTTCATCCTTAAAGGCCCTTATTAATTACCTAACTGGGCTATTGAGGTTGTATTAAGTATTTTGTCTTGACATCCATTTGAGCCATTATTTTCAAGCACTGAATATCACCTTTCCCTTAATGTTTACATTTTATTTTTGCTGGCATATGACCATTGTTGGTCAGTTATTTTCACTGCATGTATATAGGACTATCAGTTTACTTATGTTCTTCTATACCCAGACAGGTCTTTCTTATCTAAGACTCTGGTAGCTAAGGAAGGGGACAAATCCTTCTTACAAATTCATTTGCTCACTATTTCTCACCTCTGTGACTAATCAGACACATCGCTTGTTATGTCCAGTTAGAGCCCTGAAGTGGTGCATGACTCATCACATCTTTTTGTCTTTAACTGCTTGTTGGAAAACATTGGGTAGGCTGTTATGTGGATTTCTCCTAGTGCATTTGGCATTATTTGCATGATCTGGCAGTTTCTTCTCTGAAGGTTTTTGACTACCTCCTGCAGCTATCTTGACTAGATCAGCTAGATTATAAGGAGAAGTGAGTATTTTTTACTCTTCTGTCTCTATTTTTCAGGGTTCCTTCCATTTTTTTTCCATGGCAAGTGTTACCCATGCAGGTGAGCTTTTATCAAATCAATTCTGCACTAGCAACCACTAATCTAATATATTTTGTAAAGGTTGCAATAGGCTTTGTAGAATTGAGATGTTCCATAAGACCACCTAGAAACTGACAGAGTAGTATTATCCTATTATGCTTGGCTAACGTTAATGGACTATCATAAGTAAAGCGTAATGGGATCCTGCCAATCTTTGGATTGAATAAATTGGAGTTGGTTTGCTTTTAAACATTTATGGAACTTGGCTCATCTGTTGCAATTTTCCTCAGGACTCCCAGACACGCATCTTAGATGCGCATCTTCTCAGATTCTGTTAGTGGATCTCAGGAGTCCTTACCACACCTAGTTTCCAGAGTGTAAGAGTGAATTCTTCCACTCTTGGAGAAGAGGGCAAAGTTGTGGATACTCCTACCTGTGTTCCTAGATGTTTTTACCAGCTTATATGGACCCTACATGTTCTCCTCACCTTTGGGGAAAAGTGGAATTTAACTTACCTCCGCAGTTGGTGAGTGATGTTGTGTGTTCATAGTTTCAGTATGGAAGGCATACATAATCCCATCATTATGAGCATGGGATATTATCTTTTGGCCTTCTTCAGGTGGAGGATAAGGTTTGTGTATTTCAGTGTTGCTTTCTTATATTTATTGCAGTGGTCCTGTACACATTGCTCTGTGGCTACAGGTTGGGATCCACTCATAAGTGTGTGTGTGTGTCTATATATATATATATATATGTAGTTTGATGTTCAATTGCACTATCCATCAACAAGATGGGATATAGGGACTATGGATTTTTAATTCCAGCACTGAATTGCAGCTATCTGGTTGGGGCCTGCCCAGTGGTGATGATAAGTTGTAAAAAGTCCATTCACAATACAAGAATTAAGTTATTAAGTTGTGGGTTAAGAGTATACCTGTTCTGGATGTAGTGCAGTTCCCCCAATTGGATGCCATTTTTCTATTTACACAGCCACAATCTGGGTAAACACTTTCTATATGGATAATGTCTTTATTGCACATTCTTATTAATGTGATATTTTAGCAATAAGTTGGAGAAGGGGTATGTTTTAGATGTTAAAATTTTCTTAAACTAAAAATGTGTTTCCAATAATAATATATATCTCTGTTCACACTCTTCTGCCTTACATGTTCTCATAAAGAGCCAATATTAGAGACTGGGATTGTATCAGTGTTGAAAAAGTGACATTATCTGAATGAGTTTATATATAGTGGTAGAATTGAATGTCATGAGATAAATATTACCAGTGGCAATTGAATGGGGGGTATAAAAGGCTGGAGAAAGCAGACCAATGTTTAGACAGGTAAAGGAAGAAACCCTGGTAACCAAGTCATAGCTATAAATGTCAGAGAAGGTATTATTTGAAGTACATTTTTGATTTAAGAAAATGTTCAACATTCATGAATTAATATAACATCAATGTATTGATAATTTATATATATAACATTAAAACAATATTGATATAATTTTTAGAAAGAAAAAAATGTAGGAAGATTATGGGTATACAACTTTCAAATAAAAATGAATATCTTTGTGTAATGAAATTTTGACTTTTTATTTTAATAACTCAAACTACTAATTTGGTTCGTTAAATAAATCTTTTCTTCTAATTACAATTTAGTGTAAAATTTATATGTTGATATCAAAGAGGGATTAAACTTTGTTTACATTTAAACTTGGCTCTTCAGTTTGATAATTATTGTATAATTTCAATAATAATATAGTAATTAAAATGAATTTCAGTCCTTTGGTGAAAAATAAAAATAGAATTTTCTAAGGAAATGGTTTGTTTATATCATTCTAGTTTTACTTATGTTTGATGTACGAGGTCTGTTCAACAAATATGTAGACTGTTTGAATTGCACAGCTGCAGTTGGTTCCAGGGGAATCCGCTTGGTGTCGCTAGGTTTGCACAAATCAGGTGATTACAATGCCATTTCCCGATTGCAGATATCTTCATTTGTATATTAGCTATGCGGTTTTAAGTGAAGGGCGATTTTTTCGTTTGGCACATTTCAGAATGAATGACCTAAAGGAGCAACGACTTGCTGTGAAATTTTGTGTTAAACTTGGAAAATCTGCAACTGAAACTTTTGCTATGTTTAACACAGTTTACAGTGATGTTGCTATGAAGCGTACAGTATGTTTCAAGTGGCATGAACGTTTTAAGGATGGTCGACAGTCCATTGAAGATGATAAGCATCCTGGACGTCCTTCCACATCAACAAAACAACACCCTGGTGCGGGCAAATTGACATCTGACTGTCAGGGAGCTTGCTGAAGAGTGTGGGATATCAGTTGGATCTTGTTACGAGATTTTTGACTGAAAAATTGAAGATGCACTGTGTTGCTGCGAAATTTGTTCCTCAGAATTCGTGAGTTTTTGGCCAGACACTTAATCACTGTTCTTCCCCCCCTACTTACCTGACCTTGCTCCTTGTAATTTTTTCTTGTTCCCCAAACTCAAAAGACCCTTGAAAGGAAGAAAATTTGAGACAATTCCCAAGATTAAGGCAAATGCGACGAAGGAGCTGGAGGACATTATAAAAGAAGTGTACCAGGACTGTTTCAACAAGTGGATACACCATTGGGATAAGTGTGTGTGTTGGGGAGGAGAGCACTTTGAAGGGGTCCCAGACCTGTAACTTCTAAATAAAGTACATTTTGTTTTATGACATCAGTCCGCGTATTTTTTGAACAGCCCTCATATTAACTTTTAATATCAAATTATATATTTGACATCTATAAGAGATGAAAACTTATTTACAAAGTTAATGGCTTCATGTTTGAGTTTAAAGAGACAAATTTGAAGGTTCTTTTTTGTTTTGTTTTTTACGAAGTCAGCAGATAACAAAGTTGCTGCAAGGTGACTTTGACAGTACTACAGATAATGAAGATTCTATAACAGAAAACTCACCTGTGCCAAAAATTCCAGAAATCTCACCAGAAACATTAAGAAGTAAGGAGTTTATTAACTTTCAAAAAATAAAATACATTTTTTTATATTGTGTATCTGTAATGACCTATTATTTCTTTACTAGTGTAGCAAAATTACACATTTAAGGATTTTGATAAGATTTTAATAAATTATTATTCAGTACATGATGCAAAGTAATATGAGGAGAAAATTCATATATTTATCCTCAAGATTATTTAAGATTTAAATTTTTGAAAGTTATATGAAATTGTTAATTTAATTTTAATAAATTAATTAACAACAAATATAGACATTGCTGATAATTTCACACTAACCTACTGGGTTCATCATTTCAGCTGCCAGTGGCTTTCAGCAAATCCAGGAAATTTTGAGAAAACAGTATTTTATTTCTGTGAAAGAAAGGCATGACAAGAATAATCTAAAAAGTCGACTGAATACTTTAAAGTGTGAAAGAAGTACTCTTCAAAGGTATACTGAAAATGCTCAGTTTTGATAAATATAAAGGTAGATTACACAAAACAGTAAATAAATAATATTTGGATATCAATGATCTCTACTACTTGTGATGCCACAAAGTCCTCATTTAGATCTGCAACATAAGCCTTGTCCAAATTTAGATGTGGATGCAGAAAAAATAATGTTTGCAGAATATGTATATAGATTTTGGAATACAAGAAAGTTATAAATTACTGTACTGATACCTGAAAAATTCACTGTACTTTACAAGACTTCTTAACTCAATTGTATTTGGGTCTAAAGAAATCTAATTTGTGTTTGGTAAATAGCCTTTATTGTAATGCTTCAAACTTTCTATTGATGTAGAGACTTTTCTCTCCTAAGTAACACTTGGGAAAAGTGACAGAATTACAAAGAAGAAATGTAGAGCTTTTGATTGGTTATAAAATTATCGGTGTTTAAAAGTAGGCAGAGATAAACAAGTCTTCTCAAATGATGAAATGGTGGGCAGAAACAATATGGTGGATTTGTTAAATATTGAGATACTCAACAAACAGAAAATGTAGGAGGTTCTTATTTTATATTCTAGCTAGCTATCATTGGAAATTTGACATCATATTGTGGGCTTCAGAAAAGTAATCCAACCACACCCAGAAGGTGATGTACGATGTGACACAAAAGTAAAATTAATATTTAGCCTTTTTTTAACATATACTTTCAAATTAAGAAATAACATTAAAACAACATTAAAATTTGGATTATAATCTACAATTTAAAGTCAAACTTATTGACATACATTGAAAAAATAATAGTTAAATAAAATTTTGAATATAAGTGTACAAGCATGATGACATGTTCTTTGACCTCTACCTGTGCCCATAGTGTTTATTCTGGGAATAAGAGAACTGGTAGCACTGACTTTAGTTACTGTTTTTTTTATTTCTCATTGATAACCAATATCTTGCCTTACACCTTCTTTAGGAGTGTTCCATTAAAACACTAACTGTAACTGGTAGTGAAAGCTTCAGTATAAGAAACTCAAGTAGGTTCTATAGCATACAGTTATATTTAATGTTAAAAGAGTATTTGTTTGTTGTATTTTTCAATGTTTAATATATGTGTGTGTGTGTGTGTGTGTGTGTGTGTGTGTGTGTGTGTATAAAAGAGTGTTTGTAGTATTTTTCAATGTTTAATATATGTGTGTGTGTGTGTGTATATATACATATATACATGTGTATTTGTTTTTCATTTACTGTATATATGTATATATATTTTTTGTTATGAAGATTATTTTTTGGCATTATCTTAACATTATTAAAACTAATAGAAGTGTAATGTTTTTGCTATTTTTTACATAGGATAAGAAGAACTGTATTTTTTGTTTTTTATTTTTCAGGAAACTGCAAGCAGAGAAGGCCAGTCATAATGGATTACAAAAAAAAATTTTGACATTGGAAAAAGAACTGTTAGAACTTAAGTAAGTAATATTGTTAATCTTGTGTGTTGTAGAAATTTTTCCAGGATTGAGCAAAGTAGTATGAAATTGTGAAATTAATATTGAATAAAAAAAATTTGTGCACATACAGTCGTGAAAAAGTTAGGACACCCTATGAAAGCCTGTGTATTTTTGAATATATAGATATTTAATCTAAATGTTAACAATACTGAGAAATTATAGGAATATAAATAAACAATTAAAACTGAAGAAAAGATTTTCAAGATCTTTTGTAAATGTAATTCTACAAAAATGTATATTTTAACTGAGAAAAAAGTTCGGACAACCTACCCCCTAATAGCTAGTGTTACCCCCTTTGGCTGAAATAACTGCAGTGAGATGCTACTTGTAGCCATCTACCAGTCTCTGACATCAGTCTGAAGAAAGTTTGCTCCACTCCTCGATGCAGAATTCTTTCAGCTGTGAGATTTTGAGGGGTTTCTTGCATGTACAGCCTGTTTCAAGTCACCCCACAGCACCTCAATGAGATTAAGATCTGGGCTTTGACTTGGCCATTTCAGGACTTTCCATTTCTTAGTTTTCAGCCAGTCTTTGGTGGATTTACTGGTATGGTTTGGGCCATTGTTGTGGAGCAAGGTCCAGTTCCTCTTCAGCTTTAATTTTCATACAAATAGTCTCACATGATTCTCAAGCACCCTCTGATACACAGTAGAATTCATGGTGGATTCTATGATTGTGAGCTGTCCAGGTCTTGCTGCAGCAAAGCAACCCCAAACCATGACACTTCCACCTCCATGCTTCACAGTTGGTATGAGGTTCTTTTCCTGGAATGCTGTATTTGGTTTACGCTTAACATGTGCTTTCTTCTGGTGTCCAAATCAATTTTGGACTCATCTGTCCAAAGAACATTATTCCAGAAGTCCTGGTCTTTGTCTACATTTTCTCTGACAAACTTCAGTCTGGCCTTGATGTTTCTCTTAGAGAGCAAAGGCTACCTCCTTGCACACTTTCCGTGCAAGTTAAACTTGTGCAGTCTCTTTCTGATTGTAGAGGCATGCACTTTCACATCAACAGTAGCCAGATCCTGCTGTAGGTCTTTCAATAACATGTTAGGATTTTTGAAGACCTCTTTGAGCATGTTGCTTAATCAGTTTCAGGTAATAACACCCCATAATTCTCTTCCTGTAAAGCAGTCAAATCGACTGACCTCATAACCACTTTTGAACTCGTTAAGTTTCCATATTATAAAGTTTGATGCACTGTGTGTATATCCACAAAATTTGACCGACTTTACTAAGCATTACATGTCTTTTATTGGATTTTGTCTGTGAATATACTTATTATTTTTGAATGTTAAGTGATTTCCATGTTAAGATTAAAAATCCTTTTGTTTGTCTCAAAAATCTAAGATTTCATTTGAATATTCTCTAAAATCTCCTCAATAAATTTCAAAGGTTTATTTTCAGCAAAATTTTATATTGTTCCTTAACTTTATACAAATTTGAACAGTTTGACTGACTTCATAACCACCAAAAATACATGTAATTATTATGTCTAAATTACCCCATTTGTCTTCCTAGAATGACTTCAATTTATAATATGAAACTGTATTTGTTTGTCATAAATAACTTCAGTATACATCGGTTTATACTTACATTTTGTTTTATCTCCCTTTGAACCATGCATAACTACTATACTGGCTGATATAAGTTGTAAATTACTTGGCAAACAAGCAGTTCACATTACACTGTTCACCAGTTAACTGTGAGTTGCTCACGAGTTTACTTTGTGAAACAAATTTTGTTGTATTATCATTTATTTCATCTGAATTAACCTGAACGTTAATAACATAAAAAGTTTGCTCTTTTGCATATGAAAAACAAAAAAGTACTCATCTTTTTTACTTGTCAAACTGTTGATGACTTTAATTCTATTTTCATACAAATGGTAAAACTGCATTAAATTTTTTATTTAATTAAATAATGCATCAAGGAACATAGAATAACAACCTGCTAAAAGCTGAGCTTATTAGTGTGTTTCTTGGGGGAATCAAGCTTGAACTAGAAGAGAATTATGTATTTCTGTTTACTGAAAATAGTGTAATATAATACATTATTTGATAGATGAAAACATTTGAATACACTTGGTTATAAGTAATACTACAATATTAAACAACAGAGAAATCTTTTGGGAATTTCTCAAGGAGAGGGTGTGACAAGATGGGTCTGGTTGATATTTTCATAGTTTTGTAACCAAATAAGATTGAAGACTGTAAAAATTATGCATTACATGAATGATGGAGATATTATAATAAGTAATTCTTGTTTAAATTTAGTGGGGTGGTTAATAAATTAGATAAGAGGGGATGCCTTAAAAACAAATGTCACAATTCTCATAATAGAAGAAATTCCAGTTTAGTTTTTTAAATATTAATCCATGATGACAAGAAAACCCACTTGTAGCGCTCCTCTACATAAAAAGTTTTCTTAACCCATGCCAATATTTTTAAATATTGCTTTATAAAAATAATGACTTGTAACATATATTCTATTGAAATATGAATTATTAGTTACAATTTATGCTGTGTTTCTAGGCAACCATGACAATAATATAGTTTAATTAATACTGTCCTAAAACATTATGACAAGCTTAAAATGATGCATATTGTGAGAGGGTTAAGTAGTAATTCTGGACAAGAATTAAACTTCATTTAAACTAGTGGATTTATTGTATTTTTACAAGCATTACTTGGGGGCTTAAAGCCGAGCAATTGTTCTACAACTAAATAATTCATGCTTATAATGTAACATTACTATTTACAAAGTTTATTCATGATATTAAGAAAAATGTAAGTTAAAAAACAAGAAATGAAACACAAAAATTTCATAATCTGAGCACTTTTGAAAGGTAGCTATTTCTTTAATTAAGTGAAATGGGGCAAAAATTTCTATGTTTTTTGAAGAGAACATCAATAAATATGTTGTTCAAAAAACAATTCTGGTTTACTTTCCATTTATAGTGAGTTAGAGTATGAAATGTGATTGAAACATTTTCCTTAAAGTTTTATGAAAGGAAGAAACGTTTAATTTTTGGAATAATTTTTTACATATGTTTTAAGGAAAGAAATATTGTGTGCATAAATTACTGTATCAAAAGCAGTAGTAATAAAAGTTCTTTGTTTTGATATTGTTTATTTTTCATCAGTTATAGAATTGAACAGGAAAAGAATAGCAGGATGGATGCAGAGAGTTTACTGAAGACAGTGCAGAATCAACTGACATCTACCTTAGTTGCTTACAACAGGTAGATAATGTGACCTAAGATTTATCAAAATTTATTTTTCTTTATAATATAATTCAGCCATATCTGCATAACTGTAATGCATACACAATATATTTGCATTGTCATGTGATCTAACTAGTTATGCCAGTAAACTTGTTCAGAAATGAATCAATTCTTTCTTGTTTCATACAACTTCATTATTTAACATTGTGAAAGGCTGGTTACAATATTTCAGTGAGATTCATAAAAGTCTGACAGGTATTTTTCAAAATTGCATGGATATATTTGCACACAGTAACTCACCTGAACTGAATTTTTTTAAAATAAAAAACGTATGGTCAGAGAATACTTGAAAAAATTATAACTCAAAAAGTAGGCTGAACACCATCCTGATTTTTTTTTTGTAGATCATGTTCACATATATAACAATATATGGTAAAAATCTAAAAAGGCTGAATAACTGGTGACATGGTCAAACTGTGGCCTGAAGTAGAGCTATTTTTCACTAAATCATAAAAAGTTGCATGCAACTAAATGTTTTTACAGAAGATCTAATAGACTTTTAATTACAACAATTGCTGATTTATCAACTGATATGTTATAGGAAATTTGAAAAAAATTCAGCTTTGTATCATATTAAGTTTTAGAGCTATGGCTTATTAAATAAACCAAAGTTTTTTACAATTTTGGGTTTTGGGGTGATTTTACAGCCTCACTATGAAAATCCTGAGAGAGATAAACTTGGTTTGAGACCATTTTTGAATTCTGTGAGCTTAATTCAGTCAGTGTAGCAAATTTCAGCCTCCTATCACCATTACTCTTGCAGCTTTAACAGGCCAAAGTTGCCCAAAAATGAATTCGCCAAATATAAAACAAAATTTACCAAATTTTACAGGGCTGTAAATCAGAAACTATTAGAGATATTGATCTAATCTTTAGCAATTTTTCATTTTATGGGTAGATGAGCACATGTGAATTTTTTCGAGGCATTCTGTGGGGGTCACCTGCAGTCCCCTGGATGATTTGACATGGAATGACTCAAATAGATTAAAGAAATTTGGTGAAGAAACTAGTCTTTCAAGTAGAATATTCTCTTTCTGTTTGTGATAAATAATCCAATAGCAAATTTCAGAGGGATTTATAGACATTGTTTTGATAGCCAGGGTAAGGTAGGAGCATGACGTATAGGCTTGTGCCTTTTTGTTTATATTTTCTGAAAGAAAGAAAATTGGAGGCTATATGTTTGCATTATGGCTTAATATCTACAGTATAAATGTTTAATTGGTGAAGAATTAAAATGATATGATAGGGATAAAATGAAAACTTGAAATGAGAGAAGAAACATCACATGATACAAATGAATGAAGGTTGAGAATTTATTTTAGTATTTTTGTTTTGATATTAAGAAGTTTGACAATAAAGGTGTTTAATTAAACTTTGAATGTAACTCTGTGAAAAGTTTTGATGTGTGTATTGACTTACAGCCATAAGCTTAGGGTTAATACCGTATGAAAATACAATGTTTTAAAATTTTTATCATTTCTTGCTCCTGTAGGTATTTCAGTAAGGCACATTTGATTTTACTAAATCTTTTACACTTAGTATCATTATTACAGAATTTTAGTCAGCATAACTTTTCTTTGTTATGAAATAGAAAGGTGCTAATCATACTTATTTTGTGAATATAATATGTAATTTTTGTGACTTGCAGTGGTATTGTGACTTTTATCCACTCATTTTGAGTAGATGCATTACACCAACACTCCAGTTAGTTCTAATATTTTCAGTGTCTCATACATATTTTATGCAATTTGCATGGGTATAATCAGTGAATAATAATTAGTGCACTTATTGTTTGTTGGTGAAATAGTTAAATATTTTGTGTAGCAGGTTAATTCTGTGTGTTGTATCCAAATAAGCTTCATAAAACTGCTATTTGTTTTATGCAGAATACATATTTATATTTCATATATTCTTATTCATATTTGGTTGACATTAATTAAAATGTTCACTGATTTCATCAAACAGAATTGGTTTTGAACCATTGTAACTGTAGAAACTGAACAAAGGCTTAAAAACATCAAGTCATTTTTGTTAAACTGATACACATTTTTGTATTGATTTTTCAAAGTTGACTTTGCAATTAAAAAAAAAAATTATTGCTAGCTTTAACCAGGAAGAAGAGAGTGTAAAAGAGAATAAAGAACAATCAAAGATTTTCTTTCCTGGTCACCTTAATCTTGCAGTAAAATCTGTTACAGGATGATTTCTAATCATTAAACTCTTAAACTCTTACTAACTGGTAACTACTATAATTTAAACACACTAAAATTTTAGCTTATGAGCTGTCTTCCCTGAATTTTTAAATGTATTTTCCAAGTCTCAGGAAAGTATGAATAACATATTTTATTAATAGCTGACACATGAATAAAATATTTAATATTCAGTTATCTTTGAGTAGAATAGTGATTTCATAGAAAGCTATGTTTTTTATATTGATTTTTCAAGGATATATGAAATTTGGAATTTTTAAAAAAAAATGGTAATGCAACATGTATTTGGCAGTCAACTTGTGTAATAAATTATCTTTATAAAACTTTACATGACTCCATTTATTTTACATATTTTCATTATGGTAAGTGTTAGTAAAGTAGTTTTTTTTTGCTCATTATAACCTCTTACAAAATACCTCAGAGAGATGTTAAATATAAAAAAAAATAGAAGTTATTTTTTATTTTAATTTAGTACTTTATATTAGCAGTATTTAACATTTTTCTTGTTTTGAAATAAGTTTTGGAAATGTAAATACCATATTTATAGTGTGCTGTAAATAAATGAAAATGTTTGTTTTATTTCTACATTGTAGTGACACTGAAGCCAAAGCAGTTTTACAAAAACAACTTGATAGTCTTGAAAAGGATGTTGTAACCTACAAAACTACAATTAAGGATGTGAGTTGTTTTAGATCTATGTAACCAGATGTTGCTTTAAGAACAGTGTGCTGAACTTAGTTTTTTTTACAACAGTGTAACATTTGGGTTTTACCTAACAATATTTATTTGTAAATCATTAATTTTTTTTTCTACTTCTAAGGAAGATACATTTAAAAATGATTTCAGGTATTTTGCACTGTAAAATTTTATATTTCTTCATCTACATAGGCATAAGGAGTGGATAGTATTTTTATATTTGTAAAGATTACAGAAAGTTAATTAGATATTGTATTGTGTTTCAATCTTGTAGTTGTAGTTACTACATTTTGTAAACTGCTTGAAGCTAGTGATACCTCTTTGTAAAAAATGTTTAAGTGACTGAAAATTCTAGCTTTATTAAAGCTTTCTTCTTTTTTAGCTAAAAGATGAAATAATGAACTGGAAAACTAAATTAGAAGAAGAACAAATTAAACCATTAAAACCTTTATCTCCTTCACAAGTGAAAAACAGTTGTGATGAGGAAGAACTGGCAAGTAACAAATTACTTAGCTTTTGCTTTAGGTTTATGTTGTAATATTTAGAACCTTTGTAGTGGTTGCTATACTGTTTATTAGAGATGTATATTCAATCTTTGTTAATATTAAAGCTTTAGAAACTTCTTTTTTTTTTCAAAAACTTCTGGAACATCTGATAAATTGATTTTTCTTTTAATGTTCTTTTTTGTGTACCATTATTATGGGTTTTTTGACCATGAGTATAAACGAAAAAAAATTTTAATAACTAACTACCTGGTTAACATTTTAGTTTTTTTGTAACCAACTTCTCACATGATTTGATTGTGTATTCAGTTTCATATATTTATAAAATATTACAAAACAAAGTTTCTTGAAATTAAATTATACACTAGTCTTGTTCTTTTTACAGTAACATAAGGTTTGAAAAAGTGGTGTATTTAATCAAGAAACAATTTTTATTTTGTCAGTTACATGCATGTTAGTTATTTTGAATAGTTTATTGACTTCCATAGCAACATTGGACAGGTGAATTAATTAAAACTAAGCAAATTTTTATTTGTGTTTGTAGGTGTTAAGAAAATTTCATGTAGCTAAGTTCTAAATCAAGGCACTACCATGTGTTTTGGGGCTAAAAAACAACATCCAGAATATACTATGTGTTATTAACAAGAGTGATAGTTTAGTGGTTTTCTATCTTCTGTATCTTGGACTGTGATAATTCAAACTATCGCATATTTTCAGTGGATGTGATCAACTGGATCTTACATCATACCACATTTTAAGGCAACCTGAGATGTAACATATAATTTTGATTGAATTTATTCCTTTTTTTTATTAATTCTTTTCGCTTAAAGTACAGAAATGTTTTTGATAGAAAATATACTTTATGGATTTTCTTTTTTTTTTTCCAGATTTGGTATACTGATAGATCTTTACAACCTCTAATTAAGAATTTCTTTTTGTTAAAATATAAGTTGCATGTACAATGGTATTCAACAATTTAGTGATTTATTTTTGAGCATGCCAACACAGAGAGTCACATGAATTGTAGATCTAGCATTTTCACTACATCTCTAGCTTATAGTAAAAGTGTATCATTTTTAGCTTTTATCATTGGAACAAAAGACAACTGATTTTCAGCAGGAAATCTATAAAGTTTAAGCTTACAGGATCAATTGCTAACCTCCCTTGTTTTGGCTGCCCCACCAAAATTCCGGAGAGAACCAAGAGGAAGGTTCTAAGAGAAATTAGTAGGAACCCTCATTTAACACGTAATGACATACAGAAATTGGTAAGGGAAACTGGGGTTGAAGTAAGTACCTCTACAGTTATGAACATGTTACACTCTTATGGGTTCAAAGTATGCTGTTCATTTAGAAGCAGGATTGAGGTATGCAAGAAAGCATGTAGATAAACCCTTTACATATTGGAAGAATATTCTTTGGTCAGATGAGGCTATTGGTGTTAATACTGAGCTCAGATTTTAAAGAAAATGTTTTAGTATATGTCTGCTTTTAAGGTTTATTATGTACCCAACAGTACCATAAATAAGAATACCAAAAACATATATATGTATATTGTGAAGGTTATAATAAATATTTTATTAGTTAAATGAAAAATTTGTAATGTTTAATCTCATGATGAAGTCCGTGAGAAAATGTTTCGTAACATCTAAGTGATAATAAAACTGTATTAACCAGAATTAAATCTGCTTATTTAACTTTTTTCATAACTTATTATGTCATTAATTATGAGATAATTTTGATACTAAAGGTGAGATATGCTACTCAGATGAAGATTCTAGAACATCAGAATGAACAGTATGAAGGAGAGAATACCTCACTGAAGGCCCAACTTAAAATTCTTCAGGTATTAGTTTAATCTTTTTTCCCTAGACAATGGATTTGTTGTTTGTTTCCAACCAGGAAGGGTAAGCAATTGAGGTTTATTTATTTGATTATATAATTCAGAATACTATTTCAACTTAACTAGGGATATTCTCTGATAATAACATTATCCTGAGATATATTCCTCATACGTTCCTCTATTATGACAAAACTATTGTATTTTTATTTATTAGTTTCACTCTTATTTATTTTAATTGTGTCTTAGTCTTCAAATATTTTCATTTTCACATAACATAACATATGTCATGTTATAATTATATAACATATTGTCACTATGACTTTTTTTTTCTTAAGAGATAAGTAGGAAGAACTGAATTTTGTCCCTAACAAATACTTTTTCCAGATTGATGTTGATGCCAACTAGAGTATCATATTTAGGATATTAAAATATATCATAAAATAAATGTACATTCTTGAACTGATAATTATTATTAGTTAGATATATCTTTATTGATAATTTGAAAGTATCTCTAAAATAGCTTCAACGCTGTTTGCTGTTAATTTACAAAGACTAGTGATTGGTACAACACAGAAGTGATGGTAATAATGTAATATTAAGTAGGGTGTTAATGATTTAAAACAAAGAATCATCATCTAATTTTAGGTCTTATTTTACCAGAAATACAAATATTCAGCTAATTGTATTTTTGTAAAACACAGTAGAACCAATATCAGAGATAAAAAACAACAAATGCAAGGTGAACCTACAAAAGTACCCATTTCTGACTTTTCCAGAGAACTTTTGAAGCATGTAGCTAAACAACCAAAAATGATGATGTACAACTAAAATGGGGAGGGAGGGACATGAAAGGATTGTTTGCATTAATGTTTCTCTTTTTTCTTCACTTTTGTATCTATTTATATGTTTTTTATTTACTTTTACCTGTAGAAAGAACTAGAGGACAAAGAAGTTGAATGGATTGACAGAATAAAAGCCATCACTGTGGAAAGAGAACACTTAGAAAACAAATGTGAAATTTTACAAAAAGAAACTGCAGTTGTACATGAGAGTTTAGACAGTGTGTCATATAGATACACATCAAACTATGCCACCTTGGCTGAGGAGAAGGAAAAAGTGGAAAACAGATTAGCTGAAGAATTAAAAGATAAAGAAGAAAAAGAAAAGGAGGTACTTGGTTTTCTCACAGTTGTTTCTGATTTTTTATCAGGATTAATTAGTGTTGAACACTGTTATAATATTTTGAAAATAGAATAAGTTTATATGCAATTCAGTTGTGACTTGATATGCTTTATCCTAAACTTGATTTGGTATCTAAAGTTTTCTTAGGCATTACTTTGAAATTATGTTCACATATTCTCAAGGAAAATTGTTCATATGATATTGTTGTGATATGTAATAGAATTAGTAAAGCTGATATTTAGTTATAAACAAGAGGAAATCCTCAGTAGCTGCAGCATTTGAAATATTTTTAAGCAGGATTAGAGTAAATTATTCTGTGAGAAATTTTTTTTCATTTGTATTAGTTTTATGTTTTGTGCACCAGCAATACCAAGTCTGAGGCACATGTATACATGATTCATTGTTATTGCTCATTAAGATCTCTATCAGTCTATCCTCAAATTAAAATTATTTTAAGCAGAATTAGAGTAAATTAAGTTACGTAACCTTGGGCATAGTAATTTACATCAGTTGAAAGGGTTTTACCTCGCGAGTTCAAAAGTATAATTAGATCTCAAATTGGTAAAGATGTGATGGAGATATGAGCTTAAAGTTTTGTACTTGAAACAAACAAACCAAAAAAAACTTCAGATGCATTCTATTAGCTGCTATGCAGCAGCTAAAGGCTGATTATGTGCAATTGCTACTTCAGACTTAATCTATGCTGCTTATAATACCAAGATTCACTTATCTGACATCCACGTAATAATGGAACGTTAATAATTTAATTTCAAATTTGCAGCTGAATGAAAGGAAAGCCAGGTTAAAAAGACTTGAACAAGAATTAACTGAAGTTAAAGAACAACTTCAGTCCACAAGGCACAATTTAACGGAACAGACTGAAAAGTTCCAGAAAATAAAGACAGAGCAACATGCAGAAAAGGAAAATCTTCTTGCTGACAATTCAAATTTGAGAAAACAACTTTCAGAAGCAACTCAAAACATACAGGAACTCAAGACCGATTTAGAAAAGAATGAACATGACTCTAGCGTTATGAATATGAACATGCATTCAGAACTTGACAAGATACAAATTATGCTAAAAGAGAAGATTAACCAAAGTGAAAAGTTAGAAAAGGAGATAGAAGAAGAAAGAAGGAAGTGTGTTAATATTGAAATAGAGAGCAGACATGTAACTGAAGAGAATAAACAATTGTATGAGAAAGTTAATAACCTAGAAGATAAGTAAGTGAACTATTGCAAAATAATTCTTTTATTTTTTCCTCCTTTTGTTTTGCCTTTAAATAAAGCTTTAGGTTTAAATGTAAATTCTACAACTTATTCTTGCTTGTATATTGTTTTTCACAATATTAAATTCTATTTTACAGTTTAGTTAAATTTGAGTTTTCAAGTACCTTAATTTATTCAAGATCATTACACTGTAGTTTGAGAAACCTAGTGACATAATTGTATGTAGGAATAAAAGAAAAGTGTGTTTAAATAGTTATACTAATTATCATGTTGATTTTTAGTTTTGTTCTAAATATAGAGCATGCTCTAATTGGAAGTTAATATTATTTATCAAAATAAATATTACTTTTTTACTGAGATTTTTACAGATTGTCAGTTACATTTTATTACAGTGTTGCAACTTCAGATTTCATTATATAGTGTAATTAATAATATATGCCATAATACATTGTTAAGCTTATGTTTTTAGCACTACATTCCTTATATAGTCCTATATGAATTTTCAAGAATGATAAGAATGCATAATAATAGAATTCCAACCATGCACTATTTGTCATATTCATTGCTGATGATGAATTTTGCTTGGTTCAGAGTTCTTTAGTCCAGTTGGGATACAATGCACAAAGTAGTGTTTATAATACTATTCATATAGGTCATTTGTTACAACAACAGTTGTCATCTTGTGAAATCCTTTTAGAAGCTGACAAAGTTTGATGTAGTTACTAATATTTGTTGTATGCTATTCTTATTATGTTTTTAACACTACATTTTAATATAGTCTCTAATGGATAAAATCTGTATTGTTGGTAGTGAATATGACAAATGCAGTGTGGATGAAATATTTATTTACTATATGCTTTTCTAATTCTTGAAAATTCATAACTGATTAGATTAGGAATATAGTGTTGTGTTAAGAATATAATAGACTTGACATAATGTCTTATTAACTAAAGTGTGTTTTAGCAGCTTATAAGAGGCATTAACACTAAAACAATGGTACAAAGTAATGTCTTTATCTTAGCTTTGAGAAATCTTGGGCTAGTATTCTAAGTATGTAATAAAACTTCAACTATATATTTAAACCTCCAGTGGATTCCCTTTCATTTCATGCACAACTTCTTTTACAGTTACAGTCCTTTCTTGGAACTTTACAAAGAACGTGATTCACCATTTAATATTTATTTGATAATAATTTAGCACTATGATTGCAAAAAAATGGTTTTATGTGTAATAAGATGAAGTTTTCTTAGGTAAGTAACCTTGCACTTGACTCTCAGGTTTAACTTTGCCAACAAGATTGCATAAGTAACATTAGGCCTTATCAATGTAAAAAGAACAGCTTGAATAGGCAAAGAAAATCACTGAAAAAAAACATAATAACATAAGTGTACACTTACATGAATATAAAAAAGGTTCATAAGTTATAAAATATATCAAATAAAACCTGATTAATAATGTAAAATAAAAGTTTTCTTGCTAATAATTTTGATATGGTAGGAAATGTAATTGTATTGTATACCAGTAGTTGTAAGCACGCTAAAACTATCCTAATGTTTTAGATAAAATTTACAGTTTTATAAAATACATTTTTAGGAGAGTTTCACAAGGATAAATAAAATAATTAAATCAGTGATTAACATTTTAATGGTTTCTTTTATGAAATTATCACAGTGAAATCTTTTAGAATTTTCAGAACTGTCAATTCATAAAAAATATCACATATAAACATAAGATGATGTATTTGCAGAAAGGTCATCTCATATTTCAAACTAATTCAGTTATTAATTTTTTGTTTGTTTTTAGAAAAAAGTAAATTATATTGAGTGTTATTAAGCTACATTATATTTTAATTATATTAGTTTGTCTTTATCTTAGTCTTTTGATTGGAAAATTTTGATATCTTCAAGGTCTTTTGATTGGAAAATTTTGATATCTTCAAGGTCTTTTGATTTAAACCTTGCAAAGATATAAAATAAAATGAATTCTATATAGATTGTTTCACAATTTTTAAAATGTATGTAAAGAACTAGTCATAATACAGTACTCTCACAATAAATTGTTGGTCAGAAACAAAGCAGAAATCATGTTAGTTGAGAAATTATTTGTAGTAGTTTATTTTAGGTAGTATCTCAAACCTAATACAGCTGTGATTATATTAAAATTAAAACTGAATTATAAATATTCTTTAGTTTGAGGAAAGCTAAAGTAAAAAGTTTCAGTAAGAAAGTAATAATTAGTCAAGGATAGAAATTTTCATAATAGCTTCCTTTTGGTGATGTTTGAAACATTATACACTTATGATTTGGTTACAATTAAAACAAGTTTATAAAAGTTTGATAGATGTGTTATAGAATAATTAATTATGTTCTTTCTTTAATGCTATTTTCATTAATAGTGTTGTTTAAAATATTTTATTAAATATTTTTTATTGCATAGATTATTTTGCATTGTTACAAAGTATTCTAAGCTGTGAGATGTTATTGGGTTTAAGGCTAGGAATACCAGTAACAGCAGGGACACTTAACTGGTAAATCAATGCATTTTGACCTTTACAAATTAGATTGGTATATTAATTATTTATTTGAATCAGTAAGTTAAATTTTATTTCTTTTTTACATATATTTCTTTCTTTTTATCAGGAGGTAATAATAAGTCAAAAGTTTTAACTAAATTCTACAATTCCTACACAAATTATGTTTTTAATAAGGCTTCTGAGTCAACAGCAAGAAATGGCTACCTTACGTGTTCAGTATGAAGATGCCAAAATCAAAGCTGTAGCAGAGAAAAACACTAACATCAGTTCAGAGGTATTTTGTTATTTGCTGAGTATGGTATAAATTAATTTTGTTGAAAAACCAATGCACTGAAAACTATGGTATACAAAACTTTTTGTTTTTATTGAATAGCATTAAGTGTGAATAATAGTTTTTATGAAATATAAACCTATTCTTAGCTCACTTTTAACCATTAGTTATGAATATAAATATTTAGTATTTGAGTTGTTTATTTTAAATATTGTCTTATGAACCACTATGTATGTGTGTAAAAGTGCATGGTTTATTTTTTATTAGAAATGTACATTGGATTCTTTACTTGCTTCTCTTCGGTCTGAGCATGAAAAATTCAGATCTATGTTGGAAGAACAAATTGAGTCCCTAAAATCCACAGTAGAAAATCTTAGAGAGGAATCAAGAGTGAAAGATTCCAAGTTGTGGGAATTAGAAAAAGAGTTGAGGCAAGCACACAGGGAGATATCTGACTATCAAAGAGAGCTGTCAAAGCTAGATTGTGCTAAAGAGATTTCAAAAAAGGTGAACTTTTTTATATGAAATAGAAATATATTAAAATTAACAGATTGATAAGTTTCTGTTTTTATTTGTATTTATTGAATAACACAAAAAACTTAGATTAAAATATATTTTATGTACTTTCTAATTATATTAGAAATTATATTTTTGTATCAAAGTATTTCCTGGTATGCTCATTTGTTATTTACACATGATCAGTTCAGTATTAAAGTATACATTTTATTTTATTTTGATGCAGTACTTATTACACATTGCAATAATACTATTGAATTAAGTGCATTCTATTAAAATAATTTTGAATATACAAATTGGCAAATCACATAACAGCCACAGGTGATATGAATTTGTGGTGGAAATTTATGTATTAGAACTATAATATAACATTATTTGACATTTTGTAGGTACTCAAAATTATCGCCCAAAATTGATTGTTTTTTGGGAAGGGTATGTAACAATTCTTTCTGACACAAAAAACTCGTATATTTTGGTCATAAAATTATGTGCAAATCAGAAATTTTGTATCTACTAAGGATAAAACAAGGATATTCCTCGTGCTTAATAGCACTAGAGTGAAAAGAAACCTGGCTGAACCTGGGGTAGCAGGACCACTCAAAATATATTGCAACAAGTCATTCCCCAGCAGTAGTAGGCAAGGAATTTGTAAACACAAAGATCAGGGAAATAGCTATGTTGGTGTTTCTCAAGTAACATTATGCATCATAAATAACTCTCTTTCCATGGGCATCTTTTGCACATGTCATGAGGTGTTGGTGAGTTGCATTCAAAATGTAATTACACTTCTTTGTTATCATGTTATACAAAAAAATTGGCATAAAAATGCAGCTAGAAAACCAAATGTTGATTGTATATATGATTTAATTTCTAATTTTATAAGGCAATATTTTAAAAATTCTTAAATTTCCTCTTGTTTGAGAATTCTGACATTCTCTATTTAGACATTACCTCTTCTTTAGTTTATTTGACACCCCTCCAAGAAAGTATGAAATTTAGCATAAATTACTTATTATAATAACTTCATTGCTCAGGCAAAGCTTAGTTTACATAGCCTTTAATTTTATTTAATTATAGAGCAAT